>JAUPFP010000028.1:737500-2070000 GCA_036925085.1 Brachycybe producta | reverse complement strand
CACGAAGCCCACGAGGCCCACCAGTCCCATGGGCCTTTAACATAAATATGCCGATCTAAGCCCAACCCAACCCACCATCCCATGGGCTTTGTGTAAGTCTCTAATTTCCACACTAAATGTTTCACAGGTTCACGTGCTTATCAAGAACAGAAACTGCCCCATTAATGGCTCTAATATGTTTATTTTATTGATTGGTCAGTGAGGAATATGTTATACTTTTATTAACGTGTGAAATAATATATGTGGTTCAGTTCTATACATTTGTAAAGAACCCCATGAGTGAAATGATGAAACGCCTTCCAAACCCGTGATGCCACAAAGGCCACCAAACCCACGAAGCCCACCAGGCCCATGGGCCTTTAACATAAAAATGCCGGCCCAGGCCCAGCCCAGCCCACTGGCCTATGGGCTTTATGTAGGTCTTTACAATAATTGACATACACCTCTAGTTTCTAAAACACTTTCTAATTTCTCTTAATTTTGTTCCTGAAAGACAGAATAATCTAGAGTTCAAAAAATAGCTGTTCATAAACCATCTTAAATAAAACATATTAGATACCAACATTAAGAGGGTTACAAAGTAGATTAATTTCTAAACATATTCATAGATGGTGCTCGCATTGTTGGTTATTATGTATATAGAACACTATGGTTATTCTCATACACCTTATTATGTACATATGGTAATTTTTTTGCTATGTATTAGAGGCTACAACGGACAAATTTTTTTCGCCATCTTGGATGTCTGTTAGCGTGATTTGTCACCAACGTATTTTATTTTGCTTTTTTCTAGCAAATTTTTGTAAATTTTTGAAAAAAATAAATATAAAAATAAAGATTTAGAGAAATTTCGTAATAAAATTACATAATTTTAGTTAGGGAAGCGACTCTAAAACAAAAACATAAACGAAATCATTCACCTTATATACGGCGATTTGTGTGGTCATTTTTGACTAAAAAATCGCTGCTAAAGGTAGATTTTTTTAAATTTTATTGTTCTTTGCACTTAATATTCTTACCTTAATCAGAAATCTTCCATGTAGGGTTGGTTATTCTTTTTAAAACGACGTCGTTTTCCATGGAAGCGGTGGAAAAATGGCGTCGTTTTCAACTTTCTCAAACGGCGTTAAACCGCTTCTGCGCATGCGCGCTCATTTCGGTTCAAACGAAATTCAAATACGTACTCTCTAACCAGGCCTTGACTGAATCAGATTCTTATTTATTGACTTTTACTTCAATATAAAAATAAACGTATGCAATTAGGTAATGAAATTTACTTGTTCTTATAGAAAACAAATAAATCTACCACCACATTTTTTTATTTTACTATTATCTCTTTTGTAAAAAAAAAGATAATGGCTACCAAATATGTAGCTTTTTTTTTGCTATGAGATTTTGCATAGGGAAAAAAAAACACCTTTTTAAATACTTAATTAAAAATATTTAAAGGCAGATTTAAAGTCTGAAAAATCTTAATCAGTTCCATTAAACAATCTAATATTTATTACAGTTTTAATCACATTTTAAAAACTTATATGTCTCCAGATAATGGCTACCAAACCTAACTGTATGTTTGAAATTTAAATTAGGATTATGTCTATGCTAATTCAATACAAGTGGCGCCTCTGATGTCAGACACTGCAATCAGTGTCGTCTATCAAAAAAAAATGTCCGTGATGCTTCTGTAACCCTCTTAAGGCAAACTGAACCCTTCTGAACAGGGTGTCAATATAAAAATATTTTATTTTCCCATTCAGTATTCTTCAACAGAATTTTCTATATTCAAAAACTGTTCAAAGGATTCAGGTAGAAATTTAAGTGCCAGGTTTCCGTCTTTCATTTGGGGCCTCATCTAAATGTGCATTTGAGTGTGAATCCAGAAAATATAACTTTTTAAGGTTATTTTTATACAATTTTAATATTAGGGCCTACATTCATAATGATTCATTAAATATTCTTTTTCGACTGAAGTTCGTCTTTTGCCACAGCCCAAGTGACCAAAAGTAAACTTTAATTCAGTCAAACATCAACACATGTACACCAACTACAACAACAAGAATCATTATCATCACAGAAGAAGTGTAGTCAAGAGTCTGAGTATTGATTTAAAAAACCAATGGAAAAGATCAGTGTTCGTGTGTGACAATGGTCAACCACAATTTCATTTTTTTTTTAAAAATCCAATTCAAGTATGTAACATTAGAAATGTTGTTTGAAAACAACAATAAAAATACAATATACAATTAACTCGTGAAAGATGAAAAAAAAAAGAATGACAGTAATGTACCAACAACCAATTTATTGTTTGTGTGCTTTACTTGAAAAAAAAAAAAAAGAATTTGTTGTACGTTACAAGAACACTTCAAATGAAAATGGGGACTGTCAGAGGGAGGGTGACAAAATTACTGATAGACACTGAAATGTGTTTGAACCTAACTTGTGCTTCAAGCTATTTACCTTCTAGTATCATTTTTGTGACACACTCTCTATATAACAAAACATGCAAAAGAAAAAAAAGAATGGGAAAACATGGCATACACATACTAGTCTTGTAAGACACACTCAAAAACAAAGAGAGCACACCCCACAAAAAGAAGAGAAAAAAAAAAACACGTACACACAAAACGTAAGGCCACATTTACAAAATTGGAGACAAAGCAAAAACAATCAAAGATCACACAAACACATTGAAACAAGCAGCACGCACAAAATAAAAGAGCACAAACAAAATAAAAAAACACGCACAACATCAAAAAACACGTACAAAATGAAAGAACACGCACAAAAAAAGAGACCACGCACACAATTGAGACGGAAAGCACAAAATGAAAGAGCACAAACAAAATAAAAAAACACGCACAAAATGAAAGAACACGCACAAAAATAAAAACACGCACAAAATGAAAGAACACGCACAAAAAAGAGAACACGCACACAATTGAGACAGAAAGCACAAAATGAAAGAGCACAAACAAAATAAAAAAAAACACGCACAACATCAAAAAACACGTACAAAGTGAAAGAACACGCACAAAATGAAAGAACACAAACAAGATAAAAAGAGCATACAAACACAAAATGACAGAGCACGCACATAAAATGATACAGCACAGCACATAAAATGAGGTAGGTGGACGGAATTTCATTATACACGCACACACACAATGAAAGAGCATTACACGCACAAAACGACAGAGCATACAATAAACACCAAATGAGGGCAGCACAAACACACTCAAACACAAAATGAAAGAGCACACGCACAACAACAGAGACCAGACACACATACTGTAGATGATTGGGTGTCCATTTATTTTTTAATGCATAGTAAATAGTAAATAGTAAATATTATGATTATTTTAATGAGCCGTGTGGCTGCTATTACTTAAATCTTGTTTTGTCTTTTATTTGCAACCAACATTCGTTAATTGAGTCACCGGTGGCACTCATTGCTACTCAGTTGGACTTCACCTATAAAAGCGATAGCTCACATAGGGGGGGGGAGTAACTTATTGGGGTGAGATCAGTCAATCAATCGATAAAGAGCATTTTTTTTTGCATATAAAAAAAGGCAATCGCAGCATCTTTTCGTACTTCAGTACAATTTTAGTATATCTTGAGGGCTCGATCCACAAATATATGGAAAATTGGAAAAATAGAGAAGAAGAAAAAAATGTAACCATACTTCTTTGAGCTCTATTACTTTCAGTTGACTTCCAATGAAGTTCATCATTCATGTATGGTGAATAGATAGATGTCTGCTGAGATGTCGAGTCATATTTTATGACCAAAAAAAAAACAGTTGAAAATATTTAGCAGAAAATTTTAAATTATCAAATATGAATAAAGAGATCCTGTTTTCTGGTTTTTGAAGATAGTGTCAAAGAATGTTAAAAACATTCATTCAATTCGAAGGAAAAAAAATTGAAAGTTTATTATAAACTAGAAGAGGAAATGAATAGTCTAAGAGAGTATTTTTCAGGTTGATCTGTTTCAATATTAACTTTTTTTTTTCTAGTAGTTTGAAATGAACAAATGTGAGATTGTTTTCAACTTCAAAGTTAAAAAAACATTGGCATAAATAGTTCTTTTTTTTAAAAGACATCAAAAATGAAAACACACAATCACGGTCACAACTGCTTTTACAGTGGTGTTCAAAAAATAAATAAACTAGAAGCTGGTTTCCACCACTTTTTATTGTATTGTCAATGATATTGGATTGGGGGGGGGGGGGTGGGGGGGGGGTATTACCATGGAAAAGTCAACTACATGCTGTAACTATGGCATCAGTATATTTTGGACAGCTGCCCATTTCATTTTTTTTTTGCTTTCTATGGTGTTACATGAAAACAAATTGGGTCACGACCCCTTTCCATATACTCTTTAAGATGTCCCAAGTTTTACTGTATATATATTTCAGTTTATACAGTTATGCGTAGACCATATCGCTAACGAAAAAAAAAAATTTAAAGCAATTTCTGTGGTAATTTCTGTTGGCGCCACAATATTGCTACACTTTTAAAATCCACTATATATGCTGCAAGATATACCTTTTCTCTCTCTCTCTTTCTCTCTTCAATATCTCTCTCTCCCTCCCTCTTTCTATCTATCACATAAATAACATAGATAAAAGTTACCTATATACAATTTAGTTGTTGTACATGATATAAGGTGTTGCTGCTATACAACCTTAAAGTCTTTAAAAGTAAAGTCTTTTAATTTCGGTCAAAATATTTTTGCAAAGTCACTTTTTTTTTCTTTGAAAGCATTTACTTTTGCTTTGCTTTTGCTTTGAAACAACTTTAAAGGTTTGTCGCAAAGCTCGATCAATTTATATTCATTATTTATAACGTCAAACTAAACTGTTTATTTTTTTTATATATACGAGCGTATACGGCTTTAGCTTTTAAGCAACAAGAAGAAGAAAAAATCCTCTGTGATCACAAATGAAAAGAACCAAATATATCCACAGAAAATAAAAAGAATGACTTATATATAAGTAACAAATTTAAGTTAGAAATCCATTGCTAATAAACATGTGACTTGACAGCTAAGGTTTCTATTTATTTCTTCTGGACTTACTTTGGTTGCAAACATTATGGACATTAGAGTCATGATATGGAAAAGAAAACCACCACCCATGTATCACACTTAAGGTGGATTTACTAGTGAGCTGAAGCTGAAAAAAAATTATTAGTTGAAAGCAGCTGAAAAAAAAACACGCACAAATTCAGCTTCAACTTCAACAGAAATATTTTTTCTTTAGTTTACTAGTAAATACACCTTAATCACTCGTATTATTTTAATTCTGAAGGTTGTTTTTAAGTGTAAACGCCTCTCGAACTCCTATTATTTTGTCTTTCAGGTACAAAAATAAAAAAAAACTTGAATGTCTTTTAGAAACTAGAAGAGCAGCCAAGTCACTTATGGGTATTTTTCTGTTTAAACCTTTCAAAATAAGCTTTTTATTTGAGTTTGAAAATAACCCAACTTGTAGAGGATGATGTTTTTTTTAAATTTCTGTCTATATAAAAAGTTTATTTTGAACAATATAAACATAAAATAGCCTTAAACTATTGAGCCAAAAATTCTAGTTTCTAAAACACTTTCTAGTTTTTTTTTAAAGTCTGCAACTGAAAAACAAAATAAGTGATTAATAGTTCGAACATCAGCTGTTCATAAACCATCTTAAATTTCGTTTTCCCTGAAGGCAGGCAATCACTGCAAGCTACTTTTAGTCGCTCCTTTACATAATTCGTAGTTTTGATTTGAGAAAAAAATACATTTCCATTTTTTTTACAGTGATTTTTTTTTTCTGAATTGTTTTCAAATTATGGCCAATTGGTTATTTTTGTGCGCCCTCAAAAAGATTTTCTAATGAATGGTAGCAGTATATCAATTGGTTAGCTGGTTCAGAGAAAAATGTACATTATAAAAAGTGGGCGTTCCAGTGTTTTTAAATGCAATATTACGATTATAATTCAAAGTTTATTAACAATAATTTGAAGATAATAATTTAATTTTTACCATTTTACCATTAAAATGGTTTTAAAGTGTACACGGGTTTCGAACTCTTGAGTATGAAGTGAAACTAGGCTGTGTTTTAGAAACTATATTTATTTATTTATTTATTGGTTCAATCATATACAGTACAAAAGAAAGCTATTAATATGAGTGTAAATTAAGGGCATTTTCATGTTGATATATTTCAAAATAAGGATGTGAATTTGAAAATTACCCATTCTTTATTTAAACAGACGAAGATTAGCATACAGCATAGATTTTCTAATTTGTATCTAAAAAAAAGGTTTATTTTTAATGATTTCAACATGAAAATAACCTTAAGTGATTGAGATACCATTCTAATTTCTAAAACTTTTCCTAGTTTTATTTTCTACATTTTGTTCCTGAAAAACCATTATCAAAAGTTCGAAACTCAGCTGTCCATAAACCATCTTAAAGAGACCATTACCTCCAGAAATTTCTTGTCAAAATCTTGTCAAGAATTCTTCAACAATTACCAAAACAATTTTTAAAATTTAAAGTAAGTGATTTAATATAATTTAAAAAATTAAAAATCAGTTGACTTCCTATAAATTGACTTTATCAGATAGATGCACATTGGCAACAAAATCCCCCAAAGTCTACTCCTCTACTCAAATTCTGATGTGTTGCGATCACCTCACTCATTACTTTCATTTCAAAGTACTATGAATTTAATATTTGAAATTAATCCCCACATGGAAGATTGTATTGAGTTAAACATGCATAAGGGAATACATGTATTTGATTAAGGAATTCTGAAAATGTGAGGTTGACAACCTTTGCCACAAAAATGAGGAGAGACTTCTGTTTTTGGAAATTTAAAATGGCGCCGTTTGGTGACTCAGGAAAGTCACTTCATTTTTATGGTTTATTGACTTATTTTAAAATTTAAAAATTGTTTTGACAATTGTTGTGTAAGTCTTGACAATATTTTGAAAAGAAATTTCTAGAGGTAATGGTCCCTTTAAAGGTTTTTTTTTTAAATAAGAAAAGATTTGTTTGTGAGTTTCGATTTTTTTAATTTTATTTCTGTGAAGTAGTACTGTCTTAAAATTCTTACAAGCAATTTACACATTTATAAACCTAGAAATGAGGCCTTGTGCACACCACGAATTAATATAGCAACAATGGCAAGCTTAGCTAGCTCTCTACTAATTTGATGATTGCCTTATGCACACGCACAGTAAAGAGCCACCAAGTATTGTTTCTCAATTACTGCACAGTGTGAACCAATGCCTGAATGTTGAGCTACCAGTATTTTGTTCTCTATTGTTTCATTCAAACTCGCCACTCACTCATGGCTCATCAACAACCATCAACTAACTGTCGACATCATTCACGGACAACAATACCGAGACAGTATTTTTTTATTTGTTGTATTTTGAAATACTGTATGGTGTGGCCCCTTTTAATGAAAACTTTGAGTATTCCTCCTATGGTTAGACACTAAAGCATTGCTAAAGGATTATCGAGATCAAATGCTGATGCCAACAAAATTGCAAATCGCAACTGCAAACAATAGTCAAGTCAACTTCGGACATTTTCTGATTTACGTCTCCTTTAGGTGATTCTTGAAGAAAAAAAAAAGTACCAGTTTTTTTTTTTTGTAAAAGGGAGTTTGTAGAATTTGTGATTTGTGCCATTGGGATTTTGTGGTGTCGTCAAGAAGCCTGAACCATAACTGAGGCATCAATTGACCAACTGATTTTTTTTTTGCTACATCTTTTTTAACGTGTAGGGCCTACTCTTTTTTTGCCATCACTATTTACAATTGAGCTTGTGATTTTTTTTGGTTACTACTATTACTGTCAACTTTTAAGAAGAACAAAAAAAAACACACAGACACAGGCAACAAAATATGCCACCAAAAATTAGGAGCTTATATGATGTACAAGTGCGAGCCACCAGACCACCTTCCATATGAAACCTCATCCCGAAAACACATGATTTAAACCGTTAAAGGAAACAAAAACTTGGTTAGAGTTTTGATGCGAAAATATCGATATAAGCATGACACAATACGATATTTACATTGATTTTTACAAAATTACTTTTTTCATGCAAATGCACCACGGCGCACCGAGCGCCACCGGTTTTTCTGTACGACACCGCTGCGCTGATTTTTGAATGATACGGGGTCCGCGCCACCACCACGCATATTTCATTTTCCTGTTGGCTCCCACCTCTAATATGATGTAACGCTTTAAAATGTTCACTACACTTGCTCGGTTTTTTTTAATTATCTATTTAAAAACTAGAATGTTCACAGGAATTCTCTTTTACAGTTGTGGTTAGTGAATCTGTTTTGTAGTCACTGGTTATAGCACAGAGCAAATATCTGACAAAGACAGATTGGAGCTGTGCAGCTGCTTTTGATCACGCAGCTGAAAACTGACAGCTGACTTACTGCATGAAAATTCACAAATTGTAAGCAATGTGCTGTATTTTTTTTTCTTCACACAGCTAAGAATTTGAATTTGGAAGCTCTCAAAGCACTCACAAAAATCTACTCTATACAGATTGGAGCTGTGTGGCTGTTAACAGCAGCACATATAGCTGGAATTCGACAGCTGACACCCCGGTATGAAAATGCACAAGCAGTAGTATGCTGTGCATTGTATTTTATACACAGCACCCAGAGCTGAGAGCTTCAATTCGGAAGCTCCAATGTGCGCCATAAAAATCCTTCCTAACATCCCTAGTTTTCTTCTTTCTCTACCTCTCTCTCTCTAAGATGATATTGATTGATTCATTTTAACCTTTTCCTATTTTCTCACATGGGTCTCTTTCCTTTTTTCTCTCTCTGAAGTTTAGACCTATCTTTTTCTTATTTTCACAAAGCTAAAAATCTATCTTATAGCTTTCAAGAAAAGAAGAAAAAAAGATGCTTCTAAAAAGAATAGTTCACACTACAAGCAGGTTACTAATGTAAATCTTAGTGTACGTGTCAAAAAACCTTTTTCTATTATTTTTCTTCTTCACAATAGTGAATATTATTGCAACATCCTTCACAAGCAAATTTGAAAAGAAGAAATATATGTGTGTCTAGAAAACAACAACAAGGTCTATTATTATTTACCTCAAGAAAAAAAGAACAAAACATAACTTGAGACATTTTTCAATTTTTTTTTCTATAAAAAATAAACAGAAACGAAACGTCAAGTTTCTAAAATTATGTTGACAAAATTTTCATTCTAGTTTAAAAAAAACAGATAATTTTTTAATGTTTTTTTTTTTCTTTAAAGAAATTCTTGAAATATGTTCAAGTTCAGTAAACTGTACATGTAATGTTTATTTAAAAAAATATCTAATGTAAAGTCTTACCTCGCTTAAAGAGACCATTACCTCCAAAAAATTCTTGTCAAGACTTACTCAACGATTGTCAAAACAATTTTTAAAATGTAAAATAAGTCATTAAAATCATAAAAAAAACATCTGGAAATTTCAAGAAAAAAGTTTGTTAAAAAAAATGTTTTTCGCTTCTGACGCCAAAAACATATCTAAGCCACTGATAACCAAAATGAGACTACTGTGCGTAAGGTATCGTTTTCAGAAGTAACGTAATGAGAAATATGACTTTAAATCTGTAAATACACGTGCTTTGCAGCAATTTAATAATTCCATTTTCTAACTTGCAATTTTTTTTATAAAGTTTCTTCTTTTTTAAATAATATCTTAACAATTAACCTCTGAAAAGATTGAAATAAAAAAAAGTTGACACCAATTTCATTGTAAAACTTATGACAAAACACTCAATGTAAAAGACATGCAAAAATAAGGTTGCTTTGTATCACTATCAAGTGGTGAATATTTTTTTGCGTTTATTTTTTTGAAATACAAGTTCCTATTTCACAAATCCTCACAGGAGAAGGATAAAAAATTGTTGGACAACAGATGTAAATGTATAAAGAGGCATTCAGACTTAAGAAATGGCCACTTGACATGTTAGAAATAAATAGTGACTAGTGAGTGAGTCAATGCTCTTGCTCTTTTTTTTTGCATTCACAAAGGTGTCATGTGGTGCAAGAGTTTCCAATTTTACATCCAAATCGAAACAGAGCAGAACAGAAAACAGAAAACAGAACATGGTTAAGCAATTTCTTCTGAGCATGTTTTCTTTCTTTTTTAAAAGAAAAAGCTGAATTCCCCAATGAGTTTATTTTTTTTAAATTGTTACAAACACTTTTTTTTTGTGATTGTATGAAATTTATCCAGATGTATTTGAAAAATGGCCACATGAATGTAGGTCTAAGCTTATGTTGTTTAAAATTACCCTATGTGGCATTAGTAAACTACAAGTTTAATAGAACGTTTCGATTAATGTGCTCATTTATAACAGTGCATGTCAAAGTCCGTGAGAAACTAGAATAGTAAGACTGGGATCTCACATGCTGAAAACGCCAATTAAAACTGCTATTGAAAATAGAATTTATAATATTATAGTTTACAGTAATTCTACTTTACTTAGCAGAAAGTAGGCGGAAAAAGCGAAATTTGTCATAACTTTCTGTAACAAGGCTGGCCCCAGACCAGCCTGTTGATCTTTTTGTCTGTCTCTTTGTTGGGTGGCTGGTCCCAGACCAGCCGGTTGAGTCTGGGTAGTGCGACGCTCCACACTCTCCAAGCTTGGGCTCTGTGACCTACCGGGTAATCCAGGTCTACTTGTTGATCTGGATGTGCGGCCCTTGGTCGCGCCTCCGCCTCGTGTTAGAGTTGGTCTCCCTGGCATTGTCGATCTGTTTTGGGTTCCATGTAGATGGGACTCCCTGTTCCCACAATTTAAAGAAATAGTGACAACTCTACACCTCCCAGAGGTGTTCTCGCAAACAAGAAAAAGACTTCTCTTTTACCGATACAAACTGATTTATTTTATGTGACCCGATACATAATGAGTACAATAAAATAATACTGTGAACTGATTTTTCTGGATATTCTGGGCTCAGAATATCCAGTTGTTGAGTCCAAAAACTACTCCGGAGCTTAACCACAAGTTTGGCACTTCGATTCCAACCTTCTACTTTAAAATCAATTATTGGAAATCAGCCTCGAGCTTGCCTTGTGCAAGTACTTTTATTCTTTTGGCCCTTGAGAGGGACCACCCTTGGCTAGGGCGCACCCATTGGTCCGATTGACCAATGGAGAGTCCCAATTCCCAAATATCTCCTTATTTGGCATCAAATTCTCAGAAGAATTTGCCTAATTCCAGAGAAACTATTCTAGAATTAATGGCCATTTTCAATCGTGAGAAACTTCAAATTTTCTATTTGAAGTTTCTACTTTTAGAAACTCTATTTTCTATAATTGTCTGAACTGTCAAAATTAGCGAGAAATCTGACTGAATTCTCAACGAATTTGAAATCATTTGAGACTGGTCAATTTTTGACAACCCAGGGTGCCATCTGGCGAAAGGGGTTCAGAAGTGAGCGGCCTCACTCACACATGTGCAACTGGCACATGTGTGGGCGGTGTCACATTTCTTCAAATTAGATAAACCTCCAAATGTGATCTTGTCTTGAACCTATAAACTAAAAATATTTTCTGGATGACAACACCTTTACAAATAAAATTTTGTAGCTATTTCAGACGGACATAAAAAGTTTATTCTAAAAAAAGTATTAACATAAATTAACACATTTCAATTTCTACTTTCTCAAACACTTTCACAATTTTTTTTCTAACGTTGCTGCTAAAATGTAGAATAACCAAAGTTCGATAAACAACTAATAGAACAACATCTAAGGCCAAAACATAACAAAACATAATTACAATCTATTTATTTCCCTTTTTTTCTGGTCTATTGTCTGCTAAATAAATGGAATAGAATTACATTTAATCAAGAATTTTTTTTTTATTTTCAGTCGCATTTTTAATTTGCTTTTTTTCTGCATATGGGACCTGCAGAGCGAAAAGGCAGAAAATAAAAACAAACAAAAAAGATTAGAAAAAATCTTTAGTCTTTTTTTCTGCTTTCTTTAGCTTTCAAGAGTTATCATACATTACGATCTAAAACACTTCCAGGACAGTCATAGTCATATTTTCTGTTTTGCTAATAATAACAATTTCACGATTTTTTTTCTGTCTACATTCTACCAAAAAATAAAACAGAATTATTTAAATTAGACAAATTCTATTTTTCGTCGCATTTTAATTTTTTTTGCCTTTTGTTGCTTCTGAATAAAGTTACGTTCACTTTAGTCATCTAAATATTGAGCCATCTTATAAGACAATTTTTGGCCATTATTTTAACCTATTGTTTGTGTATATTATACAAACATGTGTGCAAGACAAAAATATCTATGAGAAAAATATAAGGAGAACTGAATGTGAAGGAAGTAGAGCTGAGATTTAGGATCCAATATTATTTCAACAGATAGTCATGGTAACCGCAATTTGTTCTACAACCCTCCCCCCCCCCCACATCCCAACTCACACATAGAAGCCCTTTTTACAAAAATATGAAATCATAAATGTTTGTCTTCTTCATATATACTATACATGTATATATAAACATTTTGATGTATTAAGTAATATGAATACCTTATTTTTCAGTGAGATGATTCTCACGTTAAAACTTCACAACAAACCCCTTACTCTATATGTATATATATAGAAAGAGAAAGAAAGAGACAAATAAATACATAATCAATTCACTAAAATGAGATTTTCAGCCACATTACATTCCAAACATAACACAAAAGATAACTCATACACATCAATGTGTCCGTATTGCAATACATTCATTGCTCATTTTAGTAGACACCAAAATTGAGAAAACAATTTCACTTAACAATTTGTTAAATATAAAAAAAAAAAACCGAAGAAGGAAATAATAAAAAATGAGTTATTTCAGATAGAAAATCCAAATTAAGTTGACAACATAATAAGACAAATAATATTTTGTTTTAAATTAAAATTTAAATTCCAACTTGTCCTAATAATTGTTAACAACACAATTTAGGTTAGTGCAAAACTCATGACAGTTTGGTGTCAAAACATTGAAAATGACCAAATTTCGCATCAACAATGAATAAAAAAAGGAAATGCATGCAAATACATTCAGTTGTTATTCTAGTTTCTAACAAAAAAAAAAGCAGAAACGTCTACTTTTTCCGACAAAATGAAAAAAAAAAATTGTCTATAAAACAATATTTTTGTCTCACAAATCTTTACTTAATGATTGTTCTAATCATAAAGTAAAGATTTGTGAGACGAAAATAGTTTAATTTCGATTGTTCTAATCGAAATTCAATTTTTTTTAATAAAAAAAACGTATCAAAGAGACTTCTAGTCATTAGCACCTATCAAATAGAAAATTCTAGCCTCTATCCAGTTTTATCGAATGGAGAAAGAAAAAAAATAATTGTGGTTGCTCCATTAGTAATATCGTGAAACAAAAACCAAACAAACAATTTTAAATAACATATCATCAAATTGGATGTTTGTTCCCCACCCCCTCCCGGTTCGTATATTAAAAAAATCATAATTATAATTTGGTGATTGAAAATGTAGACATTTTCTTAACAATAGAGAAGAAAAAAGAGAACAAAAAATGCATTTGTTTTATATATATATAAAGCATATAAGCACAATTTATTTTGCCATAGATAATTGAAAACAAAATTAGGGTTTCTTCTTCTTCACCCTATACAGTATATATGTTTACGACATGATTAATTAAAGTGACGCTTTAAGTCGCTTTATAAAAACATGAAATATTAGGATGTTCTAATAATAATAAAATAGGGGATTTATAAAAAGCAAGTAGTAACTACAACCAGTTTTCAAATAAATTTGAATTAGAAAAAAAAAATCTCGAAGAAAACGATGTATGGGAGGGGGGGGGGGGGTTGTATTACATATAAAAAAGAATGAGATCTTCAACTTTTGGCCCTCCTCTAACTAATTTATGAGCTCACTTATTGAACCTTAAATCTTTATATGGATAGTATTGTAAAAAAACATTTTCATGATTTTATATAAAATTATTGTCAATTTTATCATATCCTCAATTTCATATTGTGTACTCCAAGTGTCAATGTGGTGGTCACTTATAAAATGATGGAAAAAAGTTGAGAAACTACTCAATAAAAAGCAGCGAGTGAGTGAGTGAGTGAGTTGAGTGTCAGCCGCGGATGGTTGATGTTCAATTACCGAGCCTAATTGCTCAGTTTGCTGACGACAATCTTTATTTTTTTTTGTTCAGCCACTAAATATATATTTTTCCCTTTTCTGTTTCAAAATCCACAACCTCGAATCCAACTCCCAACACGTTTAATTTAAAAAAAGACTATACAGTCAACATTATTATTTAAACTCAACCCAAACATTAATTTAAGATAAGGTGGTTTTAAAGTGTTAAATGCCTTTAAACTCTTGATTATTTTGTCTTTCAGGTGCAAAATGAAGAGTAACTTAAATATGTTTTAGAAACTAGAAAGGGAGCTAGCTGCTCAATCAATTAAGAGTATTTTTATATTGACATCTTTCAAAATTAGGTTTTTTGAATAAAAACGTTTATTCACCCTTTCTTGCACCTCTTTATTTTGCTTCTGAAAAACAGAATAATTAAAGTTTGAAATTAACCTGATCATAAACCATAGGGCTAATATTTTTCTGCACTTGTGGTCGAACTATTCATGGCCACTATAGAGGGCCACTCATGACAAAAGAACCGAACTGTGTCTATCCATAATTCAATTATGGACAACAACAATTAAACTATGTACATGTATTTACACAATTTAGTTAGGAATATCTACAATTAAATAATGAATATCCATAATTAAATCATGTAAATATCAATTAAAAATGAGGTTATACATACTCGGGCCATTTTGACATGAACGACGGCCTTCCTTAATGGTTCGACCACAAGTGCAGAAAAAAAACACGCCTTATCTTAAATGAATTTGGCTTTCTCCTGTAGGTAGGCAATCACTGCAAGCAATTTTTGAGCCGCTCTCCTGTCATTTTCAGTTTTGACTTGAGAAAAATGCATTGTAATGTTTTTTATGTTGCATTTAAAAATTCCGACATGAATGACGACATTTGTTACATCTTAACATGTTAATAACTGCCATGTTTCTTTTCTTAAATTTAATTTTATAATTTCATAATTAAGAGTGAAATTTGTTACAATAAATATTGTCGGTTAAGAAGTGATACCATGTAACTGACATTTGTATTGCTTTTGAGGTTTTGGCATAAAAAAATCAGAAAAAATAAGTAGATCGCTTGGAAATATCGCGAAATGAACAAAAAAAAAATTTTATTCGATATTGACTGGTAGAGACACCTGGTAGAGTGTGTTCAAATCCATTTAATGTGATTTTGCGAATATTTAGCAAAAAAAAATCAAGTCATGTACGTAACATAATTATGTTAATTATGGCGCAAAAAAACGTTCAAATATTTTTATTAGCAAAAAATTGTGTAACACAACCTTAAACTTGTATTATAACCTTTTTTGTTCCTCTTGTAAAATTTATATCTTGTTAGTTACGTGGTATCACTTCTTCAACGACGATATATAGGCCTAACAACATTACTGTACATGTTTTGTGTTTAAATGATGCAATTTTCCAAATGCTCAAAATATCCTCTTATTCTCTTAGAGGCATAGCTGACATTGGTGAGAAAATAATATGTAAATATCAATTAACGTATCTCTAATTATTGTCTGACATTACTCTTCAATTTGCTCCCATTCATATAATTATGGCAAGAAATCGAAGAGAATTAATTTTCGCATAAATACAAGAGATACGTTAATTGATGTTTGCAAATCAAATATCATCAACAGATATTATCAATGCTTTGAACACTTAAGATAATGCGTCACTTAAAACACCAAATTTGTAATTCTTTTTTTTAATACCTTAATCTTTATTGTAATATTTGCTCGTTAAATTCTAAAACATTTTTGGGACACTTTGTATGATGCTTTTATACAGTTTCTTTAACATTCTTTAAGCGTTTTATCGTTTTATATAAATTTAAAATCAAAATATAAACTTCGTACATTTAACTCATTCGTAGATATAAGGTGTTTATTAGATTCATAGGCATTTTAACTTCATATGTATCCGACCAACTAACACTCAGTGTTAAGTGTCACAATTGATTGAATACCAAATAAAGTATTTATTATCAATTTATCAATAAAAAAGTGTTTTAATATTTCTATGACGGCTGTCCGCTAAAAAAAAAATTTAATGTCCGATAACACTTTTCTGAAGAAATTAAATTTGCTATTCGAACTTCAATAGCGAAGCAAAGAGCTTAGAAAATCTGAACGACTGGCGGTGGCGTCGGCATTACGTACACTCGATAAAACCCCTACATTTCTGAATTTCTTAAGCAGAACACAAAACATATTACATTACAACAAGCGTAGACACCTAAATAAAAAATAAAGATCCATATGTTGGGTGGTATCATTAGAGACACAAAAGAGTATTAAGCCTGCTAAGCTCTTAACAAAGCTTGTGTTCCTTTTCGGCACTTGTGTGTGTGTGTGTATTTGTGTTCTCTATTTGTGAGTGTATTTTGACAATGTAATGTATGTGCCAGTATGTACTATCTTTTTAATTTTACCTGATGTGTTATGTCTGTGTTGCATGCCTGAGAATGTGTATGAGTAGGCTGTTAGAGTAGGTTGTGTGTGTGGCTACAGTGTGTTAAAATTTGTGTCTGAGAGCCATAACTATATATTGGGCAAGGCAAGGGAGGCACTTGCCTAAGACGCAAGGCCTCGAAGGGCCTGCTTTCAGAGGCCCAAACAGGTGAAAGTCCAAAGAAGCAAGATCAGGACTATAGGGAGGATGCTTTAACACCTCAAAACAAAGTATGTGCAGAGTGTAAACAGTGTGGGCAGAGGTGTGCAGACGTGCATTGTCATGCAAGATCACACCAATTCGGATAGCAATCCTCTGCGTTTCATCTGAAGTTTAGGCTTCAGCTCTTCAGTAAACATCTTACTGTAACGAGCACTGTTGATTGTTGAACCTTTTTCCTGATAGTGTTCCAATACTGGCCCTTGAAAATCCCAGTAAACCGGAGTGTGGATAAATTATCCACAAAACAACAACTGTATATAACGATAATACTAAGGGGGGGGGGGGCGCGCCAGTTTAATTCTTGCCTCAGGCGCAAAATTAGCCAGTTTCTACTCTGGTGTGTTTGTGCGTGCAATAAGACCAATGTATGGCTTATACATGTGCTGTATTCCTTAGCTTGTTTTGTGTGTGATATGTGTGTGTGTGTTTTCTGTGCCTGAGACTGTGTTATGTGTGCCTTCATGAGTGCACGTGTTGTGTATACATGCAGTGTGCGTGAACGTGTGTATAAAGGAATCAAAAGAGATTGAGGTCTTCCAAAATCCAAAGATAAAAGCAAGACTCAATTGTATATTTATACTCAGTATTTGATAAAACACACACACAAGAAAACATCATTATCATATCTAATTACAAACCATCACACATTATTATAAAGAAGAGGACCACCACATTTAGGACCCTGGCAACTCAAAAGGACAAAATAATGGGCAACAACCTCCCCAACTCTCTATATTGGCGGTTATCATCATCATCACCACCACCACCACCATCATCATCATCATCATCATCATCATCATCATCATCATTATCATCATTATCATCATTATCATTATCATTATCATCCCAGATTGTATTTGTGTTCATTGACATTGAGAATAAGATAAAAGAGAAAGATTTCATTCGTTGCTCAAATGAATGACATCCTCTTCCATTGAGTGCAGTGTGTTTATGTATGTGTGGGTGGATGGATGGATGGATAAATAGATAGATAAAAGCTCAGTTTTTTTGTGAAAAATAGAAAAAGCGGAAAAGAGAAAGAGATAGAGAAAGAGAGAGAGAGAGAGAGAGAGAGAGAGAGAGAGAGAGAAAAAGAGAGTGCGAGAGAGAGAGAGAGAGAGAGAGAGAGAGAGAGAGAGAGAGAGAGAGAGAAAGAGCGAATGAGAGCAGCAAGTAGCCAAATATTTGAAAGATGCAATTGCGTTTTTGGTGCAGCATCTCTATAGGAGATGCAGTCAGTTCGCAGTAGTTGCTGCTGCTGCTTGCTGCTTCATCTTCTTTCTCTTCCTTCATTCTTCTGATACTGGCTGTTATTTGCTGTTGCTTTTATTACATCGGCCACCACCACCACCACCGTCACCGTCACCGTCATCATCATCATCAACCACCGTGCCCCACACACACACATACCCAACACCAATCATTGAGCATCACCGCAGATGGAGAAAAAGAAACAGTTTTTAGTTGAAAATAACAAGCAACTAACTTCATTGCAGTGGATAGAGGCAACTACACAATAGTGTGTGTATGTGTGTGTGTGTGTGTGAGTGGGTGGCCGAATGATAGGAGCAAGATATTAGAAGGTGTGAGATACGTGTGTTTGAATGCAAAAAAGGGGTTGTTTGTTGTGCATCTTTTGTCTTCTTCAGAACATCTTTAAAAAAAAATTATAATTATAATCTTCATTTAAGTAACATGTCTTTTTGATTATTGTTTTGTTTTTTTGCAACATGCAAATTTTCTGACAAAGGATTGCATTTCTACTCTATTAATTGCAGAAAGACTTATTGTGACAGTGTGTTGTTGTTTTTTCTATGTGTTTTGCATCATATTTATATTATTTGTGATTTTGATTATTTTTGTGTTTTTTTTTTTCAACATGAAAGGGTTAAAAAATTACTGTTTTGCGCTCCATATTAAACAAAACTAATTATTTTTTTTTTAAAAAAAATCATAGTACAAATACTTAAAAACAAAAACACCTTAAAAACTCCAAAAACCTATCGTTTTTCTTTTGTCTTAAAATTTAAAACACAGGGTAATTACATTAATTTAAGAAAAAGATACACAATAACGTTAAAAAAAACTTCAGAAACTTGTAATTATCGAGTAAATTATCAACTTCAATTGGATGCTTATTGTCAAAGGTAAAAAGTAAAAGTGAAACTAATCAACTGAGACAAATCAAATAAGGATTAAAGGTGAACTATTAATTCGACTTGTCAAAACAAAATTCGGAGATTTTTTTTACAAATTTGTGGCAGTGAGTGACAGTTTGTTAACAACAATTCTCACTTCTCAGTGTTACTTAATTTCATTTACTTACAACAACAAAATTACTACATGCAACGAAAAGTTTTTTTTTCTTTTGTTTTGCAAAATAAATATATAAATAACTGGTGAAATTTGAATTTTGACTCCAAAAACCCTAAAAGATTTATAAGTGGTTCCAGGATTACTTGTACACAACTTTAGGATTTTTCTAAATGGAGTACCTGTCTTGGAATTTCATGGTTTTCTTCTTTGTCATGGCCATCAGTACCATGAGTAAGTTTAACAATCATTTTCACCTCACATTTACTTAGACAACTTTTAATCTTAATTATTAGATGTAGCAACAACAATGATAAAACAAAAATTGGGCAAAAAAATGTTTGTTTGCATTAATTATCAAATTTAAATCAGTTTGAGAATAGAAGCAATTTGTAATGAAAACAAAAATCAAATATCGTTCAAAATTTAATCGTCGTCGTCCTCATATACATTTTTAAGAAAATGTTCGCATTTTTTAACATCTAGGGAGGGAGGGAGGGAGAGGGGGGCTACACAAAAAGGTAGAAAAAAAATAATAGAAACTAACTTTGTTATTATCCAGATTAATATAAACAATTTTTTAAAACAGAAATTTAAATCATGTAAAAAAATTAGAGGTTAATAAAAATAAATTAACTAATAAAACATATTTTCATGTTTAAAACCTTTTTTTTTTGTTCGTTGGCAAGTTCGATCCAAATTGTTTATTAAAATGGTTTCTTTTTTTTTAAAAAAAAGATAAAAAAAATCAAAATGATTCATAAATTCTAGTTTTTAACATATTAAAAAATATTATCACCTATATTTGCCTCAAAAGGCATGTTTTGTTTCTGCATTTGTGGTCGAACCACTCATGACTACTATGGAGGGCCGTTCTATGTCAAACTGGCCCAATTATGGATATCCATTATTAGAGCATTTTTGTTAAGGAACTAACTAACTGCCTTCCTTAGTAGTGATGAATGGTTTGGATACAAATGCAGAAGAAAGAAGAAAAAAAAACGCCTTAAAATGTTGGACGAACCAGCTTTTAAAGCCAATGTTTAACATTGAAAGTGAGAATAAACTATCATTCTGAACAGCACTAACTTGTTAATGTGACTAGTCTTTAAATTTATATACTGTACTGTATGTCGCCGCATCCATTTGGCGTAATTTGTCCATTACACGAAGTGAATGTCCATTTCGCGAAATGAACCTAGATTGGCCTGATTCAAAACGCGAAATGGACATACATATTTTGTGTAATGGACAATTACACCAAATGGATGCGACATACTGTATATACCCCCCTTACTTCATATACCCTATCTACCCTAAGGTCAATGTCCCACATCCAGCAAAAAAAAAAGTCAAATGAAAACTTAATTTGTCTAATATAATTTTATTTATTTGGCAGAATAAAAAAAAAAGCTGAAAATCAACTTTTTCTATATTTTCAAGCTGATTGGAAATTTATCAGCCAATAAGAAAGGCGTGTTTCAAATGCATAGTATTTTTTATGGCTTATCCTCACTGTTTCTCCACGTAAATTCAATAGTTTTCTCGAAGTTTTTCATAAGGCACTATACATGGGTAAGGCTGACCACTCTAAAAAAAAATTCGGGAGATTTTCGCTAGGACAGATTCATATTATTGGTCTTTTTTTCCTAGAGTTATAAGACAATGGAACTCTCTTCCTGAGGCAGTGGTGAATGGAGATAATTTTGTTTTGTGGGATTGACATTTGTATATTCATTTAGTTTTTTATACACTGTATGTGCATGTATATGTACTTGACAATGCTTAATGCTGCATGCGGACTTTTATGTCCCTCTGTCATAGGCCTCTTTGGCTGCTAGCAGAGTACTAATTGCAATTGTAATGTAACCATTGAACGCAAAAACAGAAATGCAGAGGTAACATTTCTAAAATTTTGTATTTGTATTTCTGTTTTGTTTCTTACCTTTTTTTTCCCCACATGTGGGACCCAGGTATAATAATTTTAAAAAATATCGAATCAAGAATTGATTTTAGAGCTTTTTTTTAGAGGATCTGAGGTTCTTATAAAACCCAGTAAGGTGCAAATTAAACACATCAACTTAGCAATTGGACTTCAATATCAACCCTTGTTTTAATGACTACCTATGAATATACGGTTGTCTTATGTTTTATCCCTGCTCAGAGGGTTCAAAAGTTGAAGTTCAAGTGTCAAGTTCAAGTGTCGTTTCCATCAGAAAAAATATATTGCAGTTTAAAACCTCCATTTTTTAAAAAAAAAAAACAATAATTTTATTTTAATTCTTTACTTATTTATTTTTTTTACAACTTTATATTTGATATGTTGCTAACAGCCAAATGAAATTTCAAATGTGTAATATTTATAATTTCTCAGATATTTTATTTTAAACGATTTAGCTGCACCACTTTTTAAATTTGCAATAAATTTTGTGACATTTCTGTGACATAACTTGTATAAAGTTAAAATAAAATAACAGACACACAGTTCTTTTTTTTTTTTTTCAGAAACTAATTTTCGAGAAACTGATCTTTTTCTTATTAAAGCTATTAACTTTATTAATTTTAGAATCTGAACTTTTAATTTCTAGCATTAGTACTTTTGATGTGAGTTTCTAGGATGTATAAAATTTTTATTGACTACAATATAATATAGTTTTAACAATTTGTAAGTAAAACTGCAGACGCAGCACCAGCAGCAACAGCAGCACTGTAATTAACTTAATAATAAGGCTAAAACTAGCTAAACTAGGTAAACTTAAACAAAAGGGTAATATGGTGAAGGGCAATATGATTATCTCGTTAAACTCGTCTTCTCCATAAAAGTTCATATATAAAACTATATATATATATATATATATATATGGTAACGAACCAATTGGGTTTAAAACAGTAAAATTCTTTAACGACTGTTGAAATAGACCACACATACTAGGGTAAATACAACCAACATCATCATTATCCTAATGCATCTAAAGCCCTGTAATGGCGTTGCATTTCTAACAGCTGTTCTAACTACAGTAAAAAGACAAACACAACTGAAACGATTAACATCAAAAAATCCCACAAACGGAAATGGCAGTAATTTCATTAGAAAAAAAAAAAGCTATTTCAATTGTTATTATAACATACATTTTCTTAAATTAAGAACATGTAAATTACTTAATATTGCCATACACACCAGTTGATTATATTCTTAATGAAAGGAATCTTTTCAACGTAAAACGATCTCATACTAATTATAATTATTTCTTTATATGGATGCTATAATCTCACATATGGAAAATGCCTTTTACAGCGAAATCTTACAATTAATCTATTAATTGTACAGAAAAATTGAGTCATTACACAGGTTAATACCATATATGTGCATTAAATTTTTTTTTTACTCAGTGCCTCTTTTTTATTTATACTGACTGGAGCTAATGATTTGATAAAGGTTTTATGGACAAAGCTTAATTAATAATTATTGTGAAAAAGTAAGAAATAAATAAATATATAAAAAATGATTAATACAAAAACTAATCAAAAGTCGTGGTACTGAATGAACACAAAAACATCCACAAGCTAGTTAAACCATGTTTACACATTATATAAATGTTAACTGCTGTTAAGAGCCTAGATCCACGTCCATCTTGTTGTTTTGAGCAGACGACAAAGAGACAAATGAGTGTTCTTATATGGTGTTACTAAAACTGCAAGAAATCGCCTCACAATTGCTCAATTAAAATACAGTAAAGCGCAAAATGCAATAAAAAGTATTGTTCTTTACATGCTCTATTTATATAATTTTTGAAAAGGTCCTTCTATTTTTAAACAAGGTTCAAAGTCGTTCGTTTTTTAACCCCATGTTAAATCCCACTGGGCCCAAAACCATCCCAGAAACATTTGAAAAACTCTCGTTAAAAACGATTTAGAACAATAACAAAATAATTAGCACATACATTCATGTATTGGCTTCACGATGTTTACTTTTTATAAAATTTGAAAATTTCTTTCTATTTTTAATAACGTTTAAAATAGTACGTTTTATAACTCCATGTTAATTCCCGTAGGGCCAAAAAACCGTCACCCAAACATTTGAAGAACTCCCATTAAAAACGACTTAAAACAATCACATAATAATGAGCACGTGCACTAATCTATTGGCTTCACGATGTTTTCTTTTTATAAGGTTAGCACGCGAAATTATTTTTCTATTAATTATTATGCGACTTCAAATCGGGAGAAAAAACGTTAAAAAACCGTTTTTCATTCAACAACGATCGCAGCGCCTACATTCGGAGAAGTTTTGAAATAAACGCTATATCTAGGCTCTTAAAAACAATAACAGTTAAATTCTTATATCTTGTTTTCACTACAAGAATTAACTGCAGTTACATAACAAACTATGGTTTTCATTACCGGTCGTCTTATAGCTTTACCGGTTTTTCGATAATGCAGCATTACCGAAACCGGTAATACCGGTAAATTTCGGTAATAAAACTAAAAATTTAATAAGCGCTGTAAAAAAAAAACTCAAAAATTGAAAAAGAAATTCCCATGTTAAAAAATAAAATAAATATAAATTCATAACTAATAATAAAATAAAATAGGTGTTTTTTTGTTGTTGCTATTTTTCTGTCTCGATGCAAATTCCAATTTTTTGTTAAGTTTTTTTTTTGTTTCTTCTGAATATCACTTTTTTTTAAAAAATATTTTCATACATAATAATTGTTTTAATATATCACAAGCGTAACAAATGAAGATGGTTTTGTATTTTGTGAAATGTCATTCAGTCAAAAATTGAGTTTTCTCACTTTGTTTGAACACATTAATTCATGTATTTAACCATTCAATAATGTAATTAATCACATTGAGTCAATGCAGTTAGAGTTAACTACATTAGTCAGGAATTTAATCATGTTTAACATACATTTGTTTCCACTAGAAAATTAACGGTGGTTAACTTTTTAATTGCAGTAGAAACAAGGCATAAAATGTAGTTTTCTTAACTACACCTTTTAGCTTGACTATATTAACTATAACCTTGTTTTTTTAACTTCAGTTAACTTTATACTGGAAACAGGGTATTATTAGTGTTTGCAATTAAAATAGTCCTAATGTCTTAAAGATGGCTTAGACTTGAGGGTAAGTAGTTTTTAATAATTACTAACTGTAAGAAAGTCAAAGCTACTGTAGTGCTAAAATAACCAACTTTTTACAAGATAAACTTCCTATCAAAATTTCATGAGTTCAGCATTAGCTTTGACTATTTCACAGTTAGCAAATCATTACAAATACCACACCCTAATGTTCCAAAAAACTTTTTTAGAAGCAACCTGAAGAACAAACTTGAAGTTTATTCAAAAACTAAAAAAATATCCAAAACATTTATTATTTAATAAACATTTCCTGGCAGTTTCAAAAGAGACATCTTGTTTTATTTCTGCTTTTTTCACTTTTATGTTTGCGGAAAGCGAAAAATTCGTTTTACTTTTTTTTTCAAAAAGCTATTAAATATTTATTTTTGACATCATGATAGACTGATAGTACATATTCAATTATTAATAATGCGTTTCACTGAATTTTCTTACTGTTTCAAGGCAAGTTACAGTAAATATCAAAAATCAGTTAATGCTAATTTCGCTGAACAAAAACTAGTACTAGTTTTTTTTTTTTGCGTTTTGCAAAACTCTAAACCAGGAATTTTCAAACTTTTTTACGATTACAAACCCCCAATGGAATATCCCAATATGTCCCCATATCTCCAGAGCCATACTGTTGAAATCAAGTATGGATGAAATGAAGCATGGATGCCACCATTTAAGAACAGTTATTCTAAACTAATTTTAAACCTAACTTAATTAAATCTAGTATTTACTGATGTCTGGTAATGACATTTACTATAACAAAAAATAAATAATAGTTTCTTTTAAGTCGGTTTTTTAGTTTAACTTAAATGAATGTGTAACAATACAATACAACACGTGAAAATTTAACTTATCTAAAATTATTAAACTGAATTTATGTAGCAGCCACGATACCTAGAGGAATCTACAATACCTAAAACTTTAATTTCAAATCTCCAGAGGTTAAAAATGATGTTTCTTACGAATTTTCTTTAATACATTATAATGATCACCATACATTAAAGACGTCTTTTTTAATGCATTTTCGGTCGAACCATTGTGGAGAACCATTCATTAGAAAATGTCCCAAGTATGAATATCATATACATGTACAGCCACAATACATTATTATTTATATCTGCAATTCAAATAATAGATATGCCCGATTTAATTATGGATATTCGCAATTAAAAGTGTAGAATCGTCGCTATTCTATAATTAATTCCAGATATCCGTAATTAAATTATAGATAAGACAAAATTCGTCAATTTTGCCATAATGGTCACGAATGGTTCGATCAAACGTCCATAAAATAAACGGATTTATTGTACATGTATGTAATTCATGTCATATTAGCAAAATGTTAAGACTGAGCAAATAGGCAAACTGTTCTACAATCGGGTCAATCTTTTCTGTTTTTCTACAAAATACAAGGAAGAATCAAACTTGTCTTAAAAAATATGCCTCAAATCTCTTAACAATTTAAAACTCGATTTACTCAAGAAATATTTCAAATTAAACTACAAAGAGATACAATAATACAAGCTTAATGTCATAACAAATGGAGATTACAGCAATACAAGTGGTATATAAGAAATTATTTACTTTAGAAAAAAGTTAAATGGATATTGCGGTGTAATCGTAGGCTAATACTTTAGGGCTTTTTTTTAAAGTAACTACACAAGATCTAATTCAATTTCTTAAGATGTTTTAAAAAAAAAGAACAATTTCAGTAAAAAAAAATATTATTTTCTTTTTGTAGACCAAAAAAAATATATATATGTAATGTACAGAAATCCACACAAAAATGAATCTAAGGCTGGGATATTCATGCTTTTTTTGTATGAGAAATTATTCAAACTCTAAATTCTTGACTTAATCTCACTCATATATCAAATAGAATCCTTCATTTTTCTTAAGAAAAAAAATATCCAACACAGCTACATTTTTTTTTATCCAATTTCATTTTATGGTTTTACTTTTTTTTAAGAGAAAAAAAAATGCAAAAAACCCAGTTGAAATTGGAGAAAGAAAGCAAAATCATTCTGAGAAGTTATGATTTTCCATAAACCATATCGACTTAACGACTTTATTGAAATCTATTTTATATATAAAACAAGAAGACTGCTTTGTCAGCACCATATGTCTACATAAAGTAATGTAGCTTTAATAAAGCATATTTCAGATTTAAATGCATACGTTTTCTAAGAGAAAATAAAAAAAAGTGGTCACTGCTCCCTTTATACTGTGTATTATTATAATTTAAAACTTCCTATTTATTCATACATGTATAGGTTATATTATATTAAATTAGACAGGCTCGTAACTTAATATTAGGCCTACCAATACAATGCTCCCATTAAGTTGATCAAGTGCCCCCTTTTAATAACATCAATATCAGCAACTAATTTATTGCTCCACAAGCATACATTGCACTACTAAGTTGTTTTTAATGAATGTTATATGCACAAATCAATAATTCAAATACCGGTAGGTCTTTATTCAAGGTGTAATAAAAATGGACTCCTCAGCTTTTTAGAAGCAACACAGTAAAGAACAACTGAAAGTTTCTTTTAGAAACTAAAATTAGAAATTAATATGTATAATAATGCATTTTTATGAATTAAAACTAAACAAAAAAAAATTAAATATAAAACTGTAAGAAGTTTAAACTTTCACTCCCTATTCTAGTTTCTAAAAAAAAAAGCTTTTGAAGTTTCTACTGTGAAATTTAAAAAAAAAGACATCCAAATTTGAAAACCTCATGCAGCATTTCTACATTACCACCTTGTTTCCACTACAAAATTTAACTACAGTTAAAAAGTTAACCACCATTCATTTTCTACTGGTAACAAATGTGATTAAATTAACCATGGTTAAATTTCTGAACAATAACCTGCATTGAGACAATATGGATTAAACACGTCAATTTTTGCGAGTTCAAACACATTTAGCCTACAAACAACAGGGTGGATAAAGAAAAAAACTCAATATTTGACTGACTGACAAATGAAAATTGCACAAAAATTACACCTGTTGAACAGGAAGTGACACAAAATCATTTAACCACAGGTGTTTTAAAAAAAATGCAAACACAACAACACAACTTCTAGCTTGTTTACAGTTAACTATAACCTTGGTTATGTAACTACAGTTCATTTTTGTATTGAAAACAAGGTTAAAAGGCACAAATTCGTGAAAGAAACTTGTCATTTGAACTTGAACTTGAACCCTCCACTCTTCTTGTAATATGAGAATGCATATAATAGACGTTAAAAGCGGAGCCTGTGTAGGAGGGCATACACATCGATACTTCTGTGTTGTGTAACCTCCCTAAGTGAATGTTGACTTCGACAATTTTGCCCAAATTGCCACCACAGCGACCAAAAATTAACACTTTCTTTCCCGTCTATTCTTTACATGTTGAACTCGCAATAAAAATTAAAGAAAAAATGTCAGTCTTAATAGTTTTTCTATTCATATTGTTTATTTTAAAATTTGTCATATGTATATATAAATTTCTGAACATATTTTTAATCATTCGAGCGGTTGCGCGTTCATGTCAAAAAGATCTTTTTAATTAAAAATTATCTATCTTGTAAAGTTTTATACAAATACAAAATTAAGTTCCCTTCTAACATGTGTTTCAAGTAGTGATAATAAAGCGTTAATTTTGTTGAGTTTGCCAGAAGGCACATTATAAAATGCAAATGTCCCTATGGTAGTGTCTACTACTACTACTACTACTGCTGCTTCTTGCTCTTTCAGTAACGTCAACAACATTTTTGCAACATGCAATATACAGACACCTGAGGACTAAATGCATTTGAAGAGAAATTATCGATTTTTACAGCCCTCCCACTCTTTATCTCCCCGTATGTATGTATGTATGTATGCATGTACATGTATGTATCTAACTAAATATCTTCCCCATAGTAGCAGCTTTTCAATCACACAACTTCCTATTGAAGAAATTAATTTATGGGCACACACTATTTACGTACAGTATGTATGCATGTATTTTTAAAACTATCTTAAACACACACACACACACATAAATCACTGCAACGATCATAAACAAAAACCTCGTTATATGGTAACAACAGCATTATATATTAGATTAGATTAAAACTCAGGTATATACTGTACTGTATATAAGAGAGCACAGCAAATTTATTACTTGAGGATATTCACTTCGATTTCTAATTGCATCTCGAATAACACATTTTCTTTTAAGTTTTCAAAACTAATGAGAAAACTTATTTAATGTTTTCTTTTAATAGCAAAAAAAAAATACTATTTTTTTTGTTACTTATCATATTAAGGTGGTTTACAAGAAAATTTGTTTATACAGTTCAGAAAAAAAAAAAGGTTTACATAATGAAAGTACTGTAAGGTGCCTAACCATATCTTTTAAAATAAACATTTTACAACTGCAGCAATTTAAAAGTGACTACATTTTTAAATTTTTTAACGTTAGCCAACTTTTTATTGTAGGCCTATTTTGGCCCAAAAGTGAAAAAAGTGTCGTAACATAAAAATACCCTTAAGTGATTAATTTACTCTTTTAAAATACTTTAAATGTAAAAGAGTAAATTAATAACTTAAGGGTTTAAAAATACTTTAATATTATTTGTTCTTAATGCTGATTCTAAAAAAAAAATAATCAGTTTTATACCTATTGCTACACCTTCATTTGCATATTTTTCAAATGCGACTTATGAGCCGTCATGGTCGCCCGCAGCTATTGGCAAGGGGGAGCGGCACACCTTTCAAAAACCGCATTTCTTCTTTTAATAAATAATTTTTTGTTTTTAAAGAAATGTATTATTGATTATTCTACGTGATCACTGATCACTGTTAGAAAATGGTGTTATCTGAGTGTCTTATTCTCTACAAAATGTGTTAGAAAATGGTGTTATCTGAGTGTCTTAGAGGCTATTCTCTACAAAATGTAACAATTTTCATATTTAGCTTTCACCACTTGCAAACCCTTTCAAACAGTCCTAACTCCTGCGGTCGCCCCTGTTAACCATTGTCACATTACTCAACCTGATTGTATTACAGAATTACACAACATATAGTGTGCAACTTGAAAATTGAGGTAAACGGTGAGGTAAAGAGTAAGATAAATGGTGAGGTATTAAGTGCAATCACATTGGCAAGATTTAAAGCAAGATTCGCTGCAAAGCGTCTCTGAATTAATTGCAATGAGCCATATGTCCAATAAGCGCCTCTAGTGGAGTAGGAAAAAAGATGGCCCCCCTAAGAAGTTAGCCAATGAAACTTTAACATAGAACTCTACGGAAAAATCGCTGTACCAAGTGATTGTGTCATCTTTAAGTCGTGATGGCGCCATCAATTGGCCAAACTCAGCTATGACATGGAATGCCATGGAATGTTGCGCTACATCTGTAAATTTTGCTGTAAATGTAAAGATATATTAAATTTATATACTAATTAAGAAATAAAAAAAAACATTTTTTTTTAAAGAAATCTATTCAAACATTTTATTTTAGTAATAGAAAATGGTTATATAATCACAGTGTATATATATCAAAGCAAACTGAATTAGCATATAGTCTTTCAAGTAAAGGCGTTACATGTTAGTAGGTACTGTATGTATTTTTATGTGTATAATGCAGAAGAAGTACATATGTTGTAAAATTCTTCTTTCTTTGAAAAAATATCGCTATTAAAAAGGTAATTTGCATGAGAGAGACAACAAACCTCTCTAAAAAAAAAAGGACAATGTATGAACAACAACTGAAAAGCTTAAAGCTTTTGGGCACAAAAGAAAAAATTTAGCGACATTTTACGATGTCATATAGTTTAATCAAGTACTTGAGGAGTAAACCCCTACCCCTCAAACTATAAAATAAAGACTAAAGTATATAAAGCCAAGACTTGAAACAACAAAATAATATATAACAATATGCTTCTCGGCATTGTTGTTATGTATCCATCGCCTCCACCCAACCAATTTTCAAAAATCTTAGCCCATCACTTCAATTTGTTTCTATGTAAACTTCATGCCAAACATTCTATCTTTCTTTTTTATACATTGCATATAGTAGGCCTATATATTTTAAGTATATACAAGTATATTCTTTTATATATATATACAACTTATAACAACAGCTGCCATAATTTAATTTTGACCAAAAAATAATCTTGTACAAGAAATAAAAATAGTCATACAAGAAGGAGAAGAAACAACTAATTTGTAACAAGAAAAGAAAATGCCCTCCTTCCATATTATACAATATGTCTCAGAACTAAACATTCTTCAAATATAGAAAGTTTCGAGTGACACACAATGTTGTTTAAAATGTAATATCTCAGAAACATTTAAAAACTAAACATTTCAAACTTAAGGCATACTATGTTAAAATCATATCAACATGTAATTCTACAAAACATGAATTAAAATGATAAATAATTAAAGTAGTTATAACTTTTTTTTAAAAAAAAAATAGTAAAACAACGTTTAGAAAATCGTTAGTTTGAGATTTTTAAAACATTAGTTTTTAAATTTCAATCATTTTTTTAAATTTTTAAAATTCATTTTTATGTACAATTATGTTGTTAACAATTAATTTACCAAAGTTTTAAATGTGTTGTAGCTTTTATGATATCTGAAATACTGAATTTAGCTGTGTGCCACTCTATACTTTGGTAATAATAGGTTGGTGCATTATTTCAGTTGCATACTGTATATTTTACTATCTGATGTACCTTTCATTAGTATTTGTTACAATGCGAAAGTGAGATAAACAGTTATTTCTTGTAATTACTAGGCAATGTGCAAGGTCTAAAATTTAGAAGCAATGCAATTTACTCAACAATTTGCTAAAAAATTTAGGCAAAAGGTACACAACACATCACATATGACATATATTTGTGTGTATTATAAAGAGTAGGACAGAGAATTCAACGCTCGAATTTCTTTGTCTGTCAGAAATTGTCGCATGCGACCAACTGAAATACGTCCTTCATGGTTTGGGTTGCGCTAGAATAACGCTATTGGTTTGTGCCTATTGAATATCATTTGTCAAAGTGACTAGTTATTAGCAGTGAATGACATGTGAAATTGTTGAGTGCAATTAATTAAGTTACACAACACTTTGCTGAGTAATGTGACCCCGCCTAAAAATTTCACAATTAGAAAGTCTCCAAATTTAAGAACAAATATAAACATATTTAAAAAAACCCATCTGTTTCAAATTCGTGCACAAAACAAGAATAAAACTGGCGCCACTTTTGTATTATCATTCTACTGTAGTTATACGTTATTTTGTGCATCTATTTCTGCTTCCGCGAACTTTGCGCCTCAAAACAAAATTGATGCTTCCTTAATATAATCCTTCTAATTATTTTGCCCCCGAAGTAATAATAAAAATGACCTCTCTTTAGTCAGTATTACCATTCTAGTAATTTTGCGCCACAATTTCCATGATCTGAGCTTTGCGTGTGAGGCAGGTGCCTCACTCGCCTTCCCCTAACCTACTACGGCTCTATCACACAATTAATTTATCTGCACTTTGTCTAATAATTTTGTGAAATAACTGATTTCCCACTTTGGCAGTTAACATATAATACAACGAAGAAGAAGAAGAAGAAGAAAAAAAAAACCCACTTAAGTTCACAATGGTAGACAAAATTAAGTAGACTTGCAATTCGAATTAGTGCCATAATGAATTGATTGAACTCGACATCCTCAGTACTCATTAGAATAATGAAATGTTGTGAAAACTATGTGTACGCAATCTTAAAAAAAAGATAAGATCTTTTTATGATAATCTTTCGAGTTTCTTATCATGAGCTATTATAATAAATACAGTATACGACATGTTAGCGCAGTACAGTATGTAAATAGAACAATATGTTTGTTAAGATATAATTTTGTATCAAGGAATAATAAAACTGTTATTATTTTTTGCCACCAAGAACACTTAGGATTTAAAGTAACAATCAAATGGTCCACTTTAATGGTTAACTGTCTGGTTATATGTAGTTTGTAAAACCCAATTCAATGAACACTGGACACAAGTTGTCTTAATTTGAACTACATCTCATATATGTAGCTAGCTATATAATAAAACATCTTAAGCGTAACTATTAGGAGAACATTGGTAATGACAAACAAACTTATTTAATTTAGGCCTAATGTTTCACGTTGATATCTTTTAAAATAAGGTTTGAAAATGACTAAAATAAAAAAGAAATAATGCTATCTGACGATCCTTTTGACTTTTGGTCCAAATTAAAAGTAAAAAGTTAAAATTCATTCATTTTCAAAATTTTGCCAAAAAGGTTTATTTTTAAAAATATCAACAGGAAAATTCTCTAAATTTCTTTCTTTACAAGTTCAAGTTTCTAATGTTTGTTGCATCTGAAATGTAGAATAACCAGAGTTCAATACCATTATGATCGCTTTCATTAGCGTATTTTGCAATGGCTGTTCATGAACTAGTAAGCCATTTTAAGTGAATCGTTTTTCCTCTTCTACTTTTTAACAAATTTGGAATTTTTTTCTTTCTTCTAAAAATCATCTCCGATAAACAAAATTAATTCTCCTTTACTGTAATGAGCAAAGACAATAATTGTTTTTGAATGTAAACCATGTTTTTTTTCTACTGTGCTCATTGAATAATAATAAACAAATGCAATATGTTAATTCAAATAAACAAAAATTTATATTCATAATGTTACTAATAGTGGTTTTTTTGGTTCACACTTGAATGTTTAATAGCCGTTTACTGGTTTCTATTTCAAATGCTTATCAGCACTAATAAATTGCCTCAAATTGGGAAGTGTTAAAAAATTACACAATCAATTAATAATGTGAAATTAGCTTTTGCAATTGTGATTGAAGATAACCGTTGCATACAAAAGCTATATGTATGCATATACATACAGTATATACTATGTACCATAACATGGGTGTAATGTATAAAATGGAAATGATCTCTCTTTCTCTCAGAAACCCCTCTCATTTCAATGCACTCATTATACTGGATAATGAGATTATGGAGATTGAGGGAGAAGGAATTTAGTTTGGGCATTAAAGGATAAAGCAAACTTTTTTTTTAAAAGGAGTTACAACAATTCAAAAAAAAAAAAAGAGGAAGATCCTAATGTATAATAAGAGATAATGTTTATCATGGCAAAATATCCTCTGGCTATCTATTTCAAACTTGTTACATATATATTTTCTAACAATATTTGAACCACTTTTGGTATTTTTGTTGTCTTTCTTCTTCCTAAATACTTGAAATGATTTTTGGATGTTATCAAAAGGTTTAAGTGTCATCCATGGGTAATAGAAATAATCATGAATCATGATAATATCATGGTTTTTATCACTACAGAAAGAAAGAAAGAAGAAAAAAAGAAAAAAGATGGGCATAAATGTCTTCGCAACAGAAATGAAAAGTGCTATGTGTTTGTCTATTTTCATTTATAACAAATTAGTATAATACGTTTTTTATGTTGCCTTCAGTGCGGCATTACGCATTCACATTATAATACCGGTTCCACATTTTTACTTTTGAGCCTTTTTGCACCTGGGTTTATACTACAAATTATGTGAAAGTGCACTGATTGTGGAGAACTGGCCTCAGGCAAATTACAAGTGCTAACAATTACAAGGGCTTATAAAGCCAAAGGGAATAAGTGATGAAGGTACTGTTCAGTGTAAATTGAGTTCAATAGTAAGAGGCCTCCATAGATATATCAATGTTATAGACGCTAATAAAGCAGCAATGAGCTGAGCAGCTTTTTCATTTATTTCTCTTGTCCATCAAATTCTTTATCATTTTTTTGTGTCAAAATGTTATATTTATTATATATCCATTTTTTTTTCTATAAAAATGTAACTTATATTCTTTGGCTTACAAGGCCCTCGTTTAAATGTGCATTGAACAGCTTTGTTTACATTGAGACTTATTACACCGGGGCAATTTATTCTGATCGAAGTCAGAAGTGTCGATATAATATGTCCTCGTATGCAGGGGCTCCATACACCTTTATTTTCAATTGCTTTGTCACGTCAGATTCCATATGCATTAGGTGTGGAACTTGCGTAAAAGGATATATTTCGACACTTCTATCGGGATAAGTAGTGCCGTGTAATAAGTCTAAATATGCCTCAAAACTAACGCCACAATGGGTCAATTTATTATCAAAGGTATAAAAAATGGCGCGGCGAATTCGTTTAAAATTAAATATTTCAAAAATTCTAAACGCTACACATAACTGTTGATCACTAGCAACATATCAAAATGTAGTTGTATAAAATATGAAACATATTTGTAAAAAAAATTAAACTATTGAACTTATGAATTTTTAATAGAAGCAATTTTCATATTTTCTAATGTGTTGCATTTAATATTTTTGAGATATTCAATTTTAAACAATGTATTAGGCTATTTCAAGAATACACTGACAATAGACTGTGGCGTTGGTTATGTGATACGTTTACGAGAATAAAATTAACTAGAAAAATTTAGCCACAAAAACCAAGAAAAATTATGCAAAGGATTAATTACTAATTAATATTACATACAGATGGCGCTAGTTATAAAAAAATCAATATATATCAAAAGTCAATTAAGACACCAAATTACTACATTTACTAACCATTTAAAACCATTTTTTTTAAAATCAATTATACATTTTAGTTTGCGACTAATTTAATAATATTCCAATTAATTTCAATTATTTCAGAAATTCTCATTTTAGTAATTTATTACGTAACTAAAGCTTTTCTAGTTAAAATAGAAGTTAAATGAAGAGACATGCTGTGTTTTGTTTTTGTTCTAAATTGTAATAAAACACCATAAAAAGACAAAAGTTGTGTTCCATTATTATTTTCTAGAAACCATAACTGAGTTAAATACCACCAGAGAAATAATTACAATGGGAAGACGAGGCAGACATAAAGTTTATTGTTTTTGTTTGGAAAACAACAATCAACTCATAATTCCAGATGCCCCCTTAATGTCTTTAATCATGTTATTTTAATAATTGAACTGAGAAACAACAGAACACCTATGGTCATTTTAGAATCATTTATTACAGGTATTTCTCACCTGCATAATATGCATATTGACTTAGGTTACAAAATAAAATGCCTAATTATCAAATGCCATTAAACAAAAGTCCATTTAGCCATGAAATAATTTTGTTAATGTGCTTTCATAACATACATACTCACTTGCATTACAATGTAAGATTAGATTAAAATTTTTACTTTTAACATAGAAAATGCAAACTGGGTGTGAGAACTACTAATTAGAAACATTGTATTTTTTTTAAAAAACAAAGCTTAATTAGCATTAGATAATATATTATACAGCAGTGCCACACTTTGGTGCTCAGGCAATGGAGCTTAGGCTCATATCAAAAAGTCTACCAATCAATATTGCAACTTTGAACCCTTTGCGCAGTGTGTTCAATATTACAGTATAGGGTTCTTCTATGTTGGAACCCTGCTTAGACACTAGACGGTTCAAAGTTAAAGTACAAGTACTAAGTTTTTTTTTCTTGAATTTGAGCCATAGTCTTACACGAAAAGAATTTTCAAATTGTATATGAACATGTAGATTTCTAATTTCTTCTTCAGTTCTTTCAAAAATGGATCCACTCGAGAATTTCTAACAATTTAATTTACATACTTCAAAATGCAATGCTACATGTTGAATTAAGAAAAAATTATTTATTTGAGTTACTAGATGGTTCTGAAGTTAAGAAACATCTTAAGTAAGTATTTACTAGGTTTTTGTCGTGCACTTTGCACGAAAGGATAAAATTGTTTGCTTACGCCAAACTTAGAGCCCAAGAAAAAAGTATTTGCCCTTCCCTGTCAAATTAAATCCAAAAAATGCCTTGAAGCCCACCAGCTTAAAATGCTACCGTACTTCTTCATAATTTCACTTAATTTTGCACATAATAAACGTATTAGTTTCATTTGCTATTTTGCAATAACTTTCAGCGAGCGTAGCGAACAATACCATTTTCTCATTTATTTATTTCCACACAAAAAAATTTGTCATTTTACTTACCTGATATTTTCTACAGATATGAGCGTAAAAAAACATTAGTTTTACGTTTATTTTCTTGTGCGAAAACGTGGCCCCGCCTATGGCAGTGAATAGGCTTCCTATTTTTCACCAGTTGAAATTTTCAAACAGTTCAAAATTTCACCCCAGTGGAAACAAGGCCTTAAATGAAAAATTTTGTAACTCAAACTAAGCAACTGAACAGGAAGATGACCCAAGTTGCCAGCTAGGCCAGTTTAACTCTCTCGTTGACGCTCTCCAGGGTCATGAGAAATGTTTTTTTTTTAAAGTTGCATTGCCATTAGCAACGCTAGAAAACAATTAACCATGCCCACTTTAAATTAACATAACTTAAGAAATTGCAATTACTCACCGGAAATGAAGACATTGCTATCAGTCCAACGTAACAGAGAACGCTAAATTATCTGTTGAGTCACTGAAATGAAAACACGAGAATGTTTTTAAGTACAAGTGCAATAGAAAATTTGCTCCACCTTACACTAGTAAGTAACCTTGTTACAATAAGTTCAATAACTACTTTTAATTACTTTTGTCTAGGCTCATTTTCCGCATATGTGTTTTGTGCTTTACTAGCAAGTTAATTACAATATAACGTTATAAATATTTTTTTAAAAAAATTGCAAGCAACGTATTAACATTCTATAAAGTGTCTAGATTTGTGATTCATAGAAAGAAACAAAAGCAATTTTTTTTTCCTATGAAACTTTTTTTTCTTCTTCTTTGGTTCAGAAATGGAGACAAGTAGACAAAACGAAAAGGATCTTAAAATATTCATATGAAATTTGGATGTCTTGATATTAGTGCATAGAAAAAAAAAATTCATCCACAATCATTTCAAGTTGAGTTACAAAAGAAAATTCCACACATACATAACATACACATAAAAAAAGTTACTATTCATCACTTCCAAACAATTAAAGCTCTTTTGCTTTCATTTCTTCTTTTTTTTTCTCCCCTTTTGGTTAAAAGCAAATACCATACATACATAGACATTATACACACATATCCAACAGTAATTACCACACAATGTAGTCGTAATTGTTACAAGCCAAAAAGAACCTTTTTTGGTGGTGTATTTTTTTTTTTAAAAAGCAGCAACCATTTTGCTCAAGTCAATTTAAACTAAAAGACCTTATTCTTCCATGGAAACAAAACTTCTTCCAAGTGCCAACAACCATTTTGAAAAAGAAAAAAAAAATACACACAAGTTATTCTTTCTTCTCAATAAAGCAAAAGAAAATTTAAAAGAAATGTATTTGTTTTTTGTAGCGATACTTGCAAAAGTTCTGAAATTAATTTAGCAGAATAAACAGTTTAGAGCTAAATATCAAACTGTGAATTAATTTGCATATGGCAAAAGAAAATCTCTATTTCAACAACACTTCCGAAACTGAAAAAAAAAAGATATAATATATATTTATTTACGCATGTGATTATTTCATTTATAAATGCTTTCTCGCTTGTATTATTATACAAAATGTTCTTTTTTTATATATAGAGTATATCTCTGAACTTTCAAGTGAGCTAAATATGTTCCAAAAGATATAATAAACAATAATAGAAAATCAGAAGCCTTTCTTAATACATTGAATACATGAAAGTCTTTTTGCAAACTCCACTATTATTTAATCAAAATTGCTTCTATTGCTTTAGAGCTATATACATTATACATTATATGTTAAGGAAATATAAATATATTGGGGGGAGGGGGTGTAGTAGTAATGCTTTTGCTAACATTGTTATAAAAGTGCTATAATGTACGTACATGTACATATGTGTACATTAAACAAATGCTCTTTTTATTTCTCTCTCTCTTTCTCTCTCACTCACTCTTTCTCTCTCTCTCTCTCTCTCTCTCTCTCTCCCTCTCCCACTCCCACTCTTTCTTTCTCTCTCTCTCTCTCTTTGCATAATTAAATTAAAAACTAACAGGATTTTGAGTGAATGTACCGTGACTTTAGCCTCTCTCCAAAAAGAGTTGAGTGAAATTGCAAAACAAATAATTTGCCAAATCCAAGTTAATGTAACAGACACACACACACACACAGCCAAAGCTTAGCAATTGCAAAAAAAAAAAGTAATCAATATGTTGCAATTAAAAGCATCAAGTCAAAAGCGGCAAACAACCATAATAGTAACACAAACACACATGGCCTACATACAAACATGCACACAAAAAACTAAATATATACAAAAACTTTATTTGAGAATCGGTAAAAATACAAGCTGCACAATAATATCTTTTTATATAAATTTTTTTTTTATTAATTGAAGTAATTCTAGAATTTTAAATCTTTGCTTTAATGAGTTCAGCTTATTTTAATTGTTAGAAATTCTTGTCTATTGAAATTAACATGTAAGAACCGTTAAGAGTTGGTTGTTAAAAAATTGATAATGATTTAAATTAATGTTTTGTGAAAAAAAAAATACCAAAGACAATTCGCGTTCAGACTAATTTAATTAATCAAAATTATCTTTATTGGTTGTAATTTGGTTACAACGCCATCTAGTAGCAACTTTTTATTTAGCTAAAAACGTTTCCACTTTTAAGGTGGTTTTAAAGTGTAAATGACTAAAACTATGATTAAGTCTTTCACGTGCAAAATTGATAAAAAAAACGTGAATCAACCCAACTTCAAGCAGACTATTTTTTGTATATAAATGTGTTTATTTTGAAAGAAATTAACATGAAAATACGTGATTACGCTACTTTTATAGTTTCTAAAACACTTTCTAGTTTCTCTGAATTTTTTGCTCTTGAAGACAGAATAATCAAGAGTTTGAAAATCAACTGTTCATAAACCATCATAATACAACAATTACTATATACTTACTTTTTTGTATTCAAATATTAAATGCCCAATTTCATTTCTTGCATAGATCTTCTAATTCGAAATTCTTTTACAGCCCCCCCCCCCTCCTGGTCCATAAAAAATGTACACTCTTTTTTTAGTAAAAATTAACCAATTTTTATCTTTCTTTTATTTTATTGCATGCAAATAAATGATGTTCTCATGCATTACTATAGATAAGAAACATTCCTGTCTTATTCAAAATTAAACATTTGGAATCACTGCTAATCATTCATTATATGCGTGTTTTTTTTAAAAAAAACCCACCAAAGTAAAAAAAAAAGTAAATGGCAATTTCATTGTATAAAAGCAAAACTTATTTAATTACCGCGATTTGTCAACGTCTTTTTTATACAAAATAAATTTTGTTCCTTCGTTTGTGAACATGTATAACTTTCTATCTTAACAGATGCTTTTGCCATTGACATCACCATCACCATCACCAGCATCATCATCATCATCATCAACTTTCCTTGCAAACATTAAAAGTACCAACAAACTGATGAGTTGTCCTTTACAAACAACAATGAATGCATTTTTTTCTCTTAGTTTTCTTTTCTTTCTCTTTTTCTGAGATAAAGATATATAAAAGAACCAAAATTTCCTTCTCTCCTTGAACACATCTCATATTAGGGTTCTGGAGTCTTTCGTATCTCATCTTAACGAACTACAATCGCATTTACAAATTGCATTTATCGAATGTACAGAAGGTGTAGAAAAAGGGTCTCATACATCTTTTAAGATGACAAATGAAAAGAGAAAAAAAACACTTCTAAAAGTGGGGTCACATTACTCAACAATTTGTTGTGAAGTGTAGTACAATATTACATCAATACCACTTCAATTCAATTCAACTCAGTACGCCTGCAAGCAGATCAAGAGCTTTGTGGCGGGGGGGGGGTCATTTCCCCGATGATAAGTAGCTGTAATTTAAACAAGGTTTAGACATCATTGTCAAAATGAATTCCTCCTAAAACAGCACTATGTGCTGGAAGAGAATTCCATAGTCTAAAACATTTAGAAAGAAAAACTACGAATATACATCAGTTCTAGCTTTTATTTCTGTAATAAGCAGTGGATGGTCATATCTACTTAAACAAGGGGTTCTAGTAAGAATTACATCTAATAATGCTCCATTTTCTAGAGCTAGCAAACATTCAAGAAGGGCAATAGTAAAATAACAAGAGCTCTTTTACCTTTTCTTTACCATATTTTGAAGTCCACTGTATGAACCACAGCCTTTAATTGGTTTTGCTTACTGCTTTTGTTATACATGTATGTTCCCTTCTAGAAGAAGGTTTTGGAGAGAGTTAAACCAAGATATTTAAAAAGTATCCACATCATCCAACAGATTACCTACTAATACATAAGTCTGCCTCATTTGGATGATGTTTACGGGAGACATGTATAACCTTGCATTGTTGCAAAGATTATATTTTCGAGTAATGGATTAGTACGAACATGCAGTATTGCACTACAATATGTTGAGTAATGTGAAAACATCTTAACTCTTCAAAACTCTTAACTTGGAACAAAAGTGTCAGAAACAACAATCTGCAGAATGTTAACTTGAGTTGACATTCTGAGCTTTAACACAGATTATGTTACACGTGTGGCGACACTAAGCTGCATATGCATGCAATATGATACAGGCACAGTGCATTTCAGGCTGTCACAGGACCATGCAGTTCAGGTTCAGTGCGTACGTTGAGAAACGTGTTCCAAATGTCTGCGTGACGAGTGCTCTTGAGTGGCTCATTTTTGTTGCGAAATTGACGTTTTTATTATTATGGCATCATATATGGCATATCTTACAAAGTCAACACATTTCACAGGAAACTGTACGTCGACCACAGCCTGGCACAAGTACTGTGTGAGAGATTACTGCCCTGTTCTACTCTGCATTACAATAAGCGCATCACCATTAAAACCTGCTATATATTTTAATACAAAAACCTATGCTGTGCTACCCTATCCTTGTGTCACAATGTTCGCTCTTAGTTTATCGTTTATATTCACAATATAAACGTAACATTATTTATAGCAACTTCTTTGCGGAAAATGCGCACACAACTTTGCAAAAAATAAGTTTCTATTGAAGAAGTTTTAAGAATTATAAAGTGATACAAAAAGAAAAACACAAACAGCAACAATACCAACAACAACAACAAAAAAGAATTGCATTGAAATTCATTTTTCTCTTCAATTGCTGTTAAAACCTGCACAGAGAAAACAAAAAGGAAAACAGCTGGAGATCATTATTAATAACAGACATGAATAATTTTGTAGAAAGCTTAATGAAGAGAATTTCAGTCAAGAAAAGAAGAATGAATAAGAAAGAAAGTATAACACACACACATGCAGAAAAAAAAACTTAAGCTCAGGAATGAGTGAGTTGAGTGCTTCATTAGATTAAGTAGCTTCTTCCTTTAGGATACAAAATATATATCTTAAAGAGAAAACTACATTTCTTTTAAAGTACTTCTACTAAAAAAACGCCTACTAGCAACAATTTAAGTAAACAATATTTTTTATTATTAAAAAACATAGGGACTAAAGATGAACATTTTGGTAAAAAAAAAAAGTTTCTTGAACCATATTAAGTTAATAAAGAAGTCATATCATTTACAGAATATATATTTGCTTAGTATGTATATTTAACCACTCCAATTCAACCCTAAAAAGTCTTGACTTTTTTTTAAGTAGTTTAATCAATCATTCGAGCATTTCTTCAAATAGAAATGTGAATTTCTTTCATTTTTGTCATCAAAAGCAAAATGAGTTATATCAATTTCTAAACGTCTCTTAAAAAATTAAAATGTAGGTGATCTTAGGTGGATTGATTCAAACAAGCAAAAAAAAAATGTTCTTAGAAAAAGAGAATTATAAGAAAAACATGGATCCACTTCAAGTATATATTTTTTTCTTCTTCTAAAGACTATAAACGAGATTTTCGTGAACATCATCTTGAAAAGAAAGCTACATGTTCATCCAGAATCATTGTTTAATTATTAAAATCATGATTTCTTTAAGATTATCTATACCAATATGTTACTGTTAGGATATTAATATTAATGTAATGAGGCTTATTACACGGCACACCTTGTGACTATTATTATGAGGCTCCATACAGCTTTATTTTCAATTGTCATGTGATGTGAGATCTCATATGCATTAGATGTGAAACCTGCATACGAGGACATAAATGTATATTAACACTTCTATCGGGATAAGTAGTGCCGTATAATAAGCCTCATTGAGAAAAGTTACACAGCACTAAATATTCTGATAAAAGTGTCGATGTACCTACATGTAATGTCCTCCTCATACGCAGGCTCCACATGTAATTCATATGGGAACTCACATCACAAGACAACAGAAAATAAAAGAAACATGCAGCCTGCATAGAAGGACATACCGTATATTGTCACTTCTATCCGAATAAGTTGTGCCGTGTAATAAGCATCAATGTTTAACAAAAAGACTCATATTATTTGAGTAGTGTCTCTCTGTCCTTGAGCCATTCTCTACTCTTAAAAATTTAATTTCATAAATTAGTTATGACAATGCAATGCAACTTAAAAAAATTCATTGCATGTGACACCGGATGAGCAACAATGTAAAACTTGTGTGCAATACATTCCCAGTGAAATGTTAAAGAAAAGAATGTTCCATTTCCCGTGACAGTGCAACTTCAAAATTAATTGCATGTGAAATGATAAAGATCTATTTTGAAAAGTAATTAAATTACTCTTGAGATAAATAAGTAGGTGTAATTCATTGTTTTTTTTTACTGATGTAATTGGTAATTGTAATTATGTTTTACTGATGTAATTAATAATTGTAATTAATTATGTTTTACTGATGTAATAGTTAATAATTGAAATGCTTTACTTTTAAAAGTAATTTGCCCAACGTTGCATTCAATATAATATTTCAAAATTTCGTGACACATGCGACGAGGCTGGCCCTTTAGCACCATCCTTTTGGGGTGGTGCTGGCTGCGGACCAGCCCCTATTTTAATCGTATGCGACAATCCGTATTGTCCAGGTAACTTTTACAGAGCACTACAGTCACTCGACGTTCAGTTAGCCTCAACAAGCCCACAAAAAGACTTATCTGTTTTGGCCAGGGTCGACCATGGCCCTCCTCTCTACTAGAGTTCGGAACAGTGAACACTCTCAGCCCTGTCCTGGGAATCTTTGGTATAGTTGCATAACCACGCAGATGGTCCTGGTCTCCTTTAGCTGGGTTTGAAGGCGTCAGTCAGAGGGACTCAGAGTATTTCTGAGTGCCTCTGCTGGTGATGAGAACTGTTGGCTAAAGTTCCTCTTTTGGTTATTCCCACTATTGGAAAATAAAACTCACACACAGATGCTTTGATGTATAAAAGTTCTCTTTATAACATTATTGGCACTATTACATAGTTGTATGTATATTATTAATTGACGATACAATTCTTGATTAAAATCTCTTGAATATAACATTCTCTCTTAAGCCCAGATTACTAAAACACTGTTTTTCTCCTTGAACTCTATTCAAACTCAAACTCGGACTCTATTCCAATCTCTACTCGGAACTGTTCTCAAACATAAGTGGAACGGCACTTTCGTTCTGTCTCAAGGGAGGGACAACTGTCACCTAAGGGCTCAATGACAGGCCAACTGGGCCAATCATTGCCCTAGGCTCCAAATATTACCTTTTAAGGAAAGGCATTTTGGGACTTTTTGGTATAAGCTGTAAAAGCGAGATACAAAAATAAAACAAACTCTTTATGAGTATTATACAACAAAAAATAAAACTCAAGCTCTGGTTTATACACTTGAAAACACTCATGCAAAATTTTACAAAATCTTGGCACCTGGAGAAGTGGATGGCTGAAGCAGCAGATCCCGAGGAAGCGGTGGTGTACAGACTTGGTCATCGGACTGGCCAAGCAGGACCAGCCAGCAATAGCCCATATCACTCTCCTAGACACGTGTCGAGTAGTCCACCCAGTAGAAGGATGGAAGGAGGACGAATGAAAAAAGGCGGTCAACCAACTCCTCACCCAGGCAGCCAGATGACTCCAGATTCGATACGAGTCACTATCCGTCATAGGCGACTTTAGAAACAAAATGGCCCTCTTCTTTGACGAGGTGACCCGCAAAGTTGCGGGTGAACACCCGCTCTCCGAACCATAAAAGGAGCCAAGAAAATGGCTGAGAAGATCTTGGAGGACATTTATGCCTCTCCGATTAGTCCAATCGGGAAACTCGTCGATGTTCGCGATCTGGATCTCCTTCTAGGCAAAGTGGGGTAGTATTCAGCCAGATAGACGACGAAGTGGAGGTATACTTGCGAACTTTGCGTGTCTCCTCCTGGATACCAGCATATGGGACATGCAACTCGAGTTCAGCAGCCCCTGCAGGGCTAACTTGTGTTCTTCCGGAGGTGAGACTGCTTGTAATGGACTGGAGGTGTACAGATCATCAGAGTGTATCAGTGAGCATAATATTTCTCGTCTTGCGAGATTACTTATTTCGAGTTTTAGAGAATGCATGCTTAATAAAGCGTATATTTCAGTGTACCTGCATGTCTATAGTGGATAGAGGTTTTTTTTAAACTAGCAAACTCAAAGGCTCATTCTTTGGGCACCACTGATTTACATGATACAGTATTAAGAGGGTATCTATATGACATCTATATTCTGATGCTACCTACAAGCATGTGCCACCTGACACATGTGTGAGTGACCTCATATGCTGTCAAAATCCTCTAAGGTGGTACTACCTTGTTTGGACCTCCGAAAGCCTTATTAATTCATGCCTCCAAATAAGGTAATATTTAGAGCCAGGTGCAGCCATTGGTCAGTTGGACCTATAGCTCGGCCCTGGGCCATTGTGGCCCCACTTGGTAAAACGAGTTTAAAAGAGTTGTGCTGACTAGACCAAAGTTGTTCTGGTTATTGTTGTCTTTTGGTTGTCTTTTGCTTGGATTTTTGTATACTCGTTTTGACATACTATGAAGTAGAAACAGGTATATTCACTCTTAATAGTTGTTTATTTTATCTACACAAAATAACACGTCAGTTTTATTTGAGACTAAAGTGACAATAGAGGACTCGAGGACCCTTGAGCCCCTCTATTGTTTCCTAGAAGAAACGTCGTGGTCTTCGGAAGAGCCCCTTTAAGGCAGACTAACGATTTCGAGCCATGGGATCGTCTGGCCCCTACAGGAGGGCAGCGGCCGACCTTTAGGGCTGAAAGAGTGAAGAGTGACACTCCACTATCCTTCTTCATACCCCTCAGCTGTGGAGATAGATATTTGAAGATATTCAGAAAAATAATCCTCGGGACGAGACAGACCGAGTCCGAGGATGTCACAATATGTTATTGTATTATACCACTATTGGTGTGATATAGATTCACTGAGACGTGCCAGTAGTAAACGTTTCTCACATAAAATAAAATGGGATTACATGGGACACGACTATACCTAGCCCTTAAAACACTTAAATTAATAATTAACTAGACCTCTATAAAAACAAGTATCCTGCTAGATAACAATAAATTTCAAAAAGTTAGAAAAAACACACCAAAATAATATAAAAAGTATTTCAAAAATATTCTGACACAAACAAGACAAAAAAAAATGCAGCCATTGGCAATTTTAATATTAGAAAAAAAAGGAGATGAGAGAACAAAAAAAAACTACTAAAGGAAATAGTTTGGCAGTGTTGCATAAAAAATCCAAATCTGAAATGTTGGCATTTTTCCCTGATTGCATCTCAATCGCCTATAGAGTTCCCCACTTTTAACATGATTCTAAGGTCTTTTCCTTATTCAGTGTCATAGTATATATAATCAGCAGTATACGATTCAAACTACAATGTGCCAGTGAACGCTTTATGGGCACACTATAGCACCCCATTGCCGAACACCTACTCCTACTAAAAAAATAGACAATGTGTGGTGGCACAGGTTAAACGCGTTCTGTTTAAAGATGTATATCTCAGAAACTATAAAAGCTACCACATTTCATACTTCTACTTGGTTGGTAACAAAATATGAAAATTTATTTGTTCAAAATTTAATGAAGTTGTTACGTTTTGACGTTTAAATAACGTAGTTTGAATCAGGTGAAAAAGCAGTCAATCACATATAGCACATGTTAATCATTGCGATTCATTCTAACAGAATCAACATTTAAAATTAGTTAGGGTCTCATTGTCTAATGTATTAATAATAATGTACATTAAGACAACAAATGCGCTTTTTTAAATTTGACAATGCTTCTCACTAATCTCCCTTAGCACACAGGCCACTTTTTGACCACTTTTCGACTGCAAAATTAAGCATTGTTGTCGTCAAAACTGACTATCTTGAATCTTTCCATAGAAAAAACATTGCAACCACATGGGCAACAATAACAGCAGAACCACCTTCAACTTCACTTTGCATTAAATGTCCTTTTTTATATAAAATATAACAACATGCTCCCCATTTTGTACAAATGACCTGCGGTACGTTGTTAAATTGATTTAAAAGTGTAAACTACATCAAACTTTGTTTGTTCTGCCTTTCAGGATCCCATTTAAGAGAAACCTGAAAGTGTTTTAGAAATTAGAAGGGACTTAGTTCAATCAACATTATCTTTTAAGATAAATTTTTATGCGAGTTTGAAAATGACCTAACTTTAAGCAGACAATGCTTTGCGGACAATTTTTTTTAAATTTTTGTCTAAAAAAAGTTTCTTTTAAAAGATTTTAAATATTATAATTAATAATAATACTATTAAGTGATTCAGCTATAGTTCTAGTTTCTAACACATTTTTAACTTTCAAGTTTTATTTTTCTCTTAATGTTGCATCTTGTATTATGAAAGTGTAAATGCAACTTGAATCCTTGGCTATTCTGTTTATTCTTCTTCTCTCTTTCTCTTCAGAAACAGCATAAAGAAAAGATTGAAAAGTGTTTTAGAAACTAGAAGGGTAGCTCAATTACTTAAGGGTAAATTTTTGTTAGTATCGTTTGCTTTTTATATTAATTCTAAAAAAAATTAAGCAGACGATATTTTTTTTTTTAATTTTTTGCGTCTATAAAAGTTTATTTTAAAAGATACGCTAGTATCGACATAAAAAATACTATCAACTGATTCAGCTACCGTTAAAATGTGTAGATGATACACGTTCATGCGAAATTCATCTTTAAAGAGGTCGCGCGCTTTAGCTGCGCCACCACAATATATACCGCAGTCTTATGTATGTGACTACATACAAAGGAGAGACACACTATGGCCTATATAGGCCTACAGTGAGGTCTCTATATACAGTATAAATTGTAGACAGAGAAAAAGAGCTCAGAAAGAGTGAACAAAATGCATCAATAGCATCTATTGGTTGCATCTTTGAATAGAATTCGATCTCTCTCTCTCTCTCTCTCTCTCTCTCTCTCTCTCTCTCTCTCTTTCCCTTTGAAAACACTCTTTAAATGCAGACACGTTTTCTTCACTCTGGAATGTTACTGCTTAGAGAACACAAAAGAGTTACTCGACCTTAAAGTCTTTAAGAGCCAAAATGATGCTTTAATTAAAAATGAAATATAATGAATGATGGTTATTAAATCCATTATAAAAATAATAAACAAATAAATGGTTAAAAGAGTTTTATTAGTGAATGTGTCACTGTTTTTGTGTTCCGATTTCCATTGTTCAGTGCCCAATAGACCACCACGTTGGTCATCTCTAAAAAAAAACTACACTGATGCTCAGAAAGGCATTAGAAGCTGAATCCCATACAATTTAAGCTTTTCATCCAGAATATTGAGAATAGAGAACAATACAACACACATACACACACCATATTGATAACACTCACAAAAGAGAACACACACACACTTGGAATACATGTCACAAACACAAAAATGCATGAACAAATATACTTACTGGTCCATACTGGACCTTTAGATAACTTCTCTACACTTTCAAGTGACCATTTTCAATAAACTCAAGACCATGGTTACTGTACTATACACTAAAACTTACAGATAAGGGCGAAGTAAAATAAAGTTAGGTCACAACACCACCACTACCACCACCACCACCAACAATAACACAATACCAAATTTTAAATGTATAAAAAAAAAAACTGTATGGTTAACTTTATTTTTATAAAGTAAGTTTTCACAGACACAGAATGCATTATAGCTAGGGCTCCGAATTTTATGTATGTTTCTCAATTTGTGGCCATGATCATTAGAGAAACTGCAATTATGCTTTTTCTAATCAAAAGGCAGGTTAGAGGCTAGATGTCTTGTTACTATCAGTTCCAACTAGAGTTCTAGCCTAAGTAACCAGTGTTTTTTTATTAAAAAAAAACTATGTAGCTGTTGGTTGATATAAATTTGAGTGTTATAACTTCACAATCGGCACTTGAGCTACAGATTGGGAAACATTTGCTTGAATATTGCATAAAATACGAGCCCTGATAGTGACAGTTCCAAACTCCTTTCGGTGCACTATAACATGATTTTAGTGCCACATGTGCAATAATATTCAGTTTAAGCACAAATAAAATTGCATAAGTTGCATAGTCTTAAGAAATTTGCATAATTTAACTTCTTCAAAAAAGTCTTTTTTTTTAGCTAAGAAAAAAATATTGCAAAGAGTTCCTTAAACCAAATCGTTTCGATTTTGCATTTTTGCAGACAATACTTAACAGACGATATTTTTTAATTTTTATCTATAAAAACTATTAAAAAGTTTATTTTGAAAGATAATAACACGAAGACCGAGTTAAGTGACTGAGCTACCCTTCTAGTTTCTAAAACACTTTCTAGTTTTTCTCAAATGTGCTCTTAAAAGGCAGAACAACCAGCTTTCGGAAAATAAGCTGTTCAATAACCATCATAATCCCTTCAGAAATATTTAACTGATTGTACTTTTACTACATTTTAAACATTTCTTATTTCTTTGAGCGTAAAAAACACATGAACTTTATTGAAATTTGATTGAGAAAGATATGGCCTTAGTAATTACTAATTGCTAGTTTACAGCTTTAAGTTTCAAAGAAATAAGAATGAAGCTTAAGGACCTTAAAGGCCGCAAAATGTAGTCGGTTTTTTTCGCCAAAACAGACACTTGAGTCGACTTTGTTGCAGTTCACTCAACAACACAAGAACCCTTTTCCAATCACCACAGTCGACTCGAGTGGTCGGTCTTTGTGACAAGTCTGAACACATTTTGAAGTAGAAACTCGACCACCAAAAACGGTTTGTTTCAAAATGGTCTTAGTCACAAAGACATATCACATTTTTCACAAAGAAATAAAATTTACCTCAGGAAAAAGCTGAACCTAACTTAATCTTTAAATTTTACAGACACAACACAATGAGACATTTCTATACTTTAGATTTCATTTTCTAGATTCCTATACAAACTCCAGTGAGAGGGAGAGAGACTTAACGAAATTCCCAGATAAAAAAGGGTTTGTGCCATCAATTCAATGAACACTATTGTCGTGTTCATTCAGTTTAGCCAAAACTTCATTTTTTTTTTTGTAACATAAACTAAGGACTTAACAATGTTAGTTTGAAAAGAAATTTGAACACATGTTGGCTGTCGAAGGACTCTGAATTGGAAGTGTGGGTTCCATGACCAAATCTGACATCAAAATAAATGTTGAGCCTAGCATACACTTGTATACAAAGTCGCGCGACTCTAGCATCTGGCCTTGTCTAGCGACTGTCAAGCAACAGTCACTAGACTGTCTAGAGATAATGTTCTGAAGTCTCGGGACTGTTGCAAAACCTAACTCCCATGTCTTTTTGTATCCCCCATTCGAAATGAAAAACAGGATACAATGTTACACAACATTTCGTAGTGTGGACGTGTTTTGCGAGATAATGGAACTCGCCACACAAGCACTCTAAACACACACCGTATTTAGCGAACAAAATGAAGGTTATAATATTAAAATATCAAGTAGGCTATGACGACATTAGGAAGTTTGATTCAGGGGTTCCACACTTAGATTTTAAATCAGGTGTGGACGTGTGAAAATGTAAAGATGTCTACTTTCTAGATACAAAATCTTGTAACTGTATCTTGACAGTCCCATACAATGTCTCGCGACTTTGTATCCAAGTGTGTACTAGTTTTTAACTCAACCAGCTTCCTAACACCGACCGCCAAATTGTCACATTAATTAATACAATAAAAAACGAGGCAAATGAATAAGCGCCAAATTGAACAAATGATAAACTGCAATAAGCGGTCAAATTAAACAAACGCCAAACTGAATACCCACCAACTTTTTAGTGTTTATCCAGTTTGGCGTTTGATCAATTTGGCACCTGTTCAATTGGGCGCTCGTTCCATTTGGCACTTATTCAGCGCCACCCAAAAACACTGCAACAAAGAATAGGTAATAATAACAGTCAGTAATTAATTGTTCAAACTTCAATATTTATGCAAGTCTCTTATTATTACTTTTACCCATATTACAGTACCTAGTAGACCTATGTACAAACACCCTGTAAATTCCACTTCTGAAAATGTAGAAACTGAATGGAATCTGTTGACTAATCATTAAACATGTATATCATGCAACAGACGCGTTCAACAAAATACAAACAGTCAACACTTTTAATTATCAGTGACAATCAGTCAATGATAATTAACAGCTTCTTACAGTTGTGGCTAGCATCTTAATATAAGTTCTAGCAACAACAACAAAAAAAGGAACACTTTACTTTGCCTTAGATAAAAACATACAATTTGTATGTATGTCTATCTATCTATAGACAACAATCCAACCACACAATAAAAGAGACTGACTGACAAATTGTGAGAAGAAACTGTGAAAGTAATTAGTTTTTTTTTTACAAAAAAAAACAACAAAACTAAAGTTGTTTCTAAGGTTATTCTAATTACTGAAACACATTTAAGTCAACAACATTCATAAAATGTTACGATCTCATTTGAACAACAACCTATCTTTTGTGCAGCTCAGCACTCTTAATAATAAAACTCCTCCTTTCTGCTGCACCAGTCTAGGGAGATTTAAGATTAACTACAGTTACATAACAAAAATTATAGTTAACTGCAGAGACAAGTTAGAAGTGGTACTTTTTGTGTGTTTCCATTTTTAAAACATTTACCTGTGGCTAAATGATCTTGTGTCACTTCCTGTATGGTTTCGTGAAATTTCCTCTCATTCAGTCAAAAATTGAATGTTCTCAGTAATCGTCATGTTGTTTGTAGGCCAATTTTTTTAAACACAGAAAGTGACATATTTAACCATTCAATAGTGTTTAACCACATTGTTGTCAACGCAGTTCACTTGATTGTTCAGAAATTTAACCATGATTAATATAACCACAGTTGTTTCCACTAGAAAATAAATTGTGGTTAGCTTTTTAACTGCAGTTAATTTTTCGAGTCTAAACAAGATTTTACAACCTTTCATTGTGGTACATTCATACAAGGCAGTCGAGACAAGACAGTTGCTAAACTGGTAATGGTGATCGGCCGGATTATCCATTACTCCATTAGCCTAAGTAGGCTGAAGCTTAGGAACCTGAAGCTCTCGGGAGCCCGTTGCGAGACTCTTCTTGGCTTAATCCGGCACTGAGAGCAGTCACCTTGAAAGTTTAAGATATTAGCCATCATTGCTTGCTCTGCAAACTGTCGGCAATGACAACATCACTATTGAAATTATGCATCAACACTGATACACTCCATAATGAAAGGTCTAAGTGGCACAGAAATAAAGCCCATGTTATTTTCCATAGAATAGTGCAGTTGAAGTTTCCGCCACACACATACTTGTAATCTGAGCAGCCCAAAGTGATATGCAACCACGACAGCATCCTCAAGAACAAACGCATGTTGCGGTACCAATCTCCTCTGAGTATTCTGCTGCCAGTCTCTCCCCTATTTTAAACAATGGCGGTAAACGCCTTTAATCAGTGATGCATGAAGAAAAGATGGGAGAGGAAGGGAAAACACTTTTTTTTTCGGTAACTGAACCTAACCTAACCGATCCTACCCTAATTTACTTTCAAAGAGAAAAAAAAAAGTGTTTTCCCTCCCTCTCTCAACTTTCTTTCGTTTCTTTCTAACACTGCCTTCCATTGTTTAAAATAGGGGAAAAACTGGAAGCAGGATACTCGGAGGAGATTACTGCCGCAGCATGCTCTAGAGGATGCTGCCGCGGCTGCAGATTACTCTGGACTGCTCAGATTTCTACCACATATACATGTACACACATACAAAAGATTCTTACCCACAGATACAGATCTATAAACGATCCATAAACATCAAACAAAATATGACTGACACATCAAAAGAAAGAAAAAAAATGTCACGAAAATGTATAGAGATTGCCATGTATTTTTCCGTTCTTTTTTTCTTTTTTTCTTTCTTTATTAAAAGACATGTGAACTGAGATTTTAGGCCTTTAGGGGACACTTTCTGGCAACTGAAATTATACAGTCGCATCTTTACCTCCCCCCTACAAAAAAACAACAACTCAAAAAGCCAAGTATAAATGTGTGTTTCAAGTGTTACTGATGTAGACCTTACCTCTTAGTTTCTATCTACAGTATCTTCAAAATAATAACAAATATAAACACATGACTTAAACAGATATGAAAAAAAAAAGAAATAAATGGAGACATTTTCAGACCCCATTGGGAACACATACTGTTTCAATGAGCATTAAATTAAGTTAAACGCAACAAAATCAATTTACTGCATATCAAATTTTATGCCAATAGAAGATACATAAAAACTCAACATTTATGTCATATAAATATCTAGAGGATAGGATTAAACATTTATTATAAAAAAAATGATACAAACAATATACTGCAGTAGCATGTTTAGAATTCTAAGCTGAACTTCAATGTGGAGGTTACTTATTTTTTTTATACAAAAAATCTATAGAAATAAATAATAAAGGAAATAGATCTAAGTCTTAACTTATTGAATTCAATAACAGTTTGGCCATGATGATCCTTATCTAACTTGAACCACATTCAACTTTCACATCATTGTCATAATCATCTAAGTATATGTTTGCTAAAAATGGGTCGTTTATGCTATTTGTCAACTCAAGATTACCGGTTGGATTATTTCAACGAGGAACCAGTTTTATTATACAGCAAAAATGGGGCAGCTCCCAGAAAAATGTGGGGGGAGCTATTGAAAAAGGCACATCTAACAAAGAGTTGGTGCCTCCCAGTGAAAATTAAAAATATTCTAAAAATGTGGTTCGTTTAAGGTGATTTCTAAAGTGTAAACGCCTTTCAAACTCCAATTATTCAGTCTTTCAGGTGCAAAATGAAAGCAAACTTGAAATGTGTTTTAGAAACTAGAAAAGTTTTTTCTCAACCCCTTAAAGGTATTTTCGTGTTGATGTATTTCAAAATAAGCTTTTTATGTAAATTTGAAAGTGAGCCAAATTTAAGCGGACGATATTTTATAATTTTTGTCTACAAATTGTTATTTTGAAAGATGAAAATAACCTTAAGTGATAGAGCTACCCTTCTAGTTTTTAAAATCATTTATAGTTTTCTTATAATTTTGCTCCTGAAAGACATAATATAATCAGATTAAACCATAAACCCATATTTAACAAGCCAACCAGTAATATTATATATTTACAAATACTATTTTCGACTTGGAGTATAAATCTATGCAGTGTTTTATATAAAGAGTGAAAACCATTTAATACAAAATGCAATAAACCAGAATATTTTTTCGTGTTAAAATGCTATTCCAAAGGAAACAGACCTAATATGTATTTCAAGTTATCCGATTTTTCGCGTTATACAGTTTTCATTATAGTTTCTATTCTACATCAGTGACCATAAAGTTTATTAAAAAAATTTAAAGTGAAAGACAGAAAACCTAATTTGTCGAGAAGCAAAAATATATTAAAAACACGGAAAAACTTATTTTTTTGTTCTTACAAAAAAAAAGAAGAAGACATACTAGTCTAAAGAGACATTTTGCGAGTGTTTTCAGAACATATGCTACACTAAAAGATTATATAAGGTCAGACAGACGAGGATAAGAAGAGTCATTTTTTTGTAACATGACTTTGTAAAAATGTCAGAAAAAAACGTATCATGGTTGTGTAATTTTAATATGGAAAATTACAGTACACTTCAACCAATTTTTTTAATTTTTTCTTATTTTACAAACGTAAAAGCATTAGGTTCTGGGAAACTTGCCAAATTGAAGTTTACAACATTTAACACACACACACACACACATATATATATACACATATATATATATATACAGGTTAAATGTCCTATTAGATCATGTGTTCCTTTAGGGCAAATGCCCCTTTAGAGCAAATAGGTTTTTGGGCAAATGGTTTTTAGGTCAAATCTACCTTTGGGTAAATAGTGTTTGGGCAAAAATGTCCGTTTTGGGTAAATGTAAATGGCACTTGGGTGAGTGGTCCTTGGGTCAAGTTACCCTTGGGGCAAGTGGCTCTTGAGACATGTGGCACTTGGGGCAAGTGGCTATTTGAGCGAGTAGCCTTTGGGGTAAATGGCCCTTGGAAACTGAGTGGCTCTTGGGGCGAATGGCTCCTAGGATGGAATGACATGGGTCAACTGTTTGTAGGGTAGGTGTCTAATTTAACATATAAAAATATATAAGCTACGTATGAGGACACATTATATATCCTATTTTTGTTTGCCAGTGCAGGGTGGTTGTCACGATTCCCAAGTACCGCAATTCACTTGTAGGGTCATAGGGAGAGTAACCCCGCAAAATTTGATACAGATAGGTCAAAGGGTGTAGGAATGCATAGCGACAGACACACAATCAGACAACCCACAGCCACAAATATAGATAAGAAAAAAAAGAACAAAGATAAATTTCATAAAAAATGGTTTCCAAAATGGATAATAATAATAATAATATTATCTTTAAAATTGAAAATGTAGAGACATTTAACATTGTGTGATTTTTTTCTCCTCCTCCTGACAAGTAATTCTTTTGTTTTTCACTTTTTTGAGTGATAAAAAATTAGGAAATAAATATATTCTTATAATGGATCCCCAAACATGCTTTTTGGACTCTTAGTTTATATCATAATATACAGAAAAAGAAGAAATACAGTACATGTACACATACATACATACATGCATGAGAGATAAAAAAAGATGGTGGCAGAAATGATGATGACAGCTAAAAACCTCTAATGTGAAGCAATGACTTCAACAAAAAAAAGATCGAAAAAAAAAAAGGAAATCTTTAACAATACCCCATGGAATTTTCAGTGGCAACATTTTTTTCTCTTCTAATCGTTAATCGAGAATTTATTTGACATTTTATGTCACATGGTTTATCTAATATATGCATATATACTCAACAGTTGTATAAAACTCAAAAGAGAATTTAATAAACATAAATTAATTCCTGTGATTGATACACAAATAAATGTATAAATCACTTAAAATTTTAAAACTTAAAAGATGGCTATAACCAGTCCTTTTAAAACCGAAGTTCGAGTAGAAACCCGTAGCACTTAAGCTGCAACTTGAACTCTCTCTATCTCTGTCTCTCTATCTCTCTCGCTCTTTCTCTCTAAAAATCAATAAAAATACTGTTCTTTGTACGCTTGAACCTTTTGTGTAGAAGAGAATGCATTTTTTTTCTCAGAAGATTCACATTTTTTTTTTTAAAAAAATTTGCCATAAAATTTTCTATCAAAGATGTCATCATGAAAATATTTTGTAGTACATTCAGCTACTATTTTAGTTTTTAAAACCGATAGAATTATGTAAAGGATGGTCCACACACACGCACACGCACACACACACACACACACACACATGCTGAAAAATCAACAGAAATAAAAATAAATGAAAATTCAGAAAAAAAAGTGTTTTTTTAGAAAAAAAAAATCATCGTTCTTTAGCAATCAAGGTTCTCTCACATTACAACAGAAAGCATTTCAAGAAGATTGTTGAGTTTATAGAATGAGGGAGAGGGGGGCGAATAAAGACGTCCAGCCAAAATAATGCTATTGAAAGATGCTTTCCTATCAACCAATAACATGTGACTATGTGGCACAACAAACAATTTCACCCTTTTTTCAGAATTCATTCAGCCACATAAATACAATAGAATTATTCAAATTCGATAAATTCCTTTTTTTTTTCAGTCACATCTTTAGTCGAGTTTTTCTGCATCTGAAATTCAGGCAATAACGGGTCGTATTCTTACTAACTGCTTTAGCAGATGCTAAAAGCAGCATTAGCATGTGCTAAACTTAATCGCCAAAACTCATGTTAGGCATGAAGCTTTGATTTTATTCAAAATATGAAATGTTAGGTGAGCCATTTTTCTAAGCTAAACCACGTTACTTAGCTGAGCTAAGTCAGTGCTCATCTCTAAGCACCCACACTAAGAGTATTACCCTTAATCTTTTCCAAAACTTCATTTTAGCTTGCAAACTACTTTCATTTTAGCTTGCAAACTACTTTCATTTTAGCTTGCAAACTACTTTCATTTTATTTCAAACTGAGTCCCTTGTCCATCATGTATTTCTTTTTATAAAGTATCTTATTCAATTTAAAACGTCAATTTCAAGACATCTGTTTCTAATCCCAGTTTCTGGCACATAATTATGTGATATATTTGTTAAGTCTCAGATGTCATATTCCAAGTTTATAAATAAAATCAGGCGTTTAAATAAAATGGAAGAGACAATGTGTTACACTATAGTAATAATAATAATGACACAACTAAAAGAATGACTACACGCACAGAAAAAAAAGAAGGCAGAACCAAACTGTCAGAAACAAACATGTACCAATTTTATAACTGTCACAAGTGACCACAATTTAAAAAAAAAACATGATTACATAAAATGTATTATCATTAGTGATGATACTAAATTGCTTATCAAACACGCCTCCAATTACATCCACCGTCTTTTAAAACAGAATGGAAAAAGTTTTTTTTTAAATCTACTTTATAAAAATAGTCTCAGACACAAACAACAAAGTTGCCTTTTATTAATAATCTCTTCATACTCTTTTTAATAGGCTTTTATAGTTTCAAATATTATAAGGTCATCCTCTTCCCAATTACTTGTAACCCGAAAAAAGTATAAATGTCAAAATCACAAGTATCTCAAAATAAATTGCAAAGTTTGCTATTTGTATAGAAACATACTAAAACAACTACTTATCTACAACAACTACTTTTTTTATGATAATTACATTCAAGAGTTACACTAAAAATAAGACTAGATCTAAAAAAAAAAATACGTGACATTTAGAAACGCACACGCACACATGCTGAAAAATTGATTGTGATACAGATATTCTTTTCTCTATGGCAAATGATTCTATATTAATTAGCCTCTTTAGATTAATTTTAATCCTTTTTCTTTTCTAATTAACAATATGAACATAAAAGAAAACCTTTTTGTTCGTTCGATATAAAAATAAACATTCTTAAATAAGAAGATAACAGCAAGAAAAAAAAAATCCTCTGATGCAAATGTGACTGTCATAATTCTAATTAATAACTGTATTTATTTTTAAAGGGAAAACAAAACACCTGAACCCAATTAAATACTTGAAATATACATGTACATTATATAGATATACAGAAAGAATAACATTTATGGGGGGGGGGGGGGGGGTGAGTGCGAGTGAAATAATAAATATTACCAATATTCGTGTTATTCCTACCTACGTGTTATACCTACTGTCAAGTTACTGTACTTTGATATAAATTCAATAAAGTATAACTTGGGTCAAAAAAGGTTGGAGTTTTTATGACATCATTCTATTAAATCTAAGTAAGTTCAATAGTCTATGTTATATGTCTGTAATATCAAGTCACAAAAATAGTTTAAGATGTTTTTTCTTTGTGTTTCTCCATTTAACCCCACTCAGTGTAGAAAAGAAACTTGTGACCTCAGAAGGGTTGACAAAAATTTAAGCTTGTGTCATTATAGTCCCTTGTCCACCAAGACTAAATGACACAATCCTATATTTTACAACAACCCCTCTGACGTCACAAGCTTCTTTTTACGGCGAGGCCGGCATAGGTATATAATGTATTGTGCTTTCAATATCAACATGTTAGATAAATGTAAACCAAAGCCGTTACTTTTGTTCATTAAAAACGTCTTAGAAAAATCTAAATGTACTTACTGTACTAAAAATTTCAAAAAATCTGAATCAAAAATACTTTTCACATATTCAGCCACTATTCTAGTTTCAAACAAATTTTGTGGAATTTTTCTTTCTTCTGAAATTGATTCTACTACTTTATAAGACATTCATTATACAGGGTGAGGCAAGATAACTTCCTTATTTCATAATGCAATAAAACAAAAAGTAGTAAAGATATATTTTTAATTTTTTTTTATTAAAAAGTTAAACATTTAAAGTTATGGTTTACATTGTTTTAAAAATTATATTGGGTAAGTGACGCCCCCATTGTCGATACACTGGTTGAACCGAATTCTGCTGTTTCTTATCACTCTCTCCAGCACATTGATGGGTATGTTGGCCGTTTCTTCCTGAATGTTTTTTTCAGGTCGTCCAAAATCTGTGTGCGGTTGGTATAGACACGGGATTTAAAATACCCCCACAAAAAGAAGTCACAAGGGGTCAAATTGGGTGAACGCGCCAGCCACTCCAAATCACCCTTCAGTGAGATGAGGCGCCCTGGGAAGTGCTCTCGCAACACAGCCATCGATGCCCTTGAAATATGGGCCGTGACCCACAAAAAAATTGATTTCCGGTCCAGGACAGGACCCAATGGCGCAATATTGAAGCGATTTCGGAAGGCGCGCTGGGTTGAAACCACCGAACAGCTGTTGAAAAAATAGGCCTCTAAGGCAAACGCACGCTGCTCGTTACTCCAACGCATGATGGCGACTGAAACACAAGTTAACAAAACTTTAGAATCCCCTCTCAAACGAGACCACGCACAGCAGCCTGGGAATCCCATCAGCTTCAGAGCGCTCATTTCAAATAAGGAAGTTATCTTGCCTCACCGTGTATAAACATTTCATTGGAGGTTTTTTAGTTTATAGAAAATGACATGAAAAAGCCCCCTGTAAGTGGGCAATCACTGCTAACATATGCTTATACATGTGTTAGCAGTGATTGCCCACGTAAAAGGGCTTTTTCGACTCTTTTTTTTTTTTTTTTTTTCGTTCTATAAACTCAAAAACCTCCAATGAAGTGTTTTCTATTGTAATGTGTGAAAACAGAAATGTAGAGAACCCCCCTGTTTTTCTATTTCTACATTGTTTTTTTTCACGCACGTGGGATCCAAACTAAAGAGAGTTTACAACAAAACAATTAATGGTCATAAATAGTGCAAATTCATCAGCAATCTATAGATAAAAAATATTTAAATTGTGTTTGTTTCATCTCAAAGAAACATATAAAAATAAATGTTACAAACACAGAGAGAGAGAGAGAGAGAGAGAGAGAGAGAGAGACTACATTTAAATGTTCTTTTCACCCTTCTAAATTTGTTTTTGTTGATCCATATATACCTAGATATAATTACTTTTTGTTGCAGAGATATAAAACTATTTTTTTGTTAGACCAGAAACAAGTTCCCAATTCACCACATTGAGAAAGAAAAAAAAAATAACCTCATTTAAGATTCAGATCCATTCTTTAATAGTGTATGGTAAGAAAAATAAGATGGGGGGAAAAAAAGAGTTCAGAAATAAGAAGATAGAAGAAACTAAAAAAAAAAAAGTTATTTTTACGACTTAAACACATCTAGAGGCTAATCAAAATCTTGTAATGATCCATCTGACGTAATCTAATGACAGAATAAAAACATTTCGCCCGATTAAAAATTACAAAGATTATTAAAAAAAAGAGGGAGAGAGAAAGAAAAAAAAAACGTTTCTTTATAGCAAATCATATCTGAAAAACATATCAGCTATTATTACACTTTCATAATAAAATTTAAAGTAAAATGAAAAAAAAAGTCTAAGTCAGACTTAGAAGATCTTAAAAAAATCCTTAGTAGATTTCTTTTCTCTATAATGTCATCTACTTAAAACTCATTATATAAAAAAGAACGTGTAGCAATTTTTGGTTACATACTAACAATGAGAAAATGTGAAATGGTTTAAAACTAAAATAATGTTTGGATAAAAAAAAAGAGATAAAGGTTACTAATTGATATTGAGATTTGAAAAGTTTAAATTGCATGGCTTTAAAATTAGGCACAAGTTTCATTCAAATAGTAAGAAAAAAAATGCGTCAAATATATAAAAGAGAATATTTAGAGCCAAATTACACGAAGAAAAAAGCTTGAGACTAAGGGGGAAAAATCACACACACACACGCTGAAAAACCATCAGAATATTTCTATTTCTGTTTTCTGGTGGGGTTTTCAGCGTGTGTTATTTTTTCCATGAGGATGGATTACATATGCTGAAAAAAAACCTCACTGAATATGGAATTTGTCTAATTTGAATAATTTTCTTTGTAGTTATCTCACTGAATCTATACAGAAGAAAAAAACAGCTAAAATGTTTCTGTCACGCGGAATTACATACACAGATACACAGAAATACACAGAAATTATAGCTGAAACTTTATTCTGATTTTTTATTTCTATTTTCTGCGTATTTTTCTGCATCTGTGATGCGACCCTTAAACTTCAAATTGAAACTAGAAACCAACAGAACTCAGAATTAGAAATAAAAAAACAAATCAGAATATCTTTATGGTCTTTTGCACTCTACAGATATATGGGGCGCTTCTGCTAAATGCTTTTTACATTGAGATTTTTTACGCCCGTGTGATTCTTCCCTAATGCATGTTGTAGCAGAAGCGCCATCCATATATCTTTCAATATAAAGGACAATAAAAATAATCTGATTTTTTATTTCTATTTCTATTTTCTGGTGGTTTTTCAGTCTGTGTGTGTCTGTGATTCTTCCGCCCCTTAGATAGAAACTAGAATAGTAAAAGATTTGACAAAAGGTAAATTTCTTCTAGGGTATTTTTCAAAATAAAACTTTTTGTGAAATATATTTGATTATTTTTGAACTATTGATATTTTCCCAATCCCACCCATAATATTGTAAATGTATATATTTGTTTTATTTTTCTTAAAAAGGAAGTATGAAATTTATTTTCAATTTGAAAACATGAAAGATTGAAATATTATAGCCATGAAATTTATTTTCAGAGTATTTCAACTCAAGCAATAAATCTAAAAAACGTAGCTTAAACTGGGTAAAGGTTATACAATTTTCTTCCAAACTCAAAAAAAGTCGGTGATCTAAGAAATAACTCTTTTCGTAAACTTTTAGTCGATTAAAATTATTTCACGAAATTCTGGCGATGCCACGAACCGTGAAAACGATTTTTTTTTCTTCTTCTGTTTCCCTTTTCTTCTTTTTTGGATGTGCATTTGGCATCTAAATGATGATTTTTTTGTGACTTACGACTAGAAAGGTCATCAAGAGCAATATGGAAATGACAGTTCAAATTAATCATTTGATATTTCCTCAACTTTCTTTATGACAAAAAAATTAAATTGCAATTTTTTTCTGAGAACTCGAGAGGACAACTTTAATTTTTTTTATTAAAAATGTATGAAAGGCACTCTAGTCTACTATATATATATACTATATAATGTTTATGTGTCTTTAAAAAGCTTTTGTAAATTTTTAAAAAACTAGAAAAGCATATTTTGCATTTGTTTTAAAAATATTAGTAATTACTAGAATCACAATTATATTTTTCGATCATAAAAATGTCATTAAAAAGGTAGATATTTCTAGTTAACAGTGCAAGTCTAGATTTGCGACTAATAAACTAGAAAATAAACTCCAGAAGTCTTTTCAAATTGAAAAAGCATAATTGTAGCTAGCTTCTCTAATAATTGCTAATTAGTTATTACAACAATATCTACGAATGTCTCTAAACGCATTTACAAAATATACATTTAAACTTTATAGACAACAAATTATTAGCACATAAACAACACGCATTAAGATTATTTCAAATGTAGTTAAAGTAACAATTAAAAGGCATTTTCTAAATGAAAGCATAAAACAAATTCTTGAAAGAAAAGTTTGTTAACTAGTTCAAATGTTCAGTTAGGTCACAATCCAAACTAACAAAGCTGTTTAGACACATTTGGTATCATTAACACAACATTTATAATCTTAACCATGGAAGTACCCCCCCCCCCCTTTCTAATTACATGCAAAAGACAAACAATTCCTGAACCACAGACATTTCTAAAGTAAACATTTTTAGAAACTTGACTACTTGAGGGTTATCTTTAAAGTAATTTCACGATTCGCTTCACTTAAAGACTTTAAAAATGATTTTAAGTTTTGAAATTGACCTGAATTTGAAATTACTTTTAAAATGTCATTACTTCTAAAGATAGGATCATAAAAATAATTTTACAATAATCACGGGACTTTTCTAGTTTCTAACATTATTTTTGAATTTCTTTTTTTTTTTATAAAAAAAAAGCGTTTTATTGAAAATTTGTACATCGATTATGTTGATCTGTGGTTAGAAAGTATGTTAAGAAAAATTAACTCGGTATTTTAACACGGTGCTTAAAATATTCATGTTGCAATAATAAGTGTAGAAAGAAAAAAATAACAAATTTCTTAACCATACACAAGTATTTCATGGACAACGTTTTAATGTCTGGCGTACGGAATATGCAGTCTTTGTTCGGCTTTGCTTACTGCTAATTTTTTTTAAAAAAAGCTTTATTTAAGCTTAGCATTGTTTTAAGCAACGTTTTATAATACAGCCGCAAGGTTTTTGACTTGACTAAGGAAACTATTCAACAAATACTATCCAAGCAAGCACAACATTGATTCTACAAGTAAGTGTAGGAATGTAGTAATTTTCAACCGAAATTGATGCAACTTTCAACCCACACATTTTTGAAATGCATCAAGGAAACAAAAACAATATAATCATACACCGTATATACAGTATATATAGGAGACACTATTTCTCAAGTGTGACGGTTTTTGCCAACACAAAAAGAAATGATGGGTAATAACAACAGTTTTATGCGCTCTATATAGAAACACTTGTAAAGCAACCAAACAAGCCAAAACATCATAATATGAGAAATGAAAAACACAAGGAAAAAATCTGAACATGTGCCAGTACAAAGGCAACAAAATACACACAAACCAACTCCTTCAATCATACAATATTGTATTGACTACACCCGTAGCCAATACAGTTGACCGAATATATGAGATATTTCTAGTGAAGTAGAATGTGGAGAGAAAGAGATAGAAAGAGAGAGAGAGAGAGAGAGAAAGTAGCTGACCAAAAACAACAATTTTGTAATATTGCAATCCAATATAGAAAAGACAACAACATTAGGAGATTTTATTGTTGGACATGTCACGAGTTGAGAACATGCCACACACAGTAAATAATATGTTGTGGCATGTAACATTTGTACCACTGTAAAGCCAGGGTCATATTACTCATCACACTGGTGTTGTTAAGTGTAGTGCAGCGCCACAAAACACTGCTTTTTCTCCTGCGTAACAATCATGAGCAAAAAACTCGTTACAAAAACTATGAATTCACATTACTCGACAAATTGTTATACAATGTTTACAAATATTACCACTTAATTATATTAGAGTTTATAAAGAGAGATAGATCTCTTGTAAGCATTGTACAACAATTTGTCGAGTAATGTGAATCCCCCTTAATGTGTGCATTTTCAATTGAATAGTGTGACTCCTGTTTTACAATGCAACTTGACAAATTACGTCAACTCATAGCATTCTAATATTTTAAAAGTTTGCATTGGCCCTTATTTCTAATTTGGTGTAGCAAAGTTGTATATTAAATCTGTGGTTAGCCCCCAAAAAGAAGTTTAACCACATTGAACACTAGGATTTGAATCAAGGGTCCTCTCCACATACTCTTTTTTTTAAAAAAAAAGAGGCATAAATAAAATCTTTCTTCCTTGATTCATTCGAATTCCATCTGTGATGAAAACATTAAATGGCATACTGAATAATGTATTTGGATCTAGAATGTTATGAATTTTAAGAAAGTAATTTTACTTTCTCAAAATGATTTATAAAAAAAAAATTGTAGAAAGGAACATTCTTTTTTTTATTAATAGCTGAAATATAAAATAACCAAACTTTAGCCATTTATGTTTCTTGCCTTACAGAGTGCCTAAGTATAAAACTAAATATAGAAATAGTATATTACCATTATTAAAGAAAACCCTATGGTAAGTAGAAATTGTAATTTATATCAGAACACATATATTTCGCCAGCTAACATTTTAGGCAAAATTCAAAAACAGTCAGTTCTTTTTTTCACCATGTATTTTTTCTCAACTGATAAATCAAATATAAAAAAATGGAGAATTTTTTTTTGTTGTTGTTGCAAAATTCAACAAGAAATATAAAGCAACATTCTGCATCCATCCGTTCAATTCATTTGTTCAATGAATAGATAGAATACCATTTAAAGCTTTTAAAGAGAGAAATTGGTTCTTTTTTTTTCTCCTCAAAAAATATAGAAGAGGAAGAATTGAAAAGAAAAAGTCCATAAAATGGCTTCAATCTGTAGGACCATAAATAGGAGGATACTTTTATCCCCATTTTCTCTTTTTTTTGTGTGTGTGTGCGCTTCTTTTTAGAATATACAAGAATGAAACGCATGTTCATAAATTTTTGAGAACTGTCCTTATATTATTCTATTAAGTGATGGCTTTAAATTATTTTCGATTTGAAAAGTATTCGTTATTTCGATAGTTTTTTTAACAAAAAAAACTCGTGCCACTTACAAAAGTTTAAGTATCTACAATAATAAAGAAAGTTACTAATACTCCATTCTAAAATGCGACTGTTCATCGTTATATGACTTTTTTTTTTGAGAATCTCACAAGCAATTAATCCAGTTTATCTAAACATAAATCAACAATTCTTGGTTTGGTTTTGATCTTTTGAGTCATTTAAAAGCTCTTGTATTTAAACCAAGCATGTCAAACTCAAAGGCTAACACGGGCCAAAGAAACAAGGTCTAAGTTTATGTGGGCCGCAAAAAAAACCCCAAAAACTTCAATTTTTATAGAAACGTAGGTTTATTTCGAAAAGCACAGACTTATAAAAAAAAAAAGAAAAGGACAACGGTAAAGTTAATGTTTTCTTCCGGACACTTGGCATCTTTTCTTCTCTGCTAAAATCTTGCTCGCAGTGATTACTTTCAAAACTGAACCAAGTTGAATGTCAGTAATCCTGGATCTGACAGGAGCTGAGCCGCAAAGCTATTTGTTTTGGGCCGCGAGTTTAACATGCTTGATTTAAACAATCTTAAAATAAACTTTGCAGGGCATTTTCTATCTGAGAATTGATGACCACTCTAGCAGAATTAAGAGATTCTTGCATAAACAACATTCAAACGACTGATCATTTTTGATCTCATAGAGTAATTATCAACAATAGGACAAGGAACTTTGTGCTACAGATGACCAAAAAAGTTCCTGAAGAATCGATTCTCATGACAAAAAAACAAACAGTTTTGATAAAAACAAATTGTAATTTAAAGTTCAGTGAATATTTTTTTTTAATTTGTATAAGCAACTTCAACAGTTCAATTTACAAAGAAAAACATTTTTGGGGGAGAGAAGAAGAATCCGTTTTGGTTGTTATGTTGTATTTGAACTCTTTATCTCTCTGTCACAGGCCATGACGTCTGCTTGCTGAATTACTTTTTTTTTTTAAAAATTCACATTTAAATATTTTACGCAAACTTATATTTTAAAAATTTTATATCAGTTTGAAAATTCTTCACTGGATTAATTCTAAGTTTTTTTATTTTTTTGATAACTTCAAAGTTAATTTAAAAAAAAAACGTAAAATTTTGGGTCTTCTTGAAACTTTCACAAAACATTTATTTTAAAAAATATCGTCATCAAATTACTTTCATGTGATTAATTTACTCTTTAAGTTACTAAACTATCAATTTTTTTTTCTTCGAAAAACAAACTTATACAAACATAGACACACAATGACATAGGCCTAACACACACACAGAAACTAATCTCGTTCACCACAATCATTTTAATCATCTAAATGGTTTTCCTATTTAGAAGATTTTCAGAGTGGATTTGCCTTGAGATCAGTAAGAGAGAGAGAGAGAGAGAGAGAGAGAGAGAGAGAGACAGAGAGAGAGAGAGAGAGACAGAGAGAGACAGAGAGAGACAGAGAGAGACAGAGAGAGAGAGAAAGAGAGAGAGATAAGTCCAAAAGACATCAAAATAGAAGAAGAAAAAAAGAAAAATCATCATGATTCCAAGTTGACCACTTGGCACCACATGATCTTGAGGTTTCGGCTAATAACCTAAAATGTCCAACATATCTTCCAAGTATTACTTGAAATTGAATGTTGTGAAATTAGATTTTTTTTTAGCCTTGACAGCATGCGGAAGTTTTGGAACTCAAGCAAATTCTTTTCATACACCACCTACTCAGTCTATTATCCTTATTTTATTCTATATAATATCTTCCAACTCAGTAAAAAATTGTCTTTCTCTCCCCTCCCCCCCCTCCGTCCTCCTCTACCAACAATAAGATTGGCGGTGCACGGGTCTTGACCGCTTGACCACTGTACTGTGTACAATAGTAAAAGCAATCTTAAGCTTCTTAAATTGGTGGCCTCTCTTCTCTCTTGCTCTCTCTCTCTCTCTCTCTCTCTCTCTCTCTCTCTATCTATCTCGCTCTCTATTTATCTATCTATCTTTTCTCTGAAACTTGTGCTCAATATATCCCTCAATGGGGGTATAATGATCAAATATACAGTAGGGCCCTCTTAAAAGTAAATTCAATCCATATATATAGACGACATATAGATTTGAAACAGAACAATTTCAAAGCCAAAGGCACTTTGAGAAAACGACAATTGTTTTTTTCTTCTTCTTCTACTTCTACTTCTTCGTCTTCTTCTCTTCACTGTGGGCATTCTTATTATACAATTCTAAACGATTTTCTTCTATCTGAGATCATGTAATCAACCCTCCAAACTTAATAATACTAGAAAGATCCACATTGCTTTTAATGCAAAAAGAAAATGGAGGCCAAGATTCAGCAAAAAAAAAGAGACGAAAAAAAAAAAAATGAGCCCAATATCTAATTTGGGAAATTGTTGTTGGATCTCTCTACTATAAAGAATCATTACTGATACAATTTATTAAATGAAAATAATTAAACAAAAATTCATTCTTTTAACATCTTATAAAACAAATACTTTCATTGCATGTTAGAAACTGGAAGTAAAAAGTAGAATGAAATTTCAGCTACACTCGTATTTTTCCGCGTTCCTTTCCGTTCAAGGGTTCTCGCACATTACAATATTAAAACACTATTGGGGTAACCCGTTATAAATGACGAGAGCAAAATTCACAGGCAATTATGCACATGCGCGTCGTTTTTTCGTTTTTTTACTCCTTTCATTTCAATTTTAGTCACCCCCTCCCACTTTTTCCCCTCCACGTTTCTCTCTCTCCCCCTCTACATTTTCTAACCTTTTCCCCTCCAATTTAATATCATGGGGTTCTTGGATGGGGAGTGTGCAACATATAGTTAGTTGACCTTGAGAAAAAAAGCCGTTCATTTATTCAAATTTATATAAATTCCGACGTGCTTCAATGGTTGTACAGTGTTACTTCAGAGACAGATAGATAGATACCCACACAGACCTGGCATAATACATGTATATGTATAATAATTTCCAGGGACATTTTTTGAGTTTATAGAAAGAGAGAGAGAGAGAAAAAAAAAAACCCTTACGACAGGCAATCACTGCTAACAAACAAAAGACTAGACGGCGAAACCATAAAGAAATGGTGCATCTTGAAAGCCGCCTTTCTATTTTAGAAGCATTATTTTAGCAGAATTTTCTAAGTTTGAATTTATTTAGAAAAAAAAAAATACATAGTTTATTTACAAACTGTGACTTAAAATAAAAAAAAAATGCAATATTATGCTAAAAAAAATTTCATGATAATTATTATTTATGTTTACGTTTTTTAAGTGTTTTAGAAACTAGAAAGGGTAATACAATCACTATAGGAAATTTTCACGTTGAATTCTTTTAAAAATAAACTTTTAATGTGAGTTTGAAAATGATCTAAAGCAGACAATATTTTTTTAAAGTTGAAAGATAACATTAAAATATTATTAAGTTATTTCTGCCACTGTTCTACTTTCTAAACGTTCATCCACACTATGCCGAACTCCTTAAATCGACATTGCAACTCGTCAGAGCTGATGATCGGCTTTGTTGAAAATACCTCGACGTCCACACTATGCTTTGCGGGCAGTGAGTTTGAAAACATACGAGGAAGATGTTCTCGTTCTCGAATAGAGATATTAAATGAATAATTTGAATTCGACATATGGTTACTATGTCAGTAACAGGGTTCTGTAGGGCAAGTTTAATATTTTAAATGCATTTAAATATTTAGGTGCAGATAAGGTATTGCAGTGTTGCTTATGAAATGCAGAATAATCAGAGTTAGAAAATCAATTTTTCATCAAATATCTTAAAGAGACCATTAAATCCAGAAATTTCTTTTCAAAATATTGTCAAGACTTACACAACGATTGTCAAAACGATTTTTAAATTTTAAAATAAGTCAATAAACCATAAAAATGAAGTGACTTTTCCCGAGTCACCAAACGGCACCATTTTAAATTTTCCAAAAACAGAAGTCTCTCCTCATTTTTGTGGCAAAGGTTGTCAACCTCACATTTCCAGTATTCCTTAATGAAACACAGGTATTCCCTATTCATATTCAACTCAATACAACCTTCCATGTGGGGAATAATTTCAAATATTAAATCCATAGTATTTTGAAATGAAAATAATGTGAGCTGGTGACAACACATCAGAATTCGAGTAGAGGAGTAGACTGTGAGGCGTTTTGTTGCCAAAGCTCGTTGTTTGGTGGCGCATCTATCGGATAAAGTTTATTTACATGAAGTCAACTGATTTTTAATTTTTTAAATTATATTAATAACTCATTTTAAATTTTAAAAATTGTTTTAACAACCATTGGGCAAGTCTTGACAATATTTTGACAAGACATTTCTGGAGGTAATTGTCTCTTTAAATGCGACAACGGAATGTAAACGAATAAGCTTTTTCTACGCAAAATATGCTTTTTAGTCGCATTTCTCGTGTTAAATAGAATTTTTTAAAAGAAAAATGAAACTAATTTTTATGAAACTTTACAACATGAGTTTTATTTCAGAACCATCAGAAATATTTCTATCTGATCCTTTTTTTTTTTTCTGACGTCAAAACTAAAACTAACCAACACAATATAAAAAAATATGATTGTCAAAAATTATAATCTAACCACTTTTTTTAGTTCGACAAAAACTTTCTCTCCAAAAAAATACTAAGAACTCGTCAAGATTGTCAGTAAGAAGAAAAATAATAAAAAAATGAAGACGATGATGATGGAAAGGAAGGATTGAGCAATAAAAAATGAAATCAATATTTTACGACTAAATGCATTTCTGTGTATTAACTAACTGTGCCAAGTGTGCAAATTCCAAATTTATTACCAAATAAGTACATTAGGCACATGCCAAACAGGTCCTCTTAAAACCTTAAAGAGAGCTCCGTAGGTTTCATAATGAATGAATGACTTAAGGCCCAAATCCAAGTAAGAAAAAAAAAAACGATTGGCACTTGAATTTTATTTTAAATCTTTGATCCCGGTTCTAAAAACAGGAAAACCAAATAAGACAAGGTTGTCTAACGATATAACCCTGTTCAGTCGAGGATTCAAGTTGAAATTTAAGTGCTAAGGAGTTAACAGACGAGCAACGTTTGGTGGCCGAGATGGACGACTCGAGAGACGACCACTTTTCGCAGTTCATTCAACTACACTAGGACCACTTCTCAATAGCTAGCAGTCAACCCGAGTGGTCGGTTTCGATTATAATCCGACCAGTTTTAAGCACTTTAAGAGCATATCAAATGGTTAATTAAAATGGTTTACTAAAGGCAGAATTTCGATCCTGATTATTTTGTCTTTCAGAAGCAAAGTTAAGAGAAACTAGAAAGTCTTTTAGAGACTAGAAGGGGTAGCTCAATCATTTAAGGTTATTTTCATGTTGATACCTTTCAAAATAAACTTTTCATAGTCTGCTTAAAGTCGGTTCATTTTCAAACTCACATAAAAAGCTTATTTTGAAAGATATTAACATGGAAATTGCCGTTAAGTGACCCTCCCAGTTTCTAAAACACTTTCAAGAGTCTCGCTACATTTTGCACCTGAAGATTAAAATAATCAGACTTTGCGAACCATTACTTTACAATTTAAACTACCTTAAATAAATTAAATTGTGTCTAACACTACAACTTAAACTTAAGAATTTATAACATATTTCATTTTAAACAATTTTGCTGCAACGCTATTTTTTGGTAATAAAATTGGGAAGGTTGTGGTTGTGAAACATAACTGCATAATCTCATATAAAGATCTGCATCTTCAATTGTTTGTTTCTGCGGTAACATGTGTGACTGCAGCACCATCAACACATGTTACAAACAGTCGTAGTATGTGACTGCGCTTCCCATTTTGACAATCATTGCCAAAAGGCCACCAATTGGATTACAATTGACCAATTTACAAAGAGGAAACTCCACTTAAACCCCCCTTTTTTTCTATAATAACGTACAAGTACACCACCCATGCACAGATTGAATGACCAATTAATATTTCACAGGACATTTGAGAGACACATCTACAGTATATATCTATCTAAATGCTTGACAATCTTCTAAATTTGTTATTACATAGGAACTTGTAAAAAGGAAGTGACCACCACTACATGCATGCAACCAAACTAATATGCAGATTTAAAGTGCCCAAGTCATATCTTATCCATTTTGCATGTGCATAGGCATCCTTATATAAAGATTTACACGACACAAACATATGGACTTTTTTTTTTAAGAGTCATACACACTGGACACTAACATACTGTATATAATACTGGACCATATGTCTCATAAATTTCAGCACTTAATTTTCGTTTATGATGCTTGAAATAACATTTCGCAGTTTAGATATAATTTATACGTAGAAAGGGAGCTTAGATTATAAAGACTATAATATGTTCTCCTCTCCTTCTACTCTTAAAAAAAAACACAGAGAAAGAGCTCATAAGCTTTGATCCAAATACAGTAAAAGCAAAAGACTTATATATTTATATACAGTATGCTTCCTATTTTGGATGGTCAAACCTCGTCGTAAAAGAGAGAAAATCTTGTTTGTTTGTTTATTGAGCATCAAATCTGTTATTATTTTTCATAGTGTTTTCTGTGCACACTATATACCATTATACCCGCACTAGCAAAACTTAATCGTTTGAAAAAAAAAATACATTCATGGATGTCTAATCCTGATTTAATTCTATTGAATATCAGTTTTTATATTGAAACATCTTGAAGAGTGTTTCACTCTACACTAGTGACCACAGACCCCCCTCTCCCCCCACTGTGTTACTTGAGACTTCAAAAGGTCAAGATAAAGAGTGGACAGTGAGTGGCCACATTCGAGAATAATATCTGAAAATGACACTCTTGATGGGGGTTCAAATTTTGTAGATAATTGATGAGCAATCAATTTTCTAGAGTGTGATATAAAATATGTAAATGAGCGTGTGAAGACTTAATTTTTGTAGACTTTTCTGATTTTAAAGCATTTGCGCACTGGTGGCTCTTATGTAAATTGTACTGATACCATAAACACTAACACAAACTTTTAGAAGATCAATAATATATTTTCGATATTTCTTTAAAAAAAATAGTTTAGGTGAACACGCTAAAGTAGGCCTAATATTCGCAACATCTTTCAAAATAAACTTTTAAAGATAGTTTTAAAAATAAACCTTGTATACTAAATGTTGATACAAAATAAAAACATCTAAAATATTGTCAATTTTAAACTTCCAATAAAAGCATATTCTTTTATTAATTAGATATATATTATTTTCATTACATTCACTTATTTCAGTTTCTAAAGGTGCGTTTGAATATTGCTCAATGCAATTGAAAAGCGTTTAGAAAGTGACTTCTTTTGTGTTTGAAAACTACTGTAATTTACTAACGGCTGCAACAAAACGTCACTTACTGCTAAAACATAAATGTGTACTATTGTGTAGGAGCAGCAGGATCTACAGCTCTAGCAGCAGGAGACTTGTGAAAACGGGTCAGGAAACATTCGAAACATTATTGTCATTTAAAATGGCGGTGCTCTTATATATATATATATATATATATATATATATATATATATATATATATATATATATATATATATATATATTTTTGTTGTGTATAAATTGTTTTTACAGCTAATAACAGCTAGACTGTTTGGTGAAATTTACTCCTGTTAACAACCGCCAAGCTACCATTAAAGTCATATCATTTCAACAAGAAGTTTACAAACACAGCCTTTCGAACTTTAATTTTTGTTTTCTTCGTAGTAATGCTGCTTTAAAATGCTTAGATCGACTTTACATCTCTAAAAAGGATGCTAAGCCAATGTAAAAATACCATTGCCCATTTCGTCAACTGGCAATGTGACCACATGTTAATAAATCAATAAGTAAAAGCCAAACAAATACTGTGGTTCGTACAGAGGACATTAAAACATTGTAAATAAAATGTGAAGAAAAAAGGTCTGTTATTTCCGACCTCTATTTAGAATATTGTTTACGAATTTGGAACTCATTTAGAATAATAACACGAGACAGTAGAGAGCTAAAACATTGGTTTAATGTATTATACATGTTTTTTGGTAGTGGAACTACAGTGGGAATCACTAGAAAAACATACTGCTGAGCAAAACATACAGTAAATGTCAAACTGCATATTCCGCTTTCCGTGACTTCAACGCTGCGACTTGATTTTGCTTTACAATTTCACGAAATAAAATCATTCCCGCATATTTCTGTCAAAATCCAACCTCTAGCAGTATAGCATGCTCATAAGGTGGTTTGTAGATGATACGTACGTCATAACCAGCTAACCTGCCTTTCCATTTTTCTTGAATTCTGATTGGTTAGTTTGATTTTTAATGCTATGATCTGCTTTAAGTATTAAACCAAATGGAAGTTATAGAAAGCAAACAACAGCAGTTTGCTTTTTTTTTTAAAAAAAACTCATTAAACGGAGATCATCAGTAACTTAAATAGCTACAAATAGCAAAACAAAGCTAAGAGCTTTAAAGCCCAGATCATGTGAATATGCAGGTATGCATTTGCTATGCTAGCTAAGCTGCAAAAAAAAAAACATTGCATTAATAAATCCATTTTTACTACAAAAATATTCATACAAGTGGATATGACCATTCAAAAAAGAAAATAATTAAAACATAGACTTGATGTATATTTCTGGCCTTCCTTTCTGTCTATCACATTTATTTCCTGCAGAAAGTTCTTTGTTGTTAGGTTAATTTCCATTTAACGATGATGTCTGAAATATATCTAAATGACAACCATTTATAATTGTGAGTTATCAACGTGCGACATGGCTTTCAAAATCATTACTTCAGTACACAAACTTAAGCTTAGAAAATACAGCTTCTAAATGCTTATTTCCATATGTTCCATTCTATTGTTCATTCTAAAGAAAATAATATGTTGATTGTTATGTCCTTTTCCACCTTTCAAGAGATAACAACATTTTTCTTTAGACACACCAATTCTTTATGTTTCACTCATCCTATAAAACAAGGCAACTTTTAACCAACGTGTATTTATACAGGTATGCTGGGTTTCAAACACCACCATATAAAAGATGTTCTCTCCATTATAATTCAAGCTAACACCTCAACTATAAGAGAGGAAGAAACATTGTAAGAAGAGAGACCACAACTTATAGGTAACATGATGATGGTGGTAGAAGTAGCTTAAAATGAATGCAAAAGGGGCACGCACACTCACACACACACATACAGCCGAGAAAAGTAGAAAAAAAGTGAGTTTATGGAACACAGTCTTGAGGGTTATATAGCTTTGCTGTATAACGGATGAGTAGACATTAATGATTTTCACTGCCTTTCTGGCAGTTAAGTCTTGACGAAAAGAATTGGATGGATAAATAAGCTATACCGATGAGGGACTTGGGTCTTTTTTTTCTGCTTCTTCTTCTTCTTCTTCCTATCTTCTTCTCTATATCTCAGTATCATTACCACTAGTCAACAAAATAAAAAAAATCTCGTGGAAAAAAAAAGAACTTCAAAAAGGATCTCCATAAGGTGGATTTACCAGTAAAATATATTTTTTTTTTCTAAAGTGGAAGCTGAAAATGAACATGTATTTCAGGTATTGTACTCAACTACAATGATAGCTGATATTCCACAAATAAGAACTCTGTAGCAAACCATGAAGTACTGCAGCAGCAATGCAAGTTCCACTACCTACTGCTAATGTGCAATACAATCATTCACCTTCCTAAACATTACCATTAGCTCATTGGTTAAACAGGCTAAAGACTGGAACAAATCCTGCAGTACTGCAGCGGCAATGCAAGGTCGCTCTCTACTACTCATGTGCATTACAGGCCATGCAACTGTACACCTTTCTAATCTCTACCTTTTGCACATCGGTTAAACGATCACGTTTCTATTTTATCTGATTGGTCTTCCGATGAGTGAAAGTAATTTCCTGTTTTGCTTTTTGCTAATAGCTAAAAACTAGGTAACAACAACAAAATAATTGTTTTTTTCTTTCTCCCTTATTGCTTCATGTAGCTAGCTGGCGAATACTACGTCATCACCTGTTTGACCATTGCATTCGCAGCTCAGATGGCATCGATGTTGTTCTTTTAAGAATATATCGATGACATCATCCTTCTGCTCACATATTGGGAGACACAGTTTACAAAGAAAGTGGCAGGATAGATTCCCACATTGACAATGTGCACATGCACAGTAGAGTGCGACTGTCCCTGCATTGCTTCATGGTGTGTACTAGGGATAACTTGCCTATTCATGCATTAACATGCTGAAGACAAGCAGCTTTTCTTCAGCTCACTAGTAAATCTATCATTACTGTTAAAACACTGGGAGTTTACTATAAAACTTTATGAGAATACACTTCCTATTAAGGCATTGAAGGTTTTCTACTTCCCTTTACTTAAAACATACTGTACAAAGTATATATGACAGACAGCATGTAGCAAATGCAATTCAATAAAATATTCATAATGTTCAGTGTATGTGCGCGCATCATACTTTAAGTACATTGTAAGATGAAAGTGTATGTTGTCAATAATTTACAGATGATACTCAAAATATCCACGGGTTACACAGTAAATGTAGCCAAGCGTAATACATCTTTTCAAAGCAGATTTTAACTATAAATTTTTAATATAAAATTAATTTAAATGTGTTTATCTCTTTGTATGTGTTACAATTTTCAAAATCTCACACCTCTTTTATATTAGGAAATGCAAAAATTTGTTTCCAACCATCATTAAAAAGTCTCACAAGAAGCAACACATTAATATAAAAATTTAAAGTTTATTAATATAAACTAGAATTGTTGACAGTTAGGCAAAAAAAACTTTTTTATTGCAGTGTATATTTTCTACATAAAGCGAAAATTTTTCTAATTGTCTGAAATTTGTTTTTTTTTTAAAAAATATTGTCAAGAAAAATAAAAATTCATTAAAAACTAGACTAGTAGATTGTTATTCATAAAGTGTTTTTCTTTTAAAACAAACTTAATTGCAGTTCGCAACTTACCAAATTTAAATTAAAAACGTTGTTCCTTCAGGGTAGAGACCTACATAAAGCCCATGGGCCAGTGGGCTTTTGCAAAAGCCTGGGCCGGCATTTTTATATTAAAGGCCCATGGGCCTGGTGGGCTTTGTGGGCCTGGTGGGGTTTTTGGGCTTATGGGGCTTTGTGGGCCTAGTGGGTTTCGTGGCTTTTGTGGGCATCACGGGTTTGGAAGGCGTTTCATCATTTCTCTCATGGGGTTCTTTACAAGTGAATATATATATATTATTTCACACATTAATAAAAGTATAACATATTCCTCACTGACCAATCAATAAAATAAACATATTAAAGCCATTAATGTGGCAGTTTCTTTCTTGGTAAGCATGCGAACTTGTGAACCATTTACAGTGTGGAAATTAAAGACCTACACAAAGCCCATAGGATGGTTGGCATTTGGGCTGGGCTTGGATCGGCATATTTATGTTAAAGGCCCATGGGCCTGGTGGGCTGGGCCCAGCATAAAGTTTCATGGGCTGGGCTGGGCTGGGATTCAAACTTTTACTCAATGTAGGTCTCTACTTCAGGGTAGTAGAGAAGATGCAGGAAAACAAGCTGAGGTGGTTTGGGGCATATAATTTGGAGTAAGGAGGATGAGCTGCTGAAACAGGTGATGAGTTCAAACCTGGGGGTTAAAAGGGGTTGAGGAAGGCCCAAACAAGCCTTGGAACATGGTGATAAAACAGGATATGGGGGCATGGTGGGGTCTCTGAGGGTTTGGCACAAAATTCAAAAGAAGTCGAGAGCCAGAACCGGTAAGGCCGAACGACCCCACGTATTGCGCGAAAAGGTGCAGGAAATGATGATTATGAAGATGATCGTTTTCTGCATTAAGTAAGATTTCTCAAAAAATGTTCTTCAAAGTTTATTTTGAAAAAACACTGACATGAAAACAGATTATGCATAATGGATTCATACACCAGTTTCAAACAAACCCTAGGCTTTTCTTTTCATGAAGATGCTTATAAAACATTGACAATAACTTACAAAGTTTGTATACCTACCTATAACTGATTACTCTTCAGTGACCTCAAACATCTTTAAAGAAATGTTCAAGACAATAAAAAATGCGTTGAATTTATAGCAACCGTTGTCAGAAACAATTTGATTAATATGACAAATATACTTTGTCCATATATTAATTAAGCTCAGATTCAATAAAAAAAACTTTGCACTTGAACTTTAAACTTAAAACCCCAAAGCAGGGTTTCAACACAGAAAACCCCGTTCAAATATAGGCAGGAAAATAAGATCTTTTTTATGTTAGAACCCTGTTCAGAGTGCTGAGAGTTGAAGCTGAAGTGCCAAGATTCGTTCCTTATTTCGGGCCTTATCTTTTTTTTTTGTTTTCAGGAGATTATTTGCAGTCGCAAAATGTTTAGTATTCAAAATGCAAAAATACAGTTTGAGATGTACACTTCTTGAAAGCAAAATCAGAAACTCACACTCAATTACGCAAAAAATGAACAAACACGCGTTTTATTTGTATTTCTTTTTTTTTTTTGGTCCGCAAAAAGAAATTTGCTCAAATTGTGTTAGTCCCCCCACCAACCACTTTACCTTGTAAACCAACACCTTCTCTTCACCAACAGAGAATGAATAAAAAAAGCCACAATTAAATTTCCAATTTGTTTTCTTTCTTTTCAATAAACACACCACACTTTGTGAATTTATATAAAAACTTTTTTTTTATGAATTCTAAACGATGTTTCCATTTTCAAGTGCACTTTTTGTTTAAATAAAAGAAATAAGAAAGAAGAAGAAGAAAAAAAAAACAGTAAAAACATTTATGAATTTTTTTTCGTTTCCATTTTTAGAGTGCTTAGGAGCATTCGAGTGAGAATAATCTATCTGCAATTCTGAAAAGTACAATTGAATAACTCCGTTTTGCGACCCACACGAATGTTATTTCTACCTCATGAAGTTCAAGTTTTTTTTATATAAACTTTATTGATCTTTATATACCCCTGCTTTATAATATATATATATATATATATATATATATATATATATATATATGCTAACGTCACAGTTGCATATCAGTAATTTTTCAAATTTACTAGCCTATTTACAAAACAACCACATCCCTAGTGCACTCCATGAAGTAATGCAGTAGCACTACCGGATTGCTAACAACTACGCATGTGCAGAATGCAGTAACTGTAAGTATCAACCTTTTTTCACATGTGCAGTATTGAGTGACCTTGCATTGCTGTTGCATTACTTTATTATGTACACCATTGCTGGACAACATTTTGTAGATTCGCTTGAGTTTTAGACATTTTGCAAATTGCTTGAAGTATCAATAGTTTTAAAAATTTAGTGGCTTTGCAAATTGGTTTGCGAATTAGACGCCAGGTCTAATAACGCAGAGTACATACACTAATACAGCAGCAATGCAAGGTAGCTCTTAACAGCATATTGGCATAAAGCAGTAACAAAAAGATCATATTTTGGGAACAAGTGCATTAGGGAGTGACATTGCATTGCTACTGCATTACTTAATAGTGTACACCAGAGTAGGACACCTGTTTATAAATTGGCTTATTGTTTTAGACATTTTGCATAATGTCTAAAGTTCCAGTAGTTTTTAATGTTAACAATAATAATAATAAAAAAAACACTTGTTTCTTTAAAAAAAACCGTAGAGAAGAATGAATTAATTAACAAAAGCTCACTTTCTCAAATGTGAACACAATTCGCATTCATTCCTTTCTCTTCTCCTCCTCAAACGCCAGACAATATATGTTGGAAAAATTTCAACAAAAAACCATTTAGCTTGGATTATACCAAACAAATTAGCTCTTAATTCTAATACACCAAACATCACCCCATTTATGCCAACCCTATCCCTAAGTTGGATTTAAACAACGAATAGGGCCCTAGCTATGTGTAATGTGTATGTTACTGTTACAAAACTAATGACTTTAATGAGTCACTGTGTTTGGCTCTTAATCTGTAAAGCTGACATTTGAAGCAAAATCTACAAATGAACAACAAAAAACGTGGCTCAGTCAGTGTTAACTAAAACTACAGAAAAAAAAATAAGGTCGATTCACACTGTAACGTCACCGCCACGGGGAAAAAAAAAAGATTTCAATTGCTCTAACTTCGCTTATTTATTACACGAACAGCGCTTCATATAATTCAGCTTCAAAAGCACTTATGAACTGAAAAAAACACCTTATGTTGCGTGACATCAGCAACTGTAAAAACCTACATTGGAATCCAGTCTAGTATATTTTTTTTTAAAAAAAAAAAGATGTCTGTTTGAAATTATGATAATCAGTGTGGTTCCTACCCCTTCCCCTCTCATCCACATCCTTCACCATACATTCACAGAAACACTTATTTTCTACCACGACTATGCATAATAATTCAACAGCATAATATGCTCTGGCCAACTATACCCTGCATACGTTACAAAAAAAATATACATACAAGAAGTGAAGTCATTAGAGGGGTGCCATTGTTGGTATACTGTATTTAATGATAAAACCATTCTAAATACATTTACTGATTGATTCATTCATTAATTCATGGCCAATTTGGGATCACCAATCCGTATGCAGTAAGCCATGAGATCTAAGATAAGTATACTTGACCAGAGCATAATGCACTATTCGGAAAATATGTCTACAAATCGACTAACATTTGAATTAATTTAAATATAAAATTAGGTAGAAAAAAAGTGATGTATAAAATATTTGCCAATAATAATGGGTGCGTTCAGATACTTCTCAAGCAGAACGCCAACAAAGAACCAACATAATGACAACAGTTGGAGATTATGTAAAAATGTGGACCTAATGATCCGGTCAACATTGTGTTTGGCCATCGATCTCACTATTGGCTTTATTCGTTAGCCCAACTATAACTGAACCTGTTATCAAGAATTGATGTTATGCTTTTTGGACCAACATTAAATGAGCCAAGTGCTGGGGCCAAAAGGTTATTTCCAACTGCCAATGTTTTGCCAAAATTGGCAACATAAATCAGTACTTGGCGCCAATACGTTGTGCTACTTGGTACTTAATTGGGTTGGGTGTTTTAAAGCTCCGTATACATTAGAGCACCAACGAAAATGAGGAAGGGTGTGAGGACACACGAATGCTTTAGTGTTTGTACGTCGAGCAGAGGCAACATGAACGGCCAGAGATAATGCAGACTTGCTGCGAATCCGAGCCGCTCGGTGTCGGTTAATTCTTCAAAGAAAAAAATCCTTTTGCGTATGGTTGGTTTTGTTCTAAGTTTGTTGAATGACTGAGCCATCCTAAGCAAACGGAACGGCACCTCATGTTGCCTCGTTCGTTGAACATTCGAACAACGTGTGTCCTCACACTATTCCTCGTTTGCGTTCGTGCTCAAAATGTATACAAAGCAGAATGAGGAATTCGGAATGACTGGCAATTAGAAATCGGGACAAACAGAGGTTGGCTCCGCCCTTTTATGACGAACGGCAACTTCTAATTGGTTTGTTGTGTGGTTTGACGTTGAAAAGAGTGGAGCATGTGACATCAGACTACATAACCAACCAATTAGAAGTTGCCAGTCGTCATAAAAAGGGCGGAACCAATTTCTGTTTGTCCCGATTTCTAATTGTCTGTTTCAGAATTGTGTATGAGGCGCTGTTCACTTCAAACGCAGGATGAAATTTTTTATCAATATAGTTCAAATTTTGTTCAATTAATGAAAATTTTGATATGAATGGCACCTCATACATAAGCCAAGCCACTTCAGAAAACGCTTACGAAATGTATGCCATCAATGTTTTATAGTATGCAAATGCTAAATATTTTTTTATCCAATAAATTTACATTACGGTACAGTTGAATAAAATATAAATTCACCTCATACACACACAATACCAATAAACATATAAATAGACTTATGTAGGGTCCACAGAGACCATTTATCTGATTGTATTTTGAATTAAATTTTTATAATAGGTATACTGGTATACCTATATAACATTGTAAAATATGTACAATAATAATAGAAATAAGAGGTATATATATATATTCAACGAAAAATTGCATATATAAAACCCATTATAATTGAAAACATTTATTTATGACGAGTCACTGACACATGTTTATGATCTATCAGAATATAAAATGAGTTAAGTTTTAAAAAATTTAATCAATTATTTGTTACTATGCCTTCCTTTTCGAAATGCCTACATATACTTAATACTGTATGCCCCATACTGTATTGATAGGAGCAGTATACATGTAGGTGTAATCGCGTGAGCTACTAGTCTAGCAACATTTACACAACACAAGCTAGCATTAGCAGTTATGCTTCAAATATGCTGCAGTTGAATATCTGAAATGATCACATCACTCCTACCAACCAACAGCCTGGTGTTAGCGATTTTAGTCGTTCTTGTATAGAAGTAATTTTCAAACATATTTTCATCAAAAATTACTGTAAATCTTAAATGGCTCCTATATTAATTATCTCCTTCAATAAGCTAGAATATGGCTTTAGTCAATCTTGCACTAAAATAGTTTAAAGATAAAGCAGAAAATTTGCAGTAGTTATTTGGGATTCTGCTAGGTTCAGATGCTTGATTAAAGATCAATTGCTGCAGGTATTCTGGAAGTGTTCCCCATTAAAATTCAGGTCATGACCTGAATATATAGTCTGCAGAATACATATTTGCTTTCTTCAGCTTTAAAGATACTGCTTTCTGCTAATTTCCCTAGCAGCAAAACTGCAAGTCAATACTATACATTTAAGTCAAAATCGAAACTCTTTAAGTCTGCTCAAAAAGTGACATATAGCTGTTATGTCATAATCAGCTGACCTGCCTTTCTATTTATTAATAGATCTGATTGGTTAGGTAGTATTTCAACGCTATGACATGCTGCAAATAAACAAACCAAATGTAAGCTATACAAAGCAAACAGCAGCAGCAGCAGTTTGCTTTTTAAAGACGCAAAAACATGTAGTAACATGAAAAGCTACAAAAACGAATGTAAAAGCTTAGCTTTAACGCCTAGTACAGACGGGGCAACAATTGACTGACACACACATATCCAGCGACTTGACAACATCTTCATTGGACACAGCGACTTGTATCTGGATACATGTGGACACATGTTGCGCATAATGTACATGATACACACCTAAAACAATATCTGTTGTTCAGTTCTGCAATGGATTTGTTGCTGCATTTGTCTGCGCTTCTAGCCTAGTTTTAGACACAAACTGCGCGATGGTTTATATTTAAAGTAGGAAAATAGAGAAACAAGCAACGCTCTTCGATGTCAAGCCGTCACGAAACATCGCTCTCGACAATGTTTATGGCGATTATTATTACTCGGTCTGTGCTAAGCTTCAAGCTACAGAAAGCGCATACACACTAGTCTTTAGACAGCAACAATATATCCTAACTGTTAGCTCCTAACGCTGCAACAATGAAACTAGGTGTCCCCAAACGACACTAAAGATGTTCAAGTAGTTCGTGTCAAGTTTAAAAAAATAATAGTTGTACAAATTTTACTAGTTTAGGTGTCAAGATAATTATTATTTGTCAGATTCTCAAGAGACAAATTGAAGAAGAAGAAGAAGAAAAAGAAAAAAGTGCTTATGATATTCTCAAAAATAAAAAATTTTATAGATTGGAAATTTCTTTTTCATTTTTTTTTTAGTTTAGGAATCGATCTAAACATTCTCAGCACCATTTATATTATAATTTCAACAAATTGAAATGAAATGTTTTTTGTGAACCCATTTATTGTTCTACTTTAAATTCTATTACTTTTGACTTTCATCACGTGGTTCTTGTTTGAGCCAATGCTAAATATTATCAAATTAATATGAAACAACACACTTACTTGTCTAAATAATCCAATAGGAATTTGCTAACAAGTTTATCATCTGAATAAAATCATAACATACAAAGTCCCCATTTTAAAAAAGAACTATTCAACTTGGAATAATGCAGTAGCATGCCCTATGTCAAATTCAATTCATTTAAAACTAATGTCTTACCTTTCAACGTGCCATTTGCAACATCAATCTTTCTCAGTTTTTTTTTTAGAAATAATCAAACTACAAAACCCAAAAAAAAGTATTTTAGAAAAAAAAGTCATTGATGCAATTCATTGTAAAAGCCAAACACGTGACACAAAACAAAGAATGAGTAGGCCTAATATCTCAGTTGCAGTACACAATTTGCTCTTTGTACCCTTTTTTTAAAATACAATTTCGTATTTTATTAAGCAATAAGCTTAATAAAATCTATGAATAATACAGCATTTTTTTTAGCACAAAAAACAATGGTTAATTACCTAAAACATGCAAATTTAATGTAGGCCTACATCTAAAATAATTTTAGCATTTCAATATTAAGGTAGCTTTATAGATATTTAATTTTGTTTTTTCTCCTCTTGACTGCGTGTGTCTATTATGTTCTATAATCTTGAAGAAGAGCCTAGACAATTAATTAATGGTCACTCACTCACCTATGATGTTTTCTCTAACATGTAGTTGCGCTATTTTTATATATTTATCTCGGTATAAATGATAGCATAATAGTTACTGTACCTCATCACTGTAAGATGAAGCTTGTGACGTCAGAGGGGTTGATAAAAAAACTTTTGTTATTTAGTCTGATATAAAACGGATGATAACAAACGTTTTTAACAGTTTAAAAAGGTTTTTTTTTGCATTATTTTATTATGACACCATTTGTATCAGACAAAATGACACAAACCTAATTTTTTTGTGAACTCCCATCGACGTCACAAAAGCGTCTTCATCGTACAGGAAAGCAACTATAGAGACCTGTTTATAAGTGTCACATCCTCTCTGAAACTACAGTATAACTGTTAATATCGATCCTTTTTTTTTTCTTTCCTAAAGTGTATGAGGAGCTATCTGTCTCTTCATAAAGAAGGTGCTATTTATATATTATATGGTCAGTTATGGTCACATGATTTCCACATATTCCATGTACAGTATATTTCCTGCATAAAAAGACTTATCATGAACTAAAGAAAAGAAAAAAACCACATTTCTTTTATTCAAATACACTTGGACAGTCAAGTCAGTCTCTCTTTTTTATTCTTATCAAGTGATGGTCCAGTGCCATATCTGAATAAATATTAAAGGAATTGTGGAATAAGCTTATAAAAAAAAACTGTAGCAACGAAATTCTTTTCTTTAAGTAAAAAAAAAATGTGGTCAAGCATTTTCGTAGCTGCATGGTGACCTTTGGACTTAGAGATAGGAATGTTATTCAATTTAAAAAGCTAAACAAATATTAAGTCAGAAAAGTACTTTAGAAATCACGAATATTATTAAAATAAAATGGCACACACTTTGTCCTATCTAGCTCATAACCTGGGGCTTCATTATAGAAATGCAACATGACTGTCCTATGGGTCATGGCAGTAAACTGTCCTACCTAGCTCGTAAACTTCTAAAAGTCACAAAAGCAAATTACAAAATTTTATTAAAGAAAAATATTGTCAAATGACTGCCATTGACTGGTGTACATAATAATATTAGTCATAAAATAATCATGCACAAGCAGTGACATTATAAGGTATAATTATTACAACTAATGTAATGAGGCCCCCTCCCCCCTCTCCACCAGTTTCTGACAAAATTACTTAATTTTTTAGAAGCACAGCCACAATTGTCCTTTTTTAAAATCAAAAATACTTGCTAAAGGATTAAGGGTTTTGTACACTATCGGCTATAACCTAGCTGACATTAATGGGACACCAGACATGCATGTGCCTCCTACGTTACATCACATTCCTGGTCACCCCTTGCAGGATGGCACCCCCTGGTGCATAGGTGGCCCATGTGGCACTCGGTGCACTTTGATGTTTTTCGGACTTTTTTAATTTTAAGATCTTCTAGGCTGACCTCTACGGTCACCAACTCTAATCAAAAGTTGGACCGTAGTTGCACAGGCTAAACAGAAATTAAAAACGGACCAGGCCCTGCCTTAGGGCAAGACAATCGTCTTGGGCCCCGCGCTTTCAGGTGCCCTGTGCTGCTGACTAAACATTTTTTTTACTACTGTGAAATAAATGAAACAATGACAGTTGGACAATTATTCAAATCGCATTCTTTTAATACTTATGTATTTACAGTTCTGCATTGGTAGGCAATCAACTCCAAAATGCAATTTTTCGACATTGGGCCCCACTCATTGCTTGCTACCTTGATCCTCGCACACGCTAAGGCCGGGCCTGAAACGGACGTCCTTGGATTTTCGAAGTCAAGAAGTTCAGAGATGCCACATTAATCAATTAAAAAAGTCTAGCCTCAACCAGTGTTTGTTTTATTGAAAAAAAACAAAACAGTTGTGATTGCTTTTGTTATTAGGAAAAAGCTGGAACATGGAAAATTCTAGGTCTTATAAACTAGTACAGTCATGGCCACACCAGCTTAAAAAAACCACTACAGCATTCAGAAACACAATTTTATAAGCAACAAAATACAAGAATCAAGTATTCAAAACCATAAACCCCCCTAAAGTTGCATTTCTATATATAAATATATGCAGTATATGAGTTTTGCTTAAAATCTCTCTTTTTTTTTTTCCTTACACACACATCTTTATGCAAATGTCGACCATAAAGTAGAATTTTTTTTGCTTGGAATTTTGCCACCGTCTAATTTTTTTCCTTCTCTTTTTAACGATATTCTATGAATAAAAAGTCTATAAAATAAACAATTTACATTTTTATATTAAATGTAAGCTTATCCAGATACACAAACACATATAGAAGTATTTAAACAATTTCATTTGGGAAAAATCTAATAGTAAGAAAATTTGTTTTTCTTTTTCCTTTATTCAATGAGTCAAATGTGAGATTCATTTTTTTAAAAAAAATATATATAATTATATAGATTTACAGATTTCATAAATAATCCAAATTTTCTTATTCATAACCACAAAAATGGTATGAATTATGCAAAGTGAAAGAAATCTAAGGTAAATTGTTGCTATATAAATGTAAATATAAACTTTATTTTCTAATATAATGTTATTAGAGCTAGTAGAAAAAGTTTCTTTTTATAACATCATTGCCTCTCTCTCTCTTTGTCCAAATCATAATTTCGTTATTATTATTATTATTATTATTATTATAAGTAATAAAAAACTTTTTTATAACAAAACCGAAATTGTATGTTAGCTTTTTAACACCCAACCACAAATGATGATTAGTGACGAAATTCATTTAGCAGTGGAATTGCTTTAACTGTGTTAAGCCCGTTATACACCTACAATTATTTCTTAAATAAATTTATAAATTAATTTATAAATGTGACATTGCATATGTATAACAACGTGAATGTTAAATTATTTGTTCAAAGTTGCATTAATTTAGAAGATGTTCTATTTTTCTTAAATGATCACATCTACTAGAGCGCTTTCTCAGGATCAGCATCATTCTTATGAAATTTACAAAGCTATTATACGATGCGCTCTGTAACATATTTAGCAAACCCCCCCTAATTCTCTTGTCTAGAAGGTCACATTATATACTATGAACTGTCACACTACGCATTGTTCTGCGCATAGTTTTAGGTAAAAATGTCCGAATACATTTACAAGTGTATAACCACCGATTGATACTTATAAATTAATTTATACATTGTATGTAACAAATCACTCATGAAAACATTCATCGTTTAATTGACACAAACACTTTTAATATTTCCGTGTCCTTTTCTAGTTTCTAAAAAAAAACTTTTAAATCTGTTCTTATTAATTGAGAATAGTTTCTTCTTTACAAAAGTGTGTTCACGTTATGCAATCTAAACTGAGTTCTAATCAATCTATCTTTGGCTTTCTTTTTTTTTTAAATAAAACTAATTCCTTAATTGGTTGACCAGCATTCTTTTCTTCTAAAATGACCATTATGGGTCAATATTTTTTATTTTTGCATTTAAATTCAGCTAACTTGCAATCTTAATATTTAATGTTCTTTTTTTTTGCTTGTGGCATAATGATGACAAAGAATCAAAACTTCTTGAGTTTCTTGAGTGTTATCGTTATCATAAAAGTTAAAGAGAGCACTTTACAAAAACATTAGACAGTGATCATAAAATATGCAAATGTTCATTCATTTTTCCATATACACTGTTGAAGTCTCTCTCTCTCTCTTTCTCTCTCTCTCTCTTATGTTGTTTGAATATAGTGAAAATGAGTGAATTTGGTGACATAGTAGATACAGTTTATTTAACAAAGGTAAAAATATGAAAAAAACAACACAAAAGTAAAATGAAAAGAATAACATTTCCTTAGTTAGGTGATTATCTTAAGACTAAACAAGAAGAAGAAGTACAAAAAAAAAAAATAATGCCTCAAGACAATAACGTGTATCTCATTATTATGAATGTTTTCTTTAGGCAAAATGAAGTGAAAATAAAGCAGATGATTTTGAAGTAACAACAACAATGCAGTTTCATGTTTTTTAGCATTAAATTTATAATATTTTATAATCGTTTTTTTTTAAATATAATTCAAAGGAAATGACATGCATAAACATAGTGTGTGTGTGTGTGTGTGAGAGAGAGAGTGTCTTTCTCAAATTTCCACAAAATAATCGTATTCCTTTTTTTAAAAAAAAAAACAAGACAAACAGAAAACAGAATTTTATCTGCAGACACAAAACAGTTTTTTGTTTCTTTTGTTAAGTAAAATAAAAAAAAATGTTTTAGATAATGACATAAAAATAATTCTTCATATTTTAAATTATTAATAAAAAAAAAGCAAAACGACATACAAACTCCTATTCAAAATGATTATACATACTATACAATGTATCAAAATAAAACTACAGTAGTCTTTATAATTTTGGAGAGAGAATAAGACTGATATTCAAGTAGAAAACTTAAAACAAATTGCTAATGCCAACATGGAGAATGGTCGCAAAACGCCACTACTATTATTATCCAGGGACGGACACAGGCCTATCTGCCAATCGGGCATCGGACAATCCTAAATTTTTTGGTCAATCGCCATGACGTCACAAGCTAATTTTTACGACGAGACAGGCATACTAGTAATTCCCTTACTTTTATTGAGATAAAATCTGTAGAGTTGTGATAATCAGGTTGTTTAGTAAAGCAACTAACTGACCACAAATTTTCCGCAAAAAATAAAAATATATGCAGTTTGAAATTATTCATAATACATTTATTTCCCACACTTGGTAGAATTTCAAGTCCTTATACAATTTTCTATTAAAATATTCTAAACTAGTGGGGTAACCCGTCATAAATGACGGAAGCTAAATTCACAGGCAATTGTGCCCAGCATTAGAATTTCTTTTCCTCCGCCCTTTTATAATGTCAGACCAAGTAACAAATCAGTTAGAAATTAATGACGTTCATAAAAGGGCTGAGCAAAAAAAATTCTAATGCTGGGCACAATTGCCTGTGATAAACTGTAGTTTAATTTTGCTACTATTATCTCCTCCCCTTTTTATATTTGAAAGAGAAAATGAGCTTCTGATTTTTCTCTGGTGTGCGCATGCGCGTCGTTTGTTCCTTTTTTACTCCTTTCATTTCAATTTCAGTCACCCGTGCCCACTTTTATCCCCTCCACGTTTTTCTCCCCCTCCCCTTCTACACTTTCCAACCTTTTCCCCTCTCCAATTTAATATCATGGGGTTCTTGGATTGGGAGAGTGCACTATGTAGTTGACCTTGAGAAAAAAAGCGGTTCATTTATTCATTTAAATTTATATAAATATTTGTACAGCATTAGGTCCACACAAACATACATACATACACAGACGGGGCTTAATTATATATATATTAAGCCAGGTCTATGTGTGGGTGTGGGTGTGTGTGTGTGGATGTAACAAAACCTTGAAGCACATCGGAATTTACATAAATTTAAATGAATAAATGAACAGTTTTTTTTCTCAAGGTCAACTATATGTTGCACTCTTCCCATCCAAGCACCCCATGATATTCAATTGGAGAGGCGAAAAGGTTGGAAAGTGTAGAAGGGGGGAGAGAGAGAAACGTGGAGGGGGAAAAAAGGTGGAGGGGATGACTGAAATTGAAAAGATGGAGTAAAAAGGGAACACAAATGATGCGCATGCACAGTAGCAAAATTAAACTAGAATTTATCACGGGCAACTGTGCCCAGCATTAGAATTTCTTTTGCTCAGCCCTTTTATGAACGTCATCAATTTCTAATTGGTTTGTTACTTGGTCTGACGTCATAAAAGGGCGGAGGAAAAGAAATTCTAATGCTGGGCACAATTGCATGTGAATTTGGCTCCCGTCATTTATGACGGGGTACCCCACTAGTATATATATATAATATTCTATTCAGATATTTAAAAAAAATTCTATTATTTCAATTTTCTATAAGTCTTTATACAATTTTCGTTTCTTTACATAACTTATCAGCTTGAATGAAAACTAAGAAATAAACACTCAATTATATAAATCTTAATTATGTGGTTCTCTTACTCATTAGAAGATTTTATTCTAAGTACTGCCAGTACTTGTAATTAATGAATGCATTAGCCAAGTAGAAAAAAAAAACTTATTTTTTAATATTTATTTTTCTCCTGCGTTCGTTGCTTTCAGAAGGTAGGATTTATATATATATATATATATATATATATATATATATATATATATATATATATATATATGTATAAATAAAAATATGTAGTTAGAAAAATCTTTATAATTATGAGGCTGAATTATTACTGATAATTATGATGCTCATAATAAGTATTGCGTGTCAATGTTAAGAAAGGGAAAAAAAAAAACAGTTGGAGGCGAAAAATAAAAGTTTATGGAGAGAAGAAAAATCAAAAACAGAGAAGAAAGACAAGAAGAAGATTTAATGGGCTTTTAGGTGTCTCCCTCAAGACATTTGCCACAATTATAATCAAACATTGATTACTATTTTTTTGTTTTCATATAATCATCATCATCATCATCATCATAGACATCACAGATTCATAGACAATGAAAGCGCCATAAAACTCAGGGTGCAATTATAACAACTTTTACATATTAACTAATTCCAAACTAGCCATCGTACTGATTTGTGTGAGTTTAAAATTATATGGTTTCGGTAATTAAATATGAAGCAATGATTTTCAATTTCAACAATGCTGGTGCAAACTTATCCCACTTTGCTCATTCTTCTTCTTCTATAATCGATTTCATGTTTGCATCGCTGATTTAAAATAAAGCACTGAAGAGTACCTTACTGTATAAATAAATGGTAGCCTAATAACCAACCTGCCACCAAACTTTACTCATCCCATTTCAAAAATGTTGATGTCCTTACACTAATTAAGTTCTGATGGGAATGCTATCGTGTGTGGCAATCCCTGGACTTCTATACTGTCTTCGATATCTCATTGATATGGCCTGACTGTTCTGTTTAACCTGACTGACTACGGCCCAACTCTTAACTAGAATTGGCCACCGTAGGAATCAGGCTAGGGGATCCTGATTCCGCTCAAAAGGAATGTTGATGATGTATACTTTTACCGAAATAAATTCACACACTTTTGTATAGAAAAAAACTCTTTACTTGAACTGTGATTTTACAGCCATCATACAGATTACTTTACAATGAACACGACTTTTACAATAGAAAGTGCAGTAAGTGGCACTTTCTGAGCTTCCAAAATTCAAATAAAAGTTCCGCAAAAAGTTGCAAAAATATAAAAATGTAAAAATGATACTACACAAAACTCCGCCAAGACTGCCTTATCTCACCTTGCATGCCGGTTTTATTCTTTTACCCCAGAGAGGGGCCACTGTAGCCCAATGATAAGCCACAGGTCAAACGGACCAATAGTTGACGCCGGAGCGTGCATATTTAATTATACCGAAATCAGAATTTTGTCATTTTCTCATATTAAAAAAAAAAGAGGTAATAACAAAAACAACGTAAGAACCCTTTTGTTTAAATTGTTAGTATTAACAATTTTTCTATCAAACTAAATGGCAGCATCCTAAAATTCTTTGACTACCCCTCTGACGTCACAAGCTTCATCTTACAGTGAGGAAACTATACCACACTGAGATTTATAAGTATGTGGCAAAGACAAAAAAACGCACATTTCCAATAAAAAAAAAATTGCACTGTTTTCAAAGTTTATTCACAGAACACACTTTGTGATTAAATATAAATATCGATAAAATATAGATAAATCAATTTATATTTTAGAGGATTGCTGCTTCTCAACTTAATTTTACATCTGCATAGAAAAATGTTTAAGGCATGTGAGCATAGATTATTTTGGCAATGCACTTGTTATGCAGTTTCGGGACTAAATTGACCCTTTGCCACAATCCCTCTGGGCTGCTTGCACAGCAATCATTCAAAGTTAAATTCAGTATCATAAGTAAAGATTTTCTCATTTTTATTATTTTTTTGTATTTGAGACCCTAGAGTTACTTAAAGAGTACCACACTGACAAAGTTGTACATTTGAGCAATTACTCTGCAAGCAACCCAAAGGGCCATTGGCAGAGGGACTATTAAGTCAAAAGCAGCTTAAATTACATTGATGTAGTAAATGCACATTGCACACACACAGTGTTACATTTTGACACTAAAATAATTTCTGAAATTTCCAAAGGAAAAATGATGGCGATGATGATGATGATGATGATGATGTGATGTAAGCACTACAACCTACTATAAACAGTAAGAAACATCATCAATCAAATGATATTGAAGTAGGAGAAGAGAAATGCAATATAACCCCCATACTGCAGTCTGTTTCTCGTGCACACCTTGAAACACAAGTAATCCATTCAATATCTTATATAAGCCTTAGTATTTGCGAATGTGACAGTGTAAGGATGTAGTTAGTAGTGCTATTTTTGTCTCTCAAAAATTCTTGGTATAGAACCAATGTTTACAATTGAGTACAGCAAAAGCAGCGTCCTCTATGATTGTCATTTGTGGTCTAAAGTTTTTTTTTTATAAAAAAAAAAATACAGGGATGTGGCATTCCTTGTTACAGACATGTAATCAATCAATACCATCTTCAGGCAAAACAATAAGTTTTCAGAGTCAGACTGATAAAACAAGAACACGAAACTTAAAAAGCAATAACAACAAACGCAAATTGTTAGACCACCCCCATACATAATGAGTTTTGGTCAGGTGATTAAAACATTTGTTTTTGACATCAATTTCAAAAGTCAACATGTGTCAGAATGTTTATTTTTTTGTTTCTCCTTCTAAATTTAAGCAAACAGACAACAAAAATTCATCACAATTGTGACATTTTGAATTGACGGCAAGAATAAATTTCCAGCATTAAAACGAAACAATGAAAACTTATTTTATTAGAAAGAAATGTTTTTAATGAAAAGTTAAAAAAATTGTCAAAACTGTTTATGTTAATTGGAAAAGTTCAAATCTGTTAATGAAAAGTTCAAATAATTTCAAACTGTTCATAAAATAATCAAATAAATTCAAAACTGTCTATAAAAGTTCAGAAACTCCGAAACTATGAAAAGTTCACCACAAAGCAATTTTCGAAACGATTAAAAACTTTTGAAAATTTCACAACAGTTTATAAATAAAATTAACCAAAAAACTTCAAAACTGCTTATGAATAATAGATCACACATACTAAAAAAACCGCCAGAAAATAGAAATAAGTACTGCAGAATAAAGTTACAGTAAGGTTTAAGTGTTACTTTTTGCTCTCAAAGACACAGTATATATTGGCGCTTCAAGTAAATGCCTTACAAGGGTGGAATTTAATAACATTTTTTTTACCCTTGTGAAACATTTTAAATGTTGAAAGCAGTTTATTATGAAAATTTGAAAAACTTTGGAAAACTGTTCACGAAAACCAAAACGAAAGAAAATATGTGACACTTCACAATTTCAGTCTCTTTACTGTAATATTATAAAACATTTCATTTAAAACAAAACAAAGTTTAAACATAAGCTCTAAGCTTTAAAAATTCTCCACAGTCTCTTGCCATATAAATTAGGGAGATTTTTGCACGAACTGACTCTTAATTTTGGTCATTTGTTCCAAGGGTTATACTCGACAATGGAACTTGCTTCCAGAGGATGTTGTGCATGGGGAACTTTTGATTTTGGTTTTCAACAATGTAGATATTGTTAGTTATTATGACAAAACAATTTTAAGCTGCTTTTGGACTTTGTTGTTCCTCTGCAATAGGCCATTTGAGCTGCTTGTAGAGTATTAATTTAAATTCAATTACAAACAGAAAACAGAATTGGAAATAACAAAAATCAGCATAAAGTTTTAGCTACGTATATGTGCTTTCCTTCGCTTTCAATGGTTCTCATACATTACAATAGGAAACACTTCAGGAACCATTTTTGAATTTATAAAACGATGCTTTCCTAGCTGGCTTATACCTAGCAGAAAGAAACAATTTCATTTTTTCTGCCAAATAAATGGAATGGAATTATTAAAACTAGATAAATTATTTTTTCAGTCGCATTTTTTTTTTCTACATGTGTGATCCAAGCCCATAGCTTTATTTTAAACAATGTTTTTATAATACATGTTTGATTTTTTTGGGGGAGGGGGGCTTTATTTGTATCAGCAAACTTGAAGAATTCAGCATGTTGTTGACAAATAATATATAGGACCCACTTTGATCATTGATCGATTGTATCATTGAATTCTATCTTACTAAAAAAAAAGTCTGGTATTTGTCTGTCTCCATAAAACTTTAATATTAACCTCATGTGACGTCCATAGAAGACAAAAAAACGTTCCAGACAGTATATAAAATACAGTACATACATAATGAGCAAAATAAAAATTCATATTCATCTACAAATATAAAAATTCTTAATATTTTAAGTCTACAACGGGCCAATGCACTGGCACTGCACTGCATTTTATGAATTCAATTGCCGTGCATAAAAAAGTAACTTTTTTAAAAGAAACGAATTAGTTTTATGTTGTTCAGGAATGAAAATCCATTTTTAGTTTATTTCAATATGTAAAAAAGCCTCCAGCAAAACTTTAAACAAACTATTAGGTCCAAATTCAAGTAAATAAGGGCCTTAACACACAGACGACTTTTGAAACGCTTTTTGACTGCAAAATCAAGTCGACTTGTCGCCAAGTCCGTCCACTTTCCAATCCGTCCACTTAATCCAAAGTTGTTCCCAATGTGGTCGAAATTGGCGACATGAGAAAATCGACTCTAATTAGGAAACACGTAACGAAAGAATGGATGTCAAGTACTTCACAACACGAACAACGTCAGTAACATCTGACGTGTGATTGGAAGGTGGTTTCAAAGTCGTCTATGTGCTAAGAAATACAGGTGTCGATAGTGGAGGAGATTGAACAAAAGTTGGAAAGTGTTTGAGAAGTCACTTGGGTGCCAACGTTGGCCTCTTTTCATAGAAAATATATTGAAACGACAGTCCAGCCAACTTTGCACCTTTGCAGTTGAAAAGAGTTCCAAAAGTCGCCTGTGTGCCAATGGCCTAATTTAGTATGTTGAACCTTCTGAACAGGGAAGGTTTAAACATGAAAGAAAAAAACTGTTTTACGAAATATCCGCTTGAATAAAATTTTTATATGTTGAAACTCTATTCAGAGGATTCAAGTTGAAGTTCAAGTACTAAATATTTGTCATCGAGTTTGAACCTGAAAACCTCCAAACTATGTTTTTTTTTCTTCTTCTTTGTTAAACAACGTGGAAATTTGAAAAGATAAAATTTCAGCCAAAAGCCCTCCATAAACTTATATTTACATTTTAGTTGCTTTTTCAAAATATAAAGGTTTAACAAAATAATTTCTTGGAGACTTTTCAAAAGTTTTTGGTAAATTTGTAAAATAAATATCAAAATACGAACAACTGTAAAAAGAAAAAAAGAAAAACAAATCAATGTCTCTCCATAGTTTATAAGTAGCTGTTGCAAAATATGTAAATGAAAAAGGAACAATAAAATACAACTATGGTTATTCTGTACTTTAGAAGCAACATAAAGAAGAAATTAAGGGCTGAATCATACATGCGTCAAAATAAGCAGAAAATAAGAAATAAAAAACACTTCTGCTTTCCTTCACATTCAAGGGTTCGCGCACATTACAGTAGAAAACACTTACGAGCGTATTTTAAGAATGACGCGTTTGAAGGAGGTCCTTCCTATCAGGGCCATAACTAAGTCATTTTTTGCGCCTGAAGCAAGAATAATTCTCGCTTTACGTTCATGCAGCTAATGCACCACATACAGAATAACACAAAAAAAAATGACGTCACAGCCGGTGCCTTGTATCCCAATACAAAGCAGTACGTCATGATGGTGACGTCATTTTTCTGTAACGCTGTATGCGGTGCATTAGCTGCATAAACATAACAAGAACATAAAACTGGCGCCCACTTAGTGTTATAATTCAGATAGTTATTTCCGAGCCCTGAGCTTTGAGCCAGAGGCAGGTGCCTCACTCACATTGCCCTAGTTACGGTACTACTTCCTATTGGCTAATAAAATGTAATTCTATGTAGCAGCAGTAAGAAACAGTTCTACGTTTTTTTTTTCTATCTTTTTTCTACTAAATAAACTGAATGTAATTATTCAAATTAGATGAATTCATTTAAGAGATACCAAATCACTTGTGGATTACCATGCATACATAGTTGTTTTGAGGTGCATGCGCCTCTCTAACGTGTTCTTTTCTTCATAACATTTAAGATGATCATTTCAGAAAAATAGAACACTAAGGAATAATATGGTCAAGTTTAAAAATAACCCATTTTTTTATGTTTTTGCAGAAAATTATTTCCGTCTTTTTCAAATTGCCATTAAAAGTTAATTTATAAAGATATCATCCTGAAAAAAACTTCACATTAATACTATTCTAAGCTCTAAAACACTTTTATGTTATTTCTAAAAGAAGCATCACACATGCTGAAAAACCAGCAGAAATATTAGAAATAAAAATTAAAAATTAGAAGAATATTTTCTAAGGTTCTTTAACACTGAAAGATATTATTTTATATATATATATATATATTAAGCCAGGTCTGTGTGTGTGTGTGGAGTAACACTGTACAAAACCCTTGAAGCACGTTGGAATTTATATAAATTTAAATAAATGAAGAAATGAACACCTTTTTTTCTCAAGGTCAACTATATGTTGCACCCTTCCCATCCAAGAACCCCATGATATTAGATTGGAGAGTGGAAAAGGTTGGAAAGTGTAGAAAGGGGGGGGGAGAGAGAAAAACGTGGAGGGGAAAAAAAGTGGGAGGGGGTGACTGAAATTGAAATGAAAGGAGTAAAAAAAGAAAAAACGACGCGCATGCGCACAACTGCCTGTGAATTTTGCTCCCGTCATTTATGACGGGTTACCCCACTAGTATTTATATGCTTTACAAAGCGAAATTCCGTGGAATTTTATTATGTGTGTATGATTCTTCATTTAGACCAAGATAAGGTTTGCAGAAAAACCAGAAAGAAAAAAAATTTGACAGGAAAGTAGGCAGAAAAAAGACGAAACTGTTTCTTCCTGCCACGCGGAATTACTTATCATCAGCCAATAAAAAACACCATTCAGATGCATCATTCTGTCTGCCTTTCAAAAAAAATGTCCTTGGGCTGTTTTTTATATTGTATGGCCTAATCTGGGATAACTCTTGAAACTGTTTTCTCATTTTCTAATTTCTATTTTTCTGCTTTTCTACGAATGTAAGATTCAAGCTTAAATGCTAATTCTGAGTATATATATATAAAAAAAAACCGTTTGCTTGAAAAACCTAAATTTCGTTATAATTGCAGGGAGAAGGATTCGATTTTTCAGGGACATTACTTTAACATTGACATCTTTAAAAAGAAACGTTTTATGGCAATTTCAAAATTCTAGATTTTCGTTTTCAACTTAAAATTTGATTATTATCAAACTGCCATAAACAGTTTGTTTTAAAATATGTCAACATGAAAATACCTCTAGGAGAGTCAGCTACTCTTCTAGTTTCTTTTTTTTTTAAATCGTTTACCAACAGAAATCTCAAACGAACATGTATCACACAATCTTCCTTTTTTACTGCATTTATAGTCTCTCAGGATAGTTTTGTTTAGTCATTTATCATTTCTACAAGGCTTAACAGGCTCGAAACTTGAATCAAGACCCTGAAAATTAACCAGCCAGGACTCATTAGATGGTTCTTCTTTGACATGTTGTTGTTGGGTTTTTTTCTTTTACCTGTAAACCTCAACTTAATCTCTCTTCATTTCAACAACTTTCTGTTTTCCTTTATTTGTTACTAAGAAAGAAAAAAGTGAAGACATTGAAAAATAGAAGAAAAAAAAAAAGAAATAGGAAAATTCTTTTTTGTTGTTGTTTCTTGGTAGACTTTGCTTGCATTCATGCAGTAAGTACTTAGTAAGCCTCAAGTCTTTCCATTCCTGTCTTTCTACAATGAAGGCATCAAGTCGAGCATTATACAGCTCTCCATAGATTACAGTTAGATTTGCTTTGATTTCTAGAGGAAATAGCTACAACCAAATAGCACTGGGTTTTGAGCCAGAAGTTTCACTCCAATTTTTCAGCTAATGGCAAGCAGCAATGGTCTTTGACACTTACATTATGTATGAAACAATGGTGGCAGCACGCTTTGCTCGCTTTAGACCTTAATAGTCATCCTCCCATTGTAGCAATCTTAGAGACTAAGGCAGTGTTTCTCAAACCTTTCCAAATGGCGGACCACTAGATAAATTGTTGATGTCGATGCGGACCACCAACCTTAAAAAGTACTACTGCATGTATTTTTGAATTTGAATTTGAAAAATTACTCTGCAAGTAGCCATAAAGGCCTATGGCAGAGGGACAAGAGTCCAAGTGCAGCATAGAAAATGCATTGTCAAAACCAGAAAATATAAAACCCTATTGATATAAACCCAACAACAATTTCAATATTTTTTAATGCTGCAAATATATGCATTGTCAAAACAAAACAAAATTATGACTCCCATAAAATACGTTTTTTCTGCACAAAATCCCCAGCAAGCGAGTTCCATTGTCGACTCGCCCTAGGGACAAATGACCAGTAATAAGAATCTGTTTGTGCAAAAATCTCTCCAACTTTGTTAGAGTGGTCACTCCTACCCAAATATAATGCCCTGCAAAGTTTACTTGAAGTAAACTGGCACAAGTTGCCTTGAACCAGTATTGGGACACACTTCGTTAAACTCGTTTTAGAGGAAAATGGTGGTTATATCAGAAAGTTATTGTTGACTTAGTGGACTATAATCGGTTTTATGTTTTTTGTAACTTCCGTCATCAGACAACTTGGCACAGGTTGAGAAACACTGGATTAAGAGGGTCGTACACTTAATAATTACTAAGTCAAGAGTAGTGCTAAACTTGTGAACTTTCGATAGAAAGTCATGTTTTATGTAAAAGTTGATGAGTTTAGCTCTAGCTTTGACTTAGAAACCATTAAGAATTTCTTTAAAGTTGTATTCTTAATTATTGCTAGGTCAAAGGTAAGTACTAAATTCATCAATTCAAAAAGAAAATTTATGTAAAAGTTGACAAGTTTTAGCTCAAAATACAGAGAATCAAGCTACAGGTATTTTCTCAAGAAACCTCAGCAAATCTAGCTGCACACTCTGTAAAACCAATTTTTCTACTACATATATAATAGATATATGGGTCCTAATAAGTCTATACAGAGTAGGTCTTTATCGATTAAAAAAAAAAACTAAACACATAGACGCCCCACTAAGAAAATTTTACTTTTGTTTCTGAGAGAATTATCTCATCTCACTTCACTGTGTAGGCAACCAGATTAGACTTCCTTCCATTTAGTTTTCTCTTATGTTAACTAGAAACGTGGATTAGAATGTGTAGAAAATGGAGAAAGAAAGAGAGAGAGAGAGAGAGAGAGAGAGAGAGAGAGAGAGAGAGAGAGAGAGAGAGAGAGAGAGAGAGAAAAAAAAGTTGACATCAAAGTCTTATACTTTTAGTAAGGGATTTTAATTTCATCTAATAATTCTTCTTTGTGGAGTGCGATACAATGCATGCATAAAACGCTTGCCAATTTCATTTCTAAGTGTATTCATGAAGTACAGAAAATAACTCAACTACCATAGGTGTGAATAAACTACTACGTTTTTCATAACAAATGTAGGGCCCACAAAGAAAAATACAAAAGCAAACAACCAACAAACAGATACACATATACATTATACAGCATGTTTAGCAACAAACGTACACAATCAAGCTACACACAGACTGTTACGCAAGAAACAAAATGAAAATTAAACAACAAATAAACACTTGGAAGTCAAGCAACAAATAACAGGGCCTTAAGACACGGAAAGTTAACCAACAGACATAGCAAATTAAGCAACAAACACAGCAAATTAAGCAACAGACATAGCAAGTTAAGCAACAAACACAGCAAGTGAAGCAACAAACACAACAAGCTAAACAACAATTACACAGCAAGATAAACAATTACAATGTAAATTAAGCAACAGATACACAAAGTAAACAAACACAACAAGTTAAGCAACAAACACGGCATGTTAAGCAACAGACACACACACAATTGAACTACACACACAGTGACACAGACTGTTAAGCAAGAAACAAAATGAAAATTAATGAACAAATAAACATATGAAAGTTAAGCAATCAATTACAGGACCTTAAACGACAAAAAATAAACATGAAGTAAAGCAACAAACACAGCAACTTTTAAGCAAAAAAAAAATAGATGATCTTAAGCGATAAATAAACCTACACACTGTAAATTAAAGCCACAAAAACTACAATTAAAAAATTAAATTAATTCAACAAATATAGGGAGTTCAGCAACATGTAAGCATATTATTAAAACAAAAAAGCAAGCAACAAAACTGCAGCAAGTTAAAGCTTCGTTCAACTATAAACATTTTTTTTTATCATTTTTCTTATCCATTATTCATTTCAAAAAAATAAAGGATTTATGTTTAGATTAGCTTGAACTGCGCCTTGCAGGTCGAATATATACAAATGCAATCTAAAGAAATACTGCATACAAATGTATTTTGCATCCCCTTCTGGCAGCTCTAAAATAATTGCCTACTTTACCTGAGGATATAAAAAATTGAATTTGTACGTATATGAAAGTTAATAATGAAAAATTCAAATTAGATTGATGGGTACACAAAAAAAAACAATCTTATGGCAAACATATGATTTGAAGTTTTTTTTTGTTACATACTGAACTGCGTATTTGCCGCAGTTTGTAACACACTCAGGGTCCAAATTCAAAAAAGGAAACTTGAACACTTGAACCATCTGACCAGGGTTTCAAATATAGAAAAATCCCTATTTTATTCAATACTTTTGAACTGGATTTTTGTCTATTTTGAAATGTTGAACAGATTGTTCAAGTTGAAATTCAAGTGCCAAGTTTCCTTCTTAAATTTTGATCAAAGATTTTAAAGATTTCCTGAGTTTGAAGTTATACTTTAGGTCTAAAGATTAACCTACATTGTGGTCACTCAGCCACATCAGAAGACCAACTTAAAAATGTTATGTTGTACTTGAATTTAAACTTGTACTCTCTGAGTAGGGTTTCTATAAACATAAAAACTTTGATCAAAGGTAGTAAATAAAAAAGTAGTTTTCTATGTTGGGATTATTCTGAGGTTTCAAGCTGTAATTCAAGTGCCCAATTTCATTTTTAACGAGGGTTTACAGGTAAATATTTTATTTTTGTCCTAACAAGTGGCGCCACTGCTGTGACTATTATGTTCTATAGGAGGAATCATCCCCCACCAGTGGTTTTGATAAAATTTATGTTTTTCAAGCTAACGTTTTTCAAGAGAAACATTATGAAAAAAAAAATTCAAAGTCTTTTAGAAACTAGAATAATTGGTGATAATTAAGTTTTTTTTTCTTGATAATATCTTTAAAAATAAACTTTTTTCATGAATTGTCAATGTTAAAATAAAAAAATGGGTTTTATTTTTAAACTGCTATAAGATGTTTATTTTGTTAGATATTAAAAATGAAAAACCTTTTAACATCATCTTTTACCATTCTAGCTTTGAAATCAATTTGAATTTTTTTTTTCATAATGTTGTTTCTAAAATAAAAAGGTTGGCTTGGTGTTTTTGCATCTAAATTTAACAAAATTATCTAAGCATTAGCCACTGCAGTGGCGCCGTCCAGAAGGACAAAAGCAAAATAAATATCTATAAAGCCAACTTAAATTTGGATCAAAGGTTTTGAAGATTTGCGAAGTTGAAAGTCACATTCCAGTCTAGAGAGTACTTTTGTGGTCGCTCGGCCATATTAGAAGCCAATTTCAAAAGTAATATTTGGCACTTCAATTTCAAGTTGTACCCTCCGAGCAGCGTTCCAACATAAAAAAAACTCTGATCATATGTATTAAATAAAACAAGTTATTTCTTTGTTGAGGTTTCAAGTTAAAGTTCAAGTTTCAAGTTTAATTCTTAAATTTGGATCAAAAAGGTATTTTTTTAAGATTTACTGAGTTTCAAGTTATATTCAGGTCTAGAAAGTATTATGGGCACTCAGTCACATTAGAAGATCAATTTCATAAATGATACTTGGCACTTCAATCGTTCAGCTTGTAACCTCTCTATGCAGGGTTACAACATAGAAAAACTCAGATCAAAGTGACTCAATAAAACCAGGGTTTCTTTTTCTATTTTCAAATTCTGTTCTGAAGTTTCAAGTGATAAGTTTCTTTTTTTTTTTTGAAATTTTTGTGAAAATTTGTGCAACTTCATATTTTTTAAAGAAGTCCTATGACCTTTAAGTGGTCCATATTGTGAAGAAACATCTTAGATCTCGTCATTTGTCTTGAATGAAGTATGGATGTGCGAAACCCCTTGAGGGTTCATAATATGTGGTCGTCGTCCTTTTTACTTTCTTTCTCAATCTCATTCTCCCTTTTCTTTTTTTCCTTATAAGGTTCCTCAAAGAACCATCAGTCAATAAAAAGTCAATAAACGCGATGACAGATTAAGGCAAAAAGAGTGAGAGGCAATTATATAGTGATGAACTCCACTGTATTAGAATGAGGAGTTTCTAGATTGCGACCCAAAACACGAAAATCATTTTCTTACAAAAGAAAGAAAAAAAAATTGATCAATTTCTGTAGTTTTTTTATTTTTCTTTTAAGATGTTTTATGAATAGCTGATTTTTGAACTCTTGGTTATATTCTGCCTTTCAAAAGCAACACTAAAAAGAAATTGAAAGTGTTAAATTGTCATATCTAGCTCATAACCTTGTGACAGTCAAAAAAACAAATTACAAAATATTATTATGACAAATACCTCATGACTGCCAATGACTATTAGTGTACAACATAATGTCAATAGTCAAAATAATAGCACATAGGCATTCACGTCATAAGGTATGATCTGTTACAAATTTAGAATTTTTTTCTGTAATAAGGCGCTTGGAACAGTAGCTCAAAATAAACTTCTTATAGAGAAAAAATAAAAATTATGTTCTGCCTAAAATTTTTTATTTTCAAACTCACACAAAAAGCTTATTTTAAAAGTTATTAATGTGAATTTACCATTACGTGATATAGCTACCCTTCTAGTTTCTAAAACACTTTCAATTTTCTCTTCTTGCTGTGTCTGAAAAAAAACAGACTAATCAAGCGTTTAATATGTATTTACACTTTAAAACCTAAGTAATTATCAAGAAGCAACATTAAGAGAACAATACAGTAAAACTTGGAAAGTGTTTTTTTTTTAAAAAACTAGATAAGTAATTAGATGATATTTTATGCTAATGTCTTTTAGAAATAATCTTTTAAAGCTGTTTGATATTTTTTTAGACAAGAAATTTTAAGTTTTAGAATACACAAATTAACAGACTTACATTTTAAGTTTTATGGACACAAAGTAGGACATTGTCACATTAGTACATTGTTATTTCTTAGGCATGAGTTTCTCATAATGTACTGTGATTAAAACCAGAAAATATGGAATTGAACTAAAAAATCAGCAAAACATTTCCATTACAATTCTGTTTTCCTTCGCATTTAAGCATATTTTACACATTAGTGCAGAAAATAATTTAAGCAGATTTTCAAAGGAGAAACCATAAAGAATGATGCTACTGAAGGCCGCCTTACTATTGATTGATAACACGTAATTCCGTGTTGCAAGAAGAAACAATAACAATTTTTTTTTCTGCATTACATTCAGCCAGATAAATAGAATAGAATTATTCAGATTAGATAAATCTCATTTGTCCATTGGATTTTTTTCTGCATGTCTGTAAGCCTTAATGTTTTTTTTTTTTGAAAAACAAATTCAATTTATATTTGCATATTTTAGAAATGGCTGCTTATAAATCGTCCTATTTTGAATATGAATTCAGAAACAATAAAGAAAATAACAAACTTGTGATATTCATAAAGAGATTATTAAAAAAATGTCAACACCATATTTTTTTAATAAAGTAGGCCTATCTACTGTATGTATTTCATTAGAAATGAAATGAAACAGTTAATATCTTTAGAACATACAAAAAAAAACTTTAACGACAAAGATGCAAATCATCATGCTATCATCATCATAGAGACAATATAAATAAAATAATGATCGCATTAATGATACTAATTATTGTATATAAAAGCGAATCAAAAAACTTTCGTATTGATTTTTATGCAAACAGTTTTTTTGTTGTTGTTGTTGCTTTCTTGTTTTATTCAAGATAATAATAGAAAATGCCAAATGTCATTGCTAATGAATATAATTACAGCATCAACAAAACCAAAGAAGACAACTATTGTAAATTTAGCAATGGTTTTAAATGTCTATTGTACATGTATGTGTATGGTGGGGATGTTTATGTTTATGTCATGGCGTTTCGTAAACAGATGAAACAGAAGCCATATTAATTCATAGACATACAGTAATTAGTCATCTGCGAAACAAATAATATTACAAACTTCCCATCGTCAGTCATTGAAAAGAATGCAAATTAATATTAAAAAAAGTCAATTTAAATAACAAATAAAGTCATCATCATCGTCAGAAGCCAACTTGTTACAGTATAAAAGGCATCAGAATAGCCACAAAAAGGCACATTACTTTAAATTCTGTGGGGAATACACACCAAGGCAACATTATTGAGTAACATATTTGATGAATGTCTATGAGTAAAATGATGCTTTTCTATTTAAATGAATTGAGAGAAAGTTAAACAATGTTTTAAGTTTTTTAAGCCCTGTTTCTATTAGTATTGACCAACGTTTTCAACTATGGATAGTTAATTTTAAGTTGGTGAACAACTGAGAGTATAAACAGTTAAGCAATTTTGCCAACACTAGAGCAAGAACATATTTAAAAAAAACAGCTCAAAACATGTCCAATTGCAATTAAAAACAAAAAAAGATATAATCTAATAATGTTTCCACTAAGTAGTGGAAAAGATTTCCTTTATCAGCAATGTTGGCCAACACTCATAGAAAAAAAGTGCTCAACAAATACCTATAAAACACTAAATTTGGCCCCAATATTTATTTAAATATTAATAGTCGAGTATTATTCTTATTAGTGAAGTGTAAAAAAAGTTAATGGATAGCAAGCAATAGGCCAAATTTTATAGCGAGATTCAATGCAAGAAATAACACAATATTTCTGTGAATATTGCATAGAAAAGCATTTTTTGCAAGTCGGTATACAAGCATTAAATCATGAGCGGCAATCACATTGGCAATATTTAAACGAAGATTCACTGCAATGTGCCCTTTAATTAATTGCAATTGCTAATGTGATGTTACTCTTTCAAGACAAATTGATTTCTTGCACACCGTCTTAAGAAAACGCTGATCTTCGGGGGGTTTTTTTTGCAAGAAACTCTGCAAGATTCACAGTAATATTGTATTTATTTCTTGCATAGAATTTTGCGGGAAAAATAGCCCTTGTGATCGCCACAATAGTGTCACTAGCAATTTTCACAGAAAGATTCGCCATTTGCAAAATTATCAAATCTTGCTGTAAATATTGCTAGTGACAGTAATGCTTTAAGGTAGAGGCTTTTAGTTTTGAGACATACTGTCCATTAACTATAAAATGACAAAATATCTAAACCACCAATAACCATAATAAACCATTTAAGATATACTTAAATTATTCTACTTGTATTTCACCAACTTGTTTTTGTCCAGTTTAATCTTAAACTTAAAGCTTATTCAGTGCTACCATTTATTAATTGTATTTAAATGCGAATAAATTACTCTCCTAAAAAACTCAGGGGACTTGTGGCTGATGGACATCACACAGTCCAGAAGCTGAGAAATTCATTTGCATAACAATATAATTGAAGGTTTCCCTATATATACAACATTATGGACAGACATTCAAGCATAAATAAATCAATAATTATACATAGCCTATAAAAGCAAACTCCTTGTTCACATTATTATCAGCAGTAAAAACCTATACTATTTAAAAAAAATTAAAGCCCAGACTGAACCAAACTCATAAAAAATTACTTTCAGTCCAACCCACAAAGCTCATCAAAGCCCATAAAACAAATTATTTTATTTCCAGGATTACTAGAACCCCAGCTCAATAACCTGATGCCTTTAATTGTCGAATAAAACGCCACTGTTTGAAGAAAAAAACCATCTGCTATATAATAGGTTTTACTGTTTGTCAACTCAAAATTAACGCACTAAGTATGTTATTTAAATGTGCCACATCACTATGTTTTTTCTGATTGTTCTGATTGGTGGCTGGAGCATGCATTATGAGCTATCAGCTCCTTGTTAAACCTACCCTTAAACTGCAGCAAATGTACAAGCATTAATGTAACTTCCATGAAATAGGCACCTTATTGAAATAACCCAACTAGTTATCTTGAGGTGACAAATAGTTTTGTTTAGAACCAGATGAATATTGCGCTTTTTTACACCAATTGGGCTTTGGAGCCTTCATTTTTAAACAGTAGGAAACGTTATGTCACGTTTAATTTTCATAAAATGTGTTATGCACATTTTCTCTCTATCTCTCTCTCTCCCCCTTTCTCTCTCTCTCTCTCTCTCTGACTCTTTCTCTCTCTCTCTCTCTTGCAATAACTCTGCAAACCCTTCTAAGAATATATTTTTATCATCTGGTCCTCTCTTGATGCAACTCCCCTTCCAATATATATAAGCCACTTTTGATTTTTTTTTTGCATCTTATTTTTCTGAACCCTTCAGGCTTTCTTAATATAAAATATATATTTATAAATGTCTCTATCATAAAGTTATGGCTCCCATACATACACCTAAATCTGCTGAATTTCGACGAAGTTTTCTGAATTTGTACCAAGAATCCGTATGCATAATGCATCATCTGGGAACTGCTAATTATCTGTGGCTCCCTTCTATTCTAACCTTTCGTTCGCTCCCAACGATTCCCATGCTTCTTATTCGCAGATAATAAGTGACGCTTGATCATCATATACAGTACATGTACATGTACAGTATGTGCATATATTACAGTATGTATATATTACATGAAATAACATTGGCGCCAGCCTCAATGGATGGAAAAGTCGCCAATATACAGTATGTTCCAGAACCAACATACAAATTGATATCAAAGTATATAGACATTTGCTGATAAAATACTGTAAAATTGAATACTTTCTAAACTATTCAGAACTACAAGTTCAGCTACTTGTTAACAATATAGGTTAACTAAAACGACAAGCTTTTCTCGAAATGATTTTGCGATGCAGCCGCTTAATGTTATTAACTGAACGGAAAGAAATTTTTCAAACCTTATCTTTTATAAAATTCAATAACCTTTTTTTTAATTCTCTAAAAATATATTTCGTTTTTTTTTGTTGCATAAACTACATTCTGATATGTTGTTAACAACAAACTATCTTAAGTTTCAAATGTGTAGCTTTAAAGGTTTCTGAGAAATTCATCTTCAAACAACAAACTGTGTACCACCAGAATATACTATGATAGTAGACTGGGGGCTTTGGTTCGGTGACATACTGTATTTATCGAAAAATTGCAGATACGTTTTTATTCCTCCAAATAAAAACGCAATGGCCAATGAATGTGAAAACTGTGCAAGTAACAAATGAACAATTTAAACAGATTGAAAAATCAGAAGCAAAGTTTTCCCAAAATATGTAACTCCCGATTTCATTTTATTAAAGCTGAAATAATCTGTTTTATAAAAATGTTTCCCTCAAACAAACAAACAAAAAAATGGTCTGTTGTAATGAGATAATTACTAATAATAAGTTAATAATGAGGCTATAAATGTCAGTAGAGAACTTATTTACATTTTTTTCCACGCCGTGTTAAAGGTTTACACAATCCATAACTAAAACATTATTTCGAAATTTTTCTATATCTAAACAGTTGAAAATTACCAAAAATACAATATAGCACATTTTTATTATGCAAACAAACCGAATTCAAAACACAAATATAATTCGTTTATTTTCACACCAGGTTTTTTTTAGAAAAGAGGGAAAAATAAATCTACACAAGGAAAAATCCATAACATCACTGCTTTAAAAGCAAAATATATATATATATATATATATATATATATATATATATATATATATATATATATATATATATATATATATATAATCATATATAAAACAAAGTCGATATATCTTTTCACATCATAGGCTTTTGAATGGTGAGGGCTGGCGTCATGAAATTTGCACAGCTTTGCTCGCTTTCAGCTCGCTACGTCATTCCCTTCCCGTGTTTTACACGTGGTGCACGTCTTCATATATAGGCAATGAGGATGGGACCTCGCAAGCTAAATATCGATATTGATATAGATAGTGATATCAAAAAGGTCACTATCGATCGTTCAATATCGAATATCGCCATCGAAATATCGATACTATCAATGACCATACATAATAGGCAAACCGTTTCAAACTGTTTCATTTTAAAAAGATTAGGAACCTGAAACGGGGAAAATAGTTTCGATGCCTTAACATAGGCAATGCACCCCTGCGGAATTCCATACCAACACATAAATAATGTATTTTTGAAGAGGTGCGGAATTCTAGGAACCTGCAGAAGTGTATATAAAGCTGCAGAATTTTTTTGGTTGGCTGTGAAAGGGGTGCCGTTTTGGGTCAGGATAAAAAGATGACCGGGATGAACATTGGGGTAACTCTAAAACCCGACACAGAATGCATATAGAATTAGATGAACATTATATTATAGATGAACACACATTTTAAAGGGCTGAACAGAGAGAAATAAAAGAATGAACATACTTTAAAGGGATGAACATGGTTTTAAGGAGGATGAACATGGTTTTATGGGAGATGAACATGATTTTATGGGGGATGAACATGGTTTTATGGAGGATGAACATGTTTTTATGGGAGATGAACATGGTTTTATGGGAGATGAACATGGGTTTAGGGGGATGAACATGGGTTTAAGGGGAATGAACATGGGTTTTAGTGGGAATGAACATGGGTTTAAGAGGGATTGAACATGGGTTTAAGGGAGATGAACATGGGTTTAAGGGGGATGAACATGGTTTAAGGGGGATGAACATGGGTTTAAGGGGATGAACATGGTTAAGGGGATGAACATGGTTTAAGGGAATGAACATGAGTTTAAGGGAGATGAACATGGGTTTAAGGGGGATGAACATGGGTTTAAGGGGGATGAACATGGGTTTAAGGGGATGAACATGGTTTTAGGGGTTGAACATGGGTTTAAATTGTTCATCCCCCTTAAATTTCTTAACAGTGAAGATGAAAGTCAATAAAAGATTTTTAATTGTTTACTTTACCTGAGCGAAGCCGGGTAGTAATGCTAGTGTATACTTGTATATATATATAAAGCTAAAAATATTCAGTTTCATTCATTGCTCATGGTTATAAATTCAAAAGTAGCAATGATTTCACACATGCACACATTGCCCAGTGATTATGCAAAATAACGGTTTGCACACATTTTTTAGAATCTACCTAGAAATTTATTCACAATTGTTGCATGTTTATTTGCTATATTTTCATGTAAATATATTTCAAAATTAAGAAATCAAATATGGTTGAATAGGTTAAAGCAAAGGTATTCTCGCAATATTATTCAAGATGAACTTTTTTAATAAAATTGAAATAAATACAATGTAGTAAAGAAAAGGAAAATAAATATTTTCACATCATCATTATATTTCCAAAGTTTATTTCTTTAAAGATTTGACCATGTATATCATTTTACCACGTTTGTCTGCGCCTTCATAATATTCAAGTTTCTAACAAAATATGCATTCTTTATGGGGAAAAAAAGTTGCTTCTAAAAAGTTAAATATTTACTTTCTAAATAATCTTTTGCTTGAGTTGCATTAATTAAACATCATGTTTAAACCAACTGAAATTGAGTTTGCAAATCATTTCCTGAAGAAATTGAACTTACATGTTGAGGCCCCAAAACAGAAGCTGATTTATTCAAGACTATAAACTAAGCAGTTACCCAGGGTACCACCATCTTAAAAATGTGATAGGTTAAGTTCATATGTTTATCTTTCATCTGTTATGTGTCAATTTTTCATTGCCATACATGTTTGAAAACAATGAAAAAAAACTTGGCATCATTATTCATATATTCATTATTTATATTAATCAAGAAGAAATAAAATATGAAAAAAAAACTTCAATGTAATTGTAAAAGTCACTTTTTTATCAATAGGCCCTACTAGAGGTTAGGGTTTCGTCTTTCCGTATTTATTAAAATAATGCAAATTACAGCCTAAACACTAGAGTTTGCATGTAATATGAAAAGTGGTCAATTTGGCGGTTCCAACGTTGCGAAATAAAAATAACCCATTACCTGAAGAACTTGTTAATAAATACACACAATTTTTCATAAAGCTGAAATATTTTCCTGAAGAATAGCAAATGGACCTTTTAAGGGCAATGACCTTTAACATGGTTCAAAAAAATTAACATTATTCAATAGGGCATAAAACTAAAAAGCCTTTGAATAATGCTATCAAAAGACCTTACTATTGTATGTGACCACAACATCTAAGACGCGATTTCAACGTCAACAATTGTTCAAAATAAAAGTTTAAAAAGAGAGATTTGTAGCGTCTAAGACATCATGCAGCTAATGCCTCAGAAGTGTCTAATTTCTTAAGGCACTATTTTAGGTTTTGCTCTTGCCTCTTGGTTCCAAACTTTTAAATTAGTTCCTGCCCCTAGGTGCTGTTTGTGTGATTTTGAAGTACCTAGCCCGTATTTACATCTGTGAATATGCCAATAGGTATCCGAGTCTCTATCAAAAATCAATTCTACATGTTGTTGCTAAAGATAGTGATTTCTATCCGCATATCCACATTTGTCGATACACGTCCTAATATTCGACAATTTTGTGTATTTGTAAATAAAAAAACATATTTTGATTGAACTTGATTGAAGCAATTTTTTTTTTGCTTTGAATTTCAAACATTGTCACACCGAACTTGCTAGGATATTATGATGAACTATAGGCCTACCAGCCTCAACCTATGAAAAAAGCTTGTGACATCATAGGGATTGACGAACAATTTTGGATTGCGTATTTTTGTCCGATAATTTGTGGTAATAACAAAACAACTCAAGAATCCTATGGTTTAAACTGCTGAAAAAGTTAGAAATCATCTTTTTTTTTATCTGACTAAATGACAAAATCCTAAATTCTTTGACAATCCCAATGACATCACAAGCTTCTTCTTAAGATGAGGCAGATAAGAAACTAATGCCTTTTTTGTTGTCATATACAGTATAGAAGTTAGAAGGTCGATTGCTCCACCACATATTGAAAGTTCCTTAAAAGAAAAAAAATTCCGGATGTGTTTCACTTTGTTATTTCCTTCTCAATGACTCATATGAGGAGGCCATGATGAAAATATGACGTCTACATTACTGTCTTTAACGTTTTACTGTATAGTGATGTCTACATTTCAAATTCCCACCTACGCACTGCATGGGCGCTCCAGGGCGATCAAGCACCCAATACAGTTTTCTAAGGGTGCCCCATCACTCCTTGGAATTTTCAATTTTTTTTTTTCATTTTCTCAAATGTTTATACTAATGTCTTGTCAAATACAAGTCAATATGTTTTTAACACTATGCTTAATGTGAGCAAAGGTCCGTTCAGCACTCAACGAAATGGTGTGTCTCCAGTGCCGTTTTTAGGCATTATGGTATCCAGTGCAAAACATTTAGTGGCGCCTCCCTAATTTTTACAGAGGAGCTCCCACTAAAAATTAAAAATTAATTTTACAAAATAAATTAGGTCTATCTATAAATGGCAAAATTTTAATTTTCTGTTTTCATTTTAAACCATGATTGCATTTTTTTTATAAAAATTAAAAAAAAATGAAACAATACAAATTTGGCTCGTACGCCGCTAAAAACGGCCATGGATGTATCGTAAAAAATACCGTTTTAGAAGCCTCTAAAGCATACCCTGTTGTATTAAAAAAAATACAAACGATACACTACACCATTGTTTCCCAATTTATTTTGGCCATGGAACCCTTTTATGATCGTTAAGAACATTGTGAAACCCCAATAGTAATTATTATATAACACCTAGCAGACAATTGTAATATAATCTGAAATGATGAAAATGAAATAAAATGAAAATGATAATTAGGGTAACAAATTCACTGTTTATTAATACTAAAAAAATAACATACAAATTAAAACAAATATTATTGAGACGCAGTGTCGTATTTTTTGGATAATTCTTTTTATCCTTTTTATCTAAATTCATGGTGAATTTAAATGTCAATAATTTAAATTTTTTGCGTAAATATTGAACATTTTCACAACTGCAGAGATGCAGAGATCGATAAAATTATCGAACAGGTCTACTGGCATATACTGTATATGCACGCCACTATATGGCACTCAACTGATATAATCGACCTTGCATATCCAAATCATGCACCAATCCAGCATACACTGGCAATCTGAACAACGTATGCGATCAGCACAGCATAATACGAATACGTATATGTTACATAAGTATAATATGATTAACACTAACATTCTGTTACTTCTTAAATTGAAATTAATATTATTAAAAATTCTTTTAGAAAGCTACTGTTAATATAGGCCTACATCTTTTAATATAATAAAATTTAATAATTTTTTTTTTAATTTTCTGGCATAATCCTTATTTTCGCTTCACGAAAACCCAAGGTTCCACCTGTAACACCCGCCATTTCCTGATTCCCTGTAAAGGCTAGCCTAAGAGTCCATGACTCCCTGCCATCGATCTCTCTCTGCCCCATTTATGCATCTGTTTTGAGAGCATGGAAAGATATCCCTCAAAGTATGGTTGCTTGGACCTCATTATACTGCAAAGGTGTACACAGGTTCAAGCCTATAAAAGCACCATGCTCTGTGATATTCTTTGTCTATTTGTATTTTTCAAAACTGCTCGTTCATACAATAGTTCACGTAACACTCGGCCAGTGAACACTTCAATCTACATTTTAATGTAACAATTCATCCTTATGATTTCTGTATTTTTTGTCTAAGAATTAACAGGAAAAAGGAGACAAAGTACCCCGACAGAGCATCCGATAAACGTTCAGAAACGGTGGCAGCCACCTTTCTGAGGAGTTTCATTATCTTCAGGAAATCCATAGCCACCAGTCTACTTCATGATATCTATTGTCCATCGAATGGTCACCATTCGATAAAAGTCAAAAGTAGACGAAGATTGTCACACTTACCCCATTTAATAAACACTGCACTATAAATTTGGCAGTGGCAACCGAGAATTACATATTCGTTGCAGACCGTGCCACTTAAGTTTTTTGAAAATGCCACATTGGCCACATTCAATTTAACCTACTCGAGAAAGCAAGTATATAGATGAGATGCTTGCTTTCTTGAAAAGGTTAGGTGGAGCTAGCATTGTTCCCGGACATTTTTTTTCTTTACCGCACAATACTTTTTTCTGTTTTTCTTTACAGATAAATAGCTTTTTTTCTTTTGTTTCCGAATCAACCCATAAAAAACTTTAACCTATACATAATACATTAAGAATCATTAGACTCATTATTATTTTATCTTAGACAAGATTATTAAGTAAGAAATGTGATGTATTTCTCGTACTAATATATATAGTAATATAGTTGTTTTAAAAATAAGTAAGCATTTATTTTATTTACATGTTGTTTATCAAATAAAATATTAATAAGTTACACAACACGTATATATGAGTAACAAAGCAAAAAAAAAAATAAAAGAACAACTTGTATATAAAATGAAATCAATACGAGTGAATAATTCATTAGCCCAAACAATGTCTGATTCAAACAAACAACAATTTCTCATTCTGTGAAAACTTTTTTTTATCCCCAATATTCAGCCCCCACCCACCCACACACACAGATCTTTAATGGGATGATCTATGCATCGACACGTAAAAACAATATATTGAAAGAAGAAAAAAACAGAAAACAGAATACACAAGAAGCAACAACCATAATAATAGTAATAATATAAAAGAAAATTGATAGAAATTCATCATTGATTTTTATTTGTTGTTGTTAAATTTTTCATAAAATTTAAATTAATGGTTACCATATGAAAAAAAAAATGAAGAAAAAAAAATTGCTAAAAAAAGGTTTATTCAAATCTTGTACATATAATATATAAGTGAATACAGTCATTAAAGAATATTGAAGAAAAAACTGAGATTCAATATTTTTGAGGCATCATTATTTTTTTTGTTCCTCTGAAAAAAAGAAGAAAATCTAAAAAGGTTTCTATGAAGGAAATAAATTTCTTCATGACGTCAAAAAAACAACAAAAAAATATGATTGAAAAAAAGACTATTGCAACCAAAAATATAGATAATATTTTTTATGTCCTTCTTCAGATTTTTGTCCTTTTTTTTTTCTCTTTTTTTGCAATTGTTTTGTTATAAATGAATCAACCGACAAAGTAAAAAAATTAGACATTCTGTAAATTTACTAGTCAGTTTGCAACACTTTAGAATACAGTAGATTCTTGATTATCCTGACTAATTGGAACCGGTTCTGGTCCGAATTACTGTAGTGTTAAAACATTCTTGACTACATTTTAAAATAGTTCAATCTTATATTACATTAAAAAGAAAATTTATTAGATAAAGAATTAAAATGCTATTGGAATTCATAGTGAACTATTTTAAAACAAAATACACCTTCCCAGTGGCGTAGCTAGGCAACCGCAAGACCCGCAACTGCGGGGGCGCAGGAGGTTTGGGGGCGCAAAAAACGAAATCAAAGTTATGTATTTTCAAAAATAATTGAATAAATTAAGCGAGTGATTCCGATTTGCTCGCTTAATTTATTCGGTTAATTTCGAAAATAAATCGACTTTCATTTAATATTTACTTTTAAAAACTACATAAACTTGCACCAGTAAATCTTCATAAAGATCAATGGGCACGGCGGAATGGTCGGAACAACGGTAGGAATAGTTGGAAAAACAGTGGGAACAGTCTGAAGGTTAGGTTTAGTTAAATTAAGCTTGTTGCATGGTGGTTGGAGGCGCAGCCTCCAGTTTTTAAAGAATTATTCTTATTAAATCAAATTAGTCCATTGTTCGACTGTTTCCTAATTTGATTAACGGGAAGAAAGGTTGAAACAATGGACAAATTTGTTTTAATAATTTTTTTAAAAAATGGAGGGCAGCGCCCCCCCCCCCCAGACTCCTGCAACAAGCTTAATTTCCTAACCTTTTGACTGTTCCTACTGTTGTTCAGACCTGTTCCGCCGTTCATCAAAATAGTACCCCCCACCCAGTATGAGGGCTATGTGGAGAGGGAGGTAAGGTTGCGCAAAGTTTTAAGTGGCGGGGGGGGGGGGGCGCACCCAAGCCTAGCTACGCCACTGCACCTTCCATGGCCGTTTCTTTTAATATTGATATTATATTTCTATATCCTAATAGAGAAAGATATATCTTAAATGCTCATATTTCCACATAACATAGTTCAATTGACTTTTTAATTTAAAAATTTGATAGAAAAAAATCCTTTTCAAAAGAAAAAAACTTCTAATATACAGTATAAAATATACTTTTGCCAGTTTGTAATGAAAAATATAAACAGGCCTATAACATTATCAAAATAAAATTTATATGTCTGCTTCAAAGATACTATATGTATGTTTTAATAACTGTGTGATTGATTTTTGGACGGAGAAACATCTTTTTCAAGCCAATATACCAAATGAAATGTAATATAATTTAGAAATTCAATACTGAAGCACAGTCTAAGGCCCTGTTTCCACTGGGGTGAAAATTTGAACTTTTTGAAAATTTCAACTGTTGAAAAATAGAACAAATGTGAATAATGAATAGGCGGGGACCAAGTGTCTTCCATTTTTAAACAATTATTATTTTTTTTAATTTTATAAAAACTACAACAGACAGTAGAAATTCAGTGTTAAGGGGCCTTACTTGGTAATCTACCCCAGGGGGCCCGAGCTTATTACAGACAGATTCAAATCGTGGCTCATAACGATGAAGAAAAGTCATAGTCTCCATAAAAAATAAGCATGAAAGAAAATGTGTTTTTCCTAAAAATCAAAACGTGCAAAAAAAAGTTCCCTTTCCGTTCTCCAGTTAGTTGCAAAACATGAGATGCTCTTTGCTCTGTTCAACACTAAGAAAAGGATATTTTACCCATTCCCGACAACTTAAAACCTGGAGACAAGTTTGTGGACGACCCCACCTATTGATGCTGTCTCAGTGAAAGTAATGGGAAATATGTATCAAGGTCCATCACTTATTTAATAAAGATTTTATTAAATATTCATGATTCATTCTAAACTGTGTTTTGCCTTTTTGTTTTGTTCAATAAATAGTTTTCAAGCATGAATACACAATTTATTATTTTACCTCTTATTTGTAAACTCTGTGGATCGACTTCAAACTTTTCAATTGTCATTATGAAAAGTGTACATGAAAGGAATCTTGATCTTTTTTTTTTGCTGTACCCCATCATTTATAGTAGTACGTTTTGAAAGTATGTAACATTATGCATCTTTTATGCTAAATGTATTTCAATACAAAATGGTGCCCAGTTTGGTGTTTGCATTTTTGAGTACATTTTTAAAAGTATTTTACACAACTCTAGTTGTCAACAGAATTAACAATGCTCCAATCAATGCAAGAAGCCCAGGCGTTCTCAAATTGAACCCACATAATCTAAACAGTAAACAGGTGCAATGTACACAAACAAAGTCACCATATAGGACACCAAAAGTACATATTATACAGTAGAGAATAGAATTTACTGATGATGCCACTGGACACAATAGTGCGTGCAAGACACAGTAATCACACATACAAATATTTATTATACAGCCAACAGTTTTCAAGATTTTTTTCTTAAAGTTAACAATGTTCAGAGCGGTACTATTTACTGTATAGCAGACATAAACAACTGACGTATAGTGGACATAAAAACGTCATAGAATAGTGTGTGTAGTTCACAGACCTATGGCCACATTAACAAGACCTCACAATGTGTTGTAGTTCCCAGTAGATTATAACAATATACTATAGTGTTATATACAGGTTGGTATTATATATATATTTGTGACCAGTCTACTGGACACAAGCTTGACCACCGTAGTGGCACCACCACCTGCACCACAAAAATCAATAACCTTGCGGTGTACATTTTTCTCAAATGACTTGTTTTCTATTCACATTGCGGTTTCTATTTCTTTTTGCGACATGAACATAGATTGAGGGCACAAGAATAAAATAAACTGTACTTACTGCTTCACAAAATATATGAGTTTTCTATTTTGAAGTAATTTTAGACAACCTACAAATAAACATCCAAAATATTAATAATAATAATAATAATAATAATAATAATAATAATAAATCCAGATTAAAATCAATACCAATAGATATTTACAAAGTTGCTAAAGTTTCACATTAACCGTGCTTTAATAAAAAAAGCAAGTTTAATGTCAAATTCAATTAAGAATGATGAATGACAGCAACAATTGCTTCAATTTAAATACTTTACATTCAGTCAAAAGTAGAATAGTTAATGTCAGAGCCGTAACTAGCTCATTTTTTGAGCCCGAGGCACGAATAAAACTAGCGCACCCTTAGTATTAGCTTTCTAGTTATTCTGGTTATTATCTATTTCTGCGCCCCTAAAGTTTGCGCCCTAAGCAACAAAAAAATAATATTCCCTTAATAACATTCTAGTTATTTTGCACGCCAGAAAACTCATTTTCAAGGCTCGAAAGTTGGGGCTACTTCCGAGCCCTGAACTTTGCTCCCGAGGCGGGTGAATTCCTCATCTTGCCCTAGTTAGGGCAACGGTTGATTTGTATAACGTGAGTTTTAGTTACTATTCGACTTAAAATTGATTTTATTAGTTATTAGATTTTGGCTGTTTTTAACTTGATTTCTTTTGCATTTTGTCGAGTTTTCAACTTGGAGTGAATTTACAGACTTTTTAAAACTTCTAGATGCACCCTTCCAAAGCCATTTTAGGTCATTTAAACAAATATAATGTTTGCTGTTTTTTTGGGAGGGGGGGGAAATCAGTCTGAATTTTAATTATCTCGAGTTATTAACTTAGTTGAATTTTAAGAACTTTTTAAAACTTTTTTGACACTTCTAGGGCCAGTTGAGCCTTTCTGTGGCCTTTTTCATGGCATTTAAAAACTTCCATTTTTGGCCAGATCTTACATGAAACAACACAAACCTTTTTTATAATTTTTCTTTCCAGATACAGTAATTTTGAATTTGTTTTATTTATATATTGGCTTGAAAAATGTTGCAAAAAAAAAAGATGAAGTTTGCTGCGTTAAAGCTCACTGCAACCAATCACTGTTTCTCTCTGTATTATTTATATGCCTAAATGATAAACGATTTAGAGACTGATATAAAATGTAAATATTTACAAAAAAAATATCTTGCTGTACAAATGATCTATGATAAGAAAAAAAAATCAAAGCGAGAAAAAGAGACAGTGAGTGTGGTGTTTCCATGCATGTTAAATGCAATATAACATTGTAGCAATATAGACACTGATGTACTGTAATTTGTATCATGACAACAGTAGTCAGACTTGTTTTTTTTATTTTGCTTCTTCTCCTACCAAATAAAATTGCAAATAAGATTGTAATGCAAAACTTTCATGTGCAAATAACATTTTGATTTTCATAAAAACAAGACAAAATTTATAGTATATAATAACAACAACAAAAACATAACAAAATGAACAAAAACCAAAAAAAGGTAGAAATAAATGTAGGGAAAAAAAACTAATCAAAATACTAAAGGATAGATTACACGTGCAGAAAAAAAGTCTATTGAAAAAAGAATTTATTATATCTGGCTGGATGTCTGCAAAAGAAACGGTGAAATTGTTTCTTCCTACCATGCAGAAATTACACATTATCAGCAAATAAGAAGGCATTCTTCTTTATCCTTATTCCTAATGACTTCTCTTTCTGTTCTATCTCCCATTCTCTATGAACTTCCCAAGTATGTTATGATGGCAAAACATTGACAGTTGGCAATAATTAATAATTGCCACGTTGTTGTCCATTTCATTTTTAATGTTGCAAAGAAAATACATATGAACCACAATGGCCCATTTAATGTTGGTCCAAAAATCATAATATCAGTCATTCATAACAGGTTCAGCTACCACTGGGCCAATAAGTACAGCAAATAATGGGACAAACGCCCAAACATAACGTTGGCCAGATCATTAGGCCAACATTTTTACATAAGCCACAATGGTTGGCATTATGTTCTTCAAAGAGGAAAGTTACACATCACTACTTATGGCGCTAGAAGTATCGATGTACACATTGTACAGTATGTCCTCATATACAGGCTCCACTTCTACTGTAGATCTATCTATACGCAGTCTCACATTACAAGAAGAGTGGATAATGAGGAGTGGAGCCTTGAGTATGAGGACATACAGTATATCAACACTAAAGTAGTAATAAGTGCTGTGGCCAGTTTCTGTTCGAGAACTTCTAAAGGCAGACCTGTTATCGTCATTTTGAAGTTGCCCAGTTGATCGATATTGGTTTGGTGGATGTGCCCATGGGCATGCATGGCCCAGAGCCTAATGGCGAGTGGGCTGGAGTCATATTTCACAGTAAAGTAGTGTCGTATAACCAGGCCCATTGGCGTGCTGTATAATAATGTTCTTGAAATATTTTCTGTTATACTGTGTGAGGACCCCTTGAATGCAAAGGTTTGGTGTTTTATTTCTATTTACATCTATTTTTGCCACGCATGTGAGACCCAGGCCTTGAACCTTACTGTAAAATTATAGTTAAGTTCCCAATATTTCTGATGAAAAATATACTAGCAAATAAAAAGCTTATTCATGATAAAATCACCTTGTAGCAATTTTAAATTGCAAATGAAGTGTGTGGTTGTGCAATTTGCTAATTCAGACATATAGTAAAAGACCTCTTATAAAAAGAATTTTCTATAAGAAATTCTCAAGATAGAATAATGGAGAAAAGCGAGCTTGCTTTTCTATTTCCGTTCTGCAGGTTTCAAATGAATTATGTGTGTTACATAAGGGACGTAAACAAGGACCAAAAAATATTGCATTCTAAAAGAAAAAAAGGTTTCTTCCTCGATTCTGACAAGTTTTGATGAACATGTTATTGCCAAAGTGTAAACAAGACAATTCTGCAAATTCACTAGTCAACTATCAAAACAACCAACTCGGTAGTGAATCTGGCACTTGCTAGTGGCTCAATTTATTTACTAAGAAATTCACTGCTGTATTACTGCTGTCAATTGTTATTGGGTTTATATCGTTGGGTTTTGATAATGCATTTCACATGCTGCAATTGAACTTTTATCCCATTCAACCACAGGAAATCTGCAGGAAGAGAATTCCATAGTCTAAATACATTTGCAAATAAATATTCAGATGTAGCTCTTAGCTCTTAAATTGGCTTTGGCTTGGTCATTTAAACTTATCCGTGGGTTTCTCATAACTTCATAAGAATGCCCTCTAACATTGCAATGTTCTCTGCAACCAGCAAACGTTCAAAAAGACAAAGCTTTGCTCAGCTCTACTGTTTGTCAGTGATTCCCACTGAAGTTCATCTAGCATGATGGTCACACTGTCAGAAAAAAAAAATACTTGTACTCACCTTTAACAAAGGATTGCAGCCCAACACTGCATGAGTACCTATTCTATTTCATATATTCATTAACCTGAAAAAAATTCCAAATAAGCGAATATTTATTCAATATTCTAATAGTGGTCTGACAAGATTAAATAACAGACGTCTGTTATATTTTTTGCACAATATTTCAAAGTTTGCTGTACAAAATGCAGCCTTTGATTGGCTTTGCTTACTGCTTTTGTTATATGTTCCTTCCAAAAAACATTATTTCGAGAGAGATAAACCAATCCATTTAAATTTATCAAGATGATTCAACAGATTACATATAATCTGCCTCCTTTGGATTATGCCTACAGAAAACTCACTTAACCTTGCATTTTCTAATGTTCAAGTACCGAGAACACCATTCTGTGACTAGATTAAGATCTTTTTGAACAATTTCAACATCATTATTACTTTTGATTTCTCTACATATAATAGAACCAAGATTAATTAAAATCATATAAAAGATATTTTATTTATGCTGATTGTAGGATTAAAACATTTAGGAGACATTTAGATGAAAGAACATTTACCCATCTTTGGTTTAGACTAAATTTCCTTTAGGTGACATAACATTTGCAATATTTCCTTTAGGCTTAATTGCTAAGGTGATGCGCGTTTTGATACCAAATAAAATTTGACTAATTTAAAAGTTAAGGTCTGAAGAAAATTGATTAACACTAATTAGCCCACCATCATTTATCACTGATTCTAACTATCATCAGTTTAATCGATAGTAGACATCTAACTATGAGTTTCGGTTTTTTTAAAAAAAACTTCTTTAAGTATTTAAATGTGCATATTTTGAGTTAGCTAGGTCTCCATTTCGATATTAACATAAGTCAAGATGGCACACGAAGTCGATTTTTATCAGTGTCGAAGAACTGTAATAAAATGAGTAGACCACAAATGGGGGGGGGAGGAACAGGAAGGGAGGTGGAAGGGATCTTATTTTATTCCACTAAAATGACATTCTGTCTTTTTTTTAAAAAAAAAGAAAGACTATTATATATACTAGTAAGCTTATGTAGCAATTTCGTCTTTTTTATCTATGTTGCATGCTCAACATTCTTCTTTTTCTTCTTCATGATTTAAGATGAAACTTATAATCGATTTTTGACGGAGGCTTTTTTTCTGTTCTGTTTTGTTTTGTCTATTCTTTCTTTTTTTCTCTTGTCTGTATTTCTTAACCACTGAATGTGACTATTGTATTGTATTCTATATTTCTCTCTCTCTCTCTCTCTCTCTCTCTCTCTCTCTCTGTGTGTGTGTTCGTGCATTTACAATTGTACATGTTATATAAAAATGTGTATACGTGACACTTTATCCATTATGTAACAAAGATTTTTCTATTCAGTGTACGGAAACCAAATATTTCAAAAGCTTTTCTTTCTTTCTTTCTGTCCAAAATCATTTAAACAAACATAAGAATAAAATCAGAAAAGATTAAGATGGACATTAAGATTTGCACATTAAAGGAACAAACATACTTGGAATCAAATTTGTTTTTTTGTTAAACAAGAAATTTCAACTCCAAATATAATCTTGCTTAACAAATATTCAATACGTATGTTCCCACCAAGTATCAATTTTCATTTTATCCCAGGTTTTTCAGGTTTTAAAGGGTGTTTTTGTTTACTTTTCCTGCCAAAAAAAAATCACTGAAATTTATTGGAATTAGCGCAGCGCAGGGAAGTGTGCTATATCTTTAAAAAAACAAGAATGCATTTCTTGTTATACAAGCGCAACGAGTAAAGTATTTTTTTAAAGTCTTCCGGTTATCATTTTGTTTATAAATTATGGCAGGATAATTTTTTTCCTTCCCATTCCTCTTATTTTAAAACAGCATTTTTTTTAAAAAAATATATTTACATCTTGCAGTGAAAATAAAGAAATGTGTAATGAATTTGAAATTACCTTAAATGTCCAGGTTTTTATGTTTTTGAAAACCATAGAAGAAAAAAAAATGATCAAATTACGCTCGTATTCATTTTATTATGATGACATTCCTGAAAGAAAAAAAAAGTTATTAGTTTAAAAGGAACATACTCGTTTTTCCACTTTTAACCTCTTTAAAACAAGGTTTCATCACAAAACATCCTGTCCAGGTGCTCAATAAAGAAGGACTTTTTCCAAGTTGAAACCCTTCAAATGGTTCAAGTTAAAGTTCAAGTGCAAAGTTTCATTTTGTGCCAAAAATCCTTCCACTTTTGTTAAAAAAATTACTTGGCTTTTACATTGGTTTTGATACAACCACACGAGGCTTACAATGTTACCTCTCATTGTTTTCCGAAATCTGAAACACTGGCCCCATATAATCGTATCTTGAGCCCACAGGAACACCCTGTTTCTGTGACTCCCATTATATCAATTACATGTGCACTGAAGCTGTAAATTAGAGCTTAACTTCAATACCCAGTTTTTGCTTCAGCTCTAAAACAAAAAACATTGTGGTTTTGTCATTTTGCACTTTGAAGATCTCTTTTTGGAAACAATTTTCAAAGCATTTTAGAAACTAGAATAGTAACTGAAAAGTTAAAAGCACTTTCAGTCGGCTTTTTCTTGCATATGAGATCTTGGCCTAAGTCTAAAGTTGCGACTGGTGTGTTGCTTTATCTCACATTAAGATTCCATCTCAAACAAATTCATTTTGCAAAATGACGAGAATGGCAGGGGTTAACGTCATAACGTATGATGATAATGACTAATCTGTATTATTGTAAAAAAGTGCGGTAATTAAAACTTTTTTAAGGTGATACAGAGTCCACTCTGTATTGGTATGAATTTTTTTCATTTCCCAACATTTTTATTACTATTCATCTGTATAGCATACAAACATTTTAACCATGAAATATGCGCAAATTAAAGAATTTTCAGGCCAATACAGAGTCCACTCTGTATCGGCCTGAAAACTCTTTTAATTGCCACACTTTTTAAGATGATACAGATTAGTCAGTATCATCATACAGACGTTTAGTCCGTCCCGATGAGGCTTGAAGTTGGAGGCTAGCAATATGCATCTCATTAACGAGGGTGGAGTCTTGCAAGGACTGGTACTAATTCCATATTAGATAGCCTCCCTGTGAACATAAAGTGATCTTAAATTCTATCTAAAATATTATGTAACACATTTGTTATAATTAATGTGACGTGATTACATTTTAAATGCTGTATATAAATAAGTAGGGCCTACAGTTAAGCATGTTTATTCAATTCAACTCAATTCAATTCAATTAAGAACATCGGCAAATTAGCGAAACTCTTTAACCAATGAGCAGGGTTACACGTATCCCGATAAAGTGCCGCTATGCAATTTAGTCTTTTTAATTAAAACGTTTTCTTACTGTATTCATGTATTTTTTTGCGTCATAATAAAATAGCTCATTATGTGCACGCCATGCGGTCATTGCAAAAAAAAAATTTGCATGTAATCACCTCCTTGCACGCTTTTAACATGGCTGACATCATGACATACTGAAGAGCTTCATGTGGTTGAACAGTTGGTGTTTTAACGTTTTGGACGCATAAACGTCATGCAAACTTTTTTTTTTTTCAAAACAGCATTACGAAAAAAATCAACTTGGTGTCAAAACTAGAATTGTTGAAGATTATGCTAAAGTTTTTTTTCATGGCAATATCTTAAAAAAATAAACATGTTACAGTAGTTTGAAAATAACCCGTTGTTTGGTTTTTTTTCATTAAGAGGCTAGATACATCGTTTAGTTCAAAATTTCTCCGAATGTAGGCGCTGCGATCGTTGTTGATTGAAAAACGGTTTTTTAACATTTTTTCTCCCGGTTCGAAGTCACATATTAATTAATAGAAAAATAATTTCGCGTGCTAACCTTATAAAAAGGAAATATCATGAAGCCAATAGATTAATGCACGTAGTAATTATTTTGTTATTGTTCTGAGTTGTTTTTAACGGGAGTTCTTCAAATGTTTGGGTGATGGTTTTTTGCTCCTATGGGACTTAACATGGAGTTAAAAAAACGTAAGATTTTAAATGTTATTTAAAAATAGAAAGCCCTTTTGAAATTTAGAAAAAGGAATAATCCTGAAGGCAATAAACACATGTAAGTACGTGCTAATTTTTCTGATTGCTCTAAATCATTTTTAATCAGAGTTCTCTTAACTTTTGTTGGACGGTGTTTTAGTCCTATGGGACTTAACATAGAGTTTAAAAACGTACGATTTTAAACGCTATTAAAAAATAGAAGGACCTTTTCAAAATTTATAAAAAGGAAACATCGTGAAGCCAATACATGAATGTATGTGCGAATTATTTTGTTATTGTTCTAAATCAGTTTTAACGAGAGTTTCTCAAATGTTTGTGGGACGGTTTTTGATCCCATAGGATTTAACATGGGGTTGAAAAAACGAACGACTTTGAACCTTGTTTAAAAATAGAAGGACCTTTTCAAAAATTATATAAATCGAGCACGTGAAGAACAATACTTTTTATTGCATTTTGCGCTTTACTGTATTTTAATTGAGCGATTGTGAGGCGATTTCTTTAAGTTTTAGTAACACTATATAAGAACACTCATTTGTCTCGTTGTCGTCTGCTCAAAACAACAAGATGGACGTGGATCTAGGCTCTTAATGAAATAAAATATTTTCGTCTTTCTAAAACTGTCATAAAAGGTTTATTTTCTTAAAGATATCATCATGAAAAGAAAAAAAAACGTTTTAGCTCTGTTACGAATAATTATTCTAGTTTCTAATGTTTCTCTGAAAAAAAAGTGGTGGGGGATGGAGACATCTATTGAAAACAGGCAATTGTTCAACATCCGCCATCTAGTACTAGACGGACAAATTAAATAGCTATATGTAGAAACATTAAGAGGTGTAAGTGGCCATAGTACCGGTATTAGATTTCTGTTGCCTCCTTTAACCGTTTTGGCGTTCTACAATAAAGCACTACACATAACATAATAAATATGGAATGGAATGCTCTTCCTAAACAGGCTACTGATGATGTCGTTAATAAATTGTGGGTTTAAATTTTCATGACTGCATTAATATTTTTTTTATATTTGCAATGCAGGTTATTTTTTGTAGTTATTATATATTGACAATGCGAATTGCAGCATTTGGATCTTAAGGTTCATATGATCTGCCATAGGCCAACTGGCTGCTTGTAGAGTATTTTTTTTTGTAAATGTAATTGTAATGACATCTTAGGGCAGTGCGTAGAAGCAGAAGCCACATTCTACAGTATAATTCTAATTGTTTGCTAACACTCTGCAACATAAGCAATTCTCAGTCATTGTATTATAGATATTATAGACTATGGAACCTTTTTTTCTGAGTTTTGCTAATGTTGTAGACTGTTAGCTAACAGGAAAGTTTAGGAATGTGGTCAAAGTACATACATACATTGGCAATCGTTCTAAAAAAAATGTCATTTTTCTTCAAGCTCTTAGAATAAAGATTCAAAATTGTGTAAACAGGAACCCTTTGCTTTCTAGTGGCTAGACATTTCTAAATGTTTCTTAAAATTTATCAAAGCAATATTCTGAACCTCTCAAAAAATTTCACCAAATAGAAAAAGCAACAAAAGAAATTAACACTCAACTCTTCTCTCTCTCCACTTAAGTTAGAATAATAGACTATAAATGTGTAGGTCACTAACTTTTAAGAGGAACAGATCTAAATGTAATGCGAGAATAACAACAGTTCGATTGACAGGAAAAGTGGAGGAGAAGAAGTAGACGAAGAAGATAGGTTTTTGGATGAAGAAAATCTTCTTCAATCCTAATGTACCCATTTCTGCTTTATTTTTAGACAGATAGACAAGTAGACATCAATAGATAGAGTGGCATGTGTGGCGACGGACAAACACAAAGGGGACCCAACTGTTCAGTTAGCAAACACGCATACCAACACCCCCCTTCTCCCCCTTCTATTTCAATAACAACAGAATGTCTTTCTTATATGTATTGTCTAAGTTCTCTAAACATCAAAGATTAAGTCTCATTCAACCGAACTGAGTTACTTGTAAAAAGGAAAAGTCTTTGGCGACCAAAGAGGATTTTTTTTGGAAGGCGGAATGATGATAGGCATACTTAAAATTGAGTCTTATAAGTAACACTTGGATGTCGCGACATAATCACAAGGGTATATACTTGTATATATATAGACTATATACTGTACGTCGTGCATGTAAGCTCTTCCAATTCAGTGTACACAGTGTAAATAGTAGTATATATTGGAAAGTTTCAATGTAATAGAAAGTTCAGCATATGCACAAAGTGAATATACTGTACTTTATATATAAGAAAATATACACTATGTATCAAAAACAAAAACTCAGCTTCAGTTGGTTGTCATCAACATCCAATCTATTTTCAAAAAGTATGAGTAGCATACCTGAAGGTTAAGAATGGCACACGAAAGCACAACAGTCTGAAACATGGTGGTAAAATGGGATAAAGGGGCATGTGGGGTCTCTGAGAGTTTGACACAAAATCGAAACGAGTGTAAAGCTGGAGAACCGCTAAGGCCGACCCTGCGTATTGTGAAAAAAAGTGCATGAAATGATGATGATAATGACGATGGTGGTGATGGTGATGAGAGTAGCATATTCTAAATCGTTTAAAATTGAATATTTCGGAAACTATTTAAATGCTACATATTTAAAACTTCATTTGGTTGTTAGCAACATGCCAAACTGTAGTTGTAGAAAAAATAAATAAAAGAAATTTGTAAACAATTTAAAAAAGTTATTAATTTCTAAATCTGAGGTATAGTTGTAATTTTTTTCGGAAGAAAATAATTTTTGAAACTTATTAACTTTTTTTAATTCTTTACCAATTAATTTCACTTTTTGTTCAACTACATTTTAATACATTGTTAACAACTGCATTAAGTTTCAAATATGGACCATTTATAGTTCCTGAAATATTCAAACTATAATCAACAAACTGTGCCACCCCCATATATAATTTGATAAGAAAACTGGAGCATTGGTTCTGGAACATGCTGTATAAAAGAATATAAACAGCATACAAATCCCTAAATACCAGAAGGAGACAATGACTGAATGACACACGTGCCAAAGGCAAGATTTTTTTGTGTCTGCGTTAAATGTGTACCATGGCACAGTTATTTCATTCTGTACTATCACAAGCTAAACTCTACAAAGCTGGGTCACACTATATACTCAACAAATTTGTGTTAAGGCTCTTGGCACATGGACGACTTTTGAAACACTTTTCGACTGCAAAATGAAGTCGGGTTATCGTCAAAACCGACCCACTCTTTCCATATATGTGCTCGGCTGACTATAAATTTGTGTGGGGTTGGTTAGGCATCAAAATGTAGGTCTCGATAGTACGAATATCATTAGTGATCATGTTTACTAGAATAGCATTTATTGATGAGGTTCATGACACACATGAAACTGTTGAATAATGTGTACAATTTCAGATTGCTCAGCGTTGTACTACAATTTTTGATTTGTGTAGCCTAGAGACATTTCGACATTTGAAATGTGTACTTTAAGCGTACCACAGAACCCTCCCCATCCCCACCACCACCACCACATATACACTCACATACCACCACCAAAAATCAATAAAAAACAAGTAATCCATTAGAACAATGCGATTTCTGTTTACAAAAAAATGTCACATGTTTAATTCTAACATATCTAATGTAAAAACCAGCATAGAAATTGTCAATAAAGATAGCTAAATCTAGAATACAAGTTAATCCAATGGGTATGAGAACAATTTTTTTTTTCATATAAACACATACTGTATTGACATATTTGACAAACTACAATTGTCACGATTTGTGTCACACTATTGACTCATTTTTTATTAGAGATCAAGATTCTTTGCATTTCACAATGTGAGCAGATGTCCAAATCCATATTGAACTAGATATACAATAGATCTTGTACAGTATTCTAATGCTTTATATATTTATAGCACATAAATTCTTGTATGATGTAAACGCAATAATTGACTCCCAACGGCTGTGCATTACATTTTTTTTTGTTGCTCTCTCTCTCTCTCTCTTTCTTTCTCTCTCCTTGTAAATATCATAAATCCTTTTAAATAATCAAGTAAAAAAAAACGCAGACATGTACAAATTGCAGGTCCATTCTACTACATATACAATATACAGTATGTCTCAGAATTGACACTCCAGTCTATCATCAACAGATACTTGAGTTTCACATTTGAATGTATTAGAAACCATAAAAGATACACGTTTGAAACTGAAAGTGGTTGTTAAATATCTAAATATACGGTAGTTACTGTACATGTATATACAAACAAGTTATAGAAAAATGATTAATACAATTGTTGCCATCAGAAAAAAATTAAAAATTAAAAATTTGTTTTTAAATTTAAGACATTTTTTTTTAAAAAAAATTATAAATTCGTTTCATTGTTTGTAGATTTTCATTTTGATATGTTGCTAAAGCTATGTACAGTACTAACAATAAAGTCTGGACTTTTAATTTCGGTTTTTCAATTATTAAAAATTGATCGTGTATGTGGTGGATTTTGTTAATTAAATTTAACTTTTATTGGTTTTCAATCTTGGTTAGAACAATCTGCTAGGCCAGATATTCCCTTCAATTTTTGGTTGAACGGAAGGAAGCTGAATGATACGTGGCATAGGTTGACATGCCTTGCAACGTAAAAACCATAAGAATTTGTTCAAATCATAAAGCTTTGCAATGATGAGAAAATGGGCAATTGGTTAAATAAAATTAAAAAGCAGCTCAAGCTCACATACAATTAAAAACAACGAAAAATAAGACAGAAACAGTTCGAATCTAAGTGCTCATTCCGAGGGAAAATTCAGGGTTAACCAGCCAGGATAAACTAGAACACATTGTTTGTCTTTAACCAGCTTAAGAATCAACCTTAGTTTTAAATGTTGCATTACGGGGTTTTTGCTGCGAAAAAAGGTAATGCTAAACAATAAACTTTTGATAAAAAAAGTTTCATGAGTTTGAGTATTGTACTAGCTTTGAATACAGCCCTTATACGGTGTTCAGACTGGCACTTAATATGGTACTGAATACCATACTCAATATCGTATGGTGTCTGAATGCAGACCAATCCAGTATTCAATCATTTTAATAGAACCAATAGGTCATCCACCTCCTGAAGTGGATTCAATACTGGACTAAGCTAACTGCCGTTAACCTTTAAAGTAGCCGGGACATCGCGGGGGCTTCCGAGATTTTTTGGGGGCATCGTGGTACCTCACGGGATCAGCTGACCCACGTAAAGAAAGGCGTTTAATAATCCCCGAGGGATTAAACACCCGAAGTATTTATGACTCACATACCCGCCATGCTTTGCAAACGAGTTAAGGTACTTCAGCTAAAAACTGACTGAAATTCAAGTGTAATAGGACAATAAACAGGTATACAAATTTGTCTGGTTTATTTCACCAATATCGCTCTAGCTGCAGTATCAACTTAACACTAGTTCCTGAAATATTCAATTTGAAACAAGTTAGCTGTGCTACTCTTTACTTTGATAACAATTGGGGGTGATGGTTTTGAGGCATACGGTAAAAGGCACACACAAAAAAAAAACACCATACATTGTACGACTTTATCACAAAATCCAAAAAATCTGCCAAGAACATTTGGTGCAACACAAACCAGTATCTAAACCCTACATTGTAATTAACGTCTTTTTTTCTCTCTCTCTCTCTCTCTCTCTCTCTCTCTCTCTCTCTCTCTCTCTCTCTCTCTCTCTCTCTCTCTCTCTTTCTCAGCTTTATGTTATTTATTTGCTAGATATCTGTAGGCTAACTTTAAAGATGGCATCTTTAACACAGCAACCGATTTCTTTGAAATATAAGAAAAAAAAATCTATTCTTCTTTTAACATGATTTTCTTTTGTCTTGTGAAAACCCTTTTTTTTTTACTCCATCTATCTTTAGGAAACTCCATACATACTGTGTAATTTCAGGCAGGTTTTTTGGCGTTGTATTACAGACATTTCATATAAATTATAATGCTCCTTAAGGGCACCAGTTTTTTTTTAAAAAAAATATGAATTCGTGTAAGAAATAAGTACATACAATCATTTGTTGAAAAAATATTTCTTTCTAGCAATTATTATCTAATCTACGATGTTGCGAAGAAAAAGACAAACTTCTTTCAACTTCTGAGAATTGTAATCAGTAATGAAACAAAATTTATGAGATAAAATATGTTAGAAAAATTAATAGTTATGCATAATTTCAGTGGGAGTTAAGTGGTCATTTATTTTAAAGATCCATTAATCCATGAAGAAGTCATTATTATTCATTTATATGGATGATTTTAAGCAAGCTATTAAAAGTATAACGTATTTTCATAGTTTAACACAATCATATGTAATGTCTGTCAATTCAAGATAACTGGTTGAAATATCAAAATGAGTTCGAATGTTTCAATGTTTCGAATATGGTCATTGGTCATTGTTAAGACCTTCCACTTTTCCCACAAAGCTCTGCCCTTTTTTGCTCTCTGATCTGCTCCTTTTGTAAGGTGATATCAAGTACTTGCACCAATTAATCAACTTAGGAAAAAAACCTCCTCATTTAAGTAACCCATAAAGTATTCTTAAGTTAACAAATACTAAAATTGTAATGGTTTTAACAGATTGGAAAGTTGTCTTAAGCTACAGTCGCCCACTATGACGCGCTGTGCCGTGCCACCTAGAAGAACTGTCCATTGTATGCAATCAAACGGTGCTACGTCCACTATACCACGATGCGCGAAACTGGTTTGTGGAACTTCCATGCCAGAAGTCTGGAGAAGACCCAAGAAGAACTTTTGCCATTTACTACACAGCTGCGCGCCTGTGTGTGTGTGTGTGTGTGTGCGGGTGGTAGACAGAATCAACCAGAAGCGAAATATGCTCACGTGCCATTCAGACACTACTCAGGTGTCTTCGTTTGCCGGCATACCTCGTTGTAAGCAACAACACGTGTTCACTTGTATTGTGAAGTGTGAGCGTTTACGTTCGTTATGTTGGACTCAACTTCCGCAAGTGACTGAGTTGCGACAGGCGCGCGATATATGGGCGCAGTCCCGGATAGAATGTTCCCACATGGTGGTTCGGGGCGGCGCAGTACTGTGCTTTATAGTGGGAAACTAGCTTTAGACAACATAATTTTTCATATTAGTCCTCACATTTTTCATTTGAATTTCAATTTGAAAATATTTCTCTGAAAGTAGGCTTGAAAGCCTGTGACAAAGGAACACGATTTAAAAACATAACATAAACTGGAAATTATAAATAAAATATAATAAATAAAATGTGAACTGAAGCACATATAATAGGATGCATTTTACTGTCAGAAAAATCTAGAAATTCCCACAAAGCAGTACGTTTTTCACGCACAAAAATACCTTGGAAGTGATTGACATTGTTGAACAACGCCAGGATCACTAGTAAGACAAAATGGTCTAAATCTGAATGAAGGTTAAACATATAAAACTAGACATTTTATTATTGTAAAGTCTTCAATCAGCTAAATTTATAATCAATTTAGAAATGAAGCAATTCGTTTATGTTAACGAAATTTGCATTCTGAATTCTAATAGACAAGAAGAACAGTTCAATAAATGTAGTAACTGACTGACAAAACACTATAAGAACGAACGCGCGTGTAACAAGTTTTTAAAGTTCCCAAATGACTTTCTACTTAAGTGCAGCCCATATTAATGTCGTCAGTTTACATTATTATTAAGTTTGTTTAAAAAAAAAGAAAAACTTAATGGCACTCTCATACATAAGTTATGTTACATAAAGTGGTTATATTTAACATGTATATAGTGCCTCATGTTAAATAAAGAGTGGGTCATGATGCTACATATTATAGGGCTTACATAATGTATAGAGCCACTCAATTGATATAGATGATCTACATATGTAACATTACAGTATGTACACTTTATTCACTGTAAGAATTTAAAATGGATAAGAGGTAGAGAACCAGAGATTATTTGATGTATTAATTAAACTCTCTCTCACTGGATGTCACCTGCACTTAAAAGTGACAGGTTTTTTTTGCAATAAACGAGCATCTCTCTCTCTCTCTCTCTCTCTCTCTCTCTCTCTCTCTCTCTCTCTTTCTCTCTCTTTACATCTCTTTATCTTTTTTTCTCTCTCTCTCTTCCTATATTTTGTCTCAGATTACCTCTATCTCTTTCTCTCATTGAGAAAATTGACCTTTAGCATTTTTACCAAAAAAAATGGGCCATGCATAACATGATACTATCTCTCACCTGAACCATATATGTAAATGTGTATCAAAAATATGCATTTCTCATAAATCAAACAAACCTACTGTGTGTTCTCTCTCTCTCTCTTTTGCCTTATTTTCAAAATGTGCGTGTGTTCATACATTTTGTTCGCGTGTGTGTGTGTGTGTGTGTATGCGTGTTTTTCTACATTTAACTAAACAAGTGCTCGCAAATCTCAATTAAGGCTGTCATGAAGCATTAATAAATAAAAGCAACATCTCATCAAATAATAACTCAAAGTCATCTTCACGTGAAATATTTACAAAACTAATGATTATGTATATGGTTCTTATGAAAATCTGTTCTGAAAATTATAACAAATCATCTTTAACTATTTTTTTATATAATGTTTTAAGTTTTAAACAAAAATTTTTTTCTTCTTAAAAAAATATATTCCAAATACTGTATGTTAGAAATTAAAAGTGAAAAAAAAAAACGTTTTATGCCAGTTTTTAAAAGACCAATATTGATTTCCCCCCCCCCCCCCAAAAAAAACCGTGAATTCTTAACTATTCTAGTTTCTAACAATTATTAAATTTTTACTCTATACCATTGTCAAGATTACTTGTTCGGTTATTCAAATGAGTCGTATCTATTTTCTCAATAGTTCTTATTGGGGTGTTTGGAGAGTGGTGCTTGCTTTTCGGTAGATTTTCAATTTTGCAGTTCCCCCCTATCCCTTTTTGTTAACTGTTCCACAGTTATCTAGAAACATATTTAGTATGGTCACTTTGCATTGAGACCTTTGCTTTTTTTCCGCAACAAGAAAATGGCGGTGTGAATGGTGATTCCATCTGTGTTTGTGTACAATCGCGTAGGTTTAGTCAGTGGCCACACAGGCGCAGTATTTTTTTTCTTGCGAGATAATGTAGCAAGTGAACATACTATATGTATCTATGCGGTAACACAACTTTCAGAAAACAGGGTTCTCATTTAAATATTCCAGCCATTAATCTTGACACGGCACATTGTATAATTGCTCTTAAGGAGTTCACAAGTAAATGGGCCGTGTTAGTGGGACCCTTGCCACTTTCAAGCTATATGTGTCGTTCTTAAAGGTGGATGGATATACACGGTCCAATTGAAGCCTGAGACACACTATGTGGCTAATGTTAGATCCGACATTGTATCCATATTTGTCTCCAGCATTTGCCAGTTGGACACTTGTAGGTTCACAGTTGATGAACCAGTCAGACTGTATGTGACCGAGTCACGAATGATGGGGTGAACACATTCCAATGTTTGAGGGGCCTTTTGACGCGGGATACTGAAAACCGACACCTGCTTGAATGCCTTCCAATACCCTACAATGTTGAATGTTGTCCCTTCCGAGACTGGCATGGACTGGCAACTTCCTATCTTCTCCGTGTTAAAGCGTTGAATAACTGCTTTAAGGCGGAAGTGCAGGCGGAAGCTAGGGTCAGCTCCGTCTGGTGGTATTATCTGTATGTAACATCTTAGCCTAAGTTTCGTTTTGTCTTCTAAACAAAAAATGGGCGTAAAACCTTAGAAGTCTAAGATGTGACATAAGTTCCAAATTTAATTTATCATATTCCCGCTGGAGGCGCTGTTTTGAAAATGACGCCGCAGATCTGTTGAACACAATATTCCGGTAGTTGCCAGTCCAGGAAGGTAATAGTCTAAGGTCAAACTATCATTCGTCCTGCATTGGAAGGTTTTCAACAAATAGTGTGCCCCAGGCTTTATTGAAATTAACAATGTTGAAACCAACAAATTTGATCATGTATGCCTGAATAAAATTATGTTGGGTGCAATATCCGACATATCCAATCTAGACTTTAATACGGTAATATAGTGTTAAGAGTTGAAACATACCGCGAAGGTTGCGATGAATGTGTAAGCTGTGGTGCAGGTAGATGACATTTCTAGATAAAACAAAAGCATTGTATTCATTGGGACCTTCACCCAAACCGCGAGCTGCTCGGCATCTGCTGCCCCAATTAATACAATGCTTTTGTTTTACTTCGAGATGTCACCTATTTGCACCGCGACCACCGCGATTTGTTTCTACCCTTAGAAAGCTTATAGGCAATCAGAAGCAAGTACACATTAGAATATCTAAAGCCAAGATGAAATTCATAAATGTTTTCATATATTTTCTACTACTGCTAGATGACAAATGCATTATGGGATGTACACTGTACTGTACATAGGTGTGTGCCCATGTATGCTCGCATGTGGACATGTTGAATGTTTTAGTTTGTTGTGTCAACATTATTGATTCAATAAATCGGACCTTGTATTTCCACCTTTGAAACGACACACAAAAGTAAGCTAAGTACTGTTTAAGGCAAAAGCACACATTTAAAGAAAGTTGTAAGCTATGCGGCGCTGTATTTTTTTGTGCATTGTGCACAGCTCAGAGCCTGAGTTTGGCAGCTCTCAGAGCCTTGGAAAACCCCGCCCTTAACTTGTTTAGATATCTTTTTAAAAGGAGGCTGGAAATGCCCTCTCTTCCATTGAAACCCTCTTCTATCTCTCTCTCTCTCTCTCTCTCTCTATTTGTCTGTCTCTCTTTCTCTAAACGGTTGAACAAAATCAGCGTTGTTATCTTCTTATCTGCTTGAGTATGTCCATTATTAAAATGGTCAATGCATTTATACATGGGTTAGTATTGCGTGATGTAAGCAACAGGTCCTATATATACATACACACTCAATAGATAGACAGACACAAACCAAGAATAGGCAAGAAAAAAGAAAGAAAAAGGGCGCCCGAGGATTTGAGAAATAAGACCAAGAAAATAGAAGAAAAAGAGATAGTTTTGAAGTTGCTGCTGCTGCAGCTTGCATCTGCAAAAACAACAACATGAATAGAATAATCGATAATTCAACGGCTGACCAACATTTTGCTTCTTTCACTTTGCGAGACACTAATCTAATTTTCTAGCTATATAATGCACGCGTGCATGTATCTTTTTTTCCTTTATCCAGGGTATACGTCAGTTTGAGAGTTTTGATACAAACTCTAATGGAAAACATTTCTCTTTTTTTCTTCTATTTCTCTCTCTCTCTCTTTCGTTTGCTTAATACAAAAATAATGGAATTTGCAAAAGTTCATACTAGGGTTAACTGTCCAGTTATGGTAGCCTCCCCCTCAGCCAGTTATTGAGCACTGCCTAATTTGGTAACATAAAGAAATGGAGCATTTTTTTACACCTCAAAGTAGCTAAATGTTCAAACAAACCAAATTATTTATGATTTCGTCAAAACGAGAGGGGGGGGGGGGGGGAGAAATAAAGTTATTCTAAAAATTCACTAGGCATTGTGCTAAGCCATCAATTTTGTAATTGATAATAAATCTGCATAATTCATAGTGCTTTAAACAATGTACAAAATGCCTAAAACAACGAGTTCATTTACAAAAAAAAAAAAAAAAAAGGTTTGGATCGCATTACATGCATTAGATTGTCCTGTTTTTTTTACACATTGGATACATTGCCTAATCCTCTAGCCAATATTTAGATTCATTATAGAACTGATGATTTTGGAAAATTGACTAGTGGATTCGAATAAAGACTCATTTTCCACTTCAGCACTAACATACAAGACTTGTTTTGTTTTTTCTCTGCACATGTAGTCGATCCATTCATGACCACTATGGACGGTCAACCATGGCCAAATTGCAGATTTGTGTCAATACAGAACTCAATTATGAATATCCTCGATTCAATTACGAATATTCTGAATTCCTTTATGGATATCTACAAATTGAATTGTGAATATCATTAATGAAATCATGTATATCTACGAGCCGTACATTTGAATTGCGGAAATCAATTATGGATGAGCTTATCCATAATTGAGCCATTTTGACATTAAAGGCATTCCATAATGGTTTGACCACAAATAAAGAAAAAAAAAACACACATATACGCCTATATATGCGCAGTGTGAAATCATCTGAAATGTCGCTGATTGGTGAAATTTGCATCAATTGTTAAAACAACAGGATTTTGGAATACTTTTCAAATACTTTTAAATTGTAAACGTTTACCGATTCCATCAACAAACAAATTTTTTCTTATAATTGAATAGGTTTACAATTTACTTGGAACTCAGTTTAATTTACAAGTATTTCAAAGGCTGCCAAGTTGTTTAATGTGCCAATAACCGACGATTTTACTCAATATGCCTATTTTTTTTCTTGGCATCTAATATAATACCTCCTAATATAATAATTTAATAATATGGTAATATCATATAGTAATAATTTAATAATATCATAATTGAATGGCCCCCTTTAATGAATTTCCTTTCCTCTTTAATGCATCTCTGAGATTCTATAAAAATAGTTTTGTTTTTGGTTTTTTTTTTTCTAAAGAGACCTTAAAGGGTTTAAGGTGTAGGCCCCCTACTTCAACTTTAGAGCTCACGGGGACAAATTCGACCAAAGAGGATTTTCATCTTTGGTTCATCTTTCCACGAATAGGCCTACACTCAATATATAAATAAACATATGCTACTTACTATTCGTCAGATTTACTGTCATGGTGCAAAAATAACATTAAACCCTTTGAAGAGAAAACGGTTAAATGCCAAAAAAAAAAGCTAACTTTAAGGTTTTGAGGCGATTTATAAATCCTAATACAATTTAAATGTATAGAGAATATGACATTAAACACGGCCGTTTTAAGTGGCTCTACTTAATTAAGGTTACTTTCTACAAAATAGATTACTGTATAAAATCACCATCTGAAATAACATAATTATTAATCTCCCTTTGGATATTTCTTAATTAAAAAAAAAATACTGCCTCTCAGAAGTATTTTGTAAAAACATTTCAACGTATAATTAAAAACTAGAATAGTACACGAAAATATTCATGACAAAATATTTCAAAATATATCAGGTGCCTCAGAGGTAAACTGTGTTAAGTCACCAAACCTAAATTTTTACAGGGGTGTGTGTCATTTGAAAGTTTTTTTCTTCTCTTCATTGAAGGGAATAGGACTTAACATTGTAAACCACCATCTTGCGGTCAGTGTGTACAAATTTGGACTTAACACTTTTGACTCCTGATATAACTTCAGAAGCTGATTTATAAGATGTAAAAGTCGTGTTTTTTTTTAAAAAAAATGTGACTTGACACAGTTTACCTCTGAGGCACTGAAATGTTTTACAGCCCTTTGAATTAAAATTAAATTTTACCTTTTTTTTCACGAATTTTGATATAATAAATTGAATACTCCACACAAGTAAGCCTTTATCTAAGTATCATAAAACATTTATTTTGAAATATAACTTCTTGAAAATAATTTCACATCATTCTTTTTTATACTCTTCTAGTTTCTAATAAACTTTGAATTTGTTGCGGAAAAAAAAATATTGCTGATGTGCAGCATTTACTAACTCAATGATTCGATGTGCTCGATTGAGATGTGGGTCCTTTTTTATATATAAAAAAATATTGGAATCCTATCAAAACTTTCTATTTTTAAAATCTGAATGGAGAAAAATGCGTTTTTTTAAGCTTTGAAAATTTTATTTTGTAAAAAAAAAAAAATAGGACTAACATTTTTTTTATTGCAAAATTATCAGTTTTTTCGTACTTATAGCAATCTTTTCATAGGTTTTTTTTTGTTTGTGATGCTGCATTATATTTTGACAGTTTTGACAATGTGACAGTTTAGAGTTCAATAATGAATTGCTTCAACATTCTTTACGACATAATATTTTCTCTTGAGAAAATAAATATGAAGAAAAAAAAGAAGAAGAAAAAGTCATCCATGAAATGTTGCCAAAGTGTGGTTAGATTACATTTTTTTTTCTAAAAAAAAAGCTTGAAAGCGGTTAATCTATGAAAAGGTTCACTATAAGTTGACCATGGTATTTAAAGCAAACTGAAAATAAATTTTGTCGCTTATATTATTCAATAGAATCGTTCCTTGACTTCTGTGTTTTTTTTTCCTCTGAAATTTATAGACTTTTTCAAAACAAACAGTCGATCGAATATTACTGAGATCTTTTCATTAAAAAAACTGAAGTAATATTTTGGATTTGAATTTGAAAAAAATATCTTGTGAGCAGCAAAAAAAGGCCTGTAGCAGAGAGACAAAAGTTTAATTGCAGCATTTGATATGCATTGTCAAAACCCAAAGATACATGTATAGACGTATAATAAACCTAATAACAATTGCAATATGTTCTTGTGCAGCTGAACTGAATTAGTAAATTGTTATTATTATTAAGAACATTTTCAAAACTGAAATTGTTTGAAAAAGAAATCATATGATTTAAATCGAATTTGTTTCATATTTTTTTTTAAATGTTTTTTTTTTCTTGTTCTTATTCTTTTTATTTTTATTTTGCATGAATTTCAACAAAATCTAAGATATTGAAAAATTCATTGAAAAATGAAAATAGACAAAACCTCTAACATATTTCTTAGATATTTCATGTGGATATTTTAACTGAAACTTGGATTCTATTTTTAGGACATTACAAAGTCTGTTAAAAAATACAAAATTATAAGCGCCAAGCCATGAAGATAAATCTAAATTAAAATAAAATTTATCCAATCTGATAAAAAAAGTAACAAATTCAGCTTATTTTCTGCCTACATTGTGCTAAATAAATATTGAATTATTAAAATTAAATAAATATCATTTACTATCGACGTTTTTAGCCTTCATCAACTGTTTTTTATGTTTCGTTATTTTATTAAAAAACAAATTACAGACTTGTTAGGGCTTTGAAAAAATTTACAGAACATTGATGAACACCTTGTGAGCCATTTAACAAACTTGATTGATTTCATAAGATGTATAATATGTAACGATAAGACATGTAATTATCTCTTTGTACTAATGAGGATATCGATAAATGTCTCAACATTAATCACAACCTACTCAAGACTATTGGTAACAATGCTCAAACAAAAAAGTAGCTAAGACACAACAATCCTGTTAAAAAAAGGTAAATGACCACATGTGAATTTATACAACCACGCTATTACTGTTTTGTATATACAATACATGAAACCATTAGATTAGAACCTAATTTCAGTAATTTATTTCTTAAAACCACAGTTAGACATGATTAAAGTTCAATAGCAACGAAGAGTGTGTGGTTGATTTTTTTTTCCATTTAAATAAATAAATAAATCATATTGAGATTCAATCAATCTGAAAACAAAAAACAGCTAATTCTAATAAATATCTTACAAGTTGTTACATGGACATAATGTTGGACTTGACTTTTGATTGAATTGACTGTAATTAAATTTAAATTCGATTATTTTTTAAAAAATTTAAATCACATTTGTTTATTTTAATGAAGTTTCTCCAGTTTTGTCTAATTTCTTTAAAAATTGAATTCAGAGTTATTATTTTAAAAAAATTTCTATAATTTTGGCAGAATTTATTTAAATTTTATTTGGTGTACATTTCCACTACAGTCACTACTAAGATATTAAGTGTGTTAAAATCTTGAACGGTAACTGAATCGCCTGCGTAAAGTTGGATCATTTTCAAACTGGCATAAAAAGGTTATTTTGAAAGATATCAGAATGAAAATACTCTTAATATATACATACAAGTTCTAACAGTTTACAAATGAAAATTAACAGGTTTTATTTCCATAAAATTTCAATTTCAAAAACATGAATCAAAAATACTTTTATCATATTCACCTATCATTCTAGTTTCCATTCAATTTCGTGGGGGGTTTTCTTCGTCTTAAAATTGTATAAAAATTGTATAAAACATTTCCTTTCATTATGTAAAGTTGTAAATATTTGCTTGATTTTCGAAAAACCCAGTATAAACATAAGTTAGCAGTGATTGCCAACTTAAGGGGGCTCTCTTTCTTTCCTTTTCAATAAAATCAAAAATGTACTTGAAGCATTTTTATTGTAATGCGTTTATAACCGTTAAGTAGTAGGGAAGGATAGCAGAAATGTGGTTAAAATTTCCTTTTAATTTTTTTTTTATTTATATTTCTGCTTTCATTCGCCTATTTAGAATCAAGTTCTAAGCCATCTCCAATCTGAAACTCAGTGAAAAGCACCCTGTAGAAAAGAAAAAAAAATGCTTGCAATTTTATGAGTATAAAATGCCACCCAATTCACCACTAAAATAATACAAACACCACAACATCATCACTAAAAAGAAATTTACTTTTGGACACTCAAATAATAATATTCTTTGTATTTTACAAATATGTCCTACATAAAACCGTCTAGTGCTTCAAAAAAAAATATTGTCACATAATTTCGACTCCTACTAAATTTGTTCATAAAGTTTTCAAAAAAAAAACGTGATATCACAATCGTTTTTCTCCAATTCCCTTCACATTCAGAAAGATAGAAGAACATTACCCCAAAATGGCACATATGTATGCAAAGTCCATGGTCTCTTATAGGCCATAGAATATTTAAGAACATATAACGTTTTGATAATATCTACTACTACTACTACCACCACTACTACTACTACTACTACTACTACACATAGATATATCAAGAGAAAAATCTTATGGATTTTTATATTGTATAAAAGACTCTTCTTTTCTTTTTTCAGTAAAACATTTGACAGAAAAGCTGGAGAAAAAAAAATTTCATCCTCCTTTTTTTTGAATGTCTACTAGAGGTTTACTTTACTTGTCACTATAATCATTTCATATTGTTGTCACCCACACATACACACATATTGTACTATATGTGTGTGTGTACAACTACATTGAAATTACAATCCAAGAAAGAAATAAGAAATGTGATGAGAAAAAAGAAAGCCTTAAGCTTTTAGATACTCTAAAAAGAGTGAGTGAAAGAGAAAGAAAAAGAGAGAAAGAGAGAAAGAGAGAAAGGGAGAGAGAAAGAGAAAGAGAGAGAAAGAGAAAGAGAGAGAGAGAGACAGAAAAGGAGGGATAGAGAGAAAAAGGGAGAAAGAAAGAGAGAGAGAGAGAAAGGGAGAAAGAAAGAGGGAGAGAAAGGGAGAGAGAAAGAAGGAGAGAAAGGGAAAGGGAGAGAGAAAAAGAGAGAGATAAAGGGAGAGAGAAAGAGAGAGAGAGAGAAATGGAGAGAGAAAGAGAGAGAGAGAGAGAAAAGAAGAGAGAAACAGAAATTGAAGATGAAAAAACATCCTTTAAGAATTTAAGTCGTTGGAACCAATTTGTGTGTAACATACAAAAATTGTCAATCATATTACATTATTTAGTGTCGAATGTTTTTAAACGTATTTGATGACATTTTTACTATTCGTAGTTTAAATTTTTTAACATTTGTTAATAATAACAATCCATTACCAATTAACAATCCATTTCCATTATCCGGATATCGATTATCCTGACTTCCGAATAATCCGGACCGACATTTATAACTATATATGTCGCATCAATTTGGTGTAATTGTTTATTACACAAAATGTATGTCCATTTCGCGTTTTGCAACAGGCCAATTTACGTTCATTTTGCGAAATGGACATACACTTCGTGTAATGAACAATTAGACCAAATGGATGCCACATGTGTATGTTTATTTTAGTTTTCCAGTGTTTTTCACTTGTAACTTCCCAATAATGTGAGGAATTAAAGTTTAAAAACGGCGATTTACCGGATTATCCGGAATTTCGGTAATTCGGACTAGGTTCGGTCCTATTTAGTCCGGATAATCAATGTTCTACTGTTTCCGCATTCACATGATGCTAATAAAAAAAATAATCAATAAAATTAATTAGTTGACTAACAAAAGGTATTTTCAATTTTTAAAATGCAATATAGAAGGTTATGATGATTGTAACCAGAGTAAAATAAATTACCCCCCCCCCCCACCCACCCAAAAAAAATCTAGATAGATTTATGAAACCTTATTAAAGCAACTATAACATACAAATTCAATATTTATTTGAAACTCGATAAGAAAATTCTCAACAAAAAAAAACGTTTTTATCTTTGAAAAGTGCTTTTTCGTGATAAACGATAGTCGACATTTTCAAACAGCCGTAAAATGTTTATTTTCAAAGATAATGTCATGAAAACGTATTTATTTCACCTCCTGACTGGTCTAGTTTCAAATAATTCTTGAATATCTTTAGAAGAGTTAGTTTTTACCAACAAAAATATATATAGATTGAAGGTACAACTTAGGTTTTAAATAAAGTTTATTTGAGACAAAAAAAGTAAATGAATGAAATAACTTTGTTATCTTTAAAATTGCACATTTTATGACAATTTGAAAGATCAAACTTGACCGGTTTTTTTCATCATCTAAAAATGATAAACAAAAATACGCTATTTCAAACTGTCAAGAAAAGTTTATTTTTAAAGATCACACACAAACATCAAACACACATAAAAATCAAAAGTTCGAAAATCAGCTATTTATTTCGTTTTTCTCAGACAAAAACGACAAAAGTCTCGCTTTCTTGTCAACCTTTTTGACGTCATCAACTTCAAGTTAACACTGCGGCAACAATATTTTTGCTATAAAATAAAGTTGCTTTTAACTTTTAATTGCAGCCAATGCTTTCAACCCCTTATTGAAGGGAATCACTGCTTTCTTTTAACCCCTAATTGCAGGCAATCACTGCTAACATATAAAAAAAATTTGGAAGAAGAAAAAAATTCATAAACTTTTACAAAAAAAAATACTATTTCCGGGCTCATATTTTAAGCAATCAAGATCTCGTATGTGACATTTGTTCACATTAATCTAATATACAATTATGAATATTTTAGACTAAAAAAGTAACATTAAAAATGTGCAAATGTAAACGATAATTAAATTGAATTCTACATTTGAGATTCGTTTCTTTAAATGAATCAGAGCAGAAGTTCTAATGGAATCAGAATTTTTGCGTGTTTTGTTTTTTTCATGAAAGAAAAAAAAGTACACATCGAGAAATTATCTTCTTTTTTTTGCGTAAGACAAGTTTTGTATATTTTTTTTCTTCTTCTTTTCTTAAAATTATTTTTGGCTTCACTAAGAAAAAAAAAACCCCTGACAAGCTTCAATGCATTTCTGGTACAATCAATAATAAGCTCGTACCTTGTTACCCCTCTATACCTTATTCTTCATCGTTTTACAGATATCTCAAATTGCTTTTTACAAAATATCATTCTCTTTTTTTTTTCTAGCTAGCTGAAAGTTGAAATAATTTTCTTGAAAAAAAATATATATTTTAAGATAAAGTTAAATTCGTAAAATGATCGAAATCTGTAAACTTGCAGAAATTTGTCATAAAAATCAGAACAGTAAAGCATAAAAATGAATGTATTTTTTTCTGATGATATGTTTAAAAAATAAACTTCTATGCCAATTGGAATATGGTTCCACTTTTTTAAATATTTAGTTTTCCCGTTCGAAGTTGCTAAAAATAATGTCAAATATGATGTTTTTTAAACTTTTATGTGCCGCTAGTTTTGGTGGCTGAGTCACTACAACATTCTTATCACTGCAAAAAAAATTATTCGTTATCAAACGCACATTTTAGTGTTGAGCAGAAGCGGACTGGGAGAAGGAAGAAATCGGCCCAGGAAAAATTATTTCTCAAAGACTTAAAATTTCATTTTTTTTCTGTTATTTTAATTTTTGCACGAACAAATGTAGCAAATTTTTTACTTTGTAACATTGTACTGAAATTTCAGCAAGCGCAGCGAGCAAAAAAGCCTAAGCCTAATAATACACATTTGGTTACAAAGTTTCACGACACTAGTATCTGGGCCTTGTCTGCGACTGTCGAGATATACAGTCCACTAGGCTGTCTGGAAACAATGTTTTGAAGTCTCAGGATTGTTGCAAGACAAGATTCCAGTGCCATAATTTTGTATCACACTCAAAATAGAAAACATGATACAATGTTGCACAACATATCGTAGTGTGGATTTGTTGTGATACAATGAATTTGCCCATCATTTTATAGTCTCGAAACAGTGAACGTGGTTGACAAAACTCAGACATGGCACTGTTTTAAAAATTAGCTATGGATGCGTAATAATGTAGAGATACAGTCTAGATACAAAGTCTCGCAACTACATATCGAAAGTCGCTAGACACTTCCGATACATTGCCGCTTGACTTTTTATCCAAATGTCTACAAGGCTTTAGAATTCGGTGCGCGAAATGAAATGTTTTTTTTTTAATATAAAATATTCTATTCAAATGTCTCTATTAAGCAAGTTTGCACTAAATAAGATAATTCTAATTTAATAAATAACTCTGCAAGTAGTCATGAAAGCCTATGACAGAGGGACAATAGTATAAATGCAGCATGCAAAATGCAATCTCAAATAATAAAAAAAATAGATAAAAACAACAAAAAATCCCCAAATGCCCTTAGGCTGGTTGATGTATTATAGATCCCTTGTCAGAAAAAATCTATGAATCCCATAAAACAATGTTTTTCATGCAGCAAATCTCTTGAAAGTGAATTCTATTGTTGCATATAACTTCTTAAAACAAACGACAATAACCACTTTTGGTATCTACACTCTGCACATGCGCAGATGTCAAGCTATCTTTAACATTGCTTCTACATTACTTCATGTCATGAAGCAGAAATAACAAATGTTACATGTATTTTTTTTTAGGTTTAATTAAAGCAGCTTCATTAAATGTGTGTGAAATCAAAAGTTTTTCTTAAGATAAAATTGTTTTAAAAACTAAAATGATAACAAATTACGTTAAGAATTTTTTTTTTTTAAAAAATTAAAATGTTCAAGCAATTTGAAAATGATCCATTTTCAGGTTTTTTTACAAGCTTTTTATTTAAGTTGACATGGGTCCGTTTGCGTGGACTTCTATTTCTATTATTTTAAACCAACTTCCTCATACTTACGCTAGAGGGAGCTGAAATTTTGTACACAACAGCCTCTCCTCTATTAGTTCGACCTGTTAATCTATCAAAGTTCGACAGAGGATCATCAAATGACCTGTCCAGAATCCACCGTTTTAGGAGGAGGGTACCTTATATTAAACGTACTTTTCAACAAAATAAAACAAATTACACTCCTGTAGTCCCTACAACAACAACAACAACAAAAACAAGTCTTAGTAGAAATAAAAGCTTCTACCAAAAACGTATTTTTTTATATTTACTTGTTTTACCATCAACATTTAAATGAAATTATTTCCGCCTTTCTCAAACTGACCTAAAAAGTTTATTTCGAAACTTATCATAATAAAAATAGCATTCTTAGCAATATTATAAATTATTCTACTTTCTAAAACACTTTGAATTTTTTTATTTGCAATGTTTCTCCTGAAAAAAAAAGGTTTGCTTGAAAACCGTACATTTTTAAAAAAAAAACCGTCCAGAAGAGAGAAGGGGGGGGGAGGGAACGAATTCAACTGTAGAGCCACCTTTACATGGGCCACAAAAAAATTTTGAGTTTTTCTCAACTTGGTGGCGTTATCCATTTTTTTTTAAATAAATGAAATGGAGAGCGAAAAAAAAAAAAATGCTGAACTGTAAGCCTTTTTCTTTCCTTTCTATATGTTTTTGGCTGTAAGGATTTTTCTTTCTTTCGTTTTTCGTATACAGTAGTAGTAGATGAGTGAGAGATGCTATATCGTGCAATCAGAAGCAGTTTTTCCGTCTCATTTATCTCTGTTCGTATCATCATTTCTTCCAGTTGGACGAGTGACCGGAGACGAGCAAGAGTACCGATTGACGCGCTACCTGATGGCCAATTATGATGCCTCCGTCCGTCCTTCCCACAATGCCTCGCAGTCACTCAAGGTGGCATTTAATCTCGCACTTCATCAAATTATAGACGTGGTAAGAAGATGAAAATAAAAACCATAATTCAACATATCAATTGCAACCCTTTCTTTTCATGTTTTTTTTTTAAAAAAAAAAAAGAGTCTACCCACCGTTAACCAAAAACATAAATACTATTCTATATACACTTGTATTATCTGAATTGTTTGGGGGGTTTTTTTCATGTGGTTTTTGTCACGTGTATTATACTATTGCCACAATTTTTTTTTTCTTTTTCTTCTAACTACAGACAAGGTCCCACATGCAGGAAAAAAAAAAGGAACAGACTGAAAATAGAATTTGTTTCATTTTAATAATTATATTCTATTTACTTAGCAGAAGAAAAAAAAAATGGAAGTGTTTCAACTTTTTTTTTATTTTATCACGCATAATGACATTGTATCAAGTCAACAAAAAGGTGTCCTTCAGGTGCATCCAGAGGTGGGGTTAGGAAAGGGCAGGGAACACATGTCCCCGGGCGGCATGCCCAGGGGGCGCGCCAAAATAAGCATCAAAAACATGCTAAAATTGACTCACAAAACTAGCCATAACAACACTTTCATTTTAATCTACCGATCAAACCAAATTTCTAAATGCACAGAAGTGCGAGTCTTTGCAATGTTTGACAAAACAGGGAACGATTAGGCCCTACAGTTTGTTATGTACGACAGAATATCACTACATGTTCTAGATGAAAGCATGCAGTTGAAGCCACTCAGTTTTACTGAATTATTTGGTAATTGTAGGCTTTATTATTTGTTTGTTTTCAATATTATGGCAGTTATGGTGGATATTAAGCCCCATCAATCTTTCTTTCCCTGTATCCATGTGTAACACTGTGCAAACAAGGACAAAAATGCATAAGCACATCAGAATTTATATAAATTTAAATGAATCGCTTTTTTTCTCAAGGTCAACATTATGTTGTGCTCTCCCCATCCAAGAACCCAATGATATTAAATTGGAGAGAGGAAAAGGATGGAAAGTGTAGAAGGGGGGAGAGAAACGTGGAGGGGAAAAAAGTGGGAGGGGTGACAGAAATTGAAATGAAAGGAGTAAAAAAGGAACAAACGACGCGCATGGGCACACCAGAAAAAATGAAAATATCAATTTCTCTTTCAAATATAAAAAGGGGAGGGAATAATAGTAGCAAAATTAAACTAGAATTTATCACAGGCAATTGTGCCCAGCATTAGAATTTCTTTTGCTCCGCCCTTTTATGAACGTCCTCAATTTCTAATTGGTTTGTTACTTGGTCTAAGGTCATAAAAGGGCGAAAAAAAATTAATGCTGGGCACAGTTGCCTGTCAATTTTGTTCCCGTCATTTATGACGGGTTACCCCACTAGTATTATATATTATGTTATGCTTACTTTTTTAAACATGTCAGGTAGAAAATTAAGTGGGGGCGCAAACTTAATCCCCTTGTCCCCGGGCGCCAAGAACCATATCTACGCTTCAGGATGCATCTCAATTACTACGTTTAAATGATAAATTAAACAGTAGACTTTTAGAGCAAGTGCAGATGACAGACAATCGGTGGCAAACTGAATCGTGGTAGGGTCAGCGCACAAGACCAACAGTCTGTCAGATGTCTGAGGCTGACAAAACGCCAGGTGCACACGACTTGTCAGTTTATCAGTGGTTGTCATCATGCTATCAGGTGCACACACTGTTCAAAAACTATGTAAAAGCTATAACCCACCTAACTAATTAGTCGTCCATGGCCGAGTAGGCCTACAAGATCTCCATCCCACCGCCGACAATCAGGTCAGTGTAAAAAACGGAACATGTCCCATCTTTTTTGTCGTTCCGTCTATTTAGTCGGACATGTGCATTGCCTGTAAGAAGCCATACTGTCCATTCTGACCCACTAAACAGTCTGCCACCGAATTGTACGTCATCGGTGGTCACCCTAAGGGCGAATTTTAGAATCGATGTTACACAATTTTGCCTTATCACGGCTCTTCACCAATATAATAACTCCATAATTAAAACTTGGAGGCTAAATGATGAATTTTTTTTGGTAGCTGTAGTGAACATTAATGTGGAGGGGTTTGACGGTTTTTAATGTGGCGTTTTTTTTTTCAATTTGGCACTTATTCAGTTTTTTCTTGTTCCAAGTGGCTCTTATTCAGTTTGGCATTTGTTCAAACTGGCACTTATTCCTTTTCATGCTTGAACGGCAAAGGAAAGTAAAAAAAAATTGTGAGGAAACTTCTTTCTGATTTTTTTTTTTTTCATTTCCATTTCTAATTTCTACTTTTTTCACGCCTGTGAGATTTAGGCGTAATTTTTTTTTTTTTTCCTTCTGAATAATAATAAAAAAATGCGGTCATCTTTCTTGACTCAGTCACGTTTCATTTTGTCTACAAATAAACAACCTGCAAAGATTAAACTTGGTAAGAAAAGTTCTAAGTATAATATCGTGTCCAAAATCTCAACAATCCTCAGGATAAAAACAAGACACACAAAAACAACAACAAATAAATCACTGTATTTGCACCAGTGATGTGTTCATAAAATGTCAATAAAGCATCGTTTCCACTCAAAACTTTTTGTTTTCAAATGTCATATTGCAAACTCAAAAGATGAAACATCACATTAAGTTTACTGCATGAAGACTCATGTGACATTATCCTTTTCATATCATATTATTATCAGCACGTTTCTAACCTTATCTAAGAAAATCTATATATGCTAATGCGGCTGCAAATGTTAAGGTTAAATTACATATTCGCTTTTCGTGGCTTTAAAGCTAAGCTGCATGCATAGCTTTTTAATTTACTGCATATGTCCGTTTTAATGCATCTTTAAAAAAAAAGCAAACTCTTAAGCACTGCTAGCTTTACAGTATATATTTTCCATTTGGTTTGATAATTGAAGCAGATCATTGCATTAAAAACAAACTAACCAATCGGATTCCAAGAAAATTGAAAAAGCTGGTCAGCATGGTTATGACGTAGCAGCCAAATGTCACTTTTTTCAACAGGCTAGAGGTTAGATTTTGCCAACCAATATGCAGCAATGACTTTGTTGGTGGACATTGTACATAAAGCAAAATCAAACAGCACCTTTAGCCTGGAGGTCACACATGCAACCATCAGGTGTGCAATAGTTTGGTTGCGTGAATCACTACCAAGGGTTTATATAACAGTGCACACACATGCAACTGATATTCAATTATAAATTTGGCAGTGGCAAATTGTGCAGTGCAACCTTGAGAAATCGGTTTGTGTCGCACACATAAAATATGTCAAGAGGCTCAGAGCCCACTTGGAATCAAACAGTAGCATGCACCCAAATATCGCTTACTTCTCATTTTCTTCCTTTTTCTCAGCTCGAGAGTGCACCTGTTTTAAACTGAGCAATTAGTAGCATGTGTGTGTTTACAACTCATCATTTGACAGTTTAGTTGCATATGTGCGCACAAGTTAGCCATTGGCGGATCAAAATGTTGTGCAACTGTTGCACAATAAATAATTGCATGTGTGGCCCCCTCACCCAGGCTTAAAGCCACAGAAAGCGAATATGCAGTTTCACCTTTATTGGTGATGCCATCACCACTGCTATTTAGTAACTTTGTCACTAAAATTAAAGCTAATTTCTTGCCTCTTTCACAAACCATTTAAAGTGGCTACAAAAATAAAAAAAAAAACCGTAGGAGGCTATGCAATACAAATTAACTAAGGTCAGATAAAAATTGTGCTGAATTGTCAATCATCATCATCAGATTCATCATAGTTCAATGACCTCAGTTTTGTTTTTACTGAAAGCCAATTTATCTTTGTGCAATTCATATACAGTATATATAGTGTATAGTATATATTTCTTTAAAAATGCATTTCAGAAACACATGCCCATGAGAAAAGCTCAAGGGTTCGTGATTCATACAAAATCCATGAGTAACTCAAGAAGGTTATTTGAAGGGAAAAAAAGGACCTCAAAATAAAAAAAATGCATCAAAATATTGCAGTCAACATAAAAATCGGTGCATGAATCACTTAGAAGCGCATTCGGGAATCTTTTTTTTTTCTTTCTTTCTTTCTTCTAGTCCTCTCTGAATATGAAATCAGGCTTTAGAGTCATTCGAACAAAATTCCCTACTTTTTTTTTTCTCTTTTCTTGTTTCACCGCACCGATTTTTTGTTGTTGTTGTTGTTGTTGGCTTTGTTTCTTATTCGTTGTTGTTTTTGACTGTATTCAAAACACGATAAAAGCCAATCTCTTTTCTTCCATAGAATATTAAATAAAATATATATACACCATATGAGGTTGGTATACAAAAAGAGACTCGATATTTTTTTTATATTTTACCCATCTCGAACGATTCCATCTCACACGAAAATCAGAATTGGAGGTGGAGGCTAGCTATTAGGGGATTACTTTAGAGAAAGCTTACTGAGTATTGCCCTCAGTGCCCCGTGTCGGAGACCAAATCATGACCAAATCATAATTATAATAATAATAAGGATAATTCTAATCAAATAGTAAAATGCTTGACCAGAGTTATAAATATAATTAATTAAACTTAAATTCATCTTATTCATCTCATCTTCTAATATCATTAAATTATTCAATCGTTCAATCCAAAATGGTCAAGTCGAATTTTTTTTAACCTATTTACAAAAATTGGTGCATTCGGAAATCTCACAATATCACCTGGAAGCTTGTTTCAGATTACAATACAGTAAGACCCTCGCAATTATCCATAACCTATGGGAATGAGGTGTTGGCCACACCGCAATAAAGGTCGGATAATAATTATTAAATTGTACATACAATAATTTATTAAATTGTACAAAAAATAAAATAAAATGGATTGCACATGTACAATACAAAATTAAACAATTTTAATTAAAGTCATTAATATTAAAAGTCAGTTAATATTTTTTTTGGAATTAAGGGTGGCAGACGGTTTACCGGAGGAGTCGGTCGATCGGATAATTGAGATTCTGCTGTACTTCTATTTAGAAAGAAAACAAATTGTTTATGTAATTCAGTGCATTATGGTAAAAAACAAAAACTGAAATTATGACCTTTGGTTTTCGTAACCAGAGGTGTCCTCCTCCTCCACCACCACCACCGTCAAAGCACACTCCTACAATATTACCTCGAAGCATTGCTATCCTCCACCTCCAAAACCACATCCCCTACAAGCACTGTAAGCTTCCACCTCCGACCATTATCGTCGTTAGAGAAGGAATCGTTTCAGATGGAATTCTTTGAGATAGAACCCGCCAATTTTTTTTTTTGTACATTTTCTTGTCATGACAACTTACTTCTTATACTGTATTTTATATACACACACAGACACACACACACACAAGAAACTTTTTGAAATTTCGATAGGTTGCACACAAAAAATGGAAAATCATAACCAGAGAAGAGAGAGAAAAAATAATCTAACATTTCACTTACAAAAATATGAAAACTACAGTGTCAATTATTTTGCTGTCATGAAATTCATCAATCATGTATACGAAAAAATTCAAATAAAAAAAAAATATACATACATATATATAAATCGAGAACAATTTTATTTCGGTGCCAAAATGAAAACAAATGTCATCGATCACCAGGTTATTTCAATTTTTTTAGGCAGTTTTAGTTTTTATGATTTTTTTAATTTGGTGAAATTCAAAATTCATAAAGTTTGGGAAACCATTGGTTAAAATTACGAAGAGGGAGATTCACTAGTATACAAAATACAGAAAGCAAATTGTCGAAACAGGTAAATTTACAGAATTACCATTAAGGTCTTCTTAACAAATTTGGACAAATGATTTAGAACTTTTGCCACTTGAAAAAGTGTTTATCAATTTTCTTCGCTTATGAAGTTATGAGCCAACTTGTTTTATGCCATTTTAACCATTTAATACCAAAGGTTATCATACGTTTTGTGTTTGGTTTTTTTTTTTACTAACCAAGTTTTGTCTGAGGTTTGTCTTAATCGAATTGGTCAATGAATGACCACCAACAGTCAGTGGTCACCACTGTTTTTTTTTTTTATAGTAATAGGAACAATGGAAGATGATTTTCCAACTGATTAAATGGTTAGCCAATAAGATGCCACCACAACAGCAAGACGTTTATTGCCAAAAATAACCTAGAATAACACAGAAATACAAGTATTGTTTTTCATTTGTCCCTTATGTACTTTGTAATCCTTTTAACCCTTTACTAGAAGTCTTGGGGTATTTTTTATAGCTATACAGTGTGAGACAAAAACCGTGCACCATGGAATAAAGTATTTTATTGTACGCGCTCGCAACATACAGTATGTTCAAAATGACCACCTCCAACACGTACACATTTTTTTAAATTTTGGTTGGATAATGCTTTGACACATATGAGTGTATCTTATGTAATTGAAGACATTTTACCATTTGACAGTAACGTTTTTGGCTCTGAAACAAATAAGTATTAATTTGTACTAATTATTTCTATGTTGTGCAACCTTTAAATCATGCTGTATAATGCAAGCCATAGACACTCCAGTATAATAAGGTCCAATGAGCAGCTGTTTCATTTATTTATTTATTTTTGTTCACCAAATTCTTTATCATTTCATTGACAAAATGTGGTACTCATCTCCATTTTTATCTGAATAAATTGAATTCGACATATTGTTTGTTTGTCCTTCACATTGCTCTGTAGAACACATAATTTAAAGGCATTTAAATTATCAGGTGTGTACTAGATATAAGCCCATCATTTCTAGTATAAAATACCAATATATAAACATAAAAACATTATGAGATACATACAATTTATACAACAAGTCTGCAATATAACTTTGTTGCCACTCTGTAAAATGGCTCAAAATATAAAAACAAAATAAAGCAAAAGGGGTAAAAAAAAAATAAAATAAACGGAAAAAAGCACATTCTCTTTTTTTTTATGAATTTTCATTGTTATTTTTTCTATATAGTTCTAAGTTGTATAGAGTGGATCTATCATTTACTTAGCTTTTATTTTATACGCCCGAGTGAGTAACAGTTAATTAAAAATGGGCTTAAAATAAACACCACATACACAGAAAGAAAAAAGAAAAAAAAAAAACACAAAGAAAATATTAAAGAAAAGAGAAAAAAAAAATCAACGATAACAAAAAAAAAAAAAAAATGAAACCACATATCATCATCGTATACAATGTTTAAACAACAATGAAAGAAAAATACGATACCCAAACTCTAAATATTTTCGCATATTTGGATAAGAACAATAAAAAAGACGAAGAACAGAAAACAACAAACCTACACAATCATGTACAATATATACAGAAACACACTCTTTGAAAAAAACGATTAAATACAAATAAAACACATTAGAATGACTGCAATATAGTTGCCTCACTGTAAGTGGTAGCATGTGACGTCAGAGGAATCGTCAAAAGATTTACTTCTGTCATTCTGTCGGTTAAAACATAGAAAATAACAAAAAAAAAAATACAAAAACCCTTTTGGTAACACTGTTGAGAACGTTTGCTATCATCCCTTTTCTATTAGACTAAATGACACAATTTAAAAAATTTTGTCAACCCTTCTGAAGTACATTCAAGTGTGCTCAGCACAAAACAATCGTTTGCCCCGCCCTTTTATGAGCGTCAGACCAAATATCAACCAATTAAAAAGGAAGGGACATGTGACATCAGTCCACATAACAAACCAAGTAGAAATTGCCGTTCCTTATAAAAGGGTGGGGCAAACGATTGGTTTACATCAGTGTAGTCATAATAAGTTCGGTAATGACTAACCGAATACTGTAAAATTCCGACCTCATAAACCTGAACAAACTGGCCTCCTTGTCACCCCAAATGCGCAGTAGATTTTTTTTTTAAGAACAGTGCTGTTTTCAAACTCTGATTAATCCGAAGTTCAGGAGCAACACTAATGCTTTGTTTACACTTGAGCTGCACTACACTGAGCATTCAATCTAAAACACGTTTTGTTGAATGCCTACAGTTAATTACAATCTGGCAACAAATATAATAATGCAACAAAAACACATTTAATTAAGAAAAAGGCGCTTCTAATAATTGAATTTTTTTTTTACAAGTGGATAACCCCAATTGACGTTAAAATTCTTTAATATTCTGTAATACTTTGTCGCTAAATATACAGTACTTACATCCATGAAGACATGCTTGCAACACCCTTAGAAGAATCGTGACATCAGAAGGATTGGCAACAAATTTAGTATTGTGTCATTTTTGTCTGACAAAAAGTGGCAATAACAAAAGAATGCAACTATGCTTTAGTGTAACTTCCACCACTGCCAATTGACCTTAAAGTGTATTTTTGTGTTAAAATTAACTATGACAAAGAATTGTCATTTGTAAATTTGTTGCGCACCATTCCGCTTCTATACTCCGCATCCTATTGCATATACGTTTTGCTATTTAACCGCTCGTTTGTCTATTTTTTTTTTGCTTCCGGCACATCCCAGCTAGCCTCTACCTCTAACCCTCGGGGTCGTCCAAGATAGAATCGTCACAAAACATAAGTTCTACATGGAACACACCACTAAAACTGACACACGTCAAGAAACATGCGCATCTATAGAACGCTCACTCAGTTACAGCACACCTGACTTCACCCACAAACAATGGTACACAGCCGTTGGGGGTAGATGTGTTCCATTCGATTTTGGCCAACAGGAATGAGTGTTTAGTATATACTATTGATTCTCAATAGTGGGTTTTACATGGTCCAAGAATAAATTACTGCATTCCTATTGGCCAAAATCAAATGAAGCACATCTACCCCCAACGACCAACGTCAACAAACACGCACACATACTAGCACATTTTTACATACAGCACTGACACCGATAACACATAGCACTTACACAAACATATAATGGCATTGACACACACGCACACATACTGAGCACTAATATGCACGCACAAACTGACATTTACATACATACATGTAGGCTACATGTACGACATGCCACAGTGCACACTCACATATACATGTAGAAAGAAGTGCATTGGCACAATTACTCACACGACATTGACACATACACATAAGAAAGCACGCACACACACACACACATACACACAATATGCAGAACGAGTGCGTATAAAAAAATAAACTTCTTTATGCATTTTATACGTTGCTAGCATTATACAGTTTATATAGAGTAGGTAGGATCTACATTTGTGCAGCTGATGCAAAACAGACAAGTAAATCATTAATGACTCCTCTGAGAATAAGACCGAGTACGTGAAGCGCACCTCAAAATGTGGTTCCCTCAAATTCTGATATTCATAGAATGAAAGAATGTAGAATGTAGATTTTCTACTACAATCTTTAATGCACATACACTACCACCAAATACATAAATGTCCCTAACTGTAGGGCCTTATCCATTTTTTTTTAAAGTGAGTTTTCTACCTTTTCCACCTGCCATGAATACAACTTCACAATCTGAAAAGGGGATACTTTCGAATGAGCCTTACGTTAAGGCATCCCCACTACAATAAAGTCATTCTCGCTGTCTTTGAAGTGTGCGATCTCGAGATTGTTTCTGATTTTGGAAGGTTAAGGTGGGGGCAAAGTGCAGCAATTAGCATTAATTTCCCCCTTTCCCCAATAACTCCTCTGCTATTATAAAAAGTTAATTTTGTAGCTGGAGTTTCGTTCCCTGAGACTAAGCCTGAGACTTTAACCTATTGAAATCTTAAAAAGTATAAAAGATTCTGTTGCACTAGCTTATTTTAAAGTTTGTGCAAGGCCTACTATGTACGGGATTAGTGACGTCAAATAGCTTTGAATGAATGACTATCGAAGTGTCATTCTGAGCCGCAACAGTGCGCATCCCTCTTGTCGAACAGCACTCCTGTATCTTATCTTCTGCTTGCAACTTTGTCCGTACATAGTTAGCCACAGCATAAAAGTCTTTAAAGTAAAAGTTTGCATCTAAAAAGAAATTACGTTCATTTTGTAAAAGTTTATCAGAATTATTCAAACTACCTAAAAATACATTAACGTGAGACATAAGAAATAATATATGATTAATTACTACATTTTGCTAAGTGCTGTTCTTTCAATGTATTTTTATATATCTAAACGTACACTTTTCAAATACTTGTCTGTGTTTTATCAGTTGATTAACATTCACATCATTAACATACTGTATATGTATAAAAATTTAATTAATATCACCTACAGAATAATATTCCATTCGCTTCAACAACAAAATTGATCTTAGTTGTTTCTTTTCTTAAATAATAAGGCAGGTGCAGTAGGTGGGTTTACATTAAACAGCAAAATGTAGTAATAGGTTGTATAACATTAGACTATTACTTTACTGGACTGGCAACTCCCTATCTTCTACATGTTAAAGCGTTAAATGCATGTTCATAGGCAAAAGTGACGCCAGCTCCGTCTGGTGACATTATTTTTAAAAAAAATCGGGAGTGAAAGTCTGTTTTTTTTTTGTGGTTCGACGTTGATTGATGTGACGTCAGAGTACATAACCAACCAATTAGAAGTTGCGTTCGTGATAAAAAGGGCGGAGCCAACTTCTGTTCGTCCCTCCCGATTTCTAATTGCCTGTGTCATAGCCTCCTAAAGATAGTATCTATAGGAGGCTATGCCTGTGCAGTTCTACATCGGCCATACTTTTTATACTAATATATAAAAATACACCCTACATAGGTACAAAATGAACTCGTCCAAAACTTGACTTTGACTATTCAAGTTCATATACCATAATCCCGCTAGAGGCGCCACTTGGAAAACGACGATTCATAACTGTCAAACAAAATTTCGAGAGTTGCCAGTCCAGTAAAGTAATAGTCTAAGGTATAACAGTGGCATCTAAAAGCTTACAACAAACTACCCAATTGTGTAGCAGAGACAGGCAATTAGAAATCGGGACAAACAGAAGTTGGCTCCGCCCTTTTTACGACGAATGCAACTTCTAATTGGTTGGTTATGTAGTCCGGCGTCAAATGCTCTGCCCTTTTCAACGCCGAACCACACAACAAGCCAATTAGAAGTTGCCAGCCGTCATAAAAAGGGCGGAGCCAACTTCTGTTTGTCCCGATTTCTAATTGCCTGTGTAGCAGAGTTGCAGGAAAAAGACTTCAGGCGGGTTTACATTAGGCCACACATGTAAGGTGTGGTATATACCAGAACATACTGTGCTCTAACACATTGTATGGCAGTGTTGTAGAAAGTAGAGCTCTGTTCAACATTTTCTTATATTGAAAATGTTGTAGCCAATAGAAAACTGCGACTCATCATTTTGTTTTTAGAGGTCACAAAAGGGGGCACACACATATAAATGGCCACTGGCCAAAAGAAATAATAGCCACAACTTGCTGTAACAATGTAAATACTGTCTCGCACTCCACACTGTGCAGCACATGTTGTACAACAACATTACTAAATACACGTATACTGTATGTTGCCTAATGTAAACACGCCTTTATATTCATATTTTTTACTTTTTTCTGGTCTCCAGAGATTTATTTGAATATTATCCATAAAGTATCACTTTCACCTAATTAAAAATAACGGGTTCTGCAACATTTCTATCTTATAAATAAACCAACTCCCTCTGAAATACATATTGACAAGAAAACACCTTTCAACTAATCTCAAGTGCCAAAAAATAATGAATTTACCATTTTTTGAGGCCTCATAGTGCTACACTTGAAACAGGTAAAACATATTTACATGTAACATATCAGAGTGGTGCATGTAAAACGTCTGCTGTTTTCAGAGGGTTTGGAAGTTAATTTGAATTGGGTACCAAAAACAGCTGATCATTCATTTTAAACTAGAAAACTAAAATAAAATAAAAAACACAAATTCCAAAATATCTTTTAAAATAAACTTGATATTGTAATTTAAAAATAATGAAATTTTTACATTTTTTTTGTCAAAAAAGTGGGGGAAAAAAACGGTGGCCGTCTGTAAAAAATTCTATAAAACGTTTCTTTTTCAAGATATCGTAAAGACGTCTCTTGCACCTAGATATAGAATAAAGCTAATTAATGGATGTGATTTCGGAATTTGAATCCTTGGCATTAATGAGCTCAGACTATTTTAATTGTTAGAAATTGTCGTCTATGAAAATTAATATGGAAGAAAGGTCGCGCGTTTTTGTTATTCTAAAAAAAAAATGATTTAAAATAATTCTGAACAAATATCATCCACCCCCCTTCCTTTATCTTAACATATATGAGAATATAGTTTGTTTGGTGAAAAAATACAAATTACAAGTCGAGTTCAGTCTAATTTAATTAGGTGCGGATTTTTTGTTTGATTGTAATTCGGTTACGATGTCATTTTGTAGCAACTTTTTAATTAGCTAGCAGTATTTCCACCTTGCATAAGATATTTTCAAAATTAAAGAGAAGGGGGTACACAACATATTTTTTATTGGAACAGGGGTTCTCAAGACTACTAAAGTTTAAAAAACTGCACATTTAAAACTCATTTAAGTAATGCACTCAATTAAGCAATGATTGACAAAGATATTAAATTTCAAAAATGAAACTTAAAATAGTCGTTCTCTTGATAAAACAAAAAAACAGCAGTTCATAATATTATGGGCCAACAACACAATATTAGGCCAGGATCCCACATTTGTGAAAAAGAGCAATAAAAATATTTCAAATTGGATCATCCAAACAGGGTTTCCAAAGTAGAAACACCAAGCTTTAACGTGTATCGTAGAATTTGAAATTATATACTCATCAGAACCATGTGTTGGAAACAATTACGACTTTTAAACAAAGCAAAAATGTCTCATTGATCAATGATCGTATTTAAATTAGCATTTTTTTTTGCTCCTGAAGGTAGGCAATCACTGCCTGCATCTTTTATGCAAACATATCGAAAATAATTATTATTTACTCCAATAAATCAAAAACAATAAGACGGTTTATGAACAGTTAATTTTTGTACTCTGATCAATTTGTCTTTCAAAAGCAAAATTAAAAAAAACTACAAAGTATTTTAGAAACTAGAAGGGTAACTCAATCACTTAAGGATATTTTCATGTTGATATATTTCAAAATAAATTTAGTATCGGTGAAAATTTAAGTGAAAATCGTCTTCTAAGTGTTGTTTGCTTAAAATTGGGCCAATTTCAAACGCACATAAAACGTTTTAATTGAAACATATCAACATAAAGAAATAAATTAAGTGATTTAAGTATTCTTCTAGTTTCTAAAACACTTTCAAATTTCTCTTAATTTTTGCATCTGAAAAACAGAATAATCAAGAGTGAGAGCGGTGTTGACAAAGTAAAACCACCTTAACTTGAACCCTCTGAGCTGTGTCTTAACAATTTTTTTTTTTTCATGTTAGAAGAACCATCATGCTGAGAGGATTCTAGTTGAAGTTCAGATGCCAAGTTGCCTGCTCGAAGTTGTTCTTTATAGTTTCTTATTTATTCGCCTTTTAACAGTCCTGAGACGTTTTATCCGCGTCTCCACAAATATGCATTGTAGGTCAAAAACATTGCATTAAAATGCAACGTCATGTACATATTGACTAAATATACATAGAAGACACAAAACATATTTAAGCCTAATTAAACTCTGCGCCTTCATTTACTCACCCTCTCCCCCCCCCAACCACTCTAATGAAGCATCTATGTCGACGACAACAAAGTCCTATATATTATATAGACCGACTGACTCCTAATAATAATAATAATAATAATAATAATAATAATAATAATAATAATAATAATAATAGGATAGAGAAACACTCAATCGATTGTCTTTTTCTTTCTCTCTCTCCCTCCCCTTTTTTTTAGTTGCTGAAACAATGTTTTCTAGTGAACTGACACTTCCTATCCGATTACACATACATATGTAAATCAACCTCCCATCAATTTGTTCCTCAAGACTGATTAATTTCAATATATAATACTATAGATCTATACAACCTAATACATGTGTGTATGTCTGTAAATGTTGCAGCCATAATGAGAAATCAATCATTCTATATAATCACTAGTCAATGTGCAAAATCACCAATTTGTTGCAGAATGCCTAAAACAGAAATGTAATATCTATATACTGTGAGTTTAGTATGTCTTGGAGTCAACACGCCTTAACTGTTACCAAAGTATAATTTGGGGCATTTAAAGTCGTTTAAGGTTAATTATATCAGAAACTATAATATTGCTACAAATCTAAAACTTCAGTTCATTGTTAATACAATTACAATTACAATTAGTACTCTGCTAGCAGCCAAATAAGCCTATGGCAGAGGGACATAAAAGTCCAGATGCAGCATTAAGCATTGTCAAGCACATATACATGTACATGCACTTATATAAAAACAAAATGAATATACAAATGTCAATCCCGCAAAACCAAATTATCTCCATTCACCACTGCCTCAGGAAGAGAGTTCCATAGGAGATAACCAAGAGGAATAAATGACAAAAGAGATTTTTTTTCGTAAATTGAGTTCAAAGTAGAAAACCTCCGTAGATATTAATGAACATATAGTTTTACATTTTAAAGCTATAAAAGCAGCAATTAGCGACTTTTTTCATTTATTTCTCTTGTTTACAAAATTCTTTATAACATGATTGACAAAATATGATACTTATCTCCAGTTTTTTATATAAAAATGTCACTTATCCTCCCTATTCAAAATATTGTTGAACAAAAAATTAAACAAGTTTGTAAGAAAAACAATTTTTTGTTACAAAAAGAAATTTTGGATATTTTTAAATTCACTAATCTTAATAATTAATACCGATTTATTTCATTTTTGTATAACTCTAGTATATTGATATGTTGTTAGAAAATTTATCTGCCTTATGCTAAGAAGAAGCTTGTGATGTCATAGAGATTAAACGAAAAATTTACGATTTTATCATTTAGTCTGATAATAAAAAAAGAGATGATATCAAACGTTTTTAACAGTTTAAACAAACGGTTTCTTGAATTCTTTTGTTATCATCCCTTTTTTTTTATCAAACAAAAGGACACAATTTTAAATTGTTTACCAATCCCTATGACTTCACAAGCTTCTTTTTAGGATGAGGTAGGTATAGACGGCCTACTTTAATTCTTAAATGTGTAGGGGGAGGGGGTTTATTGTTTTCAAGATAATAAACTTTCAGAGAACAGATTATGTCACCCAAGTACAGTATACTTTGATAATGGACTGGAAAATGCTGTTTTAAAAGTTTTAACATGAAGGATTCTGAACAACCCAAAAATCAAGACCCAAACAACAACTTTAACTTTACAACTACAGTAAAAAAAAATGCTAAATTGGTTTGTGAGTGGGTATTTTCAGTTAATAACGTAGAAAATTGTTAGTTGTACTAAATGTCTGCACAAAATACAGGCTACACTAATTTTTTTTTTCACATAAAAAACTACTAATTAACTTAATGTTTTTGTTTTTGTACAAGTTGTTATGATGCGGTCGAGCAAAATGCCTATTATCTAGAACAGTGGTATCCAAAGTGGGGTGCGCGAGATGGTTCGTGGAGGTGCGCGAGATGGTCAATTTTATAAAATGTTTTTTTGGTTTATTGGCATTCTACACATTCACTGACGTTTCCTATTAATTATGCAATTTACTGTAGAGTTAATTTTGCACATAGTCTAGTAATTGTGCATAATAACTGATTTTCCACTTTGATGATGGCATTTGTTTTCGTTCTTTTTTATAAATCTTGTATTTATAACCCAGTGGAATTTTGAAAATCTTTTCTAAGAAGCTAGAAAGGTCTCTCAAGAGAACAAACAAAATCACAATTGACTTTCCACCAACAGTATATTTTCTTCATCTAGTTCTCTCATACATCACGTAAGTCTCCATTGCACAACAGTATCAATTTCAAATGAACAGTATCAATTCGAAATGAGAAAATATCCACACAAAAAAACCCCTCCTCCTATCAATTTCTACTATTATACAGTATGCTTCAGAACCAAAGTCCCAATTTGTTACCAATGTATAAACAATGGGTGACGCTAAATTGTTTAAAATTAAATATCTCTCAGAAATTATACAATGCTACACATTTAAAACTTCAGTTGTTTATTAGTAGGGCTCGGATTTTTATGCAATATCAAGTTTGTCAATTTGTAGCCCAAGAGACAATTCTGAATTAATCACCATGATTACAGCAACTGCGATTATGCTTTTTCTAAGCAAAAAGGCTGGTTAGGTCCTAAATGTCTGGAACGGAATTGTAACTTCACAGTTCAGTGTTGGGCCACAAATTGAGAAAGATTTGCTTGATATTGCATAAATTAAATAAGCTCTAATTATTAGTAACATTATCATAATAAAGTCGTACACAAAAATTAAACAAATCAGTAAATCACTAGTAAACCCGTCGTGCAACTTGCACGAAAAGAAAAAGACAATAACTGAAGCAGAGTTGTATACTGGGCTATATGCAAGGATTACTATAGAAAATATAGTATTCCATGCTATACATATAATGTATAGTGAACGCATTTAGAAAGAAGTAAGATTTTAAAGCAATTATGCTAGCAATTAAGTGTACATACACTGTGTACATGACTTCTAACACTAACATGCACAGTGTTTAGACGCCATAATGGTTCACCTAGGTAAGGCAAAGTATGTTAATTTTTTTATTGAAAACGTATGGAAGCGATTATTTTTCCGGAACTTTTCTCTAGTATTTTCAAATAGATTAACTGGAAACCTTTAATTTTCATTGTACGTTGTGTCGAAGTTCGTTTTTGTATTGGCGCAACTTAAATCTCCATTATGCCTATTAATATAGTGGATTAAAAAGTTGTTGAATGTTAAAAATTAAAGTTTAAATTATTATTTTTTAAATTATTATTTTTTAAATTATTATTTTTTAAATTATTATTTTTTAAATTATTATTTTTTAAATTATTATTTTTTAAATTATTATTTTTTAAATTATTATTTTTTAAATTATTATTTTTTAAATTATTATTTTTTAAATTATTATTTTTTAAATTATTATTTTTTAAATTGTTATTTTTAAATTACTATTTTTTTTTAAAAAAAAAATTCAATAACTTTTTTAAAATGACTGTTTCTGATATATTTAATTTTAGACAATAGACTGCGATAACCAAGTAAACTTTGATTATACAGTCTGGGGTATGTTGTTGTGTATATTGGTTTTGAGACATCCTGTAAATGCATCAACTTTTGCAATGATATTTGTATCAATGCCTCCACCCCCTCAAAAATTTAAAGGGATTCTGATTAATGTGATACTTTAATGTCGCTGTCACCAACAGTGTGCTGAGTAATTAGAATTTCATTTTAATATGAGAGGAGGAAGGTTTTTTTTTGCATTAAAAGGGTGAGAAATGGGGGGTGGGGGTGGGGGTGAGATTGAAAAATAGATCTTAAGACATTAAGAACCAGTTTGTCAATGCATAACACGTAGAAAATAATATACCACCTACCTCATATACAGTATATATCGACTTTTACTAGTAACTACTATAAAAGTCTATATATATTTTTTACACTTCAATTAGTAAACAAGTTGAATCTTTTTTATTTTTAGAAATATAAAAAATGATGCAGCCTCAACGCAATTACATTTTAGATAAAAATGAATGGATCTATTGGCTCGTAATTAAAATTGTTACACGTCTTTAGTACTAATCACATAATTATTATTAACTATTAAATACAAATTTTCTAAAAAAAAAAATTTCATTCAAAACGAAACTGGGAGACAGAAAAAATGTCCAAACTAGAATGGTGAATTTTCTTTATTTTCTTATTAATGAATCAAATATCACAACATTGATTTTAAAATAAATTCATGATTAACTTGAAAATGTTTTAGAAACTAGAATTATACAACTATGTTTTCATGTAGACGTGTTTTAAAAACTAATTTTTTATGTCAGTATAACAACGACCAAGTGAAAAACTAAAATTGAGAATTTAGAATTGTATAAAAATTTATTTTTGCAAAGACATTAACATGTTAACTGATTTATTTGAAATTCTAGTTTATAAGGCACTTTCAATTTCTTCTTGATAATGTTTCATCAACTCAGAATAACCCGAGTTCTAATATGCTGTTTTTTTATTTGCCCCTGAACATGGGCAATCACTACCATCATAACCTCTTAAATGAAAAATTTCTATTTTACTGAACCATAATTGAATGTCGTTATTTCTTAATTAAATTAAGAGAAAAATGAAAACAAGCAAAATGAAATTGTTGAGAATTTCACTTGGATTTTTTTCTTGAAAGAAATTATAAAAAAAAAACAAGTTGTGATAATGAAAAATGTATCATAAAAAAATTACAGTTAAGGCGCTAATGATGGCGCTGATCTAACGCCCACTTGAAAAAGCACAAAATTGAGCAAATGCCAATTGGAACAAACATCAAAATAAATAACTGCCAAACCCCATATTAAGGTTCAATATACCTATCATTAATAGCCAGATTTAGCCACTTAGTTGTGTGCCACGTATGCGCCACCGCGCCGAAAGTGCACACACTAAAACAAAAATATGTATGCAGGCTAAAATTTACAAAAATATTTTCAAAGGAATATGGGCCAAATGCAACAAATGCCAAACTGAATAAATGCCAAAAACATGCTATGGTGGTTATTCAAGTTTAGCGTTTCTTCAATTTAGCGTTTAACCAATCGCCTCTTAAAAATATCGATTACAATTAAGTACACGTAAATTTAAATTACAGTATGTTTACTGTAATTTAAATTAACGTGTACTTAATTGTAATCGATATTTGTAAGAGATCACAAACGTTTTTCTAACCATTTGACAAAAATTAGAAATCTATGCTTTGCACACAATATATAATATTTGTGAATGTACAGATTGAACAATGTGTCAATAATGATTATGCGCCACCTAAAAAAACAAAACAAATGTGACTTGGTTATTTAAACAACAGATTGTATTTCATCTATGCCCCCCTTCCCCCTTTCGCACCCAAACACACACACACACACACACACAATCTAAGTTTAGTTGGTCTATTACATAAATATATTATTTATTATGGTGACAAGCCATTTTTGCAACCAGTTTTTCAAATTGCTTTTCTTTCGTTATCGATCCACCAAAACAAGAAACAAGTTGCAAAATAACTACTCCCCTAGCTTTTCTTATTTCACATTTGTTTCAACCGTCATATGACAAATTCATTCCACTCTTTAACTTATACAAGTCTTTTGGGGTTTTTTTCTTCCTTACTCAAATTAATTAATTATTTTTTTTTAGAAATTATCCAGTCAGTCTGAAAAAAAAAGAAGAAGAAGAAGAACAACAACAGCCAACAGCAATATGCCATTTAATTAAAAAAAACCTTCAAAAAATTCCTTATTCATATTTGTTAATGTGGGTTTTATGTTTGCTGTGTTTATTTCCATCGAGAGCTTTGTTGTGCTGTGCGCTTCAGTTTGCTAGGTCACATGATAAAAAATAGTAATAACCACTCGATCATCACAGCAGAGCTGCAGCGAAAATCGTTTTCATGTTTTATAGTTTTGCGCTGCATGTTTCGATGTGAGGCCGGAGGGGGGCCTTTCCAGCTTAGAGCAGTTTCTGGGGGGGGGGGCCTCGTAGTTTTATGAACATCCTGGTACCTTTATAATTTCGAGAGGCTCCTGTCAGCTTGTTTGTCCAATACCTTTTTTTAATTTTCAACTTATACAGTTAAAATTTTGTACACATATATTTTTATGTTTTTTTTTTAAATAGCTTACATTGCAAAAGTGTAGATGTTACAGTTTTCGTAATATGTATTCTTCAATAAAAATTCATGTTACGTGCACCACTTGGCGCACTAGTGCCTAGAAGAATCAGCACAGGCAGCATTTGCCACCTTGCGGCCCTGGCCAGTACATGCGTGTCAGATAACAACACAAACATACAACACAGATACAAACAACTCGCAAACAGAAACATAACATAAACAACACATGCAACGAACACCAGTGGCGTAGCTAGGTTTGGTTGCGCCCTCGCTGCCCTCTTGCTGCTTAAAACATTGCGGCCATTTGCACTCTCAAACTCCGCCCTCCAAATCTCCTGCGCCGCCCCCCCCCGCAGTTGCAGAGACTGCGGTTCCCCAGCTACGCCCCTGACGAACACATACAACACGGATACACACAACAAAGACCCGCCACATATACACTAACAACACTAAAGTCAGGGACACACATGCTGAAACATACAACAGAAAACACACAAGAAAACCACTGCAACAAAAGAAATTCTGTTCCTTTTCTTTTTTTGTTTGCATGTGATTAACACACATGCAGAACAGAAATGCAACACGCCATCCTACTGTGAAACATAGACAACATGTGTTCCACAGTTTTGTTTGCTTTGAGTAGACCTACAAAAATGTTTTGATGATGGCATGCAAGCTACAATCCAATTGGTTCATCTATAACAGAAAGCAAGAAAGGACAGAAAACAGCTCTATCTCAGGTTCTGTTTTGTTTCTTGCACTTGAAAATAGAAGAATTGTCTGTTTTCTGTTTTCTGTTTTCTTACATGTTTTCTGCATGTGTGTCCCTGGCTTTACACAATACAGAAACACAACAGAAACGCGCGAACAGAACAAATTCAACAACAACACACTTATAACAAAAACCACAGACACACACACACATAATAAGGACACACATAACAAAAAGCACAAACAAACATACAAACACCAACACAACACAGGCAACTGGCACACAACAACACAAACATATACAGCATACGACACACAACACAACACAAGACAAAAACAAAAATGCAGGACTCATAAACAACACAGTCACAGACACAAACATATCAAAGGGTTCTAATAATGAATGAATGGACCTGCGATTGTTTACAAAACCCAAAGAAAATGATAATCTGAGCATTTGTTGTTGTTGTTATTCGAGCATATTCCCTATTTTTTTCTTCTTACTTTTTTATCTTTCTCATTTTCTTTTTTTTTGTGTGTGTGTTTTTCTTCTACTATCTCATGTAATATATAAGTTTGTTATATTTCTGTATAAATAAATGGGTTCCTTTTCTCCATAAAAAAAAGATCTAAGCCAAATTATCAAACGTGATGCTTGTGTGTCAATCAGTCGATTCAGTCGGTTGGTTGGCAAAGCAATTTCCGATATCAAGAAGCTGAAAAAAAAACTATATAGCCAGTTTTAGTTGTTTTGCTACAAAAATATTTTCTATATATAGCATACCAAATGAATTCTATTGATCCTCATTACTACTAAGATTCAGAATCAAAATCATTTCTTGTAAGAGATTTCATTGTTAAAAGAGAAAAAAAAAATACGAAAGCAACACTCTCATAGTGTCAGATGTGTAATAATTATATATCAGATGATATAAATCTTAAGTTTTTTATTGTTATATACAGAGTGTCTCAGACAAAAATAATTGTTCATATATACTTTAATAAAGAATATCTATGTGAAAACGAAACAAAGTAGACCAGTTTGAAACTACCACAAAATGTTTACTTTTAAACATTTTGTAATAAAATAATGATTGTCTCTTGAATTCTAAATGAAAATCTATTATTTGCAAAAAAAAAGGTAATACTTTTATTTGCATACTTAATTTCTCAAGAAAAAATAAAATTGAATAAAGTGACATTAAATGTAGACGGCATGTTTGCAAAATGGCCTCCTCATATAAGGTTTTCAATGACCTCACACACTAACGTGTGGAAATTCTTCTGTCTAAGAACTGGAGCAATCCCCCAATCTACAGAACCTGACTTTGCCTATTGGGCAATCTGACATTTTCTAGATGGGCAGCTTAATTCGAGAGCGGATTTTATGATGAAACACAAAAATATAATAAATGACACATTTTGGAAGAAGAAAGAAAAAAAGAATCTAAACTAAGAAAAAAAATAATTTTGGTGGTTTCAGATATTTAAAAAAAATTGCACGCTATTGCTCACTAAAAGTTTGTACAAAATATCCAAAGAAATGGACTCTTACTGTATTGAAAAAATGAAAATAGTTTTTGCACCTTGGGAACCGAGCAAATAATTTTCCCCCGGACCGTTTTTTCTTCCAGTCCTCCCCCTGCCCCACCTAGATTCCTTACAGCATAAAAATAGGCTTAACTTTCTAGACACAGCCTTATGTAAAGGATCATCATCTTTCCTGTTAGCATTACATTTTTTTGTTTCAAAATGAATGTGTAAATAGATAATTTTTTTATTAAAGTGTGAAGATGAAGAGACAAGAAAATCATGTTAATTGATTAGTAACAATTAAAACCAAATTATGCGATTTTTTTCTTCTAACAAAGACTAGAAAAGGCTGTAATTCAAGAAATTAAATATTAATTACAAAGTTGCACACCTTCAGTAACATTAACTTAATTGTAAGAATTTTAGTGTCTAAACAACCTCATTGATTAATGCCTTTGGTCATAAATACAGTACGTTATTGCTATAGAAAACACTTGTTTTAATTTTTCAGTTGTCTTGATTTTGAATTAGATGACAACAAACAAAAACATCATATTTAATGAATTATTTTTCCTTTGGCTATATCAATCTGTTAATAATGTATTTATAATAGGTTTTTAAAAAAGAATTCAGTGAAATAATAAAGAGACGTAGAAATAAGTAAATATATAACTATATTCATTGCAAGAATATAAACTATTAAGAATTAAAATTAACCAATCACAAAGAGCATCTCTCTTTTTTTTCGATTCGATTCTTCATTAAAACTGTCGATACTTTATCAATTAATAAATAAAAAAAAACAGAAAAAGTAGAAAGAAGGCCTACAACAATAAATCAATAATACACGACCTACATACGTCATTACATATTCTTTTCTTGCAAGAACTACATTGTATATCAAATTAAATTATTTCATTGCTCATGTAATTGACAAATAGAAAACAAAAAGTAAAGCAAAACAAAAATAAAAGATAATATACATGTATATCGATGTTCTTTGTGTAAACATACAATATGCATGTATTTGAATTTGAAAAATTACTCTGCAAGCAGCCAAGAAGGCCTGTGGCTGAGGAACAATAGTCCAACTGCATTATGCAAAATGCATTGTCAAAACAAGACGAAGAAACCCAACAATATAAATAGTAAGATATATATATATATATATATATATATATATATATATATATAGAGAGAGAGAGAGAGAGAGAGAGAGAGAGAGAGAGAGAAAGAGGGCTAAATGAATCTCATTGTTTCATATTTAATTACTCAATAGAAATACCATTTTTTGTGTGTTGTATTTAATACCTAAGCTAATTGTTCGACTATCGGAAGTTCCATTAAAGGATTTTGTTGTTAGCAATTTATCCCTTATAAAAGTATATGTATTTGTTAGTATTGAGGAATAGAGTGAGGGGGGATAAAAGATAATCTCCACAATGACAGACAAATATGACAACATTGTCACTATGTCATTCAAAGCTGAGATTTAATACTAAATAAACTTTGCACTTAAGTTAGAAGTTACTTCTGAAAATTTGAGTGCGTACTCTGTGACCAAAACATACTTCAATGGTAAGAGTCTTATTGGTTTGAATAAAATATCTCAGAAATAAAAGCTACACATTTGAAACATGATGTGGATATTAAAAACATAAAAATATAATAGTTTTATATAAAATGCAAAAAACTGGTAGAAAATTTTAAAAAGTCATTGAATTTAATGTTATTTGGTTTAAAAACCAGTTTTCCTTAGAAAAAAAAATCGCAATTGAAACTTTAGGTTTAAATTTCACTAAGTTACAGCATTTTTACTTTTTAAAGTTTTAATATGTTGTTAATACTTTGTCTACATCTAAAAAGTAAAATGCATTTAAATATTAAACAAGTTCTACACAACTTTGTAAAGGCTAAACAAACAAATATGTCGAATTCAAATTATTTATTTGATATCTCAATATATATTGCGTCAATATTTAAATAAGAGTTAAATTTGTATTCCAATATAATCAGTTTTTGTAACAAAATATTGATTTAGGATTTCAATTTGTTGAAATATTAAGTAATAACTTCAATTTTATATTGATCATGTCTATAACTGAACTCGTTACGATTGAACTATTACGTTTTCTAATCTTTTTCAATATAAACAACTTGTTTCATCATTTTAGTCTGAGGAAATTGTGGCTGAGTAGTCAGATGAATGTGTACTGAATACAATTGTTCAAACAGTGTGTTCAATTTTCGATTGAGCATCCACATTTCCGAAATTTTGCATGGTGTGGTTGGTGGAGGAGAATTCCACTTTTCATTTGCCACAACAGTGATTTCACTGAAAATCGCAATGCTCATTCAGAACTTATATCATTTTAACTGAATTAAAATTATTTAATGACGTTCAGAGATGGGCATCAGTTAAACTATCAGTTAATTTATGATCATTTAAATGGCAGTTTCATTTTTTTGGTGATTAAGTGTATTTGTACATCAAAATAAAAGTTTGAAATTAATAATTAAACCAGTAAAAAAATATGTATTCAATAGTAAAGTTGCATCACATCATTAATAAGAATAGAAGAAGTTAAATATTTGCAATTACGACACAGACCATGACCAAACCTAGACACAAGAGGCTACATCTACCTAAAAATTGGATACTAAATAGTCACCAAATAACAAAAAAAAAATTCTCATTGAATAATGATCCTACAAGAGAACTTACTTTTTGCTCCTGAAGGCAGGCAATCACTGCATACCTGTATTGCTTCGAATTCTTGGATGACACATTCACTAAAAAAGCCGAAAATAGAAATAAAAGTATAGAAAAGTTAGAAAAAAGTGACCCTCTGCATTTCTGTTTTCAATCACATTCAATGGTTCTCACACATTACAATAGACAACACACTTCAAGAATATTGTTGAGTTTATAGAAGAAAAACGAAAAAAAAACTAGGAGGAAGAGCAATAATCTGAACAACGCCTTCCGATTGGTTGATAACAAGTAATTAAATATGAATTTTTGAAGCAATTTTATAATTTTTTCTGAATACTTTCTGCCAAATAAATAGAATAGAATTCATGAAATCAGAGATATTCTAATTTCAGTCAGTTTTCAGTTAGCTTTTGCGTGTGGCATAAAAAAAACAATGCCTTGGCGTTACTCGAACTTGACACCTCAGAGCTGGGTTCCAACATAAAAAAAAAATCTATTGCAATGGCACTCAAATTTTTTTATTTTTTTAACCTCTCTTCAATGGGTTCAAGTGCTAAGGTTTTTTTTTTGTTGAATTTGGTTCCTAACCTAGGAAATTAATTTCAAGTTGTTATTTTGAGATGTCTACCTATAAACACTACACACATAACCTATTATATCTGTTCCACTCTTTTAATGATGATCAATTAGTGTCAGATTATGTCATTAAAGAATTGTATGAATGAATGCTTATAAAAGATGACAGCTTTCTAAAAAAAAAATGACGACGACGACTTAGTTTGGCTGTTGTTGGCTGATGGAAATCAAGCTGCAGAGAAAAAGAAAATGTCTGGAAAAATCACTTGAGTTTTTGTGCAAAAATAATACATTTTGTTCCACCGTTTTTGTGATGAATGAATTGCAACCCATCCAATGTAACAATATCTATGTATTTGTGTGTGTATATATAGGGACACATACTAATAATAACAGAATAAATGACTATTTCATCTTTAATTCATTTGTCCATGTGATTTGTCACATACACATTTATCCACTCTCCACTCTCCCTAACCATCAAACCTCCCAACTTTCAAGATTTTTTTTTCTTCTTCTTCTTCTCTTCTTCTTCAAGATTTGTATTTTCTTGTGGCTTATTTTTCAACACCAATGACATAATCATTTTTTTTCTTTCTTCTCTTTATTACTTTTCGCAGGATGAAAAAAACCAAATACTGACAACAAATTGCTGGGTAACTCAGGTACGAAAATAATTAAAAGATAATTTTCACTATTAAAGTGGCTGAATAGATATTTATTTTAGTTTCTCCACATCCCCTCCCTAGAAAACGCGCCTGTGTGGCTATTATGTTCTATATAGGCGTTCTCTCTGCCCCCCCCCTCCTCACATGCGGTTTTTAAAAGAAACTTAAATTATATTTTTCAAGCGAATGTTTTTCAGGAGAAACAGGATAAAAAAAATTCAAAGTGTTTAAAAAAAACTAGAATAGTTGATGATGATGTGTTATAAGTTTTTTTCATGATGTGTTATCTTTAATAGTAAACTTTATATGACAGTTTGAAAAAGGCAAAATAGTTTTACATGAAATACATGTCAATGAAAAAAAAAACCTAAAAACGGGCCATTTTCAAACTGAACTATAAAATGTTTATTTTTTAAGATATTGATTACCATGAAAAAAGTTTTACCATAATCATTTACCATTTTAGTTTTGAAAACAAGTTGATTTTTTTCATAATGTTGGTTCTAAAAAATCCAAATTTCTAATTTTTACAAAAAAAAAACGTCTATGAAACATTACATTAGCCACAGCAGTCGCGCCGTCCAAAGAGACAAAAGCAAAATAAATATATAAAGCCACCTTAAGTAAATTGATTTTTCTAACTATTGACTCATGAAAATAAAGTAGCCATTGTTCACATTTTCTATTATACTAAGATTATACAGAGCATTTTGATTTTCAATAAATAAAATTATGAAACTATGATTTTCAAAAAGAAACGCAACACACAGAGAATGCATATTAATAGTAAATTAGAATAAAATTAGATAACTGAAAACTAGAATGGTAGCTCAATTACTTAAGTGTATTTTCATATTAATACCTTTCAAAGTAAACTTCTTACAGAAAAAATTTTTAAAAAATGTCTGCAAAAGCATTGTCTGCTTAAATTTGAGTCATTTTAAACTGACATTAAAAGCTTATTTTAAAAGATAATCGACAAGAAAATACCCTAAGCTACCGGTACACTTCTTCTAGTTTTTAATACACATTCACGTTTCTCTTCATTTTGCAGCTGAAAAAAAAACAGAATAACCAGACTTCGAGTGGCATTTACACTTTAAATCATCTTAAGCAATATGAAAAATGTTTAAATATAAAAAAAAATCTGCGAAATTTTAAGAAATTCCATTTTAAATTTTAACTACAATTTCTCAAAAGTAGCAACAACAAAAAATCAAGAAATTTTGATTATTATTTAAATCACTGCGATCAATCAATAACATTAATGACATTTTGCATATTGTTTTTTAGACATTCTGCACATTGTCTAAAATGCTAGTAAATTGGCACCATCATCAGTATAATAAAATTGGTGGTTCCCTGCACATTTTCTAGAAAAACTGTGTGGAAATGATGGATTTTCCAATTTGATGATAACATTGCACTGACTTAAGAACTTCAATAGAAGATTGATGAAATAGTAATCTTGTTAGTGCCATGATGACGTTATTAATCAATACAATTTCTTTTGTCTTTTTTTCCTTTTCTGTATCATCATTATTTCTTAACGAAGACACACACACATAGGAGAGATTGAAGTTCATTAATTTCCTTTTTTTTCTCTCTTATAAAATGCAGATTAAATTATATAAGGTTTTATTTAATTCTGTCTGCACTTTGATGATGATGATGATGATGATGATACACTTTTTTTTAAGAGAGAACATGTTAATTTTAAAGTTCTACTAACAAAACTTTTTTTTTAATTAAATAACATACCCATTTTTATTTATAGAACAAAAGAATTTCAATGGTTAAATAAGAAACAGTCAAATTAATTTAATTCTCGAAAAGTAATTACCTATTTCTTTCTATTGATAAATTATACATGTGTCTCAGTAAAATTATTTCAAAGAACTTTTTTTTTCTCTCTTCTACGTTAATTAAAAACAAGATGGGTTTCAATCAGCTTTTAAGTGAATTCTAGTTATTCTGAATTTCGGAAAGTACATGAAAAAGAATTTAAAAGTATTTTAGAAACCAGAAGAGTAAATGAATCACGTTTTATAAACAAAATAAAATTGAACAAAAAATGTTTACTAATGTCCAAAAACTTTAAAACTTGGTCATTTTTAAACTGTCATAAAAAGTTTATGAACATGAACACAACTTTTCGCGATTCAGCTACTCTTCCAGCTTCTAAAATACTTATGATTTTTTTTTCTTCGTAAAAGTAGTTTTCATTATGCAGATTACTAAAAGTTAGTACTAGAAAAAGTAGAGTACTTACTAGAAGAGTAACTGAAACACTTACGTTTCATGTTCCTATATTTAAAAATAAACTTCATTGCGTGGTTCAAGCTACTCTTCTAGTTTCTAAAATACTTTAAGTTTCTTCCCCCCTTAAAAGTTGTTTTGAATATGAAGAGTATCAAAAAGTTCTGGTGACCTTTAAAAGTTGAAAATGTATTTAAATAGAAAACCACAATGTAACTGTAGCAAATTAAGTTTATTAAAGTTAACTTCTAACAAAAGGAGTAATTTATGAAGATACTAAAAGTTAAAGCAAAAGCTAGAATAATCTCATTATGTGTCTTATTTTATTACAATCTACTTAGACTAAAACAGGTAGCACTAACTTTACTCAGATAATTAAATTGTGAAGATTAAAAGGATTCTTTTAGTAAGAAATCCTGCAAAAATAATTGTGATAAGCTTGTATCGAACTTACAAAACTTATCTGTCTCTTGTTAAAAATTATAATCAACAAGGAAATTAATACATTATTACAAGTTACTTTCCATGTTAGAATAATTTATAAGCCTCTTTCAATCATAAAGTACGGTATAAGATGAGAAGAAGAAAAGAAAAAAACGAAACATCCATCACTTTTATCTTTTTAAGATGAAAGTTATTTTTATAAGATAATCCAAGAATAATAAATACTCCAAAGAATAAGCTAATTTATTAAGTATTTTTAAATTTTGTACTTTCATAACACCATTTTTAATGTGGAATTAAAACTTCAGCATATTAGCATATTATATAAAAGATTTTATACCTATTTGAATTTCAAATATGCATCAATTTCAATCCAAGCTAATAAAATAGTTCAGCCTAAATTCAGGACGAAAACTTGGGGTGGTATTTATTATTCTCCATGATTGAAAAGTCAAAGCTAGTGCTAAACTCCTTAACTTTTACATGCAACTTTCTATAACAGAAAATTTATGAATTTAGTACGACCTTTAACTTAGCAATCATTAAGAATATACAACTCCTAGAATTGGAACATCAACTAGAATCTTAAGCATATTATTGCTGCAACGTAAACACATCCTGTTTCATTGTAAAGGGATATTTTATATTGAAACCACTGCTTAGAGGTTTCAAGTTGAAGTTCAAGTGCCCAAGATTGCTACTTGAATTTCGGGATTTGTAACTTTATATGTTTGGATGAAATCCAAAACGGTTCTAAATTTAACAGTTTATTGGCATTTCTTAAGGTGGCTGAATAGATATTTTTGTATCCCCCTCTCCCTCCCCCCCGGATGGTACAACTGCACTTTCCATATGTTCTATAGGCGGTAGGTATATTTCCCCCAAACGTGGTTTTGAGAAAATTTGTATTTTTCAAGCAAATGTTTTTCTAGTATAAACATTACAAACAAAATTCGAAGTGTTTAAGAAACTAGAATAGTTGGGGATAACACTGATACTGCTAACACGGACTTACGTGGTGATATCTTTAATGAATAACTGCTAATTTTCAAACTGCTATAAAATGTTTATTTTTTAAGTTTATTATTTCTAGTTTGAAAACAATTTGAATTTTTTCAAAATGCTGTTGTTTCTAAAAAAAACGTTTGCTTGATGTTTTTGCGTCCAAGTTTTCCAAAAATAAAACATCTATGGAGCTTATCATCCGGTGGGGACAAAAACAAAATAAATATCTATTCAGCCACCTGAAAGTCGCATGTCAAAGTAATAGTTATCTATAAACTGAATGAACTGAATGTGTTTTTGTGTGTTTAACTTTAAAGGTATGGACTGACTTTCACTTAAGGTGGAATGCAACCGATTTTGGCGGAATAAAAGTAATAAGGTTACCAGTCTCTCATGTATGGAAACCAGATGTAATCTTATATAACAAGTAAGTTTCAATATATACACACTATTAGAAATAAGATTTGGATAAATTTATTTTTTCTTCCGTTTACTCAAAAGTTAAATCTAAAAATCTAGTAACTGCTGTAAAAGTTTTTTTTTTAAATATTTACAAAAATACAAAAATACAAAAATATTTTTATCAGTCGAATTTTTTTTAAAAAAAATTTTGAACTTTTCCCTTTAAAAATGTGCAAACGTTTCTTAGAAATTCGGTCATTTTCAATAATTTCATTCATCATTTTTTCATTATAAAATTCAAATATATAGTTTCATTTTAATTTCATTTGGTTCCAGGATAGTGATGATTTAAATCAGTTACTTTGAAATCTTTATTTAAAAATCATGAATTAAATTTATTTAAATCACTAGATTTTACTTTCATAATTGTTCATTTTTTTGTCTTGATTTTCTTCTGTTTAAGTTCGGTTAAAACATCAGTAAAAATTCATAAAAAAAAACTACAACAACTTTTCATAGTTTCATGTACATCTGAATTCTATATGATAATATGTAATAAGACTAATAACTAATAACTAATAGGACCTTAAACTAAAATACATTGCAAAATAAAATTAAAGATTAAAATAATCTTGGAAAAAGTTAATTCAACTTAAATCATTCTAACTTAAATAAAATAAATATATTTTCTTTAATTTTCTAAATAAAAAAAATGGCAGCCACCCTTGCTGTTTGGTTTTATATTGTAAATAATTTTTTATTGGTGTGTGTGTGTGTGTTTGGTCATTTCAAAAGCTTTTTACTTTGAGCACAAATCTAAACCTAAATAGTTATTTTTTTGTTTCAGACAAAAACAAGCAAAATGTAACTTCAATATTTATTAATATAGGACTTTCAACTAAGTAAAAGTTTTCAGACATAAGTACACAAAGGGTAAAAATTGAATAGAATTTCCTTCATTTTTCTTTTTTTTTTTCGTCTTCTAGACGAATCCCATAGTAAGCACATTAGGAGTTGTTTGTGTAGAAGATCTTAAAAATGAGACCAGATGAAGAAGAAGAAGAAGAAGAAGAAAAAAATTGTAGAAGAAAAATTTCATATCAGTCATATAAAACACGGGAAATATAAAAAAGACATAAAAAGTCTATCCCCGTCTTGTTTTCTGTCTCTATTTCTCCACCACATGCACCATAAGAAAATGAATATATTCTCATTCCCCATTCCCCCCCCCTCCCATCTTCATCTCCATCCTCATCCTCAACCCCATTCCCAATTCCTTCTTGATGTCAATGCATCAAATAAAAGAATGAAAGAAGAAGAAGAAAAAAAAAACTTCAAGTACTGTGTTTAAAACACGACCGAAAATTTAACCCCACTGTTTCCATTATGACCAAAAAATACACAACTAAAGAAAAAGAAACCCTACAACAAAACCCCTCTACTTTTTTTTATTCTAATAATACATAAAGTGATACTGTATAAGCATCATTTGCATTCTAGTCTTGGAATACTACTACTATTACCCCTACTACAATAAAAGGGGTTTCATTATGTGTACAAAAGAAGAAGTCAATGCCAAAAAGTGTACACTTGGAATATCAGCTAACATGTATTAGTTGTATACACACTGTGATGAGTCAATAACTGTATTACAAAAAAAAAGACTAGAGAAAATGGTTTAAACAAATACTGCAGTCACCTACACAACACCACCACAATTGTAAATGTAATGCCTCATTACTCGATTAAAGAAGTAATGCATGCAAGATTCTATTTTAGTGCACATTTTGTGTATGGGTGTACTCAATGGGGGGGGGGAAGCAAATGCAAAAATTAATTAGAGAAAAATGTATCAATTAAATCCACTACTTTGTGACCCAGACACAGATATAAATAGCAACATATTAATTTAAGTGTAACATTGATCTACTTGTTGCTATATATATTTTCTAACCGAATGTCTAATATACTGTAGAATTCTGGCCCACCAGCCGTTAGGCTCTAGGCGGCCACTCAATCCCACAGCTGGGATGGCCCAGCTTTCCACTAAAACTGTGTTCCCAGATAAGTCACTTGTTAGTATGAATGCAAGGTCACAACCATGAGAAACAGTGTTTTCCCAATCCTAGTCCCATTGGTTATGTTTAGTTATTCTGTTTCCTCTGTGCTACCCTCCTTATTAGCAACACTGCTTTTTAGATTTGCTACTGGGTTCCTCATTAACTACATAACGAAAAACTACTACTGCTGCTGCTGCAGCTGCAAAGGAGCAGACTGTCCGTAACAGGTCTGTCTTTAGAAGATCAACAAAATAAACTAGCCACAGTATCCCATGATCCCTACCAGCATTAATGACCAGCAAGGTAACCCTCATATTAGATTAACAACAGTGACAGACAGGCAATTAGAAAACGGGATGAATAGAAGTTGGCTCCGCCCTTTTTATGACAAACGGCAACTTATAATTGGTTTGTTGTATGGTTCGACGTTGAAAAGGGCGGAGCATGTGACGTCAGACTACATAACCAACCAATTAGAAGTTGTGTAAGTCATAAAAAGGGCGGAGCTAACTTTTTTTTCATCCCGTTTTCTAATTGCCTGTCAGTGAAAGTCATTTTCAAACCATAAAGCTCATAACAAGAAAATATTGCCCTTCTTGAACACAACCTAATTGCAGAAAACATTAAACTCTTAGCCCAATAAAATCAATGCACTGAGTATTTTAAAAACCCAACCCTCTCTCCCAAAACAAATCTGATTTTTTTTGTCTGAATAGGCCAATTTTTTTAATGTCTACAAAAACTGGCTTTTATTTTCATTGGTTGCAGATGTGTGGCTTAATTATTACCATATCGCTCACACATAAATATATCTTTATTAGACTTACATTATATATGCATTGTAAATTTCTAAGACTTAAAAAAAGATTAAAAAAATAACTAACCATCCTTTTATGTAAAAAAAAAGTATTTCTTCTCACTCATAAATAAAACTGCTTCAATTAAAAAATGATTATAATAACAGGATAAAAGAAACTTGCAAAGATTTGCACTTGTCAGTTGGTGAAACTGATGTAATGCACAAAGAAGTGTGCCAAATGGAACAAATGCCAAACTCAATAAGCATCAAATGGAACAAACAACAAACTGAATAACCAGACCTTATATTAAAGTTCACTATGTAACTAACAAAAATAGTAATCAAATAGACTACACACTTTAATTTTGGATCAAGCCAAACTCATGTAATAACCCTAAAAAAAAGCTGAAAATAACATGCTGAATTAGCCAATATTTGTTCTTAAACATCTATTCCTCAATTGAGAACACTGAATAAGCGTCAAACAGATTAAATGTCAATTGGAATAATGTCAGAAATTTGCAGTTTGTTCAATTTCGCACTTAATCAGTCACCTCTGTTAGAAAGAAACCATCTAATATCCTTCCTTATACTGCAATTTATAAGAGCTGACTTTTTCTTCCCCTTTTTTTCTCGATTTTTACATGAATGTTCTCGGAAAGTACGCACTCTTAGGGAAGAATCACACACGCATAATAAAAGCCCATGGAATATCACTTTGTAAGGAATTTAACAGAAGCGCCGTATATATTTCAATGCAAAAAACCACAGAAATATTCTGATTTTTTACGTACAGCCCAAAATTACTTCGAAAAATCTTCACAAAGTGAGCTAGCATCGTTTTTACATTGAGCCCATAGACACAATTATTAAAGAAAAAATGTTAATTTTTTAAAGTGCACAGTCGCAGCTTTAAGTTCTTTTTCTTTTGTATTTAAAGTTGTTCAATTTTTATGGTTTAAAATGCAATGTGTACTTTAAATATATGTTTATCTAGTGATACTTTTATTCATTAAATTTGAAAGTGTGCTTCCATCTTTTTTACTTTATATTACCTTAGCATTAACAGGTAATTTCATGTTTAATTTAATGGAAATTAATACCTAAAGTTTAAAAAAATGAGAAAAAAGTAAGTTATTGCCCCTTAAAAAAGAAGGGGTTAAAAGAGAAAGGTTTGGGAAACTTCCTTATTTGTATTAGGGAAAAAAAAACCTTTTATTTCCCTTAATTACCACCCAATGCCTCTCTAGAAGAGCAATACAAATGTCAAAATCACTTCAATATAAAAACTATGCTAGTGGTCCTTTAGATTTTTCGAAATTATTTTGGGATGTAACCCCTTAAGAATATTTGCCTGTTCTTCTAATTTCTGACAAACTTTGAATTTCATAAAAAAAAAATTCAATGTTGCATTAGCCTACTTTAACAACTCAAGCCAATAGAAGGCCCATCAAAAGCCAATAGAAAGGCACGTTTCTTTGGATAGTTTCTTTCAATAATGTGACGATGCTGGCCCTTTGGCGCCGCCGTTTCTCGAACTTCGTTGCCGTTGTTCCCTCTGAATCGGTGGTGCCGGGGTCGACTCTGTTGTCGACTGCTGCAGGCCAGCCTCTGTTGTACCTCTGGGGGTTGGGTTCACCGGGTGCAACATTTACTTGCCTTGCCTGGTACGGCCCACAAAAAGACCATCTTTCCTAGGGATCTTTAGATATAGGGCGTGACGATGCCGAAGGTACTCTAGTCCTTTTCGTTGGGTTGCTGGAGGCTCCAGGCAGAGGGACTCAGGCTGTGTATTTTAGGAGTACAGAAACCCAATACAGTTCAAATACACAACACTTGCACAGGTTTATGTATAATAAAATGTCTCTTTACTAACTCTTTGTTACATTATTGATAACACTCTTTACATTATTGTTTTTCTCTAAGTCAGAGCTTATTCCTTCTTGAACTCTGTACTCTGATTCAAGTTTACTCTTTTTGATTCTCCAGACTGACTCCGTTACTCAGTGTCTAAACTCTGACTGTCCTCACACTCAAGTCTCAGGCTCACTTGTCCAGTATCCTGGGAGGGGCAACTGTCACCTCAGGGCTTAATGATTAACCAACTGGGCCAATCATTGCCCTGGGCCCGGGATACTAAATCATAAGGAGAAATATTTTTGGGACTTATTCCCAATTTTCTCACAGTCGGACTTGGTTCCACAAATTCTCTAGAATTCGGGCCACCCAAGTCTGAACATCTGTGCACCAAGGGGTGCCGTACTGTCAAGACTGAATTTTGACTTGAGTGTTTCACCTTCTGTTTCTACAGGGTGTCACAATAAATAAGTTGTCTAACAGGAGTTACGTTAAAGGTCACATTTTATATGTTTCTGGCTAAGCTGAGTGAGACATCAGGGGTTCAATTCCACAGGCAATTAGAAATTGGGACAAACAGAAGTTGGCTCCACCCCTTTTTATGACGACCAGCAACTTCTAATTGGTTTGTTGTGTGGTTCGACGTTGAAAAGGGCGGAGCATGTGACGTCAGACTACCTAACTAACCAATTAGAAGTTGCATTCGTCATAAAAAAGGGCGGAGCCAACTTCTGTGTGTGTCTCAATTTCTAATTGCCTGTTTCAATTCATGGCTGCGGGGAGTTTATTTTGTTTATATATCAATTTCTGCCTAGATTATAACAACGTATCTTTTTGGCCAGTGAGGTTAAAACATCTAAGGATCTAAAATCTAATCACAAACTGTCACACTCGTCGAAGACAGGCTTAACTCCTAGTAATATATAAGAGCTCTCCATTTTCACATTAAGAAGTTTTGTGCAAAAGGTGAGAGAAAACACAGTAAAGTAATTAGAGAAAGAATTAACGATGGTATATATAATGTGCACGATGACCCCAGCCCCATCAGGCAGCCTTGTTAGTTCTCACGGTTTGTTTACAAAATGAATACTTTTCTCACGTTTGGTAACCTTGGAAACAACATTCATCTCATTTCTCTATCTCAATGAAGTGTCCATCACATGTTCCACTTGTACAGAACATGGATCAATGAAAGAGAAATTACATTAATTTTAAAAAAAGAAATCCACTTTTCCTATATAACTACTAAGTAGAATGTAATCCATACTTTTGAAACAAATAAATAATTGGTTTAAGCTTAGTTTAGTTGCACATCTAAAACTTGGCACTAAAACTTCAACTTGAACCCTCTGCGTAAGGTTTCTTTCCAACCTACAAAAATTTCATTCCAAGACATTCATTAATTTTTTTTTTCTTAAAACGTTGTTTCAGACGTTTCATTATTTAAATTTTTGAAGTTAAGAAGGCCTGTGGCAGAGAGACAAAAGTTCATTGCAGCATGTGAAATGCTTTGTTATAAAAGTTGTAAAAGATTATAGATTTAATATACGAAATTATTATATATTATATATTTAATATCCCAGGTCTGTGTATGTGTGTGTGTGTGTGTGTAGTAACAAAAACCATTGAAGCACATCGGAATTTATATAAATTTTGAATAAATGAACCGTTTTTTTTCTCAAGGTCAACTACATGTTGAACTCTTCATTTGGAAAGTGCAGAAGGGGGGGAGAGAGAGAAAAGTGGGAGGGGGTGACTGAAATTGAAATGAAAGGAGTAAAAAAAGGAAAAAACGACGTGCATGCACACGATTGCCTGTGAATTTTGCTCCTATCATTTATGACAGGTTACCCCACTGGTATATATATAATATCCCAGATCTGTGTATGTATGTATGTGTGTGTGTGTGTGGACTAACGCTGTGTCGGAATTTGTATAAATTTAAAAAAATAAATGAACTGCTTTTTTTCTCAAGGTCAACTATATGTTGCACCCTTCCCATCCAAGAACCCCATGATATTAAATTGGAGAGGGGAAAAGGTTGGAAAGTGTAGAAGGAGAGAAAGAGAAACGTGGAGGGGAAAAGGTTGGAAAGTGTAGAGGGGGAGAGAAACGTGGAGGGGTGGGAAAGTGGGAGGGGTGGCTGAAATTGAAATGAAAGGAGTAAAAAAAGGAACAAACGACACGCATGCGCACAATTGCCTGTGAATTTTGCTCCCATCATTTATGACGGGTTACCACACTAGTATATGTATATTAAGAGCCTAGATCCACGTCCATCTTGTTGTTTTGAGCAGACGACAACGAGACAAATGAGTGTTCTTATATAGTGTTACTAAAACTGAAAGAAATCGCTTCACAATCGCTCAATTCAATTACAGTAAAGCGTAAAATGCAATAAAAAGTATTGTTCTTCACGTGCTCGATTTATATAATTTTTGAAAAGGTCCTTCTATTTTTAAACAAGGTTCAAAGTCGTTCGTTTTTTCAACCCCATGTTAAATCCCATAGGATCAAAAACCGTCCCACAAACATTTGAAAAACTCTCATTAAAACTGATTTAGAACAATAACAAAATAATTAGCACATACATTCATGTATTGGCTTCACGATGTTACCTTTTTATAAATTTTGAAAAGGTCCTTCTATTTTTTAATAACGTTTAAAATCGTACGTTTTTTAACTCCATGTTAAGTCCCATAGGACTAAAACACTGTCCAACAAAAGATAAGAGAACTCTCATTAAGAATGATTTAGAGCAATCAGAAAAATTAGCACGTACTTACATGTGTTTATTGCCTTCAGGATTATTCCTTTTTCTAAATTTTAAAAGGGCTTTCTATTTTTAAATAACATTTAAAATCTTACGTTTTTTTAACTCCATGTTAAGTCCCATAGGAGCAAAAAACCGTCACCCAAACATTTGAAGAACTCCCGTTAAAAACAACTCAGAACAATAACAAAATAATTATTACGTGCATTAATCTACTGGCTTCACAATGTTTTCTTTTTATAGGGTTAGCCCGCGAAATTATTTTTCTATTAATTATTATGTGACTTCGAACCGGGAGAAAAAACGTTAAAAAACCGTTTTTCAATCAACAACGATCGCAGCACCTACATTCGGAGAAATTTTGAACTAAACGATGTATCTAGCCTCTTAAGCCAGGTCTGTGTGTGTGTGTGTGTGATTAACGCTGTACAAACAAGGACAAAAACCTTGAAGCATGTCGGAATTTATATAAATTTAAATGAATAAATGAACCGCTTTTTTTTTCTCAAGGTCAACTATTTGTTGCACACTCCCCATCCAAGAACCCCATGATATTAAATTGAAGAGGGGGAAAAGGTTGGAAAGTGTAGAGAGAAAGAAACATAGAGGGGGGAAAAAAGTGGGAGGGGTGACTGAAATTGAAATGAAAGGAGTAAAAAAGGATGAAACGACGTGCATGCGCACACCAGAGAAAATGAAACACTCATCATAAAAAGCTCAAATATAAAAAGGGGTGGGGATAATAGTAGCAAAATTAAACTAGAATTTATCATGGGCAACTGTGCCCAGCATTAGAATATCTTTTGCTCAGCCCTTTTATGAACGTCATCAATTTCTAATTGGTTTGTTACTTGGTCTGACGTCATAAAAGGGCGGAGGAAAAAAAATTCTAATGCTGGGCACAATTGCCTGTGAATTTTGCTCCCGTCATTTATGACGGGTTACCCCACTAGTTCACCCATATACACGATCTAGTATAGTTTGTCAATTCTAAATTTTCTCAAAATCGCAACAAACAATCAAAATATTCCTGTTTATTTTTATTTGGGTTTTTTTTTTTCTTAGTTAAAAAAATATAAATAATAGGTTCTGAACTTCTGTTGCCATATTCAAAGGCAGACAAGGTTTGACAAGCCAGGATTGTCAAGCCAGGATTGTCAAGCCAGAATTAATATTCTGTGGCCAGCTTTTCTATTACAATACATTTAATTTTTGTAAAGTATTTGTTTTTCCCACTGGCGTCATGTGTTGTTTGGTCTTTTGCCAGGATTTCAAACAATAAAATAAATTACTAAACTTTGAAAATAACGTTTAAAAACGAGTTTATTGAAGTTCCTTTTTAAAATTTTATAACTTTCTTAATTGTTGGATAATCTCTCTTTTTCTTTGTGCAAATTAATTTTAATATATCGCACCTCGACTGGAAGGGTGGCACAACACAAAAAAAACACTTTTTTGGAGGAAAAATAAGTTTAAAAGTTAAGGAAAGATTCATGGCTTACTTTGCCGAGCTTTTCAAATGCAAAAATCGTTTTAACTATTTACAACATCGGTTTATTTGGCTCCCCTACGACAGATTGAGATAGAAAAAAATGCAACATTATAAACTCATTTTCCTCAAAAAGTGTTTGTTTGAGTTGTGCCACTCTTCCAGCCGAGGTGCGATATATCTTAGCTTTCTCTATCTTATTAGATATTCATCTTTAAGCAGCAGCCATTTTTTGAGCCACTTTGGGAAAAATAAAAGCAAAAAATATATATATATATATATACAACTGAAGGCTACATTTTTGTGATATTTGCTGTCAAATTCAGGCTACATTCAATTACTACTGTTGCTTTTTTCTTTAATTTAATATATGAATCCTGTGTCAATTACACATTAAAATATAGAAAAATAGCAAAAAGAAAAAGAAAAAATATTAACATAAGCCCAATATGGTCTCACTATAGCCTATAGCATAATAGGTATTTTTTTTTCTTTCCAAATTCTAAACAAAGTGAATAAAATGCAATTGTGGCAAACAAGTTGATGCAAGTCTTAATTTTTTTCACCCTATTTCCCATTTTATTCTTATTTACTTATGGTGTTCGATTTATACATAAAGCAACTTGTTAGAAACACATAAATTGCTAATGTAAGGAGACGTACGGTGATGCAAATTCAATTGTTTCATGTGTATGATTGAAAAAAAAAAAACAATAGCAGCAGCAAGAGAAAACCCATTAAGATTCGAGCAGAAAATTGTGCCACCGCCATGTTTTGTAATAACCAAATTGAGAAAAAGACCACCATTATCCACCCTTCTTTATATACGTCTCGTCGAAAATGCTGCTATCAGATAAAATTAAAATTTCATGTCATATCTCTAGCCTCAGTGTAAGCTACAGACTAACAAACATATCAACTGACATTTGGTCTAAGAATTTCAGTTGCCAGGTAACCAACCCATTCATGAGATTAATAAATCTTCCTATAACTTAGGTTAAAAACCTCGAATAATTAGAAACAGAAATTAGTTTCCTTCATTTTGAAGAGGTAAATCTCATGTCAAATTGTCCTAATTAGTTGACGGCCACACAACAATGCAAGACCTTCTCATCAGGTGGGCAATTCCCCCTTCAACATGAAGAGTAGTAGAAAAGTATTATTCTTTAGTAAGAATGTCATTTACTTCACTTTTACTAATGGAGCAGATGTGGCAAATTTAACATCAACAATTTCTGTTCCTACTTCTAACTAAAACTCTTGATTATTCTTTTAATGCACAAAATTAAGAGTGTGCAAAATTAAGTGTTTTAGAAACTAGAAGGGTAGGGTTCCTGTTGAAATTTTTCAAATTAAACTTTTTAAAGGCAAAAATTTAAAAAAAAAATATTTTGTCTGCTTAAAGTTACGTCATTTCAGAACTCATAAAAAGCTTATTTTAAAAAAAAATATCAACATGAAAATCTTCCTAAGTGACTGAGAAACCCTTCTAGTTTTTAAAAGACATTCAAGTTTTTCTCTTCATCTTGCATCTGAAAAGACTATCGAGGCGTTTAAACACTTTAAAAATCATCTTAACGAAAGTTTGATATGGGGTTCGCTGCAGGTACCTGGTTGTGTCGACTGTACCATGGACGCAGTAAAACGTAATGCATGTATACTAGGAAGCTAGAAGTGACCCAAATAGCACAAATCTGTTGATTGCAGCATTTTCTACTACATATGCATGAATGCCTAAGAAGAAATTTAGAAACATAATGGAGCTAACGAACAGAAGGAACTGAACCACTTGTGGTTGTCTCAAATGGGATTTATTCTCTTATCTTCGAGTACATACAGTAGGAAAACGGCTACAGAGCTCTAGTAGAAAAGTATATTCTTTAGTAAGAATGTCATTTACTTCACTTTTACTAATGGCAACAGATGTGGCGAATTTAACATCAACAATTAGTTCTATGTAAAAGCTTAAGATAGAGCAAGGAAGAAGGCTGCATAGAAATTGTTTCATAAAAGAAAAGAAATAGAATGTAAACATGGAATCGGTTTTAAATATAGACGACAACTAAGTGCATTAATTCGAGATGCATTAATAAAACAATTAAGCAAGAAATACAATCCGTCAACTGAAATCTTTCACTGAAATGAAAGAGCTGTAAAAGTACTAAAAGTACATATTATATGCTAAATACTGAATCAAATTATCAATAACAAAGGATTTGAATTTGATGTATTTTTTTTTACGTTAAGACCCAAGGTGCACAAAAACATACATAGCCCTGTTTCATAAAAGTAAAAGTTTATATAACTTACAAGTGATTAGTTTTAATATTTACAAGTTAAGTTAAAAAAGCAACAATGTTTTTAAATACTGTACATTATATACACTACCTATGTTAACCTAATGAAATTTTTGTTTGTTTTATTTATTTCAGTGCTGATTCTCAATACAATAATGCCATAATAAACACGAACGTCATTGTCAATTCAACGGGAGAAGTGACGTGGTTATCGCATGGCATTTTCAAGAGCACCTGTGATATCAACGTTGAGTACTTTCCATTTGACATACAAAAATGTTACATGAAATTTGCTTCATGGACATACGATGGCTTTCAGGTAAACCCCCCCCCCCCCTCGGCAACCCCTCCCATTAATCATCATCTTCTTAATAGTAATTTATATTAAAGAAAACACTTTAGAAGCAAATAAGAGCATGGTGACCGCACTGCCACTTCAGAAATTAAGAGCCACTTTCATATTCATTCTAGCACTTCAAAGTATATTTGTATAGTATTAAAATATAGAACTTCTGAAATTGCAGCTAGATTTCCTCAAGATTTCTAGAGAAAATAGCTGCAGCCAATAGCATTATGTTTTCAGCTAGAAGTTTGACTCCGATTTTTAGATAGCGATTCCAGCTTGCTTCGCTCACTAGAAACCTATTAGTCAACCCATGTAGAAAACACTATTTTTTGGGATCTTTAATGAAGATTATAGCTCAAAACAGCTAATTCCTCTAGAAATCTGAGCGAATCTAACTGCATTTTCTAGAGAGCTAATTTTTCTAGTTCATATTTTATTTACTAAGATACACTCTCATTGGAGTCATTGCATATTTTGCTAAAGCCTGGGACACATTAGTGCGTCGAAGGCTTTCCAGCTTTCGCTGGTCGAATGGTAAGTTTGACACACAGTGTGGCCTTGAGACGGATGCTGAGTGTCGGATGCCGAGCTTCCAACTTTCGACATTGAAAGGTATTGGAAGGCAGTCAGGCAAGAATCGGTTTCCTTGTCTTGCGTCAAAAGGCTCCTCCAACACTGGAATGTGCTCACCCCACCATTCATGACTCAACCACACAATGCGTCCAGTCCGGCATTTGCAACCAATTTCAAAGGAACCTACCGCTAGGTATGCGGAGGCGTTTGGTTCCAACGTTTGCCCCAACATTTGAACCAATGTTGGACACATAGTCCGACCGGTTCATTAATTGCGAACGTACAAGTGTCCAACTGGCAAATGTTGAAGACAAGTATGTGTACAGCGTTGAATCCAACGTTGGACACATAGTGTGTCCCAGGCATAAGAAAGGAACCAATGAAGGGCATAGGTCATAAAAATCTACTTTTCCATGTATTTTAAGTTCTTTAGAGACGTTTCCCAGCTATCGATTTTTTCTACGATTTTCGGTAAAGTCAAAATTAACTTTTTCATTTTTATTTCTATACATCTATAGGTAGATCTGATTAAACAGAATCACGAAGCGGATATAACAAATTATCAACCGAACGGGGAATTTTATTTAGACGAATATTCAGCCGAACGCAACGAAGTGTACTACTCGTGCTGTCCAGGACCTTATCCAGATATCACTTATTCACTTAAACTACGTCGGCGACCTCTCTTCTATGTCTTTAATTTGATACTACCCTGCACCTTACTCAATGGCATTGGTAAGTAATCAGTTACCAATGTATTCTTGTTTTTCTTATTGTTGGACTTGGATTGGCAATTTTATATATAAAGGCCCATGGGCCTGGTGGGTCTCATGGGCGTTGTGGACTAGGCCCATTATAAAGTCGCATGGGCTGGGCAGAGGGTCCAAATTTTTACACAATGGAGGTCACTACATGGTGATGACACCTCCGCCTTCAAAGGCAATCAAAAGGCAATCAAAGAAATATAGAGAAATGACATTTATGTTTCTTTATAAACAAATGTGTAACAACAAGAAAAAAAAACTCAGTGCGCATATAAATAAAAATATAAACCGCCCACTCCCCCTCTAAAAACCTCTCCAAAATGTGTATTTGTTAATGGCTGCAACATGTTGTAGAAAAAACAATTCATATAGATGTAAAAACCTCATTGATATTTTCATGAAAATGTTTTAAAACTACTTGTGAAGACAATTAAGGGGATAATAACAGCTTTTTCTTTCAGTTATTCGGAAATGAACTAAGCTTTCTAAAATAAAGAACAATTAATTTACAGAAAAATTCTTCCTGAAGTACTTGTAACCACACCGGAGAGAGAAAACAAAAACAAAAACAAAACATGCTTGTTTATTGTCATGTGTAAAGATAAGGGCTTTTTTTGTTGGACCTCTACTGAACTTTCTGAATAACTTCAAATGGCATTGTTAGTTGATGTACTTTCTTCCATCACCCCCCCCCCCCCCCTGATCTTTTTTTTACTCATGAATAAATATATCTCCAAGAATCTTTCTTTATACATCTCTAAATGTTTTTCTATATACCCTCCTCCCACCAGAACTATCATACATTTTTAAACGTTCATAAGTTACAGCCAGGAGACAGCAGACATGAAATATGCATACCATAAACATGTACACATCTACAGTATATAAGGTCAGACTCGGCTTTTGCTTTTCCTTGGAAAAAAAAATCCATAAGCCATAAGCAACAGAGTCAAATAGATTAAAGTATTTCTTTTCAATACAAAAAAAAGTGGCAGAATGCGGAAACATATAAAGAGCTAGAATATATTCAATGCGCGAATTGCAGATAAACAGTCCTTACATCAATGCAGGTCTCTTTCTAAGGGTCTGTCAGGAATACAAGCGTATTTGCATATTTGCACGTATGAAATCGAAGTTAGTTTTTAAAATTTTGGTAAATGTAAATTTACATTTCACAATTTACGAAAGAAGCTCTTTGGTCCATCCAATTTTGAGAAGTTCCGGAAGGGCTTCATGAGTTCTATATTCTTGGGAGGTTTCGTAGCTTTGAGAGGCTCCAAAGGGTTTTCCAGTTTTGAGAGGTTTTTGGATGCCTCACAGTTTCAAGAACATTCCGACGCCTTCACAATTTTTCTAGGCTTCTGTTGGCTTGTTTATCCTATAGTTAAAATTGTATATTTTAATATGCTGTGAACAATTAGCTTAAATTTCAAAAATGTAGTTAATAAGCTTTTGAAATACGTATCTAAACACAAATTACGTACACCACTCAACAATGCATAAAAAAGTTTGACGCACCGGCGCCTGGAAGGACCGACGCAGATGGCATTTGACACCTTGCCACCCGAGCCAGTATGCCTCTGTTCTTAAGAATTCTATAGGTCTCTGAAAAGTCCTATGTAGAGGGGTCTAGATAGTTCTAGAAGGTTATGGGTATTTCTAGAGGGTTATGGATGGTTCTGGAGGATGTTGGATAGCTCTAGAGGATGCTGGATAGTTCTAGATGGTTTTAGTACTTCTAGAGGATTCTGGATATTCTTTGAGGATTCTGGATAATTCTTAAGGGTTCTGTGTAGTTCTAGAAGGGATCTGACAAATAATAAGAGGTTCGTGGTGAGTTTTAGAGTTCTGAATAATTCTACAGAATTCTGGAGAGTTCTGAAAGGTTGTATGCGATTCTAGTTAATCCTTAGAAACTTTAAAGGATTCTTTAGAGTTCCAGAAGGTGCTTTAGGTTGTTGAATAATTCTGAAGAATTCTGATATGCAAAAAAAAAAACTTCTGAAGTGTTTTGGTTCTGTACGGTTTCTTCAGACTTTTAGCACTGTTGTAGAAGGGTTCTGCAACAGTTTTATAGTAGTTTTTGAGCTGCTGCATAAACCCAAACTAAATAAGCAACAGTTGATTTCAAGAATCTAGATTTCTTTAAAAAAAAAACGCCTGAAAAGATTTCTCGCGTGCGCTTTTTTGAACAGGATTTTTTAAACCTGTTTACCGAGAACTACTTCTTCAATCCTCATTTTTTTTCTATTGAAAAAAAAGCGTTTCTTTATTTGTAATCATGTCAAAATCAGTAATGATCTTTTCTGACCTCTTTGCAATACTTTTTATTTGTGTGGCCCACTTTCATAAAAGATTGCTCATGTAAATTACCCTTTCATGCGTATACAACATATACATACTGTACATTGTACAATAGACCGTATTTTGCTCTTATCTCTAGTGAGTAGAAAAGCATTTCAAGTCGACTGTAGAAACAACAAAACAAAACAAGGATATAGTGGGATGGATGAATTAATGGCGGAAACACTGCATTAACTTTTTTTTTCTCCTTATTTTTTAAATAAAAAATGTACAGACAATCTCGAAATACTTTTTTTTTCTTGCTACAGCATGTAATAAATATATGAAGAAGGTCTCCCCTATACTATTATGCTTTTTTTTTCCTTTCAAGATTCACGCTGAGGTGAATCTGTCTGCGGTTCAAGAAATAAATGTATGTGGTTTTGTCTGCCACTGTAACATTTTTTTAGGGAAATTTTATTGGCAAAAAAAAAGGTGCAAGGGATGTTTCAGAAGTTCTTTATTTTGAAATAAATTGAACACACGTAGCCCCAGCGCCCATTCACAATAATAGGCGAAACCCACGTTTGCTTTATTTTTCACCAGTTCAAATTTTCACTCCAGTGGAAACAACGCCTAAGGCTAAAACTTTTATGCAAATAGCAATTTTAAGATATGAAATTATATATATACACTGTATATAAAAAAACCAATTGTGCACTAAGAGAATCGAAAAATGCAAAGCACGGTTGAAATTGTTCATTTTATGCAAACAAAAACGTATATTTTATATACCAAAAGTACAATTAATTAAATATCTGAGGAAATTAATAGCTATAATTATCAGAAGCAATAATAGAAAATGAAAATACAAAATCGCAGAATTGTTTTCCTGTTAAAAAGTAGTTATGCAAATTTTCAAAAATTGTGCATTTTCTACAAAGTTTTGGCCTTAATAATGATACTTTACGCAAACATATAATCTGAATTATGCCTCTATATAAAAAGTAATCGGTCTAGAAGATAATCAGCATTAGAGCTGTTTACATTGAAGCAGAAAATCCAATTTAGTTTCTTCTTTTTTTTTTTTTTTCATCTTCTTGGTACATAAAGATAAACGGCCGAGGTTCCACATAAAGCAAAAAAAAAATCCAAATGAAAATGCGACTGAGTCACTAAAAATAGATTATCTATAATTAAAAATAATTCTATTTTAATTAATTTAAAATCCCACCCTTTTTTCTTCCCAAATAATTAAAATAATTCTATTTTAATTATTTGTCAGAAAGTTGACAGAAAAAAGTGAAATCCTTCCTTTCTGGCATGTGGAATTACATTTATATCAGCTAATAGGAGAACCTCCTTCATACGAATTCGTTTTTATGAATCCTCCTTTTAGGGGATGGACCAAGCACGCTAAAAAACTACTAAAAAATAGAAAATCAAAAAATAGAATTCAGTTATACAATTGTATTTCTATGGTCCTTTGCACTTAAAGTTGTATGACGCTTCTGGTAAATGCCTTAAAAAGTTTGAATATTTTTTTCTGCATGTGTCATTTTTTCCTTATTTTTTATCCCCTTTTCTATAAACTCGAAGATGCCGTCTTCAAGTGTTTTCTAATGCAAGGCCAAGGTCCCACATGCAGAAAAACAAATCCCACTGAAAATAGAATTTATTTGAATAATTCTGTGAAATATTATTTGGCAAAAAGTGTGCTGAGAAATAAACCGAAATTGTTTCAACTTTTTTATGTATCTATTTTACCACATGTAATTACATTTTAACACCTAATAGGGAAGTGACATTTATCTGTTTTCTATTAAAAAAAAACTATTGAATGCAAAAGAAAACATAAATAACTGAAATTGTATTGTTTTGTAATTTCTATGTGGTTTTCTACACCTAATCACCTAATGCGTTAGGCTTTAAACGCGAAACAAAGCAGAAATATAGATAAAACTTTAATCTGACATTTTTTCTTCTCTATTCCTACTAGCATTTTCTTCTTTTTAACGTATGTGGGGACCCAGACAGACAGGCTTAATAGTTTGCATAAGAACACACGAATGGTTTAATTAAAAGACCACATTGAGGACCATAAAAATCGATACCCCCCTCGCCTCCCCCCTCCCCACATACACACACACACAGAAAAAGAACACCGCCACCATATTATATAATGTTCTAAAAAAAAGACAATACCGTTAAGAAACTGAACGACTCAAACTATTAGTGTTTGTAAACGCAACCCCCCCCCCCCCCCCCCCGAAATGATGGAATTGAGAAGTTCTGCATTGCACATACGTTAGTACTACGGCAAACCGGTGTATTCATATTGTACACGCCACGTACGGGTATGTCAAAGTCACATGTGGTGGTAATTTTTACAGATTATTTATCTTAAGCAGATAGCCATCTATAGTTAGGTTCTCATCATAATCACCTGTCTAGACGTTCCATAAAATTACCAATTACAGCATGCGTAGATCTCACATAAATAATTAAATAATAAATAACGTTTGCAAAGCAAAAAACAAAACAAAAACAATTTCAACCCCAAATAGCAACACACAAATGTGGTTTTTTTTTTTGCCTAACAAACAAGACTAGGTGGAGGTTTAAATCTAAGAGAACTCTAGGTTAATTGATGGTTGACTCTAGGAGAACTCTAGCCTCTAAAAATCAGTTGTATTCTCGAAGTGAATGGTACATATCTCCATGAGGAAGTTAGGATTACCTAGAGGCGGAAATAAACAAGGGAATGGGTTGCTCAAAAAGTTTAGAAACCCACTGCTCTTAAAAAGTCTCTGTGATTGAAAAAAGGCATATTTTACACTTTAATAATTAATAAAGTAACAATAAAAATGCGTTTTTCAGTAAAAAAAATGCTGGTTAGAGGCTATAATGTAGATCGTGTGTATTCATGGTAGCATACATGTGTGTATGCAATTTTGTTAATTTAATACATGAAATAGAAAGGAGGATACAAGGATAGGTCTGCAAGGTCTGTTAAAGATAAAAATATGTATGTTGACAGTGTAATCCTAATGCTAGACAAACTTCAATGCAAACGACAGAGCTGAGCAAAGCCTTGCTCTTCTTGAACGCTTGCTAGCTTCAGAGAACAGGGTGCTGTTAGATGGAGGTTTTACTATAAACCCCCCTATAAGTAAACATGGCCATTTAATAATTATTTTAAAAAAAAACAAGAGCAAGAGAACTGATGCCATATTTGTGGTCTTTCTTTCCAAATGTATTTAGAATGTAAATGATGGTCTAAACCTTGTGTAAATCGCAGTCCTACTTATAATTGGGAATTATCCCTTCCTGCCACCATAGCTTTCGAGCTGATTTCAAGTGTACTGAGTTGAACTGAATTGAAATAAGTGTTAGCCAGACTATTATGAGTTGTTGTGGTAGGTCTTAATATAAGGCCTACTTGTGAAGTTAACAAACTAGGTTCAACTTTTAAGAATAAAGTATAAATGTTCAAATCATAATTGTCACTTATTTGATTTATCATTCACGTACATGTTTTCAACATTTTGTTATTGAGTTTTTTTTTTCTATCTGTGACAATTGATGGCATAAAAAGATAAATCCTCTTTCTCTCTCTTTGCTAAGCAACAGAACAAAATAGGAAAAGGAGACGTTTAAAGCAAAGCTAGCAGTGATTGCCATATTTCAGGGGGAACGTAACCATTAAATAACATTCCCTTTTTATATTTTTCCCTTTTCAAATAACAGCAAATTGCATTTCTATGTTAAAATTGAAGCAATGCACATTCGTGTGTATATACATATAGAAAAAGAAAGAGAGAGAGAGAAAGAGAGAGAGAGAGAGAGAGAGAGAGAGAGAGATAGAGAGAGAGAGAGAGAAAAGCATACAAATAACCACCAAGTTGCCAAATGTGGAAGTTTTTGAATCAAAAATATAAGAATATGCATCAAGTAACAGCAGCACCAGCACATATATTACATTATATTCATAGAAACAGTATGCACAGTATATGCATTTCAATCTTTTCCTAAACACGTTACAAAAACGGAAGTTGAGAAAATGTGATAGAAAGAGAGAGAGAAAAAGAAATGACGAAAAGTCAGAATATGAACCCTATTGCAAATAATGTATCTATTTGGTATTTCGTTCAGATTTCCTCTCTCTCTCTCTCCCTCTCTCTATCTATCTATCTCTCTCTATTCATTAGATGATTCATGATATTAGGCTAATGTAGAAAATTAAGGTATCTACTTTAATGTTTCTTCTACGCGCCTATGTTTAATAAGCGTTTATTGAACCCTAAACAATAGGTTAACTTTTTTATGCATTATGAAAAAGACTTTTTTTAAATGTAATTAAAATATTTTTATGACAAAATGAATTAAAAGTTGAAAAAATTATGTAATTGGCATTGGAAAAATAAAATGAACTGCAGATATTTTCCGCCTTTCAGTTTCAGGAGCAGAATTAAGAGAAACTAGAAAGTGTTTTAGAAACTGTAAAAGTAGCTCAATCACTTAAGAGTAGTTTTTCATGTTGATATTTTTGAAAATAATCTTTTATAGACAAAAAAAATTAAAAAAATATTTTGCGGTTAAAGTTGTGCTATTTTCAAACCCACATAAAAAGCTTATTTAAAAAAAACATCACCATTAAAATACCCTTAATTAATTGAGCTACCCTTCTAGTTTCTACAAGTTTATCTTCAATTTCCACCTGAACGACGACAAAATAATCAAAGTTCGAGAGGTGTTCACACTTTAAAACCACCATAAGGCCTTGTTTCCACTGTGGCAAAAATTTGCACTCTGAAGATATCAACTGGTGAAAAATAACAGTGTTTACTATAAAGAAATGTGCTAATTCATTTCTATTAATTGGACAATATTACATGACTAATAATGGCCAGGGCGCAAAACTTAACATGCCTGAGACCGGGTCGTGGCGATCGTGTCGTAGCGATCAGAATGCACGCGTGGCCCTATAGCCTTAAACTTTTAATTAAAAAAAAATATGTACAAAATAAGTAAAGAAAATTGAAGAAAACAACTTTGCTTGAAAGAAAAGTTGAAAACTTATTTGAACAACAATGACAACAACAACAGCAGTTGCTTTACCAAATGTCACAATGCAGTTATTTGCGTTTTTTTACCCAAAAAAAACTGTTTGGTGTATTTTTCATATCACATACAGTTACACAAAGTGTGAAAATACCATTTTCTATAGTGTGTATTGAATGTAGACACAATTTAGCGATTTTATATATATATTTGTTCTCTCAGTGGTTGCGCATTGCATGCAAGGAAGCATACAAATCAAGTCAGATTACTCCCAGTTTCTCTTTTTCCAACCTTTTTCTCCTCCTTCCCTTTCTCATCCCTTTCCCACACCCATCATCACCCACCAGATTGAATTGGTTTCAGCATTGAAGTGCATTGCATATATATATATATATATATATATATATATATATATATATATATATATATAGCCTCAGAGAATCATAAATATACATATATACATTACATGTATATATACTGTGTGTATATATATATATCACTAAAAAAAAGTTCACTTGGAAGTTGATACGTTTAACGAGGATTATTTGCAAGAATATGTAAACGGTTGTTTGCTTGGGTTACTTCTTCGTTGGTTATTGATTTTATTTAAGCAATAGGAGCCTCCTTCCCATATATAATTTTATACTAAAATGACTCCCCCTTCATACACCCCTTTCACACACTAAGACTTGTCTTTCTCAGCAGGAATATTTTCTTTTCTATGAAAATACATTCTCATAGTTAAAAAAAAAAGTTCAAAATGTGAAAGAAAGACGATTTACATATAAATACTACAGGATGTTCTTGAAATGCAAAACATCTATTGTAGAGAAGAAGAAGAAGAAAAAAAAAAGTAACCAAAATTTATCATGTCCTAAGTTCCTGACTGAATCTATATCAAATTTTCTTAAGTGTTGTTGTTGCCCAGCAACAACTTCGTTTGAGATTTATTTGTATATTATATGTGCTCATCATCTCTGGAACATAAACTATGCATCTAGTTCACATGATTGATTCAAATCACGCAATTTAAATCACTGGAAAAAATTATTTATCATGATTTAAATCATTTCTATACAAAATTTATAGAAAATTGTTATTTTTTATGCTTTGTTTTCAATTATGTTACTGGATATCAGTGACCTGTAAGTATTAGAACTATGGTGTGCTAAATGGCAACTTCAACTTAATAAAAGAAAAATGCCCTATAATGATAATAGCTAGTGGGGAGCAATCCAATAGTTTCCATATATAATTTACTCCATCCCACTCCCACTTTCACTCCCGATTTAGGGATAAAGCTTAAGCCTCATTTTCACTGTGTTAGTTCTTTCATGAGAGTAGCTGTCATAAAAGTTGCGATAGTTCACTCTCACGATAGCAACTGTCTACATGTCTTGACGTAACGTGATAGTTCTGTCGTGACAGTGTGACGTCTACTTCACAGATATCATTGAGTCAACAACAGTGTTGCCTCTCTCTCCCTCCAGAAGCCAAATTTCCCTACAAAGTGGATATTTCTCTACAAGCTGGTCACTCAACAACTATTACTATTGCGACAGTACTATCAACAAATCTAATCAAACGAGACAGTGTGACAGTGCTATCGCAACAGTGTGATAGTGACTAGCTTGTGGTCTTCACGATGATAGTTCTCGCGATAGTTGCTGCTGACATGACAGCAACTATCGTGAAATCTATCGTTGTGAAAGCAAGGCTTTACTTCTAAACTGTTTCGGAAGCCACATGTTGAACAGATTATTTCCAAAGTCAAGGCAAATGTTAGGCTAGTTTCACACGACGATCCATACACCACAATACGTGTATGATACTAAATTTCCATGAACACAAATAGAAGCGTTCATACAGCGATACTCGTGGTAAACAGCATCGCGATCCTGATTTTGTGTATCCTTGGAACCTCGGCCGCCGTCGACTTTTTGTAAAGCTCAACTGACAAACAATGATCGACACCCACAGGTGAATGTTGTATCACATGAGTATTTTCTATTTTTATTCCCAGATACGTCTATCGCATACGTGTATCGCGATACACGTATGCGATACGTCGTGTGAAACTAGCCTCAAGGTTTTAGAGCTCTTAACAAAATCTAAAAGGGTGTCCAAAAGAAGTAAAGTGTATAGCATACAAAGCACTGGTATGCTCACATCTAGAGTATTGTATCATCATGCGTAGTTCCTACACTTTTGAGAACAGTTACAGTTGAGAGCAACTAGAAAACGGGACGAACAGAAATTGGCTCCGCCCTTTTTATGACGAACGTAACTTCTAATTGGTTGGTTATGTAGTCTGCCGTCACGTGCTCCGCCCTTTTCAACATCAAACCACGCAACAAACCAATTAGAAGTTGCCAGTCGTCATAAAAAGGGCGGAGCAACTTCTGTTTGTCCCGATTTCTAATCGCCTGTCTGTTGAGATAGTTCAATTCTGTTGAAATGGTTCAACATAGGGCTGTTATGCTCGTAGGTTTGTGGCAAATATCAGATTAATGAGTTTGACAAAATGCTTTTGAAGTTTGGATGAGACAGTTTACTTGCAAGAAGAACAGATTTTAGTCTAAACATTCTGAAATGGATGATAGAAGGCTCATGTCCTAAAAAACCCAACTTTAGATAAACTGTGCAGGGCATTATATTTGTAAACTTTGAATATTTGCTCATTTTTATATGAATAATACGAGCATAAATTTTGAGTTTTTATTCCTTATAAAAGAGTACTTGTTCAGATCATTTCTCATCAGAAATAGATACAGGTTATTCATATTTTATAAACTTTGTACTTTCCTATTGAGCATCTTCATAAAGTCTATGCTAGATTTTGGTCCGTGCTGTCAACAAATAAAATACAAAATAAAAATCACCAGCCTCGACTCCTAATTATCAGAAAAATGTTTGTATTACAAATGTTGACAGTTTGCATCTATGCATTGCTATTTTACAAATTAAATGAACCTTGGATGCTTTGCTTCTCTTACTGCACAGATTAAATTAAAAAATCAAGTCATTTTCTGTTGTGAAATAGGTGTTTTATGAAAGTTGAGTCCCCTCATAAACAAACTCAAGTTTTTGAAAGCAGTTGCTCACTATATTTGGAGTATTTGCTGAACTTTATTTAAATTATGGTAAAATAGAACTCATGAGCAAAAATGCTCACTTATTATTCACCTGACCCAATATCTAATTTTTTTTTTAACTTTTTTTAGTTCTCAGTTGGTTTCTTTGATTCTTGTTAAGTTTTAAAATCTGACTTGTGACTGTGAATGCGAGTGCTCTGTACTCAAAATAGTAAACTGTCAGCAAAAACCTTTACAGTAGGTTGAGACCTCAACCAACATTACATACAGTAGTAGGCGTATATATACATTTTGCCTAAGTTTTTTGACTCTGCTAAACACAAGTATATCAAAAGAAAAGCAACTTGGGATCTACCGATGAATTAATTTACGGTTTTGTAACTCCCACCCACATATATTCTTTTATATAGCCTTTCCTAGGAATACATGAAAACACCAAGACCCATTATCGACTTTCCAATCATGAAGCGTCAAACGTATTCCTCCCATGACATTGCTCTGTGTGTGTGTGTGTGTCTTTTGTTATAGCATCACTTGTAAGACACATCAACTACTATTATAACAGTATGTCCATGTACGCCTATATACAATGGTATATTATACAATGCACACAAATATACCAGATAAAGCACACAAGTAACTTGTCTTTGTTTGTTTTTTACCATCCTATTCAGTGTCTTCAATGCAAAAAAAAAAGGAAAATGGGACATATATTAAGTCAAAAACGAATCTTCATTTATATTGATGCACCTTTAAGATATGTGATTTTCAAACTTTCGGCGTTTTTAGGAGAAGAAATTAGAAAATATCAGAAAGAAAAACAGTAACTGAACTGCTTATTAATGTATGTAACTTGTTATAGACAATATTTTAAAAACTAGTGGGGTAACCCATCATAAATGACGGGAGCAAAATTCACAGGCAATTGTGCGCATGCGCGTCGTTTTTTCCTTTTTTTTACTCTTTTCATTTCAACTTCAGTCACCCCCTCCTCCCACTTTTCTCTCTTTCTCTCCCCTTCTACACTTTCCAAACTTTTCCCCTCACCCCCTCCCACTTTTCTCTCTCCCCCTTCTACACTTTCCAAAGGAAGAAGAGTTCAACATATAGTTGACCTTGAGAAAAATTTATTCAAATTTATATAAATTCCGACATGCTTCAATGGTTTTTGTTACTACACACACACACACACACATACCTGGGATATTATATATATATATATATATATATATATATATATATATATATATATATATATATATATATATATATATATATATATATATATATATATATATATATATATATATATATATATATATATATATACATATATATATATGTATATATATATATAATAATAATAATATTGGCTGCTTAAACTGAATTAAAAAAGCTAATTTTAATATAAAGTTAGGGCCTACTCTTAATGTTGTTTTTTTCCTGAAAGACAAAATAACCTTTCTAGTCATTTTTTTAAATCCACATATTAAAAAAGTTATGAGATCAATTATTAACAAAATATTTTATAGAATGCGAAATTTATTGAAAAATTAACGTGTTTGTGAATACTTTGAGATAAATTCAGGAAGCTAACTTGACTCATGTGAACAAAATTTCAACATAAAAACTACTGTCATGTTTAATTGATAACATTGGAATGTTTTCTGTTGTAGGGCAATATACTACAATTTGTTGAGTAGTTTGACCCTTGCTTTAGACATGTCATTTTCTTCTTTGACCCTGTCCTCTTTTTTTTCTTCTTTTCTGTTGAAGGTTTAAACATACAACTTCTAGAGAACAGGTTCATTTAAATAATTTAATGATTCCTAAGTTCTTGTTCTAAGGGGTGAATTATGTAACCTTCTTGCACTGATGGCGCAGCACTGAACTCTCACTTCCGGTGGCAATAAGTGAAAATAAACAGAAAACCTCAGAAATCAGCTTTCTTTGGACTCTTATGAGTTAAAGACATCTGAATAAATAGAAACACACATACTGTGTACATACTACATATACGCAGAATGAGGTTAATACAATAACAATAAAGAGAAAATATTGTTGTTATTGTACTGTATTATATGAAAACTGCGCCCAATACAAGTGTATAAGCCTCAAGATTATATTTGTAAACATAACCTTTACTCTATTATGATGTCGTGTCTTTGCGCGTTATTGATTCCAAGCCTTCTCTGTTTCTACTTAGGGAATTGGTGAAATTATCTTTTCTATATGATGATCTTATTTTTGACCCTTTTTCAACTGACATTTGAGATAGAGAACAAAAACATTAGGATACATTAAAATTAATGTGAAATGTTCTGTAGATAATATTATTAATGTCATATATGGTTCACTATAAAGATGAAGAAGAATCACAAGTGAAATTTTTTTTTTAGAAAAAAGCAACAGCATCACAATAATAATATCAACAACAACATAAAACATATGTCACAATGATCGAAATAATACTATTCATTCCTCTCTACGTCATTTTCATTAAATGAAATTACTCAATTATTCAATAATGCAAAATGACGGGAGCCAAATTCACAGGCAATTGTGCCCAGCATTAGAATTTCTTTTCCTCCGCCCTTTTATGACATCAGACCAAGTAACAAACCAATTAGAAATTGGTGACGTTCATAAAAGGGCGGAGTGAATGAAATTCTAATGCTGGGCACAATTGCCCGTGATAAATTCTAGTTTAATTTTGCTACTATTATTCCCTCCCCTTTTTATATATTTGAAAGAGAAAATGAGCGTTTCATTTTCTCTGGCGTGCGCATGCGCGTCGTTTTTTTTTTTCTTACTCCTTTCATTTCAATTTCTCCCGCCCCCTTTTTTCCCCTCCACGTTTCTCTCTCTCTCTCCCTCTACACTTCCCAACCTTTTCCCCTCTCCAATTTAACCTCATGGGGTTCTTGGATGGGGAGCGCGCAACATAATCTTGACCTTGAGAAAAAAAAGCAGTTCATTTAAGTTTATATAAATTCCGACGTGCTTACACGTTTTTGTTCTTGTTTGTACAGCATTAATGTACACATACAGGGAATAAAGACAGACGGGGTTTAATATATATATATATATATATATATATATATATATATATATATATATATATATATATATATATATATAATATTTAATATTTAATTAGCTGCCATTAGACTAAAGATATGAGGATTGTCTTTTTTCTTTATTAATTAATTATTCAATCCTGTTTTCTTCATTCAATAATTCAAAAATAAAATAGATCCTTACTTTCAAAAATAAGAAGATATTCAAGAGTAAAATAAACTAAAACACATCCTTATCAAATTTAGTTTCCAGTCTTAAAAAGAAAATGGTGAAAAGAAAAAAACGAAAAAGTAATGGAGGATTTCTAAGATGGTCTTTTTCTCTGAATGTTTCAAGATGAATATTGGTCTTAGATTTTCTTTTTTGTTTCTGTACAGAAAAAAGTCTATTGGGACTTTTTAATCCCTAAGCATTTCACTTTGTCACTTTTGTTACAGTTTTGTGTTTTCTTTTGTCTTTTCTTTTCTCTTTGGAACTATCTCATTACGTGTGTAACTCGTTCTGCTCGACCAATGAACAAAAAGAAGAGTGCAAGACAATCTCAAAGACAGCATAAAAAGAAGAAAAAGAATTCCTACAATTCTTTCATGGCTGAAGTAATGAGCACCACATAGAAACACACTATACCCACACCCACACCCACACATACAAGAGTAGAAAACAGCATCCTTATCGAACGTGCCTCTTTGTTTCTTATATTTTACAAAAAAAAAAGGAAGAAAAATATTTGACACATTCTTGTTCACAATCTTCTAAAACATTGCCACCAATGGCCCACCATTACATAGCAATTCCATTGAAGCATTTGTTTTCACATATAAAAAAAACAATTGCTTTATTTATTGAAACACTGTTACAACAGCACAGAAAAATCAACAATTATAGGGTTAGGGATATTTATTTATATTCATTCAAAATCAAGATAATGCAATTATCATACATTGACATCTATTTGAACTTTTATTTGTCTAGAACCGTGAAAATAAACTGCACATTTTGTACATTTGAAATTATGGTTTTGGTTGGTTGATCAGGTTGTCCTCACTAGGGCTCCGTATGTTTCTTACATTCAAAATTACATTATTGGTTGTCTTATGAGGGATAGACTAATTGTAGGTCATGTGTGACCTATACTTTAAGATATGAACTGTAGGTCACTCATTGACCTATACTTTTTACATTCTGGGACTGTGCCTCCAGATCCTCACCAATATAAAAAAATCTTTAATTTTTAATGTTACCCAAAATTGAAATATCTACAGTCCTCAGGTTCTTTATAATCTTTACAAAGATGTTGTAAGATTGTCTTTTATTTCCATTCACATAGAAATTGACAAAAAATAATTAAGGTTTCAAAACAAAAGTAAAAAAAAGGAAAAGAACAAAAGTAAAAAAAAAATTGCTTACTTCGTTTACTGTAATACTTAATAAGAAAAAAAGTAGGGTATGTTTAAAGAACACAGTCAATGTGAATCACTTTTCTACTAGCCAATGGAAAAAAAACCCACATGGGATTTACTTTCTACTACTTGAATTGTCTGTCAATGTGCATTCGAAGTTAAAGTTTAAACGTCATTATAGATAGAAAAGAAAAGAGAAAAGTGGAAAAGAAAAGGGAGAAGAAAAAAAAAAACCTTTGAATCAGCTTTTTTTTTCTACCACATCTCAAAAAGAAAACATCTTTTCTGGGTATTGAATTGCAACAAGCTACATACCAGAATGGTATTCAGTTCAATTCACTGGAAGGAGTGGACACGCACTGGACACGGTCAGTATCACCACTCACTAGAATTAAAAACAAATTCAAAGAAATTTGGAGAAGAAAAAAAGGTCATTCCTCTTTTTAGAAGCAACTTTAAAAAGATGTTGAAAGTGGTGCTAAATAAGCATCAACTGGAAAAACCACCACATTTAACAATAGCCAAACTAATGTAACACCCGGCATTTCATGATCCCTTGTAAATGTTAGTCTGGCGCTGTATGACTCCCTGCCGTCCCTCCCTCTGCCCCGTTTATGAACCTGTTTTGGAAGAGTGAAGGTATATCCTTCGGAGTACGGTCACTTGGACTTGGCTGCACGCCGTGTAGGTGTACACAGGTCCAAGCCTATAAAAGCACCATGCTCCACAATATTCCTAGTCATTTCATATTTTCTCAAAACTGCTCGTCACGCACTCGCTCATGCAACAATGGGCCCGTGGACACTTCAATCGCTTTGTTTTTAAATGTAACAATTCACTTTCTAGAATGTATCTGATGCAAAATGAATGCAAAGTGTATTCAACAAGAAACGGCATCGTCTTCTTGTATGTAATTATTCTTCTAGATAGATCGAATAACCCATAGAAAGAAGGAGGCAAAGTACCCCGACGGAGCATCGGACAAACGATCAGAAAATGATGGCAAAAACTTTTCTGAAGAGTTTCATCCTCTTCAGGGGATCCATTGCCGTCCATCTACTTCTTGCTTTTTATCATCCATTGAATGGTAACCATTCCATAGAGAGAGTCAAAAGATAGAAGTTTGTCACGCTCACACCAGTGCCATCTTAATGGAGGGGGCCAACTGGGCCCAGGGCCTCCGTCTAAACTAGGGCCTCAGTCAGTTAATTGTCACTCTTTTCTGTATTTTTAAATCTTTAATTTCAATTTATCCGTCATCAAAAACATTTTACTATTTTAAAAAAATAGGCCTATTCACTTATGGGATTTACTTCATAAAAGTCCTGTTCCAATATATATACAATGGAAATCATCATGGAATCATCAATACTTTTTATATATAGAACACTGGTTCCTTGGGGGGGGAAATGAGTTTCTTTGTAAGGCATGGTTGGGGGGCCTCAAATAAATCTTGTGCCAGGGGCCACAAAAGACTTAAAGACGGCCCTGGCTCACACTAATATTCCATTCTTATATACAAAAAAATCATGCAATATCTATTTTTGTTGATTTTTACTTCTTTGCTAGAAGTTAATGATGAATGAATGTTTAAAAAAATATTAAAACACGATACAAAAAAAACATTTTTTTTTTAAAAAAATGGTCATAGACCCGAGGTTTTCAATTCACGACCCACGGACCGCGCTCCGGCCCACAAAACGCTTTCATCTGGCCCGCTAATATCTTAATATCAATATAACCAAAATTATTAATTTTCTCAATACAATTTCTTTCTGACATTTTTTTTCATAACTAAACTTTCATAAGAGCTTTATAAGATACAGGTAAATATAGAAAACGTTTTTTAGCCTGGCTGGCGGAACAACATTCCTATGTGGCCCTCTCCTCTCAAAATGTTTCGGAATCAATGTCATAATCCCAAAAAAAATAAATTCTCTAATATTTTACATCGCTATGAACATTTTTTTTTTATAAAAATCACGAATTGTACAATTGAAGTTTCTCACTTTCATCAAATTGTTGAAACTGATGAAAAGCTGGAAACACGCGATACAAAACAATGTAACAAAAAAGGTTACATGCTATTTTGACCACCTTGTACAAGAATATCCACCACAGATCGTCGTGTTCTTTTTTGTATATTTCATTAATTAACGACATGACATTAATACAATTGACGTCTCATTACCTATTAATATATTCATAAAAAATGGCCACATTATTTATTAGAAAAATACATACAATGGTCTCAAATGGTAATAAATAGAAGGGATGAGAATAGAGGCAGGTGGCGAACACATTTCAAATGTATACAACAACAACAAGAAAAAGAAGAAGAGAAAAAAACGCCTTTTCGGGTTAGTTCTTAAGTCTTTTCAAACTCTATTAAATCTTATATAAAATAGGATCTAAAAGATGCGGGTAACTACGGGGGAGAGATAGGGAGGGAAAGGGGAAGGAACAATGGAAGGTGGGCTGGAGAAAGAGATATTAAGGGCATAAATAGAGAAAAGCATTAGTGAAAATTGGTCCCCCCCTCCACCCCCACCCCATATCAAAAGCATTGTGGTTGGATTCTTTTATTTTGTGGGGATAAAATGCGTTAGACACACTTGAACAAAGCTTTTATGAGCTTCATACCTCATTATGATCATATTCGTGAGTAAACAGCCAATTGTTTGCTCTTAACCTTCATCGAAATCTTTAAGAAAACAAACTTCACTTACACTCATGACAATACACAACACAACAATAAAGAAATCTCTACAAACTCCTTCTCTCTCTCTCACTCTTTCTCCCCTCCCCTCCCCCACCACACACCCACCACTTCCTCCTCAACTTTCCCTCTAGCTTAAAATATATTTTGTGTAAAAGCTTAAATCTCACAGGACTGTATATAGATTGATGAAAAATATTAGGTAAACTTCCGTTATCATAATCATATTTAAGAATTCTTTATAGTAAAGAAAAGAAGAAGAAAAAAAAGTCAACAATAGCATTAAGAAATTGAGGCCATTTTCAGGATGTGACAAGTACTTAAGACTCTCTTTACATGTTCAAAACATGTGCATTATGATGTCTATCAATGTGTTTTGAGTTTTAAGTCTTGAATTCTATTGTGACTTAAAAGCATCATCAACTAGGTGTGCACAATTCAATGCACTTGCATAAAAGTTGATTAGTTGTGCACTACACTTGAGTTGTATGGTCGCTACTATTCAAAATAATAATTATTGCACAATCAAAATAATAATAATAAAAAAAGTTATTTGGTTGATTCAACTGATTTACGAACTTTCAATTTATGCAACCGATTATCAAGTTGGCAAACAATAGAATTGACAAGAAATCGTGTTCGATTTTTAGAACGTTTTGCAACAATATCCCATTTTGCTAACAATGTTGTGGTCCAAGAATCACACCATGCTGAATAAAATCCCACTGAATTTCACTTTTAAAACATATTTATTTGAGTGCAAAAGGTACACATAATTCTTTTTTTATTTTTATATGTAATTCTATATTGTGGTGGTTTTTTCAGCGTATGTGATTCTTCCCTAATTTGGCTCAGTTAGTTGTATTTAACGCCACTGCGTTTTGGAGATATTTTTTTTTCAAGGAAATTTTTTTTTTCAAGAGAAAATGCCTGTATTTTTTCATAATGATATTTTTCAAAATAAAATTTTTAAGGCATTTTTTTTGCAAAAGTTTCGTGAAATATTGATGGGAAAAAAAAAACTCTTGAAAACGGATCATTTTGGAATTGCTATAAAACTTTTATTTTTCAAAATATTGTCATAAAATAAGACTCCTAGTACAATCTTCTGCCATTCTAGTTTTGAAAACAATTCGAATTGTATAATAATCTTGTACTTGAAAAAATTTAATCGACGTTTTTGCGTCCAAAAACATTTCTAAAGCCGCTAAAAGTTTATGAATCTGTTGCATTTTTCAAATGTTCATTTGATCAAAATGTGTACCTTGACCATGTGCTCAATCAAATAACTAAAAGTTTGCATGTCACGTTGACAATGAAATCAACTCCGCAGCATTGTACTAGCATATTACCGTTTCCGTGATTTAATCACAGTGTGGACTCTGGCTTATTAGCTTAAGTTCTAAGTGATTGCCATTCAACAAGGGGCAGTTTATGAAATGCATTTTTATGAACGTGGTGTTATTATTCTGTTCGCCTCGTTTCTCCCTACTAAATACATAATCACTCATTAGACCTAAATTTACCCATGCTTTGATGATTTTATATCATAATCACTCATATAAAAGCCAACCACCACCACCCCCCCCCCCACACACACATTTGCAGACAATCGATTAATTACTCATTTTTAAATTAGAACAATGGCTACATTATTATGCAAATACGCAACTTAATTAGTTGATGACAAGAGGTTTTTTTTTTAAAGATGTATTAAATTTTTTCTAAAAAATAAAATGGAAATTTATATTTATTAACTCGAAAGATCTATAAATTTAAAAAAAGCCAATCATTAAAATCATTTCATTTTATTATATACTGTATAATACCGTTTTCTAATTAATCTTACTTTTTCTTCTTATTTTTTTTAAATTATAATTAAAAATTTCATTTCATTCACTAATCTACGTATATCTTGTCTCCAAAATTAATTACAACTGATGAGTAATATACCTAAAAATATATATTTTTTCATGTTCTTCTAACAGAACTTTTAAACTGATTCAGCTTGAGTTTTTTTAAAGAAAAAAATATGAAATTTTTAATGCTAATAAGTTTCTCTCCTTTTTTGGCAACAAAAAAAAAACATCATTTGAAAAGTAAATCCGCGCTTCCTTATTAGAATCTATGACAAAAATCTGTGTAAACGTTTCAGCAAAAAATTTAAGCAATATCCTCCTCCTCCTCCTCCTCCTCCTCCTCCTCCTTCTCCTTCTCCTCTTTACATGTAGAGATAACGATATTGCGGATACGGATATATTTCAAGTAAATATTTCTACTAATAAAGCTTATTAAGATGAAAAGGCTTATATTTATTCATGAAAACGGATACTTTTTTTCTCAAAAAAAAAAAAGAATCTCTTAAGACTTTTTCTTCTTGTATCTTCTTTCCTTTCAAATGCATTCTTTTTGAATATCTTAGGCGCTCCTCCTATATCGGTCTCTATATAATATACAGAGTGGCTCAAGTAAAAAGTCAATTCTTTAATGATGATTATCTCTCTCAAGAAACTATAAAACATACACATTTTCAAACTAACTGATATATTTATTCACAGTCAAAATTAAACCAAGTTTAAAGTAAATGAAAAACCATTGGATGCAATAATAGAATAAAGCTTCAATTTAATTTTCATTTAAACTGACTGAAGGTTTATGTTAACATGATGAGAAACACTTAAACGCTCATATAATGTTAATGAAACATCCGTATAAAAATTAAGAACAAAAAATACACCTCATTTAAGCCCTGTTTCCATTACAAATTAAAAAGGGGCTAAACGGCATTTTGCACTGGACAAAGTAGCTAAATGTATTGTCATTTAGTTGGACACTATTATGAGAAAAGAATATTATCATTTGGAGCTCGAGCTAAACTTGTATCAAACATACAAGTAATTTAAATGAGTGTTATTAACCTGAAATGAGGAAAAATTAAAGTTAGATACAAAATACAAGGAGATTAGTCACTAAAACCAAAGAGAAAAAAGAAAAATGGTGACCAACTCGTTTGACCATTTGAAAAGTTAAAAATGTTTGAACTTTCATTTAGTTCTAAATTTTTTTGTAAATTGTTTAACATATTTCATAAGCAGCCTTTTGCAAAATATGCAAATAGAAAAAAAAACAATGCAACATAATTTGCACATCTTTCTATTTTCTGCCTATTTCGAGTAACTTTTGTTAATTGACATAGAGGCTTATTATACGGCACTACTAATTCCGATAAATGTTCTCTTACACAGGCTCCACACACTAAATGCATATGGGATCTCAAAATCCCAAGATAATTGAAAATAAAGAGGTGTGGAGATCCCCCCCCCCCCCCGGGTAGGAAATCGGAATAAGTAGTGCCGTGTAATAAGCCTCATAGAGACTCAAAAATCGGCGGTGTAAAGAAAGCTTTTTTCTCCTTTTTTTTAAAGCGTTGTAAATTCGAATCTGGTTCACTTTAATGCTTGAACATTTTACCTGTGCCACTTTGTATATATCTTGGCTACTCATTAATACTTCACCAGAAATTTCATTTAGAAAAAAGAACATGTAATGTAAAAATTAATAAGCAACCCCACCAAGACTGAAAAAAAAAATGTCAATCAAAAAAAAAAAATGTTTTAACTCAAAACGAAATTCTCCTACATAAATAAATGTTCATCCAAAAATAAATTTCCATGTCAAAACAGATTTTGAGAAGAAGTAAAAAAAAATAAAATAAATATAGGTACATTTTTAAGAAATAAAATGAAAGAAAATGTCTGTTAACGAAACCCAAGTTGTAAATACACGTTCAATTTTGGCTTGTCAATTCCTTTCCATTTTCTTTTGATGTTTTGCATGGGCCGCGTCTTTTTTTTTTCTTATTCATTTTTGTTTACTAATTGCTTAGCATCCTCCCATCAAAGAAAAAAGCATTATCATTTTTGAAAAAAAAAAATGTGTACGTTACCACGCCCCACGGATTGACAAGCCAAAATTGAACTTGTATTTACTGCTTTAAAGAGAATTTCTTTCATCTATCTGCACAAACACACGCACACACGTGTACATGACTGTCATGACAACATTTTTAGAACTTGTATTGTAAATTAGGCTCCTTCTCTACATGAACACATTTCTAAAGACTAGAAAACAAAAGAAAAAGCAAACCAAAAAAATCTTTATCATTGCTAAGAATCTAAACGAATGTGTAAGTAAACATATTAAGAAGGACTCCCTGTGATCAAGAAGAGCTTCCGATAATTATTTTGTCCTCTTTACTTACATCCCAGACAGAAAAAAAAAAGAAATATGACGATGTTTGGAAGAAGAAGAAGAAGAAGAAGAAGAACAAAAAACAATGAAAGAAACCTTCAAAGAAAAGAAAAAAAAATAGTAGTACTAATATTACGAAATAGCAAAAGAAAGAAATTGTATCGTACTCAAAGCAATTTTTTGTTTCCCAACGAATTTCATTTTTTTGTTTTGTTTGCTGTTTTTAAGCTGGATGCTGACGATCAATTCTGACTTTTCAATTCTAAAATTAATTGTCTGACATTGGGTTTTGTTAATTAAATCTAACTTTTATTGCTGTTCAATCTTTGCTTGAACAATTTACTCGACCAGAAATAGACTTCAATTTTTGAATTGAATTGAAGAACATTTAACGGTGTGGCGGCGTGAATTGCCAATCCTTGCAAGGCGGAAACATAACCATTTGTTTAAATCATCAAGCATTGCAATTATAGAAATGAGTTAATGAGTTAAAAAGAAATAAAATAAGCTTTTTTGTTCATAAAAAATTTCAAAAGAAAATATAGGGGGGGGGGGGAAACAAGTAGAAATGGGTTGAAATGTCTTTGACAATCTTGAGAAGCAATCCAAGATAAACAAGCAAGGATTAATCGTCTGTACCCAGCTTTATTGTTTTATACAGAAGAGAGGCACATCCAATTTATAATATACCTTATTTTTAAAATAAAAGAGACAACCCCATAAGGAAGACATTTTTTTTTTCATCTTCAGAAGTGATTTTAACAGCAAGATATGCTTGAAGCAATGTGTTCAAGAAAAAACCAATCGAAACACAAGACAAAAAAAAAAGAATAATAAGATGAGTAGTAACCAGAGCAAATTTTCACGCAGGAAAAAATTTCGATTTGAGTTAATATCCAGCTTTTAGAAAGCAATTTTTTTTTTTAAAAAATCCAAGTCATATTTTGATAAATTTGAAAATTAACTTCTGAAGACAGTTTCATAATGTTAATTTCCCTTTTTCCCTTTAAGGTTTTTCAACAAAAAATGTTAATATATTTTTTTTAAACTGATGAAAAAAAGTTTATTTTTTGAAAGTATCTTCATGAATATATTCATTTTAGTGCCAGCGCCCCCCCCCCCCTCCTCCTCCTCTCGACCCAAACAAGCCCTAATTTTATAATAATATTTCATTATTCATTTTTTGTTAAAATATTAACTACAAACTCTGAAAAAGAAAAAAAATTCAAAGTTAGCATTTTCAAGTTGTTGCCATTAAGTAACCCCGAAATTATGGTTATTTTTGGTAAAGGATTGAACATTTGTCATGCAGAAAACGTACACTTTAAAGAGACCATATTTTTACCCACAGGAATTTTTTGGTGAAGTACTGTCAAAACTAATCCAAACGATTGCCAAAATAATTTTTAAAATAAAAGTAAGTCATTAAAATCATAAAAAAACCTTAAAAAATGAAGCGACTTTTCAAGAGTCACCAAACCAAGCAACGCCATTTTACATTTAAAAAAAAACGAAAGTCTACCACTCTACTCAGTTGCCATTGTTGTCACCTCACATTTCCATAATTCCTTAATTAAATACATGTACTGTATTCGTTATTCATCATTCCAATCAGCTCGAGTTATGAATATGTAATACAATAGGGAATTCAAAGTAATATGTGAGGTGACAACATCAGCATCTGAGTAGATATTTAGATAGGTAGACTTTTAAGGTTTTTTTATTGGCAATGTTTTTTTTTGGTGGAGCATATCTATCTGATAAAAGTCCATTTATGAAAAGTCAATTCCTTTTTAATCATATTTATGACTTATTTTAAATTTAAAAAAAAAAACATTTTTGCACGTCTTGAAAATTTGGCAATTTTTGGCAACGTCTTGACAATATTATAACAAGAAATGCCTGAAGGCTCTAACAAAATCCTACGGGTAAACCAATATTAAAAAATAAGAAAAGTTCTTACAGGATTCTGTACTTTTGATTCAGCAATGATACAACCAATTATATATATATATATATATATATATATGTATATATATATATACTACTAACTGCTACATTAGATGAAGAAATCTTTTGAAATGACACTGTTTATCCCAAATGTTTTAAGATTGCTATAATCTTAATTTATAAATTTCAGAGCCATTACAGAAATGCTGAGAGAACTCCTTTTCACTGACTTGAAATAAATTAACATTATCGAAATGCATTTTGTGTAGATAAGATTTTTTATTTCCCCTTTTTTTTTAAAAGTCTTCATCATCATCACCATCATCATCATCATCATCCTATTATTCATAAATGTGCTCTTCATCACTAAAAAAATTATTCAAAAAAAAAAATAAAAGATAAGCTAAATTATTTTATTTAATGTGCATTTATAATAGTGAGTTTTGTGTGTTGTAATGCACAAACACACACACATTAAAGCACTCAAGAATTTAATGCGATTAATGTCCTCATCACAATATATATCCTAAAAAATGACAAAAAAAATTATATTAATATACTCTCCTCCGTGTGTATGTGAATTGCATTGAAACACCTGAAGAGAGGAAAGATGTGTGTGTGTGTGTGGGGGGGGGGGTCTGTGCTGAGGATGATTATTGTCATAAAGATGAAAAAGTAAGAAAAAGGTCTCTCGTGATCGAAGTCAAAATTCATAAAGGGACACTAATTCCCATTTCCCATTCACTTTTTTCATTTCTCTCTCCCTCTCTCTATCATTCTATCTTCCCTTTCAGTGTCAGCATTCATGAGTGCTAATACATAATGCATGCACTTAGCATAGCTTTTATGCTTCTTTTTTTTTTTTTTGCTCCATCTTTCTTTCTTTACATTTAATTTTGCATTGTGATTCAAACATCTCAAATATGGAATATGAATTTATTAAAACTGAAATATTAGTACGTAAAAAAAATTATAATTATTGATTGGCAGCCTCAAACACCCACACACACACCCGGGTTACAAAAAAAACTACGCTACTAAAAAACATTAGGCCAACTCATAGTTATAATCTCAACTTTTTATTTTTTTTAGTGTCAGACATACTGTAGGTTACCACAAAGGATATTAAGTTCATGCTGTGAAACAATGAAAGCCATAAATGGGTTAATGTGACGTCTATTTATTTGTAATTAAGTCATATGCTCGCCCATGTTTGTGTGTGAGGCATTCAGTTTACCCTGTTTTTATTCAAAATCTCTGTTATGGGCGAGCACAAACGACAGACAATCGGACAGGCATCTGTAGAGAGTTTCAGATTTTCTTTGGCTGCGCTCTTTTATGAGCATCAGACCAAATATCAACCAATGAGAAATAAAAAGGGCGGGGCATGTGACATCAGACCCAGTAACAAACCAATTAAAGATTGATGACGCTCATAAAAAGGCGGAACCAAAAAAATTCTGAAGCTGTCTACAGATGCCTGTGACAATCTGTGCCAGACAGTTTAGTCAGTCAGAACGAGCAGTATGGTATTTTACACGGCAACTGCGCATCACGGCCGACTAAAAGAAAGCCTGACAAAATAGCCGGGACATGTTCCATTTTTTTCCCACCGACACGATTGTTGGCGGTGAGATGAATGGAAAACCTGTACACAGCCACCGTGGAAACGCGTGTTTACATAGGGTTCTGGACAGTGCGCCCACAATGATGGCAGGCAGTCACGCACAAGCACAACCACCGACAAACTGACGGTCGTGTGCACTTTCGTTCTGTCGGCCTCAAGAGATCTGACACTGTTAGTCGTGTGCACTGACCTTACTACAATCTAGTCAATCACCAACTGTGTGTCGTCTGCACTCGCCCTAAATTCTATCAAGATTCTAACAAATGAGAAAATGAGATAAGAAAAGAAAAAAAAGATTTGAACGTTTAAGAGCCTAGATCCACGTCCATCTTGTTGTTTTGAGCAGACGACAACGAGACAAATGAGTGTTCTTATATGGTGTTACTAAAACTGAAAGAAATCGCCTCACAATCGCTCAATTCAAATACAGTAAAGCGCAAAATGCAATAAAAAGTATTGTTCTTCACGTGCTCGATTTATACAATTTTTGAAAAGGTCCTTCTATTTTTAAACAACGTTCAAAGTCGTTCGTTTTTTCAACCCCATGTTAAATCCCATTGGCCCCAAAACCGTCCCACAAACATTTGAAAAACTCTCGTTAAAACTGATTTGGAACAATAACAAAATAATTAGCACATACATTCATGTATTGGCTTCACGATGTTTCCTTTTTATAAATTTTGAAAAGGTCCTTCTATTTTTTAATAACGTTTAAAATCGTACGTTTTTTAACTCCATGTTAAGTCCCATAGGACTAAAACACCGTCCAACAAAAGTTAAGAGAACTCTCATTAAGAATGATTTAGAGCAATCAGAAAAATTAGCACGTATTTACATGTGTTTATTGCCTTCAGGATTATTCCTTTTTCTAAATTTTAAAAGGGCTTTCTATTTTTAAATAACATTTAAAATCTTACGTTTTTTTAACTCCATGTTAAGTCCCATAGGAGCAAAAAACCGTCACCCAAACATTTGAAGAACTCCCGTTAAAAACAACTCAGAACAATAACAAAATAATTATTACGTGCATTAATCTACTGGCTTCACATTGTTTTCTTTTTATAAGGTTAGCACGCGAAATTATTTTTCTATTAATTATTATGTGACTTCGAACCGGGAGAAAAAACGTTAAAAAACCGTTTTTCAATCAACAACGATCGCAGCGCCTACATTCGGAGAAATTTTGAACTAAACGATGTATCTAGCCTCTTAAGAAACGTGTAAATTATTCTAAAGCTGCGTTTAGAAATCCCTATTTCCATTTTCTCTTAATTTTGCACCCCAAAGACTGACTTAATCAAGGGTTCGAAAATCAGCTTTTCATAAAAGATGAAACCATTTTATGAATAAACTGCTACACCTGGCTCCATCTTACTGACATTTGCTTAAACTTATAAACTGTATATACAGAGATATAAACAAAATGTGGCTCATTATGTTGCTCATGTTATAGTAATATAGTGGAATTCATGCAGTATTTAATGGGGAGGGAGGGAGGGGTTTCTGTAGTTTGAATAAACTTCCCACCCACAACTTCGACTTTCCCCCCCCCCCCTTCTCCTTATTATGATGCAACTGTTTTCGAACCGTGCAAAAGCAAAAGTATCTTGGATTTACCAGAAAAGAAATTATATTCAAGTCGTAAAGAAACAATTCCTTAAGTTATATTCTGAGATTAAGGTTGTTCCATTATTATGATTGATTAAGCTGAAATATCCACCCCGACCTACTGCTTCTTCTTACTACTATTACTTCTTCCATGAATTTCTCTTTACTCCCCCCCCCCTCCAAATACCCCATAGACATTAAATAAAATTACTGCATTACATTTGTATCATACGTATGTATGTTTGTTTGATGTAGGATAAGTAAAAGAGAAATTCAAACATTTGAAAACTCCTATAATTTGCTTGCAACGGTGCAAGGTGTATAGAAAAAGTGCGATTTTCTGTTTAAAAAAAAATAATACTTTCCCGAACAGGCAAGTACAGTATGCAATGTATGCACGATGCATCTTATTCAGTGTTCAACTTCAAAGTTTCCCACCAAAAGTCTCGATATGCGAACACACACTATTTCAATAATTGTTGAGCATGTCGTTTTACTACAGAAATGATTTCAGTCGTTTTTAAACAAACTCGTCGACGTTTTCAAACACCACTTTCATAATTTCGCAAAACGATCGTAGTATTTTCGGCGTGTTCCAGTGAAACTATTGTCTAAGATTGCAATTCTCCATTTTTTTTCTTCTTCATAAAATGACATTCAAAATTAATAGCAACAGTCCTTATTTTTCTTGAAAAATGTTCAAATTTCTTAGAAATAGCAACCGCATTCACCATTACTTCAGTAATATAGCCAAACTTTTAACTCAATAAATTATACTTTTTATTTAATATTTACCTCAATCCCAAATATTACTAATGTATTGCAATATTCAATCAGAATTTAAGTACGTACTAAAAAAAACATTTAAAATTAGCAAGAAAATTGCTATATTTGTAATATGCATCCATTTATGCAATCAAAATTTTGTGTCACTAAATAATCTACCTAGGGTGATCCAGAAGTCCCTGACAGTTATACTAGTATACTTCTGATCAACAAGATTTATTGCTGCTTTTCCTGCAATAAATTGTTAATGCCAATTTGTGAAATGATTCGCAAAGGTTTTCTTTGTGGATATTTATTTATTTGCAGAAAACGGTCATTTTCATTTTTCGCAAGATATTACAAATTTATTGTAATAAATCTTATTGTACATTGTTTCTGGAGTGGGTGCCAGTTTATGGTATAATTTATCGCTTTGCTGTGCAGTGAAATGTGTAATTTCAAATGAGAAAATACTCCTGCAAGACTTGCAGAAGTTTCTTAAGTGGCGATCACATTGGGAATATTTAAAACAAGACTCGCTACAATGTGTCCTTGAATTTATTGCAATTGCCATTGTGATGATATTTTTGCAAGACTTAAAATGGTTACTTTGCAAGATTCACAGGAATATTTGACTATTTCTTGCACAGAATCTTGCAAGAAAACAAGCCAGTGTAGTCGCAAACTGGTTATAACTGTAATTCGAATATGCCATAAATACAATTTTAATGCAAATTGCAAAATGCGGCAGTACAGTTTTTAGCATCTTTTTTTTTTTTACAATTTTCTCATTATTTTAATTATAAAAAGTCACAAACGAGCTAAACAAGAATCATAATTGCGATAAATTCCAATAGATATTTGCTAATACTAATATGCAAACACTTTTTTTAACTGCTGAATATTAAATTATCGTTTCAATCAACATAAAGTTAACTTTAAGAAAGTGTGATTTTTAGTCAATTTTATTCCAATAGATGTGCAGTAAATACGCTTGCTCGCACAAATGGAACCCCATTTAACAGATTAATATACAATATATATGCACACATATTACTTAGGCAACCAGTTAATATTGCAACAACAACAACAACAACAAAAAAGGGATATATTCTCCATGAATCCATGTACACAATTTTGTTTGTGTACAAAAGACATTCAACTAGTTACCCATTTTTGATTCTCCTCTCACACACACGCACACACACACGCACACACACACATGTAGGCTTAAACACACTATTCCTACTGCAAACTCATAACTTGTGTGAACAACTTTCCTTAGATTATGTGCCGGCCATTAGACTCCCTAATCTATAGCTGCGTAATGTAATATTTTAAACTCCAAATGGCCCACAAGTTGAAGTTGCTTATACCACTGGTTGTTATTTAAGCTACTTTCATTTATAATGCTGTACAATACGAGTTAGACTTACTTAACTCAGTATATTTATATACAGATCCTCTATACACATATATACCTGTATCTATAATACATGTTTTCTTGTATTTTTACAGCCCTTCTTGTATTCTACGTTCCGTCGGAATCCGGAGAGAAAGTCACCCTCGGGATTAGTACACTACTCTCGTTAACAGTATTCCTTCTTGTTGTGAGAGAAAGTTTACCGCCGACCGAGAAAATGCCTCTAATAGGTAAGAGAGCAAATTGTTAGAGGCCATTTCATTCCACACTTTTACTAGAAAATTAATAATTAAGATTTTCTATCATTTCCATTTGGATAAAATGTTAATTTTAAAAAATAAATAAATAAATAAGCATATGCTAAATTTAAAGATATAAAACTGAGCGAAATTCATCCTTAAAGCTGATTCAATCAATGCCTAAGACAAACATCTGCTAGAGATCATTCATGTACCTTATATTGTACTGTCATCTTCACCTAATCCTGAACTTAAAAGGCTGTTGTTTTTTTAGAGGTGGGACGAATTCTAAATTTTTTCGAATCCGAATCCTAAAAGGTTCTCGAATCCCTCGAATCTCGAACTCTTCATATAAGAATCCTATATTATTCATTAAGAAGATACAAATAAGTGAAAATAATAATAATAAAACACAGAGTGGCACTCAGTGTCGCCACAAGCTGATAATATTTGTGATCCGGGTAACCACCGAAATTGCAACAATCGCCGTTTTTTGTTAATGAACGCTTCTATTGGACGTCAATGGAGTTAAAACTAATTTTACTCAAGTGTTTAAGTTTTATTTTAAGGTTAGGATTCGAAAGATTCGAAAGACGAAAAGAGCGCGAAGATTCGAGTTTTAGAATCTCGAATATTTTTCAAGATTCGCGAGGCCCATCCTTAGTTCTTTTTCTTGCAGGCGCAAAATGAAGCGAAACTTGTGTTTTAGATGCTAGAAGGTCGCTCAATCACTTCAATGTGTTTTCACGTTGATATATCTTTTCGAAATAAGCTTTTTATGTGATATTTTTAATTTTAAGAAGTTTATTTTGAAAAATATCAACATGAAAATACTCTTAAGTGATTGTGCTACCCTTCTAGTTTCTAAAACACTTTATAGTTGATTCTCTTAATTTTGTTCCTGAAAGATAGAATAACCAAGAGCTCGAAAATCTGCCGTTTATAAGCCATCTTTTAACTTCTGATTAAATCAGCTATTAAACTTCAATTCCTAGACTTTTTCAACTGTTTCGAGGCCTGGTTCACACCATGAAGTAATGAAGCAACAATGCAACTTCGCACAGGGCTTTTGACCACCACTTTCGATTAAGAAACCCTCATTTCCGAAAAAAATTAATTAACCATGAAAAAAACAATTATTATAAACAAGCCGACACTCATTGAAATGTGCTGTGATTATAGCACAACTTTTCTGCCCCATGTATTTTCTATGCTCGAGTACCTTTTTCCACTCACATTGTAATAAGTTCTACGTTATGTGCATTATAAATTTATAAATTGATGACCTAAACTTTTAAAGTCTCAGGCCTGGATCCCACACGCGTGATAAAAGCAACAAAAAATTTCTGCTTTTCTTTGCATTCAAGAGTTCTCACAAATTACAATGGAAAACACATCAAAGGCCATTTTTGAGTTTATAGAAGAAGGAAGTTAAGAATAACGAGGAGGAGAAGGAGCCATAAAAAATTACGTGTCTAAAAAGGTCACGTTTCTATTGGCTGCAGAGCTGTAACTAGAACAAGGCGAGTGAAGGACCTACACCTCGGACACAAAGCTCATGGCGCGAAAATGCAGGCAAAAAATAACTAGAATGCTAATACTAAGGGGAGCCAATTTTATTATTACTTTGGGCACAGAGCTCAGGGGCAAAAAATGCGTTGTATGATTACATTAAGGAGCTGCCTGTTTTTGGTTTGAGTGCAAAGTTCAGTTGTGCATTTTGATACACAAAATAAGGGAGCGCCAGTTTTATTCTTGCCTTGAGTGCAAAATTACCTAGTTAAATACCTCTAATTGAGTGATAAACAAGACTAGGAATTTTATGTTTTTACATATTTTATTTGCAAGTGTGAATCTTGACCACAGTTCTCAATGTATTTTGGGCACATGTATTTGCAAATCTATAGATGGGTTCTGTATTTTCATTTGCCTATTTTGTGTCTATTAAAACACATGAACCATATAATATAGATGGACACAATAGTACAAGAATATGCTTTAATTCTATGATATATTTGATACGACAGTGAATAATACTGGATGTGCAGTAGTGTTTAGAATAGCTTATCACACTAGAGATAGGCTTACAGTACTGTTTTGTAAAAATGTGGCCATGATTTACAACCAAAAAAAAAACATTAATAAAAACAGTTTAGGATGTTGCGTGTAAAAAAAAATTCTGTCCTTTTAAGAATATTTTAATAAATATCAGTTTTTTCGCACATATTTTTATCACTTTTTAGTACATAATCACATTTCATAGTTTTTAGCATATAAAATTCGTAGCCCTGCTAATAATAAAAAAACGTGAAACAATTTCAGCTTTTTTTTGTTACCTACGTTCTGTCAAATAAATAGAATAAGATTATTTGAATTAGACATTTTTTTAGCTTTTTCTGCATGTGTGATCCAGGCCACACTTTCTAAAGAGGGTCCCCCCCCCTCATGAAAATATACAAAAAAAATAGATATAAGTATTGCACAATTAAGCTAGTTTGAAAATAGAAAGAACATTATCAACAGTCATTAACCATCATCATTATCTTTTAAAAAAAGTTCTAAGTCTTCAGTTAGAATTATAATAAAAAAAAACGATTTCCGGAAATTAATAAGCTCATTTATTATGAAGACAGGATATGGTCAAAACCCATTAAGTATAGTAGACAACCATCTTCCTTCCGCAAATATTAATGTGAAAAGTTAACAATAATTTGTCAATGGTGATATATATATATATATATATATATATATATATATATATATATATATATATATATATACATATATATATATATATATATATACATACATATACATATATATATATATATCAATATATATATATACATATATATATATATATATATATATATATATATATATATATATACATACATATACATATATATATATATATATATATATATATATCAATATATATATATACATATATATATATATATATATATATATATATATATATACATACATATACATATATATATATATATATATATTGTAACACCCTGTAAATCGTGATCCCGCCAAAACCATAGCCTGGGGGGTAAACAACTCTCAACCGTCCCTCCCTCCTCTCTGACTCACCTTTCTGACTCATGCCCAAGCGGCGGATTGATACATAAAGGACCATGGTCACTTGGACCTGGTTACACCTCGCAGATGTACACAGGTCCAAGGTATAAAAGGACCATGTTCCTCTTTGTTCCTCAGTTCTTTCCTTTGCCTGTTTTTGCGATACATTCCAAATCATGGGCCTGAGGATTTCCAGTTAGTATATTACTATTCACCCTTGTATCTGTACTTCTTACAAGGAATGAATAAAAGTGTTGTAACAAGAAGTAGCGTTGTCTCTATGTCTTTATGTTAATAACTTCTCTTCAGAGGCCGGAGGTTTCATAGGGCAGGAGCTATACGATTCTCAGCAGCTACAACATCTTCTCTAGTCGGAATACCGATGGAGAAGATGTATATCAGCATCAACCGGAAGAGAGAGAGATGGCCGCCACTCTCCTGCATCGATTACACCCCCATGCAGAAGAGTGACTACAATCTATCTCCATCCAGCTCTCTCTACAGCTCGGATCTTCTCTGTGCAGGTGTCATACTGCTCAGAGAAGAAACGAAAAGTAGAAAATGTCATCTAAAGGTTGGTAATTAAATATTGGTTGATGTCAAAAGCTCACATTTGGTGGAGGCGCCGGGTATAGCTCCATCTGCCTTCTCCGACCTGTAAACAGAAGCCGTCCTTTGTCCTAAGTCTCGTGATTGTGCCTCACGAGGCTTCGTCCGTCCTTTCTATGTTGGAGCCACGTATGGAGACCCTCGATAGCGTCAAAGTCAACCGCGTGGTGCCTGTCTGTAAAACCGCGTATGGAGACCCTCGATCACGTCAAAGTCAACCGCGCGGCGTCCTTTGTGTTGGAACCACGTGTGGAGACCCTCGATAGCGTCAAAGTCGACCACGTGGCGCCTTTGTAAAACCGCGTATGGAGGCCCTCGATCACGTCAAAGCCAACCGCGCGGCGTCCTTTGTGTTGGAACCACGTATGGAGGCCCTCGATAGCGTCAAAGCCAACCGCGTGGCGCCTTTTTATGTTGGGATCATGTATGGAGGCCCTCGATCACGTCAAAGCCAACCACATGGTACCGTTTTTGTGGAATCGCGAAAGAGACTTGTGGCTACACACACCACGTGTCCTGTCCTTAGAGACACATGTTAAAGGAACTGCTGCATCGACATCCATCAAGCACGTGGGCAACACCTTGGTAGTAGTTCTTTGACACATGTGTTTCCGTCCGTGTTTTTGTATTTTATGTTTCCATTATCATCACCCACTTTCACCTTTGTTCTTCTTTAATTTTCAAAGTGAAACTCACACCACGTGGGCAACACTTTAAACAAATTCTTCTTACTCTCCGAGAGGAGTTTGCAGTCTCATTATGAGATGAGCAAACAAATCTCATCTACTAATCTATTCACCTATTAATAGGCTTTTAAAGGACGTGTGTGTGTCTTTTAAAATGTCCTATTATCTTCACTCTTCATCTTTAATTTTCAAGCAAGATTCTCCCTAACTCTATCTCATTGTTAGGGGGCTTACAAGCTTAAAACACACTTTTTCTAGCCACGTGGGACTTTCTTGTCCCCCCTTTTCTTTGTTCTTTGTTTTTACACTTGTGTTTCCCTTGGGACCCTCTATGTCCCAAGTCATGTTCTTCAGTTTCTTCATCATCATCACCTCAATGCATCATCACATGAACTTTCTCCATTGGACAGCACTGAAGCCCGGCCGCCATCTTGGATCGACCGGACACTCTTCAAAAAGCGCCAACGGAGCGGTTTTTCGCTCTATGTGACTCATTGTTGTACCTTCTCTCATCTTTTTGTGTTCTCTTCTCTTTCCTTCTCTTCCAGAGGGTTGCACTCACGCGCCCCCTGGCGGAGTTCCTCTTGTTAGAGAAAACTTCTCTGTTTCTTTGAATTTTCTCTCTTTTTGTGTCTTTCTCCTGGCCACCATAAAAACGTGCCCCGGAGGAACTTTTCAATCATCAATTTTTGGACATTGCAATAAACTGACCGGAAGTGGCCACCACAGCGCCACCTACGGACTTCTTCATTCTACTCAACATAGTCCCTCACTGGGCACTGACTCTGTCTTTTTCATCCAGAGCCATCCAGCAGTGAGGACTCAAAATTTCTTCAGTCTGAACATTTCTTCTGGTTCACCAAGCATTTAGCTTGTTGAACACACTTCAATTTCTACACTGTTTTACTGTTTTAATAAAACTAAATTAAAACTTTTGATGTGCGGGCACCGCACCTAAGTTTTAAACTTTCTAAGTAAAACAGCTTTCTTCTCTTGCTTTCAGGAGAGTTCAGCCATCTTGAACTTCTCCTTTGTTTGTGCATTTAAAAAAAAGTTCAGCCATCTTGAACTTTTTGTTCTTTGTGTGTTCTTCACACACACACTCTTCATTCTTGTTTTCAAGTAAAACTAAAAGTGCGGGCACCGCGCTCTAGCTTTACTCTTCATATTGCTTGCCTCTTCTTCAGGCAACTGCAATACACTTCATTTCTAATTCACTTTCCGCAGTGCAATTTCGATTGGGTGGTGTACCACGCTCGAGGTTGTATTGTACATCTGCTGTTTCTTTATTGAGGTTTTTGGAATTCTCATAACCTCCACGTGGTCGCCAAATACCACGTGTCGAGAGAGATCCTTCTAAAATCTGACACTCAATAAAGAACTCACGACGCTACACCAGTTGGGAACCAAAACTCGTCACACGCCCAACTGAGAACACGATACAACCATCACCACACTAACGGAGTGAACGGCCACTTCGTTACACACGTCACAAGCTTAGGTAATCTATCGTTACTCAGTGTATAAGAGTACGATAGTGTCGGTTGCCGACAAGCACTAAATTACCAACGCACAGTGACATCACCGACCTACAACTTCACGAACTGAACGAGCCCCATCATACTGGAACCCGAAAGTATAGCTCAGAGTGTACTCGAGAACCCTCGGAGCTGCACACAACGACTTGGACTTCGCCGGACTCGTTCATCACCGCACATTCACATTACACAAGCCACATCATTAATCATGGCTGCCTCACACGACAATACGGGGTCCCTGTCTGATCACCAGGGTTCACACGAAGATCTGTTGGAAGTACCCGTGACTACTGATGTGACACCACCGCCGCGGCCGACTGGGGCCGAGTTTGACCACCTGTCACAACAAGTGGCTGCACTCTCGACTCGTATGTCTCAGTTCATAGACGACCGATTCACACCGAATCGACCGACTACACCACGGCGGACAACACGCACACACCGACTTCGCGACGATGACTCAGACGCCTCTTCAGCTCCCTATGTTGGCTACAGAGAGCGTCACGATCGTTACGAAAGACATTACACACCGCACACACGTCATCTACCGCGTAACCCTGACTGGCAACAACAAGGGCAGTCAGATGATCCGCGTCACAGAGATGAGCGTGCGGAAATACCGATTATGACACGTGCTGATTCTCCTCACTCGCTTGTCCGGGTTGCACGTAGCGGTCGCCGCTCGACACCCCCGGAACAACAGCCTCACCAAGGAGCGACACAAGGCACTTCAGTTTACGCGCCACGTTTTCCACCGCAAGGGGTAGGTCTGATGCCGGCTGGAATGCCAAACGTCCAGGATGGCATCTATCGACCAACCCCCAGAGAACCCTCCGTGGAAGAATTCAATAAGAAATACAGCGGTCGCCACCCTGCCGACTCAATCCAAAAATTCAACGGATTGACAGGTTTCCGTCCTTTCCTGGAAGAATTCGAGGAAGTGGCACACCTGTACGGTTGGAAAGACCACCACAAGGAGGAATACATCACGGGGTGTTTCACTGGGGCCGCCCGTACGTGGCTGAGTAAACTGAGGTATGAGCGTCAGGACATTCCTTGGCCAGCACTGAGAGTACAGATGGTAGATACGTTCGGGAAGCCGAACGAACTGGCCATCTTGGAGAAAAAGTACACAGAGATGCTCCAGAAGGAAGGTGAGAGTACACAAGCTTTCATCTGGGAGTTTATGATACTCGGCGACCGAGTTTACCCGCAACTTGACGATCAGCTGCGTATAAGCCAGTTGCGCCGCGCTCTACATCCCACCATACAGAACGCCGCGCATCACGCATCTACGACGTCGTTCAAGGACTTCGCAAACGCCGTCCTCAATATGGAGGTGGTCTTGCTGTCCTTGGATAAATGGCCGACGGAACCAAAACCCGCAGCTGATTCACAGTCGGGTAAAGGAGCATCGAAGACCGACCAGGAGCCGGCGGCAGCCGCCAGCCCTAAAGACAAAACACACCGGTCTAGGCACGATAAGAAGCCTAGTCAGACTGCTGCCACCAATTCAAACCGACACTCTGCAGCGGACCCCCAACCAGAGATCACTCGCACGTTCGACAAGAGTAAGTCGACGTGTTATAATTGTGGCAAACTGGGGCATTTCGTCCGTGAGTGTCGGCAACCAAAGAAGAAGGTTGCAATCAAGCAGTTTGGGGAGCCGGTTACCGACTATGACATCAAAGGAGAGGTGCCTGAAACGGATATCATCACCGAAGACGGCATTGAGTTTGCTCTGATACGAGTGGCGGGACAAATCCGCCGGATTCCTCTCCCAGCAGCAGACTCAGCCGCCGGAGCACCTACTCCTGATAAACCCGACAACGACAGCTCTGACGACTCTGAGGACATACCAGTCAAGGTGCTCGACCGGGCTCCTGCACATAAATGGACCCCGGACGAGCTAATCGTTTGGCAGGACACGCTCGACGTCCTTAAACAATCCACCAAGGAGATTGGGTGCCGTGAAAATAAAACAATAGCCATCATGGCTCCCGGAACCCAATCGCCGACGAAGGGCCACTCCTGCTGCCGAAAACTAATGACAACGGTGTATGAGCAGCTGGTAAGCAGCTGCTCACCTCAAGAAGTCGGAGACTATGACGCCAGCGACAAGAACCCACGCATCGCCGTCACGATCAACGGGAAGAGTATACGAATGCTCGCGGACACCGGAGCTACGGGCAGCGTTATCACCATTGAACTCGCGCAGGAACACAAGTTCGAAATCGAGCCTGTGTTAATCCCACCCAACATTCAGGGTGTGGGAGGCCAAAGGATCACCGTGGTGGGACGACTCGCCGCGACGGTCCAGCTGGGCCCCCACGCTGTGCGAGGGCACTTACTAGTGATTACCGGCCGGCACGAAGCCATCTTAGGCCGAGATCTAGGCCGGGCTCTGCACTTAGCTGTGTCCATGACAACAAACAAAGTATACGTGGAGGACGACCTCTTCGAGTCCACACTCCGACAGAAATGTATCGAAGCACACATCGGATGGGCTCTGGGAGAAACTTCCGTAGAGGCCCCTGGCAAATCTGCCAGCACCTCTAGGGAAAACCTCGAAACTCCACCCCGTAAGTGACGACGAAAGCTACGGCCACCCACGCTGTCAAGAAACCAAACGCGACGAAAATAAAACAATAATTCACCAGTGTTTATTTCATGACTATGGAAATAAACACCAGCAACCATCAAATATCAACAATAGAAGAGCGGGAGGAATTTGAGAATTGTTGTGTTGAGAAACAACTGAGGACAGTTGTCAAGAGGTGGGGGAGGGGATAAAAGGAACCCCCCAACGAATAAACAACCCCACAGCATCAACAACCCCTCTAAACACTCTCAAATAACTCCCAAAACTCTACAAAATTCATACAACTTTAATTTTTGAAACACTTCTAAACTTTTCAAAATGGCCGCCAATATTTACATATTGGCAACCATTTCAAACATGCAATAAACTACACCGGAACCACGTGGCCTTCACAAACAACTGTCAACCACGTGGTGCACCTGAGAAAAATGCCGAAGGCCAGTCAAGGACGTTCAGAAGAAAAAATCAAGAGCCATAAAAGGGTCAGCAAAAGAAAAACACCGTGCTCCCCTTTATTATGGACGGACGTCATTGACCATGATGTTGACAGTAGAGGGATAGAAAACTTCAAAGAGACAATTGCTCTGGGGGCCAGACCAATGCACTGGGACTTCAAAAAAAAAAAAAAACAACAAAAACTGCTGGCCATAAACAAATAAAAAAGGAAGAAAATCAGTTTTGAGGATTTTGTAAGAGCGGACACCTTCAATTAAAAAATAAAATTGAAGAACCTGTCACCCTCTCAATTAAGATCGAATTGTGGGACACCAACTCCTGTCCCACTTCCCCCCCTAAAAATAATAACAAACAGCAAGGTACATTAGTAACCTTGCTGACCTATTCTTTTCCAAAAAAAAGGCATTAAGGAAAAGAAGGGGAGAAAGTTAATGGGCAACTTCACACCTCGGTGTGAAATAAAATAACGGCCCTTCTCCCTCGAGATTCCTTAGTCCTTTTGTTTATCTAAAAATAATAAACAGGACCGACTCTGATAAGAATTAGATCAACACCTCTCACATCTAATGTCGGTGGGACAACCCCCACCCTCAATAAATAAAGTCGTGAAGAAACCAATTAGAGTAAGGTGTCTTATTCTAAAAGGGGCCGGCCCTTCTAACTTTTAAAATTAAAAAGAGAAAAGTGACCAAACTTGGTCAATTACCACTCGATTTGCTCTCTTCAAAGAAGCACTCGTTTTATTCATCCTGTCATCTCAATTATATTCACCTTCGATTCTTCAAATCTTCAAGTCCTTTTTGTGCCAAGTTCCAAATTCTAATTTCGGACTTCATCAGTTTTTGTTGTTAATCAAAAGCTTGAGTGCCACCTTCAAGCCCTTGAACTCACGTGCAGTGCATCAGGCCTTCAGAACTCTTTGGACCTCTTGAAATAATAACAGAGTGATCGGGGACCGATTTCTGTTATTATTTGGAAGTAATCACCAGCGGGACTTTTGAAAAAGTAAGAACATTTAAACTCTTAAGAAAATATGCCAGGTAGAGGCTCATGGAGAGGAGGCAGAATGATGTCTGCCTCTTCTAGTGAAGATGAGACGGAGAGTGGAACGGCGGGGACCGCTGAACCCCTCTCTCAATCTACCTGCCAGCTACAAAAGGCGGGTGCCGCCAGTGCGCCCACAACAAGAAGAGAGTCGCCAAACATAATAGATAGGCGCCGCACCTCCTACGAACCGGAGAATTTTCACCGGCGTGGGGAGAAGCGCCTAAAAGCAAGCTTCAAGCGACCTGCCAATGTCGGGCGCGAAGGGAAGCCTGCTGCTCCAAGCAGCATCGTCCCCTTTGACGTCACGACATCAAAACACTACTGGGAGGAGCGGGAAGACCGCATCGATATCAACACCATGGCATGGGGGTTAACCAGGCGTTCCGCGATAGCATCACGCCTGGTCAACCCATTCCGGGTGGAGCTGAAGCAAGAGGGAAGCGTGGGGGAGGCGGATCTGTGCCTTCCCCCCTCGAAGACCTCCACTTGGAGCTGCAGAGGGAGGCTGCCCTTCGTCAGGCAGCCAGAGATAAAAAGGAAGGGGAGGACAATCTGGCGTACCTCCGTGCGGTTTGCGCCCGCCTTGTCGAGCTGGGCTTACCGTGTACGGCGCAACTCCCGAAGGAGGAGCTCTTGCGAATCGAGGCCCGACTCCAAGAAGCCGCCCGAGTTACGTCATCGGCCACGTCATCACCTCCATCCTCAAACTCGCCAGCAACCCTGACAACTGGCCTCTCCACATCTCCTTCTCCACCCATAACGCCACCAGAGCCTTTCCAACACTGCTCACCGGTGCCGTCAATCACTCCGCCGCCTCCTCCTCATACACCATTATCATCACCACCAACCTCCCGATGTGCCACGCCTCCACGCAGCGAGGCCGCCACACCAACTCCGACTCCAAAGCTACCTTCCATAGTGGTGGTTCCCCAACCTGTTCGTGTTCAGGTTCCCACTGGGGCTCGCCCCAAGGAGCCTCAACAGTCCTACAGGGGCCACCACTCTTCTCGAGACTCTCTTCAACGGCCACAACCACGTCGCTCTTCGCCACGTGGTTCCCATCTTTCGCCCCGACGCCAACCCAACGGAAGAAGTCAGCAGGAACAACGTGGTTCCTCTGGACGCGGCCTTCCGCCACGTAATAACTTCGACCCAAGGGTCAGGCAAGATCTACAGGATCACCGAGTCCAACTGGACCACGACCATCGCTACGAAACTCGGGGCCCTCCTACTCGGGTCCCGCATCGCTCTCCTCCTCCGCCACCTCCGGGCCGCCCTTCTGGACAACCTACGCCTACACCTTTGATGCCGCCACCTTCCGCCGAGCGTGCCGCGTTCTTGAAAAAACAGAAGGCCATCACAAACCTTCTGCAAGACGTCATGCGACAGGGAGGTGACCCCATGGAAGCACTGGGCCGTGCACCAGGAAGTGCCAAGCCACTGGAGGCGCTGAGCAGGAAGTCAGCATCGAAGCGACTACGTCAGCGGGCCCGCGATATGGCCCGGTCCGCCTTGCGCCATGCCAGGCCTATCACGGGCGCATCAGTTTCTTTGGAACCTGCGGCTCCAACACCAGCCCGACCAGCCGCACCGCCCACTGTACCCCATGCCGGGGCTACTCTGGGGCGGTTACCGCTGGATCATCCGTTCCGTGCAGCCACCTCCGGCGAGAGGTTGCTCAACAATCGGTGGGTCACTTGGCAGCGCGAAGTGCGCTCTGCCAACACCCTTTACGTAGGACACTTCTCTTTGGAGGAAGGGTTTCCCCGTCTGGACCTCCCTCCCCGGGAGCGATATGTCGTGGGACTCTCCCGCCTAACAAGTGTCCTCATCACCATCGTCTTCCCAAGAAGACGGATTGTTGAAACCACCAGTTTCGCCGGAGATGCCATCGATGAAGCCACGGAAGCCCTTTTGGGAGCTTTCGTCAACTCCGTCTTTAGACTGCCAGCTGGACAGACGTTCCGTACCAGTCGTCACTACATTCCGGAACCGGATCCTCGTTACCGAATCGCCATCTTATGGGACGCCGCTTGGGCTACACTGTACAACAAGCGGTCCTCCCGTAAGATTATCGGGGACAGGGACATCTTCAATATCTTCCACCGGGATCTACCTGACGACCAGGGACAATGGCTGTCTGCCGCATCCAGCTACCGATGAGGCCAGGTCCGGCGGGATTACCCCCCCGTACGGTTCATGGACCCAGGATCCTCCCCACCCTCCGCAGCAGGGATAGCTGCGCGCCACATGTACTCATGTGGTCGCCACCCATCCGGGTGGCATTATCGAAAAATTTATAAAAAATAAAATACGTTGCAACTGTCCTGTCTCTTAAAAATTTCAATAGCGGCTCGCCACTCAGCGAGCATTAATTATCTTTGTTTTATGTTTTCAGCCTTTTTCAATTTTTAGGGGCGCTGACACTTCGGTGCCAGTGCCTTCCCATAACCACCTCTGTACACGGTAAGTCCTCAGCCACCCATGTCTCCCCGCTGCGTAACTTGAAAACCTTCCACCCTTGGCTGGAGTACGAGGACGTACTCCAAGCAAAGTTGGAGGGTATGTAACACCCTGTAAATCGTGATCCCGCCAAAACCATAGCCTGGGGGGTAAACAACTCTCAACCGTCCCTCCCTCCTCTCTGACTCACCTTTCTGACTCATGCCCAAGCGGCGGATTGATACATAAAGGACCATGGTCACTTGGACCTGGTTACACCTCGCAGGTGTACACAGGTCCAAGGTATAAAAGGACCATGTTCCTCTTTGTTCCTCAGTTCTTTCCTTTGCCTGTTTTTGCGATACATTCCAAATCATGGGCCTGAGGATTTCCAGTTAGTATATTACTATTCACCCTTGTATCTGTACTTCTTACAAGGAATGAATAAAAGTGTTGTAACAAGAAGTAGCGTTGTCTCTATGTCTTTATGTTAATAACTTCTCTTCAGAGGCCGGAGGTTTCATAGGGCAGGAGCTATACGATTCTCAGCAGCTACAACATCTTCTCTAGTCGGAATACTGATGGAGAAGATGTATATCAGCATCAACCGGAAGAGAGAGAGATGGCCGCCACTCTCTCTTTTGACATCAACCAATATTTAATTACCAACCTTTAGATGACATTTTCTACTTTTCGTTTCTTCTCTGAGCAGTATGACACCTGCACAGAGAAGATCCGAGCTGTAGAGAGAGCTGGATGGAGATAGATTGTAGTCACTCTTCTGCATGGGGGTGTAATCGATGCAGGAGAGTGGCGGCCATCTCTCTCTTCCGGTTGATGCTGATATACATCTTCTCCAGTCGGTATTCCGACTAGAGAAGATGTTGTAGCTGCTGAGAATCGTATAGCTCCTGCCCTATGAAACCTCCGGCCTCTGAAGAGAAGTTATTTACATAAACATAGAGACAACGCTACTTCTTGTTACAACACTTTTATTCATTCCTTGTAAGAAGTACAGATACAAGGGTGAATAGTAAAATACTAACGGTGAATCCTCAGGCCCATGATTTGGAATGTATCTCAAAAACAGGCAAAGGAAAGAACTGAGGAACAAAGAGGAACATGGTCCTTTTATACCTTGGACCTGTGTACACCTGCGAGGTGTAACCAGGTCCAAGTGACCATGGTCCTTTATGTATCAATCCGCCACTTGGGCATGAGTCAGAAAGGTGAGTCAGAGAGGAGGGAGGGACGGTTGAGAGTTGTTTACCCCCCAGGCTATGGTTTTGGCGGGATCACGATTTACAGGGTGTTACAATATATATATACATATATATATATATATATATATATATATATATATATATATATATATATATCAATATATATATATATATATATATCAATATATATATATATATATATATATATATATATATCAATATATATATATATATATATATATATATATATATATATATATATATATATATATATATATATATATATATATATATATATATATATATATATATATTAAGCCAGGTCTGTGTGTGTGTAACATCGGAATTTATATAAATTTAAATAAATGAAAGGCTTTTTTTTCTCAAGGTCAACTATATGTTGCACACTCCCCATCCAAGAACCACATGATATTAAATTGGAGAGGGGGAAAAGGTTGTAAAGTGTAGAGGGGGCGAGAGAGAGAGAGAGAGAGAAACGTGGAGAGGGAAAAGGGGGAAACTGAAATTGAAATGAAAGGAGTAAAAAAAGGAACAAACGACGCGCATGCGCACACCAGAGAAAATGAAAAACTCATTTTCTCTTTCAAATATAAAAAGGGGAGGGGATAATAGTAGCAAAATTAAACTACAGTTTATCACAGGCAATTGTGCCCAGCATTAGAATTTCTTTTGCTCAGCCCTTTTATGAACGTCATCAATTTCTAATTGGTTTGTTACTTGGTCTGACGTCATAAAAGGGCGGAGGAAAAGAAATTCTAATGCAGGGCACAACTGCCTGTGAATTTTGCTCCCGTCATTTTTGACGGGTTACCCCACTAGTTCTTTAATAACCACGTTATATCATGTCATATAATATGTATTTATTTTGACCACTGGTCATCATGTTAATTATTATCTTCTCCGATTTGTTTTTTTTTTGTTTTTTTCTTTCTTTCAGGTCTTTATTATGGTGTAACTATTTGTCTAGTTTCCTTTGCAACTGGTTTATCAGTTCTAACGCTTAATATTCATCATCGAGGATTGAGAGGAACTGAAGTGCCACCTTGTATCAAGAAACTCATCTTAGGTTATCTTGCCAAACTCATGCTTTTACGATTGGACGATCATCAAATTGGAGAAAGGGCCGACAAAACAAAGGTAAACAACAACATACATACATACATACATACATGGTGGTCTCATCATCATCATCATGGGATTCATGGCCATTTACCACTTTGGTCAAAAATATAGTAATAAGTATAGTAGACAAACGATCAATAGTTAGTGGCTACTTACCAGAAGAAAAAAAAAAGAGTTGTTAACCAGGATTCACCTAAAAACAGAAACAACAGCACTTTAAGTATAAACAGAATAAATACGTATGCAAATTTAACTGAATGAGATCAAAGCAATAGCCCTCAGAAAATCTGAATAAAAAGCTATTTAGTGGTGTCTAATAAAGTTGAGCATGTACTCAAGAGAAACTCCACAAACAGGTGCAGAGTAGGAGCTCAAGAAATGAGATTGTGATCAATTTTTATATGAAAATAAAGTTGTCATAGAGAAATGGAACAACTATTATGGCAATGTCAGTATGTGCTCACTCTCACATTATAGAATCGGCTTAGACTACTAAATTTTTGGAGTACATACTTATTTTTATTAATGCGAGAAATTAAGTACCTGCTCGCAGTTCGATCAGTTGTTCTACCGTCAACAACATCTCAATAAAGCTATTGGGTGGTATTAATAAACTTGAGCATTTACTGACGAGCAGCAACTCAAAAAAAGTAGAATAGGTGCTCAACAAATGAGTTTGTACTGAATTTTGTTTATTATGAGTTAAGTTGCCATAAAAAATGGAGCACCTACTATTGCAATATGATCTCACATCATAGAATTGGCTTAGACTCAATTTATGGAGTACGTACTCATTTAAAATTTAGTCATACAATCAATGAATAATTACTTGCAGTTTGAGCAGTTGCTTATAACGCGAGTAGGTGCTTCCAGTTTGAGCATCTACTCTCAACACATTTTATTGATACCAACTCGAGGCACCTGCACGAAAAACTCGAGCAAAGAGAAGGTACTCACTCTTATTAATACTGCACCACTTGTTGAATCAGAACCTTATTGACTTCTGTATTGATCTTCATTTTTTTCTGTTTTGCTTTAGTTTCTCGTTAAAGGTTTTTGACTTTTGTTAGCCCCCCCCCCCCATCTACCAACTCCCCCTATCTTTTTCATGAATTCCATAGTGTCGTCGTAAAGAAGGGGAGGAGTGAACTCCAACATCAATTCAGAAGGACCTATGAGTTTAAAAAAACCTATGCTGATTTTTAATCAATGCACGAATAACACTGAAAACATTCATTGATTCTCTCACTCAATCTCATTTCCACTCAACTTGGTTATTTGCTTGAATGTAATTTACACCCAAATTCATTTGTATGAGTTAATATTGACCTTAACATTTAATTAAATTCCACTCAACTCTCTCAAATAAAGAGAAAATTGCTTTTCTTTCTCACACTTCTAATCGTTTTTTTTTTTAATTTTATTTTTCTACCGAAACCAGTTTGCTAAATTAGAAAATTTAGAGAAGCACATTTGAAAATGAAATTTTTTTTTTCTTCTAAATTCCAGATCTACAAAATCGTTTATAAAAGGATTTTGGGTAAGAAGATGGGTTCACGATGAGCATATTATAACGCTCGTATACTGTATATTACCTACTGTGTTAATTACGGTATACTCAGAAATGTTAAAAAGTGATTGCTTCATTGAGTAATGCAATAGCAGCATAGTTAGACATTAATTAGTAGCTCTTTGTAAATTCAATTATCTAGGGACCAATCCAGAGTAATTTTTACTTTGACGTATAGGCACCGCGCACATACCTGACAGCACCGTCTCTTAAGGTTGGTTCACTCAATATACGTTACGTGAACATCACGGTTTTCTGCAACGTTTGTTTGTTTTGTTAGTGAGCAAAAGTGCCTCGGTCATCAAACATTCACACTTTCGGAATAAGACTATCACGTCAAAACATTCTTCGCAAGAATGTCCCCTGTCCCCTCTCCAAGTCATGTTGATGTTCCGTGACGTTGCCGTTAAATGTGACCGCGATACCATACAAAATGCATTGTATAATATTTTTGGCAACGTGACGTTGCCGGTATGTTTCGTAACGTTTATACTACGTGTGGTGTGAATCGACCTTTAACGAGAAAAAAAACCAATTGTATTAGGGAAAGCTAACGTTCTCTTTGAGGCCAAATATGCCATCGAGGCGACGTCTTTAACAATCAGCCTGCTTGCCTAGAAAACACTTGTTGTTTTTCTATAAATTAATAATTTTTGTCAGTATAGATGACACCATCAGGTGTGTTGCACGGTGCTTACCGATGCAGGAATTGAAGGTTCATTGCTTTTTTTTAGAGGTAGCCATTAAAAAATTTTTTTAAAAAAAATCTTAAAAAAACTGGAAGAGCAAACGAATTTCATAATTTGTTTCCCCTCCCCCCACAAAGAAAGTTAATTTTGTGTGTGGGAACCTACCTTGTGCAATGTGCAAAGGGTTCAAGAAACAAAAAGTGACAAGAGTAGGGATTACAAATTGGATGGAATTCAGCCTAAAGTGTTTAACATGACGTTATTTATACACATTTATTAAATTCATGAACTTTTTTTTTCTGTTCTGCACGTGATAAATGTGCGTACAGAACAGAAAAAAAGAGTAAATTTGTTTCATGTTGCGGTTTTCTTGCTGAGGTTTTCTTGCTGCAGTTTTCTTGCTGCAGTTTTCTGTTGCATGTTTCTTGTATGTGCATTGCAGCTTTTACAATAATATTCACTGCACTGTGTCCTTGAATTAATTGCAATTGTCAATATGATAAATATGCTCTTTGCCAGACTTGATTGAAGTGGTTTCTTGTAAACCGTCTTTACAGAAAACGGTGATCTTAGTATTTATTTGCAAAAAAAAAAACTGTGCAAGGTTCACGGAAATATTTGACTCCATATGTTGCACGAAATCTTGCATGAAAAATACCCAGTGTGATTGACGCTTTAAGTTGCTGAAAATACCCAATGATATAACGAACTCTAAAAAAAAATCGTGTTCAAAAGCACTTTAATGGCGCACACATTGTTTAGTTTATATTGAGATTCTTTATGTTATATACTAGAATTTGTAATGAGAAAAAAAAAGAAACCTATATAGTCTATAAAAAATGTAAAAAAAAAAATTCCTTTCTTTCTTCAAAGCAAGAAGAAGACGGAAGAAAGGAGAGAAAAAAAACGTGCTTATCTTCAGATTAAGAATGAGAAATGTGTGACATCAGCATGTGATCATTTTGTTCACTTGTTTGTCTAAGTAAAGCAAGAAAGAAAGAGAAGAAGAAGAAGAGAATAAATTTGTAATTTACTATATAGCTAGAAAACCTGACAGTTATTATGTAGGAAGCTAACATATTATTGATTATTACCTAAGGATGAGAACTTTAGATGGAACATATAAATCAATCACATACAAAACTAAGATAAATATTCATGTCAACAAGTATAGAAAAAAGTAGGAAGAAAGAAAAAGTTTACACAAGCAAAAGTTCGTACCTTTGTCTCACTCTCTCTCTCTCTCTCTCCATATACAACAACACACACACAGACGCGTGCTCAATATGACTGATAGCATTCTTAACAGATCAATATAATGACATGTGTATTCTCCCTTATATACAGTATATATGTATATACTACAGGTATATTCCAGTATTAAACTCCATACACAACAAAAAATAACCACAACCCTAAAAAAGTTTGATCCTAAAATGCTTATAACATATCTTTGTCAATGGAGCTCATCATATTTTCAAATGTAACAAATAGTTACGACGGTGTTTTTTTATGATTCATTCTAAAAGCAAATACTTATACTAAATTTCTACGGCCTAGAATAACCACCTAAACCTTTCAGCGGTATAACCAGATGTATGTGCATGTAAACACAATTTCTTTTTGTAAAAAAAAAAAACTAGCATTAAAAATTTTAGCACAAATTTAGTGACCTTGTGTCATTGACCATAATTTATACAAAGATTATCTCTTATTAGTTTTTTTTTATAGAAGCAATATTAATTAGTTCCATTTTTGTACACATTAACATTAACTAGTTTCACTATTTTTCTTCTCAAAAGTTTTATAATTTGTAGTTAATTCAATGCATCTAGACGTGTTACAATACATGGTAATTTTCAAATCGTTTTTTGTTGTTTAAATAAAACTAATTAAGGTATTCTTTCGATTAGCAGCCACGTATATAGCCTCTATTCTAAGAATACTATAAGACTGTGGAGGTGGTTACATACTGTGACACCATGTAGAAACAGAAGGTGAAACACTCAAGTCCAAAATTCAGTCTTGACGGTATGGCACCCCTTGGTGCACAGATGTTCAGACTTGGGTGGCCCGAATTCTAGAGAATTCGTGGAACCAAGTCCGACCGTGAGAAAAATTGGGAATAAGTCCCAAAAATATTTCTCCTTATGATTTAGTATACCCGGCCCAGGGCAATGATTGGCCCAGTTGGTCAATCATTAAGCCCTGCGGTGACAGTGGCCCCTCCCAGGAGACCGGACAAGTGAGCTTGAGACTTGAGTGTGAGGACAGTCAGAGTTTAGACACTGAGTAGAACAGTCAGTCTTGAGAATTCAAAGAGTAAACTTGAACCAGAGTACAGAGTTCAAGAAGGAATAAGTTCTGACTTAGAGTGAAATAATAATGTAAAGAGTGTTAACCATAATGTAACAAAGAGCTAGTAAAGAGACATATCTGATTATACATAAACCTGTGTAAGTGTTGTGTATTTGAACTATATTGGGTTTCTGTACTCCTAAAATAGAGGAGTATCCAGCAGAAGGCACTCAGACACAGCCTGAGTTCCTCTGCCTGGAGCCTCCAGCAATCCAACGAAAAGGACTAGAGTGACTTCGGCATCGTCACGCCCTATATCCAAAGATCCCTAGGAAAGGCGGTCTTTTTGTGGGCCGTACCAGGCAAGGCAAGTAAATGTCGCGCCCGGTGAACCCAACCCACAGACGTACAAAAGAGGCTGGCCCACAGCAGTCGACAACAGAGTCGACCCCGGCACCACTGATTCAGAGGGAACAACGGCAACGAAGTTCGCGAGTCGGCGGCGCCCAAGGGCCAGTCACGTCACAATACTGTAGGTTGCACCGAAAGCGCAAATAAGGCGAATAGCTACACAATCTCTTGCATAGAGGCTAAACGGCTGCTAATCAAAAGAACAACCGCAAACTAGAGTTTTATGTCAAAAGTATTTCACTTGACCACTAATGCCACTGCATTTACATGTACAAATATTTGAAATTATTTATTACTTCGATATTGCAATATATCTAAGGCCTGATTTGCACGGACCACTTTGTGTCGCAATTTAAATGGGGCTCGGTGTTAGCTGATCATTGAGTTCACGTGAGCCATAGCTAGCGTGTTTTATTTTTATTTTTGCACCACAGTGGCGAAGAGTGGGCTAATCCAGCAAAAAGTGACGAAAGCCGCCTGTTTGTCGTTACTACTCATTAGTAATCAAGGTCATACCTGTGGAATGCGCTGACAGCATTCCATTATGTTCAGTCGTGATCCGTGTGAAGTAGGCCTAATCCGCGTCAACCACTACGTAACGCTACTTTGTGGCGACACAAAGTGGTCCGTGTGAAGCTGGTCTTAAGGGTCTAAAGTTTAAGAGAGGATAATTAGCGTTAGTGGTCGAGTGCAGCAAAACGATTAAAGTTCAGTTTGGATTAACTAAGTTATAAACTGTAATAAAAACATAGCCAGTCTAGAAAAAAAGTGAATAAGTCATCGATGCTCCCGGGGTTTACGCCCCGGGGGAGTAAATTTTTTACCCGTTCTTAACGTATTGCCACCGAGACCAGTTTTGACCCAAGTGAACCCACTTTCGGCCACGGTTGGCCGTTTGAGGGCCCGGGTTGCCGACTCACTCTGCCTGGTCCTAACCGACCGGGATCGGTCAGCATTTTTCGACGGCAAAATATAAAGTTTTCATATTTTCTTCGTACTTCAATTTTCTCACCATCACAAGAATAAAGTCAAATTAAAAGATGAATTCACACATTACGCGACAAAATAAACTTACATGATGACACTACCTGTGGCACGCAATTTATAAATGTTTACTCTAAATGATACTCAACAGTTTCATGTGGCATTATTCATGACTGATGAGACTCATCATTAATTTGCACACAAGTCACCGTGACCAAGGACATTCTATAGACACAACTGAATAACATTATTCTAACAAAACCACAACCATCGAGAGGCTTTTTCTATCAGTTGAAAAACAAAATATAACTCTTGTCTATGGCCTTCTTCACATAGTGAAATCACATTACTCAACAATTTTTTTTATACAGTATACTTCAACGTTAAAGAATTGTAAACGTAGCCGTAACAAATTGTTGAATAAGGTGAATCCACGTTAAACACCGCAAAACGTTACAACATAAAAATGTTGAATATCGTAGTGGGAACACACTGAAAACAACATTATACCACTAGATTCCAGTATCCTTCTTTATAACATTAAATCGTGTACTACAAATTGTCAATTGCAATTGTGTTATTGTCAAAAGTAGTTCAGTTGAGTATTAATCAAGCCACTTTTGTAACACAATTGAGTGACATAACATGGACACACACTTGCGGCCCATAATTTACTCTACAAGTTGACCATCTAACAACATAGGCCTACAGCATAAAGATTGTGCTTCTAACTTTGGAAAATACTCCACACAATACACCTAAAAATCAATATATAACTAATGAAATTGTCGTCTTCGGATGATGCAAAAAGGTTATTGCAGTATTTATTGAAAGAAAGAAGAAAATTCCGATCTCAGATAAATATAAGTAACTGCAAGTCCACATTAAGGTCATCGTATTCTTTGAAGAAAAAAAATAAAAGATTCTCTCGTTGTTGTTGTTGTTGTTGTTTAGTTGTATTGTTGATATAAAGGAAAAGAATTGTTCAAACTTTTTTGTTTGTGTTGTCTCAGCAGAAAAGCAAAACAAAATTTTTATAACAGAAACTTCTCGTCAATTCAATATCTAAACTTTTTGAAAGAAGGATGTTTTTTTTTTTGGCAATGTCCAGTTGCAAAGTGCATTTAAACACTGTGTATATAAACTGTATCTATATAGTGTATGCATTTAGAATAAATCATGTCAGTCAGTTGCGCGTCCCATGATACCACACAATTGTGTCTAATGTTAGAAAAATATCGATCCGAAGGCAAAAACCCGTCAAAAAATGTCGGTCCTCTTTAATTAATTTATAGACCATTGCGTCTAATTTGAAATGGCAAATTAATGGACAATGGCGTTTTTCTCAGTCTATTTACAAGAGTCTATTATTGGATAGCAACTTAATAAACTTAGCAGCCTGGACTTTTTTCGTATTTATTTGAAACATGAAAATGCATTTTGCCTAAATGATTACAATCATTGTTATTTTCTCTGTATACTGCCAAAATATATTAGCTTTGTTACACGTTACAACCACCACTACCACCACCATCAACACACTATAGGCCTATTCAAAATAGGAAATTTAAAAATCGACTTGTTCTGTTGTTAATTAAAGCCAGTTAAAACACAAAGATCATTATTATTATTAACACTGATGACACTGTGGTGATAAAAATGGACTACTTCAATTTGCATTCCCCAATTTTGCATATTATATCAAAATAAATGTCCGAACTACCATTACAAAAAAAAAAAATGAATGAAATCAATGTATACAGGGTGTGTTCACAATTTGACATTTTATACTTGACAAGAAAACTGCAATAGTATAGGGTGAAAATGTTAAAAGGATTTTCATGTAAATATGATTTGTATGAAGTATGTAAAATAGTAAACATTTTTTTTTGCTGCACTGTGAAAAGAAATATTAATTTTTCAAATATTATCATTATGGGCTCGGATTTTTATGAAATATCAAGCAAAAGAAAATATTTCTCAATCTGTGGCCCAAGGACTATTTGTGAAGTAACAATCCCGTTCAAATCAATCAAAAACTATGTTTGTTTGTTTTTAAATAAAAAAAAACACTGGTTAGAGGTTAGAGCTCTAGTTGACAACTTGTAGTAACCAGACACCTAGCCTCTCCTTTGAATTTGAATTTGAAAAATTACTCTGCAAGCAGCCATAAAGGCCTATGGCAGAGGGACAAGAGTCCAAGTGCAGCATAGAAAATGCATTGTCAAAACCAGAAAATATAAAACCCTATTGATATAAACCCAACAACAATTTCAATATTTTTTAATGCTGCAAATATATGCATTGTCAACACAAAACAAAATTATGACTCCCATAAAATACGTTTTTCCTGCACAAAATCCCCAGCAAGCGAGTTCCATTGTCGAATCGCCCTAGGGACAAATGACCAGTAATAAGAATCTGTTCGTGCAAAAATCTCTCCAACTTTGTTAGAGTGGTCGCCCCTACCCAAATATAATGCCCTGCAAAGTTTACTTGAAAGTTTTTGGTTAGAAAAAAGCTGGTAATACCAGTAAACTACACTAACAGCATTCCATTGTTTTAATTGGTGGTCCGTGTAAAGAGCAACCCGCTTTGACCACTATGTGGCACTACTTTGTGGCGACACAAACTGGTCCGTGTGAAACGGGCCATAAAAACATTTAATCGTGACACTCATGAAAACTGAATGAATGTTGACAATTTTCTCTTGTTTTTTTTATTTCTATGTTCTACGGACACACAAGGATTTTCCGCCACCCCACGTGGACATTTCCGGTTCTCAAAGTGTCGTCAGAGATGATGCCGATCATTTGGAACACTACAATTACTCGCCTTGCTTTACTAGGCGAAAATTAGGAAATCCCGACACGCGCAACGACGATTTCGAACGTCAGTTTTTACGCGTATTAAATAAGATTTATGAAACAATCGAGAAAAAAGACATTCGTGTTGCCGATCAGGATAGAAGAGACACCATCAGAACAGAATGGCAGCAAGTGGCACTCGTATGTGACCGCTTTCTTCTTGCCATGTTTATGTTGGCCATGGCGGCCGCAACGTTTGCAGTGCTCTTTTCATCGCCACACGGTCCGTGACCGCGTTTTAACACATCAAAACCCCTCATCATACAACAGAGAGAAAAAAAATCATCCTAATTCATTTAAAAGTATTGATCGATCTCGACACATCGATGACCGATCAACTTCAAAATCTTCTAACCAATTTGCATTCCCAACAAGTAATAAAGATTTAAGAATGTAACAAGCTGTTTACTTTTGCAGTGAAAGCAACATGCAGCATCTCAGCCACAGTAGCAACAGCAACAGCAGCCTGCAGGAGAAAGCAACCTTGAAGCATACAAAAGTCAAAGGAGACAAACACATACATAATAAATGAAATTCTTGTCACACAGGGTCAAATGGGAAACTTAACATTGCATGGTTGCGCGCATCTAGTCTGCAAAAGTGTCTAACTGACTGTATGTGTGTGTGTGACATGTGTGTTATGTATGGAATGTGGCAGCAGCAACAACAACAACATCAAACATCAACAGACACAGAAGCAGCAAGCAGTAGGGCCAAAGGAATGAAAGAAATGTGGCAAACTAACAATTGAGGATTCTTGTGGATTATGAAGTTATGTGAAAACTATAAAATGCCTCAAATGACAAATTTTATGGTCAATATATTCATAAATATTTCAGTGTCAAGAAGATAAAAAAAACACTTAACATTTTCTTTTTCTATCTGTCTCTTTCTCTATTGGTTGTAATCAATTCGATGGATAAAAATTAAAATCGAAGTTTCTTATCCTGTCAAAAAAAAAATGCAGAATTACCAGGGTTGAAAATGCCACAGATTATAAATAGATATATATTAGTGTGTCACCTTTTGGAGGTGTAGAAGAGCATCACTACCTCTTTAAATAGGAATAGACACCCGTAAGAACTGAGAACTTAGAAACGTGCTTGGCAGCCCTAGCAACGGTGCAACCCTGGGCTGTACACCCAGGTAAAATAGCAGGCCTGGGTCTCTAGGCACATTACAAAATACTGGCGATTGCGGGAAGCAACCGCACTTCAAAAGAAACCAACATGACTGGCCAGTTATGTTACATTAGAGTGCGTACACACTAGGATAAAGAATGGCAACCAACGAATTTGTTGGTCTAGTAGTGTGTACGCAAGTTAGGAACGACACCCAACGCATTTCGATGGCCTTGGCTACAGTTCTGTCACCAGTCGGTACATCAAAGGGTGTTCGTTGGAAGGCCTTCTTCTTCTTCTTCTTCCGTAATAATGAAGCAAAATCCATTGGTACCCCAAGCGGTTTGGTGAATGTGGACTGGCAATCCAAACGCCAAGCATTATCGACCAATATTCGACGAAATGCGTTGGCTGTCGGTTCGTTAGCCTTGTCTGTACGCACCCTTACATGTAAATGTATGCAGCCAATATTTTGCATATGGCGCCAACACCAAATTAAGTTCCACACGAACCTATGATTTATTTAACATGTGAACGTTTTAATAAAAGAGTAAGAAAATCAGTTTTGGTGGCTCACAAATCATTAGAAATAATTCATAAAATTGAATAATTTATTAATTTATTGTCATAAATTAGTAAGTTATCATTATTGCTCGGATGTTTATGCAATATCAAGCAAATGTTTCTCATTTTTGTGGCCCAAAAGCCAATTGTGAAGTAACATTCCCGTTTAGATCAACCAATAATTATTTTTTTTTAGAATCAAAAACGCACTGGTTAGAGGCTAAAAATTTAGTTGACAACTGATAGTAGCGAGACAACTAGCCTCTAACCAGTGCGTTTTTGATTAGAAACTTAAGCATAATTGCAGTTGCTCTTAATAATGATGATTACTTAATTCACAATTGGTACTTGGGCTACAAGTTGAAAAACATTTGCTTGAAAGTGCATGGAAATCCGAGCCTTATTAACGGTTAATGTCAAACGAATTATGAGTGGGACTTTTTTTTAAAGGCTATATATAATTCTTACGAATAATTAAAAATTAGTAAATTTGATTTGTAGTCTGACAGTCACAACAGTCTCTCTTCACTTGGTTGAAAAGCATAGTTATAATTCTTTTAGCCTTATACCTAGTACTCACCTGATAGTTTAAATGTATTTAAATAATAAACGTGTTTTACAGAGCCATGTGAAGGACAAACAAACAATATGTCGAATTCAATTTATTCAGTTAATAACCTGAAAATATTGAATTAATACTTAAATATAATAATATAAACTATTGACGAAATATTGATTTTAGTATTTTTCAATTAAAAATATTAATAATAAAGTCAATTTTTATTTGGTGTTCATGACCTTAACTGGATTCCGTATAATTCACCTAAACACATTTAATTTGAATTCATTTAACTCATGTGTGTACAAGGTATTAGGCCTACTTATTATTTAGACAAAAGGAATTGCGTTTTTTAAACAAAGAGACTGTTTTGGAGGCTAGAATTAAAAAAACAAATCTTAAATTAATTGCAATAACATGCTTCCCCCCCCCCCCACTAATTCCACTAATCCAGCTAACCTCTAAACAGCCTCGTTAATAAAAACACGCATACTTCTTTTTGCTGTATTTATCATTAGCCTTAATTAGTAACTAATATTGAAATTTTAAAATACATTGGGAAACATTTAACACGAAATAGAAAAGAGACCGGAATTATTTTTTGTGGTAAACGAGATTCCTGTTAAAAAATAATTTTCATGGATTAAAAATATATTTATCTTATCCGATTATTCATTTAACTGTTTTTGTCCTAAACGGTTTTCAGTACCTACATAAATAATGCATTTCCTGTTCCACAAGCACAGCGAGTGATTTTTTAAAAATTTCTTCTGGTTTCGTTTTTATTTATAAATTCTGGCAAGTGAAAAAATAACAGTATTTTTAAATATCGCGTAAAGAAATGAAAATATTTAGGACTAACTGCCTTTTTCAAGATTATTTTGATTTTATGCAAATTTTCTGAGTTGTTTTATTCTTCTAACATTGTGTGTTTCTAACCAAGTTTGAATTTTCTGAAAATACTAGAGTTTCTTTTTAGTTTCTCAATCGTATTGGTGAGAGTGCAGTTTACAGCTGAACAGGGGGGGGGGGGGTCCAAGTTGAGCCACTATATGGTGTCACATTGGGGCTGTACGAATAAAAGTTAAGCATAAAGTAAAAGAAAATACTTTAAATTGTATGAATAACAACTTTGCTTTTACCAGAGTCAATATACAACAGGTGTGTAAGCAGAAGTGAGATTAACATAGAAAGTGTATGACATGTCTGTGTGTAAAATGCAACCTTAGTCCGACGATGGGCACCAAGTGCGTGTAAAGCATTACCTTTTGCAATGGTTATTATACCCCATAATAATCAATATGGTTATACTTTTTTTTATACCAAAATTCATATTAAATTAGTAAATCTCCATATTTGAAAATGTCTGAAATGGCAATTTAATTAAAAGTCTCTCATTTTCGTTTTACAATAATTGATTTGAGAAAAAAAAAAAGTTAAAAACGAAATTATCTGATAAAATGAAAACAAACGGATAGACACACACCTTATTGAGATGCATTAATCGCTCTCTGGCGCAAACTTTTGCATTAATCCCAATTTTTTTTTCTCTAGACTGAGAGTGCAATGGAATTGATATAATTAACAAAGATGTCAGACATAGAAACAGATGATGGTCAGGTTGATCGGGATGGCAACAATGTGCAATTACGCTTTGTTTTAATACTAAAGCCTCGTTTTCACTATGATAGTTGTCACGATAGTTGCTGCTGTCATGACAGCAGCAACAGCGAGAACTGTCATCGTGAAAACCACATGATAGTCACTATCACACTGTTGCGATAGTGACTATCACAACTATCTCGTTTGACTATAGATAGTTGATAGTACTGTCGCAATAGTAATAGTTGTTGAGTGAATGTAAGGAAATTTGGCTTCTGGAGGGAGAGAGAGTAGATGTCACACTGTCATGACAGAACTATCACGTTACTTCAAGACATGTAGACAGTTGCTATTGTGAGAGTGAACTATCGCAACTTTCATGACAGCTACTTTACTTCAAGACATGTAGACCAAGCATGTCAAACTTGCGGGCCGCATGCGGCCCACAACGAATATCTTTGCAGCCCAGCCCCTGTCAGATAAAGGATTACTGCAGACATTCAACTTGGGTCAGTTTTGAAAGTAATCACTGCAAACAAGATTTCCCCCTAAGTAGGAAAGATTGTAGCGACCCATGCGGCCCACATAAACTTAGACCTCGTTTATTTGGCCCGTGCTAGCCTTGGAGTTTGACATGCTTGATGTAGACAGTTGCTATCGTGAGAGCGCGATCAACTATCGCAACTTTCATGACAGCTACTCTCACGAAAGAACCATCGCCGTGATGGCAATGCGCATGCTCACTACAAGTGTAGAATGTTCAAACGCTGGTCTGTGAACACGAGGATTTAAAAAGATCGGTTGCTCAACCAGTCAATAGTTTGACTATCGAATAGTCTACTATGGCTATTATACGTATTCCTATCAATATCGCTATTAGAACATCACTATAACTCGTATGGCTCAGGTGGAATGACAGGAGAGAAAGAAAAAAAAGTATAAAAAAAACCTTAGATTAATGTTGAACTCGTTAGAGTTTCAATTTGAATCAGTGTCGCCAATTCGGATGAATTCACATTTGTTCAGTGGCGTTTCTTTTTGGTATTAAGTCTACTGTTGTTGTTGTTGTTGTTTTTGTTTTTGTTGTTGTTGTTGTTAAGACACGTGACTTTGAAAGAAAATTGGAAAAATAACCAACAATGATGACCACTGGTCAAAATTCTTACAAAACCAATGGAAAGAAAGAGAGAGAGAGAGAGAGAGAGAGAGAGAGAGAGAGAGAGAGCGAGAGAGAGAGAGACAGAGCGAGAGAGAGAGAGACAGAGCGAGAGAGAGAGAGAGAGAGAGAGAGACAGAGCGAAAGAGAGAGAGAGAGAGAGAGAGACAGAGCGAGAGAGAGAGAGAGAGAGACAGAGCGAGAGAGAGAGTGAAAGAAAGAAAAAATAAAATACAGTAAAACGTAAATGCAATTGTTCTTGTTGGAGTTTTATGTTAAGAAAATAAAAATCGATGAGTCGTATAAAAAACCAAAAGTGCAGAACACGACCAAATATAAATAATAAATAATAATATAAAAAAAAGAATGTTTGCTCACTTGTGTATGTTACAAAAAAAAATGGTATATTAAATTATAAATAGCGTTGGACTCACACACAAAAATTTTACGATTATGCACCTTAAAAAATTTTTTAAAAAATTCCGATTTAATAAACAAACAATTACAAAGAAACAGGGGCGGACTGCAAAAAAAAAAAACGGCCTGGTAAAAATATTTTTTTTTCGGGCCCTAAGAACCACCACAAATTCTTAGAATTCCCACCCTGTTTAAGTGTGAAACCTATTTAAATGTTTGCCCACGAAAAGGGGCTGATTTAGTAGTTGTGCTGTGGATGTAAAACAAAAGATCTCAATTTTTCAGTTTACATAAAATTGCTCATTTCCAATAATATATATTTACTGCAGGCATAACCATTGGCATAACCAAAATTATAGTTAAATATCAGACATGCGTTATTTCCATTTTTAAAACTCTTGCTTGTGATTAAATGATTTTGTGTCACTTCTTGTTAGACAGTTGTGCATTTTGTGAAATTTTCACTCATCATTCACTCGAAAATTGAGTGCTTTCACTATCCACCATGTTTGTTCATAAACTGAAATTTGTTTAAACACAGGAATTGGTGTATTTAACCATTATTAACCACACTGTGTCAATACAGTTGAGTTAACTCCATTGTTCCAAAAATTTAACCATAGTTAATGTTACCACGTTTGTTTCCACTAGAAAATTAACAGTGGTTAACGTTTAACTGCAGTTAATTTTTGTAGTGAAAACGAGGTAAAAGCGTATTATAAGCACCTCAAAAGATTTAGTTTAACACACACACAAAGGTTGATATCATGTAGCCTTTACATTAGAAAATTAATTGCATACACAATGGAGTTTTTTTTTTACATTCCTATTGGGTGATGCCCACAATGTGATGATGTCATCACTAGCTTGTCAGCTACAACAAGCAAAAATATCTGATGGAATCATATATTTCAGCTTTAACAAACTTATAGCTAGGAGAGCTTCAGTTTCAGCCAAAACAATTTATCTTCATCTCATAGGTAAATCCATAGCCTGAAAGTTGGCAAGGGTAGAGAACATTTACATGGCATATTTATCTACAAATTGTTCATCTTCAGCGAACTACTAAACCAGCCCTAAATGTGTCCAGTTTATTTTTCTATTTTGCATTAAATTTTAGCAAGCGATAGCCAAAAAATTTTTTTTAAAAAAAAGTGCGCAAAGTCAGTAAAATTATTAAATTTATTTTGTCTAATATTTTTTTTATTCATTTCATTTGACATTTATATTTTCTATTGTTTAAGAAAAAACAGTTTTCTGGTCATTTTCTTGTATGATTATTTAAATTTTTATAGCGTTTCATCTTAACAGTGGCTCTATAATGAAATATTCTGGCCCTCAAACTAAAAGGGTCCATCGGCGAAAATGCCCGACTACCCCGATAGACCAGTCCGCCTCTGTAATGGAAAACCAAGTTAAATATAGAAAAAAAGCTCAAAAAACACAACGTTATTATTGGAAATCATTACGTTTTCTTTTCCTTTTCTTTTTCTTCTCCATTTTGAGTCAAATAGGATTAAAATTAATTAAAGGAATGTTTTTTTTTTGGTTTTGTTTTTTGGTATTTAAATATATTGTTACATGAATATAAAATTTAGCATTCATCATTATTATTAATTATATCTGTATCGAGATTGAAAAAAAAGTGATTTCATTATAAATATCAATTATTATTTATTTCAACTTTTTCGTTTTTCTTTTTGATATCAATTTAAAAAAAAATACTAATTTTGTCTTATTAATTATTATAATAATAATCTTTTTAATTCTTATTGCATCAACGACATTTTTTGCATCATGTTGTCATGTTTTTACATTTTATGATAATAAAGTAATGTCCATTTTCCTTTCGTGAATTTTCATTTCTTTCTTATAAACTTTTTGCTTTGGAATAAAGGAAAAATCACACGCGCTGAAGAAATTCCAAAAGAATTTCACTTTGTAAGGCATTTACTAGAAGCGTCATATATTCTTGAGTGGAAAGAAACACAGAATTTTTTCTTTCTATTTTCTGGTTTCTTTTCAGCATATGTGACTTTAACCTAACAAAATAAGCGCCCAATTGAACAAACATCAGGTTGAATAACAGCAAAACCTCCATATATTAATTTCCACAATATGCACCTACTAAAAATAATAATTAGTTAGCCTCTAAGATTTAACTCTAGTTATTGCCACTGCACGAAAGGCGCGCAATAGTAAGAAAGGCTGTTGTACATAGAGACTAAAACTAACACAAATCTTTCCAAACAGGCTCTACGTTTTATTCATCTAGAAGGACTGAATAAGCGCCAAGCTGAATTTAAGCCTAAAATTTGCCAGTGAAGCTCTGGTTTTCATCAATTTCAGCTTAAAATCTCAAATCGATACCTTGAAATATATACAAGATGTCCAAAAACACACATACACTTTTGTTGTTAATAACTGCCGTTGTTCATTTTCTTAAATTCAACATTATAATTAAGAGTAATTACATGTTTAAATGATGCATTATTTCAAGTTTTCAAAATATCATCCATTCTCATTATGGAACTGAAGACTGAACTGAACTGTAAACATCAAATTGACGCATCTCTTCTATATTTTTTTGACAATTCTTTTCTATTTTTTTTTCCATAATTGTATAAACTGCAAAAAAAATCAAAGAAAATAGTCGCACAATTACAAGAGATAAATTAATTGATGTTTTCAAATCAATTTCTCAAAGTAGTGACAGTAATGCCTCGATAACAATGGAGGACATATTGAAAACTTGAAATAATGCATCATTTAAAGATAAAATATGTTACCTAATCTTTACTGTAACATTAACTCTTAATTATAAAATTAAATTTAAGAAAATAAACATTCAAGTTATTAATAACCAAAGTGGGTATACATTTTTGTGACACTTTGTATTAAAAACATAAGATATTACATGTATATATAATAGGCCTATTTGACTGAAACCAAATTACTTGTAATTTGATACAAAAACTTTAAGAAAAAAATGGTTTATTTCAAAATCGTCATTTACAAACTTTAAAATTTGATTAATATTAATTCCAAATAAGTTCGATTATCTATTTGCTTAAGGAATTTGCAATTCTTTTGTATATTCCTCATAGGAGAAAACAACTTTCAAACGAAGCGCCTAAAACCTTAAACACAAAATCTAAACTTGGTAGAGCGCAACAGCCAACGGAATCCGAATCGTAAATGTCATACGATTGCTTAAATATTGATTATTTTCTAAAACTCATGGGCAAAAAATTCAAGAAGGAATTCCATAACAGTCGAAATTTAACTTGAACCCTCTGATTCTAACATAAAAACCATGTTCAAGGATACTCAATAAAACGTCATTTATTTTTTTGTAGAAACCTTGTTACAGAGGGGTCCAAAGTTGCAGTTCAAAGTACAAAATTTTCTTCTTGAATTTATATATTTATTTTTTTCTGAGATTGTACAAAAAAAAAATAAGCCAAAAAAATAATTTATGTAGTTAATGCTGTCATTCAAGTTCAATGCTGAAAATAAGAGCATCTTCGGTCTACTTCACAAATTTCGTCCATCTGCTCCAAGTTTCAAATATTAAAAACTAAGCATCTGCTCATACTTTTGTATCAATAATATTTATGTAGTATAAATTGCTCAGTTTATTATTCTAAATGAGGAACCAATAATAATGAGCTCATTTTTATTCATTCCAATATTTAATTCACGTGAACCCAGATCTTTCAAATGTAAACAGTAAATTTTGCATCTAAATATGTTTACGTGATGTAAAGCGTAAACAGTTAAAAAAAATTTATAAAATCATATATTTTACGATCAGCATGTATAAAATACGAGTATAATATACCTTTTACTGCGCTTGCGTATTGCAATTTATTGATTTTGTGTTTTTTTTCCATGTATTTTTTGGTTGTACAATATGACCCAACATGTTTTATAATTTTGTTTGAATTTGTAACATTATATGCTGTGAAAATGTTTTTTTTAATAAATTGTAAGCCTATAGCGTAATACGTACGGCTTAAGGTTAAGCCAAAAAATAATTTCTCGATAAGTCAATATTGAAACAAACAGCGACTCATTTGCTCATGTTTAACATCTCTAAAGGCTGTGTGATTTTCGTGGCTCCTGGTGACAATTTTTTCGACAATTTTACTTATTGCAATACATACATTTCACTTTTTCTAGCCCTGTTTTTTTTTAAATAAATTAAGAAAAGATTCTCGCAAAGATTGTTCTGGCTATTTTCAACTTTTTGTTTTGAATTTAAACTATACTTAAATTTTTTTCAGGCAATTTTTCGATTTTTGGCAGTTTTTTTAAAAAAAAATAGTTGATTTTTTTTTTCATTCAAGGTATTTCCAGTTTTCAACTTTGCTGGATTTATTTTTTTAAAGCTTTTTTAAGTCTCAAAAGACTTTTGAGGTCAGTTGAACCCCCTGCGGCCTCTTCAGAGATTGGATACAGTTTTCAATTTTTGGCCATTTTGCAGTATCAACATTGCGATATTGCAGTTATCAACTTTTATTGAATTTATGTAATTTTTTAAAGCTTTTTTGGTGCTTTTGTAGTCCGTTGGACTCTCCTGGTGTCTTTTCCAATTTTGGCCGTGTTTTTTTTAAAGAATAGTTGAATTTTAAACTGTGTGTTTTAAATTTACGAACTATGTTTAGGGTTTTTGGGTTCCGTTGAACCCTCATCTGTGGCCTTTTCAGGGAATTTTTACAATTTTTGATTTTTTTGAACGTTTTTGAATAAGCAAGTTTGATTTTCTTTTTGCAGCATTTCAAGTTTTTAACTTTGTTTTATTTCTTGACTTTTTTTAAGCTTTTTAGGATTTCAGTAGTTAGTTGGGCCCTTGAGGACTGTTCAGGAGTTTTAATACTTTTCTAATTTTGGTCAATCACCTCCTTAGATCGGATCAAGGCCAGCTGTTTTATATAAAAGATAGAAATTTAAATACTTTTTTATAAATAAATTGATTTAAGTCCATAGAGGCTGCGTAATTTCAGAGCTCACAGTACTTAACGAAAATTCCAACAATGACAATAGTTACGACATCAATGGAAATATGTTTAAATCATATCCTATAGATAACTTTCAAGACAAAAGAAACACAAAAGCTAAAAATACTAATTCAATAATAAAAACGCAAACCTTCCAAAAATTTGTTTGTTGTTACAATTTAGAAAATTAATTAATCTAATTTGAGCAAAGGTTAGGTTAGGAATCCTAATGCAGGCAATTCTACTTTTCAAACTTAAGCTCGGATTACAAGTGTTTTTTTTTGTTATTTTTTTATTTCAACATCAAAGTGAACATTCACTTTGCATGACATTATTGAAATATATGTAATCAAATCTTTGATCTTCAAATTTCTTCAAATATACATCTAAATTCTAAAATCCCTCTAAAAAACACCCAGTCAAATAAATTGTATTTATATAGTTTTATGTATGGTATAGTTTATGCAGTAAGCCTATATTAAAATCATTTATCTTTTAAGTACATTTACAATTCAATTAATCTTGAACATCTTTTTCACATTTGTAAAATTAATAAATTAAATAATTTTTTTAAAAAAACTATATACGGTTCTAGTAAGTAAGCTATTTCATAATTTGTGAATAATTTTTATCCAATAGAAATGCAGGACAAAACATTTCTATGTAAATAAATCAAATCTTGTTATAAAGTGTCTTGATTAAAACAAAAATAAATGAAAACAATCCTTAAAAATTCAAAAAACAGTAAATAATAATGATATTGGAGATATCAAAAAAGTAAACTCAAACCTGATGTGTAATAATTTAAAAATACATGTACTAGTAAATAACATCACTTATAAGAAATTGCATTATCCAAATCACGAATTAGTGAAAACTAGTTTCATTTCTAAAGCATCGTTTACATGACGACACTTTTGTGTCTAGAGCAAGTGTCTACACTTAATTGTCTGTGTGTGTGTGTGCAACACCTAGACTGGTGTCTCTAGACTAAGTTGCAGTGTCCGCAGTCTAGATGCAATTCTGGTGTAGACAGCTCGAATTTAATGTCGTGGATCACTCTAGCTAGTTTCCAATTTTCTGGAATTTTTTTGCCAGTGTCGACATTCAATAGCCATCACCATCACACAATCATAACCAGTCGCAGCAACACAAAAGACCGAATGAATATGTACAATGACAAGCAAATAAAAAATGGATGTTTCTGAATTTCAGCAAAAGTAATTTGCTTTCATAAAGTATAATAATTTTATTAACGAAATTTTATTACTCAAATTCAAAAATACCCCAAAGAAACTATTTGAAATTAAAATTTATGCAGTGAAAGTTTATAATAAAAAAAAGAACACTTTGTCCACACTTCTTCTCTATTTGGTTGTGGACGTTTTCCTTTTATTACTACACAGCTACCACAGCCGCTAAAATACAGGGAGGGGGGCTCTACCTTCGTTCATATTGACTGATTCACACACTTAATCTAGCTGCTGAATTCTAGCTGAAGCCTAGAAACAGGTAGACAGATGCGACACTTTTTGTTGACACTTGATCTAGGCACGGGTGTACGACACTGTTCTAGCCTCAAAATTTGCAGTACGTGTAGACAGTACAGACACTGCTCTAAACACAAGTGTCGCCTCTAGGTGCCGTTGTGTATGCGAGCCTAATAAAACCCTAACCTACAGTTAGCTAGCCACAGACTAATAATTGAGGCTTCACAATCCAAGATTGTCAAACCTGGATTGTAATTCAACATCGCTACAGAAGTTTATAGGCTATGCATATTTTTTTAAACTAATTTGCTCATGTTCCTATCATTGCAAAGCATTAAATTCTCCCTTAACCACCGCCAGAAAATTAAAGTGGATTTCTGGATGAACAGAAAGGCAAAGCAGTGATTAAAGAGTAATAAACGTTGGATTGAACAGATAAAACTCAGCATACAAAACAGACACACACACACAATCAGTTTTTGGATTGACAAGCCAGCTTGGTTGTCTGCAAACACTCTAATGATGTGAAAGTCTGGTGCACACCACAAAATAATGCAGCAGCAATGCAAGGTGGTGCAATTGCACCACTCTAGGATTTCCAAGTAATACAAAATTATATATATACAGTATATTAAGCCAGGTCTGTGTGTGTGAGCGATTAACGCTGTACAATTTATGTAAATTTAAATGAATAAATGAACCACTTTTTTTCTCAAGGTCAACTATATGTTGCACACTCCCCATCCAAGAACCCCATAATATTAAATTGGAGAGGGGAAAAGGTTGGGAAGTGTAGAAGGGGAGAGAGAAAGAAACGTGGAGGGAGAAAAAGTGGGAGGGGGTGACTAAAATTGAAATGAAAGGAGTAAAAAAGGAACAAACGACGCGCATGCGCACACCAGAGAAAATGAAAAATCATTTTCTCTTTCAAATATAAAAAGGGGAGGGGATAATAGTAGCAAAATTAAACTACAGTTTATCACAGGCAACTGTGCCCAGCATTAGAATTTCTTTTGCTCAGCCCTTTTATGAACGTCATCAATTTCTAATTGCTTTGTTACTTGGTCTGACGTCATAAAAGGGCGGAGGAAAAAAAATTCTAATGCTGGGCACAATTGCCTGTGAATTTTGCTCCCGTCATTTATAACGGGTTACCCCACTAGTTTGTAATATTTTCATTATTTTTTTTTATTAAAACATTTTCTACCAAAAAATAAACTATTAGTTTAAATAATTTACGAGCTCATATCTAAAAGTGGCATAGTCGCTTACTATTATTATATTGCACATAATCGAAAATTTCATGAACAAAAGATTTATTCCACCATGCATCACCATGCAAAATATCCATGCTGGCACTCATAAATCGCATTGTTGCATGTTACAGAAGATTAATTAACCCGATAGAAGTGTCTATACTAGTATACAGTTTGTCCTCCTGCATAGCTAGCTAGCTAGCTTTCACAGAGTCAGCAACCCCTTTATTTTAAATTGTCTTAGGATATGAGTATATACCCATCTGCATTAGGTGTGGAGCCGTCTGCATAGGTGGACATACAGTATAGCGACACTTTCAGTGGGATAAGTGGTGTCGTGTAACGTCCCCTCAATGAGGCTTATTACACGGCACTACTTATTCCAATAGGTGACACATAATTATATGGACACTTCTATCGGAATAAGTATAGTGCCATGTATTAAGTCTCGTTGTTACAGCTGCATTATTACTTCGTGATGTGTACCGGGCCTAAAACTAGTATTCAATGCTATTCATTCAATTCAGATTTTTCCCTGTAACACCTATTTAGCCTTTCTTCTCCCCTTTTGCAGTAAAACAAATGAACCCAACCGACCCCCCTCTTCTCATTGCCGACAGTCACCACCACCACCACCACCACTGCCAACAAACAACATGAGAATCATCGATTCTTTATATTAACCTGGTGGTTGTGTTTCAATGGAACTCACTGAAAAAGAATATTATAGAGGGAGAAATTGGGGGAAAACTGTTTTCTCTTTCTTTTGTGTCCCTTCTTATGTTTAAGTTGTTGGCAACAGCAGAAATAGTCGTAGTGGTTGGTTGGTGTTGATGGTTGTTGGTAGTTGTGGTGTTGCACCCATAACAATATCATAGTAATATTATGTATCCAATAGTAACTGTGGCCACTACTTTTAGGCAACAACATTCAAATAGATGACCAACACAGACATACAAATGGGGTGCTGCTCCAGTACTGCAATTATGTTTCAAGTATTGTTTCATCATCATCATCAACTGGACAATTTTCTACCTGTCTAAACTCACTTGCTCACTCTTAGAAAAGTGTGGGTCAATGAACACAGGTAATCATAACACAATAGAAATTTCAATTTTTCTCCTTTGTGTGTGTTTATATAGAATGCATGCACGTTTTAACAGCCAGGTGACTTTCACTTCAAATCATCTCAACAGTAATTGTGCATTCTATTTTTTTTAAGAAACTAGAAGAGTAAATACGAGAGTATCGAAACTTTTTGTGGCAATTTGAAAATGGCTATAATTTATTGTTTTTATATATTGTCATTGTTTTGTTTTTTTGGGCTTTTTTTTAATTCAACTTGAAGTGAAAAGTGAAAGTCGAGCATTTGAAACTAACTATAAAAAAGTTTATTTTTTAAAACATTGCATCATGAAAATCTTCTTACATCATAGTTACTTTTCTACTTTCTAGAAACATTTCAAGTTTTTTTTCTCTTAATTTTCTTCTTGAAAATGATGATTAGTGGAGTGTTTAAGTCATTGAAAAAACTTTTTTTTAGATTTTAATGTGTTTTTATAAGCTAAGCGCTTAAGGTCTGCATAAGACTCAAAATAAGAACATTTTGCCAACAACAAGATTTAGTTTTATATTAAGTAACGTTTTAGAATACGGATTAAAAGAATAAAAAATTGAAATTATTATATATATATAATATCCCAGGTCTGTGTATGTGTGTGTGTGTGTGGAGTAACTGTACAAAACCATTGAGGCACGTCGGAATGTATACAAATTTAAATAAATGAAGAAATGAACAGTTTTTTTTTTCTCAAGGTCAACTATATGTTGGACCCCTCTCACCCAAGAACCCCATGATATTAAATTATAGAGGGGAAAAGGTTGGAAAGTGTAGAGGGGGAGAGAGAGAAAGAGAGAGTGAGAGAAACGTGGAGGGGGACAAGTGGGAGGGGGTGACTGAAATTGAAATGAAAGGAGTAAAAAAAGGAACAAACAACGCGCATGCGCACAATTGCCTGTGAATTTTGCTCCCGTCATTTATGACGGGTTACCCCACTAGTATATATATATATATTAAGCCAGGTCTGTGTGTGTGTGTGGCTGTGTGTGTGTCACAAAAAACCTTGAAGCACGTCAGAATTTATATAAATTTAAATGAATAAATGAACCACTTTTTTTTCTCAAGGTCAACTATATGTTGAACTCTTCCCATCCAAGAACCCCATGATATTAAATTGGAAAATGGAAAAGGTTGGAAAGTGTAGAGAGGGCTCCCCCTCTCTACACTTTCCAACCTTTTTCACGGAAACGTGGATGGGAAAAGAGTGGAAGGGGGAAACTGAAATTGAAATGAAAGGAGTAAAACAAAGGATTCAAGGAACCCTATAGACCTCCATTGCTTTAATATATGTTTTCATATATCAAATAACCAACTTTTTTCATTGTTACATGTGTATGCACATGTACACACTTGTGCACATGTGTATGCACACGTACACACTTGTGTGCATGTAGACGCACACGTACACACTTGTGTGCATGTAGACGCACACGTACACATTTGTGCGCATGTAGACGCACATGTACACACTTGTGCGCATGTATATGCACATGTACACACTTGTGCGCATGTAGACGCACATGTACACACTTGCGCGCATGTATATGCACATGTACACACTTGTGCGCATTTGTACGCACATGTACACACTTGTGCGCATTTGTACGCACATGTACACACTTGTGCGCATTTGTACGCACATGTACACACTTGTGCGCATTTGTACGCACATGTACACACTTGTGCGCATGTGTACGCACATGTACACACTTGTGCGCATGTGTATGCACATGTACACACTTGTGCGCATGTGTATGCACATGTACACACTTGTGCGCATGTGTATGCACATGTACACACTTGTGCGCATGTGTATGCACATGTACACACTTGTGCGCATGTGTATGCACATGTACACACTTGTGCGCATGTGTATGCACATGTACACACTTGTGCGCATGTGTATGCACATGTACACACTTGTGCGCATGTGTATGCACATGTACACACTTGTGCGCATGTGTATGCACATGTACACACTTGTGCGCATGTGTATGCACATGTACACACTTGTGCGCATGTGTATGCACATGTACACACTTGTGAGCATGTGTATGCACATGTACACACTTGTGAGCATGTGTATGCACATGTACACACTTGTGCGCATGTGTATGCACATGTACACACTTGTGCGCATGTGTATGCACATGTACACACTTGTGCGCATGTGTATGCACATGTACACACTTGTGCGCATGTGTATGCACATGTACACACTTGTGCGCATGTGTATGCACATGTACACACTTGTGCGCATGTGTATGCACATGTACACACTTGTGCGCATGTGTATGCACATGTACACACTTGTGCGCATGTGTATGCACATGTACACACTTGTGCGCATGTGTATGCACATGTACACACTTGTGCGCATGTGTATGCACATGTACACACTTGTGCGCATGTGTATGCACATGTACACACTTGTGAGCATGTGTATGCACATGTACACACTTGTGAGCATGTGTATGCACATGTACACATTTGTTTGCATGTGTATGCACATGTACACACTTGTGCGCATGTGTATGCACATGTACACACTTGTGCGCATGCACATGTACACACTTGTGCGCATGTGTATGCACATGTACACACTTGTGCGCATGTGTATGCACATGTACACACTTGTGTGCATGTGTACGCAAACGTACACACTTGTGCACATGTGTACACACACGTACACACACTTGTGCGCATTTGTACATACATGTGTGTTTATCTATATACACATGTGCACACGTGTGTACATGTTCGTACACATGCGCACACGTGTGTACATGTGCGTACACATGCGCACAAGTGTGTACGTGTGCCTACACACCAAAAACTCAAAATTTGTTTCTAAAAAATTCATAGAAAAATAACCCCTGGGTACAAGTTTCTAATTTTTTGTCAGGAGCATCATAATGACCCACGGAATCAAATAAAAAATACTGCATGTCTTTATCTCATTCCGTTCTAGAGTTGTTAGACCCACTAAATCGGTTCCGGACACACACACACACACCCATACAGACATCCTTTTTTGCCCCTTTTCTTGCATGATCCTATATACCTCCATTGCTCTAAAGAGCAATGCGACGCGCATGCGCACAATTGCCTGTGAATTTTGCTCCCGTCATTTATGACGGGTTACCCCACTAGTATGTAAATAAAAATGTAATGTGAAAATGTTACTAGAATTTTTAGTTATTCTGATTTTCAGAACTAAAAATAGCAATAATGCTTCAAAAATGCTGCAATTTCAATTTTTTTTTTTGGCTCAGCAGATAACTTATAAAAATATAAACCCGAATATACTCTTCATTTTTTTTACACTTCTAGTTTGTAAACTCTTTCAATTTCTTCTTCATATTTCCTTCTAAAATGCAGAAAAATTAAGAGTTACTATTAATAGCTAATTGTAAGCAGTCTCTCTCTCTAACTATTTTATTGATTTTCAACTATACTTTGATTTATGGCTTTCGATCTTGCTGCAATCGATTCACATGAGGTGCATTCAAGTTACTAAGCACTTTTGAATTAACTCATAGAGCTAGCTATTTATGAGACACCGTTCATGTTAATATTTTATTAATAGAATCAAAAATTGAAATGTTGACAGGAGACATTTTGTTTTATTTTGAACATGAAAGGTGCTTCATTAGCTATATAAAGCTACTCGTAGGGGTTTCAAAAGTGCTTGGAAACTGAAGGCAACTATTGATTTCAAGCTAAAAAATATCTGTGCACTTCATGACCTCCCCCCTTCTCCTCCAATTAAAAATTACAACCAGAGACAGACTTTTGATCTAACGATAATGTTATAAGGGTACATCTATTAAATTGACTCTAAACACACACAAACTGTGGGCACATTTGATAATTCCTGCACAAGCAAAATAATGGCATCAATACAAATGCAATGATCGAACCTTTGGAGTACCACATTACCATAACCAAGATAAATACAGCGTGTCCCAAAAATATATATACTGGGTGTTAATAACTGCCTGGATGTCTGCAATGCCTTGTTGTGAAAGAACGACATTTTGAAAACTTGAGATAATGCATCATTCAAACATAAAACGTGCAAATGCTTTCATATCTAATCTTTATTGTAACAATTACTCTAAGTTATAAACTTATTAAATTAACTAGTGGGGTAACCCGTCATAAATGACGGGAACGAAATTCACAGGCAATTGTGCCCAGCATTAGAATTTATTTTCCTCCGCCCTTTTATGGCGTCAGACCAAGTAACAAACCAATTAGAAATTGATGACGTTCATAAAAGGGCGGAGCAAAAGAAATTCTAATGCTGGGCACAGTTACCTGTGATAAACTGTAGTTTATTTTTGCTACTATTATCCCATCCCCTTTTTTATATTCCCCGGTATGCGCATGCGCGTCGTTTGTTCCTTTTTTACTCCTTTCATTTCAATTTCAGTTTACCCCTCCACTTTTCTCTCTCTCTCTCCCCCCCTCTTCTACACTTTCCAACCTTTTCCCCCTCTCCAATTTAATATCATGGGATTCGTTGATTCGATGATCGGGATAGTTGACCTTGAGAAAAAAAAGCGGTTCATTTTATTCATTTAAATTTATATAAATTCCGACATGCTTCAAGGTTTGTACAGCGTTAAACACACACACACACACACACACAGACCTGGCTTAATATATATATAATTTTAAGATAAAAGAAACATGGTAGTAATTCACAACCAAAGGGTGTATACATTTTTTTGAACACACTGTATATAGAGGTAGCGAAACTCCATTTTAGAGAATAGGTTTTCTTTATTCTTCGTACTCCCCCTTTATTTTATTCTATTTCATTTTATAAAGAGAACCTTGAATCTCATTTACATTTGTTCATTGAATTGTAGTGTCACTGACAACGAATTGAGCTCCAAGGTTCCCTTTGTGCAGATTAGGCATTAGCATCCATTTTTGTTTGTTTCGTTGCAGAAAATTATATGGAAGTCTCATATGCACTTTGCTAAGTGTTACAATACTGTAGTTTCACTTGAAATCAATAGTTGTAATTTAGATTTCTTTTTAGTGTCAAATTATAACTAATACTATTAATTAAATTATTACAAGAAATAATAATATGCAGAAGAAAAAAAATCAAATTTTAAAATTATTTTTATGAAATTTAAAAAAAAAAATTAAAATAGATATTTAGTTTTATTTTTAATGACAAAATTTAAATTACGTTTAAAAATTCGTTTACTAATAATATTTTTTTTACTAGAAATGGCAATTACAATGCAAGACAAATTGAAAATTGAAAATTTTTTTTTGCGTCTATGTACTGCCTAACCCATATTTAAAGAGAACCTTATTTAGCTCTTAAGCCATCTTTTAGCTATATTCAGCATTGGCATAGATTGCTTCACAGGCAAAGCTTTTAAGTCGGGATTACACCGAGGAAACATTGTGCAATGCATGTGTTTCCTGGTGTGGCATGCCAGAAATGTGACTCGTGCGTCATGTTGCAGTCTCGTTACACGGTGTTTGGACATAGCCCGAAGAACAGAAAAAGCACTAATTATTGACACACGGCACAAAACAGTTGTAGCTTTCCGAAGTAATTAAGAATGGCGCAGGCTGCAAGATGTTTTGGGTGCCTCATGCAACAGTATGCTACGGGATATCGCTTGCCGCACAATGTTTCCTCGGTGTAATCCCAGCTTTAGTTGAGCTACCTCTCTCTCTATATATATTTATCTCGCCTTAAGTGCAAAATGCAATGCAAGAAACCTTGAAACAAATGTCTGCAATGGGACTATGAACAAACCCATATTGTTAATCGACATTTCTTTTTACATTAAAAATGATTTCATGGGAACAGAAAAAAAAACAGCAATTCTTAACATCTTCATAAAGAAGTCATTTTAACAAATACAAAAAAAAAACAATATACGAGCTACATGTGTATGGAGAAACCCAACTATTAGAATATTATATAGAGGCAAAGGAGAGGGGGGAGGATCCATTGTTCATCCTTTTTTTTTTCTTGCCTATTATCTATCTAAATAAGCTGCTTATTGTTGTTGTTTTTATCTAAACAATGCCATATTTTTGCCTTTCAATATGTCACGCATATATTTTCATTATTTATTTTATATGTAGACATACAAAAACATAAAAACTTTACAAAAAAACAAAAATGAAACTTTTTTCTTCTTTTTCCTCTTCTGTTTGACCAAATTAGAACACGAACCTTGTGTGATTGCCGTTATACGAGGGGCAGCTAATACTTAATTTACAAAACCGATAGAAAATCATCAATCATAGTTTATCGATTATTTTAAAAATAATCAATAGAAGAGATCATATTTTGCTATTCTCTCATCCTTTGTTTCTAAAATAACAAGATAGAAATTATATTTAACTATAGTTATAATCAGGAAAAATGCGTTTTTCAATGAAAAAAAAATGAAAAAAAAACACTTAAAATTATGACAATCATACCATTTCATTGCCTGTGCGCTATTACTTTATGACTGTCACTGCCATATTATTTTGTACACCAGTCAATGAAATTCATATGACAATGTTTGTCGTAATAATATTTCATAATTTGCTTTTGTCTAATGACACTCTGAATCTTTAGTCTTGGACAAGACTAAGATCTACACGCTTAGTTTAATCTTATACCTAGTACACGCCTGATCATTTAAATGCATTTAAATAATAAACGTGTTCTACAGAGCCCTGTGAAGGGCAAACAAAGAATGTATCGAATTCAATTTTTTCAGTTAATCTCCAAAATATTGAGTTAATACTTAAATATAATATATAACCTATTGACAAAATATTGATTTAGTATTTCAATTTAAAATATTAATAATAAAGTCAATTTTTATTTGGTTCATGTCCCGAACTGAATTCCGTATAATTCACCTAAACACATTTAATTTGAATTTGTGTGTACTCATGTGTGTACAAGGTATTAAGCCTTTTACGGTTGCTTTGAGAATAACAGGCAAATAAATTAAATGTATACATTTTTTTTTAAAAAAATAAATAAAAAATTGAATTTAAAAGGTCGTAATTATTTGATTAAACACAAATTAGGATTATTTTATTTTTTAAAACTACATCCATTTTTTGCAGACATTGTGAATTACATCAATTTCCGACATTTTTTTGAACTTTGAATAATTTATTTGTAAGCTGTTAGTTTGCATGGTCAGCTCTCAACTAACTAAAAAAAAGCTGAAGGGCTACTCATAAATTACATGTCTCCAATTTCTCTTTTATTCTAAACCCTTCTTCACTCTTTCCATCTACTCTTCATCTTTCTAAGAGTTCCACTTTTTTTTTCTAATGGTTTGTAATCTAATGTAGAAAAAGTAGCTGAATTGACGGAAACTATTGCCAAAAAAAAAAAGTAAATTTATCGATCTCAAACAAGAGGGTGGAGACAATGTCTTCGTATAAAATATACGGTACTTTCATGGGTGTCCAACTTATGGCACACAATGGGCACTTTTAACGTGTCCCACGCCCTTTTAACACAATTACATTGAAAAAGTAAAATGAAAGGAAATAAAAAATATATTTTCATGGTGACATATTTTAAAATAAACTTTTTATTTCACTGTAAATAGCAATTTTTATTCTTCATTTCCATTTGGTCAATAAATCCCAACGTAAACATATTTTTGAATACCATAAAGTAATATAATTTAAAAAAAACGTTTAGTACGAAAATATACCCTTTTATTTCATTTTTTGCTTCTTCTAACTTTCTAATAAACTTTGAATTACTTTTAGATGTAAAACTGGTTAATCTGGGTGTCTACCAACTACGTCCAATTAACATTTATACAGGTTACATACAAAACAAAATATCTAAACATAACTATTACACTACAGTACACTAGTAAACCTGTAGCGCAACTTGCACGAAAAGAAAAGAACAATTGGTCATTTTTAATGAAAACGTATGGAAGCGAAGATTCTTTACGTTTTCTTTTCATGAATTTTGCGATTTTTCAGGAACTTTTTTCTCTAATGTGTTTTTTAGGCAGATCAGTTGGAAATCTTTAATTTGGTATGTAAGAGGTCGTATGTTTTGTCGAAGTTTGTTTTTGTATAGGTTTAATTGACATTTATATATTCCCATTAATTAATTATAATTGATAAACGTTTTATGCAAATAAAAATTGAAAAATGTACAAACTATTTTTTTTTTAGAAGTTGTACATTTTTATGTGAGTAGAGAATAAATCAAGAAAATGAAAAATATGACAGCAAAACGTTTGTTTTATGCAAATAAATTAAATGGCTGAAGCAATTTATAGTCAAGATCGTTCGAAACTAATAGTTAATGTAAAATCAAAACGGCTTCATTTTAAGAAATCAGTTTGTAGAATTTTATTTTTTCCTTACAAAAAAAGGTGTCTTAATGAAATAAGTGAAATTAAACGACTTTAAATACAAATTTCCAAAAATTATGCAATTTGTGCATGTTATGCATTTTTATAATTGCTTATTATTTACTCGTAGTTAAACGCGTTATTAGGGAGTTTGCGCCACTCTTAAGCACGTTATAGACGTTCAATAATATTTAACAATCTAGGGGCCGCTTTAAATTTGTTGTAACAAGTTTAATTTTATGACAACTATACATGTAGTTAAACAAACGCTCATGTTGTACATTAAAGGGATAAGAAGGCCATAAAAATAGTTGTCTTGTAGCTAGATTTATGCAGCAATGTGCATTGTAGTGCATTAGGTTGTATAAACCGAAAGTTCTCTTATTACCCAATTGAGGAACCTAAAAAGGCAAGAGGTGTGACATTTTTTATCCCAAAACTTAGTAAATTGGACATTGGCCCTTTCTGTTTCAAGGTACAAACAAACACAAAGTTGATGAGTTGACTAATCATTCTCTTTAAGAATACATCAAATAGTTTCATTATGTATTTTGTACATTTTAGAAACTTTTCCAAGGGTACTGAAAAATATGGGCCCATTTCGTAAAGTAGTTGTGCTCCACAATAAAAAAATTACACATTCCGTCCATATGTATAACCATCAATTATTAATATCAAAATTGAAAATCCAAAAACTGAAAAGAATGGTTGTTCCACATTGAGGAGCTTTTGTTCCCATTCTAATACATGTATATACTTTTCATAATACATTCAATTCAATAATTCGTTAACGAAAACAATAAAATCTAATTTTAGCTAAAATCGTTACACATAGTAACACAATTTGTCATCAATTATAATAGTTTTTGACTTAACTCATGCTTTTATACAATCACTTGCACACAATCTAGTTTATCTATACATTGTATGCGTTAAAAAAGGATTATTAATCCCAGTGGAAAAAATATTACTTTTCCAACTAATTGGATCGTTATAGATGATATTACAAGCTCAATTTTAAAAATCCTTTGTGTGTTTTTCTTTTGTTAGTGTGTGGGGGCGGGGGGCATGTGAACATTTTTAAAATGATTTTTACTGTATTAAAAGTTGCAGTGTTTTACAGAGTTATAGTAACATTTTTGGCTGTTGACACTCGGCTTTGGCCACTTTTATCTTTTAGATTTAGTTTTAGTTAGAATAAGGTGGCTGACTAGATATTTAATTGTTTTTTGTCAACCCAAATGGTGCGCGCCTGTGTGGCTATTATTTGTATATATGGGAGGTCTCTACCCCCCCCCCCCCCCCCACCCGCGGTTTTTGATAAAATTTTTATTTTTCAAGAGAATGTTTTTTAGGAGAAACATTACGAAAAATTTCAGTGTTTTTGAAACTAGAATAGTTGGTGATAATGGGTAAAAGTTTTTTTCATAATCTTGAAAAATAAACTTTTTATTACAGTTTGAAAAAGGCGTCATTTTCAAACTCATATAAATTTTTAAAAACATTGATTGCCATGGGAAAACTTTTAACAATATTTTACCATTCTAGTTTTGAAAACAATTTCGATTTTTTTTTTCGTAATGTTGTTTCTAAAAAACGGTCGTTTGACGTTTTTGGAGCTTATGAAGCTATGGAGTTTAGCATTAGCCACTGCAGTATCGCCGTCTGGGAGAGACAAAAGCGAAATAAATAACTATTGAGCCACCTTAACCCACGTATTTAAAAAAAAAAGCTTTCTTAAAATTAAGTTAAGCTCAAACCATGACGCTAGACAAAACTTTCCACAGTAAGTTTATAGATTGTTTTTAAGTCTAGCTTTGTTTAAGTTTCATTTTGACTTGAGTAACCGTTTTAGAATATGGCCACACGTTTTATTTTAAAACTAGTGGGGTAACCCGTTATAAATGATGGGAGCAAAATTCACAGGCAATTGTGCCCAGCATTAGAATTTTTTTTCCTCCGCCCTTTTATGACGTCAGACCAAGTAACAAACCAATTAGAAATTGATGACGTTCATAAAAGGGCTGAGCAAAAGAAATTCTAATGCTGGGCACAGTTGCCTGTGATAAACTGTAGTTTAATTTTGCTACTATTATCCTCTCTTCTTTTTATATTTGAAAGAGAAAATGAGTTTTTCATTTTCTCTGGTGTGCGCATGTGCGTCATTTGTTCCTTTTTTACTCCTTTCATTTCAATTTCAGTCACCCCCTCCCACTTTTCCCCCTCCACGTTTCTCTCTCTCCCCCTTCTACACTTTCCAACCTTTTCCCCTCTCCAATTTAATATCATGGGGTTCTTGGATGGGGAGTGTGCAACATATAGTTGAACTTGAGAAAAAAAGCGGTTCATTTATTCAATTAAATTTATATAAATTGTACAGTGTTAATCACACACACAGACACAGACAGAGATCTGGCTTTATATATATATATATATATCTTATTTTATTCTTTTATTTACTCTTCTAGTTTCTAACAAAAACTTTGATTTTTAAAATTCATCTCCACAACTTTGTGAGCTTTTGACATCAACCAATATTTTATTACCAGCCTTTAGATGACATTTTCTACTTTTCGTTTCTTCTCTGAGCAGTATGACACCTGCACAGAGAAGATCCGAGCTGTAGAGAGAGCTGGATGGAGATAGATTGTAGTCACTCTTCTGCATGGGGGTGTAATCGATGCAGGAGAGTGGCGGCCATCTCTCTCTCTTCCGGTTGATGCTGATATACATCTTCTCCATCGGTATTCCGACCAGAGAAGATGTTGTAGCTGCTGAGAATCGTATAGCTCCTGCCCTATGAAACCTCCGGCCTCTGAAGAGAAGTTATTAGCATAAAGACATAGAGACAACGCTACTTCTTATTACAACACTTTTATTCATTCCTTGTAAGAAGTACAGATACAAGGGTGAATAGTAAAATACTAACTGGAAATCCTCAGGCCCATGATTTGGAATGTATCGCAAAAACAGGCAAAGGAAAGAACTGAGGAACAAAGAGGAACATGGTCCTTTTATACCTTGGACCTGTGTACACCTGCGAGGTGTAACCAGGTCCAAGTGACCATGGTCCTTTATGTATCAATCCGCCACTTGGGCATGAGTCAGAAAGGTGAGTCAGAGAGGAGGGAGGGACGGTTGAGAGTTGTTTACCCCCCAGGCTATGGTTTTGGCGGGATCACGATTTACAGGGTGTTACATACCCTCCAACTTTGCTTGGAGTACGTCCTCGTACTCCAGCCAAGGGTGGAAGGTTTTCAAGTTACGCAGCGGGGAGACATGGGTGGCTGAGGACTTACCGTGTACAGAGGTGGTTATGGAAAGGCACTGGCACCGAAGTGTCAGCGCCCTTAAAAATTGGAAAAGGCTGAAAACATAAAACAAAGATAATTAATGCTCGCTGAGTGGCGAGCCGCTATTGAAATCTAAAAAGAAAAGAACAGTTGCAACGTATTTTATTTTTTTATAAATTTTTCGATAATGCCACCCGGATGGGTGGCAACCACATGAGTACATGTGGCGCGCAGCTATCCCTGCTGCGGAGGGTGGGGAGGATCCTGGGTCCATGAACCGTACGGGGGGGTAATCCCGCCGGACCTGGCCTCATCGGTAGCTGGATGCGGCAGACAGCCATTGCCCCTGGTCGTCAGGTAGATCCCGGTGGAAGATATTGAAGATGTCCCGGTCCCCGATAATCTTGCGGGAGGACCGCTTGTTGTACAAGGTAGCCCAAGCGGCGTCCCATAAGACGGCGATTCGGTAACGAGGATCCGGTTCCGGAATGTAGTGACGGCTGGTACGGAACGTCTGTCCAGCTGGCAGTCTAAAGACGGAGTTGACGAAAGCTCCCAAAAGGGCTTCCGTGGCTTCATCGATGGCATCTCCGGCGAAACTGGTGGTTTCAACAATCCGTCTTCTTGGGAAGACGATGGTGATGAGGACACTTGTTAGGCGGGAGAGTCCCACGACATATCGCTCCCGGGGAGGGAGGTCCAGACGGGGAAACCCTTCCTCCAAAGAGAAGTGTCCTATGTAAAGGGTGTTGGCAGAGCGCACTTCGCGCTGCCAAGTGACCCACCGATTGTTGAGCAACCTCTCGCCGGAGGTGGCTGCACGGAACGGATGATCCAGCGGTAACCGCCCCAGAGTAGCCCCGGCATGGGGTACAGTGGGCGGTGCGGCTGGTCGGGCTGGTGTTGGAGCCGCAGGTTCCAAAGAAACTGATGCGCCCGTGATAGGCCTGGCATGGCGCAAGGCGGACCGGGCCATATCGCGGGCCCGCTGACGTAGTCGCTTCGATGCCGACTTCCTGCTCAGCGCCTCCAGTGGCTTGGCACTTCCTGGTGCACGGCCCAGTGCTTCCATGGGGTCACCTCCCTGTCGCATGACGTCTTGCAGAAGGTTTGTGATGGCCTTCTGTTTTTTCAAGAACGCGGCACGCTCTGCGGAAGGTGGCGGCATCAAAGGTGTAGGCGTAGGTTGTCCAGAAGGGCGGCCCGGAGGTGGCGGAGGAGGAGAGCGACGCGGGACCCAAGTAGGAGGGCCCCGAGTTTCATAGCGATGGTCGCGGTCCAGTTGGACTCGGTGATCCTGTAGGTCTTGCCTGACCCTTGGGTCGAAGTTATTACGCGGCGGAGGGCCGCGTCCAGAGGAACCACGTTGTTCCTGCTGACTTCTTCCGTCGGGTCGGCGTCGGGGCGAAAGATGGGAACCACGTGGCGAAGAGCGACGTGGTTGTGGCCGTTGAAGAGAGTCTCGAGAAGAGTGGTGGCCCCTGTAGGACTGTTGAGGCTCCTTGGGGCGAGCCCCAGTGGGAACCTGAACACGAACAGGTTGGGGAACCACCACTATGGAAGGTAGCTTTGGAGTCGGAGTTGGTGTGGCGGCCTCGCTGCGTGGAGGCGTGGCACATCGGGAGGTTGGTGGTGACGATAATGGTGTATGAGGAGGAGGCGGCGGAGTGATTGACGGCACCGGTGAGCAGTGTTGGAAAGGCTCTGGTGGCGTTATGGGTGGAGAAGGAGATGTGGAGAGGCCAGTTGTCAGGGTTGCTGGCGAGTTTGAGGATGGAGGTGATGACGTGGCCGATGACGTAACTTGGGCGGCTCCTTGGAGTCGGGCCTCGATTTGCAGGAGCTCCTCCTTCGGGAGTTGCGCCGTACACGGTAGGCCCAGCTCGACAAGGCGGGCGCAAACCGCACGGAGGTACGCCAGATTGTCCTCCCCTTCCTTTTTATCTCTGGCTGCCTGGCGAAGGGCAGCCTCCCTCTGCATCTCCAAGTGGAGGTCTTCGAGGGGGGAGGGCACAGATCCACCTCCCCCACGCTTCCCTCTTGCTTCAGCTCCACCCGGAATGGGTTGACCAGGCGCGATGCTATCGCGGAACGCCTGGTTAACCCCCCATGCCATTGTATTAATATCGATGCGGTCTTCCCGCTCCTCCCAGTAGTGTTTTGATGTCGTGACGTCGAAGGGGACGATGCTGCTTGGAGCAGCAGGCTTCCCTTCGCGCCCGACATTGGCAGGTCGCTTGAAGCTTGCTTTTAGGCGCTTCTCCCCACGCCGGTGAAAATTCTCCGGTTCGGAGGAGGTGCGGCGCCTATCTATTATGTTTGGCGACTCTCTTCTTGTTACTGGCGCACTGGCGGCGCCCGCCCTTTGTAGCTGGCAGGTAGATTGAGAGAGGGGTTCAGCGGTCCCCGCCGTTCCACTCTCCGTCTCATCTTCACTAGAAGAGGCAGACATCATTCTGCCTCCTCTCCATGAGCCTCTACCTGGCATATTTTCTTAAGAGTTTAAAAGTTCTTACTTTTTCAAAAGTCCCGTTGCTGGTGGTTACTTCCAAATAATAACAGAAATCGGTCCCCGATCACTCTGTTATTATTTCAAGAGGTCCAAAGAGTTCTGAAGGCCTGATGCACTGCACGTGAGTTCAAAGGCTTGAAGGTGGCACTCAAGCTTTTGATTAATAACAAAAACTGATGAAGTCCGAAATTAGAGTTTGGAACTTGGCACAAAAAGGACTTGAAGATTTGAAGAATCGAAGGTGAATATAATTGAGATGACAGGATGAATAAAACGAGTGCTTCTTTGAAGAGAGCAAATCAAGTGGTAATTGACCAAGTTTGGTCACTTTTCTTATTTAATTTTAAAAGTTAGAAGGGCCGGCCCCTTTTAGAATAAGACACCTTACTCTAATTGGTTTCTTCACGACTTTATTTATTGGGGGTGGGGGTTGTCCCACCGACATTAGATGTGAGAGGTGTTGATCTAATTCTTATCAGAGTCGGTCCTGTTTATTATTTTTAGATAAACAAAAGGACTAAGGAATCTCGAGGGAGAAGGGCCGTTATTTTATTTCACACCGAGGTGTGAAGTTGCCCATTAACTTTCTCCCCTTCTTTTCCTTAATGCCTTTTTTTTTGGAAAGAATAGGTCAGCAAGGTTACTAATGTACCTTGCTGTTTGTTATTATTTTTAGGGGGGAGTGGGACAGGAGTTGGTGTCCCACAATTCGATCTTAATTGAGAGGGTGACAGGTTCTTCAATTTTATTTTTTAATTGAAGGTGTCCGCTCTCACAAAATCTTCAAAACTGATTTTCTTCTTTTTTTTTTTATTTGTTTATGGCCAGCAGTTTTTGTTGTTTGTTTTTTTCTTTGAAGTCCCAGTGCATTGGTCTGGCCCCCAGAGCAATTGTCTCTTTGAAGTTTTCTATCCCTCTACTGTCAACAGCATGGTCAATGACGTCCGTCCATAATAAAGGGGAGCACGGTGTTTTTCCTTTTGCTGACCCTTTTATGGCTCTTGATTTTTCTTCTGAACGTCCTTGACTAGCCTTCGGCGTTTTTCCCAGGTGTACCACGTGGTTGACAGTTGTGTGTGAAGGCCACGTGGTTCCGGTGTAGTTTATTGCATGTTTGAAATGGTTGCCAATATGTAAATATTGGCGGCCATTTTGAAAAGTTTAAAAGTGTTTCGAAAATTAAAGTTGTATGAATTTTGTAGAGTTTTGGGAGTTATTTGAGAGTGTTTAGAGGGGTTGTTGATGCTGTGGGGTTGTTTATTCGTTGGGGGGTTCCTTTTATCCCCTCCCCCACCTCTTGACAACTGTCCTCAGTTGTTTTTCAACACAACAATTCTCAAATTCCTCCCGCTCTTCTATTGTTGATATTTGATGGTTGCTGGTGTTTATTTCCATAGTCATGAAATAAACACTGGTGAATTATTGTTTTATTTTCGTCGCGTTTGGTTTCTTGACAGCGTGGGTGGCCGTTGCTTTCGTCGTCACTTACGGGGTGGAGTTTCGAGGTTTTCCTTAGAGGTGCTGGCAGATTTGCCAGGGGCCTCTACGGAAGTTTCTCCCAGAGCCCATCCGATGTGTGCTTCGATGCATTTTTGTCGGAGTGTGGATTCGAAGAGGTCGTCCTCCACGTATACTTTGTTTGTTGTCATGGACACAGCTAAGTGCAGAGCCCGGCCTAGATCTCGGCCTAAGATGGCTTCGTGCCGGCCGGTAATCACTAGTAAGTGCCCTCGCACAGCGTGGGGGCCCAGCTGGACCGTCGCGGCGAGTCGCCCCACCACGGTGATCCTTTGGCCTCCCACACCCTGAATGTTGGGTGGGATTAACACAGGCTCGATTTCGAACTTGTGTTCCTGCGCGAGTTCAATGGTGATAACGCTGCCCGTAGCTCCGGTGTCCGCGAGCATCCGTATACTCTTTCCGTTGATCGTGACGGCGATGCGCGGGTTCTTGTCGCTGGCATCATAGTCTCCGACTTCTTGAGGTGAACAGCTGCTTACCAGCTGCTCATACACCGTTGTCATTAGTCTTCGGCAGCAGGAGTGGCCCTTCGTCGGCGATTGGGTTCCGGGAGCCATGATGGCTATTGTTTTATTTTCACGGCACCCAATCTCCTTGACGGATTGTTTAAGGACGTCGAGCGTGTCCTGCCAAACGATTAGATCGTCCGGGGTCCATTTATGTGCAGGAGCCCGGTCGAGCACCTTGACTGGTATATCCTCAGAGTCGTCAGAACTGTCGTTGTCGGGTTTATCAGGAGTAGGCGCTCCGGCGGCTGAGTCTGCTGCTGGAAGAGGAATCCGGCGGATTTGTCCCGCCACTCTTATTAGAGCAAACTCAACGCCGTCTTCGGTGATGATATCCGTCTCAGGCACCTCTCCTTTGATGTCATAGTCGGTAACCGGCTCTCCAAACTGCTTGATTGCAACCTTCTTCTTTGGTTGCCGACACTCACGGACGAAATGCCCCAATTTGCCACAATTATAACACGTCGACTTACTCTTGTCGAACGTGCGAGTGGTCTCTGGTTGGGTGTCCGCTGCAGAGTGTCGGTTTGAATTGGTGGCAGCAGTCTGACTAGGCTTTTTATCATGCCTAGACCGGTGTGTTTTGTCTTTAGGGCTGGCGGCTGCCGCCGGCTCCTGGTCGGTCTTCGATGCTCCTTTACCCGACTGTGAATCAGCTGCGGGTTTCGGTTCCGTCGGCCATTTATCCAAGGACAGCAAGACCACCTCCATATTGAGGACGGCGTTTGCGAAGTCCTTGAACGACGTCGTAGATGCGTGATGCGCGGCGTTCTGTATGGTGGGATGTAGAGCGCGGCGCAACTGGCTTATACGCAGCTGATCGTCAAGTTGCGGGTAAACTCGGTCGCCGAGTATCATAAACTCCCAGATGAAAGCTTGTGTACTCTCACCTTCCTTCTGGAGCATCTCTGTATACTTTTTCTCCAAGATGGCCAGTTCGTTCGGCTTTCCGAACGTATCTACCATCTGTACTCTCAGTGCTGGCCAAGGAATGTCCTGAAGCTCATACCTCAGTTTACTCAGCCACGTACGGGCGGCCCCAGTGAAACACCCCGTGATGTATTCCTCCTTGTGGTGGTCTTTCCAACCGTACAGGTGTGCCACTTCCTCGAATTCTTCCAGGAAGGGACGAAAACCTGTCAATCCGTTGAATTTTTGGATTGAGTCGGCTGGGTGGCGACCGCTGTATTTCTTATTGAATTCTTCCACGGAGGGTTCTCTGGGGGTTGGTCGATAGATGCCATCCTGGACGTTTGACATTCCAGCCGGCATCAGACCTACCCCTTGCGGTGGAAAACGTGGCGCGTAAACTGAAGTGCCTTGTGTCGCTCCTTGGCTAGGCTGTTGCTCCGGGGGTGTCGAGCGGCGACCGCTACGTGCAACCCGGACAAGCGAGTGAGGAGAATCAGCACGTGTCGTGATCGGTATTTCCGCACGCTCATCTCTGTGACGCGGATCATCTGACTGCCCTTGTTGTTGCCAGTCAGGGTTACGCGGTAGATGACGTGTGTGCGGTGTGTAATGTCTTTCGTAACGATCGTGACGCTCTCTGTAGCCAACATAGGGGGCTGAAGAGGCGTCCGAGTCATCGTCGCGAAGTCGGTGTGTGCGTGTTGTCCGCCGTGGTGTAGTCGGTCGATTCGGTGTGAATCGGTCGTCTATGAACTGAGACATACGAGTCGAGAGTGCAGCCACTTGTTGTGACAGGTGGTCAAACTCGGCCCCAGTCGGCCGCGGCGGTGGTGTCACATCAGTAGTCACGGGTACTTCCAACAGATCTTCGTGCGAACCCTGGTGATCAGACAGGGACCCCGTATTGTCGTGTGAGGTAGCCATGATTAATGAAGTGGCTTGTGTAATGTGAATGTGCGGTGACGAACGAGTCCGGCGAAGTCCAAGTCGTTGTGTGCAGCTCCGAGGGTTCTCGAGTACACTCTGAGCTATACTTTCGGGTTCCAGTATGATGGGACTCGTTCAGTTCGTGAAGTTGTAGGTCGGTGATGTCACTGCGCGTTGGCAATTTAGTGCTTGTCGGCAACCGACACTATCGTACTCTTATACACTGAGTAACGATAGATTACCTAAGCTTGTGACGTGTATAACGAAGTGGCCGTTCACTCCGTTAGTGTGGTGATGGTTGTGTCGGGTTGATCGTGTTCTCAGTTGGGCGTGTGATGAGTTTTGGTTCCCAACTGGTGTGGCGTCGTGAGTTCTTTATTGAGCGTCAGATTTTGGAAGGATCTCTCTCGACACGTGGTATTTGGCGACCACGTGGAGGTTACGAGAATTCCAAAAACCTCAATAAAGAAACAGCAGATGTACAATACAACCTCGAGCGTGGTACACCACCCAATCAAGATTGCACTGCGGAAAGTGAATTAGAAATGAAAGTGTATTGCAATTGCCTGAAGAAGAGGAAAGCAATACGAAGAGTAAAGCTAGAGCGCGGTGCCCGCACTTTTAGTTTTACTTAGAAACAAGAATGAAGAGTGTGTGTGTGAAGAACACACAAAGAACAAAAAGTTCAAGATGGCTGAACTTTTTAAATGCACAAACAAAGGAGAAGTTCAAGATGGCTGAACTCTCCAAAGAAGCAAGAAAAGAAAGCTGTTTTACTTTGAAAGTTTAAAACTTAGGTGCGGTGCCCGCACATCAAAAGTTTCAATTTAGTTTTATTAAAACAGTAAAACAGTGTAGAAATTGAAGTGTGTTCAACAAGATAAATACTTGGTGAACCAGAAGAAATGTTCAGACTGGAGAAATTTTGAGTCCTCACTGCTGGATGGCTCTGGATGAAAAGACAGAGTCAGTGCCCAGTGAGGGACTATGTTGAGTAGAATGAAGAAGTCCGTAGGTGGCGCTGAGGTGGCCACTTCCGGTTCAGTTTATTGCAATGTCCAAAAATTGATGATTGAAAAGTTCCTCCGGGGCACGTTTTTATGGTGGCCAGGAGAAAGACACAAAAAGAGAGAAAATTCAAAGAAAAAGAGAAGTTTTCTCTAACAAGAGGAACTCCGCCAGGGGGCGCGTGAGTGCAACCCTCTGGAAGAGAAGAGAACACAAAAAGATGAGAGAAGGTACAACAATGAGTCACATGGAGCGAAAAACCGCTCCGTTGGCGCTTTTTGAAGAGTGTCCGGTCGATCCAAGATGGCGGCCGGGCTTCAGTGCTGTCCAATGGAGAAAGTTCATGTGATGATGCATTGAGGTGATGATGATGAAGAAATTGAAGAACATGACTTGGGACATAGAGGGTCCCAAGGGAAACACAAGTGTAAAAACAAAGAACAAAGAAAAGGGGGGACAAGAAAGTCCCACGTGGCTAGAAAAAGTGTGTTTTAAGCTTGTAAGCCCCCTAACAATGAAATAGAGCTAGGGAGAATCTTGCTTGAAAATTAAAGATGAAGAGTGAAGATAATAGGACATTTTTAAAAGACACACACGTCCTTTAAAAGCCTATTAATAGATGAATAGATTAGTAGATGAGATTTGTTTGCTCATCTCATAATGAGACTGCAAACTCCTCTCGGAGAGTAAGAAGAATTTGTTTAAAGTGTTGCCCACGTGGTGTGGGTTTCACTTTGAAAATTAAAGAAGAGTGAAGGTGACAGTGGGTGATTGTAATGGAAACATGAAATACAAAAACACGGACGGAAACACGTGTGTCCAAACGGTTGTCCACTTTCCGAGTGCTAAGCGGTCAGCAGACAAAAGTTCGTTCCCACGTGTCTCTAAGGACAGGACACAGAATCGCGCGGTCGACACGTGGTGTGTGTAGCCACAAGTCTCTTTCGCGATTCCACAAAAACGGTACCATGCGGTTGGCTTTGACGTGATCGAGGGCCTCCATACATGATCCCAACATAAAAAGGCGCCACGCGGTTGGCTTTGACGCTATCGAGGGCCTCCATACGTGGTTCCAACACAAAGGACGCCGCGCGGTTGGCTTTGACGTGATCGAGGGCCTCCATACGCGGTTTTACAAAGGCGCCACGTGGTCGACTTTGACGCTATCGAGGGTCTCCACACGTGGTTCCAACACAAAGGACGCCGCGCGGTTGACTTTGACGTGATCGAGGGTCTCCATACGCGGTTTTACAGACAGGCGCCACGCGGTTGACTTTGACGCTATCGAGGGTCTCCATACGTGGCTCCAACATAGAAAGGACGGACGAAGCCTCGTGAGGCACAATCACGAGACTTAGGACAAAGGACGGCTTCTGTTTACAGGTCGGAGAAGGCAGATGGAGCTATACCCCGCACCTCCACCAAATGTGAGCTTTTGACATCAACCAATATTTTATTACCAACCTTTAGATGACATTTTCTACTTTTCGTTTCTTCTCTGAGCAGTATGACACCTGCACAGAGAAGATCCGAGCTGTAGAGAGAGCTGGATGGAGATAGATTGTAGTCACTCTTCTGCATGGGGGTGTAATCGATGCAGGAGAGTGGCGGCCATCTCTCTCTCTTCCGGTTGATGCTGATATACATCTTCTCCATCGGTATTCCGACCAGAGAAGATGTTGTAGCTGCTGAGAATCGTATAGCTCCTGCCCTATGAAACCTCCGGCCTCTGAAGAGAAGTTATTAGCATAAAGACATAGAGACAACGCTACTTCTTATTACAACACTTTTATTCATTCCTTGTAAGAAGTACAGATACAAGGGTGAATAGTAAAATACTAACTGGAAATCCTCAGGCCCATGATTTGGAATGTATCGCAAAAACAGGCAAAGGAAAGAACTGAGGAACAAAGAGGAACATGGTCCTTTTATACCTTGGACCTGTGTACACCTGCGAGGTGTAACCAGGTCCAAGTGACCATGGTCCTTTATGTATCAATCCGCCACTTGGGCATGAGTCAGAAAGGTGAGTCAGAGAGGAGGGAGGGACGGTTGAGAGTTGTTTACCCCCCAGGCTATGGTTTTGGCGGGATCACGATTTACAGGGTGTTACAACTTCTTTACACGTCTTCAAAGTTGACACTTTTTTTGTAGAATTTTTATAAAGAGAGCCTATATACAGTATATGTTATTATTAAAGTGAAATTGTAAATTTAATAAGTGAATGCTGCAAAAGTAGGCCTATTTTTTTTCTTATAAAGCAACAGCACAAACAATCTCATTGCGACAAGTTCAAATTGTATTTGAAGAGATTGTGAACTCAATATGTGACTAGAATTCCTTTTTTTTTTTTCTAAATTTCTTTTCTATATAGAAAAAACTAAATTGATTCCTATATATGTATGTCAATAGTCAATACAATAGTTTCTCTCCAACTTCGACTCTTAACAAGTAGAAATTATTGAACAACAAAACACTCTTGAGCTCATCAATTGATGGCATTCCTAAGTTGGACATGATACAAACTGAATTCCTGGCACTTTTTATTGTTAATATTATGCGTAGACAACTGTAGAAGAAGAAGTACTCTTAGTAGAATTCTGAACACATTTTCAGTACCTCTTGACCACAAATATCTAAACCTATAGGATGTACAAAATAGTACAAAAGTCACAAGAGAATAAAGGCCTTATCACACAAGAAACATTTCGAGCAACATTTCTTTTAGTTTTGGTAATCACTAGTCTTACAACCTAATGTTGACATGTGTGAATATGACTGGCAACCACATTTTCAACTAGTTGAAAGCTAGTTGCCTGCAATTCACAAGGTCAAACTTTCCTTGCCAAATTTCATTCAACTCAGTACAACAACCAATCACAACACAACTTGTTGTCATGTGACCAACCCAAATCTCTCTGACAACCATTCCAAACATTCCAACATGGTTTCCTCCACATGGAATACAGAGAATTGAAGTCTTTATTGATTTGATTTTATAAGGAAAACCATTTGTTTGTTGTTTCTGTGCTTTTCAATCAGCTTGTCAACTAGTGGATAAACAATGTTGCCAGTTGTGATAAGGAATCTTTCAGGCTTGTTGTATAGGTGAATAAAATGTTGCCCAAAATGTTTTTCGTTTGTTAAGGCCTTAACAAACAAAATAAATACATAGGAACTTCAGGTTACCATCAATATCATCATCATAATTTAATTACATGTAGTTACTATTGATTAAATCTCTCAAAATTGCCTTTTAGTGATTTTTGCTGTGTAACAATATACTGTACATTCAGTTTAGAAGAATCGTATAGCAGACTCTATAGTTTATAATTTAAAATAAATTAGTTCATTACTGGCATTAACAATATTCAATTACAATGGGTTTATTGTGAAAGTAATTTAAATCATTTGATTTTTTAAAACTATTTTATTATTATTATTTAATTAGCATTTGCAGTATGTTGTGTCAAATGGCAATTAAAATGTTCATTAAAACTCTTGAAAATTTTAATTTAATTTAAATTGATAACATCTAAGTACTATATTAATAAAGGAAGAAGGATTCTATACAAAAATAAACTTGATTGCATTAGGTGACTCTAATGTATCGACCTGAAACCCATGAAAAACGTTAGAGAAAAGTTCCTACAAAAAAAACACACACACCGAAAGTCATCAAAAAATGAAAAAGTGCCAAATTCACAATCAACTTCGACTCAAAAACAAAAAAAAATCAATAAATCACGTGGATTGTGACAAGTGTTATTTTCGTTTTGTGCAAATTGCACGACAAGTTTAATAGTAATCAAGCTTAGTTGTAGCTATGAAACAATTTTATGCAAAATATAAAATGAGGAAAATCAAAAAAATTCATCTTGCTTAAGAGGCTAGATACATCGTTTAGTTCAAAATTTCTCCGAATGTAGGCGCTGCGATCGTTGTTGATTGAAAAACGGTTTTTTAACGTTTTTTCTCCCGGTTCGAAGTCACATAATAATTAATAGAAAAATAATTTCGCGTGCTAACCTTATAAAAAGAAAACATTGTGAAGCCAGTAGATTAATGCACGTAATAATTATTTTGTTATTGTTCTGAGTTGTTTTTAACGGGAGTTCTTCAAATGTTTGGGTGACGGTTTTTTGCTCCTATGGGACTTAACATGGAGTTAAAAAAACGTAAGATTTTAAATGTTATTTAAAAATAGAAAGCCCTTTTAAAATTTAGAAAAAGGAATAATCCTGAAGGCAATAAACACATGTAAGTACGTGCTAATTTTTCTGATTACTCTAAATCGTTTTTAATCAGAGTTCTCTTAACTTTTGTTGGACGGTGTTTTAGTCCTATGGGACTTAACATGGAGTTAAAAAACGTACGATTTTAAACGTTATTAAAAAATAGAAGGACCTTTTCAAAATTTATAAAAAGGAAACATCGTGAAGCCAATACATGAATGTATGTGCTAATTATTTTGTTATTGTTCCAAATCAGTTTTAACGAGAGTTTTTCAAATGTTTGTGGGACGGTTTTGGGGCCAATGAGATTTAACATGGGGTTGAAAAAACGAACGACTTTGAACGTTGTTTAAAAATAGAAGGACCTTTTCAAAAATTGTATACATCGAGCACGTGAAGAACAATACTTTTTATTGCATTTTGCGCTTTACTGTATTTGAATTGAGCGATTGTGAGGCGATTTCTTGCAGTTTTAGTAACACGATATAAGAACACTCATTTGTCTCGTTGTCGTCTGCTCAAAACAACAAGATGGACGTGGATCTAGGCTCTTAAACAACTCTGGTTTTTTTAAACATCTTGAATAATATACACTGTATGAAGCGCCATTTCACGTAAAATAAAGTAGGCAGAATTTCTTTCATATGTATTATGCATTATACAGTAGTGTAGTAAATAATTAAATTTTTGCGTTTATAAAAATTTTGACATGGATTTCACATTCCAGACACTGCAAGTTCCTAGCTGAAGTTCAGTTCAGTTACATTGAGTTTTATAAAGAAACTAGTGGGGTAACCCGTCATAGCGAAATTCACAGCATTAGAATTTATTTTCCTCCGCCCTTTTATGACGTCAGACCAAGTAACAAACCAATTAGAAATTGATGATGTTCATAAAAGGGGTGAGCAAAAGAAATTCTAATGCTGGGCACAGTTGCCCATGATAAATTCTAGTTTAATTTTGCTACTATTAATTATCCCCTCCCCTTTTTATATTTGAAAGAGAAAATGAGTTTTTCATTTTCTCTGGTGTGCGCATGCGCGTCGTTTGTTCCTTGTTTACTCCTTTCATTTCAATTTCAGTTTCTCCCTCCCCCTTTTTTCCCCTTCACGTTTCTCTTTCTCCCCCCTTTCTACACTTTCCAACCATTTCCCCTCTCCAATTTAATATCATGGGGTTCTTGGATGGGGAGTGTGCAACATATAGTTGACCTTGAGAAAAAAAGCGGTTTATTTATTCATTTAAATTTATATAAATTCCGACGTGCTTCAAGGTTTTTTGTCCTTGTTTGTACAGCGTTAGATCACAGAAACACAGAAAGACAGGGCTTAATGTACATATTATTTTTATTCATTTTTTTTGGATTTCACTGTGTTGTAAGGTGACTAATAGTATAGAATCTTAAAATATGGATTGTTAACCTGGAAGTCAGTGGGGGAAAAAAGCCAAAACTAACAATATTATTGCAGGTGGATCCACCCTATTGTATTCTAACGCCTCCCTGCATATATTTAGTGAACACAAAGTTCATTCATTAATATCATTCGCCTTATTGTAGTGGTGTCAAGACAATAAAGCACGTTCACTGTTGTTGTTTGTGTAGAGTGCCAATATCATATGGTCATAAATATTTTAGTACAAAAATAATCTCCTCAGGGTATACTATAGAAAAATAACATCAAAGAGAAAATAAGTTCTATACTAACCCCGTCAACCAATGAAAAAACAGATAGCAATCAAGTCATATAGTGAAAAAAAAATCTCAACATTATTTTCTTTTTCTCTCATAATAAATCTGTCAAAGGTGTTTTCACTGGATCTCTAAATCAACCCACACCTATATATAGCCTGCCTCAGCCTAAGAAGAAGCTTGTGACGTCATAACAATTAACGAAAAATTTAGGATTGTATCTTTTTTTTTCTGATTAAAAAAGTGGCAATAACAAAAGAATTCAAGAACACCAAAATATTTGTCATACGCCTCTTTTTCTATCAGAAAAAGTAATACAATCCTAAATTTTACTGCAATCTCAATGACGTCATAAGGTTCTTCTACTAAATCTAACTAAGCTTCATTCGAAAACAACTACTTTTGGTAGACTTTAGTAGCTTTAAATACAAATAGACGCAGCCACACACACTCATAGGCATAATCTTAAATACATTTAAAAGCGTATGACAAGCTTATGAGTGGCATGGTCAGAACTGGGTGCATTTGACTCTATGAGGCTATTTCTTTCTACAAAACCTAGTCATTTTTAATGTGCCCTACATCAAATTATCAGGATATTACGTCATCAAACAAAAAACTTCTGTTTTTATCAAATAAACTAGCTTTTATACCCGGCTTTGTACAGGTTTTAAAATCTCAGATTAGTTTCTCTGAAAAAAGATCAAATTATATTGGTGCTAAGACATGGCAACTGTGACAAAAACCGCACTCCTTTCACAGTCAACCAAAACAATTCTGCAGCTTTATATACATGTCTACAGGTTTCTAGAATTCCGTACCTCTTCAAAAATACATTATCTATGTGTTGGTATGGAATTCCGCAGGGGTGCATTGCCTATCTTACCGCGTCAAAACTATTTTCCCAGTTTCAGGTTCCTAATCTTTTTAAAATAAAACGGTTTGCCTATTAGGGATGGCCATCGATAGTATCGACATATCGATATTCGATATTGAACCATCGATAGTGACCTCTTCGATGTCAATATCGTCAATATCGTCCCATCCTCATTAAGCAATGAGGATGGGACCTCGCAAGCTAAATATCGATATTGACATCGAAGAGGTCACTATCGATATTTAGCTTGCGAGGTCCAATCCTCATTGCTTATATATGAAGACGCACACCACGTGTAAAACTCAGGAAGGGAATGACGTAGCGAGCTGAAAATAGTTGCATTAACTTGGAAATTCCGTAAAGAATAACCTGTGCAAATTTCATGACGCCAGCCCTCACCGTTCAAAAGCCTTTGATGTGCAAAGAAATGTCGACTTTGTTTTATATATAAGATTAATTAGAAAAGTTGTTTATATTCGAAATATTTTTTAAGATGGTTTATGAGCTGCTGATTTTCCAATTCTGATTATTCTTTCTTTTAGAAGAGCAACTTTAAAAGAAACTAGAAAAGTAGCTTAATCATTTAAGGGTATTTTCATGCTGACATCTTTCAAAATAAACTTTTTTTAGACAAATTTTTTTTAAAAAAAGTAGCTTAACATCCAAATCAATCCAAATAAAAAGCCCATTTTTTTAAAAAAAGGATATTAACATAAAAATGTCCTGAAGTAATTGAACTACCCCTCTAGTTTCTAAAACACATTCAAGACTCTTTATTTTGCACCTGAAAAACGAAATAATCAGAGTTAATAGAGGGGTATTTACACTTTAAAACCACCTTAATTAGAATTGATTTTCTCATTGATATCTTGTGGCAAAATGCGGCTTCAACTTGCGAAAATTATGTCATTTTTTTTTTTGAAAGATAAAGAAAAGTCGTAAAATCGATCCTCAAACAACAATGTTTTGAAGAGAAAAAAAAAAAATATGCATATTAAACATTGGTCCTACACAATCGTGGCATCTTTGCGGCTGAATTTTAACAATGAATTAATGTGGGTGGAGTTCCTATCGTATACAGGGGTGTCTCAAATTTATGCTATTTTTGATAGAATTACACATTGTCAGTTTTTAAGAACAGCTGATTTCCAAGCTAGTTAGAAAGTGTTTTAAAATCTCGGAGTGAGTAGATCAATCACTTATGACTATTTTCACATTGATATTTTTCAAAATGTACTTTTTATAGACAAAAATTAAAACATTGTCCGCTTAAAGTTGGTTTATTTTCAAACTCGCATAAAAATCTCACTTTGAAACACGTTCGAAAAAGCTTTGCTATGCATGAGACGCCTTTTGTATGTCAAAAACATTGTATATTAATTAATCAATCGATTAATTAATTACATTTTGACAGGAATATCACCATAAACAAATCATGCACTTTTACAATCTTCCAAAGCGCTTCGAAATTGAACGTATGCTTGACTGCGGCTTGATTAATCGGATACTTGTATAAATAGTAAAAGAAACTAGAAACTGTTTTATAAACTAGAAAGGTAGCTCAATCAATGAAGACTATTTTTATATTTATATCTTTCAAAATATACTTTTTATAGACAACCCTCTCTCCCCCCCCCCCCAAAAAAAAACAATCAATTTTCAACGTCAAAATTGTGTTTCTTAAAAGTCAAGAATGATAAAACTAAAATAATTGCAAATTTCATGTTTAATTATAAAAGAAAATCAATAATTTCTTCAGCTACATTTTTTTTTCTTTCATGTAAACAGAATCAATTTTTATAATAAAAACAAAATTCTAATTTCTATTTTTCTAACAGAAAGAAGCAAACAACATCAGTAACTGTAATATCTTATTACTATGACTGAACCAAGTGGTCATTCTGAAAACATCACTCTGGTCAACCGAGAACTACCACCGGCTCTGTCTTATACTGAAAATGATAACCAAGCTGGTCCATTGTCCAAACTAACAATAGCAAAAGACACTCAAGAAAACAATGGAGAAGAACAAGGACCTGAGACAGTACAGAATGATGATGATGATGTTGACGATGTAGACAATGGCAGTGATGATTACCCACTTGCAGCTCAATACCATCAAGATGCCATTTCACAGGTATCAAAATTATAGAAACAAATTAACATAAAATTATTCTATATGATTAATGTGAAACAAGAATCAATTTTTTAAAAAAATACTGCATTTTAAAAAGGTGTCTGAGTAGATATTTATTTTGTTTTCGTCTCTCCAGATGGCACACCTGAGTGGCTATTATGTTCTATAGGAGGTTTCTTCCCTTAACCCGCGGTTTTCAGAAAATTTTATATTTGTCAAGCAAACGTTTTTCAGGAGAAATATATTATAAAATAATTCAAAGTGTTTTAAAAACTAGAATAGTTGGTGACAATGCTAAAAGTATTTTTTTTTTAATGATGAAAATAAATTTTTTATGGGCTTTGTATAAGGCAGGCAAAGCCCGCGAGACCCACCAAGCTCATAAAGCCCCTTATGAGCTTGGTGGGTCTCGCGGGCTTTGCCTGCCTTATGAGTTTTGTAGGCCATATGGTCTTAATGGGCCTTATTTGTTTTGTGGGCTGAAGGATTTGGTATTTTTTTAAATGTAGGTCTCTAGTTCAAGTTGTAGTTCAAATACGAAGTTTTTATTTAATTCGAACCTCAGAAACTAGAAGAGTAAATGAATTACTTAATGGTGTTGATATCTTTTAAAAAAATAAACTTTTAAGTTCTTTTTTTTAAATGATGTTTATAATTTATGACTTTTGGAACGATCAACCTAAAATGAAAACAACAAAAGTTTATAATTTGAAAATGTCACTGAAAATTCATTTTCTTTGTGGAACATGTGAATTGTCACAAAATGTCACTTGATTCATTTAACACATTCCAATTTTTCTTAATAAAAAAAAAAAAATTTCACTCTTTCTTCAGTTGCTACGAGCTCGCATTTCAAAACACGGTGTAACTAAAATATATTCCTTTGTTTTCTTTTATTTGCATATTTTGCTGCATATCTACTGTACATATAATAATGTAATAGAACCTTAAAGTAATAACAAGGGTGTGGTACCCACCGCATTGGCAAACACAAACTATTCTTCACGCTTCAGAAATTATATTTCAGAATGAAAAAAGACGTTTCAGAGTTAAATAAAACACAAAGTCAAAGAAGAATGTTACTGCGTTTAATCTGATCTTTGAAAAGTTGTATCACAACATATATTCTGAAGACAAAAAAAAAATATATAGAATCTAATATATTTTATGTATCGATTTTTCTTTTTAAAAGGCAGGCTATGGATTATGTCAATGGGCGTTGGTCGTCGTTATTGGACTGGCTCTGTCTGCTGATTTGGCGGAAATTTTATCAGTAGCTTTTCTTATACCAAGTGCTGGTCAAGAGTTGTGCCTCTCTAACTCGGACAGAGCATGGTTGGGTGAGTATAGCCATTGCCATACACTATGTAGGTGCATCTGTAAACACGCCTAGATGCATTGCAATGTCAGGAGCATTGTAGGAGAGGCTTTCATGTATATATGTGAGACCCAATCTCTAAAAAAAACACATGTAGACATTTATGTGTTAATTATTGCTGTATCTTAATAATCTCTAATAATCTATTGTTCAATTCTAACTGTAATTAATTTTATGCAAATGACAGATTTTAAAACGCCTTGTCATACACAATTTCTTCAAGCCATATTAGTTATACTATTGTTGTGTTTTCAAATGCACCCTTTTTGTCGGCATATAGGATTACTGATTCATTAATTTCTTAATTTGTACATTTTGTAGGTGGGACTGTACTGTGCGGAATGTTAATTGGTTCTGCCATGTGGGGAATTCTTGGCGATAAAATCGGACGTCGCAAAGCTCTCATATCAGCCATGTTTACTAATGCTCTTTTTGGAGTCATTGCTGCCTTTATGCCAAACTACAATTTGTTAATGATAACTAGGCTCATCAGTGGAACTGGGTACAAAAAACCTATAAATGTATATATATATTAAATGACGACCACTAGCACTTTTTGTTGTGCACCGCAATAGTTTTTTATCGTGGCCAAAAGTTTGCATAAAATGCTCAAAACGCCCTCTCTCTCCCCCCCCCCCCCCCGTTTTGGTGTGCCTTAATCAAAAGTAAAAATGCTTAAAATGCCCAAACTTTTGAAATTATTTTTAAAAACGATTGTTTTTGGTCAGAAAAAAATTCTACAATTTTTCCCATCGGTTTTTGATTTTGGATTTTCTGCTATAACTTCTGACATTGTAGCCTGTTAATTGCTTCAGACATTTATTTAATTAAGTTTACTTTTGTTTTATATTACATATTTTTTATTTCCATAAGACAAATAATTTTCTTGCTTATTTCACATTTTTGTTGTTTACTTTATATTTGAACCAGCATTGCTACCCGGCTTCGCTCGGGTAAAGTAAAGAATTAAAAGAAATAACTTTTATTGACTTTCATCTTCACTATTAAGAAATTTAAGGGGGATGAACCCACTTAAAACCCATGTTCATCACCTAAACCCATGTTCATCCCCCTTAAAGCCATGTTCATCCCCTTAAAGCCATGTTCATCCCCCTTAAACCCAAGTTCATCCCCCTTAAACCCATGTTCGTCCCCCTTAAACCCATGTTCGTCCCCCTTAAACCCATGTTCGTCCCCCTTAAACCCATGTTCGTCCCCCTTAAACCCATGTTCGTCCCCCTTAAACCCATGTTCGTCCCCCTTAAACCCATGTTCGTCCCCCTTAAACCCATGTTCGTCCCCCTTAAACCCATGTTCGTCCCTCTTAAACCCATGTTCGTCCCTCTTAAACCCATGTTCGTCCCCCTTAAACCCATGTTCGTCCCCCTTAAACCCATGTTCGTCCCCCTTAAACCCATGTTCGTCCCCTTAAACCCATGTTCGTCCCCTTAAACCCATGTTCGTCCCCCTTAAACCCATGTTCGTCCCCCTTAAACCCATGTTCGTCCCCCTTAAACCCATGTTCATCTGCCATTGTGATCTGCAACTCGTACATCATGCTGTTGAAATGTTTCAGCTTTGTGGCATTTCTATACCAATTTTCATGATGATCGGTTGAACGGTATAGAAGTTGATATACTGCAGCGTCATCTGGTGGTGACTTAAAACAAAGGGGATAGCATAAAAACCTTCTCCATGAAAAAATACATATACGTGCTAATTTTCATGGTGATCGGTCAAACGGTGGTGGAGCTTAGCGAGTACATATATATTGAGACGTTTGGGCCCGCCGCTTATTTTCGCTATGTAGCGTTTTTCGTTTTGGGGTTTTTTTTAACGTCACCCTGTACTTTATTTAGCTTCTGGGCCACTCGGTACTTTTGGTACCAAGTGACCCAGATATCATATGGTTAGAGATTACAATCTGACCTTTTCGTTCCCCCTCATTTTTACTTCCACATGAGTGGAGTTATTCGTTTTTAATTTGATTTTGTTTTCGTTTCTCCTGTTATCACCTATGTGTGATAACAGGGGATGAATCATGATTTTGGACAAATGGATCAATCTCTTGATTGGTCCATTTGGTCCAAAATATTGTTTTAACCAATTATCGAATTGTGCCCTGAGAATCCGACTTATGGATTCTCAGGGTATATAAAGAGTTACATTTGTAATGTCAAAGGACGCTTTTTAAACTTCTAATTATATACCGAACCTATGGCCGATTTTGGCCAGGTTCTTTTCTTTTAAATATTTTTCTAAGTCATATTTTTATGTGTGTGCAAAACCAGTTCGCCAACTTTGTTTATCTGCGTAATAAACCGATCTTTATATTTAAACCAAGCCAGTGGTGTTTTTATTCATCGAAACTTAAATTCCGCGATTGGGAATTCATCATTTGCAGGTCTTCACCTATTTGGATACATCGAAAAGGTCCCAACAGGTGCAAACCTGCAACGTACAAGTGAGTATATTTTTACACGATTCTTAGGGCAGATTTACGGACGAAAGTCCGAGAGATACAGAGATTAAAGATCCTCAAGACTGTGAAGTCTTTTGCCAGAGACTAGTGAGGACATAAAATAGACGTTATATTGGTCTAGTCCTCCCGGGCCAGTAGAATTAGTGGCCTAGCCAACCACTATCAATACGAGTGTAAACTCGCTCGTATTAACCAAAAAGAGCAGATTCTACTAACGGAAAAAGGTCCGTCACAATATATGGTGGAGGTGCGGGGTAGTTTATAAAACTTGCTACCTCGTTTTGCCCTAAGAAACGTGTTGAAAAACACGAGAATTATCGTAATTCAATTGTGCAAACAATTTTGAAACCAAACAAAATTTTTCGAAACATTTTTACGTTTTTATTGACACAAATTACGATAAATAATGATGAATACCAACGGAATAACCGCAAGGTTCTCCCAGCAACTCCAATACAGACGCCGACGTGAACAGCTCGTAAAGGAACGAGCGAAAGCTCGGGAAACACGCCGTGTTGCCCGAGAGACACGGAAGCAGGAGAAGGAGGACAAGCTGAGGGCCCTTGCGTCAGAGAAGCGACTCCAGGAGGAAGAACAGCGTGCTGAAGACGAAGAACGACAAGCCGACACCCGACTCAAGACTGAAGCATCTTCTGAGGCCTCTCGACGAAGCAACGAGCAGAAGATGGTCGACCGGTTTGCCGAACTGATGAAAGACGCTACTCCTGAAAGTCGAGAAGAATTGGTAAGACGGTTATGTGGAGAATCGACTCCACGCCGCTTTGAACACACACATGAGAGAAATCTCAGAAACAGAAGCAAATCACCGACAGAATCCGGGCGAAAGCTCAGGCCTGAAGCTCCTGAATGGACTCCAAACCTGGGACCTACGCCGTATTCTGAAAAGAATTCGCTACATCCACTCCAGGGTTTTCCGAAGTATACTGGGTCTGAAAACATCCTTCTATATATCGAAGAGTTCGAAGATATTGCGATTGCGCACCAGTGGAACTCCCTGCAGCGATGCAGCCACTTTACTGGACACCCTTCGAAAACGAGCAATCAAATGGCTTGCTCGTTTCCGCTTGGAATATGGCGAGATCAATTGGATCATGATGAGAAATGGAATTATAAATGAATTTCTGTTACCTGACCAGAAAGTAAGGATGAAGAACGAGCTGTCCGCAAGGACTCAGAGGGACAACGAAACCTTCAAAGTCTATGCGGAAGAGTATGCAGAGATGTATCGAAGGATACATCCCAATGATGACGACTCTTTGTTGATCTCGAGCCTGAGGAAGAGCCTGCTACCATCTCTCAAACAGTATCTATTTGGGGCACCTAAAGACAATTTATATGACTTTGTTAAATTTGCAACCCAAACAGAGGGAGAACTAATAGAGGAGAAGATGCTAGTGTACAGGACGTCTACTGGTAACCAACCGGCCCAGCAGCAGAAGCCTCAGCAGCAGAAGCAACAACAGCAACAACAAAGGAAGCAGACGTGGACTCCTAAGAATCCGGCCACGTCTGAAAAGACGCAGGATTCACAACCAAGTCGAGATGGTGGATCGAGACCCCAGCAGAGAAGGAAGTCTACTGGGCCACTCATCTGTTACCAATGTCAGGAGCCTGGACATCGAGCGTTCCAGTGCCCCAACGAACCGAAACCAAAGAAGGAGGAGAACAAGACGACTCCACCAACTCCAGTCAGTAGAGTTGATGAACCGTCGGAAACGACGGCGCCAAAAGTTATCCGCGCCGACGAAATCCATGTTCTACCCAATGGAATGAAGATGGTGCCTGTCCTAATAAATAATCGAACGCATTATTTCCATTTTGACAACCATCTGACAGCTTTAAACTACCAAGGGCGCCACTCGCACCCACAGTAGTGACGCCCGAAAAAGATGTCAACGAGAGCCCGAAAGAAGAGGAGTCAACGAAACCTGCAAAGGTTGACGTCACGGTCCGACAGGACCAGATAACGAGAGGATCTATTGGTTTGGCTGCGGTCAACCATGCTGGGATGCCTCCAGGTCTGGGTAGCCTGTGCCAAAACGACAACAGAGAAGAGGAATCAACGACTCCTAAGCAGAGCTGTGCTGCGGTGCAGCTAGAGGACTCTCCACGACATAAAGCAGACTTTGGAGATGGGATCCACATCCGTACCATTCACGAAAATGGGAGCCGGCGGAACCCACTGCAAAGTGGGGCCTCTACGTCGTTTGTAAAGACGAACGACGCTAAGATGTCCAATCGAGCAGAACAGATAGTAGTCTCAAAAGGAGCTACTTCTGTTAACAATCAAGCAGAACAGTGTGTGGCGAAAAAGAAAGTAACCACACCTGTTAAAACTCAAGCAGAACAGAGTGTGGCGAAAAAGAAAGTAACCACACCTGTTAAGACTAAAGAAGGGCAAGTAGTTGTCTCAAAAGGAGCTACTCTTGCTAAAAATCAAGCAGAACAGGTAGTAGTCTCAAAAGGAGCTACTCCTGTTAAAACCAAAGCAGAACATGGAGTGGCGAAAAAGAAAGTAGCCACACCTGTTAATTCAGCTGCAGAGTCTAGTCTTCTCTGTCGGTTGAAAAACCAGTGTTGTTCGAAGACAATACAAGATGTTTGGACCAAGTTGACTGAGACAGTCACGCCTCGTGAACTTCAAGTCCAACAACAAGATGAGCAGACGGCTCCCAAAGTTCGTGTGAACTTCGGAGGTCGTGAGTTAGTGATGACTACCGACAGTGGTGCCGAAGCTTCTGTCATAAGTGAGTCACTAGTCAAAGAGATGAAGTTGGTAATGGATCCGCTACCTTTTCCGCCGAATTTGACTGGCGCCGGAGGAAATCCATTGAACATCATGGGACAAGTCATCGTGCCGATTCAAGTCGCCGAAAAACTTGTCAGAGGAAAGCTGATTGTCATCAAAGGACGACGTGAGGCTTTGCTGGGAAACGATCTCGGTAAAGACCTCAACCTTTGCCTTGACATGAACAAAAAGAAAGTGTACTTTGGAGAGGAACTGTTGCCGGACACTCTCCAAAAGAACCAAAAAGCAGAAGATTTTATTGAAAATCTTAAGAGTCAAGAAGAGGAAGATCTGCAAGAGAAACTCCTGAATAAGGGGCCAGCTAAGCTACGTCTGGTCCAGAATCTCGTGCTGGATCCGAAAAAAGTTGCAATCGTCGAGGTCAATGCTCCTGATGATCTACAAGAAGGTAGTCTTCAATTCATCGACTCGTGCGAAAGCACGTTCCAGCAGAGAGGAGTCAAAGTTTCTCCTGGGATCATTGAAGGAAAAGGAAAGTCTATCCTTCAAATTCAAATCTTCAATCCGTCTGGAGAGGTTATTCACCTCGGAGCCAGAGAAACGATCGCAGAGATCGAGGACGCCGTTACAGCTCTTGATGTACCTGTGGGCCCCTCGATTTATAAAATTGAAGCACAGAGTGACGAAGTGACAGTGCAAGACTATGTCAAATTTCAAGACAATCTGAATGTCAACCCGAATCGTTCAAGAGAAGAACAAATGGCGATTCGGAAACTTCTCGGAGAATTTAGAGACATCTTTGCCTTCAAGACCTCCGACTTGAAAAAGACAAATTTGGCAAAACACGTGATTGACACGGGTGAAAACCCGCCGGTTCGAGAACCGCTCCGGCGTACTTCACCTGCTCAGAGAGAGATCATCAAGACGACACTACGTGAGATGTTGGACGCCGGCATTGTTAGCCCATCCAAGAGTCCGTACGCAAGTCCGGTGGTGATTGTCAAGAAGAAGAATGGTCAGCATCGATTTTGCGTCGATTATCGCAAATTAAATGCTCAAACCAAATCTGACCAATATCCGTTACCACGGATAGATGACGCTTTCGACTCTCTGTCTGGAGCCACGATCTTTGCCACCTTGGATTTGATATCAGGTTATTGGCAATTTCCGGTGGAAGAAAGAGATCGAGAAAAAACGGCTTTCGTATGCACAAATGGCCTCTACGAATTTAACAGAATGCCGTTTGGTTTGATGAATGCACCTGCGACGATGCAGCGTGCTTTGGATCTGTTACTGGCAGGCCACAAATGGGAGACCTGCCTGGTTTATTTAGATGACATTGTCATCTTTGCGAAGAACTTCGAAGAGTTCATGAAAAGATTGAAAGATATCTTGGTGCTCATCAGGAACGCCAATTTAAGTCTTCAACCCAGCAAATGTTTCTTCGGAGAAGACGAGATCAACTACCTTGGCCACAAGATTAGTGCTCTTGGTATTCGACCGGATGAAGAGAAAGTGCAGACGATTCAAGGATTTCCTGCACCGAAAAACGTGACTGACGTCAGAAGCTTCCTTGGGATGACCGGCTACTACAACCGTTTCATTGAGAATTACTCCAAGATCGCCAAACCAATGCAAGCCCTAGTCAAGAAGGACCTGGACTTCAAGTGGAATGACGACTGCGAGGTCGCTTTTGATGGTCTGAAGAAGGCTCTTTGCTCCGCTCCGATTCTAACTTTGTATGATCCGGAGGCAGAAATTGCCTTGCACACTGATGCTTGTGATTACCAGATTGGTGTCATAATTTATCAGTATGCGAAAAACGAAAGGAAACCTGGAGTTCTAGGTTACTACAGCCGAAAACTCCAAGGAGCAGAACGAAACTACGGAACGACTGAAAAAGAATGTCTTGCAATCGTTTATGGCATAGAAAAAGCCAGACCGTATGTTTTCAACCGGAAATTCAGAGTATTTACCGATCATAAGGCCCTGTGCTATTTAAAAACAGCACAGAATCTAGATGGCCGATTGGGTAAATGGCAGATGAAACTACAGCCATATGATTATGAGGTAGTTTACAAGAAGGGTAAAACGCACGTGGACGCCGATTGTGTCTCACGTTACGAGAGCAACGTTCCTGCTAATTGGAAGCAGAAGAATGGGGAGATGGAAGCTCTCGAAGATCTTCACATCTTTACTGTCTACAACGATTTCCAGTGGGAACGGGAGCAATCCCTTGATGATGAACTTCTCCTCATCAAAGAATCACTCCAGCAAGATCGACTGCATCCCTATCACAAGAAGTTTGCGATAGTGGATGGCGTTTTATACCACATGAAGTATGAAGACACCGTGCCAGTACTAACGTGTACTGTGCCCCGACAATTGAGAATTGGGATTCTCGAGATGCTCCATGATGTGCCTGAGGCCGGACATTTCGGATTCACCAAAACGATGAAGAGAATCCAGAAGAGATTCTACTGGAAAACAATGAAAGCAGATGTCGCCGACTATGTCAGGTCGTGCCACATCTGTCAGAGAACCAAACTGTCGCACCAAAAAGTACCTGGATTGTTACAACCAATCACTGTGGGAAAACCGACAGAGTGTTGGGGGATGGATTATGTTGGTCCTCTTCCGAAGTCAGTCGGAGGAGTTCAACATATTTTGATTGCAGTAGACTACGCGACGAAGTATTGCATCGCCAAAGCAGTGGCAAGAGCAACCGCTCAGGCAGCAATTGCCTTCGTCAAAGATAAAATTGTAAACGAATTTGGAGTTCCTCAGAAGATCATCACTGATCGAGGACCCCAATTTTTGAGTAATGAGACTCAAGCGTTTTTCAAGACCTACGCAATCCAGCATGCTGCCACAACCGCCTATCATCCACAAGCTGATGGGTTGGCAGAGCGAACGAACCATACAGTCATGGAAGTGGTGAAACGTCACTTGGATGTCCTTCAGCAACAGGCTGACTGGAAAAAGAAATTAGGTGACGCAGTTATGGCCTACAATCTGGTAGAACATAACTCAACGAAGTTTTCGCCATATCGATTGATGTTCGGGCGCGAGCCCAGGACCACGTTGGACAACATGATGCCACGCGCTCCTATCGTGCTACCGCCCGTAACAGACGAAGCAGAGCAGTCCGATCCAGCTTTGGATGCTGCTAAAAAGAATATCGAAGCTGCCCAAGAGGTGCAGAAAAGAAATTACGACGAGAAGCATCGTACGATTCCGGACTATAAGCCGGGTCAGAAAGTGCTGATAAGAGATCGTGTGCCAAAGCCAGGAATGGCTCAGAAACTCATCTGGCCATACAAGGAACCCTGCCTTATCACGAAAAAGATAACCGATCTAGTCTACGAGATCGAGTACGTCACTCGATCTGGTCTGACTATGAGAGACACCGTCAATGTTCAGCAAATGAGACCCTATTTCGAGGCCAATGACCTGAGGGCTCCTCAAACAAACTTACCTGATGACATTGAAGAGACTACCAGCGCCAAGGAAGAGTCCGACGCTGATGAAGGAATTATCAACGAAGCAGACGACAACTTACCTGTTGAGAATACTCCAGAAGTTCCTCGTGAAGAAGAAGAAGAAGTTATCCCCGATGCCAGCCAAGAAACTCATCCGGAAACTTCTGAAAAAGAAGAAGAGGAAGTTCCAGAAATTCCTCTGGAACCACCAAAAAGAAAACGCGGGAGACCAAAGAAAACTGCTCCAAAAGAACCAGTCCAATTGGATTCCCGTGTGCAAACACGTGGTGGAGAGAAGAAAAATTATGCAAAAGCTAATTTACCGCCAAGATGGGCGAAATTTGGCGTTAAAACGACCAAATTAGACCCAGAGAGTCAAGAAAAAGCATCAAGGGATGCAGAAATTCGAATTTGCCGCCTTGCGCAGCGCCGCCTGGTGGGAGAAATCGAGAGAAGAGCAAAAGAAGAGAAACCGGAAATAGCTAATAGCTCCGCCTCTTCTAACCCGGAAATTAGACTTGGCAACCCCTTAGAACCACGTGGGGACGCCGCCGCCATTTTGGACGCCACTTTTGAATTTGTTTCAACAGGAGACGGACGCGAAGCCAAAGTTTCGCGATTTTCTAAAGTGACAAGTGTTAGAAAGTTTAATTTTAAGAAGAAAATGCAACGATCATCTGGGGAGGGATCTAGCAGCCGCGAGGCTATGGACTTCTCAGTTTTCTGTAATGAGGACACCATAATCCTCGGAGATGAAGAAAAAAAAGAAACCGAGGATGGAGATGCTGCCAGTGCAGAGAAGCCTTCCGGCAGCAATGCCCTGCCGTCCCCGAAAGATGGACCAGACTCAGGCAACTCTTCCAAGAAACGTAAGAGCCCCGAATCCGGAGCGGAGGATGCCCAAGAAGGCGATGCTAAGGACAAGGAAGACCTTCCCGGCAGTGATGCCGCATCGTCGGCATCTCAACAGAGAGAAGACTCCAGTGAAAGAAAAATCCTGGACGCCGAAAACGAGTTCTACGAGATCCTCTCTCAAATGAACGCATCGGCATCGAGACCTAGTGATTACGATATGGAAGACCGGATCGCAAGACGGCAAAGCCAGGAGGCTTGGAGGGACGCATCACCCGAGGGTCCTGTAATTATGATCTCGACGCCCTTCACCGAAGAAGACCTCCGCCGGGATCAAGAGACTTCGCCGCCTCGACCAGTCATGGATGTCCCGAAGTCAAGGAGAAGAAGACGACGTCACCGACCCAGCACTAACCGAGCCCGGAACGAGTCCCGAGTCACCAGGTGTTGGCAACCCGTAAGTCCAGAGACGTCCGAGGGAACAGAATCGGCGCCGGACTAGTAGCGCGATTTGTCATAAAATCCTAGTTGTGTAAATTTAATTATATTGTTTTTTTTTGGAAGAAATTGTATATTTTTCGAAACGTTTGTTTTTACCTGTGATACCCCTGGGTTCTTATCAATTTAGATCCAGTCGGGGGGAGGGGGATTTTAGAAATTGTCTTGGAAAGTAGGGTACTTTCCGCTTAGTCGGGGGGAGTGAGACGTTTGGGCCCGCCGCTTATTTTCGCTATGTAGCGTTTTTCGTTTTGGGGTTTTTTTTAACGTCACCCTGTACTTTATTTAGCTTCTGGGCCACTCGGTACTTTTGGTACCAAGTGACCCAGATATCATATGGTTAGAGATTACAATCTGACCTTTTCGTTCCCCCTCATTTTTACTTCCACATGAGTGGAGTTATTCGTTTTTAATTTGATTTTGTTTTCGTTTCTCCTGTTATCACCTATGTGTGATAACAGGGGATGAATCATGATTTTGGACAAATGGATCAATCTCTTGATTGGTCCATTTGGTCCAAAATATTGTTTTAACCAATTATCGAATTGTGCCCTGAGAATCCGACTTATGGATTCTCAGGGTATATAAAGAGTTACATTTGTAATGTCAAAGGACGCTTTTTAAACTTCTAATTATATACCGAACCTATGGCCGATTTTGGCCAGGTTCTTTTCTTTTAAATATTTTTCTAAGTCATATTTTTATGTGTGTGCAAAACCAGTTCGCCAACTTTGTTTATCTGCGTAATAAACCGATCTTTATATTTAAACCAAGCCAGTGGTGTTTTTATTCATCGAAACTTAAATTCCGCGATTGGGAATTCATCATTTGCAGGTCTTCACCTATTTGGATACATCGAAAAGGTCCCAACAGGTGCAAACCTGCAACGTACAAGTGAGTATATTTTTACACGATTCTTAGGGCAGATTTACGGACGAAAGTCCGAGAGATACAGAGATTAAAGATCCTCAAGACTGTGAAGTCTTTTGCCAGAGACTAGTGAGGACATAAAATAGACGTTATATTGGTCTAGTCCTCCCGGGCCAGTAGAATTAGTGGCCTAGCCAACCACTATCAATACGAGTGTAAACTCGCTCGTATTAACCAAAAAGAGCAGATTCTACTAACGGAAAAAGGTCCGTCACAATATATATATATATATATATATATATATATATATATATATATATATATATATATATATATACAAACATCCATTTTTATATACACAGAAGATAAAATGCACAATTTCATGGCATTATAATCATTTTTGATAATTCATAAAAATTAAAATATTAATTCATTCACGTGATCATCATTGATCGTTCTAGTTTCTAAAATTAACAGCTGATTTTCGAACTTGTATTAATCTGTCTTTCAGGAGGAATACTTCTACTATCTAAAAAGTGTTTCAGAAACTAGAAGGGTAGCTCAATCCCTTAAGGGTCTTTTCATGTTGATATCATTGAAAATTAAACTTTTTATAAAGAAAAATTAAAAAAATATCGCCTTCTTAAAGTTTGATCATTTTCAAACTCACATGGCAAGTTTATTTGGAAAGATATCAACATAGAAATACCTATAAGTGAGACCTCCTAAATAACATAGTAACCACGCAGACGCGCCATCTGAGGGAACGAAAACAAAATAAATATGTATTCAATCACCTTAACTAAAATAATTTCTAAGCTAATGTTGTTCCTATTACAGAGCTGGTGGCATTGTACCCACTGGTGTTGTATACTACAGTGAATTTTTGGGACGACAACACAGAGGTCGACGTCTCACATGGGTCGGACTACTGTGGAGCTTTGGAGGAGTGTTTGTTGCACTCATGGCATGGGCAATCATACCACGAACAGGCAAGTGTGCATTGCTCTTAACTTCAATATAGAAAAACAAATGAAAACTAATTAAAACATACTCCAGGTTTCATTTTAATGGGAGAAAAACAGCAATACTTTTGTAGTTGGCGTGTTTTCAGTATCCTCTGTTCAATTCCTGCATTTGTTTCCACAATAAGCCTCGCTTTTATTCCAGAAAGTCCAAGGTTTCTATTGGAGGTGAGTTCCTCCATATAAAACTATCATACTGGTAACATTCATGATGTCAAAAGTTCATCCTAGGTGGGTCGAGAAGTGGAAGCAATATTGGTCTACAAATGGATCCACAGAATGAATCATCGAAACCAACCTCATCAACAACAAGAAGACAATTTTTCTGAGCTTGAATTGCCTTCAAGACAACAGTTACTGGGGATCTTGCCACGACCGGTGACCAGGAGTGTGGTCATTGAGACTCTCAATAGCATTGATACAGTGAGATTTATATAAACGCAAAAAAAGTCATTCTGCACAATCAACCACTGGGCTAAGTGGACCACATGGCTTTAGTCGACCACATGGCTTTAGCGGACCATTGGGTTAAGTTGAAGCCCTTTGTTAAATGTCCCACAGGATTTAGTTAACCGCTTTTTTGCAATACAGTAGGCCTTCTGCATATTGCTTTAAAAACGTTACTAATTTGTCCATTATATACTAGTCAATGGGTGGTTAATGCAAATTATTTAATTAATGTGCACAATGATTTCACTTTTCACATCGACTATAAAAATGTAAACAAATCCACAAAAGTTGGAAATAAAATTTCTTTTTGTTTCTTTAGTTTTGGCAATCAATTGCTCGTGTTTGCTTGCCACCTTTTACTCGTACAACTCTCATATTGGCGACACTATGGTGCACAACAGCTTATTGGTAAGACACATAATCAAGATACAAATTCTACCATGTACTCTTACAAGGTAATGTGTCAACAAAAGTATTTGTAGCTAAAGTTTGTCAATTATCCAAGCACACAACTCGTGAGAGGCTAGCATTTGAAACGTTTTTGTTTTTTCAGTTATTACGGTCTTTCCGTTTGGCTTCCGGAACACCTTCAAAGTGTGGAAGATTCCATCTATTCTCACCAAGCACAATACCATCGAGACGACGTCGTCTCCAATGCCATCTTCAACTCTTCTCTCGAGAACGTGCATTTTGTTTGCTGCCACTTTCATAATGTTGTTTTCACCGACCTCGTCCTAAACCACGTCCGTTTCATCAATACTTCGTTTGTAAATTGCATTTTTAACAACACACGTTCCAGTCGCACGCGTTTCAAAAACTGCGAGTTTCAGCGCACAGTCTTCCTCGACACCGACCTCTACGAGGGAAAGTTTGAAAACTGTCACACTTACAACTGCACTTTTCTCAGCACAGTCGTCGGTTGTCCAATAGATTTTGATATCAACTTTCAGCTGGCCACTGTGTTTGCCCAAGTGCTTTGTACTCATGTTGCTGTTCTTCCTGGAACGGCAGTCACGGCATTTAGTATCGACAAACTCGGAAGAGGGAAACTTTTGGGTAAAATCTCCATTTTTTCAACTTCAACTTGGTTCTAATATTTTTCTGCGTTTTTTTTTTGTTCAAGGAATATCTTTATTTGTGGCTTGTATATCGTCACTGTTCATTTGGCCACTCAATTCGCAACACTCAATTGTTGCTTACGAAGCAGTAACAAACTTTCTATTCATGATTATTTTTAGTACAATACATGTGGTCACTGCAGAAGCGTATTCTACGAGCATGCGGTAGGACAATTTTTATAATGGGCATTCACCGTGGTGCCACTACCAATGTATAGTACTAAAGCTGAGCAAAATACATCTAAATTGTTATCTAAGGCCTGTTTCACAGGGCCCCACTTTGTGGTCTGTTGTAGATGGAGATCAACTGGTTTGACATTGATCGTCACTGGCAAACAGGCAGTGATCGCCACTTGTTACAGGACTCAACCACTCATTGGCACTTTGGTGCGAAAAACGGTGGTGGTGGTGGCTCGTGTGAACACCCCATAAAATAGCCACTTTATGAGGCGCCGCATAGTGGTTCCTGTGAAGCATATCTAAAAAAAACATCTTTCTGTTCTTTTTCTTGTGCAATTTTTAAACTTAACTAGTTTCATCCTAAAATGGGCCCTCTAATGAAAGAAACCGGCCCTCAAACTAAGCGGCCCATTGAGAAAATACCCGATTGCCTGATAGACCAGTCCCGGCCATCTGACTTCAAGAAGGAAACCTGATCGACTTAAAAAAAAACTCCAACTTGCAACCTTTGTACAAGGTTGCAACATAGAAAACCCTCTGGTCAAGAGTATTAAATAATACAAGAGTTTTTCTAAGTTGAACTATTCAATATTCTTTAACACGATTTTCATACATGTACTGTGTATGTTGGAACCTTGATCAAAGGATTCAAATTAAAACGGTTGACGGCTAAATTTTCTTCTTGAATTTTGGCCTTTCTATTTTATATTTCGGATTTATTTTTTGCTCAGTTCTGGGTAGTACTCAAGTGTCAAAAGTGTTCTAATCTGAAAACTTGTTAACATTTCTTCTGTAGGACAACTGCATTTGGAAGTCTAGTTGCACTGAGCCGCGCCATGGGCATCTTAGGATGTCTCACGTTTGGACGTCTATCAGGACAAAACAAAACAAGTCCAATTTTAATGTCTGTTTGTACACTGTTCATAGCATGTATTGTTTCAGTCAAGCTTCAAGATACAAGACAGGTTTTGCTTTAACACTTAGTGGTATTGCAAAAGTCTTTAATTTACAAATTGCTGGTGCTAAAGTCAAATGTAGCTTAGCTTAGCTTATCTAATTTTTAAGTACCACTTTATTTTTTGCATATGTCATGGTCACAAGATTTTTGTTTTGAACTCGCACGGTTCTTATTCTTAACACTTAACTAATTAGCTATTTTATGCAGCTATATTTTAATGTCATTGGACTCAACTCAGAATCAAGACAAATTATACTAACTTGTTAAGGAAACAGCAAATCGTTGATTAAACCTCATCTAAAGGTGCTACCCAACCGACCCAGTCAAACCCTATGCTACAATGGAATATTACTAATTAAAAAAAAAGCATTTAGCAGCCAACTATCACATTGCAGGCTTCAAAACCCCCATTTAATTATCGATATATCTTGTTTTTATTTTAAAAAAACTGAGTAGTTAGATAATTAGATAACTAATGTTATAATTAACAATAGGGTAGACTTTAATGTGTTGCCACGTATAATCACTTAACTGCGTTAAGCAAGGGATGTGACGTTTTAACAATGGAGTAAAGTGGTTAACCATGTTGTGCCAAATGGCAAACGCAGTTATATTAATTTAATTATTGGCAAATTTAACTATAGATATTTTTAATCACGTTTGTTTCCATCGAAAATTTACCTGTGGTTATCTTTCTAACCGCAGTTAAATTTTAGATACAAATAAGGTTTTATGAATATTGCATTGCATCATATTGCTGGTCTAACAGTATACTACACATAATGCAATAATACTGATAATGTTGGTTTCCTACTGTTCACATCTAATAAACCATTTTTTTTTTCATTATGACAATAATACACTTCAGCAATTTCAGCAATAATTAAAGGCAAGAACTCAACATTGCCTTAGCAAAATATAATAAATCTATTGCTGCAATGCTTCAGAAATAAAAATGAGGTCGAAACTTGCTTAGGAGATTCCTGGTCTACTTTGTTTTAATAGTAAAAAAGGCCTTTTATCAACGGAATCTAGAGGATTCAAAACCTTTTTGATCTCAGGAAACATCATGGAACATTTGGGTTTCCTCCATAAATTACGTAGCAAACAAACAAATATTTGAAAATATATTATTAGATTTATTAATTAAAACTTATTACAACAACATTTCTAGAACCAAAGCCCCATTCTATTATCAAAGTGTACTTAATTGGTGCAAAATAGAAGCTACACATTGAAATTTAACAAAGTTGTAAACATATCAAAATGTATTTATACAAAAACAAAAAATTAATTGGTATTTAATTTAAAAAAAAAAGTTGTTGAATTTAAATGAAAACAAGGTTGAAAATTTGTTTTTATTACTAGATTGATTATTTAAACCTCAGTTTTTTTAATCAATAACTTTTTTAATTTTTTTACAAATTTGTTTATTTGTTTGCGGCACTACGTTTTGGTATAGGTCCTATTCGTGTAGTATTTCCTGTGTATAGTATTTATCTGTGTATTTAGCTGTGCCACTCTTTGGTTCTGGGACGTAGCATTAAATAAATACGTTCTAAAATTCAGCTAAATGACAATAATTCGGGCTCAGATTTGTATGCAATATCAAGCAAATGTTTCTTAATCTGTAGCCTAAGGGCCAATTGTGAAATGACAATCCCGTTTAGATCAAGTAACAATTGTTTTTTTTTTCAATCAAAAACACTGGTTAGAGGCTAGAACTTTAGTTGACATCTAAAGCAACCACACATCTAGCCTCTACACAGCCTATTTGATTAGAAATTGCATAATTGCAGTTGCCCTAATGGTGAGGATTACTTCACAATCGATACTTGGCCCACACATTGAGAAATATTTGCTTGATATTTGCATAAAAAATCTGCGCTCTAGTAATTACGTTACTATAAGTGCTATTATTAGTTAACATTTATTCGTTGCCATCTATGTTAATCGTTTAAATGACTTGTAAAATGTTTCTATACTTTAACTTCGCTTAAGGCAAACTTAGGCTTCAGCTTTAAGCTTTGCTTTATTTTGAGCAATGTTTTAGAATACGAAGGTTAATGTATGAAAATACAAGTGCTCAATCATTGTTGATTTGCAATTAATTATGAAGCAATAATTTCAATAATATCTTTGTAAATTAATCATATTCCGACTTAAGTCTGTTAACTAGTTATTTGAAGTGTGTAGCATAGTGCAATATAGATGCTAATTTATGTAACTAATCCCAATATTTTTTTCCCTTTTTTAAATTTGTAAAAAATGTAAATAAATAACGATTTTGTTTGTAAATTTTATGCAATTCAAATCTTGTTTTAAAATCAATAAATTAATTAAGACAAGACGTTTTTTCAATTGCAAATTAGAATTAATTAATTACTAGGGTTCGACAATTTACGAAACGGATGATGATAAAGAAAAGTTTCAGAATGACGAGAATTTAAATTGCATTTCCCCGAATTAAAGAAGATGGTGTTCTCGTCCCGATTTAAAAACAGCATATATATTATGTTGTTTTTAAAATTTGGGATTTTTGTATTAGATTTTCGAATTTTTCACTGCATCAGGATATTTTATGTAGCCAACTTTAAAATTTACTTTTGAATTACCCCCCCCCCCCCCCCCCCCCCGAATATAATTATTTTTTCATTACCAAATATGTCCCAAATTTTTTTTTTTTTCATATTTTTGAATCCCGAATATCTCTTTGACAATTTATTTTCATGCAGCTTTTGAACTTAAAAGGCCCATTGCTACAGCCTACAGGGCCTCTGGATTGCTTGGCAATGCTTTTAGAGTAAATTATTCATATCAAATCAAATCTCCCGAATTTTCCAGCCCTGCTAATTGTATAAATTCATACATTTAGTATATACTAAGTTCGGCCGACCCTGCTGCTTGCGGGATAAGGTACAGGAAATGATTATGATGAGTAGGGCTCGGATTTTGATGCAATATCAACCGGAATGTTTCTCAATTTGTGGCCCAAGTGCCAACTGTGCAGTAGTCATCATTAGAGCAACTGCAATTGTGTTATTTCTAATAAAAACAAAGCTGGGTAGAGAGGCTAGATGTCTGGTTACTGTCAGTTGTCAACTAGAATTCTAGCCTCTAACCATTTTTTTTTTAATTAGAAGGAATAATTTTTTGTTATCTAAACGAGATTGTCACTTCACAATTGGCACTTGGGCCACATATTGAGAAACATTCCGGTTGATATTGCATCAAAATCCGAGCCCTAATGATGAGTATATACTAAGTTCATGACTTAGCAATAAAGGCTTATACTTAGGATAGTATTCTTAATAACTGCTAAGTTAAAGATAATGCTAAACTCAAACTTTCATATTCTTAATGGAAGCATATATGGGTGCATTATACTAAAGAGGCCTTAGCATGTGCTCAACTTAATTATATCAAAATTCATGTTAGGCACGAAGAACAGAGACATTTTTGCATGGATTCTCTGTTCACAATATAAAATCTGTGGTGAGTCACTTCAAAGCTAAACACTTGCCTCGTTGAGCTGAGCCAGTGCTAATTTCTAGGCACCCATTAAGAATACCACGCTTATTTAGAGCTCAACAAAATTTTCTAAATTAATGGCTTTTAGAATTTAATTCTTCAAAAAAAGTAATGTTTTCAATTGTTGTTTTTTGTATTTTAGAATTTATTTGTTAAAAAGCTCTACTAAAGCCCTAATATGTAAATCAAGTTTGTAGTTTTTATCTTTTAAAAACTTTTATATCTAAATAAAAGTTTCTAAAAGATAACTTTCACAAACACAAAAAAACTGCCCTTTGTCCTTTGTGTTTAGATGGCGCTGCATTACGTCATTTGGGCGTTATCTGCATTGTTACCATGGAAACACTGCAACGTGGCCACGTGGTTTTTTTCTTTCTATTTAGGTATATAAAAACCACCACCATCAAAACAACAGCATTGAGTCAGCAGGAAAAAAGTCAACTATTTAAAGCTTACAATCAGAACGAACTCAAGGTTAGCAACTTTAAAATTCGTTTCTTAATATAATTTTAAGTTTGTATAACATTTTTTTTTTTAAAAAAACTTTTTTAAGAGACAAAATCTTTAAAAATATTTTTGTAAAAAAAAAAAAAAAGTCAAAAGTCGTTGCTAAAAAAAATGTCAGTTTTTCGATTTGGAAGTATATTTATAAAAAGTTCAGCTCGATATCATTTACTTCGCAAATTTGAAGAAGCATTGATAGTCGGAGGAGGAGTAGTAGGTCCAAGGAAACTGACAACTGGACAAAACCGGATTCATGGTAAGTGACAAGTGATTGATGGTCGGGTCAGGGCCAACACATATCATTTTGCATTCAGTCTGGAAATTGGTGGTTTTGCTTCTTCTGCAAAAGAGATAACTAGCCTTTTTTTTAGTAAATATGATATATAACTATATTATTTCATTTTGTATTAAAAGTCCATTTGATAACCCTTCAAATTGTTGTACAGAATGGTTTCAAAGTTGAAGCTAGTAACAAACTTTTCAAAAAAGTTTTTTGTTCAGAAGTTCAGACTTTGTGGCACCATGTAATATGACTATATAGATCTGACTTTTATTTTCCTCTTTTGGAATTCTGCCATATAAGATAATAATAAGTTGTTGACAATTATTATTTCTATAAAAATTATTCTCTTTTGCAGTTTGTTTATATTTTTCAAAATCTAATTTTTTTTTATTAATAAACATGTTTTCTTTTCTTTTTAAAAAAATCAAAACACAGCACTATCTTCTTCAATGGCTGAAGAAAACGACCCACGAAAATTTTCAAAAGATGAATGGTTGAACAAATTATCTCCAGAACAATATTATATCACCAGAGAAAGAGGCACCGAAGAGGTATGTTGTTACACCCCATATAGTCAATAAGTCCCATAACTAACAAAACCTCAGCCTATTTTTATCGAGAGTATAATTGGGTGGCACACCAATTAGTCTATTATTAAAAATGGAATATCTCATACCTAGTCTATACTTAAGTTCTTTTTAAAGTGTAATCGCCCCACAAACTCTTGATTATTTTGTATTTTTCAGAATTAAAATTAAGAGAAACTTGAAAGTGTTTTAGAAACTAGAAGGGTAGCTCAATCACTTAAAGAGTATTTTCATATTGAGCTCTTTCAAAGTAAACTTTTTTTGTGAATTTGAAAATGACCCAACTTTAAACAGAAGACTTTTTTAAATTTTTGTTAACTAAGTTTACTTTGAAAGATACTAGCTTGAGAATACTATTAAGTGACTGAGTTACCCTTCTAGTTTCTAAAAAAAACTTTTTATTTTCTAATAATTATGCTTCTGAAAGACAAAATAATCAGAGATCGAAAAAATCTGCTGTTGTATATATAACATTAATATCTGAGACATGTCTACAAAACAGGGCTCTTGTAGAACATGTTTAAATGCTAACAGCTAACTTATTAGGTGTTAACTAGTATCGGGAACTAATATCCCAACTATCAAAAAGAAACATTTAAAATTTAATGTGCTTATTTACAACCTATTCAAATGTACTCATAAAAAAGGTATAACATTTTTTTAAAAAAAATCCAAGGTTTAGAAAAATTGTTTCCTTTTGGCCTTGTTTCCACTGTGGTGAAAATTTGAACTTTTTGAAAATTTCAACCGGTGAAAAATAGAAGAAACGTGACCCCACCTACACACCCCCACCTATATAAGTGAATGTCCATTCACTTATATAGGTGGGGGTTTGTTCAGTTTTTCACCAGTTAAAATTTTCAAAAAGTTCAAATTTTTACCCCAATGGAAACAAGGCCTGTGGTTCTCTTCTTGCTGGTTTTGTCTAAAACGTTGGCATTTTACAAAAGTGTGTTCTGTATAAATATTATATAACACTGAAATAAGTGAATGAATATTCTCTTTCTATCATTGTCAGATATGAACTAGAACCTATAAGTAGGCCAATTGCAACTTTTGATTGTTTAAGTTCACAAACTTAATTTTATTTTTCAGCCTTTCAGTGGCAAATATTATATGCACAAAGAAGAAGGAATCTACACTTGCATTTGTTGCGGAACTGAACTATTTAGGTATGATTTGTATTAATGATTTTCTTTTAAGCTTTTAAGGGTCGAATTCTTTATGATTGTTAAGTCAAAGGAAGTGCTAAACTCATGAACTTTTAGTATTAAGTTTTATGCAAAAAGTTGATAAGTTTAGCACTTTTGAACCTTAAGACTTCTGAACTGTGATTATTCTATGTTTCACGTGCGAAATGAAGATAGAAACTTGAATGTGTATTGGAAACTAGAAGAGTAACTCAATCACTTAAGGGTATTTTCATGTTGATATCTTCCAAAATAAGCTTTTTATGGCAGTTTGGAAATGATCCAACTTTAAACACACAGACGGCGCTTAGCAGACGATATTTTTTTAATTTTTGTCTACATGTATAAAAAGTTTATTTTGAAAGATATCACCATGAAAATATACTCTTAAAGTGGTTAAGCTACCCTTCTAGTTTCTAAAACACTTTCTAGTTTCGCTTAATGTTGCTTCTGAAAATCAGTTGTTCATATAAATCGTCTTAAGCTGGTTTTAAAGTCTAAACGCTCCTTCAAACTCAGTTTATTCTGTTTTTTTTTTTCAGAGGAGCCAATTTAGAGATACTTGAAAGTATTTTAGAAACTAAAATTATAACTCAATCTTTTCAGATATTTTCCATGTTGATATCTTTTAAAATGAGCTTTTTATGTCAGTTTACAAATGACTTAATATTTTTTGGGGTATTTTTACTCTAAAAAAAGTTTATTTTGAAAGACATCAACATGAAAATACTATTAAGTGATTCAGTTACTCTTCTAGTCAGTTACTCTTCTCTGAAAAGCAGAAGAACCATCATAGTTCGAAACTAAATCGCTCAAAACTTAAAAGTTGTTTTTGAGGAAGTAAGCCCTAATTAAAAATTGTGTTGTTTTTTTGTTCGTTTGAAATTACAGTTCGAAGGCAAAGTACGATTCTGGAACGGGTTGGCCATCATTTACAGAAGGCATTGGCGCCACTGATAATGACATCGAAACTCACACCAACATCCTTCACAGATCAGACAACTCATTGGGCACTGTAAGGACAGAAGCCATTTGCAAAAAGGTTAAATTACATAGTACCGAATTTCAAAAAAAAAAAAAATAATTAACTAAACAAATTAAATCATCTTGTATGAGTACTTCGAAGACACTGATAACCTAATCTACATTTAAGATAAATACATTCAAATCAAACATGTTTTGTCGAATGTTTTCAATTTAATATTTTCTGTGTACATTTACATTGAAAACATGAGATAACTCGCAATTTATTTCAGTTAAGATGACTGAATAGATATTCATTTTGTTTGTGTCACCCATGTGGTACCATTACAGTTGCTAGTGCTATGTTCCATAGACGTTTTCGGGAAATTTGGACGAAAAAATGTCAAGAAAACTTTTTAGACACAACATTTAGAAAAAAATTCATATTTAAAAAAAACTAGAATGGTTAATGATTAAGTTAAAACTTTTTTTGTGGCAATCAATATCTTAAAAAATTAAACATTTTATTGTTCAGTTTGAAAATGACCAGGGTTTTTTTTGGTTTTTCCATTGACATTTCATAAAAAACTATTTTCGCCTTTTTCAAACTGTCATAAAAAGTAATTTTTTAAAAAAAAAAAAAGAGATAGAGGAGTTTCTAAAACACTTTGATGTTTTCTCCTGAAAAATGTTCGCCTGAAAAACATAATTTTTTATCAAAAACCGCGGGTGGAGGGAGAAGAGGGCCTCCTATAATGAACATAAATATTATAGCCACTGGCAGACCACCTTAAGAGTAGAGTACAAATGATTTATTTTAATAAGAAAGTCGTTTAACACCAAAAAAATATACTGGTCCCTTTTGTTTCTTGTTAAACGGTTGCCATAAAAATTCTTGTTGTTTGTCCTTTTATTAATGGATAATTTGCAACTAAGTTTCAGAAACATTTACCTTACATTCCCTGTTATATATGTTTATAAGAGTTACTATTTATAAATAGCAAATGTGTTTATTTATGGTTGGTGGTCACTACAGCTACCAAGGCTCACAAGCGCTACTAAGGGGAGAACAGCTACTTGGGTCACTACAGCTACCAAAAAAATTAATAGACCTTTTGTTCATCAAAAGGGTCACTACAGCTACCAAAAAATAGGGGGACAAAATATAGACCTTTTTTTATCACTTTTTCGTCACTACAGCTAAAAAAATAACCCTTTCTCCCTAAAATAACGGAACCTTACCTAATAAAACCTTACCGAACCTTACCTAACCGAACCTTAACGATCCTAACCAAAAAGTACCGATACTAACCGAACCTAACCGATCCTAACCAAACCTAACCGATCCTAACCAAACCTAACTGAACCTAACCGATCCAAACCGAACCTTACCGAACCTTACTGAACATAATGAAACCTAACTGAACCGAATGTAATCTAAACTAAACATATTGATAAATAAACAGGCCTATATTTTTTGGTAGCTGTAGTGACCCTCGGTAGCTGTAGTGACCCTTTTTATGAAATAAAGGTCTATATTTTCTTTTTGGTAGCTGTAGTGACCCTAGTAGCTGTAGTGAGCCTAGTAGCTGTAGTGACCCAGTTAGCTGTAGTGAGCCAGTCCCTTTATTTATACATCACAATTGTTAAACGAGAATATAAATTCAATATGTATTGCATGTTATACACAATATAAATCGTTATTGTTGTTCAGATATTTCAGTTGTGTTATTTATAAACACATTTGCAATTTTTAAATAACAACTGCGATATAGAAATGACACAAATTGCGATATATAATGTGCATTACATTTGTGATATAATGTTTAAATAACACACAGTGTATGTTATATTTAGAAATAGCCAATGTTATATACAAATACAACAGGCAATGTAAGCTTAATTAATAATTAGGAAGAAAACATGTTGTGTTTCGCTGAACTTTCTCGTTTATGTTAGAATTAACTCTAGTCAGTGAATTGGAATTGAAGTTCAAGTGCCAAGTTCTTTCTTCTTGAACTAATCTTGAACTTATTGATTGAAGTGGTTTTTTATGTTTATTTTGTTTTTGTTTTTCTTTAGTGTGATGGTCATTTGGGCCATGTTTTCCCTGATGGTCCAGCACCCACTGGTCATCGTTATTGTATCAACAGTGCAGCCCTCAAATTCCATCCGAAAAAACTTTCCTAATAAAAGTGTTCCATTTATGTATAATGTATATTTTTAACTCTCCATTCATTTTCATTTTATCATCTGATGTTATTTTTTTTTTCTATGTATGCGATTTATTCAAAGTGAGATCACAAAGTTCAGTTATTTTCCTTCAATGAAAAATTAAAACTAAAGTCAAGATGGCGCATTGAGACAAGATTTGTGGTGTTTTTTTTATCATAATTAAAGTCCAGTTCGCTGCCACATTTGGAGAAAAAATATATTTTTAGCATCAATTAAGTCTATTTTGTAACTTGATACTTTGAAAATTTGGACCACTCATGTCAATTGACCAGTGGAAAATTTTCCAGAAATAAATGTATAGTGATATTCAATTACTTGAACTTAAGTTAGTGACAATCAAATTGAACTTTGTATGAGATTTTTTTTCATTAAAATAATTAAAATATATAATATATATATATATATATATATATATATATATATATATATATATATATATATATATATATATACATATATATACATATATATATATATATATATATATATATATATACATATATATATATATACATATATATATACATATATATATATATATATATATATATATATTATTTATACAGAGGTCGGTTCATTGAATAGTAGAGGCCATAAATGAGTGTGGCCAAATGGATGGCACGCCACTTCTACTTAGAGCTAGAAGTTGGCAGTACAAATAAGTGGGCCAGGACCAGAAGTAATTGTGCCAGAACGTACACCTAAGGAATGTGGCTCAGTCAGTCCGTTGTGTGTACGTTCTGGAGCAATTGCTTCCCGTCCTGGCCCATTCATTTGTACTGAATTTTTTTTTTTGAATGTCATTATGAACTTAGAAATATGTTTAATAAAAAAATGTGTCGACTACCAAGAAAATAAGTGGAATGAATATTACTAAATGGGAAAATGAGACAAATTGAAACAACAAACAATATTTACCGAATATTTTTTATTCACCTATAACACAACACACCGATTTTCTATTGGAATTTTTATTATATACAGTGTATTACAGTATATTATTATATTTTAATATTAATACTAATAATATTATTAAATCTTATTATATATTATTGACTACATATTTTATTCACACAACTAACACATTTTCTATTGAAATCTTTTATTTTATATTATGTATTTTAATATGAATATTATATTAATAATAATAACAGTAATAATATTAATTATTATTATTACAACAAAAATGTCGTCACAACATGGCCGCCACTTCCCTAGCAACAGTTGGCGTCCTTAGTAACGAGCAAACCTTGTTCCTCTATCAAAATTGAGCAATGGTGATCACTGATTATGAAAAAAAAAAACCGAAGTAGTTTTTGTTCAATTGTTTCTCGCTAGATGACGCTACAATGTGCATCATCAACCTCTTTTGTTGCCACCCATGCCATCATCATTGTACAATGTACATAACTGTACATTGTACATGTATAGTTCAATTGAAGTAACAATAATTAATTAATAAGACCCTACCAAATTCAAAAAGAAACAACCAATTTTATTCCACATCTTTAAATAAGATTTAATTTTGTATTAGAACTCTGCTTAGAGGATTCGAGTTGAAATATGACAAGTTTCCTGCTTAAGTTAGTGACTAAGTGAAAATGTATTTTTTTTTAAATATATCTTCAAAATAAAACTTTCTAAAATTATTATAATATTTTTTTTACTAAATATTGATTTGATAATTTTCAAACCATAACAAATGAAAAAAAAATGAAATATGTCCACTTGAATACACATCTAAAAATGTTGAGCCTCATAATTACTTATCTAATAACAAATTTTAAAAAAAGGCAAGATTTTTAAGTTTGTCACATTTTCATATGTTATGTTTGTAAAAGGGCCATTTCTCATTTAGAACATTAACGTTAGAGAGTCCAACTAACCCCGCCCCTTTTTTCATTTAACCAGACTTCCATTGGAAGCCATTTCAAGTAAATACTGCTTAAAGACCTAAAAAAAAAATGCAACAGTCAAGTAGAAAGTATTGTAATGTTTATGAAACTCAAAAGAACCAATCACAAAGTAGACTAAAATGACATTTAGAAATGGTTCAACTACCACGTGTTGGCGCCACTTTTTTTTTTGTACGTGTTGTTGACCCCCCTGGGATTTAAACCCAAAGCATATGATAAACATAATTTCAGAACTTTTTTTTTTTTTCCTGTGTTTTTTTTTTTTGTGGTTCTTTCTTAAAAATAACACCTGTTTTGGAAGGTTTTCAACACATCAAAGATGAAGTTTAAAATTGTGTGTATCACATATGAATTGTAAAAAAAAAAAAAACAGTTGTGAGATATGGTTTTATAAAGTGCACTTTTTCAGGGTCTCAGGGTCTCAATTTTGTTTTGAAGATAATCTGAAGGTAAGAAACTATTTACAACTATTTATCACTATGCTATAATCATTTTCAAATGGATCAATCACAATATATAGCCCACATTTTTTAAACATATTGTATATATGTGAATACAGTAGTTCACATTTATAAGTAACTTCTATTGTCTATAGCTCTCTCTCTCTCTTACCTTAGACTATTACCTTACTAATGCAGGTAATAGTCTAAGGCTCTACACCATGCAAATTTGAGTTTTCATAATTGCCCTCCCCCTTCCCCCCCCCCTTATTCTAGAAAGAACTTGCCAAATCTTAATATAAACTGCAAATGTTACTGTTTTGACTTTTTTACAACACTAAATTATAAGTTTTATTTCACATAGAAAATAAACTAAAAAAAGTATATTATTCATAAATTGTTGATGTAATTTATAGAGCTTTACAAATCATCAGAAGCATTATTAACAGAAAATTGCAAAATCAAAACAAATCAGTCGTAGGAAAAATAAGGGTTGGAGATGTAGGGCCAATTCGATTATTTCATATATTATAATAAAATTAATTTGATTAATTTCGCATTTCAATAAGAACAAAAAAAAAACCTGTATATTTGTCAGTTTAACTTTTGAATTTTTTTTTTTTTTTTTGTAGCTTTTAAGGTCCAAATTCTACCTTGCAACATTATCATCATCTTGAACTCTATAAAGGTTGCCACAAACCAGACTGATCCGAATCGGCTCGAATCGGAAAGAAAAATGCCGGTTGGAATAAAAAACCATCGAATCGAATAGTTTCATAGTCACAACTAGAGACCCGAACGAATGTGAAGAGAGCGACCGGGTATACATCCAGCTCTGAGCCGATTCGGGTCGGTCTAGTGTGTGGCCACCTTAAGTAGGAGTCCAAAATAGAAGAAGAAAAACGGGTCAGACTAAAACACGGAAACTGACGGAAACCCGCGGAAAAATAAATATTAGGCTACTATAAGCTTTACTAGGCACGGAAAATACGTGTAGACACATGGGAAAGCACGGAAAAGCGTGGAAAACACAAACCCACGGAAAAGCGCGGAAAACACTTATGAACACACGGAAAAGTGCGGAAAACACTTACAAACACACGGAAAAATGTGGAAATCACTTACAAACACACGGAAAACACTTATAAACGCGTGTTGTCCGCGCTTTTCCGTGTTTATAAGCGTTTTCCGAACTTTTCTGAGCGTTTGTGTTTTCCGTGCGTTTGTTTGTGTTTTCCGCACTTTTCCGTGCGTTTGTAAGTGTTTTCCCTGTGTAATTTGTAAGCGTTTTCCGTGTGTTTGTGTTTTCCGTGCTTTCCAATGTGTCTGCATTGTATTTTCCGTTTCTTGTAAGTTGTAACGCTTATAATAGCCTAAAATTGATTTTTCCGCGCGTTTCCATAAGTTTCCGTGTTTTAGTCTCACCCAAGAAAAACTCAGTTCAATGGTAATTTAATGAATTGATTTTTATTTATGTTGGAATCTCATTTCAGAGTTCAGAAATTGAAGTTCAAGTATTACATTTTCTTAATAAATATGGGTATAGGCCTATAAATATAAGTTCATAATACATCTTTCAAGTGTAATAAATAATTTATTAAAATAACTTTGTTTGTAAATTAAACTAAATACAGTACACTCTCCGTCAACCAAACCAATTGATACACAGAGATATGTTCTAATGATTTCAATTTTCAGGCAATAACCAGGCTGAATTAAAACCTAAACCTCAGAAAAATTTTGCACTTTAAATCACGTTTCAAACATAAAACTGTGTGCTGAAAGAATGTAAACGAAAACTGAACACACGCCATGTAAAACGGCAATACCAGATATTGCATCATTGTGATCTGTTTTTTTTTTTTATATATAGACTACTATAGGAAATATGTATTAATGGAGATGATGGCGCCATCTACTGGTTATTTTCTTAAAATTACCTATGCTGATACCCTGTTAAGAAATAAGAGAAACTAAGTGACCTTATAAAAATCTCCAAAAGGTATTCAATTTGTACATTTTATAATAATAATAATTAATTTCATATACGTTCGTATATATATATAAAGGAGAAAATAAAACCATTTAAATATATATGTATGAAGATTCTTGACTGTAGAATAATATCAAATAAAATTTTTTCTTTTAAAACAGTCTGTAATCCAGATTCCAAAAAAGGAAAAAATAGAATCAGGGAGAAGCCATTTTTATTATGACAATAATAAAAATTAAAAATTAAAAATTGCAATGGCTGACGTTTCGAATACAATTGTATTCATCTTCAGAGTCATGAATTTGATTTGAAGTAGTTTCATTTAGGCAGATACTAATATACAGTATATCAATATCAATAGAGCTTGTAAATACATATTATGAAATTGGATAAAAAATATAAAAAATCTTCTTAAAAACATAAGGCTATAGTAGAGAAACTACCTGTCATAAATCATTATCAAGGATTTAATGATGTTACAAGCTCTATTGATATTGTAATACTGTATATTAGTGTCTGCCTAAATGAAACTACTTCAAATCAAATTCATGACTCTGAAGATGAATATAATTGTATTCGAAACGTCAGCCATTGCAATTTTTAATTTTTAATTTTTATTATTGTCATAATAAAAATGGCTTCTCCTTGATTCTATTTTTTTTTTTCCTTTTTTGGAATCTGGATTACAGACTGTTTTAAAAGAAAATTTTTTATTTAATAATAATAATAATAATAAATTGACCTTTATTGGTATAATAAATATTGTACTCAAAAGTGTTGAATTGTCAATATGCTTTTTGTGTATTTTATGCAAACTTTTGGCCTTAGTAATGAAAATAATAATGTTAGGTTCTTAAGTGTCTATTCCTTATTTCAGGGTCTTCCTATATATACGAAGAGGAGTTACAGTATAGGACGAGGCCCTTTTATGGGCCTAAAGTAATAGTTTTAAAACATTTTAAATAACACAAAAAATCAATTAGTGGTAATACCTTATCAAATATCTGCATTTGTTTTAAATTCAAATAGGTGCTCTAAAAAAAAAAAAACATTGGCCGTAAAATATAATCTTGAATTTTGAAAACAAATTTTAACTAAAACGTTTATTTTTATATAAACTAGAAAAATAAATTAATCATGTAAAGGTATTTTTACGTTGATTACTTTTTTTTTAAAAAAAAATAAGCTTTTTATGACAGGTTCGAAATGATCACATTTTATTATAAAACTTTTAATCCACTGTTATTTATAATAATAAAAAAATGCATGTTAATTTTTATAACTGGCTTTAATTGGCTTGCCAAAATTTATAACAAAAATTAAATTTAAAAATATTTTACTCTCAGAAGTTTAAAGACACACTTTAATGTACTTCAAAATCTTCAGTAGGCCTACATTTCCACCTTGGATAATTCATTGAAAAAGCAAATTAATATTTGGTCCTAACCCCTAAAGCCGAGACATAACATGAAGTTTATATGAACGGGTGGTAAAGCCTGCATTGTATTTGAGGTTAATTTCTACTCAATATAGTTATATATTCAAATTTTGCCTTTGTCACTCCCTCAATCAAACAATTTTGCGAGGATCAATGATGATCATTACGCTTTTTTTTTTTCTTAAACACAATCTAAAAACTAGAATAAAAATATTCTTTGAGTAGACCACCGACCACTTTGATCAAAATTCAATCCCATCAATTGAGCTCTTATGATCCTATTATTACTTTTTCTACCCACACTTTCATAAAGTGTAGCACAATAGTTATAACTAAGGCAAAAATAAATATGCTTTTTGCAACCAAAAAAGGCTAGAGTTTATCTAGAATTTTAAAAAAAATAGCTGCAAGTTAACTCTAGCCTCCAGGCTCCCTCCAAATAGTCTCTGTGATTGCAAAAAGCAAAAAATATACAACCCCTTAAATTCTTTCTTTATGTTTAAGCGTTTCACGATGACGTCCTCGCAGATTTACATTCAGATTGTACATACATTAAGTCAAAGAGGACGTGATCACGAAATACCAACCATATAAAACGCGACATATTAAGTCTACATATTTTCCTCCCCTTAACAAAATTAAAACCTCTTTTGACATTTAGTTCAAAATATTAAAATTATAGCTGAGATTTAGCTTTAAATCCAAATTTATAACTACGATGAATGACTGAAGTTCAGTAAATGATTACTGATCAGTATTATGTAGGTTTACATAAAAGTTAAAAAGAGAAATGAGTAAAGACAACCTCTATATTATACTGTAAATATACAGCATATATATAAAGGGCCAGAACAATGCTCTCAAAAGCATCACCAGTAGGCCTATCTCTCTTGAACCAAAAAAAAATATCTATGGACTTCTTCTCAACCATCAATGATACTCGAATACATCCGAGTGTATATATATATATATATATATATATATATATATATATATATGCTGAGTAAAGAAGGAGGAGGTGTGGGTAGGGATAGTTGGAGGGGAGATTGATTAAGGGGTTATTTAAGCGAAATAATTGCACTACAGGGATTCAAAATCGGTCACCATCAGAATCCGATCGGATACTAAGTAAAATACGTTTACTTTTCCGCTATATATTTCATATAACAGTAGGCCTATGTATTTTTCCCTTTCTCTCTACATGGTGCCCATATCAAATGGTACTATATATAGATAACTACTATCTATGGTATCCTACATGTCCTGTTTGGTTTCAAACACCATTTCTTATATAAGCTACATATAATATAATGGAATTTTTATCATTCAAACTATTAAAAATCCAAACTGTCCCTTTTTCTCTATTAAGAGTCACAATTAAAAATGGACACTAGATGGAGAATTACAATGGTATACTTAAGATAGAAAAAAAAATCAAGAGAATCAAAATTTAACACAAGGAAATGATGGTTAATTAAATAAAACAATTAAATGAAGAGAACGGAGTCATCCATCCTTTAGACTTTTCAGTGACCACAGGTCCAAATTCAAGAAATTAATTTTGTCACCTTCAACTTCAATTTGAATCTTCTGAGCAGAGAGTTCAAGAGGCGGATTGGCCAATCAAGCATTTTTTTTTTTCTATTTGGGGCTTGGGGTTGTTTGAGAGAAGAGAATTTTTCATTATAAGGACCGATTTTGTAATGAAACAATAAAAGTTTAAAAATCGCAAAAGAAAATATAAAAAAAAGATTAAAAATGAGAGAATGAGTGTAGTTTGTAAGTTTATTAATAGTGTGTTACTATTTATGTATTGTTCCCCCCTCCCCCGTTGGCGTCATGGGCGCTTGCGCCTTTTGCCATCGTATCAATAATAATAATAAGAATTAAAATAGCTGAGAAAGAAAAATAATTATGCTGGTCTCACCATACTTTATTAAAGATATTTTTGCTCGCTACGTTTGTTTAAAATTAATGCAAAAAAAACCACATAAAAATGTTGATACATTATGGTCAAAATGCACAACCAAGTGAAATTTTGCAGAAGAAAAAAAAAAGTCAACCATATTTTAAAAAGTTCATAAGTTCAGAGTATTCAAGTTGAAGTTTTCTTACTGCAGTTGAGGAGCTGCCGGTATTACACATTCCTGAGACACTGAACTGAAAAAACTTAAATGTTTTTTTTTGGATAATAGAAGAGTGACTGAATAATTCATGTTGATATATTTAAAAAAAATAATTTTTATAGGTGACCAAATTATAAGTTTTTGAATTTTATCAAACAAATTTTTTTTTCGTCATTTGACCCAGCTTGAAGTGAAAAACGAAATTAAAGAAATTGAAATAGCCATAACAATTTTATTTAAAAAAATATCAATATGAAAATACCCTTCCGGTGATTAGTTTGCTCTTCCAGTGTCTAAACCTCTTTAAATGTATTTTAATGTTTCTTTTAAAAGGTAGAATATGATCAGAGTTCTATTCCGATATTTTCTTTCAATTACAAATTTTTTAATTGAATTTTGATTTGAAAATTTTTTGTTGTTGCAAGCAGTTCAAAAAAGTCTGTAACCGAGGGGGAAAAAGTCAAATTGCAGCATGCGAAATGCATTGTCAAACCCCAAAGACGCGCAATAATGTGTTCTGATGCAGGTCAAATAATGCGTTGACACAAAATTAAAAACCCCCCTCAAAAAAGCAAGTTGATTTTCAAGTATAAAATTCCATCATGCAAGAGAGAGAAAGTCCAACAACGTCCATTGTCTTAGACTTCTAGGCACAAATGCCCAGTAATCTGAATCTGTCCTTGCAAGATTTTTTTCTAACTTTATTTAAGAGCGATAACCCCCTACTTAAATACAATTCCCCGTATTAGTTTAATTGAAGTTGGTTTAAGCCTCTCTCTCTCTATCATTCATTTAAAAATGTTTAGACTAAAATCTCTTTGCAAAGTAAACTGTTCAAACCAATGTGTAAAATGTCTAACATGTCATATTTTTACCTATAATTTCTATTTCATACACAAAATTCTCTAGTACTAATAAATTGTCATCATATTTCAGTCATTTTCTTACTCCCCTTATAACTATTAATTAAAAAAAGAGGGGGAGGGAATATCAGAGAAATCATTCAAATCTCTAAAACTAAAGAGTAGCCTAATTAATAAGACAAATTCCCATCTGGATAACGTTAAATACCATCGTTGCAACTACAAAGTGAAATTCATTGTGGCACATTTCATAAGGTGGATTAAGTAGAAACACTGAAAATGGGATTGAGGGAGGGAGGGAGGGAGGGGGAGAGACAGAAGTGGAAATTTAGTGAGGGAGAGAATTCGTTTTTCAAATTAAAAGCCCTCGAACTAACACTTAAAAGAGATGACTCTAAGAAGTTCATTTAAAGGTGATTATCGACAATCTATAATAATGCCACTAAGGGAGATGGTTTTCTATCAAATACACAACAAGGCTTATTTTATGTATAAAGTGATACAGAAATGAAAGAAGCATTTGAGCACAACCAATTAGTTAGAAAAGAAAAGGACAGAAGAAAAAAAAAGCACCTAACGGAAGTGTGTCATAATGACTTTTGATACTTTTCTATTGCTAAGTTGTTAGCTGACCACTTGAACGTGGCTCACATGTAGTAAATTCAAACAATTTTCTTGACTTTTTCATGAGCATCCTTGGTTTGATTCTCTGACCAATTTGCATTTCATTTTCGTTTTGCATAATAACTTCACAATGAAATGATATCAGTTTTATGTAATTCTTCCTAAATACGAAAAGTCATTGCTTACTTGAGCTTGTTAATAATTTTTAATCTTTTATCGCTCGAGCGAATCGAGCGAGCTAAATATTTTTTTAACAAATACTATAATAATTGCTAACGTGGCGCCAAAAACATGTTAAATTATATATTATTTTCGCCAATTGAATTACAAATTTTTAAAGCCTTTTTTTTAATTTTTACAAAAGATATTAACTGATTTTTCATAATTTTTTTGGGGGGGTGGGGCCGAAAATAACAGTTATTTTCCGATTTTTCTTTTCTGATTTTTCATTTTGTTAACTTTCTCTGACTTTCCAGGTTGTTATCAGTTTCTGCTCAATAACATAACCCGTTTTATTATTTATAAGTTAGGTTCTATACGTTTAATTTTATATTAACTTGGACTAAAAATTTCGGATTAAATACAGGTTGTTAACGAAAACGAAAACGGTAAAACACAAAATTTACAGAGAAACAAAATCAAAGTTATTAATAAATGAAAGTATCAACACAAATTTTGAACTTTTTTATTTATTTATTTTATTGTGTTTATTGTTTATTCTAGTAACAAATTTTGAATGTTTTCGTTAATTATAACTACGCTCGTACCAAGCTACCTCTAAAACCAATCTGTTTATTAAAATAATAAACAGTATTTTTAAAACAATACATTTTTAAATTAATTTTTAAGTCATTTTATCGTTTTTTTTTCCCTAGTATTCTTTTCATTTCTTCAAGTAACAAATTTTGAATGTTTTCTTTAATTAATTACTACAATGAAGTTGCTCGTAAAAAATCCATCCGATTATTAAAATAGTAAACTGTATTTTGGACAATAGAACTTTTTTGAAATTTTGGAAATAAGACGACCAAACAAATAAACGACCTTCGTTTTAAATTGCCAAAACCAATACACAGATAGATACAACATACAGACAATTTTTAGGTCTATTTTGCTTTTGCAGGTTTCCAGTGATGATGATGCCGCTTATACTACATGAGGCCCTTTTATATAAATGATGTGCTAACATTATGGATGCCTGGCAAAAGGCGATAAGAGATCCCCAGTGACTATACTGTACATATACAGTACATCAAAGAATCCCCCCCCCTTTATGAAACATACACAACTATAAACCCCTCAGAGCTATTATATAATATAAAAAATATATATTTAATCTTAATGGTTTGTGTGCACAAGGACAAAAAAGAAAAAAACCCGTGTTCAGTCCGATATAAAACCCAAAATATTATTGGATTAATTTTTTAAAAAAATTATCGAGAAAAAAAAACCATATGAATATTATTGAGCTATATTTTACTATTCAAAATTAATTTATTTATATTATTCCAATGATTTCGTTAGATGAAATATTAATAAGATTCACGATTCTAGTTTGAAATTGATTCCGTCATCATCATCATCATCCATCCATCCCCATCGTCATCCCCATCGTCATCCCCATCCCTCCCCTCTTTCGTTTCCGTTTATTTTTATCTCTTAAAATGATAAACCATATGGTGATGACTACATTAAAATTGAATTTTTATCTCGTCTGTGTTATGTTAAAATGCTATGAATACAAAAATCAAGAGGAGAAAATCCACCTCCCCCCCCCCCAAAAAAAAATAGAATCTAATAAGTTTGTGCTCAGAAATATTAAAATTTTTAAAATGCTCAAACTGTAGAATTCTACTAAATTAAACCTGGCTTAAATCAGTTCTTCAAATCAGAACTCATTACTATAATGAGATCAAAATATACGATGGACTTATACAGAATATATATAGAAACCAGTTCGACCATAAGTTGATTTTTATCCTTATAATAGCATAAATGCATGTTTTAAACAGAATTGTTTGATTTAAATCACGTGATTTTATTTTCCACAAAATATATTTCCAGTTTCTTTTTTATTAGAAGTTAAACTTTAATCATTTGTATATTTAAAGTTGCTTATTAAGTCAGTGCTACAATGGCATAGTTTGGCACATCGCAGGGCTGAGTTAAGTTTGAAATTGTTTGGAAAAATTACACATGGTGATTGTCCTAAACCACAGTCCAGTGATATTCATAAAGCACTATATATGGGCAGGGCTGACCACTCTAGGAAAATTAGGAAGATTTTTGCTAGGACAGATTCATATTATTGGTCTTTTTTTTCCTAGAGTTATAAGACAATGGAACTCTCTTCCTGAGGAAGTGGTGAATGGGGATAATTTTGTTTTGTGGGATTGACAATTGCATATTCATTTTGTTTTTTTTTATATATGTGCATGTATATGTGCTTGACAATGCTTAATGCTGCATGTGGACTTTTATGTCCCTCTGTCATAGGCCTATTTGGCTGCTAGCAGAGTACTAATTGTAATAGTAGTTGTAAACATCAATTGTGTTGAATTCAAATCTTTTAAATACCACATTTCATAAATGTCTTTAACTTAAATATTTGCGCTTTTAATTATAATTTTAGCATTTGTATATTTGAAATAGCTTATTAAGTCTATTCAGATACTAAAACAATTCTAAGAAATTCAATCAAATTCATATCAGTTACATTCTGTTTTTCATAACTTAAGCATTTCCACATTTAATAAATTTCAATAATAATTTTGTAAAACAATTTTAACTTTACTCACTTGTATATTTTAAAAATCATTTTTTTAAGTTTATTCAAAGTCTGAAATTCAATTTTAATGACTTTCAATTTGTTTGAAAAAATACTATTTCGTAAAATAAATTCTTAAATTTTCTTATTTGAAACAAAATTAATAAATATAAACAAATTTATTAAATTTATCTTTCAAATTTCAAATGAGCCAATTATTTCTAATCATTCTATATCTCTTATACCTCGTACACACATACACAGTTAAAAATGCATTTAAATATTAAACACGTTCTACAGAGCCTCGTGAAGGGCAAATGGACAATATGTCGAATTCAATTTATGCAATTAATATTCTGAAAATATTGAGTTAATACTTAAATATAATTATATAAACTATTGACATTAAAATATTGATTTAGTATTTCAATTTATAATATTAATAATTAAGTCAAATTTTATTTGGGTTTATGTCCTTAACTGGATTCCGTATAATTCACCTGAACACATTTAACTTGAATTCATATAGCTCATGTGTGTACAGTACAAGTTATTACTTGAAAATTTCATTTTCCTTCATTTAATGTTGATAATTAAATATTAGACCCTACTCATTGTGAAGATACCAAAGTTGTGAATTACATGCTTGACAAAAAAAATGTATATATTTTTTATTTTATATAAATTTATAATAAATAAATGAATAAATTATAATTTAAAAAAATTATTAGAGGTCATTTTTTTTTCTTCATAAAATAAAGAAAAATAAAATTTATTTCTCAAAATGAGTAATATAATAGTCTAATTCCTATAATTAATGTTATACTTCTTAATAAACATAAAGGACACTAAATAAAATCATTCATTTTTATTAAAACTATATAATTTTATTTATTTTAAATCTCTTAACAATATAATAAAAATTGCTACTGGAATATTATACAAACATGTTTATTCAAAATAAAGCAATTTAAATTTATTAATAATAAAAGTGATAGTGCGATAATTTTTTTTTAAAAACTATTTTTAAAGCTTGGAAGTTTCTAAATAATTTAATAAAGTAAATGAAACAAATCAAAATATATCTGAAACTAAAAAAAAATCGATTTTATTTTTTCACTATTTATAAAGAAAAATCGTAATATCTTTTCTTCTCCTAAGTATAGTTTTATGTGATGGTGTATGTCGTGAAAAGGGAAAGATAAAAAGCGAGCGAGCAAGACAGAACACACTGTACAAGCTAAAAGAAAAAGGAAATGAGAAAGATTTTTATCATCAAAACAAGTTTTGGTTGTGGTATTATTACACACATACACACACCGGTTGGTTACATCATAAAAAGCGGAAGTAAAACGTATCAGGTTGTGGCTTCCGCCAACAAATAAGATTAGGATTTGCTATTACAATGGGTATTGGACCTACAACCGTTAGATCTATGTTTGTTTCATGAAAAAGACCTACCCAGTCTCCTTATCCAGACATACAAAAATAATTCAACTATACACCTAAACACTATCAACATAACATGGCCACATTACTTATTAGGTTAACTAATTTGACCTAATCTGGTTAACTTCATCTGCAATACGCAATCATTGTCTTCATAATGCTTGCAGAATATCTCTTATTTGTCTTACAGTGCTGCAAAAACGTTAGAGAAAGTTTGTGACGTTATTTTGACGTCACTGATTTTCTGTAACATTTTTGCAGCATTTCCTCAGACACTTAATAGGTCAGCACAAACAATAGCATCAAACAAGATGGATGATGCCAAAACTAATGAATGTTATGATGTATATGACAATAATTCATGAGAATTTCATCAAATTGTTAAATGTGACAAAAAATATGTGGTTCACCTAAACTGATGCAATGGTTAAACATATAAGAAAATAACGAATTGAATAGAAATTTCATCAAAATATTAAAATTGGTAAAAAAAAAAAAACATAGTGGAGGATGCCAGTCAAGGGTCCAAAATTGGTAACTCGGCTAAACTTTCCACATTTATTTTTTTGATTTGCACTTTGTTGGTCAATTTTTCAAGATTCAACAAGATTCACAAAGATGCATGAAGCGCTGAATGAAGCTTCCCTATGTGCTGATCAATTGAAATAGCTATCATATCCTAGCTCGCAGCTTGCATCACAGCTTGGTTCTTGACTAGCCTCCCCACTATGTTTTTACACTTAAGACTACCTAAAAGTTGCTCCAGTTTACAAACTATTAATATTAGTGAATTCTGTTTTACAATAAACCTGCCAATTATTATTAGTGGATTTTACAAGCTTCTGTTGCACAATTATAATTAATAATAATATTGAAATACTCAAAATATTAGTAAATGCTTGTATTTATTTTACAGGTCCTTCTAAGGCACCTGTAATTTAATTTGACAAGTGAGGTTAGTAGACAGATTAGCCTTTTTCATTCAAGTGTAAAATACAGTAAAATGATTGAAATATACTTTTCGACTCTTCAGATGAAAATTTTCATGTAATTCAGCCTCGGCTCCCGAAAAAATGCTTTAAAGTGTAATCAGCTGACTTTGGAAAATTCCTTGTAAATTGTCACTAATGCTATTAGCAATAGAGATATCACATTGCGCAACACAAAATACTAGTACTAGTATTATTAGAGCTTGCAAATTTGTCAAATTTGCTTGTTATACAGTATTAGAAATACTGTTTTTTTTTTACTATTGAGAGAGGGAGGCGGGGGCATTGGTTCTAAAACATGCTGTATATTTACAGCCCTAAGCCAGCACCAAAAGACTAAACCCTAATTACAAATTCTCGCACTCAGCTTCACTGCAATACTCAAAATTAAAAAGTGAACTATAAATGCCTCAAACAAATCTTTATTTTATGACTTAAAAGTAAAGCACAATATTTGTACATAAATTAAACAAAAGGACGAACTTAAAAACAAAATACTCCTTTTTTTCTGCTTAGAAATGAAGAGAAAATCTCGAAGTGATGACTAGGCTTAGAAAGAAAAAGAGAGAGAGAGAGAGAGAGAGAGGGCGGAAGTGTACCAGTGATTCTTAAAACCCCTGCAATTATTTTCTTTCTGTTTTTATGTTCTTGGCATCCAAAAGGATCAAAGAAAAAGTTACAAGTTTGAAATTGAAATTGATTTGTCATGAGGTCTTCCCTCCTTCTCTTCCTCCATCCACCCATCTACCCACAATGCAACGTTTCCAAACGATGAAAGATTATGTTTTTGGTGCCCAGTAAAAATATGGCCCACTTTCTTTCAATACATTTCATCAAAGGGCTCTGTACCCCCCTCTCTGTACCCCTCCTCACCACCTTCACCCTTCCCACGCACTTAACATTGAGCACCAATCAGATTCGCAGCAGCTGCTCAGACACCTTAAATGCGCAAGCGCAATATACTTTGTGCTTATATGGATTTTTCGAAATATTTTTTCGCAAACTGGAAAAAAAAAGTTACAACAAACACATACAAAATAGAATGAGAGAGAGAGAAATAGCAAGGAATGTTTATATACAGAGTATGTAGGTCGTTCTAAATAAAAGTATGGAGACGCTATTACGCATGCGCATAAACTGTATTATTGATTATATTTTTATTATGATGGTCGTTCAAGGCAGGAATTCATTCCTCATATGGGACGTTCATCCATTCAGCCTTTTTTTTTCTCCCTCTTTCTCTTATCATAGATCTTTCTTCTCTTTAAAAATATTCTTAAAAAAGGAGAGAGAATATTCTTTTCACTGAGATTTATTCTTTATTCATAAATTCTGAAATAAATAATGTTCTCTTTGTCAAAAAGATTTAAATCTTTACTGGGCATTACCGAGCTTATAGAAAGAAAAAAAAATCAACCAGATGGCGCTCTCAAACATTTCCTAGTTGGGAGTAAAGTAGGTAGCCATTCACAATGGGATCGGGACTGGCAGATTTGCTCTGTCAGTCCAGATGAGATTAGATCCTTAGAATCTGAGCAAGAAAGCATGGTTATTTGCTTTATTATGCAGTTATCATCAAGGGGCAGGCTGACAATTGAAACAAGATACGCGAAAAATATCTTGAGATCCGACAGATCTGATCTGTAGCCTACATATACATGTACATCAATGACTAGTAACGATTCTGATCTGAACTGACAGAGATCTGATGCGCACAGTGGCGGATTTACCATTTTGCCACCCCTAGGCAGAAACAGCCTGACCCCTCTCACAGGGGCACGTGGTTCCTGACAACTACTATTGGATACCCCCAGACCCCCCTTCACCTATTCGACTCCGGGAACCTGTACTTCTGCCCACGACTATGTTACCTACCAGTTTATTGTTTTACAATAAAAAAAATTTGTATCCAAAACAAATTTCGAAAAAAATTGTTTTTTTAAATTGAACAAAAAACATTTTATTTTTAAATTTGCCGACTTCCAAAATTTTCTGCCCTAGACAGCTGCCTTTTCTGCCCTATTGGGAAATCCGCCCCGGGATGCATAAACCCTCTCAGTCCCGATCTCATTCATGAATGGGATCCTTGGGGATCCCTGGGATCCTAAACTATGACGCTAGTTATAGACACCTTCTACAAAATTAAAAATTGTCAAGAAACTAGAAGAGTAAAGTAAAATAATTGGCTACAGTTCATGTGACTATATTTCAAAATAAGCTTTTCGTGGCACCATTTTGTCTGATTTAAAAGAAACGGTTTCTTGATTACTTTTACTGAATGACGATTCATCAGTAAAAATAAATAATACAAGCTTAAGTTTTTAATCAGCCTCTTTGACGTCACACGTTTCAATTTACAGCGAGGCGACTATACTTTGTTTTTACATATTTAAAATGCTAGAAATATGTGAATTATATTTTCAATTTATAATTAAATGTTTATTTTGAACTAAATTGTTGCTCATGATTGTACTTCAGTAACGTTACTCATCTAGTTTCTAACAAACTTTAAATTTCTTTTCATAGTTGCCTTTTTAAGGGGCTTGACACAAGCATTTAAATGTAACGATGGAATGTGCCAGAAGCGCTTAATATTAAAAACAACAGCTTTTTTAAATAAATTCCCTGAAGTTATTTTTAATAAAAAGGCAATTTTTATGATAAACTTATTTAAAAAAGAAGTTGATTGATAAATGAGGTGTCCCAATTTCGTTTGCCTTTTTTAAGATAATGTTTGTCAAAAAAACCCACAAACAATAGCTAATATTCACCCCCTCCTCCTTCCTCAATCAGAATCTCTCTTGTTAAACATAGGACTACTATATGAAGAGCCCCCCTCTTGGGGAGGGAGAGATCGGGATATTTCGAAGATGTAATGGGTGAATAAAACATCTCTAATACTGGTGGTCCTGACAGAACTCCCTCCAATTTCAGAGGCTTCCAAACTTCCCAAGCCCTTTTGTGAAAATAGGGTTCCTAGATTGTCAGTGTTCTCGTGTTTAATAACAATATGTGTTACGTCAACGTCCATAAAGATCAATACACGAATTAATTATACTCAAAATAAGAAATGTATGTCGTGGGTTCAACTGTCAAGTCAACTTTTAATTAACATTTTAATAAATAAAAAAAGAACGATTTTCATTTTTTCAGCTAAAATTTTCTTGTGACTTTTCAGCAATTCAAGATTTTTAAAAAAAAAAATGCTCAAAAGCAGAAAAAAATAATTAAAAAAATTGTACTTTCACATGATGTGGATGATGATATCGTTTGAAGTTTATTTTTTTAATTTCAATATGAATTATAATATGAATTTCATATTAAATTAAATTTTTTTTTATGAAATATTAACCCAATTTATTTCAGAACAACAACTGATGTCAAATTTGAACAAGTTTCATTTTAATTAAAAAGTAATATTCCATTGTATTTCGCCAATGATTTTACAAATCTAAAATGTTGCTTTTACAGAGCTACAATGAATTATTTTGAATGTCTGTGCATAAATTAAAAGCCTGTAATAAAATCAGCCATTTTTATTAAAACCACTGTATATTATAGACAAGCTTAGTCATTCTTTTTTTTCTCTTTCTGAAAACGAAATTTGTCATTTTCAATAGTAGAAGGGGAAATTTTTGCTTTAATGTTAAACTGTTTTTCATTTTATTCCAAAGAGAAGGAATAAAAATACAGACACTACAAAAAGCTGTAAATGTACTTGTATAGACGCTGATAGACGATTAATCACACCTACAAGTCTATATGGCTTTTTTTTTTCTTCCTTTAAGTTCCCCTTGAGTGATCAGCAGCAACGCCACATATTATTCAAGTGGGCCTTTTAAAAAAGGTCCCCGCCATACACTTTTATTATATAAAAAGAATACATTTATATCTATAATGTATATATATTATATATAGAAATTGTAAATGTCTATTCAACTGAACATAGACGCATTTTTATGAATTGAATTTCAACTTCAAGGCACAAAAATCATCATCATCATCATCGTGAGCTTCAGAAAAACAAAAAAATCATTTAAAATTCCAAAAAAATCTAAAAATGAATCCATACTCAAAATTAATAAATTTGCCCTCATATGAACCAGAAAATTAAAATATTAAACATTTACACATTGGATTTAAAAATTGATTGCTTATGTGAGGTGTATTTCTTGTGTTTTCTCCTCATTAAGAAGTGGGCTCATCATCATCAATATGTTTGAATATCGGTGTTTAAAGTTAAAAAGAAGCCGCCGCCAGCCACACAAAAGGATGAGGGTGAAATCCTAAAATAAGAAGAGGGATCGAGATCATAAAATGAGCCAGAAAGTAGAAAGTAAGAAGAGAGAGAAAAAAAAGGGATTGGGGGGGGGGGGGGGAAAGAGAGAGACGAAAGTGGTTGGTCACAGATGGAGGCAATTATTTACACCCTAATTAGAACTATATAGGTTTGTGAATAGTATACAACATATACATGGTGGTAGAAAAATAAGCTATTTTTGCAGAAAAATCAGTAAAATTGGTTGGGAATCGCACTTTTCTTTGTCAGATTTCTGATTTAGAATAATGTTAGTCGTCTTGAACTTTTCTTTTTGCTTTATTGGAATTTTTTTAATTGAAAACAAGAGGTGAGCATTTTGGTTCTTCATAACCACAGTTAACACCAGTTATTTCAAGAGTCCGAAATATAACATTTGGCATAAAAAATATGAAGAATATTGATCTATAGCAATTTTATGGACTGGTTAACCCGAATACCAATCTAATAACCATTGTTGTGGTTGCCGAACAGTTTCATTCAATAGTCACAACCGTTCAATAGCCATAACTATTCAAGAATTTATAACTGTTCATCAACGATAGACACTTTTCTAACTATTACCTTCTAACCACAAGTTAGAAGTTATATCCATAAACGTTTTCATGGGGGGATTGGTCCTATTGAGGAATCGGGTCATTTATCAAATGAACCGCTCAGTTTAAGGGCAAATTCGTTTATCATTATATAGGGCTCATTCTTCATGATGAAAATCGTTAAGTTTAAAAATTGCACAAAAAAATCGTAAAACTGGTGCTGTTTTAAAAAAATGAAAACTAAAAAAGTATTTAAAAAAAACAAATAATACCTTTGCCCGTTTCTAGACATTTTTAAGAATTTGTTTTGCTTGCTAAAAGTTTGTGCAAAATAGTAAAACGGTAACCGGTTTAAAACAGGTAAACTGCTTTAAAAAAACTTAACATGACAAGATTCATTTACTTTTTTTGAGTTTTTGTTGAAACAGCTTCTAAAACATATTCGGGTGCATTTTATTTTGTCGCATTTGCATAATTTCGCAGGAAAACATTTGTTTTTTGAGAGCTTGAAGCCAACTTCCACTTAGATTTTTACCACATCTTTAGTATAGAAGTGGTTAGACAGACAGACACATCCCATATAAGAAATTATCGAGACTTTCTCAACCATTTTCAATTCAACACCTTCTTTTCCTTCCGTTATTTCTCTGACTCAATACCCGTAGCACTTTAGTGTTCACCCAGCGAAACTAATGCGGTGAAGGGTAGAAAAAACTCCATACAATTACAATAGAAACCCAACATTTGTATAAAACAGAAAAAGTCCCTCCAAAACAACTTGCAGTTAGACATAAGGACTAACAAATAAAAACCAAAAAATTGCTTTAGTAGCAAAACAGAACAAAGAAAAACTTTATAGCAACAAATATCAAATATGGAAAGGAATGTGGCGTTTAGAACATTTTTTTGTTTAAAAAAAAGAAAATTTTTCATGTTGAATGTTGTAAGGTCTATTGTTAAAGACCACAATTTAATTCACATCCCTTTCATGTTGAATACACGTTCAACAAAAAGGAAGGGAAGCAAAAAGAATGAACAAAAAGAGGGATAGAAAAAGGGAGGGTGGAGGAGGCTAGTGGAAGAAACCGTCAACCCCCTTATCATCATAAGGGTTGCATAATGAAACACGGTATAAAGATAGAGAGAAAAAAAATAAGAAGAAGGGAAAGTCATGAAGCCAAGCACAACGGAATTATTTCAATTAATGTAGCGAGAATATTTTAAATGACAGTGTGATTTCTCTTCCACTTTTTCATTAAATGTACAGTTTTCATGTTATACTACCATTTTCACTTTTCAAATTCCTATCATTAGTCACTTCAGAAATACAATAGGAGTTGAAAAACATGGTTTATTTATCTAAATATTCTTCATGATTTTCCATTAGTTTTTATTAGCACCTATAAAATATAACTAATATAAATGACGTCTATTCATAATGTTACATTTAATTTACATTTTAAAAAATGTAAACAATGCTTTTTAGCATTATTCAGCAGTCTGTTCCTTTTGTTGTACTTGACCACTGATACTAGATGATTCTTACTAGCAATGGACCTATATACAGTATGTAAATATATACAGATCAAAAATGTGCCCTAAAGTACCACAATATACATCTATACTCAATATAGTAGTATTTTTTTTAAAAGTTTTATCATTTTTTAATGTTGAAACTGTGCCCCTATAATCAGGCAATCACTGCAAGCACTTCTGCATTTGTATAACACGGGTTGCCCCTGTACAACGGCAATCACTCACTGCAAGCACATCTGCATTCAATTCAGACGATCAGCTCCTGTATACAGGCAATCACTGCAAGCAGAAACGTTATGCTCGTTCTACGAAACAGGCGCAAAAAGTACAGTACAAACAGCTTAACACGAAATTGAAGTTACCTGAATATTTTTTCGTCTTAACCGAATTTCGTGTTAAAAATATTTTTTTTAAAAAAACGTATTTTATAGTACATTTAGAGGATTACAATATGAATATGAATATATAAAACAAATAATGCGAATATTGTTTTAATGTTTAAAACTAGGCTCCCCGCCTACTTTTTTTAAATAAAAAAATCAGTAATTTTGAATAGAATGTTTTTAATTTAAGCAGACTTCAGAAAGAAAGCGAATTCGATAAACTTGGTCATTGATTTGTGTTATTTCGCATAAGAAACGAGTTTCATGTTAAGAAGAAAAAAAAATACTATCTGAAAGAGAATTTGGAAAAAGAGGCCTTACATTTTTTTTAATGCTAACAAAATGTTTTACGCAGGTTTTAAATTCATGCGACCGAAAAATGTCTTCCATATTAGCCGCTATTTTTATGTCATTCGATTCACCATAAACGAATTAAAATATATAGAACCACCCCCCTCCCCCTCCCATACTGAGGAAGACTATATCAGTTTTCGTGTTTAAAGGTTTTCAGTGTATATTGAAAATCGTTTTGTAATTTTTGTTAGTAAGAGCGATACACTCAAAAATTACTTCGTAAACTTCTTCATTATAAAAATTGGAACATGTAAGATTACATGGTCTGTTAAGATATAGACTTTATACGATTTTTTTTCTTTCTCTCCTCCTAAATGCTGTAATCAATCAAATTAATCCTTATCTCATAGTTTTATATATAAAAACATGATGATAATTTAATATTTGAAGCACAAATTCTTTTCTGTTTGGTCAATCAACAGTTAACAAAAGATAAACAAAATTTCTACTGAAAAAAAAGGAAAATCTTGTGAGTTGTACAGAAATCAAATCAGATGTAGAAAAAAACCAAAATTTAATCAAAAGCTAAGATAAGTTGTTAAGAGTTTTCTCATCCATTTAATATAAACCACAAATTAATTATTAAGTTGACTAAACCCTGTATATTGGCAATTTATTAACACAAAGAGAGCCAACAGAACAATCAAATCAGAAGTCAAGAAGAAAAAAAAAGCTTATTTTCTAGATTAAGGAAGTGACGTAAACAGTCAAGTGTTGAGTTCTTCCTGTTTTCAGGACAGCAACAGCAACATCAGCAGCAGCAGCAGCAAAAGCAATCATAGTCAATCACGTGGAATTATGCTGGTATATTGGAGAAAAATAATAAGAAAGAAATGGAATCTTAAAAGTCAGACAGACTCTCTCTCTCTCTCTCTCTGACTCTCTCTCTCTCTCTCGCTCTCTCTCTCTCTCTCTTTTGTGTATTACAGATATATAGTAGGCTAAATGCATTTTCAGAGTTATGGGTGACACCAGCTGTGGTTGCAATTGTTTGTGTGAGGATGATTTTTCTTAGCCCTACTATTTTCTGACCTCAAGAGGCTTGTTGAGAAGGAAGGTTACAGAACATGCGCACCAAAATCAACCTCTACCCCCTCACCCACCCCTTCTCTCTTTTTTTTTCACCCTCACCTCTTTCGAGTTTTATACACCCTCCCCCAATGGTCCCCCATACACCCCTCCACCTCTCTTTTCCACCCCCCCCTCTTTTCATAATGATAAGTAGGCGAAAATTGGACTTTTGCTTCAATGTGCTGACAGATTTCTCACCCTCACTGATAAAAACATTTGCCACATCAAAAGGAGAAAAACGAAGAAAGAAAGAAAATCGAAGTGGACTTGATATCGATTCGAAGTCACTTTTTCGTTATCCACATTTTTATATTATGTAGGTCTATATCTTAAGAGAGAAAAAAATAGCTCTTTAGATAATGCAGCTATAATCGCTCAGATTTCTAGAATAAATGGCTGCAGCTCTTCGGCACACAAGCCACTTTCAGTAGTCGAGTTCGACTCCATAATGGAGTTGGCATGTGTGGCTCATGTACAAAGGTCTGGCGTCTTACCATAACAATACAATGTCAACCACAACTCAGCCACCTGCGACAATATTTTTTTTGCAGTCGAACTCGACCACTCAAAAGTGTTCTGTGTGATAAGGGCTCATTCTGTGGCATTTTTAATAATTGCCAAATCAAATGTAGAGCTAAACGCATCAACTGTCATATTCCGAATGCGGTTAGCTCAGACTAAAAAAAAGCTGAAGCGTTTACTGGACTCAAAGGACCAAAACTCATGTTAGTAAATGCTAAACTGATGCTTTTAGTGGAATAACAGTGAGTTGAGATGATCCACTCTTGAGTTTATTATGTGAGTTACCATTATTAGAGAGTTATGCCAATTCTCATTTCCTTATACCTATCCTTATACCCATCCACACACCTGATAATTTAAAAGCATTTAAATAATAAACGTGTCCTACAGAAGCCCCCTGTGAAGAAGGGCAAACAAACAATATATCGAATTCAATTTATTCAGTTAATGATTTGAAAATATTGAGTTAATACTTAAATATATAAACTATTAACAAAATATTGATTTAGTATTTCAATTTAAAATATTAATAATTAAAGTCAATTTTTATTTGGTTCGTGCCCTTAACTGGATTCCGTATAATTCACCTAAACACATTTAATTTGAATTCATTTAAACTCATGTGTGTACAAGGTATTAAGGCTCACAACACCTACCAAAATGGTATTCGATGTCCCTATGATGACTACCTGGAGGGATTGATAATTACTGTTCCCAGTAAGCAAAGCGAGCCAACATTACCGTTTCAAATACAAAAATCCTTACCATCACAAACCTCTAGCTCAAAACAACATGGAACTACGTATTCTCTTAGTAATCTCAGCGAATCTAGCTGTATTCTCTTCAGAGCTATATTTTCTACTACACATATCTTTTCTTATATTTATATACAAGTTTAAATGTGTTTCAAAATACATCAAAGGCCAAAAAAAAAAAATATGAACCCATTACAAACGAATTGTTTCTCAAACATAAACACACAAGACAAGTCAAATTCAATTTGTAGTCCTTCATTTCACTCCTATTATTCTATCTATTTCACTCTCAATCTATCTCTCAGTAGGAGAACATCATCAAAAACTGATTTAGCCACCACCACCACCACCACACTGTAAAAAAAAAAATAACATTTCATCTCTAATTTTCATCATTGTAATTGATATTACATATAAATCTAACCCCCCTTGAGAAGCGAGTAAATATTTGATGACTATATTAAGGGACCACCCATGGGGTACAAAAATAAAACCACAAACTTCAGAATAGAATTTGTATCTGTTGTAGAAAATGTAAAAAAAAAAATCACTTGTTTTGCAGATTCACTAAGTCAATATGCATAAAAACCACCCAAAAGGTAGTAAAAATAAGTCATAATTTTGTCAGGGGTTTACACCCTGGGGGCGCAACTTTTTTTACCATTCTCAACGTATGGCCACCGTGACCAGTTTTGACCACGGTCAGCCCACTTTTGCCCACGGTTGGCCGGAAGTGGGCCCGGGGTTGCCGACCACTCTGCCGGGTCCTAACCGACCAGGATCGGTCGACGCTTTTTCGACCGTAAAAATCTGCACATTTATGCTGCGTTTATAGTCAGAATTTACTAACGTCTTCCCTGAGTATTTTTTCAAAATCTTCACAAATGAGAGAAGCACGAAATGCCAAGGCATGACTAGCATTTTAGGCAATAGGCAAAGTACCGACATCAAACAATGAATTCTTGATTTATACATTCTGCACATTGCTTAAAATGCTATTCATTTTGCAAACTAATTGTACCCCGAGTACACCCACATGGTATATATTAATAATAATTATTCAGAATGCCGAACTCAACACTTCAGCGCTCGGTAGGTTAATAATAAATTGTTCCTACCAAATCAAATAACCTTATTCACTGAATTTCTCTGACTTTCCATGACCATTCTTGGTTGATTGTCTTGACCAATTTCAAATATATTTTTGCTTCGCTTATAAGTGATATTTTATTTTCTAGTTTTCAAATTAATGAAGAGATATCGCCTTATATATGAAATGATTGTGAAACCGGTTCAATAAAATTATATGAGCTTGCCCAAAACATAAGCCTTCCAAGTAGCAAGTTAAGCGAGATAATTATAAAAATATAAATTATAAGGAAAGTGAAAGTGAAAATATTAACTATTTTTAACATCAAACATTTTATGTCCCTTTCGCCAGTTGATTTGCAAATTCATTTTTTTTAATTAATTAATTTTAATTTTAATTAATTTCTTATTAAAAAAATGTTTACAGATTACCTAATTTTTTCACATAAAGAACTATTTTCCTTGAGAATTTTAGAATTTTTTTAATGCATATACTGTATTATTCAATTCATAAAATAGGCATATTTTCAAGAAGACCCTAATTAAATTAAGTAATCAATTATGCACTGTATATAATACTAGTGGGGTAACCCGTCATAAATGCCGGGAGCCAAATTCACAGGCAATCGTGTCCTGCCTTAGAATTTCGTTTCCTCCGCCCTTTTATGACGTCAGACCCAGTAACAAACCCAACAACCCAATTCATAAAAGGGCGGAGCAAAAAAAATTCTAGTTTAATTTTGCTACTATTATCCCCTCCCCTTTTTTATATGCGCGTCGTTTGCTTCTTTTTTTTACTCCTTTCATTTCAATTTCAGCCACCCCCTCCCACTTCTTTTCAACCCTCCACGTTTCTCTCTCTCTCTCTCTCCCCCTTCTACACTTTCCAACCTTTTCCCCTCTCCAATTTAATATCATGGGGTTCTTGGATGGGAAGGGGGCAACATATAGTTGACCTTGAGAAAAAAAGCAGTTCATTTATTTAAATTTATATAAATTCCGACACAGCGTTAGTCCACACACACACACATACATACATACACAGACCTGGGATATTATATATATAATTTTTATGCAAGTTCTATTCTATATCCCCGCACATAAATATAATCAATAGACTATAAACTACAATCAAGGGACACTTTGGAATGAAAGAGGAAGAGAGAGAGGGAGGCTAAAAATCACACTTATTAAGTGTCCGCGCAGCAAACACACTATTTTTCTCCCCTTAAAAATCAATCCTAACATCTAACAAGTTTAAATACAAGTTAAGGTTTAGAGGAATATAACACACACACATCAAACATAATTACTTTGTTAGGCCTCGTTTCCATCGAGATGAAAATTTGAACTTTTTGAAAATTTCAACTGGTGAAAAAATAGAAGAAACGTGGCCCCCGTCATTTAATCACTATCATAGGCAAAGGTCACTTTTGTTGAATTTTTCACCAGTTGAAATTTTCAAAAAGTTCAAATTTTCACTCCAGTGCAAACAAGGCCTTAATTATCTATAATTCAAAACGTAGAAAACAGTGATTCTCTTTGCATTCATACTGAATACAATTTAGCAACAATAACAAATATGTAATTTCATCTATTTTTCAATTAAATTTTATCATTTATTAGAAAAGCATAATTAAGAAAACCTTCATATTATTTTCAAAAATTCTCTTGTAGCCCCCCCCCCCCCTCAAAGCTAGGTGTGCCGCGATTTCTTCAGGCAATAAATATTGTGCCACGATCAACAAAACAAAGTTTGCGAACCACTGGAAATCGGCTATTGCAATTGATATAAAAATTATTTAAATAATTCATAAACTTTTTTTTAAATTAATTAGGCCCTGGATCTCGCATGCACACACACAAAAAAGCAGAAAATCTTAATAAAAATCAAAAATCACGTAACATTTAGCCCTATCCTTCCATCTCATGTAAAATGGTCTCCAACTCTTATATTTTTAGTCTGGTTCCTTCGAATAGCAATCAAAAAATTCTTTTAACACAAAAAAAACATATTCTGGGTTCCTTCCATTTCATGTTAAACAGTCTCTACTGCAGTCTTCATCAATTATACAGTGAAAACCGTTTAACACGAAAAAAATATATAATACGAAAAATCGGATACTATAAAATATAATTTCGGACTGGACCAACCAGACGAAGAGACCACACTGTTCTCTTCGAATAACATAAAAATGTTTTTTAACACGAAAAAATATCCTAGAGTCCCTTTCATTTCGTGTTAAACAGTTTTACTACAGTTTTTCATCAATTATACAGTGAAAACAGTTTAACTCGAAAAATAGATAATATGACGAAAAAACCACACCTGGTCTCTTCGAATAACATTTAAAAAAAATGTTTTAACACGAAAAAAAATATTCTGATCGCTTTCATTTCGTGTTAAATACTTTTTAGTAGTTTTACTGTATATTATTTTGTTATCACTCTGTATGACATAAGTTAAAGTGACCTGTCCAAAACAGTTCAGAAACACCACAACAAAAAGATAAATTGTGAACGGAAAAAATCCATTAGAAAAACATGTGTACACTCAGTGTACATTGTACACCTATATAAAAGGATGGAACTAGAAGAGCAACAACAACAAAAAATAAACCTTCTTGTTTATCGGAATTTTCATTTTTTTATGGTTCAGTGCGCCCCCTTGTGTCGTCCTCTGAACTATTCTAGATCAACAGCCACATTCACAACAACAGCAACAAAATAAACAATACACCTATAGCCACTACCTCCCCCCCCCCCTACTTTGAAAAAAAAAATCCTTTAAACAAAAATTACCTTACTTGTCAAACCTAGAAAAAAAAAAATTGCAGTGCGCATGCGCGCTCGTCCTCAGAGCGCCACCTATTGAAAAATGTGTGAAGTGATGATCAGCTGATATGCCATGCAGCAGAAGACGAGGCCATGCTTTCAAGTGAGCGGAGTTTGATAGAAGAAGAGTAAACCGACGTCACCATCCTCAACCAAAGACCGGACTCGAACCTTTGAAAACACCCCACCGCCACCAACCACCAACCACCACCACCTCACCCCTTAAAAAAACGAAATATTTACGGGTATCAAAAAAAAACCCATGGATTCAAAGATGCCAACTGATGCCAACAAACAAAATAGGTCCTTTGATGCCCTTAGCTACAAAGGTAAGACCATAATATATATATATATATTTTTTAAATATGACATATTTTTTTATTTTTTTTTTGTTGTTAATTAAACTTTTAATCTCAATTAAGTAAACTGATCAATTTGATTTTTTTTATATTATTGTTTCAAATTAGATTAGGTCCTATTCACTTATATAAACACAGGTGCGTGTGTGTGTGTCAATGGTCCTTCTTGCTTTTTTTTTTTTCAAAATTAAATTAAATTTAATACTTGAAAAACATTTATACAAAAGAAAACCGGATAACACAAAATATATTTTCAGTCCTGTCTTTTACATTCGAGTTAAAAGTGGTTAAATGTTTTTTTCTATCATGTTTGAAAATGACCCAACTTTAAGCAGACGTATTTTTTTAATAAAAAAAAACTTTTGTCTATAAAAAGTTTATTTTGAAAGATAATCAACATAAAAATACACTTAAGTAATTCAGCTATCCCCTTCTAGTTTCTAAAGATACTCTTTTAGTTTCTCTTAGTTTTGAACCTGAAAGACAGAAATCAGCTGTTTGTTCATAAACCATATATTAACAAGAAATTCGTTTAACAAGAAAAAAAAATATATTCCTGTCTCTTGCCATTCCGCGTTAAACGGTTTTCATTATATAAATATATTTTTATTTTATATAAATTTCGTATTTTTCTTTGAAACCATTTTGTTAAATGAGTCCCATGTGTAAATAAATAATTAATATAATTCATTAATAAAACTTTTAATTAATTATTTATTCATAGACTTTTATTTTCTTTATTATATTTAATAATGTCAGCTTTCATACGTATATTTGTACTCAATGCAAATCAATAAAATGGGAAAAATGAGATTTGATTTTGATGACAAAAATCAATTTTATAGAGATAGAGAGATAGAGAGATAAAGAGAGAGAGAGAGAGATTCATCATCTAAGTAAAAAAAAAGTTCAATTTCTGAACACCTGACAAACTGAAGTTATCAATCTTGCTCTTAAGATTTTTCTGATGTCGTCACCACCACCCACCACACAACCTCTTCGAAATTAAATCAAAGTTATATCTTCACACATAATCGTTAAAAGTGAAAAACCGGTTAATCCGAAATGGAAAAGACAGGAATGTTTTGTTTCTTGTTAAACGAGAGAATTTCTATGCCCGTTCTAAGGAACGCGGACCGAAAATATATTTCGTGTAAACCGATTTGTCGTGTAGTTGATGAAAAAAGTATTCTGAAGTGACAGCTGAAATCGTTTCAAAATAAATATCTCAAAAATTATAATTACTATACATTGAGAACTTGTCTAATAATTAATGAATTCATCATGTCAAAATGCAGTTACACAAAAAAATTTGTAAAAAAAAAAATTAAAAAAGTTATTGATTTTTAAAAACTGAGGTTTAAATTGTATTTTTATAGAAGCAACACATAAACACAATTTAATTTGCCTCTGGTACAAGTTACAAATTCATAGGTCGGCAATCAATAGGTCTATCAGGCATCGGGCCCTTCGCAAAAATATTTATTTTCGAGTGGCGAGGTGAAGCAAAAGCGAGCCACAAAAATTAGCGACAATTTTTCTATGTAGCACCCCAATGTGTAAACAACGTTTGGAAATTTAAGTAGCTGTTAAATATATTGATAAACGTAAATGTCCATTTCACAATGACGAGGAGTTCTCGAGGACCACCTAAAATTTTGAGAAGAATTCTAGGGCTTCATGCAGTTTCTATATGCTTAGGAGCCCGGGGCTTCGTAGATTTGAGAGGCTGTAGGAGCTGCACCATTTTGAGAGGCTCCAAAGGGGGCCTTCAGTTTATAGAAACGTATGGGGTCCACACAGGTTTGATGAGAACATCCCTCGGCACCTTCACAATTTTGAGCGGCTACTGTCGGCTTGTTTATTCAATACCTTTTTGGCTTTTTTTCCGATTTTTAACTACTAAAGATCACATTTTCTATACATATCATGTTATTAACAACTATAGCTTAAATTTTTTAGTTTTCAAAATGAATGTCTTAATAAAATGCATATTACGTGCATCACAATCCACTTGGCAATTTTTAAAAGTGAATGTTTGGCGCACAAGCGGCAGGCAGCATCTGCCGCCTTGTCACCCGGGCTAGTACGTGCCTATTCGGGCAAAACCTATTTAGAACCTCTTACCCTAACCTAACTATCAAATTCTAAATAAGCCCTTCACTAACTAACCCCAAAGATCCAGCATGTAACACAAATGTCCTTGGCAAATTTTCTACTGTGTACAATGTTACTATAAGAGCATTCACAGACGAGCTATTTTTAGTGGTCGATATAGACTGCAAAAAGTGGTCGCCATGTGACCACAATCGAACACTTCGAGTTGACTTTATACGAATACCTTTTACAGTTCTTTCGATTATATTAGAACCGCTTCCGGCAGTCTATTTGAGTGGTCGGTTTCGACCACACGCCGACCACTTTTTACAGTCCGTCCACACAAACAACATATTTATTTCGAATTACTACAATTGCATTACGCTCATATTATTTTTATTTATGTTTATCGTTTACATTGAGAATAACAATTATTTAGTGATTAATTCATTACTAATTAGTGTTAAAGATGATTAAAATATTCAAAAAATCCTTTTGGTATAAATTTTAAATTTCACAAACGACTCATAAGAAGTAATTTTTTAACAAAATTGAAACTCAAAATAAATGTTTTACTTCGGTTTAATATTTTTATATGCAATTATAAAAATAAATTAAACGTAAATTAGAAACTAGAAGAGGAAATAAAGAAAAAGTTGTAAAAAAAATTATATTGCCGAGTTTTAGCACAAATTTGAACCTTTTTTTGTCAAATCTCAAATAAAAAGCGGTAGTTATTATAGTTTTCAAACTGCATTAAAATGTTTATTTTAAAAGATATGCAATTTAAAAAATAGGTCAACTTGATTTCTTCACTCTTCTAGTTTTTAACACAAAAAAAGCTGAAAGTTTTTTTTTGTTTCTAAAAAGGCTTTAACAAACCATGTTGCCATTTTTTTTAAAACTATAATTTTCCTAAAAAATCTTAACCAAGAGTTCAAAAGCAACACAAAAATAATTAACTAACAAAGTAAATAACTGAAAATTTGTTTGAATTTTACTAGTAAAAGAATCAAAATAAAGTTAAAAAAGAAAGTAGCACAAAAAAGGCTTGAAAACTATTTTGTAATAGGCCCTTATGTATTGGGGCAAAGTGGAGAAGTTCCAAAAGTTAATCCTTTGATACTACGAGGAATTAGTGTCGAAGTCATTTTACTTTCCAAACTCCATCCACCCTCCATCCTCTCTCTATTAAGAGTTCCCCCCCCCCCCCATCTCAGAGTTAGAAATCCTTATGAAAAAGCCTTAATTTCTTCCTAATTATTGAAGTCTTAAAAAAAGCAGGAGACTAAATTCATCTTAATTAGGACATCGAATGAAAAACGAAACTCTTCTTGCCTTTCTAGTCCAATTTAATGTATAAACAGCAAGGATCATTAATTTGTGGATTAGTTATTTTCAAATGAATCAAAAACATTGCAAATTAGCTTCAATGCTAATCGTTGTTACTGAAGAAAACGTTGTTTGTAAACATTATTTCATTTAAATTACAAAATTTTTAAAAATTAAATTAATTAAAATCAAAAGTTTAGGGTCTATATTTGAAATTTTTAAAATGATAATTGTGGGAAAAATTATGCGCCCTTTGCAACAACTACTTTTTTCTTTAAGCTGAGAGTCCACTAGGTCGGTGGGGCGGCGCGGCGCGGCGCGGAGAAAAAAAGGCTTCCAAACGACATACATCTAAATTGAATGGAGCCCCGTCCGTCCATCCGTCCAGTAGGGCGGTAGAGTGGAGCGGGTCAAAGCTGCTGTGGAGAAAAAAGATTTTTGTTTTCTTCTAAACCATAGAAAAAAAAATCATTTTGATGGTTCTGACCAATAGACCCTTCTGAATGGTCAAAGAAAACAAATCAACTTTTTCTTTTATCAAAAGAAGTGACTGAGAGGCCTGACGTTTTCAGATAACGCTATTTCAGATTTCAATTAACGCATTTACCCCCAACAAGTCAATAGAATTACAAGCTGAAAAAAAAAATATTCGGATATTGATGTATAAGCCTAAAGTACTAACAAAAAATGTTTAGAGATTGATACGTTTTTTTCAAAAAATCTTTGTTGAAAAAAAACCCCAAATATGAAGTTGTTTTTTTTTTGTTAAAAAAGAAAATACGTGAATTGTTGCTTTCAAATCATTCTTAGGTCGAAATCCCACCATACAGAAAAAAAATCAACAGAAAATATTATTTATCTAATTTAAATAATTCTATTCTAATAGAATTTCTTAATTAAGAGAAAATCTATTTTAAATTAATTTTTTTTCTGCACGTGGGACCTTAGTTTACGGTCAAGGTTTTGCATGCAGAAAAATGCAAACAAAAAATGCGACTGAAAATAGATTTTTTTTTTATATAATTTAAATTATTTAATTTTATTTTTTGGCATAAAAATAAGCTGAACTTGTTTCAACATTTTTACGTTAAATAAAGTCTATTTTCAGTCGGTATTCAGTCTGAGAAAAGGAGAGAAAGAAAAGCCAAAGAAAATAAATTACAGTGCTCAAAATACCAATATAATTGGTATCTACATAGAGAGAGAGAGAGAGAGAGAGAGAGAGAGATCAAATTCGAGTGTTTGATCCAATTAGGATCAGGGGTTATTTAAGGGGTTTTAACCACTAGACCCCAAAGAAGATAATTCAACGGTCATTTTGCTCGCATTTTCTTTATTTTTCTTTTAAGTCACCTCTCTTTCTCTCTCTCTCTCCATTGATAAAAGAAAAGAAAATACTGGCAAAATATACTAATTGAACTAATTGTTTTCTTAACTAGATCTCCAACCATCCAACAGCGATGCAGCTAAAGAGACGAGAGACTTTTTGCAAAAAGTTGTGGACATCATGTTGGACTTTGTCGAGTCCACTCATGATCGGTCGTCCAAAATTCTCGATTTTCATCATCCCGAAGAACTACGTAAACTATTGGAAATGGACCTTAAGGACCAACCTCTTTCGTTGGGCCAGCTGCTTTCAGACTGTCGTGATACCCTCAAGTATCAAGTGAAAACAGGTTGGGTACCCTTTTAATTATACATAAAAAAAATATTCTTTATTCATGAGTAGAATGAATTTTTAGTATCAATTTTTTTTTTTAAAATAATTTTGTTTCAAAACTTTAAATTATTAATGTTTCTCTGTTTTTGAAAGTTGCTTTTGTTCGCTATGCATTTCGAAACCAGATTTTTTTTTTAGAAAAATTTCAAAATTTCCTAAAAACTAGAAACGTAAAATCACTGAAAGTCATTTTTATGACCCGGTATGGTATATCTTACAAAATAAACGTTTTGTGGAAATTTTTTTTAAAAAAAATCACGTTTTTCACCAAATACGAGGTTTTTAAAAACAAAAAAAAAAACGAAAATTTTTTTCAGTACGCTATTCTAAAACTCCCGTCAAACGTTTATTTTGAACAATATTGTTATAAAATTACATTCGCGTTATTTAGTAACACTTCTAATTTCTAACCAATTTTTCAATTTCTTCTTAAATTATTACTAATAACAGTAATAAGTAGAATCACTAATTGTAACAAAGAAATGAAAGAATAAATTTTGCATTTTCACTTAAAATACTACAAATTTCAATATTTGGCGTAATGAACATAAACAGCATATATAGCAGGCCTAAAGACATGACTGCTAATGGTCCTGTTGTGTTCATAGTGATTGCCCCTACTAAGGGGTATTTCGAGATCTGCTGTGCTGGCAGTGATTGCTCACGTTCAGGAGACACATTTTTATTATATGCAGAGAGCTCTTCTGAATTTCGAACTAAGATTATTTTGCGTTTTGAAAGTATGTTAGAAACTATAACGGCAACTGAATCACTTAATATTATTTTCATGTTAATCATATCTTTCAAAATAAACTTTTTTATAGATAAATAATCTCATTTACTTGATAGATAAAAAAAAAATAGCATCCGCTTGAATGTGGATCATTTTCAAACTAACATAAAAAGTTTATTTTAAAACGATATTAATTAACATAAAAATATCCTTAAGTAATTCAGTTATTCTTCTAGTTTTTTTTAAATGCTTTCAGTAACCAGAATTCGAGTTGCATTCATCATTACTGTATGGTTAACTCATTTTAAGAACAAACCCAAATCTAACTTCGATTTCCAAATTTCTAATCAACAGAAAACTTTCAAACTAAAATTTCCACAGTTTGTTCATGAAAAAAATACACATTTAGTTTCTTCTCTTGATGTAAAATATTTGTAATTTTCATTCAGGCGAAATGAAGTGAGAAATGATTCTCAAAAGACACCAACAAAAGTGTATTGATGCCACTTTAGGGGCGGGGGGGGGGGTGTTTTTTTCTGCAGGAGGTCCTCACTTCTGACTAATCCCCCCTTTTTTTCTATATCACCATCATCCCTCGCCACCCTTCATAAGACATAATATTCATTGTAAGAAAAATCTGTAAAAGGAAGAGCAGAAAATTGGCACAACAGAAAGAGAAGATAGACAGCGATTAATTTGTAGAGCGATTTAACTCTAGAGTGATTTTTTTCTTCTTCTCAAACAGCATCAGGTGACGATTAGCCAACATATTTCCCACGAAGATTACACCAAACCACCCCCTCCCCCGCCTCTCCTCCTCAAAATTCGTTTCTTATAAACCTAATGCTCTCTCTCTCTCTCTCTCTCTCTCTCTCTCTTTTCATGTATTGAACAACGGGCAAACAAATCCTTATTGTCAGTGCTTCTGCATTGTTTCTCTTTTCTGGCTGCTACTTTTTCATTCCCCTTTCAACCCCTTAAATCTCAGAAGTTCAATAGAGGTTTTATGAAAAAAATGCCTCAAAAACACAGCTCAGGGGGGGGGGGACTTTCTATAAACAACTAACTAAATTGCTCTTTTTGAACTGAAATCAATTGCGTAATCGAATAAAAGTTGAACTTGTGAACTAATTTCAAAGCAAACAGATTTCATTTTTCATATATATACGTAAATATTCTAAATGAATTTTAAGTAATCTTTAAATGCAAACAAATGAGGTTCCTATATTTTACTACCAATGTGGAAAATCAATTATTCTTTACAATCCCAGTGGAAACTGTTTAACACGAAATGGAAGGGACCAGAGTATTTTATGTGTTAAAAACAATTAAATAACTTTTTTTTAAAAAAAAAAATAAAAAGCAAAATAATTAGAATGTAATTATTTAAAATAAATTATAATTTCGGTCTTATTTTCAATCAGCATTTTCTGTAATGTGGGTTCTTGTGGTCATAGTCAAAAGTTATCTGAAAATGCAACTCAAAATAAGATTTGTTTAATTTAAATAATTCTAAGTATATTATTTAGTTCTTGACTACATGTATATTAATTAATAATTAGTTCTTCTGAATATTCATATCGAATTCTTAATTTATATTTAAGAACAATGAAAATCATATCTCATACTTAAACAATATATTAAGTTAATTTTAAAATTATACAAAAATGGCCATTTTTAACAGAAAAAAAGGTTGAATTTCTTTAAAAAAGAACGTGCAAATTATATTCTTCCCCCCCCCCCCAACTTGATTTTCCACACTGACTAGTCAGTTCTGCATAATGGCCGTTTTTAGACATACGTTTTATACATGAACATATGAAACTACTAATCTTTAAAAGCTAAAAAAAATAATTGCAATCAGCTTAAGAAAGGATCTTCTCTCCCCCTAACCCCTTAAAAATACAGATTGTTACTAATTCAATTCTAATTTAAAATTAGAAATAACTAGAAAGTTAATTAGGAAAATCCCCCCTTATAATATTGACTTCCCTAAAAAAACTCATCTTGGCTTTTATCTTAATGTCATAAAATATTATTTAATGTTGAAAATAACCGCACACAAAACTTAATGGAATAATATAAGGGATCATTGTTTTTTGTGTGTGTGTGTGTGTATCCATTGTAAAATATAATAATAATATTAGGCTTTGAAAATTTTGAATTCATTTTCCCACATATCTCCTTTATGACGTCATCAGGCACCCCCCTTTGTATTATGGCTAGACTGAGAGAGAATCTATTTCTCCCCTAACCCCTCCCCCTTAACTCTCAACAACACACACGAAAGAAGCAATTAAGAATATTCACACACCATTAAACCTTAATTACAGGACAAAGATTTATCGATTTAGCTTTAGTCCACAGTCTGTGTGCAATAGATACAGTCTTTACTCAAGCCAAAATTTCATTAGCCCTCTTTTTTTTCCGTATCCCCTCCCCCACCCCCTTCTTTTCTATAGAGAGTGTCCTCACATATGTGGGACATACACTTAAAAACGAATCTTACTTTTTTTATAAAAAAAAAAAACGATATCAATATCGCCGCAATTCAAAATAAACGAATACACTTTTAATATATAATTAAATGGCATATAGTATTTTATTTTACATTTCAGAAAAGCGCTAAAAATGTAAAAAATCACACGATAAAACAAAACAAAAACTATTGTTATTTAATACAGTAGTAGAAAATTCAAAAATATTTTTTGTGAGAAAAAAAGTAGAAAAATATTTTAGAAAGAAAACTAATTTCGTTTTGGTTTTAGCGCACTTTTTTTTTACAGAAAACTTATTTGCTCGCTACGCTCACTGGAAGAAAACCAAGGGAAATTTAACAAAAAAAAAAATCACATTTAAACTGGATTGGGTTCTAAACACATTTCGAGAGTTTCTTTTGGCCCTGCTAAATAATTTTTCCTGGACCATTTTTCCCCCCACAAGTCACCCCTCTGTGTATCTCTCTCCAAAAGAAATAATTACAGAATTTTAAAAAAAAATCCAATTCAATAAGATCGCCCCCACCCTTTCTTCTATTTAATGTGTCCAAAAAGCATTCCTCAACATAACTTACTACAGGAATATTATTGTGAGTCAGTTGTATGGTAGAAAGCCCCTAAACCATTGGAATGTTCTTCTTATGTATCAAGTTAACATTCCAATAAGATGGACTACAATTTATTATTGAAAGCTTCCTCCCCCTTCCCTTTTTTTCTAAATTACTTTGTATCCAATCATTTCACAATATTTCTTCACATAAAAAAACACCCCGAGAAAACAAACCATTGTGTTGAAACATTCCGATTGCATCCCCAATAACACACATTCATTAAAAAAATGTGGCTTCCAATAGAAAATGCATTTTTCTTCTTAATACTCTATGCATTTATTAAAACAACCAAGCTTATGACAACTAATATTATGAGAGTTGGAATAAAAAAAATAAGGAAGAATAGCTTTGATTAAACAGTAACCCCCCCCCATGTAAAATTAAAAGGAACAACGAAAAAAAAAACCCCCATTATCCACCCCCCCCCCCCCTTACAAACATAAACATAGTTTCTTTCATGGTCTAAATAGGAATGTTGGTTTATATATTACAATTTTTCATTTCTCCTCCCCCACCCCTTGTATTCGTGTCCTCTAGAGTTGCTTTATTAATACGGATTACGACAGATTGCTTGGTTTTTCATTTTTTTTTCTTTCCCTTGCTTTCAAATTTGACGGCAACAAAACGGGGGGAAAATCAATCGGGCGACTGTGAATCAATTACAGCATCCCCGCGCTCTTTCTTCTGTCAACCATCTCTCTTTCCACCCTCTACCCTCTATCCGTCTTTCTTGCCTAAAAAAAAACCTTCTAAACACAAGATGTATTTAATGCAGCGTTATTTTTATCGATATATATTTTTTTGAACAAAAAATGTGAAGATCCATTTATTGTTCAGGAGGGAAAAAAAAACAAATTCAAGAAATATTTGTGAAAAAACCTTAAAACGTTGACAAAGTTTTTAATGTGCGTTTAGACTACTCGTGCTCGGGCTTGTGCCCTTGTTGACGTGTTGGGCTCGAGCTCTTGTCTACTAAGGGTTTGAGAGTTCAGTTACTCGAGAGGCTTTCACTCGTGCGGATCCCGATGCGAGATGGACGAAGTTTCGATTACCAGTGCAAGTTTTATTATGATGATGTGCACTTCATTGTTAGGAAAAAACGCCACGAGTACAGCGAGTCAACAAAACTGTGCTCGTTCCCGTCCAATGACTTGTAAATCTTGACGAGCACCTCGTTTTCGTGTACCAAGTGCACCGAAATGAGCCCCTGGCTCGCGTTACTCGTGCTACTTGTATCGCTGCTCGCAAGTCCGTCCACATTACTCGGGCTTGTCGACAAGCCACCTCACTGAGCCCGAGTACGAGCACGTGTAGTCTAAACGCACCCTTAAAATTGTGGTATCTGTTGACATTATACTTTCAACTTTTAGTATTGTCAAAAATTAAACAATAAAACATCAGAAGTTTATTAAAGTTATTTCTTTAACTTTGCATCATAAGTACGTTTATTGATGATTTTTAAGCCAACCAAAAAATGTGTTTTTTAGACCAAAAAAAAAACATGGTTAGAGAGTGCAGGGCATACTAGTATCTACAGCAGTACTAGTCTTGTGCAGTCTATGATTAATCTCTAACCAGGTTCTTAAAAGTTTGGTCCATTTTCAAACTCAAAAAGTTTATTCTGAAAGATATCAATATGAAAATATCCTTTAGAGATTGAGCTACCCTTCCAGTTTCTAAAACACATTCAAGTTTCTCCTAATTTTACTTCTAAAAAAATACAATAATTATACCAGAGTTACTTAAACTCGAAAACCACTCGAAATCCAAAATATACATTATGACATCTGGATTTCAATCATGATTTTTATCTACTTTTGTCCACAACTTATTAATTCTACATGTTTTAATACCGATAAAGGTCAATAATTTCTTATTAAAATGTCTCAAAACTTGTGTTTTTAATTAATTTTGCAGGTCATCCACATTTCTTTAACCAATTGTCTTCCGGTTTGGAAACGATGTCTTTAGCAGGAGAATGGTTAACAGCTGCAGCCAACACTAACATGTGTGTATAAATAATGTATTTTCTCTAACCGTCGATTAAACTTGCATGTCATTTGTGTCCTAATGTAAACGTAGACAAATGGGTCCCAGTTTACATTGCAGCTTATTGATTTCCTTTTTTGTTGTTGTTGTTTCAAATGGACCATAGAAAGTGAAATTTCAAACTCACAAAGACAAAAGAGATATTTATCTTCTTTTCTATAAAAAAAACCCCTCATCTTAAAACAAATGTAATCCCAAAAGCAAAAATTTAGTTGACTGACTGACTACCTTCACATTTTTACGGATGTGTGCGTTAATATATTTTTGATTCCCCCATCAACCCTCCCCCCCCCCCCGACCCGATCCCTTTTTTTTTCCTGAACGGAAGTCAGGAGTCGTCATCAGCAGCCGGCTATGACAGCAAGCTTCGATGCACACACAAATTGTTCTGTGATTTTGACTTCAAGTACACATAAATCGAAGGATTACTTAAAATCCTTTCACTTTTTCTTTTGCACAACCAAAATGGGAAATATAAGTTCCCTCTTTTTTGGGGGGCACTTTATTTCCTTTGGATTTAGTAGCTACATTTATAGACATCCTTTTCTGTATACTTTTTCAACACTTATCTTTTTTTTTTTCTGTGTCAATTTGTACTTTTGCAACAAACAAAAATAACTATGGAAAAGAGAGAGTTCTGGTTTTATTATAAATCGAAGCTTTTATAGTTTTTAAAAGTTCTGTATTTTTTATAGTATAAAGCAGCGTTTCCCAAATGGGGTTCCCCCCGCAAAGCGAAAGTAATACCTTGTACACACAACATGAGTTAAATGAATTCAAATTAAATGTGTTTAGGTGAATTATACGGAATCCAGTTAAGGACATACGAACCAAATAAAAATTGACTTTAATTATTAATATTTTAAATTGAAATACTAAATCAATATTTTAATGTCAATAGTTTATAATAATTATATTTAAGTATTAACTCAGTATTTTCAGATTATTAACTGAATAAATTGAATTCGACATATTGTTTTGTTTGTCCTTCACAGGTCTCTGTAGAACACGTTTATTATTTAAATACATTTAAATTACCAGGTGTGTACTAGGTATAAGGGTTCCACGAGAAAATTAAAAATGTTATATTTCACTGTAAAAAATGTATAATTTTAATTATTTTTTAGAAATAATTTAAATTTAAATAATCTGAGCATGTCCATCTTTCGACATTCCAACACAACTCAAAAGTTAAATGATAAGACAAAAAATGTGTTAGAATATTAATTAAAAGTGAATCTACTTTTTCTGCCCTTTTTTCTCACTCCATCTACGGTATTATTTAAAAGTACTATTGGGGTTCCATATAAATCTTTATATATTCGGATATTTTGCAGGTTTACCTATGAGATCGCACCCGTGTTTATTCTTATGGAACAAGTTGTGCTTCAAAAGATGCGAGAAATCATCGGATTCGACCGCGGTGACAGCATCTTAGCACCAGGTGAACTGAAAAAAAAAAACACTATACGATTTTTGAACTTTGAATTTACAAATCTTAAAGGTAGATTTACACCGAAAAAATGGCAAAAACATCCTTAGTAGAAAAGTCTGTCTGTGACTGTTTTGGTTAAATGGAGATAACAAAATACTAATAACAATGTTTTTGACAAAAATGTTGGTGGCATGTCGGTCAGAAAACACTGATTTTATCGACACGTTAATGCAAAAAAATAACAAATGCTGAAAGCAGATGTTAGTAACATGTTATTAACATTTCTAGTGACTTTTTATCAATGTTAATAAGAAAATGTTATTCAACAAATGTTGATAAATAAAAGTTAGTAACATTTTATAGGCCGATTTTTAATATTTGTTTAAAAAAATCAGTGCCAATAACACGTGTTTTCAGCAATGTTACTACCTCCGGTGTAAAATACTAAATTAGATTTCAACTTCTGACAACAACTTTTTTCTTTTATAAAAAAATTAATTTAAATATGACAAAATTGACATTTTCTATCCTCTCGCTCTAATTTAAGTTTCAAATGCAAACCACAAAAGGGTCTAAATGAAACTTTCCTTTATTTTCTATCACCCATCTAATTGAATTTTAAGTTTGTACATTTATATGCAGCAGCAGCAGCCGCCGCCGCAGTTTGTTACATATGAAAAAAGCGAATAGTTAGGATACATTCAACTTGAAGGGCAATAGTGACAATATTGATGAAAATGATTGATTCATTTTCACTCTCTCCCGTCTCTCTTTCTCTCTGTGTCTCACACCCAGGAAATGTAGGCCTCTATACAAGATACGGACCCCCTCTTTTCCCCCTTGACAATCATCATCCCACAATTATTCGCCTACTCTCCATATGAGGACCCACCCCCGCACCCTCTCTCACCCCTTCCATCATCCCAATCTGATGAATTCTTGCAGTGTCACAGCTGTGACCAATACAGGTTCATTATACATTGTTCTCATTTAAGGTGGCTTTATAGATATTTATTTTGCTTTTTCCACCTCACTTTACTGCGCCAATGCAGCTCCAGAGACCTTTTTTTTTTTGTAAAAAAAAATTTGGACAAAAAATTCAAATTGTTTTCAAAAATTAGAATGGTAAAAGGTTATGTTAAAATTTGTTTCGTGACAGTATCTTCAAAAATAAACATTTTATAGTTCAGTTTGAAAATGTCCCGTTTTTAAGGCTTTTTCCATTGAAAAACTATTTTAGCCTTTTTCAAACTGCCGTATACAAAGTTTACATTTAAAGATATCATGAATGAAGAATCTTTTAACATTATCACCAATTATTCTAGTTTCTAAAACACTCTGGACTTTTTCGTTTCTCCTAAAAAACGTTCGCTTGAAAAAATATAAATTTTCTCACAACCGGAGGCGCGCCATCCGTTGAGACGAAAACAAAATAAATATCTATTCCGCCACCATTGCACAGAGGCTACAAAAGTAAATAACATGAAGTTGAATCTCTCTGGATTGCAGTTTTCAAACATGAAAACATATTAGCTTATTTCTAAAACTAGAATAAGCTTTTTATTTTGTTTAATTTGCAATATTTCTTTAAGGTTTCATCAATTCTTTTCTCAGACAACAAATAAGAGTCAATCATTTCAAATAGGGTCTAAGATCTAGACCCATAAGAGTCATGGAGCTTCATTATAAAGAAAAGTCATAAAATTGTGACAGTCGTATCTTATAATTTCACTGCTTGTGCGTTATTATGATATGACTGTTATGTTATTCTATAAACCAGTCAATGGCAGTCATATATTACAATATTTATCATAATAATGTTTTGTTATTTGCCTTTTCAGACTGTTACGAGGCTATGTCCTATAGATATGACAATTTACTGTAGCATGGTAATCTTATTATCTTTCTGTAAGGAGGCCCATGAGTGATAAACCGAAATGCTTCTTTTTGATCCGTAAATATCTTGGCGAATCGATTGAGATCTTAAGGTCTTAACTTCATAAAACCCCTCAAGGGGATCGGGGTCCTTAGTCTGGAGACAACAATTTAGAGAAATTTATAGTTAACTCAATGAAAATATATTTTTAAAAAAAGTTTAATTCAGAGATATTACATTCAAAGCTTAAGATGTTTTAAAAACAGCTGATTTTCTAACTTCGGTTAATCCGCGTTTTATAGGAGCAACACTTAACACTTGTAAATAGAAATTGTAAGTGTGATTATAGAAACTAGAATGGTATAGCGAAATCACTTAATAGTATTTTTTCATGTTTATATCATTTTCAAACTCGTAAAAAAGCTTATTTTAAAAGATCTTTCTAGTTTATAAAGTATACTTTGAAGTTTTCCTTTGTTTTTACTCATAAAAAAGAGAATAACCAGTGTTCGCGGGACAATTATACGTTAATACCACCAGAAAATATATTTATATAATTAATAACTCATTTCAATCTTAATTTCAAAATTAAAAGAGCAATATTAATTATAATGTATATTTCTATCAAAACAGGCGGCTCCATATCAAACCTTTATGCAGCTATGGCCGCAAGACACAAAATGTTCCCTCAATGTAAACAAAAGGGCAATTTTGCCATTCCTCAGTTGGTCATGTTCACATCCGAACACGTGAGTACTTATAGAATGCATGGCCCTAACAAGTATGTAATGACCTTGTACCCATCCACCCACACACACGAATGTACATTGAGGATCTATTTCAATTTTAGAGCCACTATTCAGTGAAAGGAGCTGGAGCTGTTATGGGTTTTGGGACCGATTATGTCATTCATGTTCGTTGTGATGCAAGGTAAGCATTTTTTACTCATATTTTCATAATTCAATCTCTATTTGGATTTTTTTTTATATACATTCATTATGGATCTCCCAGACCGAAACGAGAACGGGAGCTGTAGTGGGTAAGTCGCGGGACAGCCAACATATGGCGGGAGATGGGGCCGCCGACACCAATGCTTCCGCTATGCCTGCGGGTGGGCCCATTGTTCGCCATATGTTGGCTGTCCCGTTACTTACACACTACAGCTCCCACTCCCGTGTCCCGCGTTTGTCGGCGGGATCGCTTGTCAATGAACGCCAAAACATTTTTGCAAATAAAACGATTTGCCAATTTCTAAATTTTTACGTGGAAACCGTTTTAACATAAAGTTAAAGGGACCAGAATATTTTTTTCGTGTTAAACGAATTTCGCTTTAAAAGAATGAATTTTTATATACCGGTACTATTCTAAGGGACCGAAAATATTATTTCGTGTTATCCGATTTGTCACTTTATATCTTTTTGCGTTAAATAACCCTACTTTGCACTGCAATTATATTATTTATCTGAAACAATCAATAACTACAATCATCAGAAGCAAAATAATAGAAAATGCAAAATCAAAACGATTTTGTTTTGTAGAAATTGTAGAAATTCTTTTTCTCACAAAAATATACAAATGCAAATGCCCTAATGAAAATGTTGTCAAAACTGCCTGAACAGTGGGATCTGGGGCCAATTTGAGATCATATATCAATGTGTTTTATTAACTGTTCCCCCTTCAGAGGCAAACTAATTCCCGAGGAGCTCGAAAAACACGTGTTGGATCAGATCCGTCAAGGGAATAAACCGTTCTTTGTGAACTGTACTTGTGGATCCACCGTCCTGGGAGCCTTTGACCCTATCCATCCTCTGGCTGATATTTGCGATAAATATGGAATGTGGCTTCATGTTGATGTAAGGTACCCAAATTAAAAGTGTCTTTTTAATGTACTTAAAAAAGATGGTATTGTTTCATTTTCTACTATTTAGGCTGCGTGGGGAGGCGGTTGCCTACTTTCTAAAAAGCACCGACATCTTCTCGATGGCATTGAACGGTTCGACAATTTCTATCTCAGAAAATAACAAAAAAGCGTTTTCTAACTTTTAAAATATTCCAATCAAATATCTAAAGCGCCGATTCTGTGACATGGAATCCTCATAAACTAATGGGGACGTTACTTCAGTGTTCAACCATCCATTTTAAGTTAGATGTAAGAAATTTCTTCACAATTTTATAGAAAATTTGAAATAAAAGACAGACATTTCGTACATTTCCTAGTCACTGGACAGAAGCACCAGTTACTAGCATTTTAGGCGATGTTTATATGTTGCTTAAAAGAACAAGCCAATCTAAATAACTGCGTTGAGATCGTCGCAATATTAAGAAAGAAATTCAAAGTACATTGCAAACTAGAAGAGTTAATGAAAAACTCGTCACTATCTTAATTTTTTTTTAATTTATTATTAATAAAATATTCTGAGGCAATTTAAAATTTTACATTTTCGTTTTTTTTTTACTTCGAGTTTGTGTAAAAATTTAAACATATTTTGATTTCATTATCCCGGTAAACAAATTTTTAATTGGTTGTGAACATCATATGTTGCAGACTCTTATAAACAGACTTGTGAGTCTAAAGGTGCGTTCAGCCAACTCGTACTCGTACTTGGGCTCGATAAGGTGGCTCGCCGACAAGCCTCTAGTAATGTGGACGGACACGCAAGCAGAGATACAATTAGCACGAGTAACGCGAGCCAGTGGCTCGTCTGGCTCGGCTTGGTGTCGGCACATCAAAGAGGTGCTCGCCAAGACTTGCAAGTCATTAGACGGGAACGACCACGGTTTAAGTTGACTCGCTTGTACGCGTGGCATTTTTCCTAACAATGAGTGCATCATAATAAAACTTGCACTGGTAATCAACACTTGGTCATCGCTCATCGGATCCGCACGAGTCAAAGCCTCTCAGTAACTGAACTCTCCACCATCAGTTAACAAGAGCACGAGCCCAACAAGTCAACAAAGACACGAGCTCGAGCAGTCTGAACGCACCTTAAGTGAAAAAGTACTTTAATGTATAACCGATGTTCCACTTTTTGACGATACAAAACAGCAAATTTCTTCAATTACTTTTAATTGCAATTCTACTTTATTTAGGGCCTGTTATTCAGTTGTAACCAACTGAGTGCTGATTATCTTTTTCAACAAGATAAACATTATGACGTCAGTTACGATACAGGTGACAAAGTTATTCAATGTGGACGTCATAACGACGTCTTCAAACTATGGTTAATGTGGCGATCCAAGGTAATAAGTTGTATAAGTTGCCTCTCACCTAAAAGATGAAGCTTGTCACGTTAGAGTTGACAAAAAAAAAAATCAAGACTAGTGTTGTTTTGTCTGATTAAAAAGTTGTGAAAACGTTTCCTTTTCCATCAGATTTAAATTACACAATCCTAAAATGTTGCTTCAACCCATCTGACGTCACAAAGCTTTATCTTATGGTGAGGCGACTATATTTATAAGATGATGAGATAATTTACTTTTATCTTTATGATGATGTGTTACAGGGAAATGACGGTTACGAACAGATGATTGACAAAATGATGGATCTAACTCAGTATGTTACCAAAAGGAATCTTATTATAGGAAACAATCTCAAGAAATCGCAAATCAGAATCAAATTTTTCACAAAACATTCTTTATTTCAGATACATGGTTAAAAGAATCAAAGAACGTAAAGACGAATTCTACTTACTCTTAGAGGTAATTAAGAATTTAATCGCAATTCATTATAATTTCCTGCACAATACGCGGGGTCGATCGGCTTTATGGAGTCTGGCTCTTCACTTTTTTCGATTTTGTGCCAAACTCTCAGAGACCTCTCCTTCATGACCCCATATCCCGCTTTATCACCATGTGTTCCAAGGCTTGATTGGGCCTTCCTCAACCCCTTTTAACACCCAGGTCCAAACTCATCACCTATTTCAGCAGCTCATCCTCCTCATTCCTAATTAAAAGCCCAAACCGTCTCAGCCTATTTTTCTGCCTATTAATCACATTTGCATAAATATAATCTTTAAGCATCGATTCACACTGGATATTTTTCTCGCAAAATTCTGCCCAAGAAATAAGTCAAATATTGCTTTGAATCTTGCACAGTTTCTTGCAAATAAAAACGAAGATCAGGGTTTTCTGTACGACGGTGTACAAGAAACCACTAAGTCAATTGCAAAAGAATATTTATCACATTGGCAACTGCATTAAATTCAAGGAAACATTGCAGTCAATCTTGATTGAAATATTTTGCCAATGGGATCACCGCTTTAGTCAACTACTTTGACAAATCATATATGGAGTCTATAGGAATACATTTGAAAACGCCCAAACTTGAGTACTGCAGGAACTCTCAGCAGTAACAACAGTTCTTTTATATAGAAAATTCTGATTTCTCTTCCATTCAAATAAATTATGACTTGTTTCCATTGCCATATAAACAGTTTTTCTTTATATATATATTACATAAAGTCTGTTAAAAAAAGACGGAATTGTAATGTAGTCTACGTGTTTAGAAATTCAAGGAGGCTTTTTTTCTCTTTATATTTGATTGCAGCCTGAATTGACCAACGTTTGTTTCTGGTATATACCACCAAGTTTAAGAAGCATGCCTCATGGAGCAGAAAGAGAAAAACGATTGGGCGAGGTAAGAATTCGTTCTTCTTCTTCTTCTTCTTCGTTATTCGTATTTCTTGTTTTGTAACATTCTTAGTATGCTAACAACACCTAATACACATGATGCATAAGTGTTTACCAATGATGCATTTGAAATTTAACTCATGGATATTTTCAGAGCCATAACTATAATGCCATAGTGGGTTTTTAATGGTCCACCAGATCAGCGCCTTTCTTCAAGGGGGGCTTCAAACGACAACATACTACACTGCATAAAAATCTATACAAAAACTTTCTTAAGAAGTACCTTAAACATTTTATAAATTACAAATTATTGTTAAGGTGGAATTCTTTTGGAGCGACCGCAACTGCAGTTCTTCGCGACCATAGTCGTGTACGTGCTCCACCGTCATTCCTGTAGTGCGACTCACGATCGTCAGTCGTGGGTCAACTTGCATCATGGTTGTTCAGATCGTTTTTGTGTTTTGGCGAATATTTATATTGAGTGCGTAGTTTATTACTCGGCACAATAAAACTTCTACCACCGTGACGACCACCAGACTGCTTTCGGAGCAGTCTATTTGCAGATGCACTGTAAAGACACCAGTCGTGCACTCTGATCGCCAGTCGCGTTCGCGACAAAGGCACTGCTCAATTATAGAAAGTCCTATTGAATCAATTCCGGTCGTTGGGTTGGCCAGGTAGCGGTCGCTGTTTGCGGTCGCTCTCATAAAAAATGCCACCTTAAAATATATAGTAACATTTAAAAATTAATTATTCTTAAATGTATTACATAATTTTTCATTTATCAAAAAAGTTACAAATGGCCTGCAGTCAATTTGAATAATTTTATTCATCCGTGTAATTTTACTCGATTACTGCCGAAAGATAACACCGATTGTTACTGATAACAGATACAAAACAAACATTTAATATTACACTAAAGTGAGAGTGTATTAACAAATATTTTGGTAAAAGTACACTTTTGGGCTACCATACACTGATGGGCTATGTTACACAGGTGGGCAAAGTTATACTGGTGGGCAAAGTTACATTGGCGGAGAAATTTGCACACATGGACTGTGCTATTTTCAATCTTCGTTCCTACTTAAAAGTTGTTTGAAAGCCTCTATTGATTTGAAGTTCTTTCAACAACTTGAAAGTGACAAAAAAAGAAAAAAAAAAGCAATTCATTTAATTTATTAGTTGTCGTATTATTTGCTTCTAAAGAAAAGAAACTAAGATTATTTTCATTGATGATGACAATAACACTTTATGAAAAGATGAGTCAGTTGTTAAACACAGCAAGACTAAGTACAGGGCCCATAATTAAGACCCTAATTTATTAATTTGCATCAAATCAAAAGTAAATTGTTGGAATCCTATTTCCAAATTAGATCACACCGAAAATTAAAGCACGAATGATGGAAAAAGGAACAATGATGATCGGATATCAACCACAAGGAGAGATTCCAAATTTCTTTCGAAGTATCATTTCGAAGGACGGACTTACGGAAAAGGACATTGATTTTATTCTGGATGAACTCGACCGTCTAGGAAAAGATTTATAAGAGACAATTCCTGTGAATGTCTTCTTCGTGTATTTTAAAAAAGTAAGATCTATTTTAGGTTTTAAGTATTATAAAGTAATAAGTTATGAAGTTATGTTAATTTTATGTCAATGTTTAAATGCATCATCTTGTGTAAGTTAAGTTTCGAAGAAAAAAATGGAGTGGTTCAGTACTGTATATATGTGGATCAATAGGTACCAGTCGCAGATCTACATAAAGTGGTACAGCTTGGTGTTACAAAGGAAGCAGGAGACTCTTCCTCAGTGTCCAATCTTGGACATTCTTAGTAATCCTTTGTATTGGTAAATATACACAGTTGGAAATTATGATATCCAGAAAAAAACAGTAATGTTATAAATAAAACCACGTTATAAATTTATCACCAGTGCAAACATACATTAGGTTTTCGTAATTTACATAGAAAAAATACCGTTTATGGACTCTGAAATATCAAAATTGAAATAATAGTTGCAACTTTTATTACAATGTCTTGGTCGTTTTTAAAAATAATTTAACAAGAATTATGTGCATATAATGCAAGGGAAAATTTGTAAATGTAATTTTTTTTTTTACAATTTTCTCGTAACCTTAAGGCTGGAAACAGACATGCAATCATCAGGTGAGCAATAGTTTGGTTGCATTAATCACTACCAAGGGTTTATATGACAAAGCGCCAACATGCACCTAATATTCAAGGTGAGCGCTTGTCATATAAACCAATAATAGTGACGCACGCAACCAAACTATTGCTCGCCTGAGAATTGCATGTTTGTTCCCAGCCTAACTGTACTAGTACAGTTTTAGATAAGGTGATAGGGTATTTCTTTTTTTTTTTTTTTTGAAAATTACATAGATCTAATGTATAGCTTTTCGCAAAGAGAAAAAGGTAACCTAAAACAAAGGCCAAAAAATGTATGAACGGAACTTTAGCATTTAGACATCAATTGCAACCTTCTAAACAAGGTTCTACAGTATATGAACACGCTGACCAGAAAGTACACAATACAACAAGGGGGTTAAAGTGGTTTTAAAGTATGAACGCCTCTCGGACTCTGGTTATTCTGAATTGCAGGTGCAAAACAGAGGTGGGCTGAAAAACGGGCAGCACGGGCAAATGCCAAAAGAGCCGGTAGTCATTTGGACCGGTTCTTCTTTTTTTTTAAAAAAAATATTGCCAGTCCAGTATAAAATGCCAGGGCCAAATTATTTTCCCAGCACGCCTCTTGTGCAAAATAAAGAGAAACTTGACTGTTTTATAAACTAGAAGGGTAGCTCAATCACTTAAGGGTATTTTCACGTTCATATTTTTCAAAATAAGGATTTTATGTCAGTTTGAATATGACTTAATTTTAAGCAGAAGATTTTTTTTTATTTTTGCCTAAAAAAGGTTATTTTGAAAGATAAACCAGTGGTTATCTTTCAAAATAACCTTTATAGACACAAAGATACCCTTAAGTGATTCAGCTACCTTTCTTGTTTCTAAAACACTTTCTAGTTTCTCTTCATTTTGCTCTTGAAAGACAGAATAATCTGAGTGTAAAAAATCAGCTGTTCATAAACCATCTTCAGTGATAAGTTTCATTCATGAATTTGGGGTCTCAGGTTGTGTCATACCTAATAAATATAGCGAAAGCTTTGAAAATAAGCTACTTTCAATGTAAAAAAAAACAATAACTCCAATAGATATTAACTATTTTTATCCTATTAATTATAGGCCTACTAAGCAAAATATTCAATATGATCACTTTCCTAAAAGAGGAATAACAGCCATATGGCTAATTGATTATTAATTACCATAATATAACTTATTAGAAAAAGTAATGTATTTTTTAAGTTTTAACGGGTAAATTAACATGGTAAAAAAATACATTGATATCAAATAACATTTTCATAGTGTTGTTTTTTGGCGGAAAAAAAAGAGTATTCCGTTTTTAAATTATTCAATGTTATAATTAATGAAAATTTTAATTACAAGAAAACCAAAAGGTTTAAATTATAATCATTGAATTATTATAAAAAAAAAATTAATTGTTGACTTATATTAAAAATTCAGAAGATTTTAAGCTTTTTTTTTTAGAAAAAAGAAAGAAAAATGCGTTAAAATATTTAAATCTCCCCTTTGAGTATAATAACACAAAGTGGGAACAACAATCTATCGTCTTCCATAGATGTCGCTGCAAGCGGAGAATTATTCACGAATATTGGGACCAAAAAAAATTGTAATTTTGTCGCCCAATTGTCCGAGAAAATTAATTCTAGCTCAGAGACACCAACATAATTATATATAATATATTGTGTATAATTTAATGAATAGATTAATAAATTAATTAATCTTCTGTCTGTGTAGTTAGTTGCTGTTATCTGTTTAGATAAATTATATATTCATGTGAAATATAGATGTAGACAAATTCCTAAGTGTTCTTTGAATGAAACTTTAAAAAATGTCTGTTTAGAAAAAAAAGTTAATTCATAGTTTGCAGAATTCTATATAATTTTTTTTTTAATTTCATTGAATGATTGATTTCGCAAAATATAGATCTGTTTAGAGCTTTTTTTTGGTTGCAAATAAGGCATTATCAATAAACCATTTCATTTAAAGCACTTAAAAAAGGTCTTATCACAACAATAGCACCCATATTATTTTGACTATCAATTACAAGGGAGACAGATTAAGGGAAGAATCACACATGCTGAAAACCCATCAGAAAATAGAAATAAACAATTCTATTTTTCGTCTATAGCGCTTCTGGTAAATGCCTTACAAAGTGAAATTCTGTGGCATTTTATTCAGCGTTGACAGAAAATCTTGAGAAAAGAAATAGAATTCAGCTAATTTAAATAATTTAATTCTATTCATTTTTAAGAAAGTAGGCAGAAAAGAACTGGAATTGTTTCAACTTTCTTTTCTAGTGAGACCTTGGTCTTGAGGATGGCTCGCAGATGCAGAAAAATAGAAATATAATTCCGTGTAAAAAATTAAACAATTTCGCCGTTTTTTCTCTGCATACATTCAGCCAGATAAATAGAATAGAATTACTCAAATTCCATTTTCATTAGTATTTTTTTCTGCATGTGTGAACCCTTTCCTTATAAGGAAAAAAAATCACTCAGTAACAGAGATCAACGCTTTTTTTGTAATTGAAAGTAAAAGAAATGTTGGTTATGTGTATGTGTGGTAAGAGGCTTTTGTGAAATATGTTAAAAGGCAATTCGCGCCTCTCAACAAGGGAATGTAATCCCAGAGTTAACAACTGATCTTGGAATTTTTTAGATAAAAATGTTTTGATCCTGGAATTTTGGGGTTTGAATTTAAAAACATTAAATTATACAAGATACATAAATTTGGTTTTTTGGCATTCGTTAAACCTGGAACACGCATGCGGAATTCCGATCAGAAAATTATAATGAAGAATACTTAAATGAGAAAGTTTTCCCACCAAAAGTAAACGGAAATTTGTTGAAAATTAAGTTTAACAAAGAAATCTCAACTTTTTTCATTGTAAAAATTTTCTGTCTAAAATTTCGACCAATCAGCATGAAGCATATGGAATGAATCCATATCGGTAATTGGGGTGTGCGTAGTGTTGCTTTTCTTGCTCAATAGCGGACACACAAAATTCTACATTTATTTTCTGTCCTTATTTGTGCGTTTCTTTTTCTTTTCCTCGGCAGAATTCCGCAGAATTCCGCAACGGCTTTAATAAGCAAAAAGACAAGGACACAAATTATCTGCAGAAAATATTTATCTCCATACTTTCTCTATGAACGCGTGCACATGCAGAATTTCGTTGGTCATGTTTCCATTGAAAAATATTTGAAGATTTTTGTCTAAATATTTTGATATATACTCCCGGGGTTGCATTCCCTACCCTCAATAATTGATAACCAGATCGCCCACTACTACCCCCTATTATGTGTAAATAAAACAAACAGCTCTTTGTATGTTATTTTTGTTGTTTTTTTATTCCTTAATTTGTATTGCAAAAGTGAAAAAATTGCATTTAATAAATCAGAGCAATAATAAGAATTAGGCAACCCCCATGTAGAGCTCGAAACTAGATTCCTTTAATTTCTAAAAAAAAATTGGTAACGATAACAAAATGGTACCAATTTATAATTAGTATACGTCACCAAAAAAGAGCATTTATTGTACAAGAACAGTGGAAAAACCAAGGTTTTGTTTATTTTGTTCGTACCTAATATTAATTACATATAACAATTAGTGCAATCCAGGCTTTGTCAAGGTTGAATATACTGTATAGGTTAATAGATAAGATGGTTCTATTGGTCTTAAGACCACTGGTTCTCAAGGGTGTGTGCCGGGGCGAGGGTTCAATCGGAGCTGTTTGCTCCCGAGGTCCGTCTCCAAAAGGTTTACGCTCGCATGCTTGCTGTCGGGTGCCTGGGGAGCTGCACCCACCTGATTTCATTTAAAAAGTATTAGGTTATTCACACCCAGGTTAATATATATTACATAGATCTCCATATACTGTATAAATTCTATCTTTTTCACGTGTTTTTTGTCCGTGTTTGTTGTTTACGCCAATAAAGATTTGCAACATTCATACTCAATTCGACAAAATCTTTCCAACAATCTCTAGTATATTCAAATTGGTCATGGTCCCGTATTCTACGATTGTTCCTTTGGATTTCATGTTGAATAGTTTGAGTATTCTTTCAATTAGTAGCCTCTAATCTAAGGTTGTGAAGGTGTTATAAAGGTTGTGCCAAAGGCGGAAAATATGGCGAAAAACTACACAATCTCCTGCATAGAGGCTACGAATTGAAAGAATAACCAATGTTTTAATATAACTTAATAACTTTTAATGCATTTTAAAATTTTATTGAAATAAACAACTTACCTTATTACAAGTAAGCACTTAATGATTGGTAAAAGTTAAGGTATACACATGCCTCTGGGCAAAAAAAAAAGAAAATATGCCCTCGACAAATGGTTAGGGGCTAACGAAATTCTGGTGCATTACTATTATAAAAATTAAAATATGTTCCCTTTTTTCAATATGCTCCTGGCATTTGCCCATTCCGCCCAAGCCTTAATCCGGCCCTGAACTTATCACGATTTAAGTGAAACTTTACTAGCACTGGCTTTGACTTTGCAATCATTAGGAATTTGAAATCACAATAATGACAAACTTGTGCACGTGCGCGCCTCCGTAACACAACCACATCGCGTAACGCGATCTACTAAGTAGAGTCTCTGTACCGATACGTAACTGCATAACGACGACGAGCAAATGCTTGGTATGTGGCGTGATTCACTGAGTGTGAGTGGCGTGATCAAAAAAAAAACCACAATTTGAGAACCACTGGTCTAAATCAAAATTCGTTGTTGACCAATCACGAAACTAAGAACCTCATCATTCTTGAAAAGAGTGACGTAATTAATTGTAATTAAACAAATTAAGACACATACTGAATACCTGTTCACCTTTGACCTTGTCTGTGATGACCCTTTTGTATGTGACGTAGGCAGAACAATTATAGCCATGTAAACAAAGAATTACGATATAATATATCATCAGAATTTCGTCATATTAAAATATTAAAACTAAAAATGTCCTTCAGAAATCTGCAATGAAGGTCATTTTTTCTTAAAATGTTTAGAAATTATCTATCTAATTTGCATATTATACTGAAAAAAAAAATTACTTCATTTGGCTTTTAATGTTTCTTTGTGACTTTGTATATTTCGTTTTATTTCAGAGTTTTATTATCAATTGTCTGTTTTCAGCGATTTTTTTTTTAAATTATAATTATTTGTAGCCATGCATATTTAATTAAAAACAGATTTAAAATATTTGTTGTTAAGAAATGTAAAAAAAAATCAGTTATCATAAACTTTGCTGTATAATAATCAGCTGCTTTTAATCGTCACTTTTCATGTAAAATGTGTGTGTGTTTGAAATAATGAATATGCAATGTATTGAATGTGTGATGTCATCGAATATTGTTGTAAATATTATGTGAAAAATGGTTTAAGTTCATTCTAGTTATATTATCATTCTAGTTATCACCTTTGTAATTAATTTTCAATTAATTCTTCTCAACCCTTCCCATCGCCCTCTAACCCTGCTATTTGTAATTCCTAATTTTATTTTTTCTCAACAACAACAACAACAACAAAAACCCAATCGAAAATTAAGTTCCAATAAGTTTTTTTTAAAAAAAGAAGAAATTCCTTTTAAGCTCCCTTTGTAAAAACCTAAAAAAAATATATCGTGTTTCAGCAATAAACCCTGCAATTGCATTTAAAACCTTCCCAAACAAACAATTGTATTTCATTTTTATTCATCGGTTAGTAATCAATTTTTAACCACATCTCGATTATATATATATATATATATATATATATATATATATATATGTTTACAAACGTAAATAAAATGAATGAACTCTCAATTTTGTGGAATATCTTTAAAAACACAATTGGCGAACACAAAACTACAGATACAAAAAATTGAAAACTTCTTATCTTTTGGACATACTGTACAGTGTGTACAGTAAGGACACGAGGAATTCATCAATAATATGCGATTCTTTTCTAAATTTCTTTATTTTTCAGGTCAGAAAAAATCATAGCATTCTTGGAAATGCAGTGCCACAACTAGGTATTTTGTGCCCGGAGACTACATTACTGTGAATGCCCCTTACCTCTCTGGAGGCTACTCACACAAATTTGTGTAGCTTGTATAGTGTGAATAAATGTGAATTTATGGGCTTTTCCAAGTGTTAGCTTAAAATCAAAAACTACTATACAGTATTCTCTTTAGTAGGTATGGCTTTATAGCACAGCCTACAACTTTTTATAAATTTTGCAAATTGCACGACGAATTTACTGGTGTGAGTAATTTGTACAATACATGAAAAACTACTAAATTAAATAAATGTGCAATTAAGAAAAGAGTCGCAAAAAAGTCGAGTTTCAAAATTTATAGGTCGTTTTTTAAATTTTAATTTCTAAACGTTTGGCGCCCCTGTTTGTTGGCGCCCGGAGAATAATTTCCCCCCCCCCCCCCCCCCCCCCCCCCCGTCGTCTTCGTTGTTGCGCCACTGTGAAAATGCAAGTTCATTAAGCACAGTAATTCTGCTAAAGCGGCCTTAGCACACAAGCAACTTTTTATTAAACTTACATGCTATAAAACTTGCAATTAGATATGCAACTCAAAGAGTTTGTAGTGTGTGTTTTGACACTAAACTTGATGACACTTTTGTTGAAACTTGTGTGAGATGATGTTGCACATATTCAATTTCTGAGAAACCTTTTTTAAGATACTGATAAATGAGTAAGCTAGTAAAATTCACCCCGTATAAACGGAACCTTAAGGTGGACATACTTGTACACGTGCCGATTTATTGGAATCAAAAGTGTTGAAACCAACAAGAAAAGACGTCCCACATGTCCACATACACCGGGCGTACATGCGTACATCCAACAATGAATTTGTCATTAAAAGCTGTACAAAGTGTTGATTCCAATAAATCGGACCGTGTATATCCCCCCCCCCCCCTTTAACCAACCCTAACCTAGGGTAACCTAAAAAAAAGCAACCATCGCGTTTAAAGAGAATATAAGTTCATTTAAGCAGCATTTTGGAATTTCGAGTGAATTCATTAAAGACATAAATCTAAAAGCCTATGTATATTTTAGATAAATGCTACGTTTCTCCTTTGCGTTTTTAGTTAATGCTTCAATGAATATGAATGACAAAGATTTAAAGAGGCAAAAGATAAAAAAAAGATAAAAAAAAAGAGTTAATGAATAGAAAGCAATCAATCACGTATTTCAAGCATTATTACAGTATGTCACAATTCACTGGGCGGAGGAATAAGGTGCTTTATAAGCAAGAGGCTAATTAACCATATCACACCTGGCTTACCTCAATATGCTAGATATGCATGTTTGAAACAAAATTGAATAGTTATCACAATTAAGCAAAAATTTCCAAAAAAAAAACAGACGAAAATTAATTAATTACAATTTTATTACAAGCTACATGTATATAATAAGAGTTAAAAATTCCATTTTGTTATTTGCTAACTAGTTATTACATTATGGTAATTGTTTGTTGCTCTATACAACTCTTGGTCACAGTTCACAACTTATTGAACCTATTGAATTATAGCAACTCGCGGGCCATAGAATGAGAATCATTGGGTGTTCCAGAACAATGTGGCAGAGGAGCCACATTTTGAGAATTATTCTTTTTTCTAGGAGTTCTGCATTTCTTCTCATTTTACCCCACTTAAGCCTAGTACACATGCGATACATTATTGCGGAACTACTCCGATTCAGTATTGCGGGGCAGAATCGCAACTAAAGCGATGGTTTTATGTGCGGTCATAGGTTGTCACATGTTAGAGGATGTATGAGTGACATACATTGAACTTTTGATAGTTGGGTCATTCCAATGTCTCCCGGCCACCGCACCCTCTTATTCGTCGAACATTCGTCAAAGATTTATTGAACATTCGTCAAACAATTGGCGAACATTCGCCAAAATTCGGCGAACATTTGTCAAAAATTCGGCAAACATTCGTCAAAAATTCGGCGAACATGCGTCAAACATTTAGCGAACATTCGTCAAAAATTCGGCAAACATTCGTCAAAAATGTGGCGAACATTCGCCAACCATAAATGACGTGGGTAACCCGTCATGTATGACGGGACATTTTAGTTTAACTATTTTATTCAAATACTTGAAGGTCACTCAATGACGGACATTTCCTTCTCCCCTCTCCCTCACCGCCCTCACATGTGTTTGCTTAAAGGTTTTTGTCCTTGTTCTTACAGCGTTACACATACACAGACAGACTTGGCTTAATATAATATTACGAGCATATTTTTGTATTAAAAATGTTTGTAAATATTTGGTTTTGTATGTTGTTTTGAAATTTTTTTTTTAAGGTATGGATTTAGAGAACATTTTTAATATTGGGATTTGGATTCGATTTGAAATTTCTCCAATGAAGATTCAAATCCTACTTCAAATGAAACTGTTATTCAGCTGATGATATTGGTAGTGGTTGTATAGTTTTTAGATCACCCTGTTTTAATGTTACGGTGGTGGTGATGGCGGGTGGGGGGCCATATGTTTGAAGGACTTTTTGGTTCTTTCAATGGGACTTCTTCATCCATGAATCAGTGTCAATTGCAGAGCCACACAATTTTTCACATCACTGGATAAACTGTCCTATCTAATGTTTGAAACTATAATATTGGAGAATGAATGGAAAGAGAAGGAATCATTTTTCTTCTCTTCTATTTTACTGAGATCTGCTCCTCCCTCCCCCTCCCTAAACACAATATTATACACATTCATTCATTCATTCATAAAATATTGAGAACTTGAAAGATTGAACAAAATGGTTTTCTAATGTGCTTTAGATCCTTATCCATTTTTCCCTCTTAGTACTAAAAAGTTATTATCCCTTTCTTTTTGGGAGGGTTTTTGAATGACAAAATAAAAATGGAAAAGTAAAAAAAACAAACTGATGTAAAATAAAATAATATTGCACGAAAATATTCTCTGTATCAATACATTATTATATTTATAATAAGTGATTGTAAAATAAATAGTATTTTCTTGTTTAGTCAATGAGAATATTTTATTCAAATGGAATTATATTCAATGGTTTATATGTTGGGAGGGGTACTATTTGGGTCCGTGGGCCCCAACAGTGACCCATACCTCTAACTATAAATAGTGATATTTTGCGGTGACATACAAAAATGTGTCTATCAGTCAAAAAATCTGAGGCCTTATTAGAGAAAGACAATAACACTGTCATATGACCATACCTTGTCATATCTCGCTAATATCAAAGCTCTTACAACATAATGTTAAGACAAATATTGACATATGACATCATAAGGTTTGATTATCAGAATTTTGAAATTTTTTTGTAATGAAGGCCCCTTGGTTAGGTTAAGAATTAGTTATAACTTATAGTTCCCATAAGACTTGATCTCTAATTGTTAATTTGACCTCTATATTGTAGCTATACACAACTAACAGTAGCAACTGAATTCTACCCTTTTAAAAGTTTTTTTTTAAATCAGGACACATGTTTCTTGTTGCCATAGTAATATGTTGGTTTAATGAAGATTAAATCGTGATTTAAAATTTAAATTATATTTATTATAGAAAAAAGAATTTCTAAAGCATAAATGAGGGACTTAGAAGCCAAGAAAGATAAGTGACATTTTTATAAAATTTGAGGTAAGTACCACATTTTTGTCAATGAAATTATGAAATGATAAAAGAGTTTAGTGGGCAAGAGAAATAAATGAAACAACTGCTCATTGCTGCTTTATTAGCGTCAAAACGTAGAACTATAACATTGATGTCTATGGAGGTCTCTTAATTTGAACTCAAATTTACTCGGAACATTACTTTCAACACTTATTCCCCTTGACTTCTAAGCCACTGAAATGAAAGTTGAAATAAAATAAAATTATAAATAAGATAAAATAAATAAAACTTAAATGCGATTCAGATTTAAAATAAAATTAACATAAAAACTTAAAAAATAAAATATGATAAAAGAAAAAAAAAGAAATATGAAAACTGAAATAATTAAAGTAAATAACAACGATTTTGAAACACCTTGTATAAACTACAATAAACGCTAATTTCGCTCTTGACGTTAGAGGTCGCCACTGTACGAATACCATTCAAACGTTATTAGAAGAAAAAAAAAACAGGTTGATGACGTCACTATCACGCAAATCCTCCTCCCCATAAGTTAACAATAATAATACAAGTTTTCTTTATGTATTTCTTTGCATTGACGTGAGTCACGCAAACTGATTGTGTCACACTCACACAATGGCTGCTAATGGAGAAAAGCCAACAGTATTAGTATTGGGAGGTAAAGTATTACAAATTATTTCATTTAAATTCGTTTTTCATATTTTTTTTTTTTTGCATAAATTGTGACCAGAGGAAAATACGTACGTATGCGTTTGCGGCACAATCTGTAAAACGTCTGCAAACATGTATGACGTCACGCAGCTGTTGTATTCCACAATGCGATATGACGTCAACCGCTCCTGCTTGCATAAACGTCTTACAGAGATTACCGCTAACGAAATTGATTTTAAATATATTAAAATAAAATTATTAAATGAAATTATTAATTAGAAAAAGATTTATAAAAAAAAACAAGATTTTAGTTTCAGAAATAATTTATTATTTTTTTTTTAAAAAAAGTTTTTTGTGCTTTTTTTTTTAAATAAATTAAATTAAAATAAGAATAAATATTAAAGAAAAAATTGTTTTTGAAAGGAAATGTCTTATTTTGAATTTGACATCCGTTCGTTTCTTGTTTTATTTTTTTGTCACATCCCTTATCAAATAAAAGGAAGTTTATAAACAAAAAATATCTCAAAATAAAAAGATTTATATATTTTTATATTTCTATTTTATATATTTTCAGGTTCTGGTTTCATTGGAAGAAATTTTGTAGAGTTTTTGATAAAACATGATTTGGTGTCAAAAGTACGAGTTGTTGACAAAGTGCCACCTCAAACAGCTTGGTTAAACAACAACCATCAGGTAGAATAATTAATTAAGAGAGGTGGAACCACTTACGTCAGGACCCAGCTGGTTCTAGAATCGAGACCACAATTTTAACCAGTGGTTCCTCAAAGGGTGTGCCATAAGTTTTTCGAAGCGTGCATTCAAAGTTTGGATGTTATATTTGAATGTGTTCATTTAAATTAATATTTTTATAATAAATTTTAAACCAGTAGATTCCAAATGATGTGCTGCTGTGGCACAACTAGTGTGCCGTGAGTTTTGCTAGGTGGGCCATTGATTTCGCCAGGCAAAAAAATACTATGCCATGAGCAAAAAGAAGTTTGGCAACCACCAGCCGAGACTAGAGACGCTAGTCTACAGCTTCTTTCTAGCGCAGTCGTCTCAAACTCATTTGTAACCGTGGGCCACTCGGGCCTTTTTAGTTTGGCTCGCGGGTCAGACCTGATTTTCAAAGTGTGCCAAATTTTAGAGCTAGAAATCAGATTTCTGGTTAAGTTGCAAAGGGGAAGGATCAGTGGGGGGAAAAAAAGTCTAGAATACTGTGAATTATTTTAAATTTAGTGTAATTTTATTTAAATACAATGGAAATCAAAATACAAAATTATTGATACCTGACACCTGGGCCCTCTTTTCATCAACGAAATCTCGGTCAATGTTTGAGGAAAAACTTCAAGCAGTCGCTACTTTTAACGATGAAAGTAAATGGGATTCTGTGAACCTATTACTCTCCACAGTTTTCACTAGGACATCCTGGAGAAAAAAACTGGTCCACATGTGTGTATGTCGTTCCGAATATTGACAGAACCCAAGCAGCCAGATCAAAAATATTTTAATATTTGTCACGGCTGACAAACTGGTAGAATTTGCTGGGGTTGTTGTTGCAGTCTTCAAATTTTTGTTTAAATTTTCTTCTCAAAGTGTCCGTGGGCCACTCATGAGGTCGCTGCGGGCCATAAGTGGCCCGCGGGCTCCCAGTTTGAGATCACTGTTCTAGCCTATGAGGGAAGAGGAGTTTTAAGGCTTATTATATTCAAGAAGTTAACACTTGAACCCTCTGAACAGAGTTTCAACACAGAAAGTTTTATTTTAATACCCATTAACAGGGTTTTCCTCTTTTAGAATTCTACTCAAAGAGTCCAGTGTTAAAGTGCCAAGTTTCCTACTTGAATTAGCTAGGTCTCCGTTGGTTTCTTTTCTATATTTAATTTCAAGAAGAAATAAAAAAAAGTACTAAAGAAAATCAGATATTATTTCTCATGATGACATCTTTGAAGTAAAATTTTTATGACTCTTTGTCTCATAATATAAAATCATCGTGCAGCAAATAAAAATAGAATGCCTTATTTTGAAGCTTAAGAAATTTCCTATATTTATTTGAAACTAGAGATAATTTTTTTATGAATCGCCGAGAAGCTATGATGTTACATATTTTGACAATCGAAAAACGCTGGAAAAAAAACTTTCAAACTGTTAAAAAAAATGTTTATTTTCAAAATACTGACATGAAAATCTTAAGTTACTTTGTTTTAAATAATTTTGAATAACTGTTATGTAATAAGTTACTAATTACTAAAGTAACTGCGATAAAGTAGCTTTCTAATTTAAAAAATATATATAATTTTTCATTTAGGAAGTTCTTTCGGATCCACGAGTGGAGTTTAAAAGTGCAAATTTAATTAACCTATGTGGGTGAAATAATTTCGATTTGTTTTTGTTTTGTTTTTTTTCTAATCAAATTAATTCTAAACTCTCGTCACTTATTTGTTTAACTTTTCAAGCTTCGTGCCAAAATGCATTTAACGAATCCTCCGATTTCCAGTATGTTGTTAATTTTGCTGCAGAGACCAAATGTGGACAAACCGATCCGGTTAACTTAAATTGGCTTAGAAAATTTTAATTTCTTAAATTAATTTAAATCTCAAATTTTGTTAACCGTCGACAGGTTTACAAGGAAGGAATTCTCAAATTGAGTTTAAATTGTGCAAAGGAGGCTGCAAAGAGAAACGTCAAACGTTACGTCGAAGTTTCATCTGGTCAAATGCAATCTCATTCGAAAGTATTAGAAGGTCATTTTACTTAAATTCTACAGTATTTGAAAGCGTTTTTTTTTTTTACTTTTGTTATTGAAGGCGCCAGCCAAAGAGAGCGAGAAAACGGATCCATGGACGTCGATGGCTAGGTTTAAGCTATCGGTCGAAAGCGAACTGGCACAGATCACGGGCTTGGACTTTATCGTTGTTCGTCCCGCAATCGTTTACGGAATCGGAGATAAAAACGGACTGAGTAAATTATTCACGTAACTCAATGAAATAAGACTGGATGTAGACCTTGGTTGATAACAAAATCGTACCATTTTCCTGATTTTTTCTTTTTACAAAAATTACAATTTTCACGACTTTCCAAGTCTGTAAAAATCCTGTACATGTAAAGAAAATCTATGTCATTTTTAGGAGCAACTTTTAAAAGTTTTTCAAAGTTAGTTAAATACTAGAAAATTACTGAAATGTGATATGCTGATAATTTTCGCGAGATCTTCGAAAAAATAAAAGTTTTATGGTAGTCTAAAAAAAAAGACAAAAATTGAGCCAAGTTAGTAGTTTTCAAATAAAACTTTGAATTAATTATGAAAGTTGCTTTTAAAGATGCAAATATGGTTTGCGTCTAAACAGTTTTTATAGAAACTTTAAAATAGCTAATCTTTCATTTCTTGCATTTGCAGTGCCACGGCTTATAATCGGAGCAGTCTACAAATATCTCGGTGAAATGATGAAGGTTGTTAGCTTTTTCTTGCTTTTATCGAATAATCTAAACAATTTCGAACACTTTTTTGGTGATTTGTTTTTTTCATTTAAAGCTATTATGGAACAGAGACGTGAAAATGAATACGGTTCACGTTTGGGATGTTTGTCGTGCCATTTGGCATTTGTTGCAAAACGGAAAACGGGGAGAAGTATATAACGTAGTGGATAAAGGAAACTCTAGTAAGTGAAATGAAATTGAGACAAGAGAAAATCCATATAATTTAAAACTAAATTCTGTTTTACTTTTTAGCTCAGGGAAAAATAAGTGATTTGGTGTCCGATATTTTCAACATAAATCACGATTACGTTGGAACTACGTTATCAACGTTAGCAAAGGTTGTATTCACCGTTATCACTTACGTAAAACATAAACTGTTTCCCCTTCTTCTTCTTAAAAGATTGACATGGCGAGCGTTGTCGAAGAAATCAACGACAAACATTTGGGACCGTGGGCAGACGTTTGTGCTAAAGACGGCATCGAGAACACGCCATTAAACCCGTATCTCGATCAGGAGTTGCTCTACGAAAAGCATCTCAATTTAGATGGCTCCAAGTTAGAAGCGACGGGATTCTCTTACTCTGTTCCGGAAGTCACTAAAGAACTCCTACTGCAGGTAAATCAGTGCTTTAGTATCTGGCTTTGTCTAGCAACTGTCAAAGGACAGTCGCTAGACTGCCAATATTGCATTCAATTCCTAGTTTTTAACATAATTTGAATTTTTGTTTTTTATAAGCTGCTTCTAAAACTCGTTTGATGGTTTTTTTTAAAACTATCAACACGATAAAATGAAATTTGATTTTTCTTTTCAGGTTCTTCACGACTACATACAAATGGGTATTTTTCCAGCCTCGCTATTAGAATAACTACATCGACCGACAAGAAGAAGAGCCCCTCCACCTCAGTATTTGTGAAGGTTACGGAGTGTCTCGATTTTTACGACTTATCAACGAATTTAAGTGCCTTTATAAACTACGAATGCTCTTATGAACCCATTGGGTGAATTCAAAGCCATATTTTTCATTCTTAAGGTTTTTTAAGTTGAAGATTAACACGACTTTGTGAATCCCGTTCTTAAAGAACAAAAACGGCCTAAGTAGTTACTGTTTTAACAGTGGAATAGGTATTGATTATTATTGGTATTAATGTTGGCAAAAAACAGCAGAAGACATAACTTTCTATCGTGACAGGGTCATTATGTATCTTGATTCTCAGTTTTGTTTCTACTTTTCTTGAATCTCGTGCACTTTAATTATACTGTATTAGATTCTAGGTTTGTTGCAGATTTTTTTTCTAATAACTTTTAGAAGATAATGAAAGTCATGTTATAAACTAGGAGAGTAAAGTAACAGCCCAAAAGAATTTTCATGTGAGTATCTTGAAAATGATGATGATGATGATGATCAAAGGAGATGTTTTTATTAAAAACTTACTTTTGCATCATCAAACTGCCAAAAGAGGTTTATTTTTCAAGATGTCAGCATGAAAATATGTGGAACCGGTCTGTTTATACTAACACTTTGTGACAAACTGTCAATTTCTTCTCTCTTTCTTGGTCATATTTTAAAACGTTACTTATGGTAAAAATTTCGCCAAAGTCATGTTTTAAGTTTAATTTTACTTTAAGCAACGTTTTCGGAATTAAAAGCCTGGTTACGATCATACGACTAAGGCTGGTACAAACGGCAATAAGGAATAAGTGACTTCCCAGCCAATACTGTCCATCTTAATGCATTGTTTCCTGTGACGTCCTGTTGACGCCACTATTCCGTATTGCCGTTTGCGCAGCACACTTAAGTCATATGATCGTAATCTGAGCTTTATGGAGAAAAGGATCGCAACAAATGTAGAGTCTTGAGACACAGCAATAAAACCCAGATTATGTTCTCAGATTCTATTAGGGAATGAATCTCAAGCCATTCAGCCAACCTATATTATATTTCTGTATTAATTCTCATTGTATTTTTTTTCAGTCAAAACTTCTTAGTCATTCCAAAAAAAATACCAATTGCAATTGCATTTTTTCTCCTTTGCAGTATTTTTTTTAATAATTCTAGTTATGAAATATTCTTTTTTTCCTCAGTAAGAATAACTGATCTGTGATTTCTTTTGATCGTTTTGATTGATGAGCGTTTTGTGTTAATGGGAACAATTAAAATATACAAGCGTATTATTAAACAAATTAACTTTTTTATTTTATTAACATGTTTATGATGAAAATTATGCATTTTATAAACGGGTATGCTAAGAATGAATTCGGATTGAAAGAAGAAAAAAGTTCATTTCTGTCTGGAACGTTTGTTTACCAAATCTTTCTCGTCGGATTTCCGTTTGACGACAGAATTGTCACAATTCACTGAGCTAAACGAGAAATCATTGAATGAAGAACTACAGTAGTGAATTTCTTTCTAGGCGCGCGCCAAGGCCTTCCAAATTTTAGGGGTCCCCCCAAAACTTCAGTCAAGTGTATACATTAAAATCCGGTTAATTGTGCCATTTCCAGGCAGCCACTTATATTTGGGACAAATCTTTAAAAAAACAGTATTCGTTTGCCTTTTTTTTTTAGTCACTTCACATAATTAGGGCAGTCGCTTTAAGCTAAGCGTCTACTAGGTAGGTGGTGGGGGCGAAGTAGCGCAAGTTGGTTTTGTCCCCTCCATTATAGCCCAGCGTGGCTCCATTCCTGTCCAGTATTCTGATGAATTCTGATCCGCTCTCTCGTCCATTAGAACGGTAAAGCGGAGCAGTATGGAGCAGACTTCAAGAAGTCCAGAACTTCCTACAGAGCCGCTCTCTAACCTGTTCCGTTCTCCCGCAATAATGGACGGGGACGCTCAGCTTAATTTTAAAAAAACTAGTATTGTCCCAATACGTATACTTTTATAGAAGACTTCAAGTATTATTTTCGAAAAATAAAGAAATTTGTACTAATTAATTTGCGTGGGTATTTATCTTTGTTTCTTGCCGCTCGCCAAGCGCCAAACAGTGGCTCTGAAATACCACAAAGGAAAATAGGGACCTCAACGGATATTAATGCGCCACTGCTTATAAATAGGATGCTTTAACATTTTTTACCTACCTTTTCATTAGCGGAAGGACGTCGGGAATGTAGTAGTTTTCCAACGAAACGTTTGACCTATCACACAGATATGTACAGATGTATTCGGGCTTCAAACAACGAACATTTGCTGCCGTCAAAGCTGAAAGGTCGATGTTAGGCTTTTTCAGGTGTGCCATGTCGACGAAAGCGTGAGTTGCTCCTTTTACAGTTGTAAAAGGTGGTCTACAAGAACATATAAGAAACAGTTTAAAAACTTTTATAACGAGCCATTGCATTGCAACATATGCTAGAATTTTGGTTGTTCTGCATTTGAAAGGCAAACACTAAGGAAAAATTGAAAGTGTTAGAAGCTAGAACGGTATGTGAATGACATTTTCGTGTTGATATCTTTCAAAATAAACATTTTACAGACAAAAAAAAAATTTGGCTGGTTAAAAGTTGGGTTGTATTTCAAACCGTCATACAAAGTTTATTTTATAAGACATCAACATGAAAACACCCTTAACCTATTGTGCTATCCAGGACTACAAAGAAGAAATATCAGGGCTGTCGTCACAATGTATTTTCTATGAAAAGACGCCAAACTTGGCAGAAAGGCGACATTTATATTCAAGTCACTTGTGTGTGCCAAGGTTGGTGCCTCTCCATAGAATACATTGCAACGACAACCCTGTAACTTTTTGTTGTCGCCTGTGTGCTAAGGCCATAAGTTAGTGGTCTCCAAACGTTTTTTGGTCACGCAACTCCATTTACTCATAACCCCAGAATAAATGACAACCGCCATTTTACTGTTCAGTGCACTCTCTAGGACAGACGAGATTTTAACATAAAGTCAATGGAAAACGCACTGCAGCAGAAAGTTTTATTGCTGTTATCTCGTAAATTACTTACTAAACTTGCTATTACTTATATCGATTAAAAACAAAATTGAATAAATATCAATTGATTATGGATCTCCATCCATTTTGCGCACCCCCCCCCCCCCCTTAGGATACCACTGCCCTAACTGACGTATTGACTTGACGTAAGTCCTAAATTATTTCTATTTTTTCCCTTTTATAAAATGATGCAGGAAAAAAAAAACACTTTTAAAGGAAACTAATAAAATAATTTAAAGATTTATTTATAAAACTAGAAAAGTAAACAAAGATGTGTCCGATATTTAAAAATAAACTTTTTATGACAGTTTGAAAAAGGGACAATATGAAAGTATTTTGGGAAAATGATTTTTAAGTCTTCATTTACTCTTCTAATTTTAAAATAAATCGTGAAATACTTTTAAATGTTATTTTTATAAATAAAAAGTTGTTCTCATAATTTTTTTTCCATTATATAAAAAAAAATGAAAGACAAAATAACAATTATTTCTCTTTAAATAATGAATTACGTTGTGGATAATATGGTAGCTCCACCGGCTTCCAAGAGACGAACGAGACTTCCAGTTCGAGACTCGTTTGAATAGACAATCACTTTCCAATCAAAAAATGCTCCAGGCTTGTCCGCTTTCTGTGGATGTAATTAAATGACTTCAAATGAATTAAATTGCAAACATAAGTTTTCCATTTCAATTACCCTCGAATTTGATCTCCAATATCGAGCACTTCCAGCTAGCCTCGAACCATCTACCGAAAGATCAATCGGAAGTCCTTTGTCGGCAAATTCGTAATTCTCCTCCTAAAAAACTAACATCATAAATACATAATCGCCAACTGCCTTTTAAACGCTACGTTTTGTTATTTAACCCCAGGAGTTTTTTGATTTCACCAATTAGGGCCGTATTCTTAATAATTGCTAAGTCAAAGTTAGTGCTAAACTCAGAACTTTAGATAGGAAGTTTCATGTAAAGGGTTCATGAGTTTAGCACTAGCTATGACTTAACAATCATTAAGATTACGACCCTTAGTGTTTTAGAAATTAATATACTAGTGCAAAAATAAAATACTATAAAAAAAGCCAGGGCTCTAGATGTATACGTTTTTCAATGAAAAAACATATTTCGCTAGGGGTTCCAACATTTGCAGCTCTTAGGGTGTTCAAGATATTTATGAAAATCTCATTTTTGAACTCTTAGACTTTTGAACTCATGGGGTATTTACACTTTAAAACCACCTTAACAAGGTACAAACGCGTCACAGCCGCTAATCACTGGTCGAAGTAAAAGATAAACACACTCGCCTCGACAAATCGTTGTTTCGTTTTGCATGCATCTATAAAAGATATATGAAGAATCCAAATTCCAGCCGCAATGCTTGCCAAAAACTTCTCGCTACGATTTGGACATTTTGCAAGCAGATGAGTACACCTCGAGTCAAAGTTTTGTGAATCAATGACGAGGCCACCACAGCTCTCGATTACTTTGGTTGCATTTGCTCGTTCCTGTTAACGAAATAACTTTTTATTCCACAAATAGTGATGCAAAATCACTTTTTGCCGATAACTCAAAAAAGTGGACTTGCCTCGCCTTCCGTTTTAGTGAACATGAAGACATAAGACTGGAAACAATCTTCTTTCAGAGATTCACTCGTGTCGAAGCTTCGCTCTGGACCATGTTGCAGAGCAATGGAATCGCCATGCTGTAAATCGTTCAGGGAAACGCATTAATAATTTAATACCAAAAAAAACGATAAGTGTTTATATTGTTTAAAGCTTTACTAACGTCATTCAGATGTGTCTCATCATTGTCACTGTTGTCATCTTCATCCTCGACCTCGTCATCTCTCGGCTGAGTGTCTGTTCTCAACTGTGCCATAAGTTTGGTCCTTTCTAGACGACTTGTCGGATCTTCCCAAGTTATTGGCATACTTTCCCATGGTTCTGACTCATTCTCAGCTGGACCCACTTTCACGGTAAAAAAAAAAAAAGATAATATTAACTCTTGTATTCTAAAACGTTGCTTAAAGTGTGTATTCCTTAATAGGTTCTTCAGATATTAAGGTAATTTCGTGACATTTCAAATTGTCGTTTTGGTTTCTAGAGTAATTTGAGTAACTTTGGAAACACAGCACTGATCACGTCTCATGGCACGCATAACTCTAGGCTTTATAAAAAATTAATTTTGATGCCTGCCTTCTTTTCTTGCTGATTTATGACTCCGACTTCCACTATTATCGGCAAACGAAGTGAAACTAGGACTTCCGTTACTGCTGCTATTGCTCTGAATGACCATTCGATTAACACGTTTCTCTCTCGCTACTTTAGTCGCAGCCATAATCTCTTCCATTTTGAGATTAGCACTTTCTATCATCATCACATTATTTTTCTTCACCTTCAAAACAATTATAATAACATTTTAGTACAAAAAAAAGATCGTAATTATGTTACGAATTCTAACAACCGTCATAACAACGTTCGAACTGTTTGCATCAGAATCTCCATTGTTCGACAACATGCTCTCATCATCGTTCACTTTGGCAGAGTTCCTCTGACTACTCCTCAGAGAAGGTGTACTCTTTTTAATGACAATGTCGAGAGCCATGTTTGGATTGTAAGTATACGGATACAACTCCTCATCGACACGAATGTTGTTCTTTTCGCACTGAAAACGAACAAAAGTCGCCGTTAGATAACGAACAAAGTTTGATCGAGATACTGCGTCGGATACAAACAGCTCGCAACCACTCGGGAGAAACTATAAACTTTTTATCGTTCATGGCGGTCCTAAGGTCTTTGCAGCGTTCTTTCGGCTTTCCCTATTTATAAAAGTAAAAAAGATATTTAATAAATAAGGGCCAAAGGTAAAAGACCCATGGAAAATAAGTGAAATCATAACAAACCATGTGTACAAAATGTGTGCACGACTTATCGTAGAGCCACTTGCAGGTAGCACCTAACTTTTCACCCAATGCATTCAATTCTCGTTGAACGTTTGATAACTTCTTGCTTACGTTTAGAACAACTCCACGCAAAGGACGCTGTAAATTAAGACACTAAATTAACATAGGTGGATGTAAACGCTTTTATGAACAGCTGATTTTCAATTTCTGGTTATGATGCGTTTCATTGGCAACACTAGGAAGAAATTGAAAGTGTGATAGAAACTAGAACGGTGACTGGATCACTTTTATATTTATATTTCAAAGTAAACTTTTTATAGACAAAAAATAAAAAAATGCTGTCTGCTGAAAGTTGGGTCATTTTCAAATTCCCATAAAAAGCTCATCAATCAATCAGACATGAAAATACCCTTAAAGGAATATTTAAAAGATTTCAGAAATAACTTAGTTATGTTGATGTTTGTGACTAATTTTGCGTGCAAAACATAAAATTTCTTTTTCCAACTTCCATAAAACGTTCATTTTTAATCATATTTTCGCGAAAATACTTTTAGCACATACATGTATGTACACTTTTAGTTTCTATCAAAGTTCGAAAGTTTGAAAAAAAAACTTAAAAAACGCCAGTAAGTGTTTTTTTTTTCTTCAAAAATATACAAGGCAGAAAATTCCTTACTTTTAAAGTTAACTCATTTTCGTATTTTGAATCTACTAAAGTAGAATGTGGAACAACGCTACCGGTTTTCTTTACTTCGTTATGTAACGCCTGATGTATCCTCAAATTGTAAAGATCTTCGAGAGGCTAGATATGAAATTCGTAAACACGAGTGGTGTTTTTAAGCGCTTGCAATCTCAAACAGAAAATGGTTCGAACCAATCTGGCGGTGGGAGACTCCTCCATCATTTTGTTAGAACACGGCGATTCCAAAAACGCCATCGCTTCTCGAGCACCCAACTTTGGCTGAAACTTTACGTCCGGATTTGTAAATTTACTTGGAGTGTCGAAAGCAACTGACGAATCACAAGAACTGTTTAATGATTCGTCTCCCTCTTTATCAATTAGTTCCTAAAATTAAAATGAAACAATTGAGCTAAGAAAATATTTCATAAAAAGTTGTTTTTTGGTTTTTTTTTATAAAATTCAAAACCTTGACTCTGTTGTTCTGTAAAAATGGAAAGTTATGTTTTGATTTCAATCCATCCTGCAACTTTCTAACTCTTTCGGCCGTGCTTGCGAGTTGAGAACAAGTTGGGGTCTTGAAAATATTGTCTTTAACTGGTGTCTTAAAAACATCGTTGTTTTTCCAATCGATGTTTGAGTCGCCTCTGGTAGGAGTCTCAGTAGAAAATGTTGATGGCTGTTTCTTCATCGATTCGCTTGACGGAATATGAGATGTAGAGAACAACGGTGGTTTTGGAATTCTAACGGGAGAAGTGCAAGATGATGTTGATGCTGTTTTTTCAATTCTAGTCGACTGAAACACAGATGGTGTGGAACAACCCATATCTGAAGAAACTTTAAAATAAAAAAGACAATTCGTTTCAATTATTTATTTTATAAAACGTTTACACAATTAAATACTTCCACAACTTCTTGTGAAAAACTAATTTCCTAACTTATTTCAGATTGCACATTTGCACAGCAGTTAAAAAGAGGATTTATTGTTGGGTCTTTGTGACACTTTTAAGACCCTATTTTAGACTTTCAGTATTTCTTTTTACTTTATAACAACCGTGTAAATGCAAAATTAAAACAAGTATTAGCATACAATTTCTTGGCGAACTTCTAGTCCAACTTATTTTTTTTATATAAAATTTGTAGTACTCGTCAAAAGTTGTGGAAAAAGTTGAACGTGTAAACGTGGCTAAAAACTAAAACACTTTTTGAAAGCAACTTGCAAACAAAAGAATTTCCAAACTTTTGTTTACTCTTTTAAAAAACCTTAAAATACTTTCACAAGTATTTAAATAAAATGTTAAAATAAATAACAATTACTTCCGACATAAAAGATCAAATCAATTGAAAAACAAAAAAAAATTAAAAATATTTTAATAAAATGTAATGTACCAGATCCGGATTTAGAGACCGTGAACTCCGATTCGCTTAGCTTTTCGTTTCGAATGGCGCAATTTACGATCCAAGAAACACTGACGACGGGAACTCCCCACTTCACGGCAGCTTCGTACTTTTTACCCTCCGGTTCGGGAGCTATCAAATGAGTGTTCTGTCGAAATCCACGAACCTTGTCCGTCTTACGAGAAAAAGACTCCTGACACCTAAATTGATTTTCATGAAAACAATATTCAAGAGATTCAGAGGAATAGAAAATTTGTTTGTGGATGATAATATAAATATAGATTTCATTCAAAACAGCAACGTGTAATTTTACGTTTTGAAACAGCAATTTTTTAAATGGGCTTAAATGGCCTCAAAAATGGGCTGAATTCACAAAAAGAAAGCTTTGCTCTTATGGTGGACAAAATGAAGCCAAAATGTCCATATTTCACTTAAGATTTTGTTCAGGAGCAACATTTATGAAATTAATTCAAAGTTTATTACAAATCAAAATGGTAAGAGATAATGCTAAACATATTTTTATGACGTTATCTTTCATTTTAAACTTCTTTTATAACAATTCAAAGAGCTTTCATAAAACATTGTTGAAAGAACCGATAACATTTCTAGAAAATTATTAATTTGTCGTTAATTTTACTTTTAAAAAAGTTTGCAAGAAGTTTATACGTAACAAAATTACTAGAAATGATCCTTTCGGCATTGTGACATTGAAAATGAACACTTCTGAATTCACCTTTTGGCTTAAAAATTTCAACCCCATTACTACTTCCAACTCGTCATGTCAAAACAAATAACGTTAAAATAAATCCATCATTAGTATATCCCTTCAATCCAAAATAAATAAGTCAAATATTCACACAAAAAAAAGTTACCTTGCTCCCAATAATTTGGAAACTTGTAAAATACAGTCCTTTTCAACACCCGTATAAGAGCTGAAAGTCAAGACACAACCTTTCAGAGGTTTCTTACTGATGTCGATATCCACCGATCCGAAAAGAGGATTCATTTCAACGTCAAACAGCGTGTTCTCGAAAACACATTTTTGAAGCCAATAATTTGAAACGATTTGTTTCGCTTTAGCAGTAATTTCGCACGCAGGAATAGGAACTATCACATAATCAACGATCGACTTTGACAAAACTTCGAAAAACTTTCCTAAAAACATGAAACAAATATAGTGATTAAATTATTTTCATTTTTTATGCATGGTTCAGAAGAAAACGATTAGAACGCATTTCTTAAAGAACTATCGAGAAAACTTTGAGATTTAAAAGAACTCAAGTGTTTTTCGACATAAACGGGCGACAATTCTAAAACATTTCTGCAACTTTTGTGATTTGTTTTCGTTTCGTCTGCAATTACACAAACAATTCCATATACCGACACAAGTTGGTAAACAACAAAACGTTTTTTGTTTTATCTGTGAATGGTTAGTGTTACAACAACAGAACAGAACAGTGAAATAAAACACTTCAAAGCAACACTTAAGACTATTGTGCATGTCTATGCGGACAGCTATAGAAACAAAAAACAAAACCCAAATTCGCTTCAGTTTTGTTTTCAAAGTCTGTTTTTTCTGGCGTTCTTGTTGTGTTTTTATCACGAACTAATGTCGCATTTTTGTAAGCTTCATGCGGATCCAACCTACATTTAACAATATAAAAATTTATAAAAATTTTCATAAAAGTTTATTTTTAAAGATAATATTTTGACACCAATTTGAGAAAAATTGGAGAAATGTTACGTTTTGATAGTGATTCATTTTATTTTGTAAATCCCACTTTAAATTGAACAAAAGAGTTTATTTTAAAAGATAATATTGTGCAAATTATATATGAATCATCAAATAAATCTTGAAACTTGGTTGTAAGTTGCTTTTAAAAAAAGAGTTCTCATCGTTTTTTCCTGAACGATGTCCAAAAATTTAAAAAAAATGAAACAATTTTCATTAAAAAAAACGTTCACAATATAACCTCCATTCGTTTCGACCATTTCTTTAATGTTAGTTAAACTGTAAAGATCGAAGCCTTCAGCATAAAATGTCTTTCTTTTGAAAATCTTCGGCTCTAAATCTTCGTCGTCGTCTTCTTCCTCAGGTGGTACTTTAAAAACAAAATCAAATATCACACACACTTAGATACATACAAACAGATCCTCAATGTGATAAAACAAACATGTTTCTGCTTCATCCATGTATTGGTTCATAACGTCGTCCATTTCCGATCGGTTCTCGGTATTTTTATTTTGCTTACTGACATTGGCAGACATATTGACATTTGCCATCGAGAATTCTGGAAACATCGTGTCCACTTGTAGTTTAGTGCAGGTCAAATCGGCCACCTGAAATTCGGTTTCGTCGGCAGGCCTTCGAAGACGATACGACTCGACGATCCATCCGAAATTCACAATGTAAGGACTTTGTAAAAAAGAAAATTCATAAAAATCGTAAAATCATAAAAAAAAATGAACGTCTGTAAATTAATGATACATAAGTTGCTCTTCGTCCAAGGTTTTCTTGTGTTCATCTTCAATTTTACTGCCAACGACAACGTGCGACACGGCATCTGTTAACTGACAAAATCTGGTTGCAGCCCCGGAGTTCAAAATTTTAATAAGTTTCTCCATTGTCAAAGGAGAAAATCCACTAAGAAAAATCTTTTAAGAAAAAAACAAAATCGGGTTCGATATTTCGGTGACAGGTTTCAATAAAGAAAAAATTCGCCACCTTGCACCCATCGAGAAATGGACCCGCTTCAGACACGAGAGACACGTTGAGATCTCTCAAAAAACAATCCAAAGTTGTGTCTTTGCTGACCTTAAAATTAATCATGGATCTCGACACGTCCGACACAACTGTCTCGTTTATGGTGGATGCATTTATGGCAGACAAGGTGCTAATATCTGACATTGTTATGCCTGAAAGGAAAACATTTAATTGATCATTGAATTTAATCTGCAAAAACATGCAAGGTGATACTAACGCTGGGCTATTCTTTCGAGTTGCTAGCCTCCAAGCTAAGGCTGTTTAATTTTTATATAATATATGTTGCCACGATACAAAATAAGATTAACAACTAATGCAGCCTCTAACACAAAAACTAAGCAAATACTAATCGAAAAGATTTTCTAATTTTAACAGTATGTAGCTAAAGTAACTTAAACTTACAAGTAATTCAAACGTATAACCGTATAATTGATTATTTAAAAACTGGACACAAACCTTTTTCACCTTTGACAGGAGTCGAACTTCCCTGACATCCTTTGCCGATGGGTGCATCAACCAAGTAAAGGTTTTTATCCATGCAATAGCCGTGTTCGACCGAGTCGTAAACCCAAGCACAATTCAAGCAATATATGTGATTGGCTTTAGCCGAAGCAAACTTTTCACCTTTTCTCGTAATAATGAAAACAAAACATTAACAAATAAAACGTAACTTTTGCAATATCAGTTTAAAAAAGAAAATCACCTTTTGGAACATCCAGAACTAAATGTGTCGTAACGCCACGGCGTAATTCGCCAGAATACGTTCCACCTGAAACGATAACCGGCAATTAAAGCAACAAATAAAACACAGTAGTCTCTCGATTATCCGAGCTAATGTGGACCCAGACAGACGACGAAAAGCAAAGTAAAAAACAAAAAACAAACCGTTTTCCTGAATCAGCTTTTGAAGACGCTTACGTTGCGCACCTTCAACTTGAGAAACGGTTATAGTAAAATTTTTAAAAATAGGACAGCGAAACATCTCTAATTCTTTGTCCGAAGCGTGAACTGAACTACAGATCCCTTTCTGCCAACACTGTTCGATCCATTCGGGAAGCATAAGCGGTTTGTTGTCCTTAGCAGCAACCTAAAATAAATCAAAAACAGTTAAGAAAACGAAAAATAAAATAACACGTAAAATTTCAAAGTTCAGACGAGATATTTTTTAGATCCGACTTCTCCGCACACGAGATGAGTCACTTGTTTGGCATATTCTCTGCAAAATACTCCAGCCATAAGTTCGATCTTCCTGTGCATTTCACACTGAAAAAGAAATAGAAAAAAGTTATGACAAAACAGGAAGTAAATCCGTTCGTTCGTTCGATCGACGACAACGTTTTACCCTTAAAACTTTATCGATGTTCGTACAGCAGACGTAGAGACCGCTCATCGTTGCCGTCAACATCGGCTTTTTCGTTTTCGGCAAGCGTTCGTTTCTCTCGTCACACGATATCAAACACTGAGGTCCAACGATACTAAAAACGAGAACACGATTGAGATTGGCGTAAAAATTATCAGAAGACAAATTACGAAAACAAACCGAGCTTTTTTCATTTCGAGCTTCTTGAAAGCGTCTCCAACAAACTCCTGAAAGACGAAAACAGTCCTATTGACGTCTGTATCTGATATTTCCATCGTATCTTTTTCGTTCATCCATTTGATGTTATCCTCGTTTTCGACCGATGAGAAAATCTGAAGAAAGAATTAAAAAAAAAAGACTTCGATCTTATAAATGCAATAAAACAACGTCATGACTCATCACTGTCATCATAACTTCAACAAATAATTTAAGATGTTTTAGAAACTAAAACGGTTAATGTACATCTGATTTTCGAACTCAGATTATTCCGTCTTTGAGGCGTAAAATTAACAGAAATTAGGAAGTATTTTAGAAACTAGATGGGTAGCTCGATCACTGAAGAGTATCTCTTATCGAAGTTGGGTCATTTTCAAATTCACATAAAAAAGCTTATTTTGTAAAGATAGCAACATTAAAACATCATTTCAGTGATGGCGCTACTCTTCGAGTTTCTAAAACGCTTTCAAGTTTTTTTTTTATCTTACACCTGAAAAACACAATAACCAGATTTAAAAAAAAGCGTTTAGAATTTAAAACCACCTTCATATCGTTTAAAATAGCCTTTTTATAGCATCGGATTTGTATTTTCTGTCATAAAACGACAAATTTGATCCATTCTTAAAGTGCTAACTGGCATAATACGCTTATATTTTAATTCTACTACTTTGAAAGGCCTCTAAAAAGGAGAATCTCCTGCTTTATCACCATACTTCGCGCCTTCAGCACAACCTATATAACAAATCCACGGACTTAGCATGGAGACTAGCGGCTCCTATTCGAAAAAAACACCCGAATTTCTTCTTAAAACGCATAACATCAAGAGTTATAATGACGTTTTTACGATAAATCGTTAGAATGCAAACCTCAAATGCTTGTTGCATTTGTGCCGATACATCTTTAGTTTCTGGACAAACGAATATGAGTTTCATCGTCTTCTTCGATCTTGTCTCTTCGCCGTTTTCTCCTCCTCCTCCTCCTCCTTCATTGCCGCTATTGAAACTACTACTGTTGGATGATTTCAATAACCGTCTACTCAACGACGTTGATGACATTTTTGTTCTTCAAAAACGTAGAAAAAACCACTGTTTTCATCGATTTACCAACCAATTCTAACTTACGGATAACTCCTTACAGCTATTTTAAAGAGAATAACATAAGAAAATTCAAGTAAATCAAAGAAAACATTAAGAAAAAGATAATAGAAAACAACACAAAAAAATGTCCACTTCCGTCAAGAACAATTCCCGCTAAAAAAGTCGAAGAAATCGATACTCTTCCTTACTAACCTTGATCGATACTGTTTCTATTACTAATGTAATATCGATACGGTTGATTACGTCAACGGCTTTTAAGATTGAGGCATGACGTTCGATTCTTAAACTGTAAAAAGGTTACAAGAATAGGGCGTAAATAACATTAAAATATACGCGACACAAACGCCATCTTTGTTCACCCTACTCGTTCACCTACATGAGACAAAAAGAACCGCCCTATGCTACAAAGATGTATAATATTTGGTAAGATAGATTTTATCAAGGTAAAGCAACTCCACGTAAGAAAAAAAAACGTCAAAAGTGAGTGAAGAAATCGTCTGCTTTTTGAAGCTAGAAGGCCACGATCTTGCCAAAAAAGATGGCATAGGAGTTATGCCAAGCTATTTTCAAGGGGGACGACATTGGGAGTAAATCTCGTACGCCAAGAAATAGTATACTACCTGAAGCTCTTAAGTGCAGTTTGCGCCACCTACTGGCCGCTCTCAGTACAGTTTGCGCCACCTATTGGCCGCTCCCAGTTTTGACACCTCTGTAGCTTGATATTAGGCAAATAGCTGACGCCTTCTACTGCTTGTTTTACTCCTCAATTATTAATTTATTAATAAAGGAAATTAACATTTAAAACAAATACATTGCTAAATTAAACAATAAACTAAAACATTAAAATTGAGAATTTGTTTATTTTTTAAATGGAAACAAAAAAAAATGTTGCTAAAATTGCAAGCATTTAAAATGTATAATTAATTATTTTAAAAGGTTTATTAAATAAAATTGTCCAAAGTGAACAATTAATTTAAAAAAAAAATACTGTCTTAAAATAATTGACACGTTTTCAAGAATATATAAAATATTAATATTGCATTAATTTCTATTCAAAATTGACAATTTTTTTTTTCAACGTTTTGTAAATTTGAATATTTTAAAGTAGTAATTTATATTTAATTATGTTATTATTAAAGACAAAAATCTAATAAAATAATTATTAATTACTTATTTGTTCAAATAGAAATAAAGATGTTTGCCTCTTGTATCAATATTATGTCATTAAGGCCCTGTTTCCACTTGACGAAAATGTGTCTTAAACTGGGGAAAAAGCACACTGGCTCAAAAAGTAGACTGACTATTCAACGTTTCAACTAGTTGAATTCGTTTTCAACTTGTGAGGATTATGCGCAGGTTGTCATTTAGAATTAACTTTCATTTTGGTAAGGTTCTATTTTACCTTTCCCTTTAATTATTCATTATTTCAGGAAATGAAAAGCAATTTATAGTTTTAGTTAAAGTGGTAAGCCGATGGGGGGGGTTTGCATTATAACGAATAGGTGGGCGACATTTGTACTCTCAAATCGAATTCCTTTTCTCCCAAGCAAAGTAAAATATTTCTGTACCATACTTGAAATTTTCACAGTTTACTAATTTACATCAAGTGGAAACATGGAATAACTAATGAAAATGCGAACAGTTCATGGTAAAAAAAAATAAAATAATGATAAATTTACGCTACAAATCTAATCAATTGTAATTGTGAAACATTTACAAATAAATATCACAGACTGATTGATGTTTACTGAATTGGCTTATTGAAATATGACTGTAGTCTGCACAATATTTTCTTTTAGGTTTAAAAAAAGCTAATTTAGCTGTGGCTTCATAATTAATAAATTATGCACAAGACTGAATTTTCCATAAAATAAACAAAATCTCAAGATCTAAAAATAGGTCTCAAAAATAGTTATCAAAACTTGCAACACAGAAAATAGGCTTCTGACTGGGCTAAAATTTTAAGTTCGTGTATTTTAAATGAAAGTATACATTTGTAAATAATTTTTCTCCCCTGATTTATATAATGCAAAATTTCTTTAAAATTTGAAACAGCACGCCCTTCAGTTTTTATAGTTAGTTTTGAACTGACCACGCAAACTAACAGCCTCGGTAAAATTACTCAAAAGTTTTAAAATACTGGAGGAGGATACAATTCACGTTGTCTGCAAAATATGAAAGTAGTTTTAAGAATAATACTGTATAATCATAATTTGTATTAAATCAAACAATTAAAGCCTTTTAGAATGACCAAAACGCCGTCAATCAATTCATTTCTGAAAGTGTAGGTCACTAAGTGACCTACAATTTAGACCAGATTAGTCTGTCCCCCAAAAAACGGGTAATACGAAATATAATTTCTGTCCGGTTCCTTAAAATCTGTTATCAAGAAATTCGTTCTTGACATAAGAAAATAAGTCTCCAGGAATCCAAATTGTATCCCAGCTACAAAGTGGCAATCAGTGAAAAAAAGGAATCTTGGGATTCTTTTGAATTTTTTTAATGGACACACAGCTCCAATAAATCCTTTTGTGAAACGAAAACTCAAATTTGAGAAAGAAACATAGTTCGTGAACTTCAACCACATAAGCAAGAGTTATACCTGCCTCATCCTAAGAAGAAGCTTGCTACGTTACAGAAATTGACTTAAAATTTAGGATTGTCATTTTGTCTAATAAAAAAATTGGCTAATAATTATAACTAAAGAACTCAAGAATCCTTTGGTTTCAACTGTTGAAAACGTTTGTTGGCTATCAGACTAAATGACAATCCTAAATTCTGCGTAAATCCCCATGACATTACAAGCAATTTCTCAGGATAATGCAACATTATGCGACATTGACAAAAAAAAAACCTGTTCAAGAGTATTCAGTAATACAGGATGTTCGCTCGTAGAAACTTTGTTAAGATGGTTCAAGTGCATAGGCTGGAATGTATTTGAGGCTATTTTTCCTACAAAACGTAGTTGTTTTCAACTGAAATATTTCCTTGAACCTCTTTTTTTGTGCATTGTTCACTTTTACCTGGTTTAAGTTAGAAATCATTTCTAACGACATCCTATACAATAACAATGAAACATTTCAGTTTCGTGCCATATGAAAATTTCTAACACTTTCCTCTCTGAAATACGTTACCAGCAAATTTTCTTTTCAATTCATAAGGAATATTGAAAATTTACCCATTTCATAGATCGCTTTTTTTTTTGTTTATTTTTAACAGTAATCATTCAATGTCTTGTTTCGATTTGAAAAAAAAAACCTGTGGTTTTATTAAATTAATAATCTCGGCGGCAGTATAATAAAAAATACAGATATAAGTAAAAAATAATTATAAAGATAATAATCTAACAAAAATATTTGGTCAATAATCTCGACAGTCCTAAAGTGCTCGCTTACTTACATCCAAATTCATTGCCCGTCACCAATCATATGCATCCAAAGAAAAAAAAGTAATAAATTTAGGCAGTAATGTCCCATCATCCCACTTTCCCCCCCCCCCCCCCACCAACACCCGAAGAAATTCAATAAAATCTTGACTTATTGTGCATTTTATATAAAAAAATGAAACTTTTCTTTTTACAAAAAGAATGTATGATACAAGGACCATCGTGTGACCTTTCTTGACTAAGAGCAAGAGTATTCGAACATGCTCACCGAGGCGACGGTTATCGGTTTTGTTCTATTTTTGTTTCGGTGCAAATTAAAAGCAATTCGGCAAATAATTATGCGAAGTTCAACCCAAACCCACTCTTTCTTACCTTCATACCTTACGATAAGTAAACTTAAACCGTGAGTTTTGTTAACTTCTCCAATACTTCAATCTGGAGCAAGTAACCTCACAATGAATGCCACAAATAAAAGTTTATAGCAAACCATTCAAATTCAGCACCAAGATGTGTTGCGAGTCTAAAACATTCGATTCAACTAATTGGGGCTCACGGTGAGTATTTAATAACAAGTCTCACCCGAAAAATTCGCCACTTGATGATTTATTTATATTCATTCGTGCCAACGTTTCGTTGCTGTCATACATTTAAATGTCCCATTTCAATTTGGCTATGACGTTGCTGTGGATTATAAGCTGCAGCATACGGTAATCCAGGTCCAAATTGGTTCTTTCTATTGTAATGGCCACGGCCCTCGCCGTAACCGCCACGAGGACGCGAACCACCACCGCGGCTAGGTCCTCCTCGTGCATGGCCCGGATACGGTGGAGGTGGTCCCTGACCAGATTGAGGCGCCGTCTGATGATGGCGCCTTTTACGCCTCAGTGTTTGCGCTGGTCGTCGCAAAGTATCGGTGATTCGAAGTGCGGGAGCTTTCTTAGGGTTACTACTGGGTGTGTGGACGGCACAGCACTTGATAAAAATTCCCATCAGTACGACAAAAGCAACGCTCATTAACAGAACTGCCCACCAATATCGCTGCAAATTTAAAAGAGAAAAAAAAAATAGAAAACCCAAATTAAGACGTTTTAAAAGCAGCCATTGCAAAATATCCAAACAAAAAAGGACAATGTAATAGAAGAATTCTTTTTGCTATTCTGCATTTTGAAGCAACAATAAGAAATTGAAAGCGTTTGAGAAACTAGACTAGTAACTCAATTGTGTCAACATGTTAAAAAAAATAATTCGTATAGAAATTTCATGTTCAAGATTTTAGTCTTTCGCTTCAAATTGGCCTAAAACGTGAAAAAGTGTACAATAATATATAAAACTATTAATTTCAAAATGCTATAAAATGTTTATCACTTTAAAAAAATATCAACGTGAAAATAGTTACGAGATTCAATTGTGTGTAGTTTCTAAAGAAGCGACTGATTAAACGCCAAACTGAACAAACGCCAATCTGAATAATTGCTAAACGTTTAGTGTTTTCGCACATATTTCCTCTTCATTCCCTGGAACACGTCCTGCAAGGAGCGGGAACGGTCAATGATGATGATGATGAATGATTGGAGATGATGACGAGCCATGCGCGGCCCGGAATTTGGCTTATCTAAATTGGGATATCGAGTATGTTTGGAAAGATATTGATTCGTTTTAGTTTCTGTGTATTGCTTTCGGCCTTATTTTGTGTCTTTGGCACGGTGAAGGGCTACGAAGCTTTGAGGCTAAATGATTACTATTTTTGGTAGTTGAAGTGACTCTTACTATGGAGGTTTGGCGATTATTCAGTTTGCCGTTTATTCAAATTGGCCTCATTTAGTTTTCCGCTTGTTCAAATTTTGCATTTTTTCATTTCTTGGTTTGAACAATTTTTCGTTTTGTATCTGACATTTTTTTCAATTTGGAGTTAGATCTGCGCCCATTTTTTTTAAAACACTCAAGTTTCTTTTCTTAAACTGTTTTCAAAACGCAGAATAACTAAGAGTTTATGTAACTTCATTAACAAGATGAACCACTTAAACAAGTGCAGTTAGTTTTTTTAGTGACGAGAAACATAAATGCATCAAAGAAAAAGATAAACAAAAACTCCCAGTTCCAACACCGTAAAAAAATGCTTAGAAAAATTAAGCCGCATGTACAAATTACGATATGAACTTTTATAAGTCAATTTATCAAACCAAGCATTCGTTTCATAACACCAAAACCGAGCACCTAAATGAAATTCCCCAGTTAGTAAAAAGAAAACAAAAAAAAAGAAAGAACATTTAGAACAAATCGACAGTTAACTTCTGTTTCTCGGCTTATTTTCGTAACTTCGATTAAAGTGGAACCAAGTAAAGAAATAAAAGTAACTCAAGATCTTACCGTGACCCACTGCGAAATGGTCACGAAGGTCTCCTCGTTAAACAGTAGATTCTTAAGTCTCGCCAACGGACCCTCTGCATCAACCGCACGACATTTCTGGAAGACGTCGCAGAATCCTTGGAAGTTGTCGCACGGCGAACCAGGCCTCAATCGAATTCCACTCATATTACGACCAGAAGGATCCTGAAAGTGGAAGGTACTCTGGCAAGTGTTCGGTTGTCCTCGCTGCTGACAAGCCACTTCGCACAACTGTTCGGGGGTTACGCCAGGTGCTTTCGTGAGGAAGCATTCTTCGAGTTGATGTTTCAGACAAATCGAACCGATACACTCCTAAGAGATATAATTTACAGTTTTTAAAAGTAACTTGTCAAAAGTGCTGAATTACTGTAATTTAATTAATTCTTCTTTGTAACCTGCAATTGTAATTAGCTATTCTAATGAAAATTAAATTACATTTCTATTTTGTATGTTTAGTTATTTTTGTTCTCCAACAATTGAGAACTTGAGTTATTAACTAATCCTTAATAAATGACAAACAGAATTAAAAGGAGCGTTTCAGCGTCACTTTCCCCATTAAGTTTTATAATTGTTGTTTTTACAATTGATGATGCCATATTTTTTCCTCTGTTAACAGATTTTTAATTGGAAAGTAATTAAATGCTTCAGAATAATTCCTAATTGCAATTAGTTTTTATTTTAAATTTAGTAATTGTAATTCATTTATATTTTAAATTTAGTAATTGTAATTAATTTGTATTTGAGATTTAGTAATTGTAACTGTTATTAGTTTTTCACTGGTGTAATTTATTGAAATTAATTACTTTGGTCTTTTTTTCCTAGAGTTATAAGACAATGGAACTCTCTTCCTGAGGAAGAAGTGGTGAATGGGGATAATTTTGTTTTGTGGGATTGACAATTGTATATTCATTTTGTTTTTATATAGACCTATGTGCATGTATATGTGCTTGACAGTGCTTAATGCTGCATCTGGACTTTTATGTCCCTCTGCCATAGGCCTAGCAGAGTACTAATTGTAATTGTAATTTGTCCTAACCTCGATAATTAATTCCATTCAAAATTATCCCCTTCAAATATCATTTTCTAAAATAAAAAAATAGCCCATACCCCCTTCAGACAGACTTGAGTCTCTTTGTTACACAACGTTCCGTTTGGTTTTGGATCCGAAGCTGGGCATTGCGCATTGAAACCAGTATAACAACAAAATTAAAGAAAACAACTGAAACAATGTTGAATGTTACGTTCACTCCATAATAAGTAAAAGGATATTTGCACATTGACAGCAAATTGCAGTCAGACTCAGATCGACACAGTTTGTTATCATCGAATTGACAATTCTGGTTACAACAAGGTCCTTGACTCGGACTGAAATGACACAAAAAGAGATCGTTTAAAAGGCGCAACTTTTCAAAAAAATTTATTTTAAATTTTAAATTTAAATAGGACCAAATTAAAAAAAATATGATAGTATTTTAAAAACTAGAAGGGTAGCTCAATTACTTAAAGAGTATTTTCATATATTTTAAATTAAACGTTTATATGTCAGTTTGAAAATGATCCAACTTTAAGCAGATGATATCTTTGTCTAAAAAAGTTTCTTTTGAAAGATAACAAGATGAAAATACTAATTAGTGATTCAACTATCATTCTAGTTTCTAACGCACTTTCAATATTCTCCTTAGTGTTGCTCCAGAAACACAAAATAACTAGAATTCCAAAATCAGCTGTTCAGGAAACAACTTGAAAGAATAAATGCAAATTTATAAACTATTTTCACAAACAACTATTTAAAAATTAACTTTTTTATGACAGATTGAAAAAAAATCTACGAAATGTTTAGAAATTTAAAGTATTATAAAAAGTTAATTTTTAAATTTTAGACCTTCGTTTATTTTTGTAAAGTAACAAATAAACCTTACAACAGTTTCATAGATTGAAAGTTGCATTAAAAAAAAACCTTCTCTAAGATTTTATTTGCTGCACCATGTTCAAAAAATGAAAAATAAAATCTAAACGATTTCCATTTTTGAACAAAGACAAACAAAAACGTTACCTGCAAACTCCTTGACGACGCGTGCAAGGCACCGCACCTGGAAATTTACTCTCGCGTGGATAACAACACATTTCGGTACATTCTTCATCGTTGTAACCACAATCGCATTCTTCGCCAGCTTCAACGATGTGATTGCCGCAAAACGGTCCATCTTCCTCTGTGTGGAAAAATATCATCTCACCATATATCAAAGAACCCATAAAAGAAATTGGATAAAACGTGTTCGGTTCCTTACCGAGAAAACAGTTTTCTTTGCCACTCTTACTACTGAAGACAGCTTCCAAGACAGACGTAACGTTGCGCTTACTGCACGTTGAGAATTTACTATTATTCGGTCTATCACCGGGAGTGGCACTAGCAAACATAATGTAGTTTCCTTCCAGTCCACCTGGTCGACATTCCAGTGGATAATCATGCTACAAACATATTTTAATTACTTTTTAACTGTATCTCTTCAACTTTTTTACATGATGCCAATCAAGGGGTCGACCTATACATCCCTAAACCGATTGTATTTGCACCAATAGTCAGTTTCTCATATATCGACATCGGCATTTAAAATACCGATATGGATACTTTTAACAAAAATAAGAGACGTTAGATAAAACCTACAAATTCATTAAAATTCTGTAAAGCAAATAAATGATGCATTTCTTCACAGGCTGAAATCTAAAAAACTTTTGAATAAGTTGAAGGTTAGATTTGCGCCTCTAACAAGTAACTTTCGTTGAAACTTTAAAAGAAAAGAAAACTTTTTCAGTCTTAATAATTTGTATGGTAGTCTCATCTCTCAATATATAACCAGACTCGATTTTATAAATATTTTCTTCAAAAAACTTGCCATTTTATAATTTAATCATTTGGTTTTTGAAGCATCTCATTAATTACGGTTAAATTAATAAATTCAATTTAAATATATTTCTCGTATTTGCATTTTCTCTCATTTTTCAGTTTATTTGCTTGAAATTAATAATAAAGGCAAATTTAAGAAAAATGAGTGTTGCAATGCAAGTTAATACCTAGTAAAAAGTTATTAAATTACACTCATACTTTTTAAGGAAAAAAACTAAATGTATCGACATTATACTGGCATCGGTCAATTGACTTTCCCCCGAACAATTGGCAAAATAATCGGCGAAATTATGGAATCACTCGAGCCCTACATACAACGAAAAACCCTTCCTCTTGAAGCAGATTACAAAAACATTTAAAGATTTCATTTAAAGTAAAGAAATAAACACACGTAAATGTTTGTTATTTTCACGATGAAACTTAAGATAAACTTTTTTATGACAGTCTGAGAAAACAGACAAAAATTTAGTTTTCTGACCGATTAAAACCATCATAAAATGGTTTCAACTTGCCATAAAACGTTATTTTCAAAAAGATTCGCACAAAAATGCAGTTTGAGTTTCTTCTAGTTTCAAATAAACCTGAAATTCTTTTTCTTAAAAAAAAGTGGTTTTGTCGCTTTCCGGCACCGTGCAAAAGTACGAACACACAGTAAAATACTCACTGGAGAACCAAAATTGTGACCTATCTCGTGAGCAAGAGTTAACTGTGAAACCTTCGGAGGCACTCTGCTGTTGTAATTAACGAACGTGATGATTCCAGTGTTGAGACTACGTTTTGTTTGAACGTGCCTGCCTCCACTGTTCTCACTGTATGTCTTAAATTTCTCGCAAATGCCTCCTGATGCACCTATGAACCCAAACTTCACTTAATTACACACTTGATTCGAGGATTTAAGTAAAGTTTATTCTATTTAAGAAAAATACCAACCTTGAGGAGATGCAACCCATGCAAGGCCCAACGTTCCTCCCGTAAAATCACGATACGTAAAAACGTAAGCCAAGCAAAATGCATCGTGATTCATTTGCGAATTCAAATTCAGAAAATTGCTGACATCGATATTACTCGAACAGAACGGATTCTGTTGACGTTTGTATTCGGAATCACATGAACTGCTGTCGTTAATCTAAACATGATCTTCCGTTAGTTATATTTTGTCAGAAGTTACGAACAATTAGAGGTGTGCTTTCGCAAGTTTAAACCACAAACATCTGTATATGGCTTGCAGTCTACTTATTATTTTTTTACAAAAAAACATGTTTGAAATTAAACAATTCATGGTACACTAGAGACCACGAAATGAAAGGTGCTGGAATTATTTTTCCGTTTTAAAAAGAAGAATTATTATGCTATTCTAAAGAGACTAAAACTATATTTCGTGTTAAACGGTTTCTATTCTATATTTAAAAAAAAACGAATTTTTTTTTACGAACTATTGTAAAACGTTAATTTTTAAAGATATAGCGGGGTGGATTAATTTAAATCACATGATTTTTTCCTTATTACTGACTACTGATTACTTACTTGAGCAATCAAAACTGAAGATAAATTTTCAGAAAATTTTAAATTAATAGTAATTATAAAGTTAATAAACAATTAAATAGCATACTTCTTAAAACTAATTGTTTCATATTGTTTGGGTTCTTCGTCATCTTTCACTGGACTACGCTCCGCATCGAACAGGATCGGTCAAATGACGATGAAAGCTGAATGATGAAAGATGCAAAATACGAGTCGGATTTGGCGAAATGTATTTTTACAACCGGTTGCTCTTTTGCCTGACGTCAATTCCGCAATGACGGAGAAATCATGAAAGGCAAAAACAACAACCATGCCTCGACTGGGATTCGAACCTGGGACTTTCAGCACCACAAGCGGAGGCTACCTCCACTGCGCTACCAAGTTCACAAAATTCTTCGTGTTATGCATGTAAAATGCAATATAAATTTAATTTTTTTTTTAAATGTAAACTACTGCTTTTCATACATAGTGTTTTAAATTCAATTTTTTTAAAAATAAAAATCATGATTTTCCACCCTGTGTCATTGTTTAAAAAAACCTTCCCTCTCCATTCCTCTTTTCCTGATACTATTACACTCTCTCAGACAATTTCAATTTCTTCACACAAAGTTCTTTTTAAAAGCCCGATTATCAACAATCTCTTTCCATCTTGTAACAATCTATAGAAATCCTGTTTTTGCCAAGCAAGATGCTTTGCTCTAATAAGATTTATGTCGATTTTTTTTTCGTCTTGCGAAAACAAACCTCCAGAGAACCACCTCCAAAATTTAAAAAGATTATTTATCATCAACTTACCGTTATCCGTTGAACTAAGAACTTGATTCCTCTAAACCCATTGAAGTCCTCATTCTCATATATTTGATTAACCGCCTTAACGTGCTGAGAAATGAGAGAAGCAATTTCTTCACGAGTTTTCGTGTCGTCGCTCTCTTTATTGTGAATGTAATCCCATAAAAAAGGATCCGTTTGAATGTAAAGCGAACAAGCGCGACGATTAGACCCCGGAATCGCTCTTTTAGCTCTGTTTAAGTGTTTCGTGCTCGTTTTTTGTGACTCTTTGGAATATTTATAGTGAGGTGCGGCCAAATGTAAACGGAAACTGTCAACATCAGACACACTATTCGCCTTATTCGTCTGAAATACAAACCCGAAACACACTAAGTACAATTCGACAACATACAAAAAAAAAAAACGATAACTTTTACCGTCAAATTAACGGTTGGCTCTTCGACTGAGGAATGTTGAATGGAATCCATCCATTGCCTAACATCTGCCGTTATACCACAGCCGACAGCGTTACCTTTTGTTAGCGAAAAACAACACAAATTGTAAGTAACTTCAGCCTTCGTTTACCTGTATAAAAAAGAAGTTACCAGCACGCTTTGAAGCATGAGCATCAACGACATCGTCCTCCGAGTAGATCACAGAATGAAATTCAGAAGGAGCGAGAGGCGAAAAGTACTTATTGGCCCTCTCGACGAAAAAGTTACCTTTCGGAGTACTGATCTTCCCATCGAAGACTCCGGATCGTATCGAACCGAATACGTGTGTATCGGATTCACCTGAGAAACAACAAGTCAATTTGTTACAAATGGTCAATAGTTAAGATGGTTTATCAACAGCCGATTTTCCAACTCCGATTATTCTGTTTTCAGAAAATTCAAAAGTGTTTAGTAACTAGAAGGGTAGTTCAACCACTTCACAAGAAATCAACATGAAAATACCTTTAAGTGATTGAGCTACCTATCTCTAGTTTCTAAAACACATTCAAGTTTCTCTTCATTTTCACCTGAAAGACAAGAGTAATTAGAGTTTAAGAGTTTTGAGAAAATTTAGGGTTTCAAAGAAAACGTTCTTCAGAAGAATTACGAAATTTTTTTAAAAATAAACTTTTTATGACGGTTTGAAAAAAAGAAAAAAATATTAATTCTTTTTTGTGAAAAGTGTTGCTGCAGAAAAGAAAAAAAAAAAAAAACGAATAATTTTTAAACTACGGTTTTAAACTAGTTAAGATTCAATTCAACTCAGTACACCTTCAATCAGCTCAAAAGCCATATGGCGCGGGGGGGGGGGAGGGGCATTGCTCCCGATCATAAATGATTGTCATTTAGACAATATAAGACATCCTTGTTAAATTGAAATCGTCCTAACATAGAACTATCTACTGGAGGATACATTGCCATGAAAAAACGTTTCGCAAAATCTTCTATAATTTTAATTTTATCGTAATGTTCCTGAAAAAAGTTTCCTTGGCATTTTTACGAACAAAAACATCTAAAGAAAAAACCACCTTAAAAGTATGTAATGCTTGAAAGAAATTCAAGATATTCACTGTTTCCGACAAACAGTTTTACGTTTTATTTACACAGTAAAATTATTGAGAGAAAAAATGCTTTCAAAGAAGCATTTTTTCTCTCAATAACTTCACTGCGTAAATAAAACATAAATTTTCTCCTTCTTCAAACTGAAATAAAAAGTTGATTTTTAAAGATATCATGAGGAAGATTATCTTTACAACTTCGATTACTCTTCTAGTTTCTTTTTTTTTTTTTTTCGCGTTTTGAAAAATACATACCCCATAAGGATCCTGAATATAAATGTGAAAGATCAAAATTATCTGCTAAATTTCCACTAGGTGCATCGACTACTAAATCGTCTGAAAACACGGACCTATCGTGTCTCAATCTAAGTTGAAAATGCCTACGAAAATAAAACAAAGAGAAGAAAATTGAGATTAAGACGATCACAGAGTTCGAATAAAAAAAGAACGACAAAATGAAGTTTCTTCTTCTTTCTGCCGATTTTTTTTTGCTTCTTCTCACCGTCCGTGGGCATGAAAATTAAGATGGACGAAAGGATCTTTGTTAAGAGACCGTTTGGCACGGAGATGACTGTTGTGCACCACCTCGTTGTCGTAATTAAGCGTTTCATAATGAAGGATGTAGTCATTCAACTTAACAGCTGCAAATAAAAATTTAAAAAATTACACACTTGAGACACTTAAGAAACTAATTGATCTTCTTTTCATCGATCAAACCTAACGATTACTGAGCCAATTATCACTGTCACTAGCCGCCCCGTTTGAAACACTTCAAAACACCCTGTTTTAAATTCAAATATTCAAACCTGAACTCAAATTGCCTACAATCTTCTTATATTTGCTAGTTTCATCACAATTTAAGTGCTCAACTCTCTGCTCATTGTTCACTACGATCAATTACCTTGTAAATCTGCAAAATTACGGCTATTCTCGTATTATCGCTTAGACAATGTCAACGCATAAAACAACAAGGTAATCTAAGTACACGTTGTGTTATACTGATTAGTTAAACTGATGTATGTCAAATGCAGAATAACTAGTGAATCGGTGGAATGGAATGATCTTTTTTTCCCGTCACTTTGACGGTAACATCATCATTCATCAGTGTTGGAACAAACTGCTTTCAAAGTAAATTCATTACAAAAAAGGTCATAATTTCTTTTGTAATGAATTAATTACCTTTAAGAAATTACTTCAAATACAAAGATCGTCAAAAACCAGCATTTTATTAACACATTAAAATTCCAAAATCATCAATGGAGCGTCTGTGTACAGCCCTTTTCGATTGTTACCTAGTACTTACCTTTGACGAGGTCCGCGCTTTGTGTTAAATCTAACTATTGTCTTGGAAAGGGAAGGCTGAAATGACTGAAATCTGAAAACAATTCTCTCTAATTCCATTTACAGTAGAAACCGTGTTCCAGTTCTTTTTTGAAAGACTATAACCACAGTACACACTTTGGACTGGTGCGTTGGGGTTTTCTGAAACATACCGTATATGAGACACAGATGATAATCTATATTCCATCCAATTGTTGCATGGATGGATGGAGGACACTGTGGCCACCAAAGAAAAGCACGTTTCGACGCCCAAATTCAAGGAGACTTCGTACTTGAGCTTCAATTTCAAATCCCCTGAACAAGGTTCCAATATAAAAAAAAATTGAGTAATAATTGAACATTGTTTATTTCAATGTTCTGAGATACTTCAATTTGAAATTGAAGTGCCAAGTTTCCTTCTTGAATTTGAGCCTTAAAACTAAGTGGAATTGTAGTCAAGTTGTGTGTGTTGTTTTTGTACTTTGACATACAAAGCCCTCCATTTATTTAAACATATGCTAATGATGTAAACGGTAGTTTAGTTTGAGGGCCACTACTCCAATTAGACAAATGCACAGTAATTAAATATTTAACGGGTGGAAAAGGTTACTGTACTAAAATATTATAGAAGAGTGAAAGAGACAACAACAACAAAAAAAAAATAGTGGCATTGTTGTTGTCAAACAATTAGTTTCAAAACCAATTTTCTTTCTTCCATCATTCTTTTATATTTTTTTGGTACTTATTGTATAAAAATTTCAGCAAATTGTCTTGTAACCATGCAACATGAAAGAAAACAACTAAATTGTCAAAACATAATCTCCAAAATTGCTCCTTTCAACTAAATATTTCATGTATAATAAAGTTAATAACTATGAATTATTAGTTAAGAAAAGTTTTCAAATGCATTATCCGTAATGAAATTCACTTGTTTCTTGGAGAGCAATAAATTTTTGTATTGCCTTTTTTTATTTTCTTAATATCGCTTCGAATCAATGAAATTAATCTTTCGAAAGGTACCGTCCACACAGGCTTAAAAAAAAATGATTGCCCAAATGTTTTCGAATATTGTTTATACCTTTTTCAATGAACATTTGTGTAAAACAGCCATATTAAATACAATGATAATATTGTATCCGTGTTAAAGGCCTGTTTTTAGACTAAACTGGTATCATTTTTTTTTGTAAAAAGATTCTACCGAAAATCAATTTTCATTTGACTCATAAGAGTTTTCATAGTAAAAATATCTTGAAACTTAATAACGAATATGGACAGTCCCAGACCTGCCAAAAATTTTGATCAGCAAAGGACATGCAGTACACTCGTTCAGATCCATAAGTGAATGGCGGGAAAGTGGTCAGATCCGTGGGATCTGATCATCTGATAAAGAGCGCATGCGTACTAGGTTTACTGGACACCTCTTAACAAGGGGGCTGGCTAGCTATCAAACGAAATTTGGAAAAACCTCTTGAAATCTGTTAGATCTGATCCGTACATCAATGGCTTAAACAAAGAGGAACGGATCTGGATTGTATGTGACCTTTGGGTGCCTTTAAAGGTGGTCATTCACAATGCGATTTAGATAGAAAGATCAAATGAATCATTTATCCCGTCTGCGAATGAGCCATTCAAATATTGATTTAGTATTTTTTTTTTGTTGTCGTTGTCCTTAAGAGACGGCTATGTGGTGGTCCTGTGGAACATGTTTAATATTTAAATGCATTTAACCTTTTAGATGTAGATAAGGTATGACACATCTATCTACTTAACAAATGCATTCAAATATATGACTGCATTTCATTTTCCAAGAAGTGAGGAAGGAGTGCGGCAATAGAAAAAAAAATATCTTCTCGTTTCTCGTTTTATTCATAAATTATAACGAGCGAAGCGAGCTAAAAAAATTAAAAATTGTCTTCTGGTTATCTTTTTATTCATAAATTATGGCGAGCAAAGAAAAGCGCGTCATAAAACATTTGTTTCATATTTCCAGTATTCCACGTTTGTCTTTATTTTATTATCATATTCTCTAATTTTGTGTCCCCCCCCCCTTTCCCCTGAGAATTTCAGGTTAGTGGGAACCCCACTGTTTCAGTTTCACTCAGTATATAAATAATAATGTTGGTCTGCTGTTCGTTTTCAAGAGAGAAAAAAAAAAGAATGAAACTCAAAACAATAGACAAATAATTCAGTTGTTTGCAAATTGTAAAAATGATTTAAAAACAAATCTATTGAAACAAACCAAAAAAAAAAGACAATTTCAGATCCGAAAATGTAAAAAAAAAAATAGAAAGCTGGAAATAATAAAATGGTCATTAGGGAGATGAGACCTTGACATACTAAATGAATTGGAACTTGCGCTAAATTGACTATTAACATGAATATATATTTTATAATAATAAAAAAACTGTTATTCATTGTAAAAATGAAACTGAATGAAATTTACTGAGAGAGAAAAATAAAATAAAATTATGGAAAAAAAAAAACAATTTGATTGTGAATGATAAAGAAAGAAAAAATAAGTTGAATTCATTAAAAACGAGGGCAACGAAAATAAGCGGGAGAAAAAACCGGGTTGTTTCAATTCTGATTCAATTTCTATTATGGTCAATTAAAACCAACAATGACCATGGTGTTTGTTGTTGGGTGATTGTTATTTTTTTATAATAATTGTAGTTCACACCAACCCCCCCCCCCCCAAATTTCTATAATATAGCTCTCTCCTATATTATAATAATAATAATAATAATAATAATAATAATAATAACAAAACAGAAAAAAAATGTATGTCTATGATGACGCAACACAAACATTTTCGAATTTCGTGTGTCACACATTTTCCCTATTTTTTTTTTATTAAGATTTTTCAAAATAGGGTTTCATCTTTGCTGCGAATTACAATTATTGTTAAAACAACACGCAACAAAATTGAATATATGTTAAAAACTAGGGATGGGCCATTCGAATCCTCGAATTTTAAAAAAACATTTGAGATTCTAAAACTCGAATCTTCGCGCTTTTTTTCGTGATTCGAATCCTAACCTAAAAAACCTGTTAAAAACTTTGGCAAAATTAGTTTTAACTCCATTGACATCCAATAGAAACATTCAATAACAAAAAAAACCCGGCGATTGTTGCAATTTCGGTGGTGGTACTCGGATCACCAATATCACCTTGTGGCCTGACCCTGAGTGAAGCCACACTTTGTTTTTTATTATTAATTTAATATTTAATATTATTTCAGTTATTTGTATCTTCTTAATGAATAATATAGGATTCTTATATAAAAGGTTTCGAGAGATTCCAGATTCGGGAGATTCGAGAAACTTTTAGGATTCGGATTTCTATTAAAAATCATACTTTTTTTTTCAAAAAAGAAGTAAATCTAATAAGTTTAATTTTAAAATTTAAAAAATAAATTCACTATTTTTAAATCATATGTATCAGCTTGTCAATTTCTATCAGCGGTAAAAAGTGTTAAGTTCACAGTTTTACAAATAGGCTTCTAGATGGTGGTATACCGTGTTAAGTCCTATTCGCTTCAATGAAGAGAAAAACTTTCAAATAACTCGCTCCCCCCTGTAAAAATTTAGGTTTTGTAACTTAACACAGTTTACCTCTGACGCACCGCATTACATTCGGTTGAAACAGTTGTCAATTTACTCTACTTATTGATAAATGCTGTTTCAAAATTGTAATTAATATAATTTGTATTTATATTTTTTCGTTTATATAACTAAAAAACAAATACAAATTGATCTATAAGTTACAAAGGGGTTTTTAATTATAAACTTTTTTGTAATTTTATATTATCTTTGAGACAATACCGTTTTTGCAGAATAAATATGAAATTATATTAAGCTGGGTCCAAATTACTTTTAAAAAATATAAACGTTGTGCGTGAATATAGAATTGAACACAACTACCTTTGCCACGTAAATAGTTTGCGGCACAAATCTCTTGATGAACCGACAACGAACGGTTCGCGTACACTGAATGCGGAGGCGTACATTCTTGCATGCGTTCGTATATATATTATATATATATATTCATATATATATATATATATATATATATATATATTCATATATATATATATATATATATGTTTATATATATATATATATGTATATTTATATATATATATATATATATGTATATTTATATATATATATGTTTATATATATATATATATATATTCATATATATATATATATATTTATATATATATATTCATATATATATATATTTATATATTTATATATATTTATATATATATATATATATATATATATATTTATATATATATATATATATTTATATATATATATTTATATATATATATATATATATATATATATATATATATATATATATATATATATATATATATTTATATATATATATATATATATATTTATATATATATATATATATATATTTATATATATATATTTATATATATATATATATATATTTATATATATATATTTATATATATATATATATATATATTTATATATATATATATATATATATTTATATATATATTTATATATATATTTATATATATATTTATATATATATATATATATATATATATATATATATATATATATATATATATATATATATATATATATATATATATATATATATATATATATATATATATATATATATATATATATATATATATATATATATATATATATATATATATTTAAGTTTTAAACATAAATATCTGATTGGCAGTTCCATTTTATTTGTAAGAAATAGTCGGAAATTTAATGATCAGAAAAGATCACGAAGACCATTGAAAAAAAAACAGTAAATTCGTGGAAATTCTGTCGATATAGCCGAAGTAGAATAACGTTACAATCGGAAAAAAATAACATAGAAATTCTTTTTAATTGGTTTTGACGTTAATAGCGGAGTTGTAGTTATACCCCGACGTCACCACAACCGAATTTGACTATTCATGGAATAAAACCATTGGATCCCAACCATTTTTTTGTTTGGAGAGAGGAAAACCCTTGAAATATTTCTTCAAATCTCAGGAAACCCCCTTACCCTAGCTGGATAACACACACATTAGGTTCGACAGGGAGAAATTACAAAATAGCACAAGGGTTAATAATTAATAATTATTATAAAACATTATAAGAGTATGTATTGCCTATTTCCATTTATACTATTTGTTTTTGCAAATTCTCGCAGAACCCAGGTTGACAATTACTGGAATAGACACTTGTTTTCTAGAGAACGGTAGATAGAAGTAACATGGTTTCCAGACACATTTTCTTTATATACCCCCCCCCCCCCCCCGGATTTCATTTGATCAAAATTAGAATGAAATGATTGAAATCTATCATTTTGAAGTAGAAATTAAAAAAAAAATTTGCTTGCCAAAACAAAAATCCATATGAAAAGTGAAAAGGTGAAACAACAACAACATTTGGAGCCAACATTAAACTATTAAAAAGCTCTTATATGTCCCTCCATAGTTCCTCTTTATAACAAAATAACAGGGAAAAAAGAAGGATTTCCCTTGAAACCTCCTCCTCCTCCAGGTTATTAACCTGAGTAGGACATTTTTCTATCTCGTCTTTTTTTCTAATTCAGGAAACATTATTATACAAACATATGGGAATAATGATAATAATAAAAAATGAGTGTGTGTGACTCACTACTCCATTGAGGGTGGCGGGTTTCTAATATAAAAACATAATAAACGTTTTGCTCTCCGTTCATTTTGTTCCCTGTATGTGTCTGTCTTACTGACTGTTGTTATATTATTTATATATTTTTGTACCTGTGTGTTTACCTGGCACTGATCAACAGGTCGAGTGAACTGAAAATTAGATGCGAATGGATCAACAATAAACAACAACAACTCTCTCTCTCTCTCTACTTTTATTTCTCTCTCATGATTATTCTAAAGCCAGGCACACACGATCAATTCTGGCTTGTCCATCCTGACTTATTAGTCATTGATTGCTTCTCAAAATCACCATATACACTCAAAACCAATTTGAGTAGATTTTCGTTTGGTTTTCTTTTTTTTTTTTTAAATTGTATGTAGACAAGGGCCTATTTTTTTTTTTCTTCTCTTTTTTTTTTAACTACTTTTCCCATTATTGAAAACATTACAATTTCAACACATACTTGTGTTTTCACGCTACAAAGCTTGTCCATCCACGCTACACATCATCCAGTTCAGCCTCAAAAACTGAAGCGAAACTCTGGTGAAACACTACAATTTTGGCATTGAAAAGCCAGAATGGATAAGACAGAATTGATCGTGTGTATAATTAGTTGCCTCACTGTAAGATAAAGCTTGTGATGTCAGAAGGATTGACGAAAAATTTAGAATTGTGCCATTTATTCTAACAGACAAGGGCTGACAGCAAACATTCTCAATAGTTAAGTGTCTTTAACACCGAACCACTTTCGAGTGGTCGAATTCGACTGCAAAATATTGTCGCAGGTGGCTGGGCTGTGGTTGTCAATGTATTACTATGGAAAGACGTGTTGTACCAATTGCACTTAAAAAGGTTAAATTGCAGCATTCCTTTGTTATTATCCTGTTTTTAACAGAATAAAAATGACACCAACCTAATTTTTTTTTATAAAAACTCACTGACGTCACAAGCTTCACCATATGGTGAGGCAACTATACCTGGCCTAAATTAAAACCATCCACCCATCAATAAAAAAGTAGAATGGATTTGGATATCATGTATTATATACTGTATATATAGCATGTTGAATTAAAATCGTGACATGGCAAAAGAAGAACAGAAAAAAAAAAGAATTTAGAATGAACGGATAGAAGAGAGAAAATTAGTCACAAATAGAAATAACACAAAACACATTACAAACAAATGTAATCATATAATGGGTGTGTGACTACCAATTTTTAGTGTTTTTCAACAGACTTTACAAAGTTTGACACGGTTCCCCCATTTTTTTTCTATTTTATAGAAGTTTCTAATTCAACAAGTAGAAAAATGGAAAATTTTAAAATAATCTGCTTTGTTTGTTCTTTAGAAACAGACATTTTTTTTAAAAAAATGAGATTTCTGTAATTTAAAATTAAGAGCATAGACAACTCCAGCGGGTACGACGTGCGCTGCAAAACTCCATAGACTCAATGTTAAGCGGAATTTGATGTTTCCAAAAACATGGTCTAGATTCTTGTACCTAGTACACACACCTGATAATTTAAATGCATTTAAATAATAAATGTGTTCTACAGAGCCCCGTGATGGGCAAACAAACAATATGACGAATTCAATTTATTCAGTTAATAATCTCAAAATATTGAGTTAATACTTAAATATAATTTATATAAACTATTGACAAAATATTGATTTCGTATTTTTCAATTTAAAATATTAATAATAAAGTCAATTTTTTTTGGTTCCTGTCCTTAACTGGATTCCGTATAATTCACCTAAACACATTTATTTTGAATTCATTCAACTCATGTGTGTATTAGCCACCGTATTGCCTTTTAGTTGAATTTTAACAATAATTAACGTTGTGATCTCTTATTGAATGTTGTGTGACCAGGTATTAATGGTGGTTTTTTGAAATATTTAATGGGGGTTTTTATTTTTATACAATTTTGAATTATGCTAATTTGCTTGACTCATGTTAAAGACAATTAATTGTCTTCAAAAAAAAAAAGGTTCCTTTTGCTAGCCACTTCTCGGTTTTCTACAGCCATTTTGGCAACTTTTGAACTGCAACAGTGACCGTTTTTGACGCCACGCGAAACTCCAGATTACCTAGATGCATAAGGTGGCTTTTAAGTGTGAATGAATCTCGAAGGCTCTTGCGTTATCTTCATGCTAGTTAATCCAACGCATGCACCCTTACAGAATAGTGACGACAAAATGACGTAATTATAAGAAGTAAAAGCATTGCATTGTGGTAAAGGCGCTAGCTGTAACGTCATTTTGACGTCACTATTCTGTAATGCCCCATGTGGTGTATTAACTAGTATGAAGATAACGAGTTGAAAGTGTTTTAGAAAGTAGAAGAGTAATGTCTTATCTACACTTGAGGTAAATGCTGTCAAGTTACGTGTGTTTAGATGAATAATTAAGTCTTTGAACAAGATAAAATTGACTTTATCACCTAATAACTGAACAAATAGAAATATTAAATCAATATTTTTTTTACACTAACTACATACAAATTTAATATATTTAAATACTGACTCAATATAAAGTATACAATTATACATATATTAAATATAGGTTATGTGGCGGACCTACTCATACCTTCCAGCCAGTAAAAATACATGGAAGGGGGCGTAGATTAACCACCTACAAATCGTGGTGTCCAACGAAGATGTTGTCAAGTCGCTGGATACCTGTTGTCCGACGACTATCGCCCTTTGAACAATTTACTCAGAAACTTATTCCCCTTGGCTTCTAAGCTCCTAACCAAACCAAACCATCTTTCTTTCGTTTCTTTCTAACACTTCCTTCTTGAAGGATAGGATACTCTGGAAGAGAGTACTGCAGCACGGTCAGCACCATACTCTAGAGGATGGTGCTGCAGCTGCAGAATACTCTGGGCTGCTCAGATTTCTACTACATCAGCTGCCTATTTTCAAATCCAAATTACTGATTTGAATTATTTAAATCTCTGGATTTTTCTCTATAATTATGCCTTGTTTCCATTAGGTCAAAAGCAACAGGTGAAAGTACAGTATATTTTGATAAGGTCAATTTATAAAGAATGTCGTCGGTTTATATGACAGTCTTTAAAAATTGATCCAATCGAAATTGTTACACCTCCTATTTTGATGCAATGGAAACAGGGCTGTACTGTTTAGGCTTCCTTAGATTAGTCACAAGAAAAAAAAGTGTGACTTTGAGTGTTTTTTGACTTCTGATTCATCACATACTCTATTTTGATTTAAGTTTGGTCAAAATACTCAAAACGATGGATTGAGGGTCACGGGGGTCCTCTTCCTATTCCACTTAAGTCCTCCTTCTTCCTGACATATTATGTTTCCTGTTACTTTCCCATTGTCATGCCCTCCTTTCACCCCCCTCCCTCCCTCTCGGCAATATTGTACGACAATAATATATAATGTTCAATGATGATGAAAATGACACTGCGAAAAAAAAAAACTACATGGGTCAACTATCACGAATAATACCCAAAAATCTACTGTATGATATAAAATATTGAAAAAGAATAATGGGCCGAGGGCCATATTAGGGGCCACAACCGCCTAATGCAATGTGTCTCTGTCTCTCCCCTCTTGCAATGTGATCTGTATCATTTTAGTCTGGATTCACACGAACTACTTTGTAGCGTTAGAAAAAGTCGTTGTCTTTAACATACCACATTGTATACCTGCCTCTCATCTTAAGAAGAAGCTTGTGACGTCATAGGAAATAGACATTGACCAAAAAATTAGAATTGTGTCATTTAGCGATGATTATGAAACGTTTTTTCAACAGTTTAAACAAAAGAATATTTGAATTCTTTTGTTATTATTACCCCCCTTTTTTTAATCAGACAAACTGACACAATCCTAAATTTTTCGTCAATCCATATGACGTCACAAGCTTCTTCTTAAGATGAGGCAGGTATAAGTAGTGTTCACACAAACCACCCCTACCATTTTGTCTCTCTGCAAAACAGTGGTGAAGAGTGGTTGAACTTTGCCACAGATGGCGACCACTGCCTTTTCTGCTAGTGGTGATCAAGTTCAAACCATTGGCCCTGACCTCTGATAGCAAGCTACTTTTATGAGTTGTCTTCTTAATAATTGCTAAGTCAAATTGGTAAATGGCTTTCTTCAGATGAGCTACTTTTTGGCGCTACACGGTGGCGCCACAGAGTAGTTCGTGCTTGTTGTGGCTTTCTTATGTCAATTACGTCATAATAGTGTTATTCGTAAGGAGTCTAAATAGTGACAAATCGAAACTCAACAGGAGACAATTTATTTGAATGCGTTTTGTTTTCGTTCTTTACCTCAATTTTCATAATAAATTATTTTCTTTCATTTCTTAGTAATTTACGAGAAAGGAAAGGAAAAAAAAAGAAAATCTAATTGTAGAGAAAAAAAAGACTGACGTAGAAAATCGTTTCTATAACGATTTATTATTAGAAGAAGACAATAAAAAAACATAAAAGGAAAAACAAAAAATATGTTCATCATATTTGTGTTTCTAAATTATAATTCGATTATTAATGAGGTTAGACTTTATCTTTATCTTGTTAAAGACAAAGAATAAATAATGCAATTGGCTCTTATAATATTAAAAAAAATAGCGGAAGTAAGAAACACGAAATGACAACTTTCAATTTTATTAATATTATTCTTGTTCTTCTTTTAATTACTAAATAAGAACAGGTGGATATGATTTTATTCTTCTCCTTGTTTTACAATTTCTATTATTAAACATAGAATATTAAGGTTTCTTTGTACCAACAACAACACCAATAGGTCGGTCGAGCTTGCTCCTTTATCTAAGACACTTTTCACAAAGATCCAAATTCAAGATTGAAACTTGCCAATTGAATTTTAACTGAATTATACAAATCTTATGCAAAAATATATATATAATTATATATATTCAAGAAAATGTGAAATTTATTTTAAAAACTTGTTTCCAATTACTGAAACCATAAACGAAAAAAAATGGAGATCTAATCGTAATTAAACATGTTTAATTTTACCATTTGTGTCATTTTTGTGTCCATTTTTTATTCAAAGTTTTTGGAATCTTGTTTCATTTTCTACAATCATTTTTGAATAAATGTAATTTTTTTGAATGTTCAAACACTATGTCTAATTATTCTATAATCATTAGTCACATTATGTGAGAAATAATCATACATATACCCCATTAGTATATAAAGTTAATGTAAACTGATGCAATTGTCTTGCGTTACCCTCATCGATTTCAATTAATATTACAACTTTTCATAAATTTCATGAAATATTTCAACAAAATAAATTTCAAGAAATTACCCATCACAATGCAAGGGTAGGCCTTCTCTATTAAAAACAAACAAGTTTTCTAAACAGTCTAAGGAGAAGAAGGTTCACAAACGCTGAAAAAACACCAGAAAATAGAATCAGAAATAAACTTTCTATGTAGTGACGTTCTGATATCGATACGATAGAAGACGCTGGCATGGGCAGAAATTTGTGCAAGAGGCGGCAAAACACACAATAGTCAAGGTTAAATTTTAGCTAGAGCTCGAAAAATGCAAAACAGGAAATTAAGAACAAGGATATTTTTCATCCAGGTTTTTTTTTTAAAAAAAAGTTAAATATCTGCGTTTCACTTTCTGGATCTTTAAATCTTTAGTGCGAAGAAATTGGTTAAAAACCAAAAAGTAGTAGTTAGTAGGTTAAAAAATCACCACCCCCCCCCCCCCCTTCTTGCCCCTATGTGCGGGCACCCATGTTTGGACGACCATAGAGCACCCACATGTTCTGGTAAACCTGTAAGTTATGAGTGCACTGGCACGCCTGTATAAGCAGACCAGACAGCAATAGTCCACCATGCACACGCTCTAGTTCGCTGCTATATTAGGCCTACACGCTTTCTGTCGTCTGCCGCATTGCCTGTGACGAATCTGACGATGTGGCGGACTTGAACTGACGCCTGCCACGCATATACTAAAGTATAACGAATGATTTTTTAATATTTGCTCCGGTCGCCCTGTGCAGGCATACCTGACAAAGTTTACCAAAACGTGTGTGGCGGCGTTTAGAATCGTCCAACCTGGAACACACTACAAAAAGTTGGTGCACAAACTTAAAAGACATTTTTTATAAGCAGAATTTTCATTTTTCTTTGCACTTCAAAATCCTTTTTTTTTAGCTTTTACGTTTAAAAACGATTTTTTTTTTTATAAAACATACTCATGCCTTTTTTTTCCCAGACACGCTTGAGAAGAAAAAAATGAGAATGAAAAAAATAACAACCAGAAACTCAAAAGTAGAAGAAGTAAATTGAAACGTTGATGATCATGTATAAGCGCAGCACATTTTTACCTAAATTATAAATGTTTTTATTTAAACATTTACTTTCCCGAAACGAATCCCTTTCTCACTTGTTGTGTCTACCCGTAAAAAAAAAACGACATTACGAAAGTTGTGAACGACCTAAAGATTAGAACGACTCTTGTTTTTCATATTGTTTCCAACTATTTTTAACACGTAAGATATTTTGATTTTGACATCGCCAATCATCATTTAATCATCGTTATATATAATTGGAAATTAACATTAATAGGGGAGGAGAATGGGGGAAGATCTATAATAACAAAAACAAAGCGTAAATGCGATTTAACCATATTTCATTTACTTCATTTTCTAGATTCGAATCAACAGAAATAGCATAGTCTCTAATATATGAGTCATTTTGTGATATTTTTACATTTTTTAAAGATAAGTTTAAAAAAAAAATTTAAATCAATGCTTTTTTTTAAAAAAAATATGTAATTGTAATAATAAGATTTGCATCAAAATTTAGCAAATGATATAAACACCTGATAATTCTGTCTTTCAGAAGTAAAATTAAGAGAAACTAGAAAGTGTTTTAGGAACTGGATGAGTAAATCAATCACTTAATAGGATTTTTATTTTGATATCTTTTTCAAAATAAACTTTTCATGTCAGTTTTAATTTTGTCTATAAAAAGTTTATTTTGAAAGATATCAAAATAAAAATCCTATTAAGTGTGATTCAGCTACCGTTCTAGTTTCTAACACACTCTTTTAATTTTCCTTTATTGCCGGCTTCTGAAACCGACCAGCACAAAAAACAAATGTTTAGAAAACATTGCAACAAATCTTATTATATAATCCACATTTAAATTCTTTTGAAATTAAACTAAATGTCAATATTAGTTTTATTTTTTAGCTCCACTGAAATCTGATCTATTGGAAAACGCTTAAAAATTACACGTTTATGCCTTGTTTCCATTGGAGTGAAAATTTGAACTTTTTGAAAATTTCAACTGGCAACAAAAATTGAACAAACGTGACCTTTTTGCCTATGATTGATTGTGAATGAGCGGAGGAGGGGGGGGGGTCATTGTTTCTTTTATTTTTCACCAGTTGTTGAGATTTTTCAAAAAGGTAAAATTTTCATCCCATTGGAAACAAGGCCTAAAATATACTTTTTAATTTTCTACATAAATAAATTTAAATACAATAGGGAAAAAGCGTTTATGGAAAGAACCGCGAAAAATTTCATCTTGTGTTGATATTTCTTGTTATCCGATTTTTTCTTCTTCTCCATTTTAAACAGTTTTATTTTTCAACTGTATTAATCATGTCATCAAATTACAAACAAATAATATTTTACACACTAATGAGAAGAAAAAACGAAGAGATAAAAAAAAAGGCAAGAAGTAATTTTGGGGCGACTGAATAAGCGCCAAATTGAACAAACGCCAAATTGAACAAGCGCCAAATTGAACAAGCGCCAAATTGAACAAGCGCCAAATTGAACAAACGCCAAACTGAATAAGCGCCAAATTGAACAAACGCCAAATTGAACAAACGCCAAACTGAATAACCGCCAAATTTTTGGCTTTTATTCAGTTTGGCGTTTCTTCCATTTGGCGCTTATTCAGTTTGGCGTTTGTTCCATTTGGCGCTTATTCAGTTTGGCGTTTGTTCCATTTGGCGCTTGTTCAGTTTGGCGGTTATTCAGGTTTTTTGTAAATTCTGATGGTCTAAATATTGTGAGCTTTTATAGACGTCAGACTGTGCAGATTTACAAACAGAACATTCTAACCTAACCTAACCTAACCAATCGTAACCTAACCTAACCTAACCAATCGTAACCTAACCTAACCTAACCAATCGTAACCTAACCTAACCTAACAATGTGTTTATCACATTTTGGCGGTTAAGTTTTAATAGAAGTGTCAGGTGTCTTAAAAAAACACCCTTTATAATTATATTATTATAAAAGACGCGTCTCAAATGACAACAGAAATAAAACACGACATCCTCTTGTTTGTTCCTCCGAATCACTAATGTCAGAATGTCAAAATGGGCCCCCCCCCACCCCACACATGGCCCACTTGAGTCTGTGTCTTCTGCCACCGTATATTCAAATACAACTGTGAATATGCGAGGGCAGAAATCACTATCATCTCTAGCCTCTAACTACAGTTCCCACAGAATAGGAAAAACCCTTATTCCCTTATTCTGGGCTACAGAGCTCTTTGATTTTGTTAAGAGATACGGATCCGCATACGGGGAATATACCCAACAATAGACGCAAGACGGACAGAACAACCTGACACATTTTAGTGCCAAGTGTCCAATCTGTCCAGCTGTCAATCGCCCACGCACACATCTAAACATAAACGGAACATAAAAAAAGGAACAACATTCCAACATAGAAATCGACATTTAGACAATGGAATGTCAAAACTACACCAAAAATATGGAATATAATGGAAAGAGAGAAAAAGACATTCATTATTGAAAATAATACATCAGTATCATTATTACTGGCATATTGCATTCAATTATAGTAATAATGCCAAATGTCCAATTTATCACTCACAATGGGACCATAATAACTGAGGGTGGGTAGGTGGTTTATGAGCCGATAGTAGCTCGCGAGCCGCAAAGAGCCAAATAAGAGCGATCAAGGGAGACACACCTGTTGTCTCGTATTTGTTTTGCGCTTCTTCTATAGGTGCATAAAGGGGGGGGGTCATTGGGGATGAGGAGGGGGTGCACGGTCCCCCTCTTGCCACCTTCACACTTCTTAATACTGAGAATGATCGGAGAGAGAGAGAAAGAAAAATCAACAAATGTCTTTCAAATTCTGCTTAAAAGTCGTCTCTTTCATTTTTTCAAATAAAACGAATTCAAAGAATAAAAGAAGCTGATAAAGGAAATTAAAGAAATACACACGCCTCCTTGTAAAAGGGGGGGGGGCGCACTTTAGAGTAAAAACGGCAAAAGTTTAATTATCGTAATTGGGCTCGCGGGCCGCAGTGTGAGTATAAGACCTAACAATTTTTTTAAACCACAGACAAGCGCGCACGTGAAACATACACGGGGACAAACAATGACGTCAAGTGCACGCGCGCACGCTCTCGCTATCCGGAAAGACAGAAACGACGACGTAACAACGGCACTACACAAGAAACGATGACGTCACGTCCTGATCTCTGGTTGGAAATGGGGGGGGGGGGGTCATTTCGTTCGCTTTTCATAAAACGGTTTCTCTGAAATTTGATATAATTTTTTTTTTTTTTCACAACTGATTTTATCCAAAGAACTGGTTTTTTTAAACATAAAAATAATGATTATCAAGGAGGCGGAGGAGGAGGATATATTTACCTGCAAATGTCAAGTAGAACTGAAGATGTAACAGTAGAAATACAAACAAGAAGAATATTCTATCATGGATCATAGTTTTTTCAAGTCAAGAAAAGAAAAATTAAAAAAAGAGAAAGTGGAAGAAGAAAAAAAAAATCACAACAGCAGAAGAAGAAAATAATAATAACCCCCCCGAAAAAAAAAAACCTTCGAAAGAAATGAAATGTTAGAAAACAACGAACGCGATTAAATAGTTTCTAAAAGGCCACAACATAGTCTTCTTATAGATTAATAGAAACTTAAAGTTGACATATTTTCTCACGCGAATTCAGGGCTTTTTTAAAAAACAAAATAAAAGCCCTTATAAAACACACACCAACAAACAAAACAAACAACACCGAAGAACCACCGAAAAAACTCAACAAACGAATCTCTCCCTCAAAAAACCAAAATCCTTTCACTCACACTTCCTTTTCCTTCTTCCCTTTTCATCTAACGCTACACAAGTGACACAAGCAACTGACGGAATAGCGAGAAGAACATATACAATATCTTCTACTAAAATCATATGAAGCACACATATTGAATAAGACCAATATATGAATATTCAATCAAAATGGTTGAACTAATAAGGCTACAATGATTACATGCAAGTCTATGGAAAAAAATTGCCATATTGGAAAATAAAAATACTTCAATAATTTTCGTCATATTAACAGTTACTTCTTTTCCGGCTCAATCGTGCGAAATATACAAAGTGAACATGTTGTCATTATCATGAAGCTAATTGTGACGTACCAAAAAGGCAGATTGTATTGCACGGTCAACAGCAAACACGCCATCTTTGTACAACTTTATTAAATTCTTAGCGACATCTTGTGCTTCTAAATTCTCCTTATAAAACAAACATTGATGCCCTATTGTCTTTTATCATCAATAACGACTAATTATTAAACTATTTTGACGGCGGCAGTTAATCGGTTGCCCTGCCATTGACGTCATCAACATTGTGGCCATTACATTTCTAGGGGCACCTTCAACGTCCAAGGTTTTGCCAAATTCTGTTTGAGATTATCTTCACTTTTCTGCTAAATAATGGGTGGGTTTTCGCTTGCAACTCTTAAAAGGCACCCTGCGGTATGTATTGAAATATGTCGATACATAAAATAATCGCAATCGTTGTGATTAATGTTGCAAAACGATCGTTTTTGTTAAAGTTTTATTTGATCACTAATTACGTAGTTAACGTTTTTTTTTTTGCGTTTGCGTTCTGCAGCTGATTCCTCTCGTTGTAATTGTGGGTGCTGGAATGGTCATGAGTACGGCCTATTTAGTGAGACTGGCTGTGGCTAGTCCAGAAGTGTCGTAAGAATCTTGAATATTGTAGAGAAAATAAACGGCTTAACGAATTTGACCTTTGACCTCTTGTTCTTGTAGCTGGGCCAGGCATTCAAATCCAGAGCCATGGAATGATTACAACAAGAAGCAGTACAAAGTGAGAATTTTCATCCATTTTAGACACGTTTTAAACAGATTGAACTTGATGATTTCTTCATTTTTGTTAGTTTCTCAACCCAACTGGAAGAAAGTACGACGACCTTCCAGAGCCTCCCAAGTACTAGAATGTTAAAATGAACATTTCATCCGAGAGAGAAACCTCAATTTCAACTAACAGCTAATTTTCTTCAGTAGAGATCTGAAATTAAACTTTCTTTTTTTATTGCATTTATTTTGCAAAATACACTGTTGTAGAAAATATATTAGGAAATAAATAAATGCAAAGTCTTATTGTGTATCGTGTTAATTTTGCAAACTTCTTTGCATCTCGTTTTTAAAAGTTGGCGTCATATTATTGATAATTGATAAGCTAAAGGTAGTGCTAAACTAATGGACATTTAATAGGCTGTTTTATGTAAAAGTTCATTAGTTTCACACAACCTTTGACGTAAGTATACAACCCTTCGAATGACGGCAGAACAAGCTAAGAAACAATTAGATCTATTTTTCTTCGTTCCTGACAAATGAATAGGATGGAATTATTTTAATAATAAGCAAAAATAACGTACCGGTAAGCAATGAAAATCGTGTAACACGATTTGAAGGGACCAGAATATTTTTTCGTGTTAACTGAATTCTGTATTAAAAAAAATTATTTTAAAAAACATTCTATACTATGTTTATGCTAAAACAAATAATGCGAGCATTTCGGAATTTAAAATTTGCATCTTGACTCCGCATAATTCAACAATATGTCATGTTTATGCAAGTGCTTAACTATGTATTTAAGCAGACTTGAATTTTTTGTGTTAAAAAAGGATTTCATGTGAATTATTCGTGTTATCCGTTTCGTTTAAAACGAATTAAAATATATAAAAAAAAACCTACACAAAGGAAAGGGATCGAAAATATATTTTGTATTAAAAAGTTTTCCCCGTAGCTAATGTTTTTGGGTCTTTCATAAACCCATTACATGTTTAAAGATACCCAACATATTCGATACAGCTAACACCGACTCACAAGATGCACTTTTCTCAATTTGAAAACAAAATCTTTATTATGATACCTACAGTGACACGCCACCTTCCAAACAAAAAACGAAAAGAAAACTCGTTCGATGAGTTCAAATCGTAAAATAAAAATAGTTAAATTTCATGCCAAATATAAAACTGCTGAAATCATACGTTCGCCATTTCCCCCCCTGTAATATTTTGTTATTTTAAATTAAGGTTTACAGATAAATTTATCGAATAGGCGCTCCGATTGAAAGTCCAGACTTATTGAAGTATTCGTCTTCGTCCGCTTGGTTGTTTTTTAGCTCCTGAAGGGTGTGGACCAATTTGGACCATTCGTCACTTCGAGGATTAGCAAGTTGCTAAAAGAATAAACAAAACACGATGAATTACAACCCCTTGGTACAGCTTTATTTCGAGCAATTTAACAGAACTTACTTCTCCGACGTCGTAAACCCATACTTTACCCATGTCGTCTCCTGCTATGACCTGATGTCCAGATTGAGACCACGAGACCCTATTGAGAGCGGCATTGCCTTCTACGCAAACGCTCGCCGTCGGAGCCTGAAACATTCATTCATAAGCAACAATTAAAAATGTAAAAACAAATTACAAAATCACAAAATTCAACCTCAGTGTCGTTGTTAAGATTCCAGATGTCGATCCGTCCCGTTCCGTCGACGGTTGCGAACAGTGCCGGATGTATCGGAGACCAACGTACGTCGTAAACATAATCTCCATAATCCTCGAACGAATACAGAGGTGCTTTGCTCTCCTGACAATAATAAATGTTAAGTGTAATCATTTCTAGATTCAGAAATGGACATTTTTCTTGTTTGCACACCTTAAGACTCCACAATTTCACAGTCCAATCGAATGAAGACGTCAAGAAAAGATGAGAAAAGTCAACCTGTCCATGTGCACAGTGTGTATCAATGCCTGTGATTGGACCTTGGTGTCCTTCAAAGACATCCGTAACGCCGGCTTTGCTTCCATGTCGACAAGCTAGAATGGTTAACACGAGAATCTTATTGCGTTCATAGAACAGTGACTTTTGGTGGTCGAGATGGACTGAAAAACGTGGCCAGCATGTCCTAAATCAAACACTCGAGTCGACTGCATAGTGTAATTGAACGAACTGTAAAAAGTGGTCGTATACAGTCGACTCGTGTGCATGGTTTCGGCTACATGTCAAATTTTTGCAATATATCTTGACCACTAAAAGTGGATCATCTGTGAACACGATTAAAACTTGAAGCTTTCATAAAATATTTTAACGCGATATTTGAAATGATTTTGTATACTGTTTATGTGTGGAATTTAAAATGAAATTCAAGATCATATCATTTGTTCTACTTGATGGAATGCTTGCAAACTACTTTTTTCTTTTCTTTATAAACGCAAACCTGCATAAACCAATCCCTCTTCGCTGCCTACGACAAAGTTATTGACGTCTCCAGACGGAAAAGTCAAACTAGTAACGGCAACAGCTTTTGCCTGTTTATGTTGAAGCTCCATAGTATCCTAAACAAAAGAGCAAAACCAACAACAAAAATACGTTTATAATAGTTGTTTATATACAAAAACGAAAAAAACTACAACCGTAGAAACTGTTTTTACCAACCTGGGGTTGCGACAACATATCTAAGCTCCAAGTGCATAGTTTTCCGTCCGTCGAAATGCTGACAACGTTATGTGCATTCTGAGTTCCGACAACTTTTACACAATATATCGGGTGCTACACATTGCAGAAAAGAATACACCGTATTACATTATTGTGCAAAAGCAATTATAAAATGATCCGTCTGCTTCTATAATAAAAACATTTATGTTCTTTCTAAATTAACGTTTCCACTCAGACTCATGAATCTATATGCATTTGTATATCGACTCATGAGTCCGAGTAGAAACATGCTCCAATTTTGAAACAGGTGTCAGGATTCACGTATATTTTCATGAAATGTTTATAGACTTATACCGAATAACCGAATACAAGTGGAAACGATACTTAACAGTGTGTGCAGTCGACGAAAGAGGACTCCTTTGAATAGGCGTCCGTTTGTTACTACGATTATCCCACAGAACAATCTGGCCGGAATAGGTGCCTCCTATAATCAAACTTGGATGAAACTTAGCAAACGTTGCAGACATAATGACCGACTGAAACACGAAACAACACAATTATAATTCCATTCCTGCAGATCGATTATCCGTATCATAACAGACGTACCTGGCAATTAAAAATGTATTCGGGTGTCGTCTTCTTAAACTTTGTGTTCCAGACTAGAGCGACTCCTTCCGGATCGTGAGGCGAATCTTTGTTAGCATCGTACGATGCCACCATCAGTTCGGGATACTGCGTAGACCAATCCAAGCATGTCACAATGCGATTCTTGGACCAACGATCATCATAAAAGTATCGATTTAACGACAGTTTAGTTCCACTCTTATCATCACTACAAATAAAAACATTAAAAACAGAATAAATAACGAGAAAAATTATGATAGATGAACTGGTTCATTACCCTTCCTTTTCTTCTCCGTCTACGCCGGCATAATCGATGAAAATATCGCCGTCTTCGTACAACGCACGTTCGATGATACGAGAACTACGATCGAAGAAACGCTGAAAATTCGCCGATATAACGATTTTGTGCTTTTCCTCCTCAGTCAATTCCGCTTTAAATAAAAAAAAACCCATATCGTATTGCAGATTTGTCAGTCTGTATGTCGGTTGTGTCTTACGTTCTGGTAGCTTCTCTTCAACTTTCTGACCAGCAGTTTCTGCACTGGTCAATGCAGGCTTAACCATCTCCACATGTGGCATTCCAGTCATCTTAGACATAAACATAGGAGGAGAAGAAGCCTCCATAGTAGGCAGAGAAGACTCATCTTCATCTCCGATGTCATCGTATGCTATAACTGCACATCATATTTATTTTGTTGATTATTTTTTTTTTTTTTTTTGCTTTCGAAACACCGAAAGACGTTACAAAAACAGTTTATACACAGGACCATTGCGTTTCTCGAGATGCAAATGATAAAAAAAAATGTACAGAAAAAAAAGAGACGTACCAAATGAACTCGTAGTCGGGTCCAAGGAAATTAAGACACTTTATATTTAGCATACAAAGCTTTCTGGCAATTATTATTAATATGCTAGTTGGCCTGGTTTAATATTCTGCGATTGTAACGTCTTACAAAAAAGCTGACAAACAACACGAAAGCACACACAAAACCACAGTTAGTAAATAAGTTTACGTCCCTTTGCAATACAACAGCTTACAGACTCCATTTGAACTAAACCGACTTCATGCAATTATGATAACAACAAAAAACTAACACAGACAAGATTAGTTTGTAAATATTTGTGATTAAAATGTTATTTTGTGATTGAACATTATTTAAAAATCTAATACCAATAGACATCATTATGACTAGCAACATGTACTATAGGTCCACGAATAGAAAAAAAAAAACTTAAAAAGGTGGTATGAAGAAACTGAAAATACGTTAGAAACTTGAGAAAATGTATCTTTTCGTGATATCTTTCAATTGACATCTGAGATTTTGAAATTGAATTTGACACAAACACTTTCGTGTGAAAAATCTCAAACTTTCTTAAAAAAGTTTAGTTGAAAAGATATTAATCAAACTATAACTATTTATTTATAATTTTAAGGCAAAGTGGCAATTCTCCGCATTTCGGTAGAAATGAACAATAATATTAGTGAATAGTACCAAGGTTGTATCAATTTCACACTGAAATCAAAACATCTCATAGGATGTCTCGAGTCATTTGCACAGCGATTTTGCTCGAACTTCCTGGGGTGCCACTTGTCCCATCAATTCAGTTCAAACCCATACGATTGCAGGGGCGAAGTGGCCTATGGGCCAATTAGTATGGAGACCAGTTCTTTCATTAGAGGGTCGATTTTATGGAAACTCAATAAAAGTTTAAAAATCACACAAAAAAAAATTTTTCTATTTAAAAAATTAGGTAAAATGACACATCTGGGGGAGGGGGGAAGAAAAATTTTTAGAAAGAAGAAATAATTTTGCTTGTTTTAAATTAACTTTGGTTGATTGTGCAAAATAGCAAAAAGAAAATTGATACCTTTTATTGCAGGCAAAAACTAAAATCGAACCAAGTATAATTATGATTTAAAAAAATGCCCCTCACATGCAAAGATTGAGAAATTCTTGTACGTTTATGGAGTTTAGGGCCGGGCAAATTTTTCTTGGGCCATTTTTTTCTGCGACTCCGCCCCTGTACGATAGAATGGTGTGATGAATATTTAGTTCTGGTTCCAATACCAAAGCTGGCTGGATGTCCTGACTAAAAACCACAGCATTTGTCTATTGGCAAAAGATTGTTAAAAAAATGTTGACAGTAAAGTAAAACACAAAAGCATGCAATTGCAATTACAAATTACACAACCACATGAAAAATATACGATGCAGATAAATGAATTTATGGTAAAAAAAACAAAGCAAAAATATATGAATAAAAAAAATTGGACTATTTATGGCAACCAAAGCTGGCAGCACTTGCCTTTTAGAAATATTATTAATTTAATCTTAATAAAAAAAATTAAAGCTGCTTGTAAATAGCGTGGATGATCTACTTCAATTACAGACAATAATAAATATGTAAAACTCATAAATACAAACATTAATAATTTCGCTTTGATCAAGGGCCATGCCTTTTTTTCTTCAGTTTTGAATAAAAAAAACTATATGCCAAAATAATAATATCATTGTTAACTTGATTAAATTGTTAAATCAATGGGCAATATTAAAATAAAAAGCAAAAGAAACAAAAAAACGTAACGCAAAAATGAAAAACATCAAAAAAAGGATGGTGGTTGTTGGTGTGTGGTATAATTTAGATTAATAAAATGAAATATAGAAGAATACAAGAGTTTTATATATTTAAAAAACGGGTCCTACCTGGAAACTCGTCATCCCACTCAAAGGTAGGATTAACAAAGTGACCGTCTTCAAATGCAAAGTTAGGAAAGAAAAGAACCAGGTCAGAAAATTTAAAGTGATCTCGAGAAACCCCAATCCCAGTTTTTTTTCCCCCCCACAACATACTGTTATAACAAAAATGGACGAGTTGCGAGTCGAAGTTTCTAAATCGTAATTATAACCAATCACTCCACAAACTATACCTATCACTACCGAGAAACTTTTTTCAAACCAACCCCTTACTTTGAGTTTTGAAGTGACGTTAAGAAATCACAAATGAAATCCGATTTGAAAGTTCGACTCGAACAAACAACAGACATATTACCTAGAACATCCCATCAATTTACACAATTTTGAACTATCAGATATATTGAGGCTTTCATGGCTAATATTGTCCGAGCAAGAGCAATTACAACTTAAGTCTACATTTTTAAAAAAAAAACTTGCGAAAGTTCTGTGTAAGGCAACCAGAAAACACGTTTTTAGTCAAATACGCCCGTCAGATAGACTAGAATTTTAGTCTGAATAAGAATAGTTTTAGATGCTAGTTTGATCTCTAAACTCTAACCAGGTTCTTTAACTGAAAACCGGGTTTTTCTGGTTGCTATAGTTATGGGCATACATCAAAATGCAAATCAGCATCACATCGTTACTTCAACTGTTTAGTTTTCAGCAATGAAATGCATGCAACTTGCTCTAACAGTCAATATTTCATGAATCAATTGGATAATCTGATTAGTGATGGGTACTCTTTTTATGAAATTGTTTTGTTGAAATATTTCATGAAATTTAGGAAAAGTTGTGAAAGTAATTGAAAAAGTGTGAGTAAAAAAAATAAAATACGCGGCTCAAAAAAAGCATCAATTTATATATAAAATTGACATACAATGAGTATGTAAGTTAATATTATAATCTCCAACAAAATGTAACGATTAATTATAGAGTAATTAGACCGTAAGTCACGTCATAACTAACTTTAGAATTGCGACCAAGTTTAAAATACTCTTTTGAACCAATTACAATCATTAATGTTTTATTTATTTGGACACAACTTCCTTAAATAAATTTCACATTTTTTTAATATTTCAAAAGACATGTGAAATATTTCAATGAATTAATTAAAACATATATGAAATATTTCACTAGCACGTTATTAATTTCACTAAATGTGATCTGTTGAATTTCGTATAATTTGAAATAAGCTTAAATGTCTCGTAATGGAACTGGGTGGAACAGCAAAAAAAATAAAGGTAGAAAACCAAACATGCTGCAAAAGCGAAAATCTACCAAACTAAGACTGTTAGTGTCCACAATGTTATATGGTTAGAAACATGTGCCTTACCTACATGTGGTTTCTGATTATAACAAAACTATTGCTTATAACTGCTAGCTCGTAAAACCATGCATATTGCATAGACAATTTACGACGAAATTAAATATTACATAAACGAAATTGCGTGAGTGACTTGCACTTATTGTTGTGCAAGTTGCGTGTAACGACAATGCCGAAGTAACAAGAATTACAATTTACAATTGTGCACACACCACATTCATCCTAGTTAACAACGCTCCATGGTTTAAAACTGACTTCAACACTTGAATCACCCTTTACATCTGAACCACAACAGTAGTCTCAATGGATCTACAATAAATTATTTTACCTTGTTACAAACATAAAACATGCCTGCAACTATATACACAAATTATATAACAAAAACAAATGTAAACATGCAAGCAACACGTATGGACATGCTGCTATTTCACACCTATTCCGGGTTATTCGCACTTACTATTTAGTGCATTCATACAAAGGTCGAAAGTCACATTAAGAGTCATCACACACGGACCACCTTTAGTGGTTGAGTTCAACTGCAAAATGTTGTTGCAGGTGACTGAGTTGTGGTTGCAATGGGCTGCAATTGAAAGACGCCGGACCTTTGCACACAAGCAACACACTCCATTTTGCAGTCGAACCCGGACATTAAAAAGTGGTTAGTGTACAAAGGCTTTAAATGTGAATGTAATCTAAAAACTAGGTAAATTACATAACCAACTTCTTCAACTGTCAACCCAAAAAAACACAAACCCTCATGCTACTTTCTAACTGCAAACTGAGTAAAGGCAATTCGCAGGTTACAATGAAAATCCGCGTTCTTAGGAATCGTTTTTAAGTCGAATTTGTATATGTAACTCGGAACCCATAAAAAAGCTGATGGTGAAGATGGGGGGAGTCTTATGTTTAGAGCTGGTGGCGATTACACTGTAGTATTCCGGTTCGTATCTGAAGAATGTCGTACGTTCGGAAGTTCGTACCTCAGGGACCGCCTATATATATATATATTTTGCATGCAGAAGTTTTCATGTTGCAATAGACATCGAAGACCAAGCTCTTCCCCCCCCCCCAAGGCTGTTTACTCACTCGCAGAGAATAGTAGAAACCGTTTAACACGAAAAAGAAAGGACAAGGTTTTTTTTCGTGTTAAACGGTTTGTATAGTATTCTAGTTCTAGAGCAAAACGTTCGTGATAATTATCAGTAAAGGCTGTAACAAATTCTTTTACTGTTTTAAGAACTTAGACTTCACCATATTTTGCATAAATTATAAAATTTGCAGTAATTGGTCTTTATAGTAGTGTATCATATTATTTTATGTTTCTATACCAATAACTAGAAAACAAATATGAAAGGAGATGAGCTAGCCAGCTTTTTGTTGACAATAATAGTCCAACATTTAAAAAAAACGCGAATAAATAAAAAAAAAAAATGAAACAAAATAATAATTAAATATAAATAAAAAAAATGAGAAGCAGGAGAAGATGAATTTTAAATTCAAATGCAGGAATAATGTCGATATTAGAATGTAAAAAAAAGGAACTGTGCAAACCGAAATGGAAACAACAGTAAGACACAATGCAAACAAACAAAAACAAACAATAGCAAGCTTCGAATAATTTCTAACAAAAATATTAATAATAATAAAATGGATTAGAACAAAAATAAAATAATAATAAACGTAAAAAATTCAACTTACCGTAGTAGTCCAGGGGTTGTGCTATTGTTTCGAAAAATGGAGAAAGAAGGAAGGGAAAGAAAGAAATGTAAGTTTGGTATCACTCTCATTTTGCATTCAAACATTTGCATTTTTCAGAGTTTGTTTGCATGCTAATAATAAAAAACATAAATCAATTATTCTAATAATTAATCACTAATCAGCAACAAATTTCTACAGCAGGAGTTATTAGGAGGAGGAGGAGGAGGATCAGATTAATATCATTCAGTTATTAAATGCACAAAAAATAAATAAACAATACATACAGGGACGAGGGAAAATCAAAAAGTCGTGCCTCATAAATAAATAATGTTTAGAAAATGTTTTTCATTAATTTATATTACATTTTTCCATAGATTTCTTTAGAAGAGCAGTTAATAACAACCAAAAAAGTTATTTGCATTTTATGTGTTTGAACTTTTGATTTAAGGTGTAGAACCAAGAAAAACCGTTGTTGAACCACAGTTCGAATAGATCTCACGACAATCACTTGTAAAATTAAAATAAATGATGTGATAATAATTTCTTGACGTATAATAAGTATAATAAAATGGAAAGTTTTATTTTTAATATTGTCAATAATGCATATTTCACTGTAAAAAAAAATTCAACCCAAAATAATTAAAACGTAATTCTTAGCAACTTAATAAGAGGATTTCTAAGCGTAGCTTTTTGTTCAAGCTTTGCTTTAAGCAACAATCACACAAGCAATATTTACAGTACATATTCACTTGCAAGATTTAATGCAAATTTTGCTATAAGTTTTGCAAAGAAATTATGAAAAGCGTTTTCTCAAAATGATCTAACAGAGAATGTCGTGTACCTCAATGTTTTTTGTGCGGCATCACTATTCCGTATTGCCGCCTGCGCCGCATTTAGCCGTATATATTCGTAAACAACCCCTTACTTTTTAAAACATGTAATAATGTAAAAGAAAATAAACTAATAATATTGCCAGTTTGGTCACAGCTTTAAGCAGCCTTTTTAGAATCAAGTTGTAAATACCTGTAAGCAATTAAATTATTTGGTCATTAAAAATCAACTGTTACGAAAAAAAATTCTGATAATTAAAATTAAAAAAAACTTAATAAATGAAATCTAAGCAAAAAACGAACTGATATACAAAATGGCTACCTTATTTTTACTTTATGAGGTATGACTTTTCGCTTACTCTGTATGTATGTTACACTAAAAAAAAATTAATTAAACGAACAAGTTTGTTGCCGAATAAAAACGCTGGCAAATGTGCACAAATAACAAAAACAGGGACGGGAAGGGCGAAAACAAAAAACACATCGTAAAATAACATAAAAAAAACCTTAAAAATCAAACGTATTAATGTGGATCGCCTAAGTTAATAATAATCATCATTTAAAATCGTGTTTCGTGAAAAACACAAGACAACGAAAAGTACAGAGAAGTGAAAAGAAAATATGTACAAAGCAAGAAAACGATTCCCGACAAAACAAAAACCAAATTCCATTTCCCTATCTAATTCACATGCACATTTTTTTTCTTCAGGATTTTAAATCTGTGTGTTTCCATCTGAACTAATGTAGAGAAAACTGAAATACTACTTCTACTTACTCTTGAAGTAATTTTTTTTTTAAAAAAAAGAATGATTTACGAAGACTTTCATTGTTTGCGATTGTCTGATGTGTGAATGACGTGAAATATAAAAAAGGGACGCTTTTTGTTTAAATGATTAAACACCAACCTTTCTTGGTTCTCCACCATTCAAAGTCCTTATAAGCGGATGTCGCTAACGAGCCTTTTCGTATGGTATTCAGCCGCAAAATAATAAAGTGTACAAAAACGCCAACAATGCAATATAAATAAAGGTACTTCTTTTTTTTTTTGTTGTTGTTGTTTTACTCTTTCGATATTACGAAACGAAAATACGGATTACGACCTATAACGAATATTCCAGTTTGTAACACATAAATCATGCCAATGAAATCTCGTCGTACACGTGTATTCGTCGCTTGCGTGGTGTGATTCCATGCAGTGATCTCCATTAAACTTAAGCATTCTATTGCAAGATGATTAAATAAAATCTAAACCGAATGTATTTCCAATACACGGGAGTCCGAATAAACATTAGGCCGGCCATACACGTAATCATTAACGGCGCAAATTTAATTGCACATGTCTATCGTCGCAAGTATACTTGAGCATGTTGGTGGAGAAAACTGTGCAGCCTTAGATGCCAGTGCAAGTGACCGGTGCAGTACGAAACGTTTCTACTTTTGTCACTTCTGCCAGTGTAAGTCCAGCTGAACACCGGAGAGTGTAGGGGGAGTTTGCGCAATCTTCATTCAGTATCACTGTTTTATTTGTTTGTGCTGCTTGGATGACAACAACCTCTCAACGTCCTCTTCAGGCTCATCTTCCGACGTCATGATTCACACCGAAATGTTCAAACTGTGCGTAACTTGCAGTGATATGTTTGTATCGTCTAGGGGATGAAATGCACAAGTCTTGGACCTGAGCGGTGACATGTGCAGTTAAACGTTACGCGTATGGCCGGCCTTAAATACAATCAATAAACTTAATTACTTCAATATTTCGGTATACTATAGTGAATGTAGAAAGACTGCTTCTTTCTAGTCAGTTCTTCTCAGACTTGATTTCATTCAGAATAAAGTTAAATGCTCAATCGAATGACACATTTAAGTGATATATTTCTCAACTTGTAGGTGCAATTATGTATCAACTGATGAATGTGCAAAACTTCAAAATAATGTGTTTTTGTACAACTGTGAATCGACAAAACATGCAACACAGACCCAAACCACATGCACACAACACAGACCTTAAACCCAAACAAATTTACACACAAACCCTCGCAAGCAGTTTTCTAACTCGTGAAACTCTCTTAAGAGCCCAGACACTACAGAGTCGTACGTGCCATAAGACATAGTCAATTTTGCGGTTTCAAAGTTAATCAAACTGCTTAAGCAACCAAATGGCAATTTTAAATTTCGCACAATTATCTTAAAAGTCAGAAGAACATATTAAAGTTGTTTGAAGTGTAAATGCTTCTCAAACTCCGATCGTTTTGTCGTTCAGAGGCAAGAAAAAAAAACTTGAATGTGTTTTGGAAACTAGAAGAGTAGCTCAATCACCTCAGTGTATTTTCATTTTATCTTTCAAAATAAGCTTTTCATGTGAGTTTGAAAGTAACCCTTCTTCAAGTAGACGATATTTTTTTAATTTTTTAAGTTATGAACTTGAAAATACCCAATAAGTGATTCAGCTACCCTTCTAGTTTCTAAAACACTTTCTAGTTTACCTTAGTTTTGCTCCTGAAAGACCGAATAATCACATTTCGAAAAATCAACTGTTCATAATTTCATAAACCAATACACAATACACCCAATTTTTCTTAAAGCTTAAACATGTTCCTGAGGATCGAAAGGTATGCAGCAAAATGGGTTGAGCAAATTAGCATAATTCAGAAGGGTGTACGATAAAATCCAATTTAAATATTCCAACCAAAAGACCTTAATACCTGGCCACAACATCCAAGAATTGATTACAACTTCAATTATTCAAAACACAGTTTGAAACCAAGATATGTTGTTAAAATCGAGACCATGTTTTGAAACACATCAAAGTTCGCTTAACATTGTGTCTATGGCGTCATGCAGCACGTACGCACGCACCCGAGTGTCGAGGCTAGTCTAGGCTAGGCTAGCTTATTGAGAAACTTTATGCCACACGAAACGTGTTGCACTTTTTTACGTTGATGAGAACGCGTTATTGTGGGTAAATTACATTATAATAAATTTCAGAAAACATTCTTGTGTTTCTCTTCTTCAGTCAATTGGTTTTTGGTCAACTTTAAGAATATTATTGCTTTCAAAAAGAAATCAACAAAGCCATTATAGCAGTGCAAAATCACTTTAACAACGCAAACAGAAATAAACCGTTGTCTCAAGACAGAATCAGGAGGACATCAGCACTTTTTAGACCAATATAAAAATATTACTTCAGAGAATCGTGAGTACACTGTGGATTGGTGATCTTATGGGCTGAGGGGGTATAAAAAAGGCTACACAGTCACGTTACGTCCTAACCACGAGAACCTAGAGTTAAAACAATCCCATACATAAGACACGAAAACAAACGAACGAGACGAACAAAAAAGCCAGGCACCAAAGAAAATCCAAAGCTAACAAAGTAACTAGGAACGAATTTCATTCAAGGTCCATGCACAACTTTTAACGCTTATATGAGGGTTTTCATGAGAGAAGAGTTTAATTTTACAAGAAAGAGGGGATGAAGAAGAAATCAAAACGTAGCAACACGAGCCGTTTCCACCCAGACCAATTACCACTTTCCTTGTCTTTTTTTTAAATTCAGACATAATATATAAGCGACTTAATGCCCTAACTTTTAAAAACTCTTGACGATTGAATCCAATCGCAAACAAACAGAAAATAACAAAAAAGTCAAATAAAAAAAAATGAACACCGACCTTCTCTTTCGCTGGCAGTCGTTGCTGTCTGCGTTTGTTTGTTATACGTCACTTGTTCCTTCGGTGGAATGTTCGTCTGTTGAACATTAACAACACTCAACGCGGCCGCCCTCTTTTTCCTTTAAAGAAAACAAAGAAACAGGTTCAGAAACGTCTTCTTCGAGGCATCTGAACAAAAGTGGTCCGTAAAGATGCAAATAGAAACCTTTTTTAAACACATTTTTTGAGTAAAACCTTAGATTAAGGCAGTTTTAGCCTTATAGAAGCAATTTTTAAAAATAAATTCAAAGTTTATTTAAACCAGAAAAAATAAATTAAATAAATAGTAGTAGTTTCATGAAGAAAAAGACAATTTCCATTCATCACTAAATTACGGTAGTATAAAACAACGCCACGTATTTGCAAAAACAAAATAAAAATCTATTCAGCCACCTAAACTCCAACATAATAATAAAAAATCTAATTTTTGTATTACTTTTAAAAAAATCAATGGATTTAAATCCGTTCACTTAATCTGGATTCAAATTAACTTTGTACTCATTTTAAAAATAATTTCTAAAAAAGTTAATCTCAAAACTTGTCTCCTTATAGTAAACTTTAGCTACATTCAAGCAAACGTTAGTCAAGTAACATCTTAAAACTGATGAAATTACAAACAAAACTGATGATTACGTTAAAGATCTTGTTATGGAAAGCACCGACGACGGCAAAGACGTATCTGGAGTCGTCGTTATGCTCAGTTCCGAAGCGGAATTCGTCGATGACGGCAAACTGGAAAGAAGATCTATCACAAACAAAAAATAAGCGCATTTAAACCAAGTTATTATCCGTCGTAACTCGAATACAAGAAACGAATAAGTATTTAAAGTAAGCCTTGAACGTGTTTAATAATTTTATCGACCTCCTGCAGGCAGAATTCCCAAATCTGCCAACATCTCATCCGTTTCTGCTCGAAGATCCTTTTCATTTTTGACGGAACGAAGCGAAATGTCTTCGGCCTTCCATTAAATTTCATACAAAAAACATTGGAAAAATCAATGAAAACAAACAAACGAACAAGATCTATTGTTGTTTTACATCTTTCGCTTCTTTTTCTCGCTTTCTTCTCTCTTTTTCTTCACGAATTGCCTGAAGTTTGGCTTTTTTCCTTTCCAACTCAGCTTTTCTGCTGTCCGACATTTTCTCTTATTAACGCCTACAAAGAAACGGTAGGTGGCGCTACCAGCGCAATAATAGCGAATGAACGGATAAGAAATTTACACTTTTTAGATCGAATAATCTGCTGATTTCTTCCATTATTTATATTATTTCGTATCAAACGACAATGTAACACAGAATGTACACAGAACTTACTAAGAACGGTTCAACTTGTCGTTAAAATTGGTGCAAACGGGTCACAGACTCACACGAATGTCAGACATTTTTTTTTAAATTATCCAATACAGGAAGTGACTTAAGGAATGAGTCATTATGCACATTCCGTTATTCAACAATTGTCCAGCGGTGTGACGTCACTTTCATATATTTCTATGGATATCACGTCACACTGCTGGATAAATCGATAAGATAGCGGAAGTGGCAGATTGCCAATAGGGGTTAACTAATATGGCGGCGATGTTACCAACAATACAGGTAGCTCAACTCCTTCCTAGAAAAAACCGTCATGGGTGAGTGAGCTTTTTAATCTTCATTTCCTTCATCTTACATGTTATCTTTCTATTTGTCTTTCTAAAGAAAATGGTTAATTTCTTTTACAAGGACAGATGGATATACACTTCGTATGTAAATTTTAGACCCCCTACCATGGTCTAAGACGTAAATAGGTGTGTAATTAATGAACCATGCTGTGCACTGAACTAAACAATGGGTGCATTTCGTTACTCGGTTCTTTTCAAGCAGTCTGAGGATTCGTTACATAACAGCGATGAGATGCTATTTATATCAATATTGAAATAAAGGCAAAAATGGAATTGAATTGAATAAAATGAAATTGGGCCTATTTTTTTAAAAGATGAATAGATATAAATCCTAAACGTTGCTCCAAGAACCCTAAGTAACTGAATGCACCTAATAAGTTTATATATTAATTTAGGCCTACTTCTATAGAATTTCATAAAAATATTAACAAATACTAATCTTTATTATTTAGGGTGGTTTAGTATTTATTAAAAAAAAAGCTGCTGAACACTTTTGAGGATTTTTGTGATATTTATAGCCTTTCAATTTAATTCATTTAATCAAATTAATTTATTGTGGTTTTAGAGCTTTTGAGAAATTTTATGGAATGTTGATAATTTTGGGAGTATTTTCATATCATTTCACAACGGCATTTCCAAAAAAAACGCTAATTCATTGGCTCCTTTATTGCTTTTTTAATTTTTCAAAAATTTTTTTTTAAAAATTTATGAACTAAAAAGTTAATTTAGGACACATTTCCACAATGTAACAACTGTTAAATTTCAAGTTTTATAACAAGCCATTTCAAAATAGACAAACTTCCATAAAAAGTCTTTTTAAAGTTTTTCTTAAAGTTGTTTCTTTTCAAAGGACAGGACAACCAAAGTTCTTTCTAGTGACTTTTTTAAGTTTCAAAGTTTTTAAAAAAAAAGTCACAGACATTTTGAAATTTTATAATAAAAGGCATAAAAAGATCATCACATAAAATAATATTTATTAAGTGAACCAAAGTGCACGTTCTACCAGAATATATTATGCATATAATTAATTCATGTTAACGTTCAAAAAGTAGACATTTCCCAATAAATCCGCACAGACGACAGAAATGGAATCCTTCGCTGCCGAGACTCTTAACTGTGTTACGGGCGATTTGCAATGAAATTGTCCTACCTGAAAATATTCATTTTTAAGGAAAAAGTGGTTAAAAACGAAATGTTATCTGACTATTTTACCTGTTTGAGTTTTGCAGTCGTCGATGACGATAACTTCCAGATTCTAATTATTCCATCCTCACTTCCACTACAGAGGATAGACAAGTTATCGCATGAAGCAACATCCACGAACGAGAGTGTTTTTACGGCACCGCCAGCAATCTAATTTTAAAATAAAGTAAATTAAATTAACAAAAGGACAAAGACTCGATTTTTTTTTTCTCGTTTGTTTTTTAAAAAAAAAAACATTAACTCACTTTAATGGAATGTGTTTCTACCAATTGCGACTGTTTTGTATCACAGATTAAAATTTCTCCACTCGTCAATCCTATAAAATATGTTAACGATGTTTCGGAGTGGATTTTAACTTCCAAAGAACACGGCCAATGCCGCTTCGGATCCGCCTCTCTGCTTAGAACTTCGTACAAGCTTATTACTTGTTGTGGTGCCTTTGTTTAATAAAAACTTTTTTTTTCTTATACGAAGATCAAAGAAACCATAACTAAATTTTCAAACAAACCTCAGTAAAAATATCTTTGAAAGCGTTCCAAACACCGATGCTTCCGAAAGAATTGGCTACGATTAAATCGGATCTATTCGCGTACTCAATCACTTTTGTGTGTAGAATCCAACTTTTGATGCTGGGAGTTACATCCTTATATTGCCAATCCCTATATTGTCGCAATTATACAAAACATACAATAAAGTAGCGCTAACAATTGTTGTGTGCGTGCTATTTTCGAACCCACTTGTCAATGAATCGTGTGCGCCATTGTTTGCCGCTTTTTAAATTTAAACCACAGACGAAATTCTTTATTGTTCCCAAGAATAGTGTGCCTTTCTTTGAAGAGTAAACGAGGTTAAGGACTGGAAATTTCATCTCGTAGGAACTTTGAAGTCTAAAATTTAAAAAAAAAAAAAAAATGGAAATTCTCATTAATGATATACATAAATATTAAAATTATATTAGGTAATGTAGATAATTTGATGCTAATTTATTTTTAGGATCAGTTTGCATTTCAAAAAAAATCCAAAATTGATTAAAAAATAGAATAAAGTGAAAACTATTTAAAATTGAAAATCTGATAACATGAAATGTATTTCGGCACGATCCTTTAGAATAGCATACAAATTTCTTTCATTTTAAGATGGTTAATGAACATCTGATTTTCAAACTCTGATTGTTCTTACAGTGGCAAAATTGAGAGTAACTAGACCAAATTTTAGAAACTATAAGGCTAGAATCAATCACTTAACGATATTTTCATGTTGATATATCGTTCAAAATAAACTTTGTATAAACGAAAAAAACATTTATTTATTTTAAAATATATGTCAACATTAAAATAAGCTAAATTACCTTTTTAGTTTCTATATTTCAAATTTAAAAAAAAAATATTGTCTGCTTAAAGTTGTGTCATTTTTAAACTAAAGAGAAAAAATTAATTTTGAAATACTGTACATCAACGTGGAAATGCCCTTAAGTGATTGAGCTACCCCTCTAGTTTCTAAAATGCATTCAAATTTCTCTTCATTTTGCACCTGAAACAGAGAATAATTTAGAGTTCGCGAGGTAGGGTTATACTTTAAAAGCATCTTAACATGAAAAAATACTTTGCTCCCTTCCATTTCAAGTTAAACAGTTTCCATTTCCACTGTAATACTGTATGTAAATATGACGAAATTCGCTTTAGAGTTTACCTCATTTTTAAAGGTTTCCCAGCGTTATTATTGGTCTGCTTTTGCTGACTGAGAATATGCTGAGATTCATTGATATTGTATACATTTTTAAATACGTGAATGTCTTTCCAGCTGTTCTTAAACTTTTCAATGATTCCCCCCTTTATTTATAATTTCTGACGTGCCATGCAAGCCATGAAATTAACAATACTTTTAAATAGCATGATAAAAATAACAAAGAAATATTTAGAAAATCTGAATGTACGCCTAACTGTTTTTCTAAACAAATTTGGTGTTTTTAACCAAATTTCAAATTTCCTGAAAATTCCTGAGTTTTCATTGCCGATTTATTTCATTTTACCCGGTTTTAACCTAGTTTATGCTATTGGGTTGTCTTTTACTTGTCAAAGTCCCCTTTTTCTCAACTCTGTGAGAAGGGGTGTCCAAATTTTTTTTTAAATGGATTTTAAAAATCGCTTTTATAGATAAAAGATTAAATATTCTGTCACTTCAATATCTGAGCACAAGTTCTACTTACTCTAAACTGTAAGACATTTCGACTTCCAGCTTAACGTCATCCGCAAACAAGCTTCTATGCTCTACTTTCTTAGTAGAAAGTGTCTCGACAAACTTCCAAACCTTCACTTTGCAGTCATCAGAACCGGTAGCGAAGTGATTTGTTTTGTTTGTAATGAAAGTAACAGCTGTCACAGCTTTATCGTGAGCAGCCACTTTTTCAAAAACTAGGTTCCATTTTTGATCGATTTCTTTCCAGATTATAATACTGCCATTTCTAATTCCATAAAAAAAATATTGAGTGTTTTGTTCATCATCCTTTTGAACGCGTTTCACCATACCTGTCTCCGGTGACAACGAGGCTGCTAATTTTACTCTGTGCAAGACTCGTGACTTCGACCGGATGACCAAAATGAGTTTGAAGTGTTTCGCCGGTAGCAGACTTACTTAATATCACTGGTTTCCACACTTTGACTGTTTTGTCCAGTGAGGAAGTCACAATTCTTCCATCAGCAGAAGAACACAACGAGAGCACGGCATCCGAATGTCCATAAAGTGTTTCCTTTTCTTTTGCCTGAAACGTGAAAAGGAAATAATACGTTAAACTAAATTTGCATTTAAATATTATAACTTATTAATGCAATTTACGATGCAAGGTCTGAGAACTTCAATGACTCCATTCAAAGTTCCTCTCGCAATAAGAATATCTTGAAGTGAATCAGTCACCAGCTGCAACTGTTGAGTCTTTGTCATCGGCTCGGTTTCCTCGTCAATCATATCGCTCCAGTCATCTAAAACAAATTATAAGATGTTTCACAAACAAAATAAATACAGCATGAGACAACAGAAAGAAAAAAACAACAAATAGAATTAAGGTGGTTTTGAAGTGCAAATGAACCTCGAACTCTGATTATTCTGTCTCTCAGATGCAAAATGAATACAAACTTGAATGTGTTTTTGAGACTAGAAGGATAGTTCAATCACTTAAGGTTATTTTCATATTGATATCTTTCAAAATAAGCTTTCCATGTGAGTTTAATGAAAGATATCAACATAAAAATACACTTAAGTGATTTAATTACCCTTCTACTTTCTAAAACACTTCCTAGTTTCTCTTAATTTTGCTTCTGAAAGCCAGAATAATCACAGTTCGAAATTTCATCTTAAATAAGAATATAATATGTGTAATTTACGGTTTTTGTCTTGATTTTTGAATAAAACTCCGATTGCACTTTCTTCCGATCCAAATATGGAACAGATACGTATTCCATCGGCGCTCCACACCTCTAACGTTCCATTTTTAGCTCCGGTAATGATAACTGAATCCTAACATGAACAAAAAAAAGTAACAATGACATCAATTGCAAGTATTGCAACCACTGAGGGCAATGACATACTAGAAGTACTCACAGATGATGTCAGAGACATAATAGGAGCATCAAATCCTTTTTCTGTCCACACTTTATCACCACTCAAAGAATTCCATGCAGACATAGATAAATCACACGAAGCCGTGACCTAAGAATTCAAAAAAAAAAAAACTTTAGTGAATTTCTCTTTTAAAAAAATGAAATTTTATAATAACTTGATACAAAAATCATTGTATTTTTTATTTATTATTGTTCTTGACATGGTGCAGAAAAAAAAGAGACACTGAGAACGTTTTTATAAAACAAGTTGTGGATAAAATGTCAAAACTCACTTGAAACTTGAAGGATAGAGAAAGGTTCATAGATTACAGGTTACAGTGAAAACCGTTTGACACGAAAACAGATAATCGGATAACACCAAATATATTTTTAGTCTCGACCCGCAGTATAGGACGGTTTTCCATGTACACTGTATTTTAATTTGATTAAGACGATACGGGTAACACGAAAATATTGGTTAACATGATAATTGTTCTAGAACCCATTAATAGAAATCTATGTTAAATCCTTTTATAAGATGAAACAAATTGGACCTCGATTTCCAAATTTGCTTGTGTTATTTTATCTTTGTAAAACCACCTTTTTCATTCACTAAAAACACAAATCAGTGGTTTTGTTTTTTGAAGTCGCGTTTTTTTTTTGTCTTCATCCATCTTACATGCATACGAATATGTACAATATTTATATGAATTACGGATTTTTATAAAAAAAAATTATGGGCAGAACCAAAGTGTAAGTTTTAAATAATTAAAAAAATGTTCGCATTATGCTGTATTTTAATTGCAAATTCTTATTGTATAAAATATGTATAGGTTATATAATGTATGTAACATACAATATTTTAAATCATTTTCTTTTAACACGAAATTCGGTTAACACAAAAAAATCTTCTAGTCCATTCAATTCTGTGTCAAGTGGTTTTTACTGTATTTTTACGATGTTATCTTTAAAAAGAACATTCTTATGACAGTATAAAAAAATTACGCACGTTTACCAACACAAACAGTTTTAAATTGCTATGTGAGCATAGAAAGTTTATTTTAAAATGTATTATCAGGAAAATTTAGCTATGAACCTGCTAGTTCTGAAATTCCCACCTCCAATAAAACAGTGCTTTTTCATTTTTTTCTCCACCATAAATCTAAACAATTTTCGTCACCTTAATAACAAATAATGTTACGAACCAACAAGTTGTTCTTTTGTGAATCCACTACCCAACAACAGGAAGTTATCACATCGGTATGACAATTAGGAATGACAAGTGACGAATCGGGAGTTCCATGTACGTAGCCGCGACCAGATGGATTTAAAACATTCGAACTCCAAATCCGAGCAGTCTGGTCAATAGAGGTGGTTGCAAACGCAGTCTTAGATACATTAAAAACGATCGACGTAATCGATCCGTTATGAATGCTCCATATGTAAAGAGGTGCAAAGGTTTTAGACCTAAAATATTAATTTTACTTTAACGATACAGCTCTATGAATAAGTTTAAATGCATATACTTCTTAAGATTTGACAGTCGGTACACAGCGAGCTCGCCGTGCTCAGATCCAGACACGCAAGTGGATTTTGTCGATGCTACGGCAGTTATTGCTGAAGTTTGACCGATAAGAGTCGCCACAATTACGCCACAATCATTCAAGATCTATCAGAAATACATCAGCATTCAATTAATTTAAACACTTTATTTGTAACTAATGCACGATGATAATAATTATTTTATTTATTTTACTTGAAGAAGACCGTCTTGCAATCCAATGACGCCTTCCGAATTATCTGAATCAGAAAGTCGATGCATGCAAGTGACCGCCACTCTGCCACACTGAGAACTCCACTCAATCTTCCCTGTTTTTTTTTTGGCAAAGTAAATACAAATAACATTATTGTAAAATGTATCATATGTAGATTGTAGAAGTGTCCTTGTCAGAATAGTCACGTTGCTCTCACTGCTACGTACAATGCAAGTAAATTTGCAAACGACGTTCATTTACATAAAGACCTTATACAAAGTAAATGTTAACTTTTTATAAACAACTTTTAGAATGTATTAAAAGCATTTTCGCGACGATATGTTTAAGAATTATCTTTTTATAGCAAACTGAAAATCATTTTTCACAAAAACATGATGTAAAAAATGTAAACGTTGAAGGTTCCAACACCTTTGGGAAGACTATATTACCATGCAAGTGCCACATGTAGGCCTAAAATAAAAAACAGTTCAATCAAAAATAAATATGCATGAAATGCACAAATTTGCATATATGCTCGTATTTCACTTATTTCTTTCAACAATAAAAAACTTATTTTTGGTCATTCTGATTTTGCTTTTTCTGTTACTGCTTCTGATGATTGTTGTTTAATTGCTCCAAAAATTAATTAATTGAGCTTTTTTTTATAAAAAATAAATTTCAATTTGCATAAAACTAACAATTTATTTGCATATTTTGCATTTTTTTTTTGGGGTAAAATGCATAAAAATGCACAATTTCTAAAAACAACTTCACATTTCTGAATTTTTACTTGCATCAAGGTTTTGGCTTTAGTGTTCAATTTTAAGAAGTTTATTATTAAAGCTATCATTATCAAAAGGACTCTTAACATAGCCAGTCACAACTAAAGTTTCTAACAACTTTGAATATTTTGTTAATGATACTTATTAAAAACGTTTACATTCCCATGAATTCAAAGTTACAGTTTAGCCATCTTTGAATAAAAGGAGAAGAACGTGACTTTTCTTTGCATGACAACTTTAAAGTTTCTTGCATTCACCAGTTGCCATGTTAATTCTTTGAACACATCCAGAGTTAAACCCAGCGATAACAGTAATGCCATCCGGTAAAAGGATAAGTGCAGACAAAGCCACACTCCCTCTTGCATCAAATGTATTTAAAACATCCCCCAATTTGGACGAATAAATCTATTGAAACAAAGAACACAAGTTTGTTAATGGTGATTTCAAATTAAATGACTTCAGAAATTCAATGAAAAAATACGTGAATATTTCTGGTGGCTCCAACTGCCAAAATGTAACTTCCAGATGGTGAAAAACTGACATTGGAAAACGGAAACACAGTGCAGATAGTTGAAATCTTAATTAAATAATAATAATAATGAAACTAATAATTACATAACTTCTAAATTGTTCAGATTAATTCTAATAGTGAATATGGTACCTGAAATCCGTATTTAAATGACCAGAATTTCAATGTGCAATCCAAAGAACACGAAACAATATATTGGCCATCGTGTGAAACATTTAGTGAAGACACCGAGGCCTTGTGGCCGTGAAGAATCTGAATTATTTCGTTAAAATTAAGGTTACTTTAGTTGTCGTGAGGTGAAGTGACACATGTATAAGTCAGGCTGGAATCAATTTTTTTAAAAAAAATTCGAGACTCATTTGAAACTAGAAGATTAAACGAACATATGAAGATAACTTCACAATGATATCGTTACAAATACTTTTTACGGGCATTTTAATGAAATGTATAAATGGAGAGACGGCTAGTGGCAGCCTCCTTTTAAAAAGCAATACAAAGTTTATTTTTAAAGATATAATAATGAAATTCCTTTCAGTATTTAGATATGAACTATTCCTAGTCAGATTGAAGTTTTGTCTTATGGGAGAAAAGAAATTTAAAAATTAAATTGAAAATAATAGTGTAAAAGTTTTAGCACCTTTGTTTATCTTTTCTAATTTCTACAAAATTTGTTTTGACAAAAAGGACCAAACCAAACTCGATTTCAGTCAAATTTAAGAAATCAGGACTAACGTCAACCATTTATTTTTTCGAACTCTGATTATTCTGTCTTTCAGGAGTAAAAAACTCAAGAGTGTTTTCAAGTTGTTATATTTCAAAATAAAATTTTTATATACAAACATTAAAAAATATCGTCAGATTAAAAATGGATCAATTTAAACTCACATAAAAAGCTAATTTTGTAAGATATCAACATCAAAATACCCTCAAGTGATTGATTACCCTTATAGTTTCTAAAACACTTCCAATATTCTCTTTATTTTGCACCTGAAAGATATAATAATCACAGTTTGAGAATCGTTTACACTTTAAAACCACCTTAATCCACCTGACATTTTCAAAATATTATTATTACAAAATACTAACAGCTATTCGTTTCATTTCAACTAAATCCCAGATTTTTATGACTCCATCCCAACTGCCTGTGGCGATTACTTGCCGTTGCGGGTGGAATGTAACGCAATTATATGGAGACCTACAAATTTATAATAAAATATATTATCACAAATGAAGAAAACGTAATTATGTAAGTTATGACTCTGATATGACCATTTGTCATCCACTTCGATAGATGATATTTGTTTTCCATTTGTGAAGCTCCACAGGCGAATAGAACTATCCGATCCGACGGATACCAATGTTTTGCCACTTGGATCGTAACAACATGCCGAAACACTTCGGGTGTGTCCTGCGAGAACAAATACTCTACAAAACAAAAGTGTGCAATAAGTTTCGAAACTAAAAGGTTTAATAAATGATCAAATATAGTTAACATAATTTACCTGTGCCCATCTTGGACATCCCAAATGCTGATAGTTGTATCACGAGATGAACTGACCATTCTCATGTTAGAAACAAACAGAACTTGAGTAATTGAATCTGTGTGTCCGGTAAATGATCGCATTTCCTGATTGCAGTCAAAATATAAAAATAATTTTTATTTATTTTAGGTGATTTTTAATTTAGTGCAAGTTTTATGCAGTTATATAGTTAAACACAACAGCCAAACTTTTTTTTAAAAAAAAAACAGTTTTACAAAACACGGCTTTATTAAAGCATTACGTATTTAAGAGACCCAAACATTCGGAAGTCTTTGGCGTTCAGCAGGATAGCCCTCTTTACTCTCTCTCTAGTATTAATATCGCGGTACGAAGACACCAGTATTTAAAATCATTACTTATTTAAACTTGAATAAATTATACAATTGATTTTTGTTATCAGTTGAATTAATATATCAATATGGCACAGAAAATATTAAATATTTTGCTCTTACTGATAAACTGCAAGTGAAAATCTAATTAATTAAAAGCTTTTTATATCATTTTGCACCTTTCAAGTACTAAACACTTTATAGTTGCTTTAAGATTTGTGCGGTTGAAATTAACTCAATCAAATAAGTTACACATCTTCCTAAGCATACGGCACGCAGCTCAAAGTAACATAAAACAGCATATAGTGAAGTTTTACCTTTCCAGTGTCTATACAGTACAGCCGAGCAACATTGTCTTCACCAACACAAACATGTCTTCCATCTGGAGACATAGCAACAGTAAATATGGGCTGCAATAGAAATTAATTTGTAAATGAACTAAACATAATATGCAAATAATATCTATGTTTTAACCTTAGTAAATCTCAACGATAACTGGCAACGGTCATCCGTATGCGGTTTGTTCATCCATTCTACTGGCAATACATGAGTCTTCTTTCTTAAGTCCAAAAGTAAAGACTTTGCCTGTGAAGACACAGCATCACAAGAACTAGTCTCGTTCAATGCCTGTTGAATTGTCAGCTGTGGAGTCTCTTTCAGAATATCGATATTTCGCGAAACAAATGACCTGTACTGTTTCATCTTTTCGATATCTACTGTTTCATCCATACGTCTCAAATCCATCAATGCGCAAAGAACAAGAGACGAGACGTATTCATCCAACAACTGGCAAAGAAGACCAGCTTCGGCTTTTGACTGAACAAAGTTCAAATTGCACAGAACATTTTCAGCGTCTCTGTAGCAACCGCCAGCAAGTAGGTGGCTAACGATGTTGGCCAGTGCTCGTGGAACACATCTAGACCATGATCCGTCACCGGAATCATCACCGATAGCCCAAAAATAACCTGGTTTATTAAACAACACATGCTAAAACGAAAGTAAAATGTATGTGTCAGAGTAATGCACAACAAGCCATACCAGCTAATAAGAGATGAATTTTATGTTCACTGGAAAACGTGAACGTCGTCTTCTTGTACCTCACTCTTATAATTTGTACCACTTTTGAGTGAGCCACACGAAGTGGTGCATCTCTATTTTAACAAATCAACAAAAACCGTTATTTATTTATTTTTGGAGGATGATGCAGAAAAATCAAAATGCTTTAAAAAAAAACTTAAGGTGCTTTTATAGATGTTTTTGGAAGCAAAAATGACAAGCTAACTTTTTTCAGAAACAGAAACTTCAGAAACTTGTAGCACACTCAATCGGATCGGAACTGTCGGAGCAGAACGATTTGGAATATTTTGGTAACAAACATTTCAACGGAGCCCTACCGGCATGACGTTTCCAGTCTGATCCAAGCTAGTGTGTGGGGTTCCACTAAAATGCTTGTTACCAAAATATTGTAATTCGTGGAAATAATTTAAAAAATAAAAATGTTATAGTAATTTGATAATGATCCGTTTTCAAGCTTTTTTTTTAGATCAACATTTTATGAAAATTATTTCGGTCATTTTTAAACTGTCATAAAAAGTTTATTTTGAAAGATATTATCATGAAAAAAACGTTTAGCAATATCATCTAGTTTCTAAAATACTTTGAATTTTGTTTGTAAATACATCATTTTTTTTGACGATGTCTAAAAAAAATGTTATGCTAGTTTGAAAAATAACAAAAATCTCTATTTGTTGATGACTAATTATGCTCAAAAGCCAAAACACCATCATAAACATTATCTGTGCATCTTCTTTTCCCATTGCTTTAAGTTTAAAATAAAGTTCATAAGTTTGCTTCAAAAATCATTCTACTCGTATTTTCTGCACCATTTAAAAAGTAAAATATGTTCTGCATTCAGCCTGCAACTGCAATAAAATAAAAATTATAGAACGTACACAGGATGATCGGCAGGTAAAACAAGGCCATAAAGCGATCTCATGAGTCTCGAGAAGGTGGCACGAGGAATAGCCGTTGCAACCGATTTGATAGCAACCTGCTTCACTTCCTCCAAACGCACCACTTTGTTTTCGGCAAACTTCTTCTTCAGACAAAGAAGTTCGTAAAGGTCTTCCTCGTATAATCCCTCTCTACAGACTACAATAAACGCTAAAGCTCCCTCTATAAGATCGACTCCAAAGTCAATTTCTAAACGATCGAGTGATGATTTTAATAACCCTTCTATTGTAGAACCCATTCTGGTAATGTGGCTCGTCACCTATTTACAAGTAGATGTCATCAACGATAGTCAAATTCATAAATTCAGTTGGAACGTTTTCTACCTTTTCGAAAATGCCGAAACTTCTCAATTCCTCGCACGCAAAATGGATGTAAAGTGGTGACCCAGAATCGAATTTCGAAACTAACACTCGTAGTTGATTATTAAAGCCTCTTTCATCCAGGACCTTACGATGCTTAGACAACATCTTCCTGACAAGCTTCAAAGAAAAAGAAATTCAATAAGGATTTTGTAGAAGCAAATTTTTAAACAAATAATTTCCTAGAAGAGTTTTTGTAATTGAAAATAATCAAATTTCATGTTTTTGGTACCAACTTCAAGTCAAAAACAAAAATTAATATTTACAACTTCACTTACTACGTAAGAGCATATATTCTACTTTCTACCAAATTAAGCATTTTTTAAGTTGCTTCTAAAAAATTGGATGTCTACTCTGGCACATTTTTATTTTGTTGAGGTCAGGGCCATAATAAGGATATGAAAGGCCCCTGTCCAAAGTATATTGCAAGGGCTCCTTCGGTGCCTTTTCTGTTTCAGAATTGAGTGTCTTCACACTTCAAACAATTGGAAATTTCAACTGTTTGTAATGTTATATCATTCGGACTTCAAATTTGTAACTTTTTAAAAGTGCCACATAAATGGTTTAGAAAATCAATCTTAAATTTTACACCACATTTAATAATAATATGCAGATTCTAAAATGTTTAAGGAACGTCATAATTTTTATTATGAATTTTCAGTATTGCATGTTGTCGTTTAGGGGTCCTTTAAGAATGGCCCTGGTCTGGCAGACCAGTAAAACCCTTGGGAGCTTACTGGTCCACCAGATCTATAGTTATGGCCCTGTTTGAGATTCCTAGGCGTTGTGACATTTTGACGCCCCTGGTGTTCAAATTTTTCTTTTCAATAAATTGAAAACTCACTTAAAAACAAACTATTATTCAATTGCTTTATTTCTTTAAATAAAATTTGAAGTCATCTAAAAAACTAATGTAGGGCTCTATAAAGTTGACTAGTGTCAATTTTTGGAGCCCTATAAATTTGGGGGCAATGGGCGCGCGCACCTACTGCATCTAGGCCGAACACTTTGTAAATCTTCAACAGAATAATCTTAGGAAGATCACTGAATAAACTGACAAATAACACACTGAATTAATTGATAAAAAACACCCCGAATAAATTAATTGTAACGCACAAAAAAAAAAGAATTTTACCTCCATTCTGTCATAATATTCCATCGGACCGACAGTAAGAACCACCTCCGACGTACGAGAAAGAGATCGATGTAAAATACCGTTCTCGGTGACACTACACACAATATTCACTCCCTTATAATTAATTAGAAAACAAAAATAATTAATTTTTGTTCGCAACATTCGAGCGAATTAAGGTTGAAAAATGAAATTACACTTGGTAAATTCATGTTTAGCCATTCTAAAATTTTTGATTGCTGTTTTTCTTCGAGTATGTCCAAACCGTCGAGAAATATGTACAGTTTTTCAATCACAGTAACAGTATTATTCAAAAGTGTCACCAACTCCGAAACAGAACCTCTAAAATAGAAAAAAACATCAATTTAATGGAGTTATACATTATCGCTAAGACACTTAGAAGCAAAACCTATTTTCATCTGGAATGTCAACATCACAGCTAGCAATCTTTTTGATTTCGTCACAAAGATAAGCAATGGTCTGCATAGCATTTGCAGGAATGTTCGAGGCTCCGATAAAACAGAATATCACAGGATATTTAGCTTGAACTAAATGTGCAAGATGACCCTGCACGACATAGACAACACAATCATTTACTTTTATTTGACACATTATTATTTAACATCACATCACGAGTAACAACCATTAAAGAAGTTTTTCCGATCCCTTGCTTTCCGCTGATAACGACTTTTCCCGATTCGTTATTTAGCAAAACTTTCTGAAATGTTTCAATCAGTCGTTGTCTTCCAATAAATGTTTCATAGGCCTTTTTTGCAAACGCCACATGAAGGGCACTTTGGTCCACTACGAACTTGTTATTACTTTCTGACTAAAGTAGAGAGAGAAATGAACTTTAGTAAACAATAGAGTGCCTATAACTCCCATTTACTTTGTATTGCCTAACTGCATAAAATAAAATACTCCATATAGTTACCTCATTATAAGATGGAGCTTGTGACGTCAAAGAGATTGACAAAAAATTACGTTTGTGTCATTTTTGCGTAATTAAAATGGGTAATAACAAAGAAATGCAAGAACCCTTTTCGTTAAACTGTTGAAAACGTTTGCTATTATCCCTTTTCCATCAGACTAAATGATACAATCCTAAACTTTTTGTCAACACCTCTGACGTCGCAAGCTTCATCTTACAGTGAGATAACTATATATTCATGCGTTGCAAATTTCTGAAAATTACCTCATTCGCATAAATGTTTTGCAAAGCATTCCACAGGTTATTAAGAACTCGTTGTCCGAACTCCTCAAGATCGATAGTCATTGGTTTACCATCGATAATTCCTCCCCATTTACAATGATACCTATGTAGATTTCAAACAAACCATATCAACTGAAAATCTTGCAGAATAGTTATCGCAAGACGACAGATACCCGTCGAAGACTTCGAGGCCACTATTTCGAACACGATCTTTCAATTTCTTCAACTTCTCGCTGTTTTCATAGTTTGTCTCACTAAAGTTTTCAACAAGATGGCCACGAATATTCCTAATAAATCACATTTTTTTTAGGTTTTTTTTAATAATTACCTTAAGATGAATCAAAATTAATGTCTATGTGTTTGAAGTGAATGTCTACTTTTTAAGCAACATTCAAAAGTTCAAAGTTTTGTTAAAACTAGAATGATAAACAAACATGCCAAAACAATTTTCATGTTGATTCCTTAAAAAATATGAGCATAGAGTACTTTCTACAGCAGTTTAAATTAACAAGTTCTATAAACATTTTTCATTTAAAAAAATATTCTCATAACACGTTCACTTTCATAGCTGCATGTTACGAGCATATTTTCGCCTTTTTCAAACTGTAATAAAAAGTTTATGTTGAAAAATTAAACGCAACTTAGTACACCTGCACGCACGAGAAACATGCAGCAGGGGAAGACATTATGAAAAAAAAAAACTATTCTAGTTTCTAAAACACTTTGAATTTTTTCGTAATGTTTTCTCCTGAAAAAATGTTTACTTGAAAACCTTAATTTTTAGCAGAACCACAGTAGAAAATTCAATTCTTAAACACATAGATCAGAATTCTACAATCATTATGACATAAAATAAATCACAACATACTGATGGAATGTGTTGTCTCTCAAAAAGAAGAAAGCTCTCCCTTTCATCCTATCAGCAGAAGCCAAAGCAGCAAAATGAAATTCGAGTTCAGTGATTGAGGCACCTTTCGGATAACTCTTGAGCCAATCCATTTCTTTGTTCGTTGCGTACGAATCGTACGATTCAAGAACAGTGCCATACCTCTCACCCAAAATACCAACGAATAACTGGCATTTAGTTATTTCACTCAGACAAATTTCTAAAGCTCTATAAAGTGATAATGCACAAAAAATGAGACATTTGTTGTTGAGTAAAATATGTAATCTATATAATCTTTTCAACTTGTCATTGTTCGCTTCTTCGTCTGTAATTCCCCATCGCAAATCAACTTCGTGAACATCTAGAAATAAACTTCTTGCACGGCTTCTCAACTCGGGAAAAATGTATCGTATAAGTAGATCCCTTTCACCGTGCATGTCCAAAAAAGTTGAAGATATGAAAACTTTCACGGTGCGCCACCTTTAAAATAAAAAAAAGGTTTAAGATAAAAAACAGAATTGAAAAAAAATATTGTGTTTCTTACTTTGGAATAATACAGCTGTCGATAGTTTCCGGCAACAAAACATTCCTCTTTGCGATCTGGTTCAGAAGAGACTTCGGAAGCTGTTTCAAGTTATATTTTGTATCAATTCTATCAATATAACCGATACGACCACCGTTGCCACGTTCGGCAATAAATCTGCATTGCAAAAACATCAAGAACAATTTAATTATATCCAACATGTTCTTTAAAATGTAACTCGAGTAAACACATTTAAGGTGCAAATCGACATTAAGTTCCCTAGATTTTTCGAAGCAATTTCTAAAAGAGATTCAAAGTTATTTGAAAAGTAAAAAAATAATGGTATTTTCGTAATTTAATATTTTTGAAAATAATCTTTTTTTTTCTTCTGATAATTTAGAAAACACAATTTGCATTTTTTTGCATCGAATTGGGCAACATAAAAAAGAAATACAAAAAATCGTGTTTTAAAGTTTCTTTTCAAAGCTATTTTCGTGAGGGAAATTCCTACCCTGTTTCAAATAATAAACTTAAATTTCTTTTTAAAAAATTGCTTCAAAAAAGCGAAGTATCTTTAAAAAAATAGATTCAGAATTTTTTGTTGTTTTATTTAAGGATTTCTTTGTATAAAAAAAATACATGCCGTAATATGCTGTCGGAGAACCCCGCTAAATAAACGTCATTTTCATCCAGTTTTCTATCAGATTCACTATTCACAACGAGAAATTTATTCACGTTAAACATTTTAATTACAATCAACTCTGAAGTTTTTCACTAAATACATTGCAAAAGATTATCTAACGAAACAACTTTTTTTATTGATAATAGTTATTCAAAATGAATTCAAAAGTTACTAGGAGTTTTTTTTAATAATACGAGGCTGTAGTTGCAATTATTCAAGTATACAGTGGAAACCGTTTAACACAAAATGGAATATTTTTTCGCGTAAAGATTGTTTATAAACAACTCATTAAGAACTTTAGATTCATTTGTCTTTCAGCAGCAAAATTAAGAGAAACTAGAAAGTGTTTTATAAACTAGAAAGGTAGCTCAATCACTTAAGGATAAAAATTAAAAAATACATCGTCTCCTTAATTGAACACCCCTTCTAGTTTCTAAAACACATTAAAGTTTCTCTTCATTTTGTATCTGAAAGACAGAATACTCGAGAGTTCGAGAGGCGTTTACATTTTTAATAACCTTAAAAAAATTGTTATGCCATTTTAAAGGACCAGACCAAAAACATATTTCTTGTTATCCGATTTTTCATGTTATTCCTTTTCGTGTTAAACGTTTTCCCACTGTAGTTATAAATTATTCAGAAGCAACGTTTAAAAAAACTCAAAAAATTGCAATGTGTTTCGTGAGTGAAAGCACTTTTATGACAATATATTTCAAATAAAACAATTTGCAAATGACAATTTTCGTTTTAAAATGTTTTGTTGTCAATTAGTCCATCAAAAATAAGATAGTCCAAACAAAAACAATCCTTGCCGTTTCCAAAGTGTTGTAACTTTTCAAATCGATAGGCCTATAATTGGAATTTCTTTGCTAAAAATAACTAAATACTTGAATCACTGAAACTATACAAAAAAATCACAAAGACAAACCTCCAGTTGCCCAACAAACTAGAACAAACTATTGCAATATGAAAACAAAATATGCACAAACAACAAGAAGAATAACTAGTTACTTGTTATTCGAAGCTGCTAAACCAACGGTGACATAAAGTAATTTGTCGTTTACTTGTAATCGGTACTTTGACACAAAATGCCTAACCACACTCACTTCTTCCTTGTTTGTGAACACAATCACATTGTCAATCTGAAAGAAAAATGAAACAAAAAAAAAAAGAAAAGAAATCGCTTTAAAGGCCATTTTACACCGGAGGTAACATTGCTGAAAACGTCTTATTAGCAAAGTTTTTAACAAATGTTAAAAATCGGCCTATAAAATGTTATTCACTTTTGTTATCAACATTTGTTGATAACATTTCCTATTAACAGTATTAAAAGTCTCTAGAAATGTTAATAACATTTTGTTATTTTCTTTCGTTAACATTTTGATAAGAATGTTGCTAACTTTGTCTGGAGGCGGTCCTGATCAAAGGATGTTCATAAAAAAATGTTACTAGCAAGTTATTTCTGCTGTCAACGCTGTTAATAACATTCTACTAGTGGATTTGTTTAGTGCTGACTTGCTACCAACATTTTTTTGGCATTTTATCGACATTTACCAAAACAGTCAAAAATTGTTAATTAACATACTTGTTTTTAACATTTTGTCACTAACAATGTTTTTGCTATTTCTTCGGTGTGAATCGGCCTTCACACTTTTGAATCATACATAATTAAGGCCAATACGATATGTATATAAAAATTCAGAATTCTGAAATTCTTTTTTTAAAAATTGTGCATTCTATGCAAAGTGAAAACAAACCCAAAATATGCAAAAAAAAAATTGTTTGTTGTTTGCAAATATAAAATAAAATATTGTATAGAAAAAGCACAATTAATTAAATGTTTGAAGTAATTAATACCTGCAATCGTCAAAAGTAATAAGAGAAAATGCAAAATCAAAATGATTCAGTTTTAGAAATCTTTTTTGGAGGATTTTTTTTTCTGACACCAATTTCTGCGATTTGCGCATTTTTATTTAGGATTAGAGTGATTATCATTCTACAGTATGGGGTACCCAAACGGGGTTGGAACTATGAATATGAATTTTGAGCATTTTGTGCAAACGTTTGGTCTTATACATAATTCCAAAAAATTTGTTTACACAATTTTTTAGAAACACATTTAAAAATAAATTTAAATTATGTTTAAAAACTAAAGTAAATAAATAAGCTTAAAATATATGTATTTTTCATGACGACTTATTTTTTTAAATACACGCTTTATGAAAAATGGACGTTTTTCAAACAACTAAGTGGGGAGATAAATCAAAACAAAGTTGGCATCTTCAAAATGTCATAAAAATGTATTTCAAAATGAGTTAACATTACTCATTTCTTTAGTCTAGTATTAAGTAAGTATTAGTTTCTTAAAGTTTTTTAAAGTTTCTCGCCTTATTAAACAACAAGTTACTTTCAAGTATTAGTCCCACTTGAGTAGCACAGTTTATATTGTTTGAAGTTGAATATCTCAGAAAATATAAAATTTACACAATTTTAAACTTAAGGTATTTGTTAGCAACATATAAAAATACAGTCGTGCAAAACATTAAATAAATTGGTAGAGAAATTTAAAGTAATTGAATTTTTAAAGAAAAACGTTCAATAATTGTTTCCCCTCTGAAAAGTTACAATTTTTAAAATTTTAGTAATTACTTTTAAAATTCATTTTCAATTTCATTTTTTTTTATGTTTCGCATTAAACGACGACATACATTTCAGAGCTTTGTCACACGAACTACTTTGTAGTGCGAGTTCGACTGCTAGATGAAGTCGGCGTGTGGATCGTGTGCAAAGAAGGTCTGGAGTCTTTTTATAGCAATACAACGTCAGCCACAACACAGCCACCTCCGACAACATTTTGCAGTCGAACTCGGCCGCTCAAAAGTGGTCCATATGCCAAGTATCTTAAGTCACGCCACTATGTAATTTTGGCGACAAATTTGGGGCTTTATAGTTCTGATTCCTGAGGCAAACTATATTATGTATATGACTTTAATGCATACATATGAATTAGGGTTTTTTGTATTAATAAGACAAAGGGTTAGTATTGTACACTACCAGACAAATGTTTTCAATGAAACTAAATTGAAATAATGTTTTCATTTTTAATTCACACATTATAATTAAATGACCCGTAATATTTGCATACATGACATTTTAATTCTATATATGTAACCATCATTATTGTCTTAATATATTGTTGTGTGAATAAATATTTGAATAACGTGTCAGTGAGTAATTGTTCACTTGGAACAAAAACACGTTCAATTATTTATGAAATATGAACAATAAAAAAGAATTGACGACAAAGACAGAGGAGAGGCATAAATAAAGTTATGACCACCGTCGTCAAATACTCGGTATTTTACTCACAAAACATAAATATATCTACAATTCACTTTAGCTTATTCGAAATAAGACATTTTTGGCATTTGGTATTTTTTCTAAAAGGGCCATGTGTGCGTGTTCAAAACACATTGTAAGAATTTTCAACATTGGCAACAAGCAAAGCTTTGTTTTGTACCATCACTTGTATTTTAGACTTTTCTTTCTTCTGCTGTTGCTGCTTTTAACTAACTAAAGTTTAAACTTTGCAAAGGATGAAATTCTGAATATAGAAACCCATTCATAATGAATGCAAACAAAAAAGTGCATTACTAATTAAACCAACCGTGAAAAAAAAAACCTTTACTAACAAACATGCCGAAGAAGTTCAGTGCTCTACTCTCAACTGATTCGTTTAAGTTATTTTTGGAATGAATAATAATTGTAACATTATTAGTATAAACCATATTTTTTTTAAAAAAACCACTCCAGTTTTTGGGTCTCGATTGAGAGTTTTCAGTTAACAGCGTTTCATATAAGATTTCCACAATATGAAATAACTGTACTTCTTCAAAAACACTGAAGTTTTGTGTCTCGATCGAGAGTTTTAATCACTTCGTGAATGATTTCTATTTTTTACCGCAACACGAAATAATAATGGTAACCTTTTAACTATTTATTCGTCTCTCGTTCGCAGAGTGTTCACAGTGAAACAAAAAAAGTTCATGAATGATTTTTAGAAAATGACTTAAGAATGCCTTCTGGAATATTTATTCTGTTCCTCACATTAGGCTTCATCATGGACACCACTATGTCCATGATGGACTGGAAAAGATCATCTAGTTTATCAAAGCATCCTTGCATGTTTAATGCACTCTGCACTTGCAGTAGTCCAGGTCCCAATCTTGGATTAGTACAATGCATTAACACTCCATTGGCAAATGTACCCCTACTAAATGCAAGCACAGTGTTTATATTGCATTTGGAAAACAACCAACTTCACTTTCTCGATGAAGCCAAACTTCTTAACACCGAGATGCGAATACTTCGAATACGACACAACCCGATAACAAGGTACTTAGTTATATTTTAAATGGAATATTGTACGCAAATTCGACATGAAGTATATGTCTGTCTAACATAGGGGCAGAGATTGAATTCCTTTAGCGAATTCAGGTGGTTTTAAAGTGTAAACACTTTCTCGACCTCTGATTAATCTGTCTTTCAGAAGCAAAATTAAGAAAAACTTAATATCGTTTTAGAAACTAAAAGGGTTCATATTTTAAAATATTTTTTCTTAAATTTCTCAGTCTTTCAGAAAACAATTTCGCAAGTTTCCAACATTCTTTACGAGAACTAGATCTTCAACATAACCAACTTCATTTCTTTCCAAAACAAGCAACACAACACCTTGAAAGACTTAAAAGTCTGGATTTAACTGGTGAGTGCTGTTATAGGACCATATGAATAAAACAAATGTAAAATCTTGTAAATGCTGTAACGTGCCATATAAATGAAAAGATTAAGCAAAAGCTTAAAAGTAAAATCATTTACTCACATTCTACACATTAATTACTACCAATGTGCAGAAATGTTAGAGAATATTCAAGTAATGAATTAATGTAATTACTTTTAAAACTTTGTTTTGTAATTTGTAATTAACTACATTTTCTAATGCAAAATGCAATTATGTACTTGTTAATTCCTTTTCACATTTTTTTTTGTTTTTATATTTTTAAAACTATTTTTGTCCTCAAACTAGAATTTACGTTAACTATTATTGACTACTGTCAAACAGACTAATGTACTTTTTAGCTTTGACTTTCTATATCCAGTTTTGTAATTGTCGTTTAGCAATTGTATAATTAACTTGTTTTCCACTGATGTAATTATAAACTGCGATTAATCACTTTGAAAAGTAATCTGTCCCATTATTGATCATTGCTATTTGGCTCCTTTGCCAGATTTTACGTTTTTCCAAAAGCATGTAGAAGTACCTAGATAGACCGTATTTGTGGTATTTGGTTACATGCATGAAAGACTTTTTTTTAAAAAAAACTTACAACAAATATTTATGCTCATTTAGTATTAAAACAAAAGCCTAATTGCTTATCGGCATCAAGATCAACGCGTCCATTGTATGTTACTACGTTTGACATCTTTGTTGACTATAACACTTCCATTGCATTCAATTTAGATAGCATTTACTTTATCTATAGCATGTGATAGCATTATGACTAGCATTTGTTTTTGTTTGTACTTTTTATTTTTAAGAATATGCTTCCTTTCATTTCAGGAAACGTCATTCTGAGCGTGCAGAAAGATGACTTTCATGGTCTTGAACAGTGTCTACAAACACTTTCCTTAAGAAGCAATTCTCTTACGAACATACCGCAAGACACATTCAGCGAACTCTACAAACTGGAATCTCTCGACCTCAGCGAGAACCGACTAACAACTTTGTCACAAACATCCTTTAACAGTGGCCTTGCACAACTGCAACATTTCTATTTGTCTGGCAATGCTCTCAAAGTGATTCCATACGGTGCTATGGCACGCATGAAATCGTTGCGTACCGTGGATTTATCTCATAACAGCATCATCACCACAAATTTAATTGACGATGACACGACGACAACTATTCTATTGAAAATGATAGGAGAACTCAAACTAGAAAAACTGATTTTAGATTCCAATAACATTCAAGAATTACAGTCAAAGTCGTTTCGACATTTTGCAACTTTACGAGTTCTTTCACTCGATGGTAATCCACTGAGAACAATTTACGACAATGCTTTCGCTGAAACATCCATCGCAGAACTTCATCTAAGAGGTTGCGAATTAACAAACTTAAATCTTATGGCATTTAATGGATTGAGTAGCATGTTAAGTCTCATAGACATTTCTTATACCCTTTTGAATGGAAGTGCCATTGGTGCAACGTTAATCAACATGACATCCTTAGTCAATGTGTCTCTAGTAGGAAACCCAGAATCTGCATTTTCATTGGAGTTACTCGTAAACTCGTCTCGATCGCTACAACACCTTCACGTAGAATCATCCTCACGAGAGTCGAATAAATACGGTTTTACGATAGACACAAATCAGATTGGTTATTTTCGGCAACTGCAAACATTAGGAATGTCAAGATTTAATAATCCGTTACTCTATAAAGAAATCTTCACCAATTTCAGTCAAACAATTGAAGAAATTGTTCTAAGTGGAAGTAATCTTAAGTCATTAGATGCCGATTACTTTGAAAACCTTCCGCGGCTGAATGGCCTCGACATTTCTTCCAGTTCTTTGCTAAAATTAGACAAGAACACTTTTAAAAGCATCGGCCGTTCGCTTAAAACTTTAAACATGGCAAACGCATTTCATTACACTGTTATAAAATTACCAACAAACGTTTTTCGCCATTTAGAAACACTCAAACAACTTGACATAAGTAATAATCGGTTCAAATTTCTTTCGAATGACACATTCTGGAATTTACACTCTTTAGAATATTTAAATTTACAGGATAATTATCTGAGTAATTTAGACAATGGCACTTTTCTCGGTACTATACATTCGAACCTAATTTGCATCAAATTATCTTATAACTGCATTGATCAACTAGACTCAAATACCTTTTCCAATTTAGATAGCTTAAAATATTTATATTTAGATGGAAATACAATTACGATTATTCGTAAAGAAGCTTTCCACAATCTGGACAAACTGAAATACGTAAATATCGAATTTAATTCGATAGTTTCAATTGAAAAAGATTCATTTCAGAACTTACCATGTTTAGAACGCCTTAATCTTGCAAACAATCACCTCGAGAAATTTACTTTGAATATCTTTGATCAAATCGGCACATTATCGACAACTATGGAAGTCGACGTTAGTCGTAATCGTATACAGCGCCTTGCTGCAGCAAATGCCACTGGAACGACAGTGCCGATTAAAAGTTTAGATCTTAGCTACAATAACATTTCAAACTCAAATCGAAATTACTTCCATCCCGTAAAGAACTTCTTAGTGAAATTGTTCCTAAGTCATAACAAACTTTGCAACATTACAAAAACAACATTCGGACAAATGCCGCGATTGCAACTACTTCATTTAGATAACAATCAAATATCGACAGTAGATTCAGATGCTTTTGAAAACATTCCATCTTTAAGAGTGATCCAAATGTCTCACAACCACCTGACAAATATTCCATCACAACTTTTCCTACAGCATTTCAATCTGCAACACTTGGACATGTCAAACAACGAATTACGAGAACTTCCGAACAGTTTCTTTCATGGCGCTTATCACTTGGAATACTTGACGCTAGCTCGTAATCATATTTCCGAAGTTATCCACACGACATTTTTACCGATACTCTCTAATTTAAAGCATTTGGACATGTCACACAATGACATTCAGGATTTTTCATATGAAGTTCAACACATGCTTACGAATTTATACAATCTCGACTTAAGCAATAACAAATTAATAAAAATACCAATTGATAATTTTAATAGAATGAAACGAATGCACATTTTGAATTTGTCTAATAATCATATTGGAAATCTATCACTACCTCAAGAATCAACAGTTGAGCAACTAGAATGTTTGGACTTATCAAACACCCGTCTTGAAAATATTCCCGAGTTAAATTTTCCAAATCTTTTTAAACTAAACTTATCATATAATGCCATCAACTTACTCGAAGTAATTTCTTTCGTCCATATGAAATTTTTACGACAATTAGATCTATCTCACAACAAAATGAATTCAATTCCTGCCCATTTGTGGCCAACTTTGTCCACCCATTTGACAAATCTATATCTAGCATATAACCCAATCATATATATAAAAAACGAGAGTTTCTTGAGTCTTAATGTTCTTGACGAGTTACAACTTCAAGCTGTTTCGACTAAAACAATTCAGAGCGGAATCATGTTTCCGTTAAAGTACGTCCGTAGTCTTCACATCAATCATTACAGTCAAACTTTAAAAACTGACACTACAGTTCCTTTTGACATAGTGCATTCTATGTCTTTCATGGATAATCTTCGTAGTTTGCATTTATATTTTAATGACATGTGGAACGGTAGCTATTTGGACAGTCAGTTTGCATTCAGATCTCGAACACAATCCACATTACCACATACTCTAATATCGATCACAATCAGTGGAGAAACATTTACAAAATTTGACAAAAGTTTACTAAACAGTTTGCAAAGCAGACAATTGAAACTAACAATACGAAACACTTCTCTCACAAGTTTGTCTCTGGTAGGATCACTTGGAAAAGTAAGAAAACTGAAACTAGATGTGTCACAAAACAAATTGGTTTCTCTGAAGGATCTAAATATACTTCAAAACACAGCTGGTATTAGTGTTTTGGTTGAAGACTTAAATTTAAAATACAATAATTGGAAATGCGATTGTGAAATAAGTTGGGTTCTAACGTGGCTGCGACGGTTGAAGCAAAATCAATGCTGGTATGGGAACGATCCTTCAGTAAACCAAGTTCGAAGTGAGGAATTAGTTAGAAGACTTCAAGAAACGGAATGTTTCAATTACAGAAATAAATCTTTGATTAATGTATTAAAGTTTGATCTTAAATGTGATCACACATCATCAGCAAAACTAAACCAAAATTCAAATTTTAATGTTGTAGTCATGTTGATTTTTACTGTGTTATTTTTTTTTTTAGCAAATTATGATCTGAGAGGGATAAATCTTATAAACAACATTTAACCTATTAAACTTCTAGTCACAGTGAACTTAAATTGAATGTAGCATACACATTTTGTTTTATTGGAAATTTGTAATGCTCATATATACCTTATATTGGTAATCAAATCAAATGCAAAATTGTTGAGAAAAATAAAAGATACAAAACAGACTCGTAATCGATTTTGGCAATTCATTAAACCAACACCTGTTCGTGGTGATCAATACATAAAATTCAAAATATATTTATTAATAAAGTACACGGCCTCTTTTTAAATAAAGGGTCATTGATCAATGAGACAAAATTCGAGAAAGATCAATTTTTCACTTTATTAGCCTCAATCATTTATAATAAAAGAGCCGTCCACACAGATGCGCAACAAAAAGACATTTCCACCTTCAACAGGTGGCTGAATCAATATTTATTTTGTTTTTGTACCCTAGGATGGCGCCACTGTAGTGGCTATTATATTTTATATAGGAGATTTCTTCCTCCTCCACCCACGGTGAAAAGTTATATTTTTCAAGCGAACGTTTTTCAGGAGAAACATTACGGAAAAAAACCTCAAAAGTGTTTTAGAAATGTGACGTGACTGGCCCTCTTGATCCGCCCACGATGGGTGGATCGGGCTGCGGACCAGCTTCTGCTCTTGATTTTACCGGTAGGGACATTCTCTTGTGAACCCGGGCCTCTTTGTTAGCCATGGGGTTCCTCTAGTCTGGCCCGGTAACGGCCACAAAAAGACCGTTTACCTGGGAATCTTCCTGTACAGTACTTGACGATGCCGATGTCACTGTCTGTCCAAGTCACTTGGAGGTTCCAAGCAGAGGTACTCAGAAGCTTTCTGAGTTCCTCCGTCGGAAATCCCGTCGGTTGGGTTCTGTAACTCGAAAAATGTCTCAACACGCAAAAATGCACTTTGTTGTCGATAAAAATATATAATCTCTTTACTTGACACTTTACATTGTGATCTCGCACTTTACATAATTGATAAAATGGATCTTGTCGTCAGTCAGAACTTTTGACTTGACACCACAATTTTCTATGTCGAACTCTCTTCGATTCTCTATTTCCAACTGTCCTCACACATAAGTCCCATGGCATACTTGTTTGGTCTCCTGGGAGGGGCAACTGTCACCTCAGGGCTCAATGATTGACCAAATGGGCCAATCATTGCCCTGGGCTTAGGATATTACCTAAAAAGGAAAGGTATTTTTGGGACTCTATTCCCAATTCTCACGGTCCGACTGGGTTCCACGAATTCACACAGAATTCGGGCCACCCAAGTCTACATATCTGTGCACCAAGGGGTGCCATACTGTCAGAAAGGAATTTTGACAGGGTGTTCCACCATTCTGTTGCTACAGGGTGTCACAGAAACTAGAATAGTTGGTGATAATGCTAAATGATATCTTTCAAAATAAACATTTTATGATAGTTTGAAAAAGGCTCAAAAATATTTTTTCATGAAATGTCAATGGAAAAACCAAAAAAACCGGGTCCTTTTCAAACTGAACTATAAAATGTTTATTTTTTAAGATATTGCAATGAAAAAACTTAACATAATTTTCTACCATTCTAGTTTTGAAAACAATTTGAATTTTTTTGTAATGTTGTTTAAAAAAACGTTCGCTTGGCGTTCTTGCGTCCAAATTTTATAAAAAAAAACGTCCACGGAGCATAGCATTAATCACAGCAGTGGCGCCGTCCATGGGGACAAAGGCACAATGAATATTTATAAAACCACCTTAAAAGCTTGAAAATGACCCAACTTTAACGCCCGTTAAATTTTGATTATTCTGTTTTTAGATAGGAAAATGAAGAGAAATTTGAAAATATTTAGCAGTTAATGATATTTTTATGTTGATATCTTTCAATATAAACTTTACCTGTGAGTTTTAAATTAAGGTAACCCAACTTCAAGCAGACTATATTTTTTTTAAAAAAAATTTTGTTTATAAAAAGGCTTATTTTAAAAAGATATATCAACATGATTGAGCGATCATCCTTCTATAATTTCTAAAATACTTTCTAATTCCTCTTAATTTTGCTGATGAACCAACTATTATTCATAAACCATCTTAAGTTGTAGTCAAATTCTCTACACTTTCTATAGCAATAACAGAGTTTGATGTTACTTTTAAAACTTAACAAGTATCAATGTAACGATATATTTTTTACCATGGCACAAAAACATGGCAACATGACAACGCACTTATCCGAAGAAAATAAATGAATCTCAAATGAAAAAAAAAACCAAGGCTTAAATTTTTGTGCTAGTATATTTTTCAATGATGATGATGATGATCATTATCATCATCGTTATTGTAACCAACTTTTGTTAATTGCCTTAAAAATTAAAAAGAAAAACCTGAAGAAATTCACATCAAGGTTTCATTATTCATTTCTTTTATATTCAATTTACTTTATCCTTCTCCTGTCACATTCATAATTTGATATGACTACATATTCCTTCAAGTGTATTTTTGTGGATCATCACGTAAAAAATGAAATTGTTTGTGGGTCACAACAACAACAACATAACACACAAAGCAACATTCAGTTTGCAATTGAGCAATTATTCCATGATAAAACTAAATGTAAATTTTGAATTTTATTCATTCACGATTTCCAAATTTCATGACAGAAAAATGTAATGAAAAGCTTATTTCTTAAACAAGGCCTGTTTGTATCCATCGAACCAAAAAGTCCCAAAAGATTAAGGGCCATAATGCATACAAAGGTTGTCCCACACTAGACCGTGTCTGAATCGGCTCGAATCGAAGAAGAAGAAAAAAATGCCGGTTGGAATAAAAAGCACATAGACTAATCGAATAGGTTGACCCACTCTAAAGACAAACGTGAAGAGAGCGACCGGCATGCTGCTTGCGTCCGACTCCGAGCCGTTTCGAGTCGTTCTAGTGTGTGGCAACCTTAACTCGAGGTTTAAAAGTACGAGAGTCAGATGAACGGTTGATATACCTCAAACGAATTCTATGTAGCCTACACTAAGAAAAATAATGTTCAGATGCCTGTTTTTATTAATTTCAATATTTTTGGGAGTTTTTTTTTTTGGGGGGGGGGGGGGGGGGTCAGAATGTCAAACTTCAATTTTTTTTTTACAGTTAACTACTTGAATGTACTTGTACAAGGTGCAATCAAAACGTTCCCCTTTATCTCAAATTTACCACCTTCAAAGTAGTCTAATCGTAGATTGATACAACCAAGCAAGAGCCTTTCCTACTTTTGAAAATGCTCCTGAACGTTCTTTTTGTGGAACACTGTTGAGAATGTTCGTCATTTTGCCTTTTATTTCAATGGCATTGTCGAAACGACGTTCTGTGATGATTTTCAATGTTGGAAACAGTACAAAAATCACATAGAGTGAAATCCGGAGAGTATGGAGACATCAGAAATACATCAGAATTTTTTCTTAGGAGCCATTAAATTGCAAAAAAAAAAAATGACAAGTGTATGTCAGTGCAAACTACCTTGTCTTTTCGAACATAACACACTGCCTTGTTTGCTCACTATACCTCATGGCCAACAGTGTGTTGCCACGCACTTCAATCCGGATCCCAATCTGCATTAGCAGATTTGAGAAGCACATTAGTTAGAGGTGGCGAAGGATAGAACCGAACCGAATCTAATCGGAACCAGTTCTTATCAGTTCGACCTATACAGGCGAACTGGTTCTATTAGTTCCAGTAATTGGCAAACCCTTTCTACCGGTTCCGAACCGTTGACATCTCTATCTACATGCAGGAAAACTATTAATAACAATGTCCTCCATGTGTCCTTTTCAGCGGTGTTTAAAATATATATCGACCTAGTAACGAGTAACTAATTTTTTTTAAAGTTGGGATAAAAACAGATTTCATTTTATCATGAAATTTCAACAAATTGTTATTATAATACAATGAAAGCGATGGTTTTGCAAGACGAGAACATTTTTTTTAATAAATTTTAACTTGATAAACGAGCGTGGTCTTGCAATAATAGTAGTACGTATACGCTTTGTCTGCCAAGCGTAACATGAGCATAACGTGATCACAACTGAACCTTTGGTTCGCTTTGATATACGAGTGCTTTGAATTACAAACACGTTTCTGGAACGAATTATGCTTGTAATCCACGTAAGCAACAGCCTTACAAACAGTAAGCATACAAGCTCGTAAAATACGAAGTGTAAATAAATCTGTAGGAAATAAAGGCAGCAATTCTATCATGAAATTACTGTTTGCAATGAATGAAGGTGATGTTCAATGTAGCTTACAGCACGTCGGCAACAGCTGAAAACGACCCAATTTTAGGCAACAATAGCTGTATTAGCAATCGAACAAATTTTGCATTATGCAAATCAAAAAAGATGACGTACACGTTGTACGTCAATCTGAAATGGTTTCTTTGCCATAGTTAAAAAAAAGTTTGAAATAACTCGTCGTTTAAGAGAAGTGATACCACGTAACTAACAAAATATAAATTTTAACGTGATAATGCAAATTTAAGGTTTTGTTACACAATTTCTTTGCTAATAAAATTATTTGGACGTGTTTTTTTTGGGGGCCATAATTAATACAATTATGTTACGTACATAACATCACAAGCAATTTTTTTTATAAATATTCTAACAGTCAATTATCGTTTAAAATAAATTTTTGTTTAATCGATCGCGACATTTTCCGAATGATATTGCACTTATTTTTTTGTGCCAAAACCTCAAAAGCACCAAAAAATTTCAATTACATGGTATCACTTCTTAAACGACGATATGTTCCTTCATTTGCTCATAGTAACAGCATAGTGAATAAAAATCTATACGGACTTGTTAAACGTGATGTCCAATTAAATACGTTTCACATTTACTAGGAGGCACGTGTACTACGTACATCAATCCATCCTGGTTCAATTAGTAGCCACATGTGAACGTATGTTACACGTCTTCACGAACAAAACACGTTGTGACGTATTTCGAACAATACAAATGAAACCGTAACACCCAGTGTACGTATAAAACCCATTAAGATTAAAGAGGTAGCAACCATAAACGCGCTCATTGTACACCGTATATACCGTTGCACGAACGTGTTAAAATGATAATTATTCTATTTCTTCCATATCTTTTGCCGTTCATTACTATTGTAACCGCTTCTCCAGTATCTCAAATCGGCGACCAAAAACTACACCAGGCAAGAGCAACTGTTTATTAAATTCCTTTTTATTGGAAACAAGAATTGGGACAAAACTACTCTTAAAAATAATAAATTAATTACATATCAATGGAAAAAAAAATATTTAATTAGAATTTCAATTAAAAAAACTTACTAGGTGGTTTTAAAGTATATTATAGTGAGCCTTATTTAACATCCCCAATCGATTGAGCAGTAATATTATCTGATTTAAAATGAGTATTGTGAAATTCAGAACATTAGCAATGAATTTCGCACAAAACGTAATCTTGTATGAAATTTTGCAGAATGTGGAACATTCAGTTAATGATCCAACTTTACATGAAATCAACACGTCGAATGCTGAAGTTGCTGTTAGCAAGAGGACTGACTTATTTCTCAATGGAGTTTCTGTGGTAAGAAGACATTTTCATTTTTAAATCACTGAGACTTATTACACGGCACTACTTATCCCGCTATAAAAGCGTTAATATGGTATGTCCTCCTACTCCTCCTATGCAGGCTACACACCTAAGTGCATTATTTGGTAATCATATCACAAGACAATTAAAATTAAAAGTGTTGCGGACTCTGCGGTGCCTGCGTAAGAGGGACACATCGCACCTTGGTTGGAAGAGTGGCACACCTAAAAAAAAACATTTTTTGGGGGGTGGGGGGAAATGTGTTTAAAATTGCATTTTTTTTCTATCTCAATATATCGTAGGGGAGCCGAATAAACCGATAATGTCAATAATTAAAATGATTTTTGCACTTGAAAAGCTCAGCAAAGTAAGCCATGAATCTTCTTTTAACTTTAAACTAATTTTCCAAAAAAAGTGATTTTTAAATTGTGCCGCTCTTCCAGCCGAGGTGCGATATATCGACACTTCTATCGGAGATTAAGTAGTACCACACGTAACATGCATCAAATGTGAATCTGTAATAATTTATCCGATTAAATAAATTCCGATGACTTTCTATCTAAAAGAGCAAAGAAAATGAAGTGAAAGAAAAGAAATTGGGACAAAATGAACGACAATTAGGAGACAACTTTTCAATTTATCGTTCGGGTCTCGATATCAAGACACTGGAAAACTTACCAAAAGGTATAATAAAATTAGCTAAAAAAAAAAACCGGCCGATGCCCATACTTTAAATTTTTTTCCAAAAATTATTATTTAATAACTTTTATCAAGTATTGAAGTTCATTGCAACACTATATATGGCCTTAAAGTCGCCCTTAGTAATAATTTGAAGAAAATACTAAAAGAATATTAGAAATAATGAAAATATGATAATAAAATATAAAGTAATCCTCCGCTTAGCGCTATTAATTTGTTCTTGAAAACCCAATAAAAATTAATATAGTTAATAAGCATATTATACAATCAAACTCGGTTACACACAGCGAATTCGGATATAATACAATCTCGGCTAATAATATCAAAATGACGCCAATTAAAATTATTCTTAGATAAATAATGTTATTTTTCCTCGGTTATAACGTCCCTTCTACCTTGGCCATAATGACAAAATTGTGTATGAATTTTAACGGTTTCAGAACTCAATGGAACTTCATACAATTTTCAATGCAAGATTAAAACTAAAAGGAGTCTTTTAAGAAAAATTTCGCCAAATTTAAACGTAACCACAGAAACAGGATTTGTATTAAACAAAATTGACAATAACATGTATTTTTAATCTGTATTTAAATGGCGAAAAATAGGTAACCTCAGATACACATCGCTACTGGTTATAACGTCACAAAACACTTGGTTCCTTGAATGAGTTTCACTTGTAATTTATCCCCTACATTGAACAAAAAATATCTATGTGAAATGTAATCCGTAACATATGTGGGTATACAGTTGTCACGGCATTGCTGGCTTCATCACTTGTGTGATACAGCTGTGTTTGTTATGCAAGTGCATGTTTCGCTGCGCTTGAATCTAAATGCATGTCCAGCCAGAACATACAATACGTTTACAACGTAGATAGTTTAGCGTTTCGTGTAAACGCTAGTACACACCAGGATTCTTTGATGCGATACATTGTTGCGGGGCTGAATCGCGTCGGTTGCGATCGATTCTGAACCGGCCGCAACAATGAATCCTGGCGTGTATTAGCTATAATATCAAATGTTTTAAGCATATAGCGTTATATCGAAAACGCGCTAATAAAACAGCGTAATACCGAGGGATTGCTGTATATATTTATATTGAATTATTAATGAAATGCTTTAAAAAATAATTATCTCAAAATTAACTACAATCAAGTTTTTTTAATAAAAGATTTACAACTATAGCCTCGTGATATCTTGAGACAAGGATTTTTTTTTCAACCCAAAGTTCTCTTAGATCAGGCCTGCTCAACATACGGCCCGCCGGGTCTCGCCGAGAAATAAAAAGTCAATTAACCTAGAGTTCTCAATTTGGCAGATCGAGTCTTTTAACTATAGTCACTTCAGTAGAAGACAAGGCGCACTTTTTGTCCGTTTATAGGTTTTTTCAGGTTGCATTCTTAATTTTTTTTTTCTGTTTTCTATATAAACTAATAAAATTATCGGCATAAGAAATGCCAATATACAATCGATCGGATTGTCGATGTATCATTGTATTGCAGATTTTCAATTGTTTAATTTAGTACTTTTTCGATAAACTTCAGGTGCGGAAAATAGAACGCTTAATGAGGAGAACTCAGAAAATAAACTGGAAAGGACCACCAACTCACAACCAACAATCGACATAAAAGAAGCAAAAATAAAACTTGCAAAAGGTGGACAAGGTCCAGATGGACAAAAAGGAAGAGATGGACAAGCTTTCCTAAATAATTCACTACTTGTCATAACTGGTGAACCAACAACAACCTATGAAACCACAAATGATGAAGGAGCAATGTTGGAAAATGACGAACGCTGGAAGCCAAAATGGCTAAGATGGCCAAAATTTCTAACACGCCACAAAACCAGGAATGGTGATATCGAAAGCGGTGGTCAGACTCATAACACTGATGAATTGAACAGCGATAACGAGCACTCTAATGCGGCACAGCATGTTTCATACGTGTGACAGGTTGCGCTAGCCTGTCATATCTTTCCTAGGGCTGTCAATCGACATTTTGCCGTATACTTACCGTTCCTCGTTGAGATCGATATATTTATCGATCTCTTCTTCTCACACGTTCTTCTTTCCTTACTTTCAGGTGTCAGATTATGTTCTTTTGTGGGCGTGATCAGATCCCAACCTATCAATTGTGGTGTAGTTGAATTTCATGTGGGTCTTCAATTATCAAAAGTCTAAGTGCAAACATCACTTCCGCCTTTATATTTGCATTAACCCCAATGATTACTCGGAGGTTGCTTAGAATAGCGCCTACGTTAAGGTATGCCGTTTCAAATATGACAATTTAACTGCAGAAACAGTAACGTCTCTGCCTGCTATGCAAGCGGCCGGAGTTCGATTCTAGTACTGCACTTCTTAAACTAACTAAAACTTACCTATCCTAACCTAACTAAACATAACAAAAAAAAAACTAAAAATAGCTGATGAAAAAAATAGTTCGTATCAGACGAGGTCCGAGGAACGAACTCGCGCCGCTACGTGCAAGAGCCAGGAACGTTACCATTTGGTGCTATAAAAATGTCTTATATGAAGCGGCATACCTTAAAGTAGGCGCTATTTTAAACAACACTCTATGACTTGATTAATAATGATTCGATTAAAAATACAATTTTCATAAACGCATCCGTATCGTTAAACAAGGTATGACAATATAGATAGATAGCATCAACAGCCCACCAAATACAAATTTTCATTTTCACTGAGTTTTCTCAGTGGTGATTTTAAGAATAGGCGCGCGCCTAGGGCCCCAAAAATCCAGACTTTTTTACTTAAATCAAGTTTAAAAAAAACGTCAAACGTCAGGGAACCTGAAATTCGAAAAGCCAAAGTAAACAGTTTAAAAATGCCTATTTTTGTAAATGTGACACATTAACATTTCTAAAATACGAGCTCGCATTTTCTTGTATTAAAAAATGAGATCACTTGTATGACATTATAGGCTCTATAGCATCAAACAATGAATTGTTATTCAAGTTCCTATAGGAAGCACGTGAACCTACAAGCGCTCCCTTCCAACCTGGGCCCCAATATAAATTATTGTGCTCCTTGAAACCATTACTTATAATTATTACTCCATACTTTACAATTTACTAGACCATCTTTTGAAATCACATCGTTTTCTTGCACAAAAAAAGTACGCTCGTACTAGTGTTTGTGTTTGTGTTTCTTTTGTAATTAGGCCTACTAGAAAATACTGTTTACAGGTGAATTGAAATTGTTGTGGAAAAAATTCGAGTGAATATTTTGTTGGTTTCTGAAAGAAAAAAAAGGTCGTTGTCATTTTTTGTCAATTTGCCACTAAAACTGCCAAATAAAATATCTTTTTTAGCATCAATGTTCGAAGCTATTTCGTATTATTTTACTTGTATTAGTTGTAGTTATTAGTGAAATCTACATGTGACATCAGTTTCTATGTGGAACTCAGAATTATTCTTAGTCTAATTATATTAGACCATATTTACAGGTAGAGATTGGTTATTCTAACTTGAGCACTGAACTTTTACAAAAACACATTATATTGAGTCTCAATAAGAGGTACACTAATAAAACAGAAGGGGCAAAGATTTTTTATTGGCTTTTGTCCCCTCTTTTTTATGAGGAAAAAAGGAGAGGGGACAAAAGTTTTAAAAAAGTAGAAAATGAAAACAACCAAATGACCGTCCCTATTCATAAAATGTTAACAAATTACAACAAAAACCATCCTTATTTTAGCTTTATAACAACCATTTTATAAACTGAAGAAATTCACGGTGTTAAAACCTAAAAAATAGTAGGCCTAGTGTTATTAACATTATTTTAACAAATACACTAACAATTTTATTTTTACATAATAAGCATCATAATAAACATTTTAAAACTGCAATAAATTGTTTTAGGCTAGTTTAAGAAATGTTTGGAATTTTTGATTAAATGGTGATTTTTATGCCATTTTTTAATGAAAAAACTGAAAGAAGTAAAAAAAAAAATCAAAATCTTAAGATAAAACAGTTATTCAAAACACAGTCAATTATTTTCTGATCCAAATATTGTTTCTGTTTTCTTATATTTGAGTTGAAAACCAATAAAAATGAAAATTAAAAGCAAGATTTAATGAATGATTTGAACTCAAGTGATTTATTGATGATTTTAACCACTGGATTTAATCATTTTCATTTTTGATTAAATCTTACTAACACTAATTTAAATTAAACAATGTATTGCAGTTTAATTGCCAATATTATGGCAACTTTAAAAAGTAATTTTTAGCATTTTAAGCACATTGAATTTCTTCAGTTCTTAAAAAGATTAAATATAAAGCTAAAATAAGGATGGTTTTCTGGATTGAGTTAACATTTTATTAATCCACCCCTCAATCTTTCCCTGCAAGAAGAAGACTTTTGGAAACAATTGAAAAGAAAACTTTTCTCCCCTGCAGCTTTAAAAAAAACTCACCCCTAGTGTACCACTTATTGAGACTCCGTAGAATGCTTTATTAGAAAGGTTCAGGGCTCAAGTTAGAGTAACCGATCTATACAACAACGTTACTTGTAACTTGTAATTTATTACTCTAGTAGTTTTGTGGAATAGGGCCTTGTTGGTTGGTAAACTCATGTATACTAACAACAGTTACACAGGATCTATGAGATTCATGATGTCATGAAGATCCATACATAACAATTCTTCAGCTGACATATCGATGCTCTTACGAAACTATGTTATAAAAGAGAAACAAACCGCCATTTTTGAAAAGAAAAATGCATGCCGAGGGGAGAACGCGCTCTAGCATAAAAGCTAAAATTTGGATAGAGAGAAACGGATTTCAGATGCAGAAAGCGTGGTGCAGTGCGTGCACTTAATTAAACCAATACTCCAGAAATTGTGCTTGGATGGCCGTTACTTTTTTTGTGACAAAATTTTGTGCCGTTTTTACCGCCATTTTTTTTAAATGGCGGTTTTTCCTCCTTAAGGTGGCTTTATAAATAATTAGTTTGTTTTTGTTCTCCCAGATGGCGCGCCTGCATGGCTATTACGTTCTATAGGAAGTATCTTAATTCGTTCACCCGCTGTTTTCAAAAGAAACTTTGCGACAAAATTCAAAGTGTATCAGAAACAAGAAAATTTGGTAATAGCGTTAAAAGTTTCTTCGTGATGATATCTTTCAAAATAAACTTTTTATGACAGTTTGTAAAAGGCGAAAATAATTTTTCATGAAATGTCATTGGAAAAGCCAAAAACGTGTCATTTTCAAACTGCTAATTAGTAATAACCATATTTATTTTTTAAGATACTGTGCCATGAAAAAACTTACCATTTTAGTTTTGAAAACCAATTTGAATTTTTTCATAATGTTGTTTTTAAAAAAAAAAAAACGTTTGCTTGACGGTTTTTACGTTCAAATTTTTTTAGAAAAATATCTATGGGCCACAGCATTAGCCACTGCAGTGGCGCCGTAAAAGGGAACAAAAGCAAAATGAATATCTATAAAGCTACCTTAAACCGCTTCGTTTCTTAAGAGCATCATTATATACAGGCTGAATTGTGATATATCGATGCTCATGACGTCATGAGTCTCATATATATTAGTACATGAGTCAAATTGCAAAAAAATAAAATTAACATAAAGAAAACGGCAGCACAAAAAAACCTTAATAAAAAAAATACAGTTTAATAATGTTGTCATCTCTGTGGATAATTGCATTTTTACCCGTTGATTGAACATTTGGAACACAAAAGAAACATGGCATACATAATAAGTAATTTTATATAATATGGCCATTAATCTATTATACTGAATAAACGTCATCAAAGTTTAGATGTTTCCTTCAGATCATTTTTTACAACTTTAATTTATCCTATAATCGAACCAAAATAATCATCAATTCATCGAATTCCACGAGAATTTTGATTTCTTTAGTTGGTTTTGGTGCCACGTATTTCGCTAATTAAAAGTCACGTCCTACCTTCACTTTAAGTAAAAACACAAGAAATACAAAACATGGTCAGTTTAGCATAATTTGTTTTTTCCCGGAAAGTTAAAAAAACAGCAACACAAACTTTCAATTTGAAATATTTAACTATATGTGTCATTTAAAAACTTTTGTCATTTCATGAAAAATCAACACACGACAGAAATTTTACTATTCACTTTGTGTGTGGAAACAAGGACTAAGGCCTTGTTTCCATTGGGGAGAAAATTTGAACTTTTTGAAAATTTCAACTAGTGAAAAATTCAACAACAAACGTGGTCTTTGCCTATGATAGGGACTGGGCGGGGACCACACGTCTTCCATTTTTCACCAGTTGAAATTTTCAAAAAAAAGTTCAAACCAGTGGAAACAAGGCATACTACGACAGGTAGGAAATAAGGCAGCAATTTCATGAAATTACTGTTTGCAATGGCTGAATGTGATGTTCAATGTAAACCAATGGAAACCATTTCATTTTGCTCATAGTAACAACATATTGAATAAACTTTGCTGACTTGATAATCGTGACGTGTCCAAAATACGTTTGACATTCAACCTGCTTTGTTGGCATTTACTAGAAAGGACGGTGTTACGTAGCAGTCAATGAACAAAAACATGTGGTGATTTATAAGCCTGAATTTACATTAGAAAGGTATTTCGAACAATACAAATGAAACCGTAACACCCAGTGTACGTATAAAACCCATTAAGATTAAAGAGGTAGCAACCATAAACGCGTTCATTGTAGACCATATACCGTGTTGCACGAACGTGTTAAAATGCTAATTATTCTATTACTTCCATATCTTCTACCGTTAATTACTACTGTAACCGCTTCTCCAGTATCTCAAATCGGCGACCCAAAACTACATCAGGCAAGAGCAACTGTTTATTAAATTCCTTTTTATTGGAAACAAGAATTGGGACAAAACTACTCTTAAAAATAATAAATTAAATACATATCAATGAAAAAAAATTATTTAATTAGAATTTCAATTCATAAAACTTACTAGTGAGCCTTATTTAACATCCCCAATCAGTAATATTATCTCATTTAAAATGAGTTTTGCGAAATTCAGACAGACTATTAGCAATGAATTTCGCACAAAACGTAATCTCGTACGGAATTTTGCAGAATGTGGAATTTTCAGTTAATGATCCAACTTTAATTAACACGTCGAATCCTGAAGTTGCTGTTAACAAGTTGACTGACTTATTTCTCAATGGAGTTTCTGTGGTAAGAAGACATTTTATTACACGGCACTACTTATCCCGCTATAAAAGCGTCAATATATTATGTCCTCTTCCTCCTCCTATGCAGGCTACACACCCCTAAGTGCATTACTGGTAATCATATCACAAGACAATTAAAAATAAAAGTGTTGCGGACTCTGCAGTGCCTGCGTAAGAGGGACATATCGCACCTCGGTTGGAAGAGTGGCACAACTAAAAAAAAACATTTATTTGTGGGAAAATGAGTTTAAAGTTTTTAAAGTTTTAATTTTTTTTTCTATCTCAATATAAACCGCTAATGTGAATAGTTAAAACGGTTTTTGCACTTGAAAAGCTCAGCAAAGTAAGCCATGAATCTTCTTTTAACTTTAAACTCATTTTCCCAAAAAAAGTGATTTTTAAATTGTGCCACTCTTCCAGCCGAGGTGCGATATATCGACACTTCTATCGGAGATTAAGTAGTACCACACGTAACATGCAACAAATGTAAATCTGTAATAATTTATCCGATTAAATAAATTCCAATGACTTTCTATCTAAAAGAGCAAAGAAAATGAAGTGAAAGAAAAGAAATTGGGACAAAATGAACGACAATTAGGAGACAACTTTTCAATTTATCGTTTGGGTCTCGAAATCAAGACACTGGATGACTTACCAAAAGGTATAATAAAATAGCTAAAAAAAAAAAAAAAAAAAACTAGGGCCCGGCCGATGCCCATATATATACTTTAAATTTTTTCCAAAAATTATTTTTTAATAACTTTTATCAAGTAGGTCTACTGAAGTTCATTGCAACACCAAATGGCCTTTGAAGTCACCCTTATGCTGGAGCCACATTAACGACTAATGCCGTTAATTGCCACGTTATTTGACATTAAACACAGGTGTAGCCACGACTTAACGCGCTAATTTAGTATCGTCATTAGCATTAGGCATTAGCGTTGGCATTAGACGTTAGGCGATAGCTCGGGTGGCGGTCTTTTTTTAACACATCAAAGCGAATTAGCGCGTCATTTATCGTGTTGGTTTGGCTACACTAGCATTGTGTATTGTGAACGCAACAGGTTCGAGCTTGGAGCGTGGTTTATGATTTTAAATACGATCGCACGAAATAGAGTGGTGTAGCGAAAAAATAATCGCGTTTTTAGAAGTGTTTCAAACAGAACCTTCTCATATAATACACCAGTGTAGCGGCCTCAACCTCCATCTCGAAATGATTTTTATCAAAAAAAAAACGCGTTATTTATTGACTAAACGTCAAGTGCAAGTGTAGCCATTCAATTTACGGCATAGTTTTTAATCTATATTTTTTGACGCCTTAATTATTGTGAAAATGGACGTTAGACGTTAACGTTAGTGTGGCCCCACCATTAGTAAATGATTTGAAGAAAATACTAAAAGAATATTAGAAATAGTGAAAATATGAAAATCAAATAAACAGTAATCCTCTCCTTAGCGCTGTTAATTCGTTCTTTAAAACTCAAGCGCTAAACAAAAATGTATTTTCCATAAAAATCAAATTAATTCGTTCGCATGATCGAGAAAGCTGTATAAAAATTAACTAAAAAGTGATAAAGCTCAAAAATTAAATAGTTAATAACATTTATTAACTATACATTACGAGCGTACATATAGTCAAACTCTGTCAAGCCTGGGTTTTCTAAGATAGCGGGTACCGTAATATAGCGGTATCGTAATATGACGTCACAAAAAACCATTTTCAAAGATGTAAAAAAAAAAAGTATTATCTCCTTAAAGCTGGGTCATTTTCAAACTCACATAGAAAGTTCATTTTTTAAGATATCAACAGGATTAAGTGATGAAGCTACCCTTCTAGTATCTAAGATACTTTCTAATTTCTCTTCATTTTTCTCCAAAAAAAAAGACAGAATAACCAACCAGAGTTCAAAAGGCGTTTATAATTTAAAACCAGCTTAAGAATTTTAATTTAAATTATTCATTTTCATTTATATATTTTCTTAATTTTTATATTATTATTTATTTTGTTTTATAATATTTAAATTATTACGTCACTTTTCTATTTTGCAGTATGTTATTATGTATTTTTTTAATTATGTTTTAAGCGATAAGAGCACCTCTTACCTCTATCACTATTAAAATTCCTATGCTTACCACCGAAATTCAAATGTTTCTCCATTTGCCGCCACCCGTACTGTACTACCATCTAGATTCTAGATTCTAGAACAAAAATTTCGAGCAATACGTAGTCTCCTATTTCTTCGTCCAAGATTTGGTATTTTAAACTTTTCTTTTTCTTTCCACAAACTTCATTCAGGTGCGGAAAATGAAACGTTTAAACATAAACAATTCAATGAGGAGAACTCAGAAAATAAACTGGAAAGGACAACCAACTCACAAGGAACAATCGACATAAAAGAAGCAAAAATAAAACTTGCAAAAAGTGGACAGGGTCCCGATGGACAAAAAGGAAGAGATGGACAAGCTTTCCTAAATAATTCATCAGCTGTCATAATTGGTGAACCAACAACCTATGAAATCACAAACCATGAAGGAGCAATGGTGGAAAATGAGGAACGCTCGTGGAAGCCAAAGTGGCTAAGATGGCCAAAATGGCTAACATTTAAAAAGCAGCAACCCCCGCCTGAGGTGTTCTTTAGGAGTAACATACCGGGCGCTACTTTTGAAATACAACACTAATAATGTGCCAATTTAATTTTGGGTCATTTCATGAAAAATAACACAGGACAGAATTTTAACTATTCACTTTGTGAAACTACCATTTCAGTTGTAAATCTACACACTGACTAGCATTTTTGGCAATTCGCAAAATGCCAATACATCAAAAAGGCAATTATGATAATAACATAAAGAAATTTGGTAGATTAGTTTAATTTCGAAAATTTGGCTCATCGTCTAAAATATTAGTAATTTTGCAGAGTTTGCTAATTTGCTTTTTAATTTGCAAAATGACTGAATTTCCATTGTGATGGTAACCTATTCATATACCATTTAAAGTAATGAAATAACTGTCTTTAGCTAATAACTAAAACCAAAAATAAGCACAAAATGCATTATCACAGTTCCAACTTCTTTTGGATGTAATATGATATCTAGGGTCAACGGTTTTATGAAAATGCATATTCTTTTGGCCGCTTCATATTTCATGCTGTGTCAGATTTAAGCACGATTCATGAGATATGAAGTCGAATAACACTAGTTTTATTTTGCATATAATTGCATATTTAAGGGTATTTGTATTTTGCATGCATATTTTGGGAATTTTACATGTTAAGGGCATATTTAACACTTTTTTTCTAGAAAAATTAGGATTTTTCCATTTTAGTTCAAGAAACTGAACAAATTTTCAGTCATTCAAGAACTGCAAGACAATTTAAAATGTGCTACTGGGAATACTTCCAAAGAAGCAACAAAGAAATTGTCAACTGTATTATAAAAAATAAAGGCTAAAGAGCTCCATAAGATTTGTGCAGTTTTGAATGGTGAAAATCTTAATGAAGATATCAGTTTGTCTATTTCTGATAGTGCTCGTTTTAAGTGGTACCAGTCACATCTTGTGATGTAGAACGTACTTTCTCGAAGTATAAAGCACAGGCATTTAGAAATTGGGACAAACACAAGTTGGCTCCACCCTTTTTATGACTGGCAACTTCTAATTGGTTGGTTATGTAGTCTGACGTCACATGCTCCGCCCTTTTCAACGTAGAACCACACAGCAAACCAATCAGAAGTTCCTGGTCATCATAAAAAGGGCGGAGCCAACTTGTGTTCGTCCCGATTTCTAACTGCCTGTGTATAAAGCTCTACTTAATAACAATCTGCATAATTTTAAATTTGAAAATTTGAGAATGTTTTTTGTTGTGTATTGCAATCCCCAAAAAAATTTATTGTGCAAATGATATCCAATAGTGCATATTTTGTGGTCATATTTTAGGATTTTTGACAGCATATTTGCATGCATATTTCTTTGATTTTTAGGGCCTGAAACCGTTGACCCTAATGATATCCTAGTGATGTGCCATTGAAGTATTTCATTTCATTTCACATGACATGAGTTTGAAATACTTAAAAAAAATGTGCAATTTATTTTAAAAACCCTATTTCCAAGAAGTCAAACCATAAACGAAAAAAATGGTTACTGTAATCAGTTCATTGGAGTTTTCTAAACATGCTTAATTTACCATTTGTGTCATTTTCTACAATCATTTTTGAATAAATGTAATTTTTTTGAATGTTCAAACACTACGTCTAATTATTCTATAATCATTAGTCACATTATGTGAGAAATAATCATATATACCCCATTAGTATATAAAGTTAATGTAAACTGATGCAATTGTCTTGTTTTATTTCATCAATTTCAATTAATTTTGCAACTTTTCAATATATTTCACAACATTTCATAAATTTTATGAAATATTTCAACAAAATAAATTTCATGAATTTGCCCATCACTAATCCTATATATGCCACGATGAGTTGAATTTGAAAAATTACTAACCTAAACAAACTTTTTTTGTTAAGCAGCCAAAAAGACATGTGACAAAATGACATGCAAAATGCAAAAATGCATAAAAGGCACAAATTGCATAAATTTTGAAAATTTGCATAAAGCAATATTACTTCGCCTATTTCTTTAAAAACACTTTTGGTCAGAAGGAATTTCTAAAAGGGTTTTTCTTAAACCCAAACTGTTTTGATTTTTTTTTTGCATGTTTATTTGCATAAAACGTAAAAAGAATATCTTTCATATTTTGAGTTTATTTTTTATTTGTATAAAATGCAGTATTTTTAAAAACAAAAAAAAAATGTATATTTTTGAATTGTTATTTGAATTATAGTTTTGCCCTTACTAATTATAATTAGGCCTACAATTTGTCCAATACTTCATAAATATTTAAATTGTCAATTACCCGGTATGTCAAAACTATGGGGTGGAGTTCTTTGATTAAAAAAAGACCACATATATTAAAACAATGCCCACATATATTAAAACAATGCCCACATCACAGAATGAAATCATATTCCACATTCTTATAAAAGATAATAATAAAAAACCATTAAGCCAAAAGGAGAAATATGATTGCCAAAAAAAAAAAATCAGGACATTTATTCCGACAAAACATATTTAAAAATTAACTACACCCTTCACAACCCTCATGTCAACCATGCGGTTTTATGTTCCAAAATGGTCCACTTTAGCCCTCAAGTTCCTCAACTGATGCTTAATTAAGATAACTTATGACCTTTTAAGAAGACATTTTCAATAATTGAATTGTATTCCAGTCTAGAAAACGAGAACACTTTGTACGCATGAATAAATGTGGTAGAAGAAACTTATCTTAGAAAGTAAAAAAAAAGTGACACACACCCATCATATCCCTTAATATATTTTCATTGTAATTAAAAACAAAACTCTCGATTTTAATGTCGAGTTTTCCTGTCCTTATTACAAATTTAGGACACTTTTATATTAACGACAGGTGCTTATAAACAGTTGCAATTATCAAAAAAAGAATAAATGTTGTGTAAAAACGTTTGTCATTCTTATTGTGTATGGTCAATCATCTTAACCACATTTCCTTTTTCCCCCTCTTCTTTACAGCTTTAAAATTTACATTATTATAACCGAACTGAAGAAAGTCATTTGTCTGTTTTTCGTGCTATTTTTAAACACAATTGTTGCAAGTGCCTGGATATCCGGAGGCTTATTATAAGGAGGAAGGTAGAAGAAGCCACACCTGTTAAAAGAATTCCAAGCCTGAATGACGACGTTAGTATAAAGGTTTTATCCAGGTAAAGTCGAAAAAAAAGCAACGAATGGGAAGCCAACATGCAAGTTAAAGTGAAGTTCAAGTCATCCACAAGTCTCTCAAAATAACAAACACAACAACTGAGCCGCCTGCCTTTGGAAGTTTCGAATGAAAAAGCTCAGGTACGAGGTCGAGTTGTTTCATTTTAAAAGTAAACTTTATAAAGCTCGCATGCAACCTGAGAAATTCAAGGAAAGAAGTTTATTTATTTGTTGAAATTTCTAACTTCAAACTACACCGTGAGAATATTAAGAAGTTTATGGTAGAAAGGCTAAGAAACAACAACAACAGCAGCAAGAAAAAACAAACAATGTTTCAGTTTGGTGGTTTTGTTTCATTTCAACGGTGTTGTTGTTGTTGATGTTGTTTTTGCTACAAAGTAGAAAAAACATTGTGAAAAACTTTCACTTTTAACTTTTGTTTACAAAATCAACGTCAACATTTGGATTATTTGACGGCATTCAAAGTAACTTTTTCTTCAAAAGCAACACCGTGACACACACACAGGTAGACAAATTACAAATTCTAGCCAAATGCAATTGTTTGATGTCTTATTTAAAAAACAAATAGATTGTTGTGTCATAAAACAATGTAAATTGTATTCCAACTAATTGATAGTTTCAATGGTATTATCTATTCTACTGTAGCATTTATTTGCCATTTGTTAATTTAATTAGTAGATGATGCAGATGAATGAATACGAAGCCTATTATTTACTTTGAAAATTAATTAATTTGTAAAATATAACTAATGCTAATTATTAACTTATTATTAGTTTAAATCCCTATAGTAATATGTCATTTCACTTATTTGTAAAAAAGCAACGCAAATTATACCATAGGGTGCTATGTTATATAATTAATTTCATGCTGATTGTAACTTTAAACTAAAATTTATCACAGTTTGAAAAATGATTAAACTACTCGTTTAAATCAATAATTGTATTGTTAATCTTTGTATTTTTTAAAATTGTCACAAAAAGCTTATTTTTTTTTTAAAGATTTCATGGAAATATTTATTAGCATAGTCACCTACTATTCTAGTTTCTAACAAACTGTTAAAAAATGTCTAAATTTGTTTTCTTTTTTTTTTAAAAAAAAGTTAATATCTATTTATTTTTGTCAAATTTGTTAGAAAATTTACTTGTGAACCATCAGCAAGTAGACGTTACTATCAAAATAGAAAACAAGTCAATTTTAACAATTACTAGACAATGTGAAAAATGACCAATTTTCTATTGAGTCTGCGCAATTTTAAAGGTAATTTTCAAAATACTTTTATAAGTAATAACAACTACACAATCTATATAAAGTTTTAATAAAATTACCTAGATTAACTGGTTGTTTTAGGCATTCTGAATATTGCCTCAAACACTTTAATGTGTAGATATCTTACCAATTTATCTAGTTTGCATTTAAGTCAATTAATTTAAAAACTAGTTATTTTTTCACACTGGTGGTTAAAAAACAAAAGTTCCTAAAGAAATGTGTTCAAAATAATTAGATGACAAATCAGTTGAAATCAGTCATGATCACTTTCTGCTCTTGGAAGCAGAAAACATGCGTTATTTTAAACTGTCCGTCACATTCCACTGACATTCTAACTGTTAAAAGTGACGACAAACACCCACATACAGTACATGATACAAGGAATAATTTAAAACAACATTCCATAGTCAACCCAATGTCAACTCAACATTGCTTTTAGATACAGGAAGAGAAATTTAAGAATTTCTACAATCTTGATACTGACTGGTTGGTCTTTTATCGTAGTTATACACAGTCGGAATACTTTAATATTATTGCCTGAGAAAATGAAAACTTATTTTTTTTTCTTCTTATAATTTTAAAAACCATCTGTAAAAAGTTTTATATGCTGTATTTGTTAAGTCAGGCTTAGCATCTTAGAAAAGGAAAGGAGAAGAAGAAGGGTGAAGAACCTCAATTGAACAAGGGGGGCAAAAATGAATAAACTCGTTGGTTCACATGAGTGTTTGTTTGACTCCAAAATACATTCTCAATATATTTTGTTAGACTCTCCCCCCCCCCCCCCCCACACCTCTCTCTATTCAAAATTTTAAAACCTTTTCATAGAAATAAGAAAAATATTTTTTTTTATAAGAATAACTTATAACACATGTCACTGATTTCAATTTCAGTTTTGGAGAAAAAAAAAATAACTGATTTGCACAAACCGTTACAAAGAAATTGTCAATAATAACCCCATTTCTAACAATTTTTCTACAAAATTTTTCTATTGACTAACAAATACAATGTTTTTTCTCTCTAAATCTATCACTATACAACATGTGTTACAATAAATACCAAAGAGCAGTGAAACTAATTAAAAAAATAACCATTTTTTCCTAGGTTAACACGTTTTAGGCGTTTGGTAAAACCCTAACTACATGCATTTTTAATGACTGCTAAGTCAAAGCTAGGAACATTCGATAGGAAGAAGTTTCCTGTAAAAGTTGATGAGTTTAGTAATAACTTTGATGTTACAATCATCAGGAATACGACAGTAACTTATCCAAGCCAAACTAAGTTTAAACTTGGAACGTATTTAACACGTACAGAGTGGACCACGAAAAAGTAGCCCGCTCTGCTGCACCACGTGAAAGCATTCACTGTTGGGCTCCATTTTACTCCAAAAGTACACTGGAATGAATGGGGGCCACTTCCAGCAACTCTTATGACACGTATGTTACCAAACCTTTAGAAATCCAATTATTGTAATAATAGTAATAATACAGTAATTATACATTATCCACCTGCTCGTTGTTTCTGTCTGGGGCTACTTTTTCGTGGCCCACTCAGCCACTCTGTATTTACTGTACATAGTATTTGCAAGGGGGAATTTTTATTGTTTGCGTTAATTGGTTATTTTGACATTGCATTTCTTATGCAGTTTTTGAACGAAATTATTCCTCTGCCGTAGGCCATGCAAGATTGTAGAGTACTCTGCTTGCAGAGTAATTATAATATAACCTAAGTAATTCCACTTTGGGAAATTCTATATTTGACGCAGAAACTTAGGCATTCTTAATGACTGCTTAGCCAAAGTTAGAGCTAAACTCATGAAGTTTCAATAGTCTGTTTCGTGTAAAAGTTGATGAGTTTAGCTCTTAAGTTTGGCTAAGCACTCATTAAGAATACCACCCATAAATCAAACTGCAATGGAAACTTAAATTGTAGTTAGATGCTTAAACAACGATACTTTTTTGAGAAGAAGAAAAAAATATGCAAAAGCATTTCCTTTCACTTTCAAATTTTCAAAAGTGAAAAAACCCTTGAACAATAGTGTCATTTGAATTAAACCATACATATAGGTAGGCATTTTATGCATTGCAGTAAATCCCATGAAGTCATCATTCTTTTTTTAGTACAAAATTATGCTTTAAAACACCATGACAGCATTTTCTGTACCATGCCATCATTTTGTGTGTGATCATCAAATAAATCAGAAGTTTTATCTTTCACCAATGTATTCTCATAATATACAAGAAGTACGCCTACTTCAATGCTAAACATTTTGTTTTTGAAGTATTTCAAGGGAAAAAAATATAATTTTTCACTTAGTTGTGAGAGAGATTTGCTGAAAAGATTACCAAAAAAAAAAAAAGTTTCTCCTTGGTCTTGTCCCTGATCTTTGAAGCATGTTAAAGCTAAAGGCAATCTTAAGGTGTCAATGGCCATTCAGCCTCCTTTTTTCAAAGAGAAAGTGAAGATGATGATGAGGGATGAGATTGTTGTTTTTTCTTTTAAAAAAACACTATGTAATTACATTACCTTAAAAACTGGCATTGAATTCAAGGTCTTGTTCTTCTTGAATTATTATACCATTTACATTATTTTTTAATATTTTTGTATTGTTGTTGTTTTTTCAAATAATTAAAAATATTCCGAAATAAAAAGTTCATAAAAAAACAGAAACCTTGCTTGCAGATTGTTTAATTAGTAATTACTTCTATTGTAAATTGCTAAAACTTCAGCAATTACCATTTTTGTTTCATTAATTAGCATAAAAAGTTTCCTTGTAATCTAAAATTATATTTTTAACAAGCCTCTCTCACACATTGTCACATTAATATTAAATTTTAAGTAATATAAAAGCGTGAGAATATAAGGAGGATATTTTTTTTCCAGAAATTAAAGTGCTTATTCTAACAGTGTAAGATTCTCACGTAATTTTTTTAAACGTTGTAATTATAAGCAATTGAAAAATGTTATGACTAGGAAAAAAGAGGTGAGTGTCATGAGATTCATTCATTAGCTTAAAATAAAGCTAAACATAAATAATGTTAAGACAAAACTCAATACAGTAGTGAGTCTACGAATAGTTTTTTAAGTTTAGCTTAGTTTCAGCTTAAACTTTTCGATTGGCATCTTTTAAGAATATGGTTTCCCGCCACTTCTTCCAAAGAAAGATTAAAAACAATGCTTCATTTTTCCATTTTTCTTTTGCTAACCCAAAAGAAAAATAGAAAAATGAAGCATCGTTTTTAATCTTTCTTTGGAAGAAGTTGGAAAAAATCCTTGTTTAATTCGAAGTTGGTCTTATGACGGAATTTTAAAATGTTACCTAAAATAAAGCTAAGCAGGATACAAGACCAATTTACTATAGTGATTCTATGGAAAGGCTCTTTGGCTTTAGTAACATTTTAGAATACAGCTATAAGGGTCGTATTCTTAATAATTGCTAAGTTAAAAGTTAGAGCTAAACTCATCAACTTTTGATAGGTTTCATATAAAAGTTGATGAGTTTAGCATTAGCTTTGACCTACCATACAAATACGACCCTAAAAAGTAATTATTGTCAAAACTAATACTAAATTCATCAACTTTTACATGAAACTTCCTATCAAACGACGACAACCTTAGTTTAACACTACCTTTAACTTAGCAATCATTAAGAATACGACCCTAAATACCTATCGAAGGAAGCAGTTTCTAAAACTAATTCAAAAATATGAAAAAGTGGGCGATCATCCAATTTTTAAAAAAAATGTGCTAATAAATCAATCAATCACATTTTTTGCACAAATAATCTTTATGTTGATATAAACTTTTTATAACAAATTATTCTATTTAAACTGCTTTAAAAGTTTATTATTTTAAGGATATCAAAATGAAAACATAAGCGAAGAATCACACATGCTGAAAAACCAGCAGTAATTAGAAATAAAACATCAAAAAAAATATTTCCATGGTTGTTTTTGCACTGAAAGATATAATATGGCGCATATCAGATTCTGTTTAAACTCCTTACAAAGTGAAATAATTCAGGGGGATTTTGCCCGTGTGATTCTTTCCCTTACTCTTCCAGTTTCGAAGTTGCTTTTGAAAAACGAACTTTAACTTACTTGTTTCTTTCTACAACTAACTTCAAAATTAGACAAATGAACAGAAGAATTTCATTCATTTTATTCTTAAGCACTAAACAATTGTTTGTGTAGCTTTTTTTATTCAATTAGCATTGTTGAAACTAAATTTCCATATAAAATTAATGAACTTCAAACAATATTATCTAAAATGCAAAGCAAAAAAAATGTTTTCTCTTTCCTTATAAAAATCGTTAGTTGTTGTGGAACATCAGATGTCAAGGATGATGATTTGGTTAACTCCTAACAATGTAAAATCGTAACGGCGGAAAGACAATTAAATATATAATTTAAGTTCCGTATATTATAAACGCTTTTTAATACAGTAAATGAAAAAGCTTAACATTGTGAAACTATTTTCGAGAGCTTCCGATGTGTAATTTAACGATGTTCTGCTATGCAAACACCACGCATGTCCCAATTTCCAATAACAGTAAATTTCCTTACAACATACAAAATAGCTTTTATAATAATTGTATTTCCGCATTCATCATAATTTAATTTAATTTTACTCGAGGAAACCGCAACATTTTCATTTCTGTGTATGTGCTAAAAACAGTACTTTAGAGCTACACTGTACCGTTAAATGAAATCGTTGTTTTAGGAAATATTTTACTGAAAAAATTTAACACTTATTTGGAACTACTTGAAGTGTCGAAAACACCTGAAGGTTTTTGAAATAAAATAAAATTTTAAGGAAAATGAAAAAAAAAAAAGGATTTTCCATAATTATATGATGTCTATAGAAATTCATAATGTGAACATTACTTTTTGGTAAATTACCTCCCCATTCTGTTCAATATTCCTCTAGTCGAAGGGGCAAACCTGTCACAATGGCACATTGCAGCATTTTTTGAGGGTACATCAAAATCTAAGTGTATGGTAGACGTCCTGTCAATATAGTTAACGTAAAACGACCAATTTGGAAGTTTATTCGTGAAATCGATTATGAATTTGCCGTTTCGACTTTATAGGAATATACAATGAACTTAACTTACTAAGCGTGATATCTAGGGTGGTATTCTTAATCGGTGTTTAGAGATGAGCACATGCTCAGCTCAGCTAGGCAAGTGTTTATTTAGCTTAGAAGTGGCTCACCTCACATTTCATATTTCGAAATGCAATCAAAGCAAATGTCTCTCTTTGTACCTACTGCCTAACATGAGTTTTTGGTAATTAAGTTTGGCACATGCTAATGCCTCGCTTAGCACCTGCTAATCCCATGAAAGTTCATGAATTTAGCATTATCTTTGACTAAGCAGTAATTAAGAATACGACCCATAAAAGGTAATGTTAATAAATGAATTTCCATGGACATTGTAATAATTGTGCCATTTTACAAATACATTACATCACTTTCCCTTAAAACCTTATTTAATTTTACATTTTTGAAAACAAACTGTATGACAGTTTGAAATCATTGATTATCATCATATTTTTATTGGTTAAATAACGTAGAATTTCCCTTTTCAAACTGCCATATTTATGATAAAAAATTAAGATTTATTCACAGATAATCGTAATAATTAAGAATTAAATATTCATTTACTCCAGTTTCAAATAAATTTTTATTTTTTTTAAACATCGCTCCATAAAAAATGTTTTCGTTATTTTTTATCCACAATAAACCTAAAAGCAAAAGATATTACATGTATACTATAATACATTTTCTTTGCCTACACAATATACCTTTGCCTAAACATTATTTCTTACAGGTTGAAAAAAAATGTTTGCCACAAAATAGTGTGAAAAGTGAATCGTTGTAAACGAAACCAAGGAAATCAACATGGGTCAGGGCGTGCCATGATGAATATTTTATCCTTGGTCAAGTCTAGCCTATTATATTAAAGAATGTAATCTCTCGAGACAATAAATAAGCGCAAGCTTCCACGCTTACTTTTCAACGTTTCATATAAGCCACGAGAAGTCGCGGCACACATAGCAAAATCCGCGGCACACCTAGCAAAACTCATGGCACACTAGTGTGCCACAGCAGATAACTTGAAAACCACTAATTAGTGCGTAAATGAAACAAGAAGGCTTTCTTAATTATGCTTTTTCTAATAAAGTTAAAATTTAATTGAAAATATTAAATTGTTTTAACGCTAATCAACATCAATTTCGCAGCGAACTTCGCAAAATTCACAGCATACCCTTTGGGAAAAACTGGACTAGAAAAAATAAATGAATCATACAATTTCAGATTCTTCATTTTTAGTTTTCACTTCGAGTTGGACAAAAATGCGAAAGAAAAAAATCGATAATGTCCAAAATATATTTTTTTCCAGTTACCACTTGTCTAGATTCTAAAACAATCACAACTTTTCAAACAGTATTCATTAAACTTTTCCCAATAGGGGACCACTAGTCAAGTTATCAATGCACATGTGAACCACCCACCTTACAAAGGACTACTGACCATGCATTGGCACAAGTAGCATTGAGCCAGTAATTATGGCACAATTCATTCACCTTATATTAGAGCACAGTGGCAGTTATATCAGTGTTACCAACTTATTAAATATTGACAATGCATCTTGCAGCACTTGGATCTTAAGATCCCTCTGCAATAGGCCAACCGGCTGCTTGCAGAGTATTTTTTGTAATTGAAATTGACTTAGCGGACTAACATCTCTTTTTTTGTAACTTCTGTTCTGAAAATCTGAGTATAAAAATATTTTATGGTCCAGGTTGTGGACCACAGTTTGCGAAACCTCTGTTGTCCTAAAATTCCTTTCAAAAAGGCAGCGGTTGAGTTCTAGCAGCGTTTTGATGTGTACACGCACTTGATTCCACAAATCTATTTGATATTAGTATTATGAAATAGAAGATTATTATTCCTTTAGAAGTAGACGTAAAACAGATAATTTTAATCTACAGTAAAACCTGTTCTTAATTTCCTCATTATAAATAGAAAAACAAGAAAAAATATAAGAAAAATTAAAAATTCTTTAAATTCTCTTGAGAAAATGGTAAATTGCTCTGAGCCTGTATCTTATTTATTCATGAGATTCGTAACAGCGGCATGAATCAGTACCATAACAATTGGGGGCCACATATGTCCAACAGCAAAATATTTTTTTACCAATTATAAATCACATTATACCTAAAATAATAATAATATGGGTGTAACGTACAACAATGCATAATGCAGGCCTAGACCCCAGATATCAAAAAAGATAATTTCTAAATATTTATACCTAGTTTACACATGAGCTAAATGCATTCAAGTTAATTGTATTTAGTTGACATACGGACATACTAGTTTAGAATACGAAAAACTTAAAATTTACTTTTTTTTTACTTAATAGCTGAACAGAATTGAAATACTAAATCAGTATTTTGCTGGACTACACCTAATTATATTTCGATACAAAGTGAATATATTTAAATATTAACTCAACTTATTGCGATAGGAACTGAATTTTTGAATTCTACATTATGTTGCTTTTATTTAACAGGGTTCTGTAGAACATGTTTATTATTTAAGATGGTTTATCAACTGATCATTATGACTTTCAGGACCAAAATTAAGAGACTCTATAGAATGTGTTTTAGTTGATATTTTTTTCAAAATAAACTTTTTATAGTCAAAACAAATAACCGTCTGCTAAACGTCATTCTAGTTTCTAAAACATAATCAAGTTTCTGTTCGTTCTTCACCTGAAAGACAATAATAGATCAGAGTTCGAGGAACTCACCCGATTTAAAACCAACTTAATTGCATACAATTTTCAAACTTTCTATAAATTTTTCCTTATTTCTTATTTGTCAAATAAAAAAACAGCATTAGTAACCCCATTTACATTGAAAGAAAAGTTCGTATTACATGAAATTTAAAAAAAAATAATCAAAAAGTACGCTTTAACTTTTATTAGCATAAATAGTTTAAAACTGATCGAACTGTCAATAGTACTTTTGCACTTACTATGTAATTTTCGATGTAAACTGAATTTTATTACATACGTTTTTCATGAAATAGGTCCAATATGGTGAAATTCACTAATACTAGGCCTACATTACAGCGGCTAACAAAATATTAAAAATAGTAACTGCAGGTGTGCAATTTTTTTTGCGAGTTCAAAATTATATTGAATTGTAAGATATTTTTTTGCTATTATGTATTATGTGTGTCATTCAAAATATAATCGACTATCATTTCTATTTACATCAACTTTAACGTCACCCTTTTTTTCTCCTATAAAGTACCTTCAGGACGTGACCTCATATTAAAATATAAATTATGATCAACAACATTCATTCTTATAAAATGACAAAAGCACCAATCAATTCCTTTTTCAGTTTATTATACTTTATGGTTTTCTTTCATAAACCAAGTTGCAACTTTTATCTTGAAAAGAAATCCAAAATAAAATTTACATTTCACTTAGCAAAAAAAAAAAAATTCAATTTAGTATAGATTGAAATTTTTATTGTATTTTCTAAAAAAAACCTGTCCCGATGCTCCACAGGAAACCATAGTTAGTATATTATGCATATATACTATGATGCTTTACTGATGTTACCAGTGGAGTATAATTATCTAGTACAAGTTAGTTAGCATCTCATTCTTTGAAGTTCTTGAGGGTCATTTTTCATGATTACCTTCAACTTATGATTTGCGGGGTGTGAGTGGGTGCCTTCCCATGTGCACATAGCATAGAGAAAAGACTAGTAATTTTACATCTGTTATATACCATTCAATTAAATATTATGTTCATTAGAGCATACAATCAACCATCTCTTTTTTTTTCTTTCTTACGACTGAACTCCCATTGTCGAAATAATAATAGAAATACACTCCAGTGTTGTTACACCACTGACAACACAGAACCCTTAAGGCAATCATTTACCACTTCATTTTTCTCACATGCAGGAAAAAAAACCACATGAAAAATTGCATTATGAATTATGAATGAAAGAATGGGTAATATTGTAAATATAGAAATAGCTGCATATACAACGTGAGACAAAAGTCACAAACCTATTTTACTTATATTAATTTAATAACTTGTGTAATTTTAATTGTTATTTTATTTGTTTTATTTTAACTTTTAAATAAATAAACTGATTCATTAAAGTTGCAAAGTGATAAAAATTACAAACCATGAAATAAACTTTTCGTGATTTTTCTGTTTAAATGAAAAAGCTCCATTTAAAAAAATTCTTAGGAAAACTGATTTTTTAATTGTGTTTATTAAAACAAATTATATAAATTAAATCACGCAACCTTGAAACAAACATTAATTCTCCATAATTAAAGAGCTTTTTTTCTTCAAAACTTCCTAAGTCCAATCACTCACATTTTTCAGAAAACGCACACACTCATGGATAGAAAAACCTGAATTTCAAGTGGCTTTCACTATGTGATATAAATTTTACCAGAGTGGTAAAACATATTATTTTATAGATAACGATTCAGTTCTGAAAACTGATTACAAAATTGCAATAAAATACGTGTGGCCAAAATATGGACTTATGAAGTTTTTTTGTTGTTGGCTGGAGAATCTTTCAAAAGAATATTTCTTTTGCAATGCCACATCAAAATATGTTATCAAAAATGTGTCTGAAACTTTAGATTTCTTGATAATGTCACTGAGGATCAGGGTGGCTGATTTTTTTGATTTTTTTTTAAAAAATCAAATAAATCGATTTATTTGATTTAAATCAGATTTTTTGATTTTTTTTAACTTAAAATTAGTTTTCAATTTTATAAAATATTGAAATTTTTTATTCTGAAAATGTTTACAAAAAATGGGTAGTAATAACATTGTTACTTGTTAAGTAATAATAATTAAGTAGTAATTAAGTAGTAATAATTGTAAAATAAGAAAAAAAATGTTAATAAAACATTCAAATTTGAAAATAAAAGTTTAAAGCACTTTTAGTTTAACATTCTGAACATAAACACAAGCTTTGCAGCCTTTTCAGTTCCCAGACGGTTGCGCAATTTGCTGTGAACCAGTCCAAATGAAGAGAATAAGCGTTCAAGGCCCGCACTTTTTTTAAAAAAATCTCACTCTCCACAATTAAAAACTTTTTAGCTAGTTTTTGTTAGTAAAAGTAGGAACTAGTAGAATAAGTAGATATTTACGTGCAACTTTCAGCCTTGTCATCTATGACAAAATAAAAATGCTGGCGTTAATGAAGCAGGAATGAACATTCACTAAATTTTTTTCTTTCACTGATAAATACATAGCAGACACATTTTTACTTGTGTATGTGTGGCACAAGTTGAATCTTAATTTAATGACACATTTTTTTTATTTTCAATTTTTTTAAAATTGAAAAACTCAAGACTACACCCCACTATTAAATAAATATTAAGTCTAAACTGTAATTTTAAGATTTCTACAAATATAATTGCTCTAAATACAACGAAAACAAAACCGCAAATAATGCATATTAATTTTTTTTGTAATTTCCTCAAATGTGACTGAGAGTTCTTTTTTTTATGGCTGCTTATACCTTGTACACACATGAGTTAAATGAATTCAAATTAAATGTGTTTAGGTGAATTATACGGAATCCAGTTAAGGACATGAACCAAATAAAAATTGACTTTATTATTATTTTAAATTGCAATACTAAATCAATATTTTGTCAACAGTTTATAGATTATATTTAAGTATTAACTCAATATTTTCAAGATTATTAACTGAATAAATTGAATTCGATATAATGTTTGTTTGCCCTTCACAGGTCTCTGTAGAATACACTTATTATTTAAATGCATTTTAATTAGCAGGTGTGTACTAGGTACTAGGTACTTAGGTAGTTAGGTATAGTTTAAAACTCCATAACTTTTAAATGAAATTTTTCATCTAAAGTTTAAGTTTAGGATTACCTTAGAATAAGCATTCACTAAGAGTGATATTCTTAATGATTGGTAAGTCAAAGCTAGTGTTAATCGCCTCTAATTTTACATTAAACTTCCTATCAAAAGTTCATGATTTTAGCAATATCTTTGACTAAGAATGCCAACCTGCTACTCACACTGGTAATGTTTACAATTAAGATTAACTGCAACAAATGTGAAAAGCACTGAACACCATTGCCGTAAATCTTAAACATTATCTCGCAAAAATAAAAATTGAGCTTTTTTTTCTGCAAGTCGATGTGCAAGAAACAGTTGCAAAGTCATGCAAGTGTATTATCACATGGGCAGTCATGGTTCACTGCAGAAAATACACCAGTGAACCTTGCTGTAAATATATATTAAATGTAATCACAGCTTAAAACTACCTCTATTTCCGTTTTAATGAACGTTTTATGGCAAACGTTGACATCATGAAATCAATTAAAAGCATAAATCCCATGAAAAAAGCCCCTTAAATGGTTCACAGAATCTGCAAAACAAATCCTATTGAAATTTAAAATCAAATCTATGCTGATAAATAGAATAACAACCTATCTGAATAGATTCTAATAATAAGAATGCCTAAAAATAAACGAGAAACCAAAGTTTCTCATGGTTAGTTAGTTCAGCATGAAAAAGAAACCACAAGAGAACGTATTACAACAAAAGAATTCTATTATATAAATAAAATCATTAGTTGTAATAGGTCACAGTGGTCTATCAGTATTTACTACACGAACAAAACCTAATCAGTGACCAGAATTTGCATTATTATTATCTAATTTGCCAATTGAACAAATACCAACAAATGCATTAGCAAATTACAATGAAAAGATACTATATATGCTATTAGTAGACAAATCATTTGTAAAATTGCAAATAATGTAAAAAAAATAAGTAAGGAGGTTCTGTTTAGCCAGAGGTGGGAGCCGCCGCCAATGAATTTTGGCCACCACCAATTTGATCAATGCATAGGCTACCCTGACAGAGAAAGCATATGGGTTCGCGATGGGCGATAACAGCGATACCGGTTGTATAATCGATAGAATATCGATATAAGCATAACACGATACGATAATTCTAATTTTTAATTTTTAAAACACTACTTTTTATGCAAATTCGTTGCACTGCAACAAGCGCCGCTGATTTTTCTTTGCGCGCCAGTGCTATAACGATTTTTGAATGGTGCCGATTTTCTTTTCCCGTCGGCTCCCAACCTCTATGTTTCCCTGCAAATATCCTTGTTAGAAATATAACCTATTTACAAGTAGTGAAATAAAATAAACTTTAAATAAGATACCTTTTTAGAACTTTGGAGAAAAGCTCAATATTACACAAGGTTAATTAAAAAAACAGGGTGGAGGACAACTTATGGGAGGAATCCTTTTTAGAAATTCTACATTTCCATGTTAACCACGAAATAAGACAAAAATAAGAAGAAAGGAAAAGCGAAATCTACAAACCAAACCGTAAAAAAATCATATGTACTTGACATAAATATATCCATCATAACAATTGTAATATGGGACGAATAAAATTTGGTTTTGTGATTTTTATATAAAAAAATGTTTAACTTGTTACACCCATTTGTTTATTATAGAAATATAAACGCCCAATGTGCACAATAACAGTACTTCGAACAAAGCTGTTTGTTTGTTGTTCACAACTAAGTTAATCAAACATTCTTACCACGTAGAAATAAATCTTCACAAATGTGTGTGTGTATGTAGGTGGTATATATATAGTAGATATGCCAAACAACAATACACCTATTAAGTTTTTATTTTACGATTGTTATAATCGTCTTAACTTGTTCACTTATTATGCCTTTTAAGTATTATTATCTAATGTTTACAAAATTGGCTCAACTCTTATTTCTATTTGTATAAAGTTTAGAAATAATTTTTTTTATTATGTACAACAATTTTAACGTTTGGTAAATACTAGAATAGTCGGTGAATGTGTTCAAATTATTTTCATTGCTTACCAATGACATTTGAGAAATGCTGATTGAGAGGTTGATTTGAATCAAAAGTTTAGAAATTATTTAAAAAAAAAAAACATTTTGAAATTGCCGCAGAAACTTTTTATTAAAACTAGTTTTAACTACATCAAAAGTCGTTAAAACAAATATTTTGGTAGTCAAACTGGATTGAAATGTTTGGTAAAACCCTAAACTAATACCTAACCTAATACGGTTAACGAGAGTATTATTTGTAACAGAATCACATACAATCGCAACCGTTTAACACGAATTGGTAGAAACTAGAATTTTTTTATAGTGTAAACTAAATGCCAGTTGTACTCTCATTATTCTGTTTTTCAGGTGTCAAATAAAGAAAAACTTGAATGTGTTTTACAAACTAAAAGGATAACTTAATCACTTAAGGATATTTTCATAACTTTAAGTAGTCGCTATTTTTAATGTTTGTCTATAAAGAGATTATTTTGAAAGATATCAACATGCAAATACCCCTAAGTTATCGAGCAACCATTCTAGTTTCCAAAACACTAGTTTCTCTTAATGTCGCTCCTTTGTCTTGAATCAACTGTATGTAAATCATCTTAAAAGATAGAATTTTTATGGTATTCTAAGGTACCGAAACGAAAATCTATTTCGTGTTATCCAATTTTTCGTATTAAACGGTTTTTATTGTACTTAATGTATTCAAGTTTCTAATGTAATGTTAGACAATTTTTTTTCGTAAATTTCTGCTAAAATATATTATGTTCAAATTGTAAATGTTTGCAAATTGTGAAACACCTTCCATCAAATGATTAACAACAATAGCGAACTGGTCATTCATAACTTCCTTTTATTTTTCAGATTCCGATCTTCGGAAAAAAAATACAAAAGATCATTTAATCTGGACACGAATAACAATGAAGTTCTTCATCGCCATTCAGCTCCTGATCGTATACGTGGCTAATGTCCACTCAGAAGAAGAATCCAGTTCCATAAGATACCTCGACGACAAGCAACAATGGAAATTATGTTCCGAATTAGTGCCGCAATTTACTCCACCGTGCCTGTGTACGAAGACATTACAAAGTATCGATCCTGTGGACGGTGTCCTTACACTAAATGGAAGCAGCAACAACTTCATCTTTAATTGTGACAACATTTCTTTACCGGGAAACTTTCCAGTACTTCCCTTACGTTTGCCAGTAACAGGATATTCACACCGTCACGGTGGTTTCCAGTCGTTAGAAAGACAATTGTTTTCGGATAGCGAAGTGCCACTTTTGTGGCTCGACTTTGTCCACAATCATCTGCAACGTCTAACGGACAAACTTCTGGAAGGTGTTCAACACACCTTAGAAGAACTTCGTTTAGGACACAATCACCTGGGCTACGAACTGAATCCGATCTTCGCAACCAGTGCCTTCAAATCATTATCTCAATTAAAAATACTGGATCTGAGTTATAACATGATCAAGGCATTAGATGACGGCCTATTTCATGATTTGAAAAATCTTCAAGAACTTAACTTGGAAGGAAATAACTTCAATTTGATTCCAAAGCAAAGTTTACAGAATCTACCAAAATTAACCATACTCAGTTTGCAACACAATCAAATAGGTACAACAATATTGGGATTTTATGGTTCGAGAAAATATTTTTTTTAAAAAAACAATCAGATTTATTTCATTTAAATCGAAGTTTTTAATTATTTAAATAAAGATGAAAATAATTTTTGAAATACAAATTTTCAGTTAATTATTCACTCTTAATCTACTGAAAAATTGTGAGAAAAACTAAGGATAAACTAAAAGTGTTAAAAACTAGAACGGTAGCTGAAGGTTTATGTTCTGGTTTTTTTTAAACTTTGATTTAATCCGTATTTCAAAAGCAAAATTAAGCCAAACTAGAAAGGTATCTCAATCACTTAAAATTGAAAGTGTTAGAAACTAAAAGAGCAACTGAAGTATTTTCATGTTGTTATTGATAGAAATTTAAAAATATTTTAAATTATTTAAAAATATTTACCCATAAGTGACTGACGAACATTTCTAGTTTCTAAAACACATTCAAGTTTCTATTCATTTTGAAGCTGAAAAAATGAGTAATCAGAGTTCGAGAGGCATCTACACTTAAAATCACAATAACATTTTCATGTTGATATCTTTTAAAATAAACTTTTTATAGATAAAAATTAAAAAAAATATCCCCAGCTTAAAATGGGGTCATTTTCAAACTTCACATAAAAGGCTTATTTTTACAGATATCAATTTTAAAATACACTTAAGTGATTGAGCTACCATTTCCAGTTTCTAAAACTTAAAAGTTTCTCGAAATTGTGCTCCTCAGAAACAGAATAACCACAGTTAAAGGAGCGATTGCACTTTGAAACCAGTCTTGAATCACATAATCTTTGGTAATTGTTATATTTTAAATTATTTCTTTTGATATTTCAGATCGTCTCCACAGTGGTGATTTTTCAAGTCTGAGCAATTTGGAATCACTGAACATGAGCCACAATTCAATCTCAGCAATCGAGAGCGGAACTTTTTCCGGCCTACAAAATCTAACCTCATTGATACTTTCATCGAACAAGATCGCAACGCTCAACAAGGAAGAACTACTCTCTGGACTAGACAGTCTAGTGGAACTCGATGTTTCGGACAATTTCCTTCATCAAGTTCCGTCTCAAGCGCTGAGATCACTTCAATCGTTGAAAATCTTACGGCTTTCGTCGAATGGCATTCGCGACTTACGGCTCGATGACTTTGCAGAACTCTCGGCATTAGAACTCGTAGATTTGTCTCGAAATCGAATAACCGATTTGCCGCCAACTGTATTTTCACGCTTGTTCAATCTCAGAGACTTGATTCTAGATGTGAATTTGGTTCGTAACGTGGAGGAATCGGCCTTCGAAGGATTAAGAAACCTACAACGATTAAGCATGAACGACAACACGGTTCTCGGACTTCCAACGAAAGCTCTTGCTTCTCTGCCGTCACTTCAGACGCTAACCATCGACTACAATCGTATAGCTGCTATTTCTCCGGATTTACTTCGTGCATTGCATAATCTACAAGAACTGACACTCGAGTTCAATTTGGTTCGCGAAATACCAGATGGTACTTTTCACAACTTCACCGATCTGCGTACGCTGAGTTTTCGCGGCAATCATATCGTCTCTCTCACAAAACAAACGTTCCTCGGCACGGAGAACACTTTATTGCATCTAAATTTGGCTACAAACGATTTAGAAACATACCCGAGTTTCCCTCTGTTTGCTTCTCTAGAAATTCTAGACCTATCTGATAACCATATTTCTAATTTACCTGAAGATATTTTTGCCTCTCTACCATCGATAAAAACATTGAATCTAAATGGTAACAAGATAAAAGAAATAACTCTGGCCACATTTAATCCACCACAACCAAGTCCTTTGGAACATTTAAATCTGGCATCTAATGGTTTAAACCATCTTCCGAAAGGCATATTTTCCACGTTATCAGTCTTAAAGAACCTTGAGTTGTCGAATAATAATCTCAAAGATATCGAAGAAGGAACATTTCAAAGTCTTGGTAATCTCTGGTCTTTGGATCTTAGTCGAAACAACCTCAACACCGTACGTACAAAGGCGTTCGGATTAGAATTAACGTCTCTTCGATACCTTAATGTTAGTCACAATCAGCTCACAGTTCTAGATGGTGGCATCTTTGAAGCCGTCGTTCCGAAAATGAAACTTCTCGACTTTAGCAACAACCGTATTCATTACATAATACCTAACTCGCTATCTTCTGTACCTGGATTACTTTATCTTAAGTTGAACAGAAATCGATTAACTGTTTTCTCGGATGGAACCCTCAGCGATGTTCCACATATCGAAAGTCTCGATATTAGTGACAATAATCTTCAACAAATCGATGGCGGTCAGTTTTCGCATGCAAGACGACTTCGACACTTAGACCTTTCTCGTAACAAGATCGAAGCTATCGGAGAAAGTGTATTCTATAATTCGTCTCAAGTAAGAGTATTATCATTCAGTCACAATCGTTTGACCACTTTACCCGAAGGAGCATTCGATGGATTGGCTCGCTTAGAATTAGACCTCAGTCACAATAACCTAAAAACTCTTCCGACCGGAATATTCGCTCACCGCAGAGTAGCTAATCTTCAAAGTATTGATTTATCTAATAACCACTTTAGCCGTTTGCCGTTGTCCGCATTGAACGAACAATATGCAACTCTTGAAGATCTCGTCGTGTCCAACAACCAAATCTCACATGTTCCTGCCAATGCCAACAGTTTGGTAAATGTTCGCAAGTTGGACATGTCAAATAATCCACTCAACGAAGAATCTCTTCGTAATATTTTTGGCGAACCGAAAACAGTTCGAGAATTAAATCTGGCTGGCTGTGGAATAAAGGAACTGCCGCAATTGGAAACTCCATTCATACGTTCCATTAACATTTCAAATAATTCTCTGACTACACTTCGACCGGAAATGTTTCAACGAATAACTTTGTTAGAATCGTTAGATTTGTCTGGTAACAAGATAACAAATCTCAGTTCGGACTTAACACCTATTTGGCCTATGTTGACTGGTATGAAACAGCTGAACCTTTCTAGAAATCCTCTTCAAGCTATCGGACCAAAAGATCTAAGTCCACTGACACGTTTGGAATCTTTGTCACTATCAAATCTCCATGAAATGGGTCGATTCGATGACCAATCACTGAGTGGACTGACTAACCTCAAGAGCCTGTCCATCAATGGCTATTCACGCCTTGGATTTTATGATGTCCGTAGCATTTTGGATGCAGTTCCGTTTCTGGAATCTTTGGAAGTCGAAATCAAAGCAACAGTTCTCCGCGATCAACTTCACACTGCTTTTAATCCTCGTCTGAGAAGACTGGTTCTTCAGGGAAAAGCACTTCAGAACCTGACATCAGTATCTTTTGCTGGTTTGCTAGCTTCAACGTTAGACATTTCAATTCACAACACTAACATCGCCAACATTCCAAACACAATACTCCTACCACTTTCAACATCGGGAAACATTAACTTTGACTTATCTGATAATCGGATTACGGTGTTAGGTCCACAGTTACTAATGACTCTCGGCGAGAAGCGACACCAAGTTGAAGTGACAGGCCTGGAATCGAATCCATTGTATTGCGATTGCATCATGAAACCAATGCACAAATGGCTACATGGAAAAATCGCAGATGGTGAAGACAAGTGGAAAAAACTTCAATGTTATGGTCCACCAGATATGGAAGGCCGTACAGTTTCGCAATTAAGTGAGGAGGATTTAACGTGCGAAAGACCAACTACCACAACGTCCACAGCAAGTTCAACGACCATAGCACAGTCAACAACGACGACCACCACCGAGATGCCTGTGGACCCGTTCTCGATCACCGAAGACGAAGTAGAGCCGGACATAATTTACGAAGCTCCGTCACCAAGGCCAAATCCTTCAGATAATAATATCGTACAAGGATCTCTGACGAACATGGATTCGATGATTATCGGGATCATTGTTGGAGTCGTTGCTTTCATCTGCATTCTTATTGTCATTATTTGTCTCATCAAACTACGTCAAAGTAGAATCCGCTATCATCAAGGACCAATGCATATTCAACCGATGGCTGGTGTATGCACTTGTATGAAACATTCTCCCGGAGGACCAAATCAAACCATGTGTCACTGTCATCCCAACTTCCCTCCTCATCCTCCTCATCACGGACCACTGCCTCCTAAGCTTTTAGCCATTAAAAACGGAACTGGAAGTGTATCTAGTCTGCCACGATCCACTCATTGCCACAACAACCAACCGTATTATGTGACATATCCGGAAAGTGATGTCGAATACAGATGACAACCAAATTCAAAAGTTTAAACTAGCTCAATATGAATTTTGTGGCATTTTAATATTTCATTATGACCATTCATTTTAACGAAGGGCATATATTACAAACTCCTTCGCCTTACATTAACGTGCCAAAAGAAGTTTACACTGAAAACTGCACGTTAGAATAGAAGGTTCATCAAACAAGTACAATATATAAGCACAATGAAAACAGTAAAAAAAAACTGTGAACCGAATAACTAGCTTAAAGATTCAGCTGAGCTAAGTTAAGTTGAGTACTGCTTACCCTTCCCCCCCACCCACTCACATATCCGTAATCCCTTCATTTTTATCATAATGTATTGTAAAACATGTTTATAATAAAATGTGTACCTGAGAAAAGAAATGAATCGTTGTTTTTTGGTTTTCTTTCTGAGGCTGTTTCTCTATTTTTTGTTACGCAAATAACGGTAAGCACAGTTTCATAAAATAACTCCGGTTTAGTTTTTAGTAAGCATTTTTCCGGAACTGAGAAAACATTAAAAGGTCATTGGTAAAAGATCATGCTAAATTTCATCATGGCAATATCTTAAAAAAATAAACATTTTTATAGTTCAGTTTGAAAATGACTCGTCTCGTCTATTTTCGCCTTTTTCAAACTGTCATAAAAAGCATATTTTAAAAAATATTATCATGAAAAAAAACTTTTAGCAATATCACCAACTATTCTAGTTTCTAAAACACTTTGAATTTTTGTTCGTAATGTCTTACATAAAAAAAAGTTTGCCTCAAAACTTTATATTTCCTCAAAATAATGGGAGAATCAAGTAACCTTAACAATAAAATGGATAACACCAAATATATTTTCGGTCCACTCACTAAGAATATCATAAAAATCTTTCTTTTAACATAAAATTCGTGATGAAAAAATATTCCGTTCTCACTTCATGTTACACGGTTTCCACTGTATTCGTTTGAACACAATTAAATAACTAATTCAAGTTTAGAAAATAGAAATCTACCTAAAATGCTTCTCATAACACAAAATAAAGTTAAGATGTGGTTTTTCAAATTTGTTTTAAGATTGTTTAAGTATCTTTGTAAAACTCTTTCAATACACGAAAAACACATACAACAGTGACCAGATTTCCTTTCTATTTCATGTTAAACAGTTTCCATTGTAATCTGTTATGAGTTGTCATCACGGTAATGAAAGATATTGGTTAAAGATTCACTAATCACTAAAATCATTGTCAGCGTAAGAAATACTGTTCAACATTTGCAATCAACAAGTGTATAAAAGGTGACACAAATGTCTAGCACACATGGATCGAAATAAGCTTCTTAGAAACGATTAGTTTAAAAAAAAACCAAGACATCGCCAAGAATTTGCATATATCACAAATTCACAACCACATACAAATAGAAAAACTTTATATAAATATAAAAAATAATAATATAAATGTGTGCCCTACCTTTTTCTTGTCTCTAATGAGCATCGTAAGCAGCTCATTGCCCAGCCTTCCAAGCGAAAGCATAGTTTCGTCCTCTTTGAGCTAGAAATAATAATACTGTCAGGTTCATGTAACCAAATAAAAGCCAATTTTGCAAGTTAAAGTAGTAACTCAAAAACTCAAAGCTGTTAAAGTTATGGCGAACTGCATTCTCGATTTTACACCCCTTCCAACAAAAACAGTAAGTCTTTTCCTTCATTTTCAATGAATGTAAATTCATTTTATACAGGAATATGAAGACTACAAGATGAGCACGCCACAAACCTGAGGAAAAAGCCTCTCAATTTCTATAAGACAAGTGGGGAGGAGAGGGACGAGACCGGACAACGACTTTAGATTCCGTCTCCTCACTCAAGACGTAACAAATTGCTGAACTTTGACTCGTTCTCCAAATTGTCTCAAAATCTCAAAAGGAACGAGGTTCCAGAAAAATATTGTTCGCGACGTTAAATTGATCGAGACCCGTTCGTGAAACGGACGAGCTCGGTGTCAATCTAAACAGTTCCCTTGAAAAACCTTGAACATTATTTCCTGAGTACACGGCTTGGGCTCGTTCCGTATAAGTGAGCTTACTAACACACGAGCGGATTATTTTAAATAACAATACAATGTGCCCTTACACGAAACTGTATTAAAATCACCAAAAAAGAAATCTGATGATACAAAACTAACTTACTTCTCTGTGATCTGGTGTACTAAATAGAAAAAATCGCTGTACTGTGCACATTTCGCAAACCCTTGAACACATTTTGGCCAGAAGTTCAGCAATTTCAAACAACTGAAACCAAACAAATTAAACAATTAAGTTACATAGGACTTAAAAACAAAACGCAATCAACTTGGACGAAAAAATACACTGCGAGGTTTTCCCAATCCCTTTGCCGCAGAACAATCAACGTCCATGTGAGTGCTGACATCCAGAAGCAAAAGAGTCGTACCGCTGATTGGTGGAATGTTAAAAAAGGCCGCAATTTCAACTGCACGATTCACTGCTTTGTGATACCGCTTTAACAGCTGAAAGTTGAAAGAGCGTGCCACATTCCTATGATGTAGTATTAAAGAATTAGAACATTCTCTGCACGTAAATGTGAAATTCGCTATATATTTCATACCTCACTTTGCGATCTAAACTCAACTTTTTGCGTTCTATTGGAGAAAGATACGATTTGGATTTGCTAACATTAGATTCTGCACTATCGCCTACATTTAAACAACGAAAGAGAAATATAAAAATAAAAAATAATTAGTACAGCAATCAGAAAATATTACAATTTATATAAAAAATGGATGGCATTAATGCCACATTTACACATCTACTGCCCATGTACTGTTATAAGCAGTTGGAGCCAATAAAGCCACGTTTACACGAGGCCAGTCGATAGGCAGGTTCAACTGACGTCAGTTTGACTGACGATTGGCTTGTTATAGGCCAATTGGGCCGGGGACGAGCCACACAACGCCGGTTGTGTTGCCAGTCAAAACAAATGGTGGTGGGAAAAACCATTGAATCGACCAACTGGCTCAAGGCCAGTATTGTCCATACAAAGCCAGTCACTGGCGTAAGTCAATTGACGCCAGTCGAACCTATCAACTGGCCTTGTGTAAATACGACTTTGTCAACAGTTGCCATTATACCAGAAACTTAGCAGACTTCAATCTGCTTTTTGTTTTTTTAAAACCATCCGTTCTGAGAGTTGGAGTATAAAAATATTTTTTTTCTATGATTCCATCTGCGGGCCACCTGGCACGCAGCCGCTGACCACAATGTGAAAAACACTGATTTAGTGCACTAACGGCAGATTTTAAGCGCCCTATTTTGTTTGGCGCATCTAGCTCTGGCTCTGCAAATTATGCCCAAATATAATTTTATTTATAATAAGTTGTTTGTATTTCTATAAAAAAGCACTTTTAAATCCAATAAACAATTTTAATTAATAACTATATCTAAATATCACATTGCCTAGACAAAAATGTAAAGAAAAGGATCAATTCTTTCACCACCTTTCCGTAATTTATCTTCGATGTCAGTCAGAACTTCACTAGTAGCTAAGAAACGATGTGGAAGCTGTCGAGAATTTATGACAGCCGTCTGCAATAAACGAAATTTTAATGTTTTACCACAATCGGTTACATCATTACAATAACAATTTAATATTAATTCACTTTGTTAGAAAGGTATTTAACGACTTTAGCGTGATGCTCATCTGAGATTTCGGCCAGAATCATGTTCCGAAGATTACGGAGCATAGCCATGTATGGAAGCTTCCGTTTATCTACGTAACGAAAATCACGAGTGAAATGACGATCGCATTTGGATCGGAAAACTAATCTCGATACCTATTAATTCGTGCCACGTTTCAGCTTTGTTCCCTTTAGCAGAAATCTGTGTTTCCCAAGTTAGTGGAACGGGTAATTTCATTCTTTGTCCAGCCTTTTTGGGATCCCAAGTACCGGGTAAACAACTGAGACGAAAACTATCTGCATCCTCGGGATAACTAAACGACAAAAAAGAAGAAAAAAAACGTCTTCATAATCGTAAAACACGTAATATCGTAATATATAATCAACTTGCTATACCGTTTGCCTATTAACCCCATAACATGTTCGGTCGGTTCTTTTATGTGTAAACGACGGATCAACTGTTTCAAATTAAAAGTTTTTCTTTCTCGTTCTTCTTCAGTTTCCTCGTCATCGTCGGTGACAACCTTAAATTCAAAGCAAATAAAAGAAGTTTGATTATTGATATAAGCGTAAATGGTGTCGATTTTATCCGGCTCACTGACATTTGATTTTCTTGGCTCGTTCTTCGTCCTCTTCTTATTCTTCTGGTTGGATTTACCTTTGTTGTATTTTGCTGTTTAAAATACAAAAAAAAAACGAACTTACAAAAGATGAAAACTGTAAGGACAACGAAAACAAACCTAGTTGATACACGTCGAATTGAGGAAACTTCAGAACAAGAACTTTTCGAAGCGAAGAAGGCAAAGATCCAAAGTTGATCGACTTGTCATCGAATAACTGCCACGAGAACAATTAAATATTGACATTTACGTTGCAAATTAAAATGTATTCAGTTATTTGCAAATCCGGTGTAACTGAAGAGTTATTTCAATTGTAACCTTAACGTAAAAAGTTCAAAAACAACACTTTGAAATATGGATACTCATCAGTTTTTAAAACCAATTATTAAAAGTATTTAAAAAAAAAATATAAGATTAAGGTAGCTGAATAGTTACTTAATTTGTGCGTGTAGCACTAGATGGCGGAGGTTCAAAACAGCATATGTTTAATCGAAGGGCTTTTCCCCCACACGACCCGGTTTTGAGAAAATTTACCTTTTTCAAGCGAACGTTTTTCAGGAGAAACAATACGAAAAAATTCAAAGTGTTTAAGAAACTAGAAAAGTTGGTGATAATGTTTAAATGTTTTTCATAATGATATATCTTCAAAAAATAAACGTTTTATGACTGTTTGAAAAAGGCAAAATCAGTTTTCTTGAAATGTTAATGAAAAACCCTAAAAAACAGGTGACTTTTAAACTGAACTATAAAATGTTTATGTTTTAAGATATTGCCACTTTTAACAATCTTTTACCATTCTAGTTTTGAAAACAATATAAATTTGTTCACAATGTTGTTTCTAAAAAAACGTTTGCCTGACGTATTTGCATCCAAACCGAAAACCTTCGCCACCTAAGTGCTACATGAATAAATTAAATAATTATGCAGCTACCTTAACTGAATAGCTGGTTTTTAAAGTGTAAACAACCCTTTGAGGCGTTCTCTCTTTCAGAAGCAAAACGAGAAAAAAAGTAACACACTAGTATTTATACCTGATACTGTTCGGCCACTTCGATCCAATCGGACGGCAACACGATGCAAGAACAGAAGTATTTGTGTAAAAATGGACGACAGTTATGGTCGTAAGATGCATAAGCTAAAAGTAGATTACAAGTAGATCGAATGTTCAGCTCCTGACGAGCATAAAGAGCAACCTACAGAGAAAAAACAAAAATATATTTCTAGTAAACTTAAAAGAGCAAATTAAAATCTTCACAATCCAAAATCTAAAAACAAAACACTCTTCGAACATACTTTCAAAACAAACTCCGGATCGAAAGCAACGATTTCGTCCGCGTGCGATATGAGCGATTTTCGAACGTCGTCATTTTTATCCTTGAGATTTGGAGCACGAATCAACGAAGAACTGACCACATTCACGAAAGCTACCTGAAACGGACATCCACAAAATCAAAAAAATATCAGAAAACATATTCAAATAATGCATAAAATACAGAAATTGCTGAAATATGTTAAACTATGCAAGTTTTCTACACATTTCTGCGCTTAATTTGCATTTTCCTGCAAATAACTGAAATTTTCCTCAACTTTTATACAGATTACTATCGTTTCCTTTAAACTTCTCGCACATTTCGGCAGATTTAAGCAGTTTTCTGTAGTTTCTGCGTTTTGGAGTAACTCAAATTATATTACTTTTGCATTCTTATTCTTTGTACGCCAGTCGACTTCTTTCTTCTGGCCATCGTACTCCTTAAAGACGTTTGACTCTTTGGTTACGATCACATCGGGCCATTCGAAGTCGTATTTCGGTTTTTCGTATTCGTCAACAGATGAACTACACGATGTCGCTGAACCTAGATTCAAATCGAAGGTCCTCTTCGCCTTCTTGCTGACTGGTTCGCAACCGATAAGGGATCTTTCCCTTTCGTAACTCCGTATGAGACTCGAATGCAACTTAACGTTGCTTACAACGAGTTTGTTCGTAGTACTCAGAAGCTGAATAGAAGTTAGAGACTCTAACGATGACAATTTCAACTTCTTGTTGGCAAAACTCGATAAACTTTTGTTCACCGAAAGCGAAGAAGATGAAGTTATCAGTGGATTATTGTAAATTGTGCTTAGTTTTGTAGTTTCGAGTCTGGCGTTCTTTAAATTCAGCCTTGTCGTTGTTTGAGCCGACAAAAATGTGTTTTCTAAACTATGAAATCGTTTTAAAGCAGTATTGGTAGTAACTAAGTTCGTACTCGTCAATCGGTTCGAAACCGGACTGACTGCAAGTCCAACATGCCAGTCATTTAAATTTCTAGACTGTAAATTCAAACCTAACCCCAGTTTCTCATTACTCAGCCTCACATTCTGTCTGTTTTCCATTTTTACAGAATTTTAAATTTACAACTATTCACACTTTCTTTCACACATGAAATCTCCCATTTTGATTCGAATTCTACATTGTTTTCGTTACAGAAAAACAAAAAGAACTGTTCTCATCGCCACTGACAACCATCAAAACATAAATAAACTGCAATAATCAAGAAATTGATCGGAAAAGTCAATAAGAAAACTATCAACCACACGAAAAACACCAAGTTTCATGATTGCGCCACTGAACGAAACCATGACGATGACGGCCAAGGCACTAGCGTTTGGAGGCTTGTGTTTTTTCATAGCGCATGCGCATTGCCATCTCGGTTGGTTTGTATAGGAAAGTGATGGCAGATTTGCGTTAGTAGCGCCATCTATTGATGACCAATGGAAACTGCCCACGTCTTATAAGGGGCACCGTAGTTTCCATTGGTCATCAATAGATGGCGCTACTAACGCAAATCTGCCATCACTTTCCTATACCATAGCCTCCTTATACTATAAAGAATAGTATAAGGAGGCTATGCCTATACAAACCAACCGAGATGGCAATGAATGCGCATGCGCTATGAAAAAACACAAGCCTCCAGACGCTAGTGGCCAAGGGCTAATAGTTATCTCGGATAGTTGTTGACGACATCGTAGGGAAACTGACAGGAGACGAACAAGTAGGAGAAACACCTGACATAACAACCATCTGTAGACAGCTTCAGAATTTCTTTGGCTCCACCCTTTTTTTTTTTTTTTTTTTTTGAGCGTCATCAATTTCTAATTGGTTTGTTACCGGGGCTGATGTCACATTCCCCCCCCCCCCCCTTTCTATTTCTAATTGGTTGATATTTGGCCTGACGCTCATTAAAGAGCGGAGCCAAAGAAATTCTGCCGCTGTCTACAGACGCCTGTACTAAAATACCGAAATTTATGTTTATGTACGGTGGCCCCATAGATCAGGAATCCTCAGACAAACTTACAACTTGGTCGGCACAGCTATAACTAAATCTGCACATTTATAAATCAGTTCTAACCTTCTTGGTTGTCACAGTTATAATTCGCTCGGCACACTTAAATCACAGACGGCACACTTATAACTCGGTCGGCACATCTTAGGATTCAGGATCCTTTAGGGCTACCGTCTACAAAGCTCCGAACAATTAAAATGATCATAAAGGGCAACCAAAGATGGCGCGTCTTAATTGTGTGTATTTAAGCTAGAAACACGTTTTATGTATGCGCTCTCTCAGTAAATATTCCGAACTGTGACGTAATGCCACAAGCATAAGTATTTCATTAGCGTAGGCATTTAAGTATAACTTAGAAAAAAAGTATGAAGCACAGAGTACGGCTACAAAAAAACCAATTATTGGTGACTAAAAATGGTGGCATTATGTATTGCAAGTAAAGATAAGAAACTCCATATTAGTACACCTATAATCCACTATATCGTGCTGCAACAATGTGTTGTCATGAGCACCAAATCACGATTATACACAACGTTCCGAATAAATGTAGAACTTTAAAATAGTTTATGGCACACCATCGAACTCTTGATTATTCTTTTTCAGGAGTAAATTTAAAAGAAACTTGAAAGTGTTTTAAAAACTAGAAGGATAGCTCAAAATGAGCTTTTTATTTGAGTTTGAAAATGGACCAACTTTTAAGCTGACAATACTTTTTTTTTTAATTTGGGCCATTTTCAAACTCAAAAAGTTTATTTTGAACGATATCAATATAAAAATAACCTTATGTGATTGAGCTACCCTTCTTGTTTCTACCCTTCTACATTCAAATTTCTCTTCATTTTTCACCTGAAAGACAGAATAATCAGAGTTCGAAGAATTTACACTTAAAACAACCTTGAAGATCGTAGCAATTAACCAGTCATTCATTCCCGATATTCGTTAAATGAATTTTTACAACGACACAAGTTATGATTAAATTATTAAACAAACCTTTTTTTTCTAATGAAGTTCACAATGCGTTTGTTTGTAACCATGATACAATAATAACAAAATCATTATACAAATTTTTTTTAAAATAAAGTTCAAAATGAGTTTTGAGACTTCCAAACCTAATCGTACTTTCGTTAAAATAAAAAAATGCAAGCCAGATTCACTTGATACCATGTAACACAATAACAATATGAGCATATAGTCACATACACACGGGCTCTTCATTAATATTATCCACACAACTCGATGCTGGTGGTTCTTGAAAAAAATCACTCATAGCAGTCGTTCGCTTTAAAGTTCCTCTCGAAGGTAATAGAAATGTTTCCTTTAATAAGTTGTATGCCTTTGGACTACAATTATAAACATTCAAAGCAAATGCTTTCATTTCGCTGCTGAAGCGGCGGCCGCCTGGTTTACAACTTGCAGCTTCGATCTGTCCTACGATAAATCTGTAAGTTTCGTTAGGAAGACCAACCGTTTCCAAACGTTTGATCGCAGCTGCTTTTGTCACTGGCCTCTTTTCACTTTCTTCAAGTTTCCGTCTCAATCTATCATTCATTTGTTTCAGCTTATGAATTTCGTTCGCTTTTTGTTTATTCGAAAGCCGTAATTTCTCGATTTCGAACGGTATTTTTGTTACTGCCGCCAAATCGGAGGAGCAATGCGAATCCGTTATCAAATTGTCATCGGGCGAACTTTTTACACCTGCATCAAGCGAATACGTGCATGGTATCTGTGGCCCTTTTTGAACCATTTCTATTTTATCCACATTTACGTTTGGTAACATTGTACAGTAGGAATGATCGTAATGGGGAAGTTCCGAAGGTGAAGTTATTTCGTTGTTGTCTTCGTCCTCGTGTGACGTTGGATTTTGATCTACATCTACCGATGTGTCTACGGTTGATATTTCGGTTTCAAACAGTTCTGTTTTAACGGAGTCAGACAAACAATCCATTGCATCTGTAAATACAAATTGTTATTCATATAACTTATGTATTTTTGTTAAAAATTAATAAAATCGGTTCACTTTTTTCCTCAATTTGACTAGAAAAAATAAAAAACTGCAAAAACGGTTTTTTAAAATATTAATTAAAAAACGAAATTTTTTTTTTAAAACCGTAACATGGACGTCAAAGGGTTATTTTTCTCTTTTAGCATAATGGATAATTCAGTCCTGACTAACATATTTTTAATTTCTTCCTAATATTCCTTCTGAAACGTAGAATAATCAAAAGTTCCATAACAACTGTTCATAAAACATCTTAATAAAATAACAATGAAACGATTTCTAGTCTTCCGTTAATTGAGCAATGCAAACAACGTACCGAATAATGGCTTCACTTCCAACTGAGGTTCAACTTTCTCCCTAGAGCTGTCCCCAGTATTAAGATCAACATAAATGTTCTTCTTCAGAGTACGCAAGCGAAGTGTTTTGTCTACGTTATAACAAGAATAACGAAGAATTAGTAAAACGTCAGATTATATGATCGATTGTACAAATAGAATAATAAATTAAAAAATCCGTATTTTAGAAACAACTTAAAAGTACATTTGAATGCCATTAACGGGTTCACAACTTCATTTGCGCAGTTTTCTTAAGGCTGGCTCTTTATGTAACGTTTAAATGTCCGTCGTCGCAAGTATACTGGATCGTGTATCCAAGGAAACTGCGTCGTTTTAGACACCTGTGCAAGTGACCGGTGCAGTACGGAACGTTTATACTTTTGAATTGCTTCCGCCTACGCAAGTCCAGCTGCACACCCTAGCGTGTAGGAAGAGTTTGTGCAATCTTCATTCCTTTTCACTGTAGCGTATGCTCGTGACACATGTCAACAACCTCTCAACGTTCCTTCTTCCGACGTCATGATTCACACCGAAATGTTCACAACTGTGCTAATCTAGGGGATGACTTGTACAAGTCTTGGGCCTGAGTGGTAGACATGTGCAGTTAATATTGCACAGTTAAACCTTAGACTATTACTTTACTAGTAATAGTCTAAGGTTAAACGTTACATCTAGGGCCGGCCTAGTAACTTTAACGTGATTTCTAAGTGAAAACGTACCTCAAATTCTGATTATTCCGCCTTTCAAGGATGCAAAATTAAAAGCCACTCCAAAAAAAGTTCTAGAAACTAGAAGCGTAGTTCAATCGCTTAAATAGTATTTTCCTATTTGACCTCTTTAAAAATAAACTGTTTAAGTAAATTTGAAAATGATGATTCACTCTAAGCAGAATATATATATTTGTTTATAAAAAAGTTTATTTTGAAAAATACCGTTAAGTGATTGAGCTAACCTTCTAGTTTCTAAAGCACTTTCCAGATTCCGTTAATTTGGCTCTTGAAAGACAGAATAATCAAGAGTTCAGAGTTCGAGAAATCTTTTTTTTTACACACCATCGAGAATTAGAAAGTAGAAGAGTAAAAAGTGTGTCGGCCAAATAGTTTTAAAGCCTTTAAGTCTTTAAAAATGACAGTTTCAAACTTCGATAAAACTGTTTATTTTCAAATTTATTGTCATGATCGTTTATCAACTAACTTTCGAAAAGGAACAGATTTTGTACCAAATTCGACCGTAGGAACTGCATTTGCTCGAAGAACTTTCTTGGTTTCGTGCTGGATAACACAATTCGGTTCAAAATGAGCTGAACAGAGCAACTGTTTCCTCCTTACAGAAGGCGATTTCTTTTTCAAGTACTCCAAACTCGTGTATTCCACCCATTGTATGCCTCTAAAAAAAGAATTAGAAAAGTTAACTACACAAACCGTAATACGAGCTCGAATGATTTCTCATAAAGTGACAGCCACAAGTAGCGCAATGTCACTGTGATTTCACAAGTTACCACCAGAGGCGTTATTATGGTCTTATTCCAAGGAGGTTCGATTTCCCTCAGTAATGCAAAATGTATAATAATAACCTCACCTTTCACCTGATGGGAAATGAAAGAATCCTCTGTCCGGCATGTCTCTCTTACTGGAGCCGCATAAAACACAATAAAGCGTGCGAATCCGCTTTTTCTTGTCTTCTATGCAACATTCCATTTCTGTTCTTTTTTTACCATGGCCTACATTATAATGAAAACAAGGTCTGCCCATTTGGCCGAGTTCTCAAAGAAACTTGAAATTATTTCACTTCTGCCGTTTCCACACCTTCGCCACCGATGGCGCTGCAAACAACCCCTTACTCCTCATAGAGAAAGAGGTACCACCACCTCTAATCGTCTATGACAATTTATATGAGAGGTTGAGGTTGTCTTCAGCATCACCATGCAAAAGTAGTGGCAAAGAAGCAGCAGTTTAAACACTTAAATTTTTATTTCAACATTTGTCTCAAATGACCAGGCCTTGTCTTCTTTTTACTTTTTAGGTCATGCGTTAACCACCAAACTATTTTGCATATGGATTGGGTTAGAGCGATCTTGTGGTTCTCGGATGGGTAAGGTTACTAGTGCCATCTCGTAGCAGTTCTTGTAAACATGTTTAAACTTATACAAGGTGGTCCAAAACCCCACTACATACAGCAACAAAATTATTATTTTCTTTTTCCAGTTTCATGATGTTTTGAACAGGCATCTGTAGACAGCTTCAGAATTTTATGAGCGTCATCATCAATTTCTAATTGGTTTGTTGCTGTTTCTGATGTCACAATCCCCGCCCTTTTTATTTCTAATTGGTTGATATTTGGTCTGAAGCTCATAAAAGGGCGGAGCCAAAGAAATTCTGAAGCTGTCTACAGATACCTGTTTGATTTGACAGTTTCCATTGTTGTGATTCAACTTATTCATTAGGTCAGGCCCGGACTGGCCCGGCGATGGCCGGTCAATTGGGGGCCAAAAATAAATAAATTAAAAAAATGGGACCAATACAATTTCATAGCCGGTGGGGCCACCAGTCCGGCCCTGCATTAGGTCAATGCACGTACGTATGTTTTGTTCGAATTATATGCAATGGACCAAACTTGCGTATTTTGACAGTCGACGCTAGACAAGGATCAGAGATACTAGCTAGTGTCGCGCGACTTTGTATCCAAGCCATTAATAGCTCGTGGTTCATACCGAAATAAAACCATTTTCCTGACTTTTCCTTGTCTCATTACCCTGACTGAATTTCAACTTCAATATACCCCATACATGTACTAATTTAGTATTTATTTTTAAACCTCATTAGTCATTAGTAGCCTCATTACCAAGGCAAAAATGTTTTGCAAAATATACAACTTTATAAGTATATTTTTTTAGCAAAAACAAAAACAATGATCAAAAACCTATTGACAACCTTAAACTAAATTATACTTTGAAAAAAATGTGTTAATAAAATTTGTAGAATAAATTAGTTTCTAAAATGTTAAAATTATTAAAAATAAAAATTTCAAAATGTTTTTGCCTTTCCCTAACTTTTTTTTTTAAAAGAAGGACAATTTTCCCTGACTCATTTTCATTGCCCTGACTTTCCAGGTAGGTATGAACTCTGTAGCTTAAACAAGTAAATAAGTCAAATTGTGTCGGGGTGGGGGTTACGCCCCGAGGGAGTAACTTTTTTACTCGTTCTCAACGTATGGCCACTGTGACAAGTTTTGACCATAATCAGCCCACTTTCGGCCACGGTAGGCCGAAAGTGGGCACGGATTGCCGACGCACTCTGCCGGGTCCTAACCAACCGAGATCGGTCGACGCTTTTTCGACAGTAAAAATAAAAAAAAACTACATTTTTGGGTACAAACTTTTATTTCTACTAAGACATGATTTTTTGTTTTGGAGACTACAAGAGTTTTTGTTATTTTTTTTGAGTATTTTGTTGAAAAGTACGTTATACCTACAACGATGGATCACGAAGACATCATTCAAGGATCCTCCGTCAACATTTGATAATTAACAGGTCGAACTATTAGACAGGCAATTAGAAATCGGGACGAACTTCAGTTGGCTCCGCCCTTTTTATGACGACCGGCAATTTCTAATTGGTTTGTTGTGTGGTTCATCGTTGAAAAGGGCGAAACATGTGACGTCAGACTATAACCAATTAGAAGTTGCGTTCGTCATAAAAAGGGCGGAGCCAACTGAAGTTCGTTCCGATTTCTAATTGCTTGGCACTAGTAGAGGCTGCTGTGTGTAGGGGCTGTGTGTAGAGGTTGCTGTGCAATAGGAGAAATAGGAGTGCACACAAATGGACAATGGTTATTACGCTAACTTAAATAAAAGCTTAGGAACTTTTTATCAAATATTTTAAACACTTACACAAGTATTTTAGCACCTGAAAATCCGGGTAATCCATATAATCAACTTGCACAACCCTTTCCGATGAAAATCCAACTGAAAAATATATGAGAAGCACAAAATTTAACTTTGTGAAGTAAATAAGTTCCAAATTTGTATTTTATTCACTGCATTGTACATGTATTACGCTTTTATCTTAAACTGTATTTAGGTATCGTGTAGAGACATAGCAAATTGAAATACATTAAACTACGTTGAGTTCAAACTATTTTGTTTCTATGAATCAAAAATAGTTCCACACTTAACCAAAATAATTCTGAAAAGTACAAATGCCAGCATACCATGTAAATTTGCGTCATATTATTAGCTATTTTCAAACATATGCGCGCACACAGTTTGCCAATTTTACTACTTTTCTTAAATTTTTGGTTTCAATGAGTTAACGTCATCAATCAATCAACGGATTTTTTGAGAAAAAATCCGTTCAACCAAACATAGGAAATTAACATTTCCAATAAATTTCATTTGCAAGTTTAAAAACGAAATTTTAAAATCAATTTTAACGTATTTCAATTCACAGAAAAATTACAATCATATACATTACTTTGCTTAAACAATTTCTTCCTCTGCAAAAATGATACGAAAATGTGTTAATTTTTTTTTTTATCAAATTTGAATTTCATTTTCTATTTCTTTTTTCAGAAGATAAAAACTATTCTAAAAATGAGAATGCAATATAACAATATTTCTGGGATCTGGATCCATTGTTAATGATAAAAAGTGAGAAACCAAAAAGTTACTCACACACTAAACATAAAAACACGCATTTTAAAGTTTTTTTTTGTTTTGTTTTTTTGACACAATACATTCCATTGAAAAGTTATTCCTTTTTATTAAAAAAAAATGATAAATGAAATGTAAAGTTAAAAATACTTCTAAAATCTTTTTTTTTTAATATTAAAAATTGTTCAACCACTTATGCTTTTTTTTGCATAAAAAAAATCTACAAACAGTTTTTTTTTTCTTCTTGTAAATCTTTCTTTCAACAACTTGTCTTTCATTAAAAATACATTTTCAGTTATAAAAAACACGTACATGTATGGCATAACACACATATACAGAGCTGAGAGACCCTGATTCTTAACCTTTTTCATAAATTTTATGTGTTTTTTCTCTCTCCAAATGTAGTACAGTTAGTTAGTTAGTTAACCAGTGTTGGAAACAAATTACTAAGACAATAAGAAATATGCTTTTGGTGCAATCAGAAAGGTCGGTTAGAGGCTTCAGTTTGAATATTTAACACGACCCATTAATTTGTTTATCAAGAATTTCGGAGAAAAAAAAAATGTGAAACATACAGGAATTATTTAAGTCCTCGAATATAATATTATATAAAAAATAATTAATCAAAAAAGGTCGCGTTGTATTCGAGCTAATACAGTAAACTACACTGCATCATGAGACAAAATGTAACGGGCGTTCGTGCATCGAACATTGTACAGTCGGACTTCGTCAGACTGTTTGTTCGATGAGAAGATTTCCCGTTTAGAACAACAAGTTTTTTTCTGTGGCGGAGGTTTCATTTGAAACACATGCAAAACTCTTTGTCGAACACTTTTTCTAGTTCGTTTGTTTCCATCCGAGGGTAAGTGGCCTCACTCTAGCCAGCCTCTTTGATCATAAAAAAGCATAATTCTTTTTGGTTTATAACATTACATTTCAAAGTAATTAATTACAATTACTAATAATTATTACATCAGTAAAAAAAAACTAATCAATAACAATTACTAAATTTGAAAAATAAATTAATTACAATTAGTGAGAACTGCTTAACAAGAAAAACGTGACGACGGAAATCTAACATGAAATACATGTCCGGTCCGGTCCCTTCGAATACTATACAGATTTGTTCTTTTAACACGAAAAAAATATTCCAGTCGCTTCCATTTCACGTTAAACGGTTTACTTTCTAATTTACTTTCTAATTACAAATCAATTGCAAAAACAATAAAAAAAATCACCAATTAACTCAAGTTCTGAGCGGTTTGAGAAAAAAAAAAAATAAGTTTAAAATACCAGAAACAAAAGTAATTCAATTTTTCATTAGAAAATGTAATTAATTACAAAGTTTCCGAAGTAATGTATTGAGTAATGAATCGAAAAAGTAATTTAATTACAGTAATTCATTACTTTTTTTTGGCAAAATTCTTTCCAACACTGCAAATTAACGCCTCTTTTCTGTATTTTGTGTCACAAAAAATGTGAAAACAAAACTTTATAAAAAAAAATGTCTGAAAGGAGTGAAAAAATAACATACAAGCAAACACGCACACGACACAAAAGACGAGAAGGTGTATACACATAATACACAAGTTAAAATAGATGTGTTTTTTTTTTCAACACTCAACAACAATACATGAGTTGAAAAACAACAATGAAAAGAACCACAAAATCAACAAAAAAGTTTAGAATAATAAGCACGAATGTTAAAAAAAGCACACCAGAAGAAGAAAAAGACAAGTTATTCGTTCATAACAACTTTGGTATTTAAAAAAACGTTAACGTTCGGGTGGTTACGTTAAGATGTTTTTATGAACAGCTTCATTTTCGAACTATTTGGTTATTTTGCATTTTTTTTAAAAAAAAAAAGCAACACTACGTAGAGTAATTGAAAGTGTTTTAGCAACTAGAAAGGTAGCTGAATCACTTAATAGTATCTTCATAACTGTTCAAAATAAACTTTTTATACACAGAATCGCATTCAAATTCACACACTGCGACATACGAGTCGGATTTGGCGAAATGAGGTCTACGACCGACTGCCCTGTCCGACGTCAACTCCGCAACGAAAAAGAGATTACGAAAGACAAACGCACCAATCATACCTTGACCGGGATTCCAACCCGGGACCCCGACAACCACCGATAAGCCGAAGTTATCTCCCACTGTGCTACCGAGGCGTCGGCGCATTCAAATTCATATAAAAAAAAGTTTACTTTAAAAGATAACATATAAAAACACCGTTAAACGATTAAAGCTACCATACCCTTCTAGTTTCTAAAACACTTTCAAAGCTCTCTTCGTTTTGCTCTCGAAAGAAGAAAGAATAACTAGAGTTCGAGGGACGTTTACACTTTAACACCAGTCTCAAGAGAGAAAAAAACGTTACGAATGTTGTGCACCGTGTTTATGTGCAGATAAAACCAGCGTTGCCAAAAAAAATTACGATTTATTAAAAAAAGAAATTCGTATGATTAAATTTTATGATTTTAAATCACAAGACATTCAAAACTACAGTAGATATATTTAAAAAAAATGTTTAAAATAAACTATTTAGTTAATTGTATAATTTGAATTATAATTTTAAACAAATTGATGGTCTATTGTAAAATGACACATTTTTACAAGAAGTTAAAAATACAATTTCAAAAGAAAAAAAATCTTCATATTTGATTCTTTGGAAAAAATGAAAATTTTCTTTTCATTTTTTGTAAACATTTTTATTTAAAAAAATCATGCGATTTAAATCACGCAACCCTGGGATTAAAATCTGTGTAATTCTGAATTACGGTTTATTTTCTTATAAAGTTTATTAAGTTATTGCATCTCGCTATCAATTTTCTGATTATCAGAATGATCACAAGATGAAATTTATTTTTATCTTGCAACCAAAACAAGATTTAAAGGTAATTTTCACGAAGAACGCGATAAATATACTAATAGACTCCAAAAAGAAAAATCTAAGAGAAAAAGAAAGAAAAAAAATCTACGATATAATAACATCGTATGCTGCGAAGAGGAGGAGGAGCAGCAGATTCAGATCGATAAGACAAAACGACGAAGTGTAAATGTTTTTGTTTTAACTATTTAATTTATTACTGAGATTGTCAGTAATATAAAAAAAAGACAGAACACTCTTCTGCTTTTTCTCTTTTTCGGCGTTGTGCCGTTTCTCGTTTTACGACATGCTAGAGCACGGTAAACGCGGAGAACCCATCTGAGTGAGAACCCGATCTAACCATTGTAGAGGCCCATTAAGATGCAACTCGATCCAACACGGTGTGCTCGTCACCGTTTGCCGCCTATATTCGGCTCCCCAACCCTTAACGAAGCTCATTCTGATCGTACACATACGAGTTAATTGATACACGGCCTCGAAACCCTGACTCACTGACTGAGACAAAAGAGAGGCGAATTCCTGGTTGTTGAATATCTTCAAATTACAACCTGAATACAAATATAACAGAAACACAATTACTTATGGCCCATTATTCTCAAAACAATGACAGTAAACAATAGAGAGTAAGCTAAATTTCGTACGAAATTATAGATTTTGACGTCACTTCCGCCTTATTTTGTTGTAAAATAAAGAGTTCGTATGAAATGATCACCGAAATTACGAAACTATTGAATAATTTCGTAGAAACGAAGTAAAAACACAGAAGCGTTGTAACACCGTTTGAGAAACTTGAAAACGACATGGATTCTAAAAAAAAAAAGGAATAACCACCCCTATTTGGAAAGTTTACGATTTCGTTTTTGGGATGCTTCCCTAACTGAAAGTACCAAATCAAAACGTAAACGAAATCACTTAATTTCGTACGAAATTTCGCTAACTGTCTAATACAAAATTATCAAAAGAAAACTTGAAATAACCAATAAATATGATAAAAAATACAATCGATACAACATTAACCTGTTTCGAATTTTACTACATCTTCTTTCAATCTACAAGCAGAAAGCTTTAGCAGAAAGGAGACAAACTACATGAAATGACACTTTTATCAGCCATTAATAAAGTGTCCTTCACATGCATCTTTTTTCGAAACAAAAATTCTACGTGATATATTTGAATGAAAATTGTATCACAGTTTGCAATATAAAACCATTACAAAATTATACTATCTCTTCTATTTAATTCTCCCTTAAAACTAGAAACAAGAGAACAACAGAGTGAATAATAATAACGTGTCTCACCGGGTGGTATCTTACAAACAGTGGCCGGATGCCATCCATAACGTTGATTACAATTTGGACTCTGAACAAAAATGCTGCTGTCACTGAGACACTCGGCAAAAACCTCGCCACCGATGTAATAGAGACGCACACCTCGACCTAAAACACATCAAAACATCCTTAAGAGAAGAGAAAAAGAAGGAAAAAAAAACACGGAACCAAATTTGATCGATCAACAGTTACCTATGTGTCGCCTAGTTTGTTCGACGACCGTGTTACGATTCACGTTCGAAAGCAATCCCAAACAGAAACGCTCGGAGTTTGAAGGATCCGTGAACCCGTCCACCGTCAGCGACGGCTGCGACGCGTGAAAAGTCTCTCCCACCCGCGTGTTCAGTTCGTAGTAAGAGATGGAACACCAGAATGCCGGTTCACAATAAGTGACGGGCGCAACGTCGATCGGTGGACTTGGCGAGGGCATCAATACTAACGAGATCAAACAAAAAGACATTATAGTCAATGGGCTACGAAGAAAGAGGCTAGGTGTGTGTACGCAAACACACTCACAGAGGTTATCAGTTGTGTTCTGATCCTGGTTTTCACCATCTTCACTCATGTACCCCGGTGGTGGGGTTTCTTTTTTTTTTTTTTAAGAGAGAAAAACAAACAACATAATTAGATGAACTAACGAATAAAACGAATTAAGTATGGGGGCTTTACAGACAAGCGACTTTTAGTGGTCGAGCTGGACTGCAGAAATTGATTGAAAAGGACGATCGGTGGCTGTGCTGTGGTTGATAACGTACTGCTATCGAAAGCGCCTGAACCTAAACTTCTCAAACACATGATAAACTGCAGTCGCCGAACGTTGGTCGATCTCCGCCACAAACTGCTTTCCAACCACCTTTAACGTCTCTTCTACAGAAGAGCAACACTAATAAAAGTGTTTCCTTATTAAGAATCCATTTTTAAAGTTAAAATTGGCTACCGAAGCCGTTCTTGTGGTCCATTACAACCACAACTTTCTAACCACTAGCAGTCGACTCGAATGGTCAAATTTTCTGCCACACGTTAATCACCTTTTTGCAATTCATCTCGACCACTAAAAGGTTGTCCGTCTGTGAACGGCCATGGTTATTGGTTTCCTCTCAATTCTGCGACTCTTCTTTGTTTCATACCCGTTAGCGGAAAAGTATGGTTGTCTAGTCCGCTTGGAAAGCTAGTGTTCTCTGGCACAGAGTTTGTGTAGTCATCAAGCGGAGGGAACTCCTGGGGTATTTCCCCAGGAGGATTCCTTGGGACTAAAATAGGTGGCAGAGCTGAAAATGAAAAAAAAAATGAGCCAAAATTTATAATAATTTCATCATGTTTTGTTCTCAAAACAACATAGACTAAAAATCCTCTTTTTTCACTGATAAAAACTGATAATGTTAGTTATAAAGAAGAGAGAAAAAAAAAATAGTTGAACACACGAACACGAGCGATTCATAAGCTGCTACGACGACGACAAGGCCGCAAAATTAACTATTATTCATTTGAGCACAAAAATCTTTTCTAAAACTTATTTCCACCGATTCCGAACCAATTTGTGCGGTTACGTTTTTTTCCCCGATGGAAGAGAGATATGGATCAGAACTCCTTTGTTACTATGGTAGAAGAGCTTTAATCCAAGCATAATATATATAGCGTGCCATCTTTGCACAAGTGTGCATATACAAAGTCTACTTGCCTTACTTGCACATGCGTGATGGATTGCTCAATTTTTATATCTTTCTCTTTCGTTTTATCATTTCGTGCGTTATCCCCCACCCGTCTGTATGCGTGCATGCATGCTCTCGGTCTTATTTGTTAATAATTTACTATTTTGTCAACACATGCTACAAAAATGATTCAATATAAACTTTTTTTTAACTGCAGATATTCAACTTAAAACTTATAAATATGGTCAAAAGTTTGCATAAAATGCACAACAAAAGCATAGAATCACAGTTCCAATTCCCCTCCCGCCTTTTTTGTGTACACTTCGATATACCACGTGCTAATAGGTGTGTGCGCGTGAAATCATTAATCAGTTTAACACAACAAATAAAAATGCATCAAACGCACAAATTGCAGGCAACATAAACGTTGAAAATTTGCATAAATTCGCATAAATTTATTTCATTTAAAAATTCAACAAATGGTTACACGTTTTTGTGGCTTTTGATGATTGGCGTATTTATTGCTGCAGCCATTTTTTTAATTGTGCTTTTTCTATACAAGGCCCACTTTTTATATGATTTTTTTTTTTTAGAAAAATCAATTTATTTAATTTAAATCAGATTTTTTAAATTTATTTATTTCAAATTTCATAAAAATGCCGTTTTAAAAACTGAAAATCTATTCATAAAGTGTTTGTTCCTATGACAAGCTTATTATTATAAGTAACACAAACCTTTAATTAATTTTGAGGAAGAAAAAAAATCAAAAAGTGATTTAAATCACTTGATTTTTATTTCGCTACTAATATTTTAAAAAAATTAAAATCACGTTGATTTTAATGAAAAATACAATTTGATTTAAATTTTTTAATTTGCACCTGTTGTAATTTTAATTATTTGAGTAATAGTTTTATTCTTACCGTAACTTTTAATTTCTCTACAGTTTGTGTTATAAAATAAATTGACAATAACTAGGGATGGGCCATTCGAAATACCCGCGAATCTTGAAAAATATTCGAGATTCGAAAACTCAAATCTTCGCGCTTTTTTCGTCTTTCGAATCCTAATCTTAAAAAACTGTTAAAAACTTTGCTATAATTAGTTTGAACTCCAGTTGACGTCCAATAGAAGCGTTCACTAAAAAAACCGGCGATTATTGCAATTTCGGTGGTTACCCGGATTCACCAATATCACCTTGTGGCCTGACCCTTATTAATTTAATATTTAATATTATTTCAGTTATTTGTATCTTCTTAATGAATAAGATTCGTATATGAAGAATTCGAGGACCTTTTAGAATTCGGATTCGAAAAAATCTAGGATTCGTCCCACGTCTAGTTGTAACAAAAGAATTAAAGAAACACTTCGTTTGCAATCATCCATTTGTTTATCAGACACAATCCAATGCTTCCCAAACTTCTACCATTTTGATAAAACCAATGTGACGTCAGAAGTTTCAAGTAAACATGGCAGCGACTGTACAAAGATAAAAGAACAAAATGCCGACAAGATGGGCCACCAGCACACTATATATACTGTATATATATATATATTAAGCCAGGTCTGTGTGTGTGTGTGTGTGTGTGTGGATATAACACTACAAAAACCTTGAAGCACATCGGAATTTATATAAATTTAAATGAATAAATGAACAGCTTTTTTTTTCTCAAGGTCAACTATATGTTGAACTCTTCCCATCCAAGAACCCCATGATATTAAATTGGAGAGGGGAAAAGGTTGGAAAGTGTAGAAGGGGGGGCGAGAGAAACGTGGAGGGAAAAAAAGTGAGGGGGGGGGGTGACTGAAATTCAAATGAAAGGAGTAAATAAGGAAAAACGACGCGCATGCGCACACCAGAGAAAATGAAAAACTCATTTTCTTTTTCAAATATAAAAAGGGGAGGGGATAATAGGAGCAAAATTAAACTAGAATTTATCACAGGCAATTGTGCCCAGCATTAGAATTTCTTTTGCTCAGCCCTTTTATGAACGTCATCAATTTCTAATTGGTTTGTTACTTGGTCTGACGTCATAAAAGTGCAGAGGAAAAGAAATTCTAATGCTGGGCACAATTGCCTGTGAATTTGGCTCCCGTCATTTATGACGGGTTACCCCACTAGTATATATATATATTTAAGTCATAATAGGGTTTTAAGAAAGGTGTTTTCTCACCTGGCGTCTCAATCCTTTGATAATGATACGGATTGACGCAAACTTCGTCTCTCTTCAAGTTGAACGCGAACTCGCAGTTTTCTATGGCTCTCAATTCGTGATGTGACTGAAGGTCGGGCCAACGCCAAAGACGACAATAGATCACGTGTGGCAGACCTTTACGGTGGGATACTTGAAGGCGACCATCTAAAGAACTAAAAATCACAACACAAATTAAGAAAGAAAAAAAAATGAGGTTTCATATATTTAATACTCTCTCTTTAGTTAGCCCCTCCCCCCTTTTCTCACATTTAATAATAACAAAATATTCTCTCAGACCAATTTTTTTTTCGACACGTAAGTCATTAAAACTGGATCAAGGATATTATAGAAATACACCTTAGAAGAAAACAGTCATCGTAATGATGATGACGACGTACCCTACACTTACGTTTTGACTGACAAAAACACTAATTGAAAAGCGATAAACAAGGAAAAAAAAAACTAATAATTAATTCAATTAAGTTTTCAAACAATACTTTCTAAAATGAAAAAAAAAAAATGAAATTAACATCTCTTCCAAGGATTGCATACTGTATAATTATAGAAAAAAAATAATAAACTTTCAAGTCTTGGCGCTTCAGACTGACTTTTTTTTAAAAAGTTGCAAAACCTCTTTTCCACAAACTGAGCCTTCAGGAGAAACAGAAGTCGGCCTTTGATGAAACACTTTGTGTCGCCACAAAAAAGGGTTCACTTTAAGCAGAACACTAAATTTTTGCATAGGGAATGTTCACACAGCAGTGAGTGGTTCATTCCGGCCACAAGTGGCGACCACCGCCTGACCGTCAGTGATGATCATCAAGGTCTTTTCGCCACTGGGTAAGACCAACCATTATACTTGCCTCAACCTAAGAAGAAGCTTGTGACGTCATAATGATAGACGAAAAATTTAGGATTGTGTCCTTTTTGTTTGACAAAAAAACGGGATGATAACATAACAATTCAAGAATCTTTTTGATTAAACTCTTGAAAACTCTTAATCATCAGACAAAATGACACAATCGTAAATTTTTCGTTAGTTCCTATGACGTCACAAGCATCTTCTTAGGATGATGCAGTTATACATTGTTTTCAATGATGGTCCGTATGAAGCTAGTCGCGTCGACCACTACGTGGCGCTAATTTGTGGCGACACAAAAGTATTCCCCGTATGAAGCGACTCTTAAGTGACTGAGCCATGAATGACATCATCAACTCACGAGTCATTACGAATTTGCTAGACTTCAAATAATAAAAACTAATAAAAGCAGAAGATGAGTTACATCATCATTTGAAGATAGTTGTTGTTAGCTTGAAATGTGATTAAGATTACTAAAGGAATGCGCGTTAAAGACAATGACAATTATCCTTCCAAATAGGTTTTTTTTACCACAATTTGAAAAAAGCATCAATATCGAAGTTTGTTTTTTGTTTGGTGTTTTTTGCAAAAAAAATATTTGCGAAATTCCCTTTAGTACACATTGTTTTGTATCAATATACAACAAAAATAAACGATTTTAATAATAACAAATTTGTTAAATTAAATTTAAACTAACATACTTGTGTAACCATGAGAGAGACTTGTTTTAATATCTAAATTGCTTCCGAAGAACACAGTTGTAGAACACATGATACACAACCCCCCCCCCTCTCTCAAAAAAAAAAAACTTAAAACAAGTTATTAAGTAAAGGTATTTTACTATAAAGAGGTAAAAAAAGTTTTAAAATTAAGGCAGACATGTTTCTAATAACATGATAGCAAATTGAATATTGTTGTAGCAATTTATAACCGTGAATGGAAAAAAGTTAGCTGTAAGTTTGACAAGTGTGTGGCGCAATCACACTAGGCTGGTTGCTGTTTGCTGATTGTAGCCTGCTAGCAGCATAGTCTGAACTGCTGCCAGCCGCTGCTTTCTCCAGCACGCTAGTGATTTTAACAGCGGCTGGTGAAGTTGAACATGTCCAACTTTAGCAGCTACCAGCTGGTCATGTGACTCCCTTCCTGCTACCACTAGCTAGCGCTAACTCTTTGTCGCTAGTAGAGGCACTAGTGGGTAGTTGAAACTCCACTGCTTGGGTTGGTTGTTGTTAGATTTTGTGTTTTTGCAAGACAGGTGATTGGATGACTTGTGCTGCTAATATCAGCAGTGACTAGACAAGTGTGAACTCAAAGTAGCCGCTGCTTGCTGTTGCTGCTAATAGCCAGCAGCAACCTTCGGCTTGTAAACCAGCCTAGTGTGAATGCGCCTAAAATATTACATTGTGTTGCATAATAAACATGTAAACACAGTCAACACAGAAGAAAAACAGAAAAATAATAATTGCATCCGTTTATAAAAGAAACAACACACAGGTGTTGAAAATGAACGGCCGGCTGGCTGTTCGACACCACTTGCTTAAAGTCCATCTCAGACGACGACCGTTGGAGGCTAAGCTAAACGCTCAATAACGTCACCACGATATCGCTTTTAAGTTTACCTTTATGTTACGTAAAATGGTAAACGTCACCATTCCAGTATAAGGTTCTCGTTACCATGGCTACAAGTGGGAGGAAATGAGCTTTTCCATAAATATTCTTGATACAATTTAAAGCTGGGAGTCCACAAGGTCGCTGGGGCGGTACGGCGGAGGCGCAAAACGGCCTTCAAACAAAATGCATGTCAATGAATGGAGCCCACACGTCCATTAGGATGATAAAGCGGAACGAGTCAGAGCCGCTCCGGAGAAAGTCTATGCACCCTAAACTCACTCTACAGCCCTATAATGAACGAGAGAGCGGATCGGAATTCATCAGGTACTGGGCCAGAATGGAAGAGGCAAAACCAACTCACGTCACAGTGGACGGACCGCACCGTCCCAACGACGTAGTGGACTCCCAGCTTATGAGGATCCAGCGTGCCTATAGGTCACTAAATGATCATACTCCGATGACTCCATTAACTAGTGACATTGCTAGCCTCTACATCCAACCACGTGTGCCTGATAGTTTTCGTATGAGATGGAATCGCACGAGATGGAACCCACTGTTGACAACATCAGACGCAGAACAAATATACAAAACACCTTTCGCTAATTTTGAAGAAGAAGAAAAAAGACAGGAAGCAAAACATAAATAATACCGCTTTTAGAATTTGTGCGATTCACTAATTCATAGAAAATTCTCTTTTATTGCGTCATTGGAGAATCATAAAAATACTTGTGTGTGTGTGCGCGCGCACAGTCATTATTCACATTCTGCTGTTTGTTATTCAAGGATTTATGCAGCAGTGTGACGTCACGTAAAACCTGCTAAAAAAGATATAAGTGGACCATTGGATAATAAAACAGAAATTAATTTCTAATAAACCATCATTCGTCCCAAGTTATATCACCCAGAACACATTTTCAAAACTTGATCGAAAATTAATCACAATTAAACGGATTGATTTGTCTTTTTAGCGTGTCCCTGTTTGTACGCCAGCGTAACACAATATTAGTTTTAAAAAAATCCGAATGTATACGTACGAATTGTTCGGTTCTTGACTGTTTTTAAGTTCGGATTTGCAAATATCGCATTCCGGTTCTTGAGGAACATAGCCAAGAAGAATTTCGACATCAAATCCCTCAGTAAAGGGGCACGGTACACACGGTGCTACTTTTGTTCGCTTTGGACACGTTTCTTAATTCGCCAACGAATTCGTTAAAGACGAATCTCCCATTTCAGTTGCTAGCGTTTAAAATTCTTGAATTCGCGGCATCTTCGGTAAAGTTGAACATGTTCAACAATTGTTACTGTTTACATCATTTGCATCCCTCTATGTTGTACCCCATGTGTACTATAATAGTGTCCAGACTGGCACGTAATATAAGTTAATAATTAATAATAACTAATATACAAGTGACGGCAGTTGAAATTGGAAGCTAATTAACAACGTTCAGATGTATTCCAGCATTCCGTTTTTGGTGTACAGTGATGATGATAAGTTCAGTAAGCTCACTTCCCTCCACTGTATGGCCGGAAAGCCCATTTCCACCAAATAACTCAGCCATTTTCTATCTACTGGGTTAACTTACTAAAATACACTCGTATGTTTATTTCGTTTCCAGCACACTTGGTACTCTAAAAACGTAATCTAGCCTCCACTCGTTGTCGTCGCCCAAAGATATAAATATTTTGAGATGTCGGCAATCTTCTGTTCTGTTTAGAATTTGGAATATCCGATTATTACTCAACAATAATGTGGAAATATAACCAACCAACTTTGTTTATTAATTGCTCAATTTGGCTAAAAAAAACATTCCCACTTGGTCATGTGCCCAAAAAACTAATATAACTTGCATGCCAAGTTGACAATCAAATTCAAATCGTGCTGCAAAATACAACATGTAACAGTTGAATACATTTTAATAATATATATTGGAACGTGAACCAAAAATATATTACATGTGATCACAGATCAATCCCCATCACAAAGAAAAAAAAGACATGTCACTGAACTCTCACAAGTTTTTTTCTCAACATTTATGTGAGGATCAGTCTTCTTTTGTAATTCCTCAAAACGTACGGTAAAACAGTTGTCACCTGGCACTTGGATCACATCGAGAACCACACCACACAGACCAACCAACCCACAAACGTTTTTTTCTTCTTTCTCCTTCCAATGTCCCTTTCACCCTCCTCCTCCTCCAACAAGTTCAACAACACGCCACACCATTTTGTAGAGAATTTCAAGCCAAACCTCGATTTCTTTATCCCCCCCATCCCCAAATCCAATCTTTTTTTTTTCTACATATAATATTTACCTTTTCCCTACCAAACCCTACACATCCTAAGGTGCACCTATTTTTTGTCATCAAAGGGCCCCTCCTACTCTAACCCTCAATCCCCCCCTCACCCTTAGTTAGTTACTCGTCACATAAAGGAAGTAATAATATTCCCAGGGTCCAATCTTAACTAAAACCTACAATCTTTGGAAGAAATCAACCTTACCTGTCAGTATCAGATCGAGAGAAAAAAATATATGGGAAATTAAGATTTAGGAGAGGAAAAAGGTAAAAGGTGAGATAACAGTTAGCTAGAGAGAGAGAAGGGAAACCCGTGTGAGAAAGAAATCACGTGCAACAATTTGCTTATTCCAGTATAGAAAGTAGGTAGACAAGAGGTTACAGTATTTTCTCACAGTGGTGTTGGTGGTGGGACACTTTTTTTTTTCTTCTGTCCCCATCCTCACTCCTCAGCAGGTGAGGACGTGAGAGGGCCATGGTGGGTTTTAAATTCTAGGACTTACTTAAAAAGAGATCATATTTTGATGTACTAATATATTTGGAACAGCTGCAACATTCAAACATTCTCGTATTCAGGTCATCTGAGTGGAAACTGATGTAATTGTCATCATAAGAATAATTTAGTAATATATTCAGAATCATAACTTAAAATGTTAATCGTTTCAAAGAGATTCTAAGAATGAAATAGAAACATAAAACCCACATTTAGTCTAATGTAATCTACAGCCGTTGCACACTGTAACTGAAAACTTGTGACGTCAGGGAGGTCGGCCAAAAAGTAACGTTTTGCCGTCATCGCTTTTCTAACAGACAATGACTCAATGACCCAGAGGGCCATGTCAGCCGTAAGCTTGGCTACCGGTAGGGGTAACCGAAGCCCGACAGACAGGCTTCCGTTGGAGAGGAGCCAGACGAAACGAGATACCGAGGAGAAGGACAACTCTGATTTCAAACCATGGTAGTTAGTGTGCAGCGACACTACCATTACTTCTCTGAGGCCAATGACACGAGTTCAGAAAGGCTCAGAACACAAGGCAATTTTAGGCATGGTCTTATGAGTTGAATGGTTGAAGCACTGCGATGTGGAAGGCAAGAGGAAACACCACATTATTCTCCCAAGAAAACAATTTATTAATGTCTGAACAGAGAGGGATGGGATTCAATTATTGTACAGCTAGTCCTCGGACTAAATGACCGAACGAATGGTAAAATTCTTTTAAAAACCCTAACATTTTGGTCAATTCCTCCGACGTCACATCAACAAGTTACAGTGCAGCGACTACAGTTCAAGTTATTTTGTTAGGAGAAAACATACTGTGACCCACTATGTAGATTTATGTACGAGTATGTGCGGCTGGGTGCGTGTCAACCACACACGCAATTAGAAATCGGGACGAACAGAAGTTGGCTCCGCCCTTTTTATGACGAGCGCCACTTCTAATTGGTTGGTTATGTAGTCTGACGTCACATGCTCCACCCTTTTCAACGTCGAACCACACAACAAACCAATTAGAAGTTGCCAGTCGTCATAAAAAGGGCAGAGCCAACTTCTGTTTGTCCTGATTTCTAATTGCCTGTGGCAACCACTGGTCAAGTACACGCGGCTTATAGCTCACGACTTACGGTAGACTTTAGCAATGTCAAATGACCCCTACACATCAATGAAATTAGAATGCAAGGTTGTCATTAACTCATCATCAACCACAACAATGCATCCCTCTCATCACTTCATTCCTTCCGTTTGACGTTTCCTTCTCACTTCTTCAGCTTAAAGTTTGTCAGAATATCAAGCATGTGTGTATGTGTAATTCATGATTTTCCCTCCCTTGCCCTTTTTCCGTATTTGAAGAAAAGTGATGTAAGAAATATTACGCTTGAAACTACTTTAAAATTAACAATAAATTATTGTCATCATCATCATCACCTTCTTAAAAATGATTTCTTACTTACGAAATGACATGTTTATAAATAAACAACATTTTACTGCTTCTTTCATTACCTTAAACAGAACCAGTGAAATCTTTTTAAAAAGAATAACAGCTAAAGTTAAACAAAAGACGAACTCCCGTATTCGAAAACGTTACTTAAAATAAAGTTAAGCTTAAACCACGACGCAAGACAAAACTCTACAGTAAGTCTATTAAGAGTTTTTAAGTTTAGCTTTGTTTAAGTTTCGAATAAACGGCCGACTATTCGCTACACAAATGCTAAAGCATTAGCAAATATTGAAGAAGAAAAAATTTTGAAATTGAACTTCCGTTTAAATCACAGATTCACAGCATTTTGTTGGTTTGCAGAGGAACCCTCGAAATAATTAGTTAAATCTGGGGGGTAACCCCTACCCAGCTGACACATATTATATTAGGTTTGACAGGGGTAGTAAGTTACAAAATAGACGCGTAAAAAGAAGTAGGGTTAAATTCTCTTGGAACACCGGACACGTTCTCCCAGAACTCTGGTTGGGAATCACTGACTTAAATCTTCAAAACAGGGTTCCTTGTCAGACCACCATAATAATATTGTTCGCCAATTTGGATTCCTTTTTCGAGTTAACCTAATAAACGAGTTGAATTGAAAACCCAGTTTGATTGCATATTTTTCAACAGGGTTTTTCTATGTTGAAACCATTGCTCCTTCCTCTGTGTTAAGTTTGATACTTGGAAGCCCCTTATAAGTTTCCGTTTACCCCAATGGTGTAACCGGTGAGATATATATAAGGTGTGAAAAATGCTTTCTAAAACGTGTTCCCTTAAATGTAGGCCTACCTACCACCAGGGTTGTGTGCTGCATGTCGTCAGGGATAAAATTATATGGCTGCTTATGGGAGAAGCATATGTTTTGCTTAAATTTTGTCAATTTTACTCATAGTTACACTATTAATCATACAATAAGTAACCGAGCTAGAACCAACATTTATATAGGAAGTTTTCACACCTAGTATGGTGACTCTGTTTAATTAGCCCTCAAGAAAAGAGTCCAAACCATGGATGGACGGGTAAATGACCTCGGAATGAAACTGGCCACATCTATGCCTTTATATTAAAAAGCTGAATTAACAACAGATGACTAGATAAATAAGTAGGAAGAAAACAGGATTTTCTGTTAAAAAATATCTATATATATTTCAATTTCTCTAATTTATATCTAAATAAACGTCTAGACTTGAGTGACACACCTTTAATAGCCTAAACTCAACAACAGATAGGATGTTCATGCAAAATAAAATGCATGAATGCATCAGGTTTAGTTATTGTTCTTTTTGGTTTTATCCATTCTCACCCACCTAACCTGGTGGCCCTACTCCATTAAGCAAAACATTATTTTCATATATTTATGAAATCACCATCATTCTTTCCTATGTTGTATGGTATAATGTAGGCCCTATTTATCTCAAAACGGGGAACATTTCATTAATATTTCCATTCTTGTATAACTTCCAACACATTTCGGAGTTTAGTCATTCACTCAAAATGTCAACTTTGAACATCTTTGGTTGAGAGATCATCATCATCATCATCATCGTCATCATCATCACAAACACATCATAATGACCACAAAATCTTTTAATTAAGTCATAAAAATCAGATATATTTTCAGAAAGAAATTCCTTATTCAGATAAAAAAAAAATGAATATTTTTAAGTTGAAAAAAATAATCATTTCATAAAAGATTAGCAAATCAATCATTTATTAAAATCATAAATAGGGCTCGGATTTTGATGCAATATCAACCCGAATGTTTCTCAATTTGTGGCCCAAGTGCCAATTGTGAAGTAAACACATCATAATTATTAGAGCAACTGCAATTATGCTTTTTTCTAATCAGAAAAGGCTGGTTAGAGAGGCTAGATGTCTGGTTACTATCAGTTGTCAACTAGAGTTCAAGCCTCTAACTATTTTTTTTTTAATTAGAAAGAACAATCTTTTTTATCTAAACGAGATTTTTACTTCATAATTGGCACTTGGGTCACATATTGAGAAACATTCCGGTTGATATTGCATCAAAAATCCGAGCCCTAATCATAAATATAATATTTACAGTAGCAAATATATAATTTTTAGAATCTTTTTTTTTTTTTACTATTTCTCCAAATTTTAATCTAATTTATGCAAAGTAATGTAAAGTAATTCAAGTAAAGCACTGACTAAACTTTTTATTTGAAAATTATTTTAAAAGTTTAAATGATGTAACTTTTTTTAAAAAAAGTCACCAATATCTTGTTAAGTAGTAAATTGATAAAATTAACACATCAATTTCTTTAGCAAATTTCTTCTCAATATTTTGTAATTCTTATCTTAGAAATCTGGACACTTGGAACTCACTTGAAAACGGTTCCAACAGAAAAAAACAACAAAAACATTTACTCTATTTAAGGTTCAATTGTTCTTCTTAAATTAGGGTCGAGTCTATTGTTTTGTCATTAAATGTTATTTTGTATCACTTAGGAGAAAAAAAAACTGAATAAACACAAAATTCCTCTCAAGAAAACAATTTAACATGAAATGGAAAGAACTGAAATATTTCTCGTATTAAACGAAGGGACCCGGCCTAACCAAACATATAATTCGTGCTAACCAATTTTTTCGTTTTAAATGGTTATCTCACTGTATTTGTAACTAATTAGGTAATTATTAAAATTAATTGAACTCAAGTTTATTTATTTATGAACCGTAACCCTAATTTACAAAGAAAAAAAAAGACTTTTGTTTGTAAATGGCGGCGTCTACAGTAGTCAAGTGTTTTAACCCGAATTAGAACTCATAAGTCTAAATAAATAAATAATCCGAACCCTTTTTATATTTAAAATGAGAGATCAACAAACAGAAGAAACAGAATAAACACACGTTGCCGTTACAAATCCATTACAAATGCGGAAAATTGGGACTAAAACAAGAAATTAAAAAAAGTATCTTTGGATCAACATTCTTTTTTAAGATTTCTAAATTAGCGGATTTCTCTCTCTCGGAACACACAAGAGACCAATCCACAGGCTCCGCCTTTGTTATGACGACCGGCAACTTCTAATTGGTTAGTTATGCAGTCTTGACGTCACATGTTCCGACCTTTTCAACTTCGAACCACACAACAAACCAATTAGAAGTTGCCGGTCGCCATAAAAAGGGCGGCGCCAACATATGTTTGTCCCGATTTCTAATTACCTGTGACCAATCCTGGCTTGACTCGAATTGTATGTTTTTTTTTTAACTAATTGCTCATCTTCCCACCATAGCAAAGCAATAGCCTCGCCCTTTTCAGACAGTTGCTGACTGATAATAAATAACATTGCCTCCCCCCCCCTATTAACTAGAAATCCCAAAAAGGTAGACAAAAAAAGCATTGCAGATGTATTGAGTTGATTGAATTGAATTCCAACACATGTGTATTTTCACGCGTAGTTCTAAAGCTTGACAACCCACGCCAAACACCATCCACCTCTCTCAGTTCAGTTCAATTCAAAGACTGAAACGGATTTCTGTCCGAGTAGATCTTTTAAGTCAAGATTGAAGGAGCCAATCAATAACAGTCGGACTCGAGTAACAAAATCAACCATAAAATACACAATTAATTTTGGCAATTTTCGAATTGACAAGCCAGAATTGATCTTCTGTACCCAGCTCAGAATGATTATAATCAAATTAACCATTTTAAAAACGTTTTTGTTTAGCCTACATGTATTTTTTTTTGCCAGGTGTGAGTGACAGGAAAATAATAAAAAAAAACCTCATTTTAAAATATTTTTTCTTTTCCAAAAGTATTTTAATAATTATTTATTGAACCTTTCATTTTTCCAACTGTTTACTTTCGGCACAAAAAAAGAAAATGCAAATTACAAATCTCATTATTAGCATCTATTTAACATATATTTTTTTTTAGCCTTTCTCTCTTATTTCTTTATATTTAGACCCTCGCTCCCCCCCCCCCCCCCCCACACCACCAAAAAAAAAACTGGGCCTAATCTTTCAAAATAAAAAAGGGTTTTTGGGACAAACTATTTTTTAAGTTAAAAAACTTATTTTTATCTATAAATAATGTTAAATGGCTAATTGAGGCCAAACATGGATGTGAAGTAAAAGTTTAAGTTTTATTCGGTCCGCCTTTTTCACTCAACAAAGGCTTATTTAAAAAAGAGTAAAAACGAAGGCGCAAATTCAAGAATTTAATATTTGTGAACTTGAACTTCAACCTTAGGCTCGGTCCACATCAAGCTGACAAATGTGCAACATGAGCTCGAAATAAAAACAAAAACGCCAGGAAAAAAAAAATACTTTGAAAACAAAACTGAAACAACTGTGAACAGTACTCAAGACAAACCCACAACAAATTTGTAACAACACAAATTCGTTTTTTTTTTTTTTCTAAAGATTTCCTAAACTACACAACTGTTCTGTTGTTGTTGTTGTTATACTAACTGTCCACACACTGCACAGACAATAGTTGACAAAATGTTGCGTTTTACCACGAGACTAAACACAAACCCCATTTTTTGATGTTTTCCGATTTGAGCCCCCGGACATGGAATATAGTTTGTCAAACTGCAGACAAAACAAAACACAAAAGTCGCAGAAATATATTAGAAATGGTAGCCAATTTGACTCGAAACATTGAGTTTCTGTTTTACTGGTATTTTGTCAGATTGATGTGGCCCGAGACTTATAATTCCAGAGGGTTCAAACTGGAATGTAGCTTGCAATAGGATGTGCAACATCTGTTGCAATACCTGCAAGTCCTTTTATCACACTGGCAATAACTAACTAGCCATTTTACAGTTTTATATATTGGATGTGAATTTTAGTTGTGATTTGAAACGAAACAAACATTGAGTTGTTGTTATCAATGAAAATGAGCAAATTTAATGAAACTCAAAAGTGTTTCAGAACAAGAAAGTTGAAATTTCCATAAAATGTTTATTTTTAAAGTCTTCATTAATATGAAAGTACCTTTAAATGATTTACTCTTCTAGTTTCTAAAACACACCGAGGCGTTACTTAACGTTGCATCTGAATAGGTGCTGGAGCTCGTTTTTTGGTTCCTACTTACTTTTCACTACTAATGTGTTTTCCCCTTAGTCAACATTTTAAAATGACAAGGGGTAACACATTTTAAAGAATACTTACTACTTAAAATTATCCAAAAACTTTTTCAGTCTTGAACATAATTAAGGTGGTTTTTAAGTGTAAAACACCTCTTCTCGAAACGTGATTATTCTGTCTTCCATAATTTGCAAAATGAAGATAAATAAACTTTCTCGTGTTTGAAGAAACTAGAAAGTATTCAGGGCATCTTTCATTGTGTCCATATCTTTTAAAATAAACTTTTTATGTAAGTTTGAAAGTACCCAACTGACCAAACTACCCAGCAGACGTTTTTTTTTTTAAATTTCTGTCTATAAAACGTTTATTTTGGAAGATACCAACATGAACCACCTTTCAAGTGATCGAGCCTCTTTTTCTCTTCCAGTTTCTAAAAACACTTTCTAGTTTATCTTAACTTTGCTCCTCCTGAAAGACAGAATAATAATCAAACAGTTCGAAATTCAACTGTTCATAAACCATCTTAAAGGAACACCAATCCCATGATTCCATTACGAACACACAATCGCCACCTACCCCCCCCCCCCCTTTTTTTTCCAAAAAAACCCCACGAATTTCCGTGGAAAACGTTTGCGTTTTCGAGGAATTGTAACCAATCACACTGACTTTAAGTTAAGTGTTTTTAGACCCTTTGGTTACATTGAAAGAGCACATTATATTATAAAGCGCCTATGTCTTTCCATTGAATTCATTTAAAAATGTTAACTAAATCATACACGTACAGTACGTAATATGACTAGTCAAAATAACAATATAGGTTTCGCAAGAAAAGAAAATAATATGACGTATATGTAGGTTGTGCATCACTTATTTCTGTACTTTGCTTCCCCCCCTATCAATTGCTTAGGCATCGAAAGCATGAACGAATCGACGTAGTAGAAAAAAAGAGGCTCTCGTTAATTGGTTAATTTGAATTTTAACATAACTTAATAATAATAACACCTTTATTGGTAAAATATAAAATCATACAATCAGAATACATGTATTATTATCCATTTGCCTAGATATACAACACAACCAATTTAAGAATGCAAGTAGACCATTAGATGGCGCCACTAGCCCTCCTCCCATAGAAATGTACTTGACACTCTTCAACTCTGAATCACCTTCCTTTTCATTTTACGGGGCAAACTTTTAATTGCTGGTCGCTATTTCTACGTCATGCTCTCTAGTAAGAAGGCATTCATCAGAAACACCATGTGTATGTTTGCGTGCAAAACACAAAAAAAAACACAAAAGTTTATTCGTGTTTCTATTTTCTGGTGGTTTTTCAGCATGTTTGATCCTGCCCTTCATTCGAGAACGCCTTAAGTAATTAATACGGCCACGCTACGAAAATTGTACAGGTGTTTGAAAACAATCTTAGCTACACACTCCCAGTAGCAAAAAAAAAAGAGTGAAACAAATGCAATTAAAATAATTACAAGGAGCAGCAGCAGCAGCATCAGAGAATTGTTAGTAGGTGACTTGGAATTGAACATTTGGTTAAGAGATGCATCATGGGTAAAAATGCATCCTAATTAACATGGCTGAATGTAAATTCTGTAGGTGGCTGCTGCTGCTGCTGTTGTTCAATGTAGTCAGAAAGAAGCTCACACAGACTCCCAACAATGTTTGTTTCCTTCAGCAGAAAGCAACAAACCTAAAGGCGTTCGTTCGCTCGTTCTCAAATGAAATCTGTGTCTGTATTTGTGTGATGAATCAATGATAGATAAAATAGGAGAAAGAGAGAGCAATGTTCTCTAAAAAAAAAAAAAACTCCTTTTGAGCCTCAAAAACCCCCTTCGTTTTATATTCTGGTTGGTTCCACACTTGTGTGTGTGTTTATTTGATCTCTTTTCTGTTGAGTGAGAAACAGAGAGAATTCACCCAAAAAATGTAACCACACAACAACAACTAGACACTGGTCTAGACATTTTTGTAGGATTTCTCAGAAATTTCTTGTCAAGCCTTTTTTTTTTTCTTTTTCTCTTTCTATCAATTGAAGAAAAAAGATAAAAGAGATTTCTTTAACCCCCTTCTGACTTAGCTTTAATTTAGTTAATTTTAGTAGATTTCTTTAATAATCATAGTGAGAAATAGAAAAAGATTGGATCTAATTATGATGTTTGTCCACTTGTATTTTTCTAATTAAAGTCAAGCTTCAACCTCATAAATTAGCCTCATCCACACATAACGAAGCCATCATCATCATCCTTAAAAAAGATCCAAAGGGTGGAAAGGAAGAGTTGAAGGAAAACATAAATTACAACAAACGTACAAATTTTAGACGAAGAAGAACAAAAAAAGGTGACTGAATTGAACGCACCAAATGATAGACTTCGAAAATCAGAAGAGCAGAGAGAAGAAGGATTTGACGATTTCAGTTACGTCTGCAAGACAACATTGTCATCATGCAAAGCACGATTCAAACTCTTATGTCAATACAGAGTCGACGGTGTGTAGTTGAGGTAAACATTCTTCAGAAATTCGAAATTTCACTGCACAATGAACGGGAAGAATAACAAAAGAAACATTGGGTGAAATACATTCCCCCCCCCCATTTAAATCTTGTGCAAGACAAGCTTGTCTTCATTTCCTGTGTGCAATGCACGCTTCAACTGTCAGACGAAATCATAGTCGTGATTGAGATTTATCTACATACAGTATATATGCATTTGAAAAAAGAAATAACTCTGCAAGCAATCGAGAAGGCATGTGGCAAAGGGACAAAAGTCCAATTGCATCATGCAAAAACCATTGTCAAAAGCGAAAAATAGAAACCCACTTTCTTACCACAGTAGCAACCAGTAATCATCAGTATCAGTTATTTTTTTTTTTTTTTTTTCATTGTATTAACCCGAAATTTCTCATTTATTATCTACAAAACATAATGAAGTGAATATAAACGTCAGAATAAGAAGATCCCCGTTCGGATAGTGCAGTGTATCCTGATGAAAATGACGGGTATCTTATCTGTCCGATATCCGCGGCATCTCGAAATTACGTCTACTAGGCCTACATTGTGTGATTAATAAATGTATTGTTAACAATTCAGTTTTTTTTTTTTTTTGGATTTTATCACTTTTTACATAATTTTGATACTGTTTTCTGGACCTTGAAAACGAATTAATTTGATATTTATTAATTTCTATGAGAAATAAATTTTCATTTATCCAAGAATTTTTTTTAAGAACGAATTATTGAGGTTTTCTGTATTGTAATTTAGTTACATTGTGTTTTATTGATGACAATTAGAAATTGATTATTTTTTTTTTTTAGAAATAGGGTTGAAATGGGACCCCCTCCCCCCAACTTTAATCATTATCAACGTCTTTATGGGGGTTTGTTCTTATTAACCAACTACAAATGTGTGCGTGTGAAGCCCGTCTCTCTTTCTTTCTTTCTTCCTCCCTCTGGCACAACTCCTCCCCATCCTTAATAATGAAGAGAAAAACTAATTAAGCAAAGAAACGAGGGTAAATAAGACACGCGATTGTAATGATAATGATCGTATGAAAATATCGTTTCTCTGTGTGAAATTGTGAAAAGAGACCAGACACATTTATCTCGGGGCAATCAAGTGTAGAGAAAGATAGAGAAGAAGAAAAAAAAAAGTCTCTCTGGGACTGCTGCTGGGTTGCAAGTTGAAACCTGCCCTCAGTCCCTCACCCAGGTTTTGATCATCATCATCATCATCATCATCATGGGATGATGGGGGACACCATACTAGCCTCCGAAATGTACTACAACGAGGCTACATGGTCACAAACAACTCTTGAGGGGTTACTAGAAGTTTACTGAGGGATCAGTGAGAGGAGGGGGGGGGGGAATGGAAAATGAACAGTTGAATGAAAAATGCGAGAGAAAAAAGAAACAAGTTTCGATTTAAAAAAAAATCACAATAAAAGACCGTTCGTTCCCTGCCTCCTCCTCCTCCTCCTCCTCTCTTTCATATTCTTGAGGGTTTTTTTTTACCTGGTCTTCGAGTGACTCAGTGAGAAATAAGGGAATGAAAAGCAGGTAGTTTTTTTTTTTCTTCCTTGCTATTTTTTTTTAAGAAAAAAAGCAGCTTCATTTTCACCGCTTCCCAAATGCTTCATTTTTTCTTCCATAAAAATCAACGTGATTTAAATAAAAAAAAAACGGACAACACCATAAAAATCAAGTGATTTAAATCACATTTTTAATTTTTTTTTTTCAGAATTTTTCGTATTTTTACATTAAAGCCTTGTTTCCATTGGGGTGAAAATTGGACACTTTTTTGAAAATTCCAACTGGAAAAAAATTGAACAAAGGTGGCAGCCTTTGCCTATTCTAGTGAATAGGTGGGGACCACGTTTTTTCTATTTTTTAACCTGTTGAAATGTTCAAAAAGTTCAAATTTTTGCCCTAGTGGAAACAAGGCCTTAAGTATAGGTTTCATACCTACTGCCTCCCAGTTCAAAGTAAAGCCTCGTTTTCACGGTGGCGATAGTTCTTTCGTGAGAGTGGCTGTCATGAAAGTTGCGATAGTTCACTCTCAAGCAGCCCACAGACCTGCAACTTGGTTGCCAACTATGTTGCCAACTTGTCATGTTGCAAACAGTGTTGAATGAAGGTCTGTGGGATGATTGAAGTTACAATTTCAGGTTGCACCAACGGTTGCAGTGAAATCAAAAAGTTTAGAATTTTTTGTGGGCGGAGTCTAATGTTGGCAACACTGTTGCGCCGTCTGCAGTGTGGTTGGCAACTTGGTTGGAAACATTAGCACACCACAAGGAGTTCTAAAGTGAAGTAGTGCGTTAAGACGTTGTTATAAATTAAAGAAAATGGCTCCCATCCCAAATAATGAAGCGTGGAGAGAGTATTTCGATGCATATGTTTCTAATGTTGCTGTAAAGGTTGCATAGTCTGTGGCAAACAAGTTGGCAACGTGGTTGACAACCAAAGTTGCAGGTCTGTGGGCTGTTTCACGATAGCAACTGTCTACACGTCTTGAAGTAACGTGATAGTTCTGTGATGACAGTGTGACGTCTAACTTCAGAGATTTATTTGAGTCAACAAAGTGTTGCCTCTCTCTCCCTCCAGAAGCCAAATTTCCCTAGAAAGTGGATATCTCCCTATAAGCGGCCACAGAACAACTATTACTATCGCGACAGTACTATCAGTGACTATCATGTGGTTGTTCACGATGATAGTTCTCGCGATAGTTGCTTTCATATCAGCAACTATCGTGAAAACGAGGCTTAAGACCATTTTCAATGCAAATCTGGATGAAGGATGTTAATTTATGGTTTACTTCAAAGTAGTAGGACAATAGGGGGTTTTCTCAACTAAAATAAACCAACCAAAATCTATGTATAGCCATTATAGTGAACATGCAATGCAGGCAGGTGGGCCACAGTTGTTTCGTCGTTTCATTAAATTTCTTTTCGTCTAATATTTTGTCCAACAATTAAAAGTACATTAGCTATTTTCGCCAAAACGAAGTGCCATTTTTATCACAGTTTAATATTTTTACCGCCACACTCAATTTCACTTTCTCAAGATAGAAAAAGCACAGAAATGACGACGCTGTATTTTTCATTAGTTACCGAATACAGCCATTGTTAGCGTGTTTTAATTACTCTATTTGTTATCTGTTTTTGATGGTTTCATGTTCGCCAAGTTGTACTTTATGCACGCCTTTGTGGTAATAAATATTGATATTGATTGCATTTTGATTGATTGGTGAATTCAGAACGTCTAAACAGTCAACCAATTAATGGCCTGTATAAATTTATCTGAAAATCGACCACCAAGAAGATGACATCGCATAAAGTCTACGTTAACTATCTTGGGGGGTTAAAAATAATGACAAAAAAGCGAAAAGGACAAAGATGACGAGAATCTCGAATTGTTGCGACAGTGGATGCAATTTCAGAATTGCAGTTAAGGTAGTACATTGTTCAGATGGAGTGAATTAGGAAGAAGGGGGGGGGGACGCCCACTGTCTTTGAAAATAACTTACTGTATGCCAACTTTGTCATGCCTTCAAATATGGCAGTACACTGACTTACAGGAACCTATTGAACAACAGCTACTGCACTCCTTACGTTAGTGGAGCTGATGCATTGCATACAGCAAATTACATAAAAATGACGTCACCAACATTGCGTACCACATTGCTTTGTGGTACAAAATGCCGGCTGTGGTGTCATTTTTCTACATTACCGTATGAGGTGCATTACCTGCAGAAACTACTAACGAGTAAGGTCGTATCATGAGACATGCAATTAGAAAACGGGATAAACAGCCGTTTGCTCCGCCCTTTTATGACGAACGCAACTTCTAATTGGTTAGTTATGTAGTCTGACGTCACATGCCCCCCCCCCCCCCGCACAACAAACCAATCAGAAGTTGCGTTCGTCATAAAAAGGGCGGTGCAAACGTCTGTTTATCCAGTTTTCTAATTGCCTGTTATCATTACAGCAACGGTGTGTTATTTCCAAACGCATCCAGAAAATGAAAACTTAAAAGCAAGGTCATCAGTCTCTATTCATTCAAGGCCATAAGAAGCCAATTTGATATTTCTAACTTTTTATCAGTTCAAATAAAATTCCACTGAATTTCATTTTGTAAGGCAATTTTACCAGAAACGCCATATTTGACTGCAAACAAAGAAACCTCAGAATTTTTGTATTCCTATTTTTGGGTGGTTTTTCAGCATGTGTGAGTCTTCCCAAGTTTTCATGCGCGCTGTATAGCTTCTGCCTGAACGATGTGTGTTCTGTAACTTACTAGCGGCTGCCCATTAGAATTAGCAGAGCGCATGCGCATTACCATCTTATCGTTTTATATAGGAAAACTAACATAGCCTAACCAAACCTATAGTGAACGTCTCATTGGCAGTTTCCATTGGTGATCAATAGATGGCGCTGCTAAAGCAAATCTGCAATCACTTTTCTATATAAAACGATAAGATGGTAATGCGCATGCGCTCTGCTAATTCTAATGGGCAAACGCTACACTGTAACTTTCCAAGTCAGTTATTTGAGCTTTACAGCTAACTTACAAAAAGGCCTTACAATCTCCTGCATCGAGGCTAAGCGTCACCTAATTGAAAGAATTTCCTAAGATTGTAATGATACTTTTAAAGTTTTATAACCTTGGATATCGGTGTGATAATTTGCACTAGTCCTACTCAACAACAGAATACGTGACGTCACATGAAAACGACCACAACACAAGCTATGATTGACTAATTTAGCATGCAGTTATTTTGCACACAACGCAAAGCTTGAACTTGAGAGCTCGAAACGCACATAAAAGAATCCGCTTTAAGAAGTGAAACGACATACTCATCTAGTTAACTGTGTAGCTAGCTAGGCGTTAATTAGTAAGGCGAAGTCGCAAATCTTGTGATCGATTGATTGACAGGTTGTGAATAAACCCAACAATAGCGACCTCTATTGAGAATACTGACATATGTGTATGTGTGCCACAAGGTCGTGACCTTTCGTGACATTGATAATAGTTCCAAAAAAAAGGAGGAGGCGACAAGTGCGAGATTCAATGAAGATCATTATTATTATTATTATTATCCTTCCCAGTTCTCCCCCGGGAAAAATACCTTTTTTGTGTCCTGTAATGTCTAAACAAAAATCCCTTTTTTGATTAACAAAACAACAAGATTTTCTTGTAAATAACATTTCACAAACATAATTTACCTTGTTCCGAATGCAAAAAACAGCGTTTCAAAAAAAGGTTTTCGTATCGTTAAATCCACACGAAAAAAGATAATACAAACGAAAGCATGGGTTTACATAAGAATCATTAAACGACAGACGCCATTTTGGGGTCTCGATAGCTTATATTAGATTGGAAAAAAAAAAGAGACAAAAAGCCGCCTTTTTTCCTCTTATTCCTTCGTAGCCTCCCCTCTCTACCCTCACGAGACAGTTGCTAAGCGACGCACGCGCGCAAGCAAGCGACGAAATGAGAAGAAGAAAAGAAAAAAACAACAGCGAACGAATGACGAGAATGCGGCGAAATGAGAACGCAGATTTAATTCCCACTACGTCTCCTATCTAATTTTCTATTAACTCAGCAACAACACAACAACTTCAAACTTTAGCATTTTCAAAACAACTCGTTTTTTTTTAAGTTTTTTCAATAAAAACAACTTACCGAGGAATCGTGATACACCTTGTGTTTGAATTTTGAGTCGTAATGGCCTTTTCTAGCTCTTCTAATCCGCCTGTTTTCTTTAGTTTCTTCACTAAACTTTTGACCGCTTTCTCTGACCACTTATCCTCGCCTTCGCCTTTTTTCCAGCCGAGTAAACGTTTGACAATTGGTGGCGTAAATGGCAACATAGACGTCATAGTAGATCACGCTAGAAGAAAAAAAAAAACGGCGGTGGTGACGGCGGCGGCGTATTTTAGAGACACCCCTCCTCACTCTTCTTTCTTAAATTAACGCTTAACACGATTAATAAAAGTCATATACACAACGCATCACATAATTATTTTCATATATCCATCGTATATATTATCCAATCTCCCTCACTCTCTTACGGCTGCAGCTGCTACGAGTAAACCCGTATAATAAAACACGATCATTCGCAATCAAAGCAATGAACCACACTGCTGAAATTAAACTTTGCAGAGCTCACATTTGCTCTTTGCTAACATTAGCGGACATGATACATTCGAGGTTACGAGCCACCTGATCGAGATCAAAAACAAGTGCATTCTTATCAATGTATCGCATGTAGCTTAGATTGATCATCTATACTTTACGTACAGTAAAGTCGCCATATTGTGTCCGTATTGGACCACACGTGCTCGTACAATATATAATTAAGTTCTCACAAATTTGTAATTATATAAAAGAAAAGCAATTTTATTTGCACTACAACAATTAAAATCTTATTTTAAAACTGTTTTACGAAATAAATGTAGAAATAACCAACTTGAGATATGCGCGTGTTTCCCCCCCCCGCCCTCTGTTTCAAATGACACAAAATGGTTCCTGGTCAAAACATTCACAAAGTCCTATCACGTGTGATGCCAGCGTATATTAATTCACCGTATGCATTTACCGCAACACAACAAAGTTAGTCTTCTGATGGAAAATAGTTCTGAATTAGATTTGTAGCAATTTTATCATTATTAAATTTTATTTCAGCGCAATTGCATTAAATATTTTGTACAATAAATTATTAATAAGGTAAATGAAATGACAAAAGGAGGTTTTTGAAATTAGAAAATTAAACTAATATTTAACAACAAAAAGATCAATCCGCAGAAAAAAGACGCACTGTTGCCAGATAATAATGCTAGCAGACGATGAGCGTATTTTTCTGTTTTTTTTTTTAATCTATATTATCAGAAATTAAAAACACAAGAATATGATATATTTACATAAGAATGAGTTTAGTACAATTTTGTATTTATTATAGTGTTTATATACAACAAAATATATAAATAATTTCTAAAGTTGGGGATGTTGTTATTTGGTGATTGATACCAACGCTTTTTTGTCGTCTGCTTAGATTAGCCCATTCCCATATCAAGATAAAAATAAGTCATTAAATCAGGTAAAAAAAATTAAAATAACAATGAAAAGTAGAACTCGTACAACTTTGTACGTAATTTGCACTGATAGTAATTAGCTATCTTTGAATCCTTGAGTTTGAACAACACGTGTAAAAAATAAAAAAGTGGCATGATGTCTGTGCTTGAAATCCAATTGGATGAACGTATATGGCGTATTTTATCGGAAAGATTATTTAGAAAAGAACGCCATATTTGTTCTTCATCTTGTTTACATGTATGACGAACGACGTTGCTGCCTTTGCTTCAAAATATAACTGCAAGAGTACGTTTATTGCAAAGAGAGACGAGGCAGGGGGTATATCGTTCGGTACAGCAAGCCGTTTTACTTTATATCCGCGTTGAACTTGATTTATGGCCTTAAATTATGTTCTGGTGTCAAGTAAAATGCGGATAAAAAGTTAACCTGCTTGCCATACATACGTTTTGTTGCGAATCTTGTACATGACTTTCTTCTATGTCGTCCCCCTTAGTGTCAATCAGAACGATTACAAAGAACTAATTTTTATCGATAAACAATTATCGATTACTTTTAACCGGTTATAACCGGTCATTGGCTTTTTTTGTTGTGACGTCACCAATACAATAACCAAGCAATGTGATTGGTTATCTCAGTTGATGACGTTGAACCTAACTGTACTGTTAATATGCAAAATAATATACATTCTAACTCTGTATACATTATTTATAATAAGAATGTATGTGAAGACGTTCAAGGTTTTCTTTGTTTGAAATGTATTGAATTTTGACATATTGAAATTAGAGAATTCTATTTCTCTCCTGGTACACCATAAATAGCTTCGATCGTTAGTTCCTTAGATTTATTTCTGTTGATTTCGGCCTGCCTAACGACGTGAAGACTGCAATGGCGTACACAGAATTATACTGCAAGGTGGGCGAGCTGTTTTTATATTTGTTTTTTTCTCTCGCTGTTTTCCGTCTATCTTATCTCGCATTTCTTTCGTTTGTAATAAAAAATATATATTTTAGAGTAAAAGAATTGTCTTTTCATTTGTTAAACGGGTTTAATGTCCATTTACTATTTTTACGCCCACTCGAATAATTCACGTATATCGATTGTGACCTTGACCCTTCCATCTGACAGATGACCTAATCATTTATTAAAATCAATACGTGTTTTATTGATAATGATGGTGATTTCGAATATTTAGATCTCCTACGTTCGCTGTAACGCCCAGGGTCGATGTATGTGTTACTGTCAATCTACCGAATCAATGTGCAGATTGCCTAGGAAATCTACAAAGCAACCAACCTGCTAGTGAATCTGCAAAATTCAATACATTTTAGGTATTGAATTTTGCAGATTCACTAGCAGGTTGGTTGTTTTGTAGGTTGCCTAGGCATTCTGCAGATTAACTGATTTCGCAGATTAACGGTAACCACATACAGATACAAAAAAAAAAAGATTTAAAACTGAGACACTCGAGTGACAAATTTATTGCGAAGTACAAATCCAACAGTTGTAATTGAGTTACACGTTATTGGCTATTGAAATACCTGTTCTTATACTTTGTTAACAAGTTAGTTAGCATTAAAGTTGCTGGAAACTTTCAATTACAAGTTACTAATAAAGCTGCCAGTTACAAGTTATTAAAAAGTAAAGTAACCGGTGTCATGCTGAAAGCAGCTAATATAATCAAACTGTATAATCTCTTGTCAAGCTGTCATTTAGCCAGTAAAGTAACGTTTGACAAGTTGACATTTATATGTTTGACGTACAAGTTGACATTAACTAGTTACTAACCAATAAAGTAACTTATGACAAGCTGTCGGGCACAAAATGAAACGCCTGGATAAAATATTTGGTTACTTTTACTATCATTGAAAGTTACTTTCAAAGCAAACAAATTTTATTTAGATGTTCAATGAAATTACTAAAATCAGTAATCTAATATTTTTTTTAAGGGAGCTCGGTTGTGGATTCCAGACCCAGATACTGTTTGGAAAGGAGCCGAAGTGGTGAAAGGATTAGAAGGACACAGTCTGACTGTCGAATGCGACGACGGAGAGGTAAATGTTTTTTATATTGTTTGTCGTATTGGAAAACTTTCATTAAAAGTCGTTGTCATTTATTTTAAATGCATAAGAATGGAAGAACGGTTTCGTATTTGATTTCTTCATTTTTTTTCTATCATGTTGAAATTATTAATTTTCTTCTTATTTTTTTATTGGTAGCAATTGCAACTGGCGATCAAGAAACCAGAAGATCTCCCACCTTTGAGAAATCCGGACATTCTGATCGGAGAAAACGATCTCACATCCCTCTCTTATTTAAATGAACCAGAAGGTGGCTTAATTACCTCTTTTTTCCATTTCTAAATCTTGCCAAAATACAATTGTCTTCAGGGAATTACTGTTACTGATAGACAAAAATGATGGCAACACTTCTTTTCTTAAGCAAATCATGAAAGAATTGAACGTTTATTGAAAATTTACAAAAAGAAACCAAGGTGCTTAGAGATAAATTGTAAAAACGGTATTTTTTTTTAAAAAAAAAGTCAGCACTAAGTCAGTTTATGAAAATATGACATTCTGAGCTTTTGACGGTTAATAAAAGAATTCTTGTATGTAGACGTATTAAATAGGTTGTGCCGAACGCACGAAATAAAGCTAAAATCTACACAGTCTCCTGTATATAGGCTTACCAGCTCCTAATCAAATGAATGACCAAAACATTTTTAAAAATTCTGAAGTTTTAAAAGCCATTGTCTAGAAAATTATTCCTCTTCTAGTTTCAAGTAAATCTTGCTCCAAATGAGAAAAAAAAATGATTTTGGTATTAATGTTCTTTTCTTTGTGTTTACCACAGTCCTCTACAATCTACAAGTGAGATTCTGTAATTATAATGCCATTTACACATACTGCGGTCAGTAGACTTTTATAACACCTTTTAGACAACCGTCCCGATTCACAAAGGCTTCTTTCTCTCTAGGTATTGTCCTGGTTGCCATTAATCCCTATCAAGAACTTCAGATCTACGACAATGATACGATTAATCTTTATCGTGGACGTTCGATGGGCGATTACGATCCTCACATATTTGCAGTTGCCGAAGAAGCGTACACGAAAATGGAAAGGTCAGAAGAAAAGAACTGTCTCAATAAGTCATTTAAGAGTAGAATTATAAAGCGCCTTTTGTTTCTAAACAGGGAAGATCAGAATCAGTCCATTATTGTTAGTGGTGAATCCGGTGCAGGCAAAACGGTTTCAGCTAAGTACGGAATGCGATATTTTGCGACGGTTGGTGGGTCGACGACAGAAACACAAGTGGAAAAGAAAGTGTTGGCTTCTAATCCGATAATGGAGGTAATATAACGAAAGTTGTTGTCTAGATCTTTAATTTACTTTGATTAACAGTTATTTTAAACAATATCAGTCAAAAAAAAAATGTTCAAATGATTTTCTGCGTTTTAGAAGCAACTTTAAGAAAAAAAATCAAAAGTATTTTATAAACCACTAATACTAAGTTCCTGAAAAACCATACCAGAGTTTAAGTTTCACACTGTAAAACCAGCTTAAATGTTTTCTTTACTATTCTTTCTTAAAACCACATTGAGTCATTTTTAATTGAATCTGCTTAAAAGCATTATACTTTTTTATTTTTCTATATAAAAAAGGCCATCGGAAATGCAAAAACGACGCGTAATGACAACAGTAGCCGATTTGGAAAATATATCGAAATCGATTTCAACAAACAATACCACATAATGGGTGCAAACATGAGGACTTACCTTCTGGAAAAATCCAGAGTCGTATTTCAAGCAAACGATGAACGAAATTATCATATATTTTATCAGTTATGCGCATCTTCCACACTTCCCGAACTAAAAGACTTGAAACTAAGTAAATTTTTTCTAACAGAATTTATCCAAAATGATTTTAAATAACCAAAAACTTTCAAAAGGCCATCCCGATAACTTCCATTATACAAACAACGGACAGAGTCCTGTCATCAATGGCGTCAACGATGGACGCAATTTCGAAGACACCCGAAATGCATTCAATTTACTGGGTATATTCTATTATAAAGGAAGAAATTATTTCATTTAATTCAATCGGCCACTTTAAAAATTTAGGTTTTACGAACAAGGATCAAGCAATGCTATTCAGAATTTTAGCTGCAATTCTTCATTTGGGTAACGTGGAACTTCTCGTCGCCGATGCCGGAAATGCAGACGAAGAGGCTTGTCTCATTTCTTCCTCCGATGCTCATCTGGAGATCACAACCGAACTGCTCGGAATTGATCGACAACAGATGAGGACTTGGCTCTGCAATAGAAAGATCGTTAGCATGAGAGAAGTTTTCACAAAACCAATGAGTGTGGCACAGGTGTCCACAAAAATATTAAATCTGTGGCTTTATCTCAACATTAAACTCTTGTTTTCTGAATTTTTAGGCCGTTTTTGCAAGAGATGCATTGGCCAAACACATCTATGCACAGCTTTTTTCATGGATTGTTTTACAAATAAACAAAGCACTTGCTTCTTCAGCAAAGATACACAAATTTATAGGTGTTCTGGATATTTATGGGTGAGATTTCTTAGAACAACTGTATCTGGCATTATAAAAACCTAATAATAATGAACCAATGCATTGATTTGATCAAAAGCTCTTAGTTTATACATAATTTTAAAATAAACTAAAAATAGGTCTTAAACGTTTTAGCAACTGTAGTCTTGAAGTAATTATCGTTTTTTTTTTTTTTAAAAAAATATTTAAGTTTCTTTTTCTCCATAAACCATTTTTACGATAAAATTCAAACTGTTTATTACACTAAAATGGTAGATTATGCTAAAAGTTATTTCGAGAAAATATCTTTGAAAGAAATCCTATATCGTTTTCAAAATAATCCATTATTGTTTTTTGCGTCAATAATTCACAAATTTTCATAGTTTTCAAACTGTCGAAAAACATTTTGAAAGATATCATCATGGCAATACTTTTAGCAATCTCACCAACTATTCCACTTTCTAATACACTTTGAATTTTTTCATGTTTCTCTTGAAAGAAATTTCATTTAAAACTAAATTTTCAAGCATAAGCAACTTTATGGAGACCAAGTTTTAAACAGAAAAAAAACTTAAAGGAAACAGCTAAAATATTTAAATGCTTATTTTAAAAGAGCACGTTAATTTACTCTTCTACTTTTCAACTTCTTTAATTTGTTTTCTTAAAAAACAAACAATTCTATAATTGCCTAAAATCACAGCCAAACATTAACGTCTAATAAAACCAAAGTAAAACTCATAAATATAGTTGCAAAATTTAGTTATTTTGCGAGGCTTCCATTCAAATTCAGTGTTCAGCCAGAAAGAAAAATTATATAGATAACAAGAACAATTTTTAAGTTTTTAACACTCATTACGCAGGTTTGAAACGTTTGAAATTAACAGTTTTGAGCAGTTCTGTATAAATTACGCGAACGAAAAACTTCAACAACAATTTAATCAAGTATAATTTGCATATAAATTTTAAACTTCATTTTAAAAAATGAATTCCTACAAAATTCTATTTTGCTTCCAGCACGTTTTCAAACTGGAACAAGAAGAATATGTTCGTGAGAAAATTGAATGGAAATTCATAGATTTTTACGACAACCAGCCTTGTATAGATCTGATAGAGATCAAAATGGGAATTTTAGATCTTTTGGATGAAGAATGCAAGGTTAGATTTCAATATAATTGTCATATTTTGTTCACAAAATTAATTTAAAAAGATTTTTTTGGTTTACTAGATGCCAAAAGGAACAGATGCGACTTGGGTTCAAAAGCTGTACGACAAATGCAGCAAATCAAAGCATTTTCAGAAACCGCGATTTTCGAACTCTGCTTTTGTCATAAACCACTTCGCCGATCTCGTTCAATACGAAAGCGTCGGATTTCTTGAAAAGAACAGAGATACCGTCACAGACGAACATATAAACATACTTAAAGCTAGTCAGGTATTCTTGATAATTTTTTAATTAAAAGCGTGGAAGTGACTTCGTATTTTATAACTTTTTTCTGCTAGTACGAGTTAGTTGCTGAACTATTTATGGAAGAAGAAGAAAAGAAACCAACTGGAAAACCAGTGCCGACCGTAAGGTCGAGCATAACTTCACAAAAAAGCTTGACTGGCACAACGGGCAGCCAATCACAGAAACATCACAAGAAAACTGTTGGATCACAGTTTCGAGATTCACTGAATCTTCTTATGGCCACACTTAACTCAACGAATCCACATTACATTCGTTGTATTAAACCAAACGACGAAAAACTGCCATTCACGTTTGAACCAAAGAGAGCGGTTCAACAGCTAAGAGCCTGTGGTGTCCTGGAGACAATCAGGATCAGTTCTGCAGGCTTTCCTTCGAGGTGGACGTACCTCGAATTCTTTAACAGATACAGGCTTTTGATTAGAGGAAAAGATATTAATCGTAATGATATCAAAACGACATGTGAAAAGATTCTCAGCATTGTCATAAAAGTGAGTTACAAAAAAAAAATCTGTCTTTATCAGACAAATTAATCATTTTTAGGGATTTTCCATTAAATTAATCAGGGAATCTAATTTTTGGTTACAATTAATAATGTTAAATCTATTTAATACTGCCCAATAAATCAAATCAAAATCGATTCAAAAACCCTATGCGATTCTTTGTGCAATTTTTCACCCAAAAATTAAAAATATCGCCTCATTTAAATTTGTACATGTTCATTAATAAAACATTTATTTACAAGATAACATGAAAATACCCTTAACTTATTGAGCTACCCTTCTACTTTCTAAAACACTCAAGTTGCTCTTCATTTACCTCAGAAATAAACAAAATGGCCAGAGTTCGAGGAGCGTTTACACTTTAAAACCACATTCAAGTTTGCCAATTGCCAAAAATATTTTTTTTTACCTTTTTTCAAACTACCATAGTTTTATTTTTAAAATATATGAATTTTTCATAATTCATAAAATTCAATAAATATTAAATCTTTTGTAATTTACTTTTAAAATGCAATTTCAATTTCCACGTCCAAAAATGAATAAATTTCTACTTTAATTTTCAAGGATGAAGACAAGTTTAAATTTGGTAAAACAAAGATATTTTTTCGTGCCGGACAAGTTGCATACTTGGAAAAACTTCGAATGGACAAGCTTAAAGCCAGTGGCTTAATGATTAAAAAGCATGTAAAGGGATGGTTACAACGGCGTCGCTATCAGAAGATGCGGTTGGCCGCAATCACCATTCAGAAGTTTGCACGAGGATACCTTGCAAGAAAGTACGACAAGACTTAAAACACGGAACAAAGCATTTACTAAATTTGTCACAAATCTTTCTTATACTTGTTCTAGGCATGCACATTTCTTACGCAGAACCAAAGCAGCTATCAAAATTCAGAAATGTGTTAGAGGATTCATTCAGAGACGCAAATACCAAAAGATCAAGCGTTCGATAACACTTATTCAGTCTCGAGCACGTGGAATGTGGGCTCGACAGCAATTCGAAATGCTCAGACGTCACCGTGCAGCTACGATCATTCAGAAATGGGTCAGGCGCTGGTTGGCTGTACGCCACTATCAGAAACTGAGGATGTCGATAATCTTGTTGCAATGCTGCGTTCGTCGGATGCGTGCACGACGAGAACTCAAGAAACTAAAGATCGAGGCGCGATCGGTCGAACACGTCAAGAAATTGAACGTCGGCTTAGAAAACAAGATCATATCTCTGCAGCAACGGATCGAAGAACTGGTTTGCCTAGATACAGAGAAAACATCTCGATCCTTATGTTTTTGTCCTCCATCTAATTAATATTCGTCAATAATATTTTAGGTTAAAGAAAAATCATCATATAAAGCTAACGAAACAACTACAAAAGAATTGCAAACAAAACTGCAGAAAATGAGAGAAATCGAAGCTGAATATAAGAGCTTCTCGAATCGCAACGTCGAACTAGAGACGAAGATTCAGACTCTGATGTTAGAATTAGAAAAGGAAAGAGGTGAAAAGATGGACATCGTGAACGAGAAAGACAAATTGGAAAAACATTACAAAGATGTAAATATTTGATTATTAATATTATATCCGATTGCTCTTATAAATTTCTTTCTTTTGCAGCTTGAGTCGAGACTAAATGACGAAAACGCTCGCCTCAAAGACGACAACAACAAACAAAACGAAATGATCAAAATGAACGAGAAAAAAGCTGAGGGTTAGTTATTTTATGCAGCATTTATTATCGTCTTTTAGCAACTGTATCCTTATGATTTTGAACGCAATTGCCCAAAGCATATTGTGTCGTAATCTGCGCTCTTTCTTCATGTTTTTGTCGGGAATCATTACTTTTAGTTGTTAATAGTTGCATTTCACGTTTTGTTTCTCGACATCTTTCTCTATGTTGACAACGGTTCAATTGTCAACATAATGTCGTCTTAATGACATGACGCTTATGACGTCATAAACGGCTCATCATTAAACTGAACACTTCGTTTCATTATAAAGGCATTGAAAGAGATGCAGTCGTCAACTATAAATACAGCACTATGGTCCTTGCTATAAAAGAGATTATCATCAAATTATACTTATTATGGTGCTGACTTTATGAAGAAATACGTGTCATTTTAAAAATCATACAAGAAAAAAAAATAGCAAAAATGAAAAATAGGTTTTCAAAATATTTTTCAGAATATTTGACAATTATTATAAAAATAAAAGCAAGTTGAAATTGCATTTTAAAACGGTTTGATTCTGGGTATTTTTGGATTTAGAGCTGCACAAATAATTTTTATTTTAAGGGTTGTTTTTCTCGTCTGCCCCTACATAATTATCTTTTCATGTATGAGAATGAAACATCAAATTTTTTTCAAACAAGCGCATTTTTATGTTTTAACTTAGAGTATTTCAAGAGTAAAGTTGAGAATGAACGCATGCAGCTACTTCAAGAGTTTGATGCCGAAAGAGTTTCGTATCAAAAGCTTCTTAAAGAGAAGGCTCGATTAGAGCAGCGATTCGAAAACCTTCAGGGAGAGATGTCTGTTTTGAGACTACCTCAAGCGTCCGGTGGTGGTGGCCACCACGCTCGAACACCTTCAAACTTAAGCACCATCAGTTTGCAGAGTGATATTACGGATGCCACGAGAGACATCTCGGAACCTACGCAAAGCTTGCCATCAGACATACACGATGAGGTCGAAAGCTAACAAGAATAAAAACCGCCATAAAACTAATTGATATTTGTTTTGGAATATATATGTAGGACGTTGGATACGGTTCAGTTCGATCTAAAGACGTTCCGCACGTCCGTCTCGAAAATATTGATTGGGAGGGTGACAAGAGTTTCGAAGAGACAAAGAATGTGTTACATGCTGAAAACGTTTCCCTAGTACTGAAGTTGCAACAGAAAATCAAAGAAGTGGAAAGCGAAAAGGCAATTTTGGAGAAAAAACTAGAGGCTCGTGAGGCGCTAGACGAAGATTCTCCAAGAGACGAAATACAACAGACAAGAGATCTTATAAAGGTACTAATAAGGTTTTCATCATTGAAATCGGTTATTCTAGACATCGTACAAAGAACTGTCCTTGTATGACAATTTGTGTCATTGAGTCTTGTAACTGATACTTAAGCAGAAGCTTTTAGATAAGATAAATTAAAGCTCAATCAAAATCTCAAATACTAAAATTACCGCATTTATATTAATGAAATTTTAAGATTTCTTACTTGGCTTTAGTAACAGGTAATTCTTTTTAAATTGTCTCAAGAAATTCGCCAAATTTTGCAGAATTAGTCATTTAAAAAGAATTTCAACAAGAATTTAATATAAACAAGATGTTGAAATTATTTTTAAGTAGCTTTTTAATTACTCGAAATTTATGAGACAATTTTAAAATTACTTGGTTCTACAATTATTGAATAGGAGAAGAAACTTAAGGAAATGGCACTGGGTAAAACAGTGCTTTGAAGTTAAGCCTTTTTGTTAACCGTTCATCAAATGTCGTTTTTAGAAATTTGATACCAAAAAAAAAGCAAAGGAATTGTGTAAAAGCAATTTATATCTTTATCTAAAAAAAAATCAACGTTTTGTGACAGTTTCAAAATGGCCTACTACTGATTTAATTCTTTTTGTTATTAAACTGAAAATTGGTCGCTTTCAAACTGCCATGAAATATTTATTCAACCATTAAGGTGGCTGAATAGTTTAATTTTCATGCAAACGTTTTTCAAGAGAAACATTCTGAAAAAAAAGAAGTTTGTGATAAGTTTCTTTATCATATTTTTCAAAATACTTTATGAATTCATGAAAAGTCAATGGAAAATCTAAAAAATAGGTCATTTTCAAACTGCTATAAAGTTTTATTTTTTAATATATTGCCATTTAAAAACTTTAATCTTCTACCATTTTAGTTTTGTAAACAATTTGAGTTTTATCACAATCTACCTGAAAAAAGTTTGCTTGACATTGATGTGTCTCCAGCTTAGTCATACTTTTACTCTTGTAGTACTATAACAAAGGGCATTTCTAGCAATCAACCATGCAATGTTAGACCTCATGAAGTGAATTTTACTTCTTAATAGTGTCACAGCCTATAATTAAAGAAAACTGAAATGACTTATTAAATTTCAAATTTCAGTTGCAAGAGCTAGAAATGGAAAATGCCAAATTAAAGGACAGTATAAACAAACTAAGAAAATCTTTAGTAGATACTCGTGGTGACGACGGAGAGATATTACGTAAGGAATCTTACTTCGTTTCTTCAGATAGGAATGAGAAGAAAAAAATTGATTGGGACATTTCTAATTTGCGTTTCAGGGCAATTCGAAGCCGTTCAGGACGAACTGGATCGAAGAAGAGACGAGTGCATCCAGTTGCGCACCGTTCTAGCCAATAACACTCAGGATATGAAACACATTGCGAGAGATTCTTATGGCGGTGAAGTAGAAAACATCAATGAAGATGGCGAACTTCTAATGGCTTTCGAATCGCAGAAGAAACTGATAAGGTGACATTCCTCTCCCCCCCCCCTCCCGAAACCCGGTCCAAATGATGGGAATTGATTCGAATCCTGAAATTTCACCTTCTTTCATGTTACAGGCAATTGGAGGCGGAATTACAAATGGAAAAGAAAAAGTATGACATGATAGAGAAAGAATTCAGACATGAGATAAAGAAACTGAAGGAGGACAACGAACGGCAACAAAAGCTTATTAGTCAGAACCTGCAGAAGACTCCACAAGCGCAGACAGAAGCATACATGCAACACGAGATCACAAGGCTAATGAGCGAAAATCTGGTACATATCAACGGCTTATTATTAGGAGTGTTGTCATTTATTAGAAAATGTCGTTGGGAAGTTATGTTCCTCAACAATCTCTTATTCAAAAGATATAATGTTACTGTGAATGTGGGTCAATGGTTATTAGCTGAATTAAAATTGGATAACACATTTTCAGTCTGCAGTCTGTTACAATAACATACAAATGCTTTCTTTTCAAACAAAGTTCGATTAACCAATATTTGGGTCTTTTTTAAACAAATTTCATGTTAAAAGAATCTAATGATATCCTAAGGTACTACACTGAAACTATTTCGTGTTATCCAAATTTTAATTCTGAATATAATTGAACATTATGGATCTTTATGACTGCCTTATTCCTTTTCTTCGTCATGTTTTCAACATAAACACGAGTTATGGTCGAATGGCAAAAGCTGTTGCCTTTACCCTGCATATGCATTTAAGTTAGCAACTGATAAAAATTAAATTATTAAGCAGCGATGGATTGATTTTAATTGTTGGTTTAATCAATTAATTTGTTTTTATTAAAATCAACGTGATTTAAATCACATTTAGAATTTCTTAGTCAATTTTGTCTTATGAAATTTCTTATAATAGTCTGCTTTGACAGATAATTAAACAGATTGAACACTATCTTGCATCAAATTTTAGTTAATACAAGAGCAACTTAATGAAATTTTAAACAAAATGAGATTTTAAATCATTTTTAAATCAAGTTCTATTCTTACTTGTCTTGTTTTTCATGATTTTTATCCACCATACTCACTATTGTGTTTAGCAAAAACCTGATTAGCTAAACATCAACGTTCACAGCTTGTTAAATGCTACTCATAGTTCTAAGAATATAAATACAAAACGCATTTTCGTTTTGTTATCTTTCAAAGTATATTTTGAAAAAAAAGTATAACCAACTTCCATGCTTTATTTTTAAAGATATCATGAGATTTATTCATTCCCCACCAACTTCCATTTTGGATGGAAACCTTGGATTTTTCAGCAAATTTGAAATTTGGTTTAACGTCACGAATTTACACGAAAGAAAACGGAAAAGTGGGAATCCACTAAATATGCAATAATGCGTAATATATTAAAAGCGAGGCAAAATTTATAAATGAAACAAAGCCATTTATTTAACAAATATGCTTTTAATCACAGAGCGAGAAAAGCAAAAGCATTACTGTATTTTTTTAGAGCTTCAAGATTGCTCTAAACTGCACAATTCCACTGAATTTCAGTGCATTTTTCACTGCAGAAAATAATCAAATTGCAATGGGGAAACTGAAATTCATTATTGCTATATGGTGGAAACGACATTACTATCATTTACTTTTTTAGTTTTTCACAAACATACTGTAAATATTTTTTTTAAAGTAGTTTCTAAAAAAAAACATAAGACAAACGTTTCTATTTTATAAACCTATATGTTGCACCATAGTTAAATTATCTATGACAACATTTAGATAACTTGTTTTAAAAAACATGTTCTGGTTACTTTTGTTTAGTTTTTCTATAATGTCAATTGAGTGTTTTCTTGACATGAGATGTTTATACAAATGTCAATGCCCTTTGTGTAGTATATTTACTTTAAAAATTAACATATGATCCAGTCCATGTTTACTTCTCATGTTTCATACTTTCCCTTCTATTGAGAGAGAGAGAGAGAGGTTACATCTTTCTAGAAATGACCACCCAGAAGACAACCACAAACGTGTTCTCCTAATACATGTTAATCCGTTTCTTTTTTCTATCTCAAATGTCAAGTTACAATTATTACTTTTTCTTTCTGTTTGTCTAGGATTTGAGAGAAAAGATCGACAACCAGCAAGAACAAATCAAGAAACTGAAGAAACAGTGGAAGATCTGTGCCAAAAGACTCAAGGAAGCTGGAGGTAAGAATTTCACTGACTTTTGTATGTTACGGCAATTCTTTGGATATCGTATGTTCTAAATACAAAACAACACTCTAATCTTCAATATTTTCAATTACTTGCTATTGAAAATGTTGTTAAGCTCATATTTTAAACAATGTTTTAGAATTCAGGAACTCACAATAACTTAATGAGAAACAGTTCACATTCAGTCAGTACAGACAAAATTAACTTTAGTTTTAATTCATTAACTTTTAATGACGTTGATATTCTTAAAGAATGTTTAGTCATGGGTATTGCTAGACTCATTAAAGGGTTGGAACACATACAACTTCTGGAACACTTTTCAGTTTGCAGTAGAAAAGTGTTCAGATGTAAAGTTTTATGTTAAACTTCATGATGAGAGTTTAGCTGTCTACCTTTTAAGCAGTTACATACACTGCAGATTCATTTAAAATGAAACGACCAACAACATAAAATTGGTAAACGATCAGCCAAACCAACATGGCAACAGTAGTGGATAGGTCTTGGGACATCCAACATATGGCGGGCAATGGGTCCACCTGAAAGAATTGCTGCGTTGGTGTCGGCGGCCCCATTTGTTCTGTGACCTATCCACTACCGCTCCCATGTCTCACGTTGGTTTCGCTCATCCTTAATTTTTCAATCCCAGTATATCTCCAAATTTACTGATTTTTATTTTTAAAAAAATATGCGTGCAAAGCCAAAATGCAATATTTTACACTGTGTATATTCATATTGTAGTACCATAATTATACTTTAAAATAGGTTTTTGCAATTTTCTTTGAACACAAAATTCTTTTATCGTGGCTAAATAGATATTTTGCTTTTGTCCTCCGGATGGCGCCATTGCATAATATTATGCTCCATAAATGTTTTTGAAAAATTTGGATGCAAAAACGTCAAGCGAACGTTTCTTTAGAAACAACATTATGAAAAGTTCATTGTTTTCAAAACTAGAATCGTAAATGATTATGTTAAGTTTTTTTTTTTTCATGTCAATTTCTTAAAAAAATAAACATTTCATAGTTCAGTTTGAAAATGGCCTGTTTTGTTTTATCATTAACAATTGCAGAAAAAATTATTTTCGCTTTTTTCAAACTGTTCTAAACGTTTATTTTTAAAGATATAGTCGTGAAAAAAACTTAGCATGATCATTGATCAATGATCACCAACTATTCTAGTTTCTAAAACACTTTTTTTCATTTTTCTCTTGAAAAACGTCTGCTTGAAAACAAATTTTCTCAAAACCCACAGGTGGATGAAGAAACCTCTTATAGAACACTGCAGTGGCATCATCCGCAGGGGGAAAAACAATCTATTCAACCACCTTAACACAATTTTCCATTCTTTTTAAGTTATGTGGTTTCCACTGTTTTTTCAATTCAGAATATGACTACAAAAAAAACACCCTTAAGCTTACATTAAATTGTGCCGAACAATGTTGTTAATTGCCCTTATGTATTTTACAAGGTTCTGCTTCTAAACGGTCATCAGCGCTTCTAAGCCCTTATGGTATTAATACATTTTTTTGTCGCATGTCATTTGCACACCATATATTTAAGTTTGCACATTATTAAAAAGTCTATTGCACACGTTTTTTTTTTAAAACTGTTGTTAAAATTATAAAGTGGCCAACAATTACAAACAAAAAGAAAACACAAATACACATTAAATATAATTTAAACCGCATTGTTCAATTGCATCATATTGGCAGGATGTTTGGCTTATTACAGCAACAAAAAACTTAATTTTACTACCAAAAAAAAATTGTGCTCATGCAATTTTTGTTGTTGTTAACCTGTTTGAAAAGCATAACAATACTGCGTAATTGTAACGTATTAAAACGGCTACTAAGTCATTTAAGAATGAAAAGTATACGTTTCAATGCATAGTAACAGCTAAATGTGTTGTAATGCCACTTACGACTTTTTTTCTACTTCGGCACGCTAATATTTAAGTGATCACACACGATTTATATATTGTCAATATATCGTTCTAAATCTTCGTTATTTTATTCCAAAAAAAATGCAAAATTATACAGATGTAGCAGGTAATTACTCATTAACTTATTATGAATTCTTTTCTGCTTTGTTTTGTAATATAAAGGGTGACGGGTATTAAACTTCACATTAAATCATGTTTCTAAATCACTGGGAAATTCACCTATTTATAATAATTATAATAATGGTTCCTAGTAGTTCTAATTTATGACAACTTCAGTAAAAAAATAACTTCCTATGGCAAAACTGATACGAAACAAATGAACTACGTTTCGCTACTCAATGAGAAAAATATCTTGAGATTTTTCTGAATTGACTTAAAATAATTTTTGGGACATCATCACCTAATAGGAAATCACATAATTTTCAAGTTCAAAAAGTTTGAAGTTAATTCATCAGTATGGATTGATTTAAATCATGATTTAAATTATTGATTTTTTTCTTACATCAAATATCAATTATTAATAAGACCAATTTTATGAAATTTTAAAAAGTATTAATTTGTTTTGTTTTTGTCACAGCTGCCGAACAAACAGCTGACTCTCTAGATCTCACACGAGAAGTTGGCGAAATGCCCGTCGTTAAACATAAAGAAGTAGAATACCTCGGAATGTTTGAGTATAAAATTGAAGATGAACCGATCATCATCAAGAATCTCATTCATGGTGTGTATCAGCACGCTACTTCCTTCCAATCCCATGCCTTCTCTTTTTACCAATACAAGATAAACTCACAAATACAGATCTGAAGCCGAAGACAGCAATCACGCTCCTTCCCGGTCTTCCGGCATACATTCTGTTTATGTGCATCAGACATACGGATTATATAAATGATGCAGAGAAAGTTCGTACTTTGTTATCGAACACAGTCAATGGAATCAAACGAGTAATCAGAGTAAGTCACTTTTTAATCTTATTTCTGAATAGAGCAAACCTCCCAGGATATATCATTATGACTTGTTAATTATAAAATGTTATACTTTTGACCAGAAAAGACATGAAGATTTGGAAGTGACGACACTGTGGTTAGCGAACACCTGCCGTTTGCTACATAATCTCAAGCAGTACAGTGGCGATCAAGTAATTTATTATTATTATTATTATTATTACAGCAAATTCCAAGTATTGATTTCATGTGTAAAGTAAAAGTTAAAAAAGAGTGTTAAAAAATAGTAATGGCTACTCTGCCACAGGTTATTGCGATTATTTTCTTCTGAATTTAAACTCACGACTTCGTAGTAGAAACGTTATACAATGTACTTGACAACATCAAAGTGTAGCATTTAAGGCTGAAAGTATTGTCTTTTTCGTTTCAAGACTGTTTAAACGCAATACGTTTATTAGGATTACTTTACAGTTGATAAAGAGGTACCAAGTGTGCTACCTGCAAGAGTTCTACTTCAATGTTAGCCTCTAAACAACCTCACTGATAGAATTATGCATGATTCTTGGCGTTCATGTTTCGCGTGTTGACATGAATAGTACTATATAATGATGGCAGTTCAACATTAAACATACCAACCACTTTTTGCAGTCCATTATGGGTGTTCACAAACGAGCAACCTTTAGTAGTTCAGTTGAACAGCTAAACATGGTCGCCAAATGGCCCAAAACTGACTAATCGAGTCGACTTGTCAGTGGTTTGCAAGTGGTACTAGTGTAGTTGAATAAACTCCAAAAAGTAGTTGTTGAAAGTCGACTCAAGTGGTCGATTTTCCCCATATGTCGGCCACTTTTTGCATTCCATCTCAACCACTCTGAACGCTCTAAAATCACATCCCAGTTTTGTTATGAAATTCCCATTTTCCTAGAAACTACAAGTTGAATATCTAGATAAAGAAAGGTCCTCACAATCTTCATTTTGTTCGTATTAATAGGCGTTTCAATTGGAAAATACACCAAAACAGAACGAGCAATGCCTTCGTAACTTCGACCTATCAGAATTCAGACAGGTTCTGAGCGATGTTGCAGTCTGGATCAATCAAGGCGTCATAAAGATCATGGAAGAAAAAGTTCAGCCACTGATTGGTATTTCTTTATAAAAATTTTGAAAACACTTCCATGGAAAACACTAACGTTCTTTTTTGTGTGTTAATTTATAGTTCCTGCCGTTCTGGAACACGAAGCAATTAAAGGAATAGCTGGTAAACCATCTGGAATGCGCGGCCGTTCTTCAAGCGTCGCCAGAGAACTTGAAAGTCCAGTGGATCCACAACATGCAATGGATATTTTACAAAAAGAACTGACTGCCTTCTATAGAGTTCTAAGTCTTCACGGTGTCGATCCAGAGTTAATCACTCAAGTTTTCAAACAGGTAATTTCTTTGAATAATAGGAGTACAGATATGTTACAACACTGATGTCACAACCACTATTTTTCAGATTTATTTCCGCTTTTCTTAACGCCATTTTTTTTTAATTTTAGATATTCTACTTTATTTGCGCCGGGGCTTTAAATAACCTTCTCCTTCGTAAAGACATGTGCCATTGGTCAAAAGGAATGCAAATACGTTACAATTTAAGCCATTTAGAACAATGGTGTCGCGATCAAAAACTGCAAGATTCGTGTGTCAGCGAATCTTTGCAGCCGATCATTCAAGCATCACAGCTGCTTCAAGCAAGAAAGAGCGACGAAGACGTCGTTAGCATTTGCGAAATGTGCGACAAACTTTCAATTTCTCAGGTAAACAAAACATTTTTTTGAACACACCTGGTTCTATTTTTACGTCCGAATGAGATGAGTTAACTTTTTGTATTTCTTTCTCTAACTCGGTACAGATAACAAAGATTCTTAATTTGTACACACCTTCAGACGAATACGAAGAGAGGATTCCAGTTTCGTTCATTAGAAAGATCCAAGCAAAACTGTCCGAAAGAGAAGACAATCATCTTCAGGCCGTCTTACTCATGGACACCAAATTTGCATTTCCAGTTCGTTTTCCATTCAATCCTTCAAATATTCGTTTAGAGGATGTTAGCATTCCAGATGTCATCAACTTGCCAATGCTAAAAAAAGTCTAAAACAAATATATTTTATAGGTTTAATTGATTTTGAAGAAAGACTAGTAAAAAAAAAAATTTGGGAGTAAAACATAAGATAACCAGAAAAATACGTTCACTCAACAAACCTGATTAGAGGCTAGAATTTCTACTCTTCTAGCCCTCTTAATTGTAATTTTTGACATGCTTTTCGAATGAAACGTATTTTTCTAGTTGCCTTAAGGTCCAATTATTTATATATATGAACGTGTACACTACGGGACAAGCACGACAAGAGCCCAAGCCGATAACTCGTATTATTCAACGTTTTTCAAGAGAACTGTTTATATTCATAAACCTAGTTTGTCCGTTCCACGAACAGGTCTGTCTCTCAATTTACGTCACCAACAACGACATTTTCCCCTATGACCTAATATAAATCGAAAGGCTTTTCCCCTCGAGCTCGTCTTGTAGTTTTTGCGTTCATGTATAAACGAATCTTCAATGACAGGCAATTAGAAATCGGGACAAACAGACCTTGGCTCCGCCCTTTTTATGACGACTGGCAACATCTAATTGGTTTGTTCTGTGGTTCGACGTTGAAAAGGGCGGAGCATGTGACGTCAGACTACATAACCAACCAATTAGACGTTGCGTTTGTCATAAAATGGTCGGAGCCAACTTCTGTTTGTCCCGATTTCTAATTGCCTGCCCTTTAATGAGCTTTATACAACATGAAAGGACAATTGAGAAGTTTTTTTTTTTTAAATCAAGTTTTATTTTCGTTTTTACGAAATTTGAAATACGAAATGTTTCTAGAGAAAGCACATTTCTGATAAAAAATCTTGTCATTAACAAAAATAATTCCATTTTTTTTTCAAAAATCAAATTTGTATGTAATTTCATTTTGTACATTAGTTTAACGTTTGATTATTTTATTTAATGTCGAATTATTACATATTTAACTATTTAAGAAAATTATAAAGCTTATTTCAAATTGACAGCTCTTTTTACAACCTTAAATGGGGAAAATTCTTTCAATTATGAGCGCCACATAGCCTCTATCTATGTACATCTCTTGCGCCATATTGTTTGCAACAACCAATATAAATCGTTAGCCTTAGGTTCGATCGAGACTAGTAGTAGTTGTGGCTCCTACTTGAAAGAATACCTCAAAGATGCAATTGCTACGTTATTTAAATTTTTATTATGGATTTGCAGCAGGAAAAATATTATTCTGGGTATAACTTGTGTAATATTATGAATATTATATAATAAGATATGGAAATCATGTATTGTATAGTGTTGGTTTGTGTTTTTAAAAAATGTGATTGTTAAAAGCACAAATTATGCATAGGGTTAATTATATGATGCACTTGCTGGCTTTTTTAGTGATCCTTATTTTAAATTATTATTACTTGTATTGGTGGATTAAGAACAAAAGTAATTTTAAGGAAGGTTTTTTTTATCTGCACGTGTGATTGAACCACTATGGAGGGCCGTTCATGGACAAAATGTATCAATAAATGGATATGCATAATTCTAATATTTATATATCCACAATTCAAATATAGATATGAACGACTTAATTATGGATATTTGAAGTTAATATTGTAAATATTCATAATTGAATTACAGTTGAATTACAATTGAATTACCAAATCTTGTTTATCCACAATTTAACTATTATCCACCGTTCAGGTGGATAATAGTTAAATTGTGGATAAACAAGATTTGGTAATTTCGCCATAGTTGGCTCAAATAGTTCGACCACAAGTGCAGAAAAAAACACGCCTTTAAAAAGAATATTTGGTTTAATTTACCTCTAAATAGGTGTTTACAAGGGTCCACTCATTAGCCACTGTGGTAATTAATAACGTAATTACAAAATTTATTATGAAGTCCACCTTTTAATTTCAGTGGACCACATGCCTATTAATAGGAGGAGGTTAGAAATGAACTTTTATTTTGCTGAGCAAATTGTTTATATACCCTAATGAAATAGAATGTAAATTATTTCCAAACGAACCTAAATTTCTATTTAATATTAATCATGAAATGTGTTAATTTTATTTATAAGTCATGTGATAAAACAAAAGATGTTTGATTGGGCAACTCAGGCTTATGATGTAATTATTTAAATGTACTTTAAAGGTTACAGTTTCTCAAACATTCCGTTTCTTTTCGAATTCCAAAGTTCAACATGAAATTAACTGTTATTTTTTTGTTTCTATGAATTGTTTTTCAGATGCAATATTTTTTTTCTTTAATCAAAAAATGTTAAAATGTGATATTTCAGTTTTGTATTATTTATAATTATAATTATTTCATTCCAATTTTCATATCGATTACGATAAAATTAAACAGAAATTGATTTTTTTTTTGTTAGTGTTGTTTTTAATTTTTGTGATTCAACAAGGGGCAAAATGTAATTAGTAATTAAATATTTGTACAGTGGAAAATGACGATTATTGCAGGAATAAAAAATTGATGTTACAATAAAATCTCACTTTAGAATGTAGTTGGTGTGTGTTCTAAATATTCATACAATTATGAATACTAAGGGATGGTTCACACATGCAGAAAGGAAGATTACAGCAGAAAACATTTTGGCCGCTTTCATGCATGAATGACGTTACATGTATAATAGACAATGAATTTACATGTACAAGCAGTAGAAACAACATGTAGAAGCATTCATGTATCACTGTATGAACGCTTCTATTGGTGTACATGTAAATACAGGATGTAGACATTTGCCCTAAAGGGACATCAGTTTAGCGTCTTTTGGTGCAGTATGTTAAATATAGGTTCTGCACACCTGTAGCACGCCAAATGACAATACAAATAACATGACATTTGGACTACTGATTAGGTCAAACGTCTTTTTAGCTGCACGTGAATTTAGGGCAAGAGTCCCAAATACATATCATACACGTATCCTTGTGTGAAAGCGGCCTTAATAGTATAACCGGAGTGGATCAATCCACTCTGGCATAACATACATTTTATCAATAATAGAAATAGGGAAAAAGAATAAGATGAGGAGGCCATAAAGAATTATGGATCTGAAGTACACCTTCCTATTGGCATGTGTAACATGTAATTCTTTGTGGCAAGAAGAAACAATTTCAATGTATTTTCTGCAAACATTTAGCCAAAATACAGGGTCATTTGAAAGTTTCCATACATAGGAAATAATGTTTCTAATGTTTGTTAATGTTTCCGAGTTTGTAAAGTAATTTTCTCATATGTATGGAGACTTTTGAACCACTCTGTAGATTGTTAATTAGATAACATTCCCTTTTTCAGTCGAATTTTTTTTCTGCATGTGTGATGCATCCTTAATTTTTAGTCTGATATTTCATTTTATATTCTACTACCGCAAATTTCCTTGCATCGACTTATCTTCTGTGTGACACTACTTCCTAAATCCTGAACCTGAAGTTGCATCGTTAGATAAATCGATAAATAAAGGAATGTGCGGTTACAATTGTAACGCTCAGCATTAAAATTTGACACGATGTTTACTCATAACCATCCCTAGCAGGCGTTACTTAATTAAATAGGTTTCTCAACGTGAGGGTCACAACGCCAGACATCATAGAAGAGAAAAGACCAACTGGCCCTCACAATGAATTAAATAACTTATTAAAATTCAATATTTATAAAAAGCTAAGATTTGATATACTATCAAAATACGAAAAAAAAACTAGAACGTGCTTTAGAAACTAGAAGGGTAGAGTAGCGTCTTTTTATGATGATATATTTCAAAATACACTTTTTGTGTGATTTTGAAAATAATCCAACTTTAATAAACATGAAAATACCCTTAAGTGATTGAACTACAATTCTAGTTTATGAAACACATTCAAATTTCTTTTCATTTTGCTGTTGAAAGATAAAATAATTAATCAGAATTTTTAAAAAATCAGCTGTTCACAAACAATCCGTATTTGTTTATTTATAGTTATTTAAATAACTATAAATGGATTGTTGGATTATTTTTTTACTTTAATAATAATTATTATTAAAGTAAAAAAATTGCAAACAAATTCCGGAAATTGACAATTACACAATACAGGACTATGGTACCTTCCGATAATTTAGTTAATTAAAAACCAAAAATAAAAACCCACCATTAATTTCCGCAATAAATATACTATCATTTGCAAATAAACAACACACTATTTTTTTTTAAAAAAAATTTTATTATAAAAATAAATGTTACCAAGAACCTAGTTTCATAAAAATACAAATTCATTACAAGTTACAAGTAAATTCACAATATTTCCTTGTAAATTGTCAACTTCTACTATGATTTCTAATAACAAAAATCTCTACCTCAGAAATTCGAGGTCTCAGGTTCGATCATTATCGCGTTGCACAAATTGGAACAATCCCAGTATACGGTCCCCCTCACCAATTTAAATAAACTATAACTTGTTAAAAATATCTTGGTGAGCTGAATAATAAATAATGCAAATTTAGTTTAGTGCAAACAAACCAAAAATGCACAAAAACGAGTGCAAAAGTTGGAGTTTACATGAAAGTATATGGCATTTTAAAGTTTTTTTTTGCTACATTAACATAAGGTAGGTGCGTAATGACCTAATCAATTTTAAATAAAATCAAAATCACTTTAGGGGCTGTGCCACCCAGGCCCCTTGCAACAAGCCTAAATTAACCCAACCAAACCAAACCTACCCTAGGTTAACTTAGCCCACCTATACAATATATAGGGTAAAAAAACTTTTTTCAAAATGCCATTTACCTCAATGTAAATTCTCACTTTTGCAGGCACTTTATTGTCCAAGTTCGTGGTTCATACCAAAAGACATTTGCATATTTCTTATTCATTTTGCCACAATCTTTCCAAATTTTATTTATTTAAATTATCGAGGGGGGCCTCTATACTAGAATTATACCTTCTAATGTGTAATTTACGCCATATTCATAAAATATATCAATCAAAATAAATTGTTTTGAAAAACGCATTTTAAAAAATGTGTCCCTCATTACACAGTTGGGTTAAGTTAGGCTTGTTGCAGGAGGCCAGGGGCACAGCCCCTATAAATGGATTATTAAGATACTTACCGGTATCTTAATAGTCCATTTATTTATTTTATATTTTTTTTTATTTTGATTATTTTTGAGCAATTTTTTTAGGATTGAACGATATATTTTGTTAAAATGCAATACACCACTTGCTTCTGAAGCAAAGGTGTAAAAACGCTTTTATGAATGTGAATAATTGTAACTTGCAATGGTTGTATTTTTATGAAACAGGGTCAAGGGTTGCATAAAATTCATGATTTATTGAAAATAAAAACAAATTAATAAAATTAGGTTTTTTTTTTTGAAAAATTATAATGGGATTTCTTCTATTGAAATCAATAATTTCGTTTATAATGTTAAACTTTTAAGATAAGTTTCAAAATAAAACTTTGCTTTATTTTAAATTTCCAAATTTATAATTGAAATGAAAGTTTCAATTTTGAATGAGAAAAAAAAATCGTCTGTCGTCATAAGCTTCAAGTTACAGCATGGCGACTCTATAAATATTTTTTTCCCCTCCTAATTTTCATTAAAAAATCATGAAATTTAAATGCTGCAACCCAATCGTATTTCTTTTTTTGTTTGTTTTGTTATAAAAATATAAATTTCTTATAAGTTATAATTATATAAAATGTGGTAACGACTGATATACTTAAAATTATAAATAAACAACGAATGAAACTAATTAAATGACTAGAAACTAAATGAACCAGTTCGAGTCCAAGAAATGAGACTCTACTCTTATCACAGCACTCTCAACGTTAACCAAACACACGAACTTTGAATCGGACTCCTCATATTATTAATTCTTCTCGTAAACCCCATCAAGATCATCAGATTCAGAACGATTAAAACAAAACCAATTCTGAAGGGAGATGAAAAACACATTTAAAATATTTTATCTCCTTTTCTTTTTTTCGTTTAGTTGACAACTCAAAAGCTACCAACAAACCTGTAGAGTATTTCGGAAGGATCGTTTCGGTTTGCCTATCGTCGGCTTAATCACTTTGTGATTCTCCTTCTTAACCTGTAAAAATAACAAGACGTTAGAACTTTTTTTGTTTTTAACGACTCTTGTAAAAAGAACCGACAATAAAGTCAATAAAATCTCAATGTGTTTTAATATATCGCCGTGAACTGACCGATGGAGAGACCTTCCCGTGTTGACGCTCGTTTAAGGGCAATTTTAGGTCGGTCAGGAATGCAGTCGGTACCCAAAACAGCTTCATCGCATTCTCAATTGTGAATGCCAAAAGTCTCACCAGATTGTCCTCCTTCAGCTTCCAATCCACAGCTTTCATCTAGAAATGAGGGAAAACGTGCCGTTACAATGTTGGAAATAAACATGCACATGTTGTATCTCTTGAATTACCGTCCGTGGACGCAGAAGGCACTTTGCAAAGACGTCGGCTAAATTTCTTGCATTTGTTTTGTTCGCATTGGATTCCAGTGCAACCCGATGCAACAGACAGAGAAGACGACGAACGAGATTCCGATTCTCCTTCGGCAGTAGAAGAAGTGCGAAGCGTATACTCTCGATCTTCTCTATTCGATTCGCATCTTCGTGATCTTTAGAAAAATTAAGAGAAACCAATAAGTTCTGCATCAAAACAGTTCACAACGATTTCAATCATATAAATGTTACCGGCAATTTCACAAAAAACATTAAAAAGCTGTTGAGTGAAAAGCGGATCCTTGAGACATTCCAATGTTTTCATCAAAACGTTGGCAAAAACGTAAGAGTCGTAAGGATTTTCGTTCGAAGCTAAATTGAAATCTGTTAGGCCGAGGTGCAAGTCGAAAAGCAGTTGCAGTTCAACCGCTAATAGGCTGCTCGTTTCAAACAAATCTTCTCTGCAGATATCTACAATAAGAACAGTATTTCAGTATAAAGCGAGAAAAAAAATTGCTTTAAAGGTGTAACTAACGTTTTTCTTGGCCAAGAACAGTCATTAGGGTGTTCAAAGTCTTGGCCAACTCTGGAGTGAGCGAAAGAATTGACTCCGCATTTTGTAATTCATCTGAAAGTAATAAAAACGATTACGAAAACTGAATAGTTAATATTTTAAACGAACGTTTTTGAAAGAAATATTAAAAAATCTTTATAATTTAAATCGTATCAAAGGTTTTATTATTATTATTATTGTTAACTCTAACTAAAAAACCTTTTCCGTTCCCCTTCCACCCCAATTCGCAAGAAGAAGAACCGAAAAATCCGAACCTTCGTCGATAATTTTTGGGCGGTTTTTGCTCAAACCAGGTCGTTTTGAAGACTGAAAAGTCTTCCTCCATTGGCAAATCACAATGGTCTTCCAAATGATCTTCCTTCAATTCCCACCACTGACCACTGGCCATCTAAAAAATATAAAATCAATTACATGTTTGTCATTTTGTTATGGTTGTGTTTAATTTTGTGATGGTTTTCAAATATAAACGCCCCAGAAACTCTACTTATTCTGACTTTCAAAGTGAAAAATTAAAAAATGTGAATGTTTTAGAAACTAGAAGGGTAGCTCATGTTGATATTTTTTAAATGAGCTTTTTGTCATTTGATATGAATTTGAAATTGAAAATGACCAAACTGGAAGCAGACGTTATTTATTTTTAAATTTTTGTCTTTAAAACGTCTATTTTGAAAGATATCAACACTGACAATAATAGTATGTAATACAATTACCCATCTAGTTTCTAAAAAACTTTAAAGATAGAATAATGGAAAATAAAGAAAGGTGTTTCCACTTCCATAGCCTCCTTATTGACTCCGGTGATTGACGGTGAATTTTAAATTCACCGCCGCCAAATACATTAATTAGAGACACTTACCGTAACTTCAAAGTTGATTTTTTCCGTTACTTCTGGGCAGAATCTCAATATTTTGGTCAATATACGTTCTTCGATGTTTCAGGAATTACGATTCGCTTTGTTTTTTTGCTTTTATTCAATAATAATAAACCGGTAATCAAGAATACGAGAGACACAAGAAGGGACACTTGCCCTAAAGGGACACTTGCCCTAAAGGGACACTTGCCCAAGAGACACTTGCCCAAAGGAGACACTTGCCCAAAAGGGACACTTGCCCTAACGGGACACTTGCCCTAAAGGGACACTTGTATTAAAGGGACACTTGTCCTAAAGAAACACTTGTCCTAAAGGGACACTTGCCCAAAAGGGACACTTGCCCTAAAGGGACACTTGCCCTAAAGGGACACTTGCCCTAAAGGGACACTTGCCCTAAAGGGACACTTGCCCAAGAGACACTTGCCCAAGAGACACTTGCCCAAAGGAGACACTTGCCCAAAAGGGACACTTGCCCTAACGGGACACTTGCCCTAACGGGACACTTGCCCTAAAGGGACACTTGTCCTAAAGAGACACTTGTCCTAAAGAGACACTTGTCCTAAAGGGACACTTGCCCAAAAGGGACACTTGCCCTAAAGGGACACTTGCCCTAAAGGGACACTTGCCCTAAAGGGACACTTGCCCTAATGGGACACTTGCCCAAGAGACACTTGCCCAAAAGAGACACTTGCCCTAACGGGACACTTGCCCTAAAGAGACACTTGTCCTAAAGAGACACTTGTCCTAAAGAGACACTTGTCCTAAAGAGACACTTGTCCTAAAGAGACACTTGCCCTAAAGGGACACTTGCCCTAAAGGGACACTTGCCCTAAAAGGACACTTGCCCTAGAGACACTTGCCCTAGAGACACTCGCCCTAGGGACACTTGCCCTAGGGACACTTGCCCTAAACGGACACTTGCCCTAAACGGACACTTGCCCTAAACGGACACTTGCCCTATAGGGACACTTGCCCTATAGGCACACTTGCCCTATAGGGACACTTGCCCTAAAGGGACACTTGCCCTAAAGGGACACTTGCCCAAGAGACACTTGCCCAAAAGAGACACTCGCCCAAAAGGGACACTCGCCCTAACGGGACACTCGCCCTAACGGGACACTCGCCCTAAAGGGACCCTCGCCCTAAAGGGACACTCGCCCTAACAGGACACTCGCCCTAACGGGACACTCGCCCTAAAGGGACACTCGCCCAAGAGACACTCGCCCAAGGGACACTCGCCCAAAAGGGACACTCGCCCAAAAGGGACACTCGCCCAAAAGGGACACTCGCCCCAAACGGACACTTGCCCCAAACGGACACTTGCCCCAAACGGACACTTGCCCCAAACGGACACTTGCCCCAAACGGACACTTGCCCCAAACGGACACTTGCCCCAAACGGACACTTGCCCCAAACGGACACTTGCCCCAAACGGACACTTGCCCCAAACGGACACTTGCCCCAAACGGACACTTGCCCCAATCGGACACTTGCCCCAATCGGACACTTGCCCCAATCGGACACTTGCCCCAATCGGACACTTGCCCCAATCGGACACTTGCCCCAAACGGACACTTGCCCCAAACGGACACTTGCCCCAAACGGACACTTGCCCCAAACGGACACTTGCCCCAAACGGACACTTGCCCCAAACGGACACTTGCCCCAAAGGGACACTTGCCCCAAAGGGACACTTGCCCCAAAGGGACACTTGCCCCAAAGGGTCATTTGCCCCAAAGGGACATTTGCCCCAAAGGGACATTTGCCCCAAAGGGACATTTGCCCCAAAGGGACATTTGCCCCAAAGGGACATTTGCCCCAAAGAGACATTTGCCCTAAAGAGACATTTGCCCTAAAGAGACATTTGCCCTAAAGAGACATTTGCCCTAAAGGGACATTTGTCCTAAAAAACATTTGCCCTAAAGGGACATTTACCCTAAAAAAACATTTGCCCTAAAGGGATGTTCCCCTAATGAGTAGTCTAAATATACAGTAATTGGTTTTAGGGCAAATGTTCCTTGAGGGCAAATAGTTTTAGGGCAAGTAGTTTTAGGGCAAATGTTCTATTAGGGTAATTAGTTTTAGGGTGAATGGTTTTAGGGCAAGTGTTCTTTGAGGGCAAATAATTTTAGGGCAAATGTTTTTAAGGGCAAGTGGTTTTAGGGCAAGTTGTTTTAGAGCAAATGTTCTATTAGGGTAAATAGTTTTAAGGTAAATGGTTTTAGGGCAAGTGTTCCTTGAGGGCAAATAGTTTTAGGGCAAATGGTTTTAGGGCAAGTAGTTTTAGGGCAAATGTTCTATTATTAAATTTAAATTTAAATAGACTAATTAAATTTAATCTAATTAAATTTAAATTTATATTTATTTTATATTATTTAAATTTAAATAGATTAATTTAATTTAATATATTTAATTAAATTTAATATAAGGTTCATTAAGGTACTTTCATTATTGTCACATTTGCAGTAAATGGCAGGCTTAGGATTCAAAATGGCGTTCAAATTTTCATTGACGTTAGTACTCTCTTAATATAGTGCTCTATAGTCATATAACGTAGAGCGCCACCAAGTGGCTTTTATCAGCAACCTAATATGCAGGGCTATTATGTTTCTGCACGGTATTTGCTAATTCAAATATACATGTACTATATATCCTTAACAACGTAGTTAATTAATTAGAAATTAACTATGTGGTTAGAGGTAGGAGTAGAATGAATGTTGTACCAGAATACTATCGATACTAGGCAGACGAGTCTAGACTACAAACCTTGAGTCTAGACAGCCATAAAGATAAACAAGAGGGGTAAACCAAGATGGCGTATCAGGTACTTAAATATTTATTGAAAAGCACGCCATCTTGGATTCAAACGGAACTTTATATATGGTTCAGTGTATTTTGAATAATATAAACACTGATATTACTCCCTTCCAGTTAATAAAACACGTTAAATTTCCTTTAAATGTTATTCCTTAGACCAGAGTAATGGTCTAAGGTTATTCTATGACGATAGAATAATGGAAAATAACGAGGCGTGTTTCCACTTCCATAGCCGCCTTATGGACTCCGGTCAAAGAGCTTCAATAGTACTTGTTAGAAGCTCTTTGCTCCAGTGGTCGAGACGGCGATGACGCACCAAAATTTCAAATTTACCGCCGTCAATTTCAAAATTAGAGACACTTACCGTAACTTCAAACTTGATTTTTTCCGCTACTTCTGGACAGAATCTCAATATTTTATTCAATAAACGTTCGTCTATGTGTCAAGGATTACGATTCGCTTTGGTTTTCGCTTTTAATCAATGATAATAAACCGATAATCAAGAAAACGAGAGAGACGTAAGAAACGTGACCGCTCGTGCTGCAAGACAAATTCGGTTTGGCTATTTTTAACCACAGTTCACTTATATATGCTTTTAACGGTCGTGTTCTATAGCTGAATTTGGAAGAGGCTCCTCTTTACCTCTTCTCAACAGTGATTGGTCGAATTGGATGTCACGTGATTTTGCCGAGTCCTGGTCTATAGCGCCACCACGTGGCTTTTATAAGCAATTTCAGTTAGGGGAGGCTACTTATTAGGATAAGCCTATAAGGTGGCTACCGATGGCATGAGAAAGATACAAAAATGCCGATTATGGATTGCTTGTATGTTATGAAGATCATGAAATAACGAGAGAAACAGCTGATTTTTGATTATGTTTGCTTTCGTTTCACTGTTTATTATTGTAAAATGATTGTAATTTTGCAATTTTATTTGAAATAGGTATAAAATGAGGTTGTTTTTTTAACAAAAGTAGGTTAGGAATGGTGCAAAAGAGAAGGAGGCAGCTCGTTCAAGTTGAGCACATCGTGTTCGACGTTAATGAAAAAGTGACCAGACAACCTTAAGAGGAGCCGTAAGAAAAGTTCACAAGGTTGGTTAACTCGCCACATGAACGACCCTTACGTAAAAAGGGCACAGTTTGAGAACTATCGTGCTCGCGCAGTGCCTTCAAACTTAACGAAATAGACGACGGGTTTCACATTTTCAAGCCGGGTCAATTGGTGGTCGACTGTCGGACGGCTCCAGGGGCTTGGACTCAGGTCGCTACCTCAAGGGTCAACGCCAGAAACATAGGTCCACCTCTCATAGTCACCTAGCTCTCTAACCTTCAACGACACATTCACGGAACGAAATTATTTCAATTTGACACCGTCATGTAGAAAACAAAGATTCTTAAGAACCATTAAATTCTAGATTTATTTGAAACTATAAGAATTGAGTCATTTTTATGAGTTCTTTAAAATGAAACTTTTTGTGTGCAGTTTGTAATAGGTGAATGTGAATGTTAAAAACGAAAATAGCCTTTTTGTTTAGAAAAAAATGATCTTTAAAAGTAAAAATTCCCCGTGAAGTCAGGTTATTCTGTCTTTTAAAAGCAAAATTAAGAGAATCTTGACAGTGTTTTAGAGACTAGAAGGGTATCTTCATGCTAATGTCTTAAAATGTTTATGACAAACTATATTTTTAAAATTTGTCTAATAAAAAGTTTATTTTGAAAGATAACACAAAATGAAAAAATACAATTGTGATTCGTCTACCGTTTTATAGTTTCTAAAATTTCAATTTTTTATGGTCTATTTTTAAAAAAATTTGAAATGAAAAAATATTTTTGAAAATTTAATTTTGGAAAAAATTTTTTTAAAAATTTATTTTGAAAATATTTTTTAAAAATTTTTTTAAAATTTTTTTTGAATTTTTTTTGGAAAAAATTTTTTGAAAATATTTTTCGAAAATTTTTTTTGAAAATATTTTTTAAAATTTTTTTTTGAATTTTTTTTTGGAAAAAAATTTTCGAACATTTTTTTTTGAATGTTTTTTTTTTTAAATTTTTTTTTAAATTTGAAAATCTTTTTGAAATTTTTTTTTGAAAATTTTTTTAAAATTATTTTAATGTTTTTTTTTTGAAAATCTTTTTGAAAATTTTTTTTGAAAATATTTTTTAAAAATTTTTTTGAAATTTTTTTTTGAATTTTTTTTTTGGAAAAAAATTTTCGAACATTTTTTTTTTAATTTTTTTTTTTTTTAAATTTTTTTTTAAATTTTTTTTTAAATTTTTTTTTGAAAATTTTTTTTGAATTTTTTTTTAAAACTATTTTAATGTTTTTTTTTTAAATCTTTTTGAAAATTTTTTTTGAAAATATTTTTTAAAAATATTTTTTACACATAAACACAAACACAAAATTCTTGTGAAAAAAAAAATGAAAACAAAAATAACCATAGTATTTTTAATCTCTTGCATGTTATGAAAAAAAAAAACAGATCCAAAATCAGTGGTTGGAAAAGTGATCTCGGTCGATCTGAACTACTTGGCTCCAATCGAAGGAAGGGTCAATCAATCATAATCACGCATGCCGATTTCATATTGCCCGAGGTACAGCAATCGATCGAAGGACATTTCGGCGATAGGAAGCCAGACGTTATAATGAGTCCGAATGCGTTCGGAATGAATTTCGTCGACAACGAAAATATCGTTCTCTTGGCATTGACAGCCCTTTCGTTTGCCGTGAACACGTTAGCCATCGGAGGGCACTTTCTATGCAAAGTGTGGGACGGAAGCGAGACGAAGAAGGTCGAGACGGCGATGGAACGGTTCTTCGAAAATACGAGATATGTCAAACCACCGGCAAGTCGATTGGATTCGTCAGAAATCTTTATTCTCGGTCGCGGTTTTAAGGGAACTTCTAAATGATTTTGTTTACTGTATGATTTTTTGTTTGAATAAAATGTTATTTTTATTTGATTTCTCTTGTGTCTTTTGTCCATTACGCCTAATGTCACATTGCGTATTATCAAAATTCATTATTTTGCAAGATAAACTAGCGCTTAAAATGTACAACACTCCACTAACGCTAGCCACAAGAGGAGATATATAATATATATTCCTGATTTTCTTTAGTAACGTCGATCGCCGCCGCGCTTATTATAGAATCTGTACTTCCTGCAGCCAAATTCATCTGTAATAAGTATAATTTCATATCAATTAGTTTTAACTTTACAGTTTCTTAAAGTCGCTTTATACTAGAATCCCCAACCGTCATGGTTTCGAGAAAATGTGCGTTTCAAAGCAAACCATTACGAAAAAAACTAGAATAGTTGGTGATACTGCTTAGTTTTTACGATGATGTTTTTTAAGTTTGAAAAAGGCAAAAATTATTTTCATGAAATACTGAAGAAGAAACTAAAAACGTACTATTCTAGAAATCTTTCAGGTGTAAAATGAAAAAAAAAAAAAACTTGAATGTGTTTTAGAAACTAGAAGGGTAGCTCAATCACTTAATATTTTCATGTTTTTATCTTTCAAAATAAGTTTTTTATGTCAGTTTGAAAATGACCCAACTTTAAACAGACGACGCTTTGCAGGCGACATTCTTTAATTTTTCCGTATAAAACGTTTATTTTGAAAGATAATAACATCAAAATACCTTTAAAAATACCCTCTTCATTTTTCTTCTAAAAAACAGAAAAGTTTGACCATAAAAACTAGAAGGTAGACAGGAATTGTCTTTTAGGGTAATGTGTTTTCTAGTTTCGTTTCAAATTTCACGTACTACGACGACAATTACGTACGTACGTACCTTGAAGGGGTGGAAAGCTAAACTACTAATCGGACCAATCCTCTGGCCCACGAAACCATCATGGTATTTGATTAGGCTCAAGTTTTCTCCCAAATACGAATAGATAGTTATAAACTGAGCAACCGAACCACTAAAGTACCAAAACAAGAAAGTAGACATCAGTTGACTTGAAAAGAAAAAACTGTTAAAACAAAAAAAATCACCATGCAAATACGTCCGCAGCCGGGTGAACGGACATCGCTGTCGTTGCTTGCAACGTCTGATAAGTTTTGATTAACGAATTTGTACGAGGTTCCCATATCTTTACGTCCCCGGTAACACTAAGAGTAACCAACAATGGAAACTGTGTATAAATGAATCATTTCTAGTGGAGACCACTAAGTGGAGACCACTTAACACGAAATTGAAGGGATCAGAACATTTTTTTCGTGTTAACATAAATAATTTCAAAAACGTATGTTATAATACATTTATGGTACTATGAGTACATATAAAACAATTGATTCATATACTTTTTTTAATATTTAAAACTTCCATATTGGCTCCGCCTACTGTTTAAAAATAAAAATCAGTAATTGTGGACTGTATATTTTAGATATAAAGTCCCAGTTATCCGACCAAGCTAGTTTTTTATATAATAATTCCAATAATTCCTAAATGAACACAATTTTGTAACTGCATATTCTTTTTCTTTCAGCAAATTCGTATTTTCCTAAATTGCAGGAATGAGGGAGATCCTAGAAGGGCGGGGAACATTGTCGTAAGGTCAATAATGACAATAAACGATACTTTTCAGTATTAACCGAGTTTGACCGTATTCGAGCTGTTCTTGATCCACATTAGCTCGGATAATCGGGGCTCTACTGTATTAATAGTGTTTATGCTGTGTGTAAAAAAAACAAGCCACTGATTTAAGTGTTCTTTTAAGTATCATAGGGGTTTTAAAAAATACATATGACCCCTCAAAGCAAAATTGAACAACGAGGTTCAAAAAGAATTTTATGTCATTTTTATTTGGTGTTAATCGATGTTTTCGTATCATCCTTTTAGTCAGATCCGTTTTAAAATATACAGAAAACGATCATATTTAGGGATGGGAATGAAATTATATTTCCTGTTATAAATTTTCGTGTTAAACGGTTTTTCACTGTAGAAAATTATAAAGAAAGACCTGCCACATCTCCCTGTTTACAATAGTGAACATTGACGACCCATCCAGAATGCTCATGCAGAAGTCCCACACGACTACGATTAACGTTTTTTTTTAGTACCACATATTATATACGCCTAGCATATTGTTTACCAATCGCTAGTCGAAACTCTTCTATCGTACATCCGCACAGACCCATCTCCAAACCCACACACGAAAGTCTGTTGATCGAGAGAAATACTAGCGATGCAACTGTCCGCTCCAGTCATTATGTCCTAAAACAAAAACATTTCGAAATCAAGACGATCTGTGATGAACAATAAATATGACATAAAACAGCTGAATACCAACCTTGACTTTAAGTTCCCGCTCACAGTCCCATGTCCGAATTATACGAACATCACCAGAAGCAAATAGAAGACAATTATCTTGTTCCCATTCTAATACTAATCCAGCTCCTGAAGTTTTAATAAACATTGCAAAATTATCAATAAAAAGGCAAAAATAGATTATATTAAAAACAACCTCTCGTAGATGGTAACATGTCTGTAAGTCCCGGCCATGCTGTTACCAGTTCTGGTTCTTTACCATCAACGGGTACATAACTACGGCACACTTTAACGGCTCCATCATCTCTAGTCGAATAATGAAAAAGTTTGTACGCTTTTTTTTTTTCGAATTTTAGAAGAAAGTTATGAAGAGGAAAGAAAAAATGTTGTATGCTAAGACGGGCGGAAATTTTCTTCTTATTCGCTTTCGTGTTAAATGGTTTTCACTGTATTTTGAAATAATTATTTTTATTACAAATTTCCTATTTTTATGACGGTAAATGCTAAATGACCCTTTGAAAATGACATAAAAGTAATTTTTAAATATAATAACTTACACTGTTTAGAATCTATCCCTTTGCTCTCCTAGTATTTAACACACTTTCAATTTTTTTTTCTATATCTTGCTTTTTTAATTTTGGAACAAGAAATTCTTTTATTCGACTGCAAAACTGGTTTGTAAAAATGAGGATAAAATACAAAATAAAACTCTGGTTATTCTGCATTTCACAAGCAACGTAAAGAAGAAAAAAAAAACTGTATTGTTTTAGAAACTAGAAGAGTTAATATCTTTTTAAAAAAAACTTTATACGCCTATTTGTGTGCCTTGCCTGTTCCAATCATAAGAAGTGCACGATCATGAACGTTAAAAAAATCCATGGACGTGATTCTTGTAGACAACTGATTTAAATTTTGAAAAGGTATTCAGTTTAAGGCCTTGTTCCCAATCCCAGATGCTAAACAAAATTAGTAATAAAAAAAATTTATAAAACAACACGATTTAAAATAGTACATTCAAAGCTTAGAACGGAAAATCCCACCTGCAGAATTCCTTATCGGCAACTGCTATATGTGCGGTCCGTAAGGATGAAACCTCATAACGGTTGGTATGTTTGGATTTCGATTGATGAACACTTGGTTATCAAACCTCATCGTTGCTGAAAAACACATCTGTTTTTTAAAGACAAAAATAATTTATTTTATTAATCTATTATAAGACTTGCAAGAAAAGAAAATATTATGATGCGTGTCGGTGGTTATTTACTTCTGGAATTTGCTTTTCCTTTTCTATCAATTGATTAGCGAAAAGCATGAATGAATAACGTAGTACATAAAGAAAGCTTTCCCTGATTGTTCAATTTCAATCTTGCTGTATCTTCTTATTTAATTTCAAGACCTATAAATATTTCTGGCTTACTATCTCGCTTCTGTTCAACTTCGGCTTATTCTTTACGAATCCTTGCATTCCTGAGAAACCTCCATTCGTGCTCGTTGTATAAACTGCTCTCGGGATCCCTTTCATCGACAAACTATCCATACACAAAGGAAAAAGGAAAACGTAATTGACGTGAACTACCTTTGCCCTTATCGTCCCGATGACTATATCCGAGCCATATGTTACTAACTTCGGGGGAAACGGGTCAGAACACAGCGTCACGAGACCGACCCATATTTTAGAGTAGATCGCTGCTTCCATATGGAATTCCGAGAGGGTATGAAACGAGCCCAGATCCTCCTCCTCCTCCTCCACCACCACTTACGGATGATACAGAAAGAGACTCGCCTTACTTTAGGAGGCTCGTTAACGCTTAGGTAATTGTTGTCCAATATACTACCATTGTTACTACTCATGCCTAGAAAAAAACAATTTTTCAGTTATAATTATAATTCTATACGTTTATCTTTACAAAGCATATATAGGAATAGTAACGTCTACTTGACCGGATACATAATGTTTTATTTTAAATAAACTTTTAGACTATGCTTAACGTTCATGAGGACGATCCTCCACCATATATTGATAAGCAACGTTAGTGGTTGCATGGTTCTCTTCTGTCTGGCTGCCGTTATATTTCCAATGGAATTTTTCATGGAGGAGATTGGAGGTGTTACCATATCAACTTCCAACTTTCCAATTCATCTTCTTCATACTTGCCCTTTGGATCACTGTCATTTCGGAAATTTTAGCCAGAAAAGTTTGTCTTCCTCATTTCTGACCAAAAATGAAAAGAGATCTTGTACATAATTTAAAAAGTATTCATTTTTGTGATATTTATTTAATGTTATTTTATAGAGGTTTTTTTTAAAGAAATAAAAAAAATTTTTTTTTGATTTCATTCTTTGTCAAGTTCATTAATTCATTTATTTTAATTAGATTTAAGATGTAATGGAAAAAAATTAATAGAAAGCCATATATTATAATCTGTATTTAATTTATTCCCATTTTGGAAACAGAAATGTGTTCATGTGAAAATTAAAGTCTAAAATCTTTAATTAATTATAGATAAATGCCAAATAAAATATAAAATTGCAAATAAAACTTCAAATATTTCTAAGTTATTTTATTTTTTAGAAATACAAGTAATCAAAACTTCGAAAAGATATGCAAGAAGACAGTCCATTTTATACAAATAGTCAGTACATTCATATCATTTGCAACGTGTGGCATAAATAATGTGCAATCGCGGTAAAACGAACCCACAATAGAAGTAAACAATGTAATGTTTGTAAAAACAAATGTAAATAACGTTTAATGTACATTTAAGTTTGTTTTTATTAAATCGGAACATTTCAAATATCCGAACACCACGCAGTTGCATTAACTAGTTTGGATTATCACGATTGCACTGTATTTCATAGGGACCATAGCTATCGGAGAAATCAGCTAAAACCACCTCCCTTTAAAAACAACAACAGTTAGGTTCAGTGCAACAGGTCGATGCGCCAATAACAGTGAGGCTAAGTACTCGAACAAACAGCTGACATTTCTGAACAGCTAGATTAGGTTCCATCTATCATACCAAAATCAACTACACAGTGGGTTCTGGTTAATTAGGACACATCAGGTCCGACCAGGTGTACAACCAACTGCCTGTTAACAGGAGGAGCCTAGAAATGAACTTTTATTTTGCTGAGCAAATTGTTTATATACCCTAATGAAATAGAATGTGAATTATTTCCAAACAAACCTAGATTTCTATTTAATATTAACCATGAAATTTGTTAATTTAATTTATAAATCATGGGATAAAACAAAAGATGTTTGATTGGACAACACAGGCTTATGATGTAATTATTTAAATGTACTTTAAAGGTTACAGTTTCTCAAACATTCCATTTCTTTTCAAATTCCAAACTTCAACATGAAATTAACTGTTATTTTTTTGTTTCTATGAATTGTTTTTCAGATGCGATATTTTTTTTCTTCTTCTTTAATAAAAAAATGTTAAAACGTGATATTTCAATTTTGTATTATTTATACTATATTATAATTGTCATTCCAATTTTCAATATTGATTATGATAAAATTAAACAGAATTTGACCTCCTTTTTTGTTTTTAGTGTTTATTTCAAATTATGTTTTCTTGTGATTCAAGGGGGTAAAATGTAATTAGTAATTAAATATTTGTACAGTGGAAAATGACGAGATTGTTGCAGGAATAAATGTTATAATAAAATTGCACTTTAGAATGTAGTTTGTGGTGTTCTAAATGTTCATACAATTACTAATTCTAAGGGATGATTCACATATGCAGAAAGGAATTTTAGAGTTTCTATAAGCGGGGGGGGGGGGGGGGGGGGAGAATAAGATTAGGAACACATAAAGAATTATGGGTCTGAAGTACACCTTCCTATTGGCTGGTAACATGTAATTCTTTGTGGCAAGAAGAAACAATTTCAATGTATTTTCTGCATAGATTCAGCCAAAATATAGGGTCATTCGAATGTCTCCATACATAGAGAATAATGTTTCTAGTGTTTGTGAATAAAGTGAGTTTGTTAAAAAAGTGATTATTTTCTTGTATGTATGGGGACTTTTGTAACCAGCCTGAAGATTGTTATTCTTGAAATTAGATAAATTCCTTTTTCAGTTGAATTTGTTTCTGCATGTGTGATACATCCCTAATTTTTCAGTTTATTATATTTTACTACCGCAAATAAATACTTCCATAGCCAACCTGAACCTGAAGTTGCGTCGTAAGATAAATCGATAAATAAAGGAATGTGCGGTGGTAGTAACTGGGGACTGTTGAGCACCCGGCCCGACTCCCCGAGACCTTTTTGGGGCTTTTTACACTTACAAAACAATTTCTGTCATTACTACAACTCTTAACATGTTTAAGTGTCCATATTAATGAGAAGAATGTTGATGTAATTTTCCAGAATGAAGATAAATATGCAAATTGATGATGTAATCAATTTAGTATTTGAACGTTTAATTTCATTTCTCTTTTTACTTTCATTTTTCAACATTTTTATTAAAATTGTATTGTTAGAAATAGCCATATGTAACACAATTATACACAAAAAAAATCTTTTAATTGTAACTTTCAAATTATAATTTGACACTGATGAAACGACTTCAATACATTAAAATTCCGTATTATTTATACTTAGAAAAAGCTGTGTGTGTGTGTGAGAGAGACAGAGGTGATTCAGAGATTTCTATTAAAATGTATATCAAAGCTCTTTGTTTTCAATAAAAATAGTGCTATATTATATAATATATGCTAATTTTGGGAGGGACCTATATAATATATACCGTATATACACATTCATACATAATAAAGTGCTTGAAAAAAAAAACAGAAACATTTCGCTTCTGGCAAAAAAATGCTATAAAAAGATTAATTTAAAATAATATTAATTGATAGAAAAAATATTCATATTTAAAATATGTGGAATTAGGATTCATGCATTTTATAATTATATATATTTATCAACTTCTAAAAATATGCATTTCTTTCATTTACTCTCCTCATTAACTAATTAATTAATTATAATATCCAAATGTTTGAATGTGCATAATTTAAATAAAAATTAAAAACAAAACAACCCAGAAAACAAAAATAAAAATTTACAAAATAAAGAAGACAAAAGTCAAATTATATACAACAATCAGATGGTTCGTTTTGTTATTAGAATAGCTAATTTAGGCCTAATTTCAAGAAATAAACTTAAAACGTAGTGCCGCTTCACACGGAACACTGTGTGACGATACTTTGTGTCGCCACATAGTGGTAGACGCAGCGTGCTTCACCGTTAAAAACAATGGAAATGCTGTTAGTGCGTTCCACTGGAATGACCTTGATCACTATTGCCAAATAGGGGTTGTTCCTCACTCGTGGCTCTACTCAAAAACACTCAACGCCACAATGGTACAAAAAAGTGGCGGTGTAGTAATCAATGGTCAGCTAAAAACGAACACATTCTGTGGCGACACAAAGTGGTCCTTGTGAAGGGTGTTCAATAGAACATAATTTTTTATATGTTAGAACCCTGTTGTTGCGGTTTAGGTTGAAGTTCAAGTGCTAAGTTTCCTTCTTGAATTCATACAGTTTACATAAAAGATTGAACAGAAGAGAAAAAGACCATTCAAATTTGAGGAAACATATTATTAGGCCCAGTCCACATCAAGCTGACAAAAGTACAACACGAGTTCGAGACAAAAAACACAACAAATATGCCAGAAAAAGCAGAGTTCAGCAGAACTCAAGACAAATTCATAACAAATCTGCGACACACAATACAAACAAATTGTGTTTTGTTTTTGTTTTTGTTTCTATAGCTGTCCACAAAGATGTGCACAATAGTATTTACATACGTAAATCACGCAACTGTTTTGTTGTTGTTTTAAATACCAATTGTCCACAACTACACAGACACAGAGTTGAAATAATGTTGCATAGTACCGAGACAAAACAAAAACCGACTTGAGCCGGGACACGGAATTGTTTGTGAAATTGCAGACAAAACAAAACACAAAAGTCGCAGAAATGTTCTAGAATTACCGCCGATTTGTCTCTAAACACTGCGTTTCTGCTTTGTCACGTTGATGTGGACCCGTCCTCATGATAAATATTTTCATATGACTACTTTTGACTGTTTTACACCATATAACGAGCATATGATAAAATCATAGCAAACAATCAGTGTCATCATAATATAGAATGACTGTCGCAATTTTATGATGTTATTTTTTTTTTGTAATGAGGTCCCTGATATTTTACTGACAAACTAGAAGACACTCATACATTCTTTCTAAATACTAGACAATTAGTAAAATCATTTGGCGAGTATAGTTATGCAAATATTAGACAATGGTGTAGAATTTCCATAATAACAAGCAAACCAACATAGTTTGGCTTATAGGAATTCCACAATTTACCTATTTTACAGATTTCATGATTTTAACTAATTATCCAACAATAATTTTGAAGAATTGAAGATTTTTTTACTTTGGCAGTAACATATAAAAACACATATACAACCTCGACCAGCCGCAATTACCAATCTGAATGCAAAGTAGAAACTCCAAACATGCTTCTGATTAATCCAGGGTTAAGAAAAAGGCGTATTTTACAGCTAAAAGGCAATCCAATGGCATAAACTAGACAGAAACCGAGAAAAAACGGTTAAAACTGACATAAAGTTAGAAAAAAAAAACTTCTGAACAAATTTAGGAACCTTGAGAAGTCATTACAGGACAGTTAATAAGATTGTCATTGTCATGCGATTGTAAAATAACATCTCTCTCTCTCTCTCTCTCTCTAGTTCACAACATTTAAATTACAAAAGCAAATTACTGAACATCGTTATAGCATGACAAACATTGTCATATGTGTATCAAATTGCATCTAGTGGCTTCAGGGAGTTCTTCCTAGTGGCTTTGTTGTTACTGACTTTTGCCAGATTTGTCTTCAATAACTAATAACCAAAGTGACTGATAATTGTGTTTAATAATTTACAAGAAGTTATAAGAAGTTTCTAAGTATTTTAATTAAATAACTTAAGTGGCAAAAACTGGAAATAACTAGTTATAACCAGGTTAAAATAAGGATAAAACCCACTAGGGGTAAAAACCTTCTTAACCCTGGATTAATCATAAAAGCAACGCAAAAACGTTTTTAAACCTGAACTAGCACTCAAAGACTTTATGAAATTTTCATGATGACATAATTAAAATATATTCAAAAGCGGACAAAATACATAATTTCGCGCAAAAAATTTGACCTGATGAGATCTTGTAACTAAAATAGTTTCGTGTGAGTTGATGAGATGATTACTTGCGTCACCTTTAGAGGAAGCTTGTGACGTCAGAGGGATTAACGTTTTGTCTGATAGCAAATGTTTGCAACAATTTATACAAAAGGGTTCTTGCATTCTTAACTTTTTGTCCATTCCTCTGACGTCACAAGCTTCATCTAAGAGAGACGCAAGTATAGTTCATATTGCAAGAAAATCACTACAAATAAAATAACACTACATTCCGTGAGAACGGTGCGTAGGATCGTCACTTGATAGAAAAACTTCATTTACAAAATAAACGTTCAGGCTTGTTGAAATTTTGGTTATTATCTCAGTTATACAAAGTGACCAGAAAGTTCCTATCTAATGCTCAGGGGCCTAGCCAGGGAACCGCCAGACCCGCAACTGCGGGGGGGGGGGGGGCAGGAGGTTTGGAGGCGCAAAAAACAAAATGAAAGTCCGTATGTATTTTCAAAAATAATTGAATAAATTAAGCGAGTGATTCCGAATTACTCGCTTAATTTATCCAGTTATTTTCGAAAATAAATCGACTTTCATTTAATATTTACTTTTAAAAACTATTGTATATACTTACACCAGTAAATGTTCATAGAGATCAATGGGCACGGCGACATTGACACCTCACATATGAATTCACACATAGCCATCTAATGGCAACATTTGTAATTAATTCTAATAGAAACCTATTAGTCACACCGTGACACCTAAAGCAATTATTGGGCATAGAAATTTTTTTTTTTGGGGGTGCTATTTTGATGAACGGCAGAACGGTCGGAATGACGGTACAAATAGTCGGAAAGTTAGGTTGTTGCAGGGGGCCCCCGGGTAACGCAGACCCCGATTTTTTTTTAAGAATTATGAAATGAAATTAGACCATTGTTCCGACTGTTCCACAATTTGTTCAATGGAAGGAAAGGTCAGAATAATGGGCAAATTTGATTTAATAACTCTAAAAAATGGAGGGCACAGCCCCCAGACCCCCTGCAACAAGTTTCATTTTACTAAACCTAATCTTCTGACTGTTCCTACAGTTAAGACCGTTCAACAAATTAGCACCTCCCCCCCCAGTATGAGGGCTAAGTGGAGGAAGGGCGCAAAGTTTTAAGTGGCCCGGGGGGGGGCGCAACCAAGTCATAGCTACGCCACTGCTAATGCTAGTTAGAAGGTGCTCTATAAAAGTTATGCTCTCCACTTCCTATTCTTTTCCACCAAAAGGACATCCTTGAGGTTGACGGTTGTCGTCAAGATAGTTTCTAACACTCTTGCATCGATAGGAACTTTGTACTCACTCTATAGGTGGCAACTAGGCTTGCCACCTTTCCTCCTCTGTGGAGGAAAGTCCTCCATCCGGAGGAAATGTCCTCCGACCAGGACCGTCCTCCATGAAGGCAAACATGTCCTCCATGAAGGCAAACATGTCCTCCAAACAATAAATTGTATAAAAACTTAAATACGTTCGTGGAGGATGGTCCTGGCTGGAGGACAGTTCTTCCGAATGGAGGACTGTCCTCCACAGGTGGCAAGCCTAGTGGCAACAGGCATATGACTAAAACGCTAAAGGGGATGATAATCCCCCTTACAAACCGTGATACATGTAACACAACAAGCCATACAACATGGTGTTTCGTGCAACTATTTCAAATTATGGAAGGAGACTCACGATACCGTGTATAAACAACACGTAGTTGCACGGTTGCTAGAAACCTTGAGCCTTAGAGCCCCTAACCCCGTTCATAATATTCTAGTTCATTTTTTTAATTTTTGTCTTTTGAACTATGCACAATGTTCCAACGTAACAGTAAGCATTAAACATTTATTATAATCAATTCTTTCAGAAATAATTTGTGTTTCATATATTTTTTGTGCGTAAAATTTTCGTAATTCCTTAAAAGAATGCGCGTAGACACCAGGCACTGTGCAGTGTGCCTATTGTGCTCATTGGATAAAACGGCCCTGCTCAAGCAGCCCAAAAAGCTTGTTGCAGAGAGACCATTTAGTCCAGAAGCAGCATAAAAATGCATTGTCAACATAAAACATTTATTCCCTGTGATAACAATCCCCCATTTGAGTATAAGTTCAATTGCAGTGTCATTATATATGCTTTATTTAATAGTACCCCTAAGAATTCCTCAGAATTAAACGGTTTGCTGAGGCTTTAATCAATGCGAGGATGCAGGGGGGGGGGGGGGCTCCATGAAACGTTCTTTATGAAACCGTTTCATGACTTTTGCAACATGTATGACATTGTGTAGGGGGCTTTGGATACAAAATGAAACCTTGCAACTGTTTAAAACAGTTGCACGAAACACAAAGTTTTTCGTGTATAACGGGCTTAACAGACGAGGGAGAAATGAGGTAATTAGTTGAACGTTTTCAGATCAGAAAGAAAGATTAAAAAACCGCATGCTGCAAGTTTTGTTCCGAAATATGCACGAACAATTTCCGTTCCGTTAGTATGAATAAAAAAAAACAGCTTACTTTAGGCAAGCTTTAATCGCGTAATAACTTTATAAGAACTTTTATAACTTCTGTGACCTCGTCACAAACATATTTGACAAATAAAACAAATTTTCAAAATAATACCGAACTTCAAAAAGAGAAAAAGAAAAAAAAAAAAGTCAACATACATTTTAAACGGAAATAAAAACGTTTGTGTTCGGAACTTCGGAGTAAGAGAGGAGGCGATAAGAGCAAATAAAAATACAAAAGACACTAAACGAGAAACCAAATTGTGTTTTATCTAGCGAGTAACTAACGTCACTTGTATGATAAACACTTGACGACCGATTTCGACCGCTTTGCGGACGACGACGGCAAAACGTCGCCGCATGTTTCTTCGTCACCGGACAAAAAATTACGTCCGTTGTTGTTGTTCGCTTTGCGTTTACCAGGAATCAGTTTTGACGATAAATTACCGTCTCCACGATTTCGTTCCTCCGGTTGCGGTGTCTCTTGAACGATATCCAAACAACGAGAGTGACAAGGATCGCGAAAAGACAAATGATCGTTTGTGTTTTGTAAAAATTCTTCCTTGACAGGAATCGGTACGAATTCAAACGAATCTATAACTGAGTTGCCGACAACATCGACATCGTTACTATCTTTGAGAAAACACGACGACGGCAGAGACGACGAATCTTTGACCGCATCTTCTGAGGCCTCGATGTCGTCGTCGACGGCATTTCGTACATCTTCGACAACCGCGAGATTACAAGTGCAACAAGTCTGATTGGCAGGCGATTTCGAACGCCAGTACTGAAGCTCCGTCTTGCACTTGTTAAGCTCTTGAAGAAGAGAGCTAAATTTACGAGAATACTCTTCAAACTTTTTGTCGTTGTCTTCGAAACGCGTGCCATATTCGATCAGCTGTTTCTGCTGATCGGCCATTTGATTTTTGTTAGATTTCAGTTCTCGTTTCATAAGGAGCACACGAGAGTTGTTTCTAATTTCAATAAAAAAAAACAATAATTGCTGTGTTAAAAACTGTTGAAGAATCACGACACAAGACTTCTGAAAAGGTTGTCAAAATGATGTTGAAAATAAAAAGTAGTTATTGATAAAACAAAAAAAACTTCAAAATTAAAGTGATTTCTCAGTAAAAGTGATTTTTTACAGACTGATGCGCCACCAAACGAAATCTTCGGTAATATTCTAGTAGTAGATGGGTACACTTTTTAGTTGTTTTTTACCAAACGATGTCGCGTTTGGTTCCGCTTAAGGGCCTTGGCACACAGGCGACTTTCGAAAGACTTTTTGGCGACAAAATAAAGCCGAAGATCACTTGGCTGTCGTCACAATGTATTTTCTATAGAAAAGACATACAACCTTGACAAACAGACTTTAAATTAAAAGTCGTCTATGTGTTCCAGCCCTAAGTCTATAATAGTCTACAGTGTGTCTCAAAAAATGTATACACACTTTGGTTGTTAGTTCCTGCCATGTTTATTTTCCTAAATTTCATTTAATAAATTTTATAATTAAGAGTTAATGTTACAATGGAGATTATTTTATGTTTAAATGAGGCATCACCTCAAGTTTTCAAAATGTCGTCCATTTTCATAAAGGCATTGCTAACATCGATGTAAAACTGATCTGCAAATATCAATTAATGTATCCTCTCTTGTAATTGTCCGACAACTCTCTTCGATTTCTTGTCACAATAGGAAGAAATCGAATAAAATACTCACAAAATTACAAGAAGTACATGTGTTCAGATCAGATTCTTACCTATGCCAAGCAATGGGAATAGGTGACATTTTGAAAACTTGTGACAAAACGTAAAAAAACATGTCATGCCGTTATATCTAACCTTTATTGTATCATTTACACTTAATTATAAAATGAATCAAATTAAATGTAAGAAAATAAACATGGCAGTTGTTCACATCCAAAGTGTGTACACATGTTTTGGTAGAGACTGTTTAATAGCCGTTTTCGTTTTAAACATCATTTTGAGAATCCTCCAGTGTCATCATCATCTTGAAGTCATTCAATGCAATTGAATATGTTTCCAATCAGAACGAAAGCCATGTGTCATGATTTTCAAAGAGAAATGTCTCAAACTTCTGTTCTCTCTTTAATCCTAACAAACTTATAACTTATCAAAATCGAGCTAGTCGTTGCTAAGAGTAACTTTTATAGGAAGAGTCGCTTAGCTCTTAGCACTTAGCTTCTGAAAATTTTAACTCGACATACCGTTTCATTCCCTGACGAAGTCTTTTGATCTTCAGATTGATCATAACACTGTTGGGTTGCAAATCATGAGATTCATCTGGTGGACCCGGACTTACAGATGTGGAAGGACTTCCCAGTGGAGTCGCATTCTTCCAATTGCAAGACTTGATGCTATTTGCTACGAGAAAGGACAAAACCACCCCCGCAACAAAAAACAACATTAAATTCGGTCAGAAAAACACAAGAAACGAATGTAGTCTGTTCATTCTGTGAATGTTTACAAGAAAAACTGCTGTAATCCAAAAAGTCGGCCGCAAAGTAAGTGATTTCTGGCAACTCCGGTTCGATATACTCTTTAAAGTACTCCATGGCCATCGTCGTCAGATCGAACAGTTCGTCCGTCACTTTGTAAGCACGTCCCAAATTAGGAGTCGATTTAATGTGACGAAAAATGCGATAAACTTCGTCTAAAATCTAAAAAAATAAATAATTAGGTTTGGTTTGTAGACCATCAAACAAAATAGCAAAACTTTTGGATCCGCTTGACGTGAAAAACTAAAATCAACAATTTGAATTCGAACATTTTAGGACCATTTACTTGCAAGGAGGGCAGATTCTAGTCTGAACATTTTTAAGCGGATGATAGAAGGCACTTGTCGCACCTCGGCTGGAAGTGTGGCACAACTAAAAAAAAAAAACTTTGGAAAAATGATTTTAAAGTTAAGAGAAGATTCATGGCTTACTTTGCTAAGCTTTTCAAGTGCTAAAACCGTTTTAACTATTTGCAATATCGGTTTATTTGGCGCCCTTGCAATAGATTTAGATAGAAAAAAATGCAAGGGCGCCAAATAAACCGATGTTGCAAATAGTTAAAACGGTTTTAGCACTTGAGAAGCTTAGCAAAGTAAGCCATGAATCGTCCCTTAACTTTAAACTCATTTTATCCCCAAAAAGTTTTTTTTTAGTTGTGACACAGTCGAGGTGCGTTGTGTTCAACTTCAAGTAAACTGTGTACGAGGCCATTATACTTCGGTAAGGGTGACCACTCTAAAAACAACCAGAATTGTTTTCTATTGCTGTTGTTTTCTGCACTTGCATATTTTGCAATGGCTACCGAAAACACAAAATGACTTTTTCAAAATTGGATTAAATCAACACGATTTTCATTTAAATAGTAACGGATTTACCTCTCCTGCAAAGAAACAGCAATGTTTCCTCTCGATGTGTTTTCCAAACGACATCTGTAAGAGAGTGAGTCTCATGTGAACCGTTTCGACGATGTCGCACTCTCGAGCCAACGGATGGTTCCTTCGAGCCGATTCTCTTCTCGGCATCTGAGATTTGATCTGCTGAAAACGTTGCAACATAATTGTCTGAAGACGCTGAAAAGCAGAGTTTAGAAGAGACGATCCGATGTCGTTGAAACGAGTCGAAACCTGAAAACAACGAAAAATACAACAAACAAAAAAACATGAGAACGCAATTCGGTTTCAGAAAACATCTAAACCACAGTCTTTCTTTCGGAAGGATGTTCTTACTCGTCTAACTTTACTGATCTGCTCATAAGTGATGTACAGAAAAATCTTCTCTAAGATTTCAGTCGGCAAATCCAAGATGTTTACCGAATACGAGTTCATTGTCGTCGTCGTCTCGTGAAAAGAGGAAGATGATGTTGAGGAGGAGGAAGAGGAGGATGAGGAACCGGCCACGGAACTATCTACCAGTTGAGACTTCGGTTCCGGATCCATCGCAATTTGAAATGACTTTCAGTCGTACGTCAATGCAACTCTTTTTTTTTTTGTTTCCTAACTGATGAAAACAAACATCTCAGTTCAAACAACTTCCTTATTTTATTGTAGACCTTCACAAACAACTCTCTCTTGGCTGCATTTGGAAATGCCTACGTTTGACAGCACCACTACTACAAAAACAACCAAACACAAACACAGACGTCATATTTATGACGTCTATTTCAACCCAAATGTAGTCGCCTTCAAATGAATCCACTAAATAAATCAAAAACACGTCAATCCAAATAACAAAAGAATACTCTCAAGACACTATTACTACCAAACAGCCGTCTTCCGAGTGACCTAATTGAATTTTTTAAAAAATTCACAAAGTCATTTCGTGTGATTTAGGTGATTGACAGACAGCAACAACAACAACAACGTGCACGTCGTCAGTGCATTTACATTTCAAGAGTGATCAACAGGTGATTCAAACATGTGTCAATGTGATTTGTGACCGAAAAGAGTTAAAATCGATTCGAGAATTGTTTGGAGTGTTATCGAAATATCCATAGTGTTCCAGGTACTATATTCGGAGTGAGTGCCTGGAAGGAACCTCGTGTGTCGTCACTCAAGTCCAATTCCTAACATTGTCCAATTGTGCATTCGCCGGGCTTCTTTCCATAGCAATACATTGCAAACGTTTGCAATCGAAATCGACCACTAAAAAGTGGTCTGTGTGTCTAAGGCAACCTTATTACACAGACCACTTTTTGACTGCAAAATGAAGTCAGTTCGTCGTCAAAACCGACCACCTTGAGTCTTTCCATATAAAATACATTGCAACCACAATCCAACCACCTTCGACTTCATTTTGTAGTTCAAAAGTGGCCCGTGTATTTCCAACCTAAAGGTTCTGTGTGATTTTCAACTGTTCGAGTGATTCCTTTGAGGTTAGAGTGACTCTCTAATGTTTCTTGAGAGAGAGAGAGAGAGAGAGAGACGAGTGTGATTCTAGAGTGTTTTACGAGTGATCCTTCTGTAAATGAGAACGATTCTAGCGTATTTAAGAGTGATTCCTATAGTGATGACTCGATGAGACTCATGAGTGTGATTCTAATGTTCAAAAGTAATTCCAATGGGGGGTCAGAGTAATTTAAGATATTCATAACTGCGAACAATGTGATTCCAGAGTGTTTAGGAGTAATTCCGAAAGGATATCAGAGTGATCTAAGAGATCTGTAAGTGCGCTAAGAGTGACTATTGTGATTTAAGATCAATTCTAAAGCGGTCAGAGTGATTATGTAATGTTATAAAGAGCAAAAAAGTTGTGCATTTGTGTGTTTCTTGAACTCTTAAGAGTGAATTTTTACAGTGTCCATTGACACCAATAAGTGTTGCAATTTTGAAATTCACGTTTCAGTGCACTCTTAGAGTTACAAAACGAATCCACTCACACTTATTACTAGTGAATTAGAAAAAAAATATACCCAAATTTCGAAGTAGAAGGTGAATGGAAAGGTGTAGAGAGGGGGGGGGGGGTGTAATCATTTTTAAAGGGCCTTTCAAAGCGTATCATGATTAGAGGGGGGGGGGGGGTAAAAAGGAAAAGCAAAAGGTGGATTTCCAATGATAAAAAAACAAAAAAACAATGAAGTTCGTTTTCAGCACCTACTTCAGTCAGATCTGAGGCTATGTTACATAGTGGATCTCTTTGTTGGTTTTATGTCAATAAAACACAGTAATGTATAATAATACTAGACTTCAATCCACCACAGTGTAATAATGATAATCACAGCGGCTCTTCCACTTCCCTCCCTCCTCCCATTACCCCCACCCCCCTCTTTTTTTTCCTTCCTTCTTCTATGAGGCGCCATCGACGCCAACCCTCCCCCCTCCCTCATTTAACCTTCGTTTCATCGCATTTCTCAATTATCGAAACAAATATTCACCGTTAATTCATCGATAGACTTCGTAATGAATCGACACAAAAAAATAAACGCGAAAACAAACGTATAAAACTAAGTGTCTTACCCGATTTTACTCAAGCAAAATATATAGACACGAAATATTTTGCAACATCTCCCTCTAAATTACAAGCTCCCAGTAAACTCGTTGCGAACAGGATTATCGCTCATCGTCTATTGGCCAATAAAAACACATACGTATTATAAAAAAAAGTATACATTACCACTACGTCATATTTTTGAAGCCAACATGGAAGAACGCCGACGTAGCGTTTTTTACGTTGTCCTCTACGTAATTACGTTGCCATTTTGGTTCATCCTTTTTTGGTAAGTTCTATATGGATAGGTACGATACCTTTTTCACAATCACTGCGTCAAAATCATGCTTAATGTCAATTGCTTATTGCTCTTCCTAGAAATTTAATAAACGAATCAGAGTGTTGCTATCGTCAATCTGACCAATCCTAACGAAGACATTACTTTATTTTTTATTGACCCTAATTAACACTTTTAGTAGTTTCTCAACTTATGGCCCACGAGCAAATATAGGTAGTTATACAGTCGCTTGACCGTAAGGCGAAGCTTGTGACGTCAGAGGGGTTGATAAATTTAGAATTGTCATTTAGTCTGATGGAAGAAGGATGACAGCAAATGTTCTTTCAACAGTTTAAACAGAAGGATTCTTGGATTTTTTTTATTATTATCCTTTTTTATTTTATTAAAAAATGACACAAGCCTACATTTTTTGTCACCCAATTTGACGTCACAAGCTTCATCTTATGGTAAGGCAAGTATAGTTTTAATTAATTGTTAAAATTTTCTTTTATATAAAAAAATATTTTAAACGTAATTTTAATCATTTTTATAATTTTTTTGACCACAACATCTGTAGTCAATTTCAGAAAATTTATTAACAATGCCCATAAATTATAATAAATATATTTACGGTTTCAATGTAACGGTAATTAGCTTTGCATTTATGTAATTAATTAGTTCATAATAAGCCACATTCTCGGTAAAATTTGGTTCGCACTTTTTTAAAAAAAAATAGCAACATAAAAAAAATACAAAAAAATATTAGAAAAAAATACATTGACTAGTGAATTAAAAATGTATTAATTAATTACAAGATGATCAAAAAATCAAAAGCCACTTAATCATAATCTTTCCTAATGTTAACTTGATCACCCAGTATATATGTCAATGTGCCGTAATTGATTAAAAATGCAAAGAAATGAAACAATTTCAAGTTTAAACTTGTAAAACCCGATAACCTATTTTATGTTTGTTGTGCATACGAACAAAATTGCCACTTGTGCATAAATGTATAATATTATTTAGAATAATAATGTCTTCTTCTTATCAACTTTTAACTTCAACAAAATAAAAGTGAAATAAAATTTGAAAGTAACTTTGTTACGAAAAAACATAAATCTTAATAAAAAAAAATAGTTACTTTTAGTTTCCAAATTTACTCGCCTCGTCTAACCACTCTTCTTCCGAGCCAGTTCGATTTTATCCAAAATCCACTGTAAACATGAGTAAATAAAAACTCAGTTAGGAACTTTTCAAAGTATATTCACAAAAACGAAAATTATTTTTTTTTTTAAATAAAATTACAAGTTACTTCATTATTAGATCAGTAAGTAACCAATTGTAACTCTTTTAATTTAAATAAATATTAACATTAAAACAAATATGATAAGACGAAAAAAGTTGGCACAAAACGCATATTGTGGAATTCATTAAGATGATTTGTGAACAGCTGCATGTTGAAACTCTGATTATTCCATCGTTCAGGAGCAAAATTAAGAGAAACTAGTGTTATAGTAACTAGAAAGGCCGCTCATTTTCATATCTTTTAAAATAAACTTTTCACATTTTCTATTATTGCTTCTGGTGATTTGTAGCTATTAATTGCTGTAGACATTCAATTAATTGTGTATTATGTAATTTTCATTTTTCATTTACATAACATGAGCAATTTTCTTTCATATTTTCAATTTTTTTCGTTCCTTTTCTTTTCTGGCAGAATTTATATTTGCAGAAAAGTTTTGGCCTTATCGAAAAACAATCTATACTTGTATCCTTCATCTTCAAGACTTACGTTAGATATTTCTTGACTTTTAAAGCTGATTATTCGTCCAGAATGACTGCTTCCAAAAAGTCCCAATACTTTTTTCTTACTCTCCTAATTGGAAAACGCATATAAAAAGCATATTTTTTTCATTAACTGAAACGGTGAACTTTTTTTACTTTGAGCATAAGTTGCAATCCTTTTTCAGTAACACGAGGCTGTTCCTTAAGTTCACCCCAAGTGATATGCCAATCACAGTTCCACTGACCAAATATATCTCCCTTGCTAACCATTATCACTCGACTAATTTACAATAAGGAGAGAAGAAAAGCAATAAACACATCTGGATTAAAGATCACACTAAAAAAAACCTACTTGTCCGTGACGACGCAAACTGATTTTCCATCCTGTGTGACATTTGCGTGTGCCACATAATGATCTGTTACAGCAAACTTTCCCTTTTCTAATTCCTGAAAGAAGCAACGAACAAAATTTACTTCCGAAAGTCACCTACGTTAACGTTCGTTAGTTACTTTAAGCAGCCGGTTTCCCTCGGCCTCATATCGATTGTAAGCTCTCATGACGCCGTCTGGATAGAAGTGACGAGGTGGACGGATGCGATGCGTGTCCTCGTTCAACTCCGTAGCTCTAAAACCGAAGCAGAAAAATTAAATAACACTAATCAAGAGCCCGCATCTTAACTAAATACCTCTTAACGGCATCGAACGATCCACTCGCGAAATCGATAACACCAGATGTTGGTCTTGTGACAAGTCCCAGTACACCTTTACCAACCCCTTTGAAAAATCCTTCAACACCTTCTTCTTTGGCGCCTTCTAGAGGCTTAACAAAAACTCCAGTAACACCGTCAAACACCCCCTGAACACATTTTACAGGAGATTGATATCGGTTCCATCGCATTGGATATGAAACACAAAGATAATTATACCATTACAAGACCCTTTCCACTTCTGGCAAGCCCCTCTTGTATGTTCGCTGGTCTCTTATTCAGTGCCTCTCTACGTTTCCGCTGATAATCATCATCTAGCGTAAGAGCAGCAACACCTTTACCAAATGTTCCCGTAATGCGAGACACGACACCGGCAGCACCACCTATATTCACATTGACATTTTCATTTTCGAAATTCATCATGCAAAAAAAAAAACGTTTTAACAACTTCAAACAAAGTCTTACCAACTGCATGGCCAAATAAGCTTTTGATTCCCAAAGCCAAACCTTCAGCAAACTCTTCTGGACCCTGAATTGCTCCCTTTAGTACAGAAGTTTAAAAATGACTGAAATTATATTACACACACTATTTACAGCATAGGGATACGATTTTTGTGCTTTGCATATGTTATTATGAATGTGTCAATTAAAATAATACCCAAATAATACCCATTTTCATAATTTTGCATTGGTGTATAAAAATACATAAAAATAGTTTCTCTTTTAATGTGTATTTTGACGATTTTTTCATATTTTCTTTATGATTTTTTAAAATTATTTTAGTGAATTTGTAGTAAAATTATGGTTATTCATTGTTTTCATTCAGAAAATCAATCAAAAACAACAATCAATTATTCAATTTTTACTGAATGTTTTTGTGTTTTTGCTACACAAATCAACACTTATCACTCAGTTTATCAGTACATGAAAACAATACAAATTATTTGGGGGGGGGGGGCTTGCTGTATAAAAATCAAAGCCTTATATTTATGTAACCACCAGTTACTTTTCTAACCTGAAAAGGTTCGTAAAAAAGATCCTCGACTCCCTTCCCAAGGCCAGTTACTAGTCCAAAAGGATTCCCGATTACATCCAGACCAAGAACCAAGACGTAAAGTTGTTTCACTGCCTGCAATTGATTCAAAATTCAACGATGAAGTTTCTAATGAAACTCGAGTCAGTTAAAAGTCTACATACCTGTGCAGTATAATGGCTGACAGCCTCACCACTAAGTTGCTGTTGAGTCATAAAGACATGTTCACGTTCGAAGAAAGCCAGTCTTCAAAAAAGAAAAAAATACTCGTTACCAATTCAACCTTTTTATAGGACATTATATTAACAACAAAATCATTCTATTTTTTTCATAGTCATGACATTCCGCACCAAAACAGGTTGAGAATTCTAGTTTCAAGCAACTCATGAAAGAATTTAAAAACGTTTATGAAACTATATTAGTAAACACCGATGCAAACAGTGGCGATTTTCTGCCCAGGGTCACAAAAAATTGCTACAAAAAGTCAAAATTTCAGTCAAGTAGATAGATAGATAAAGGAAATTTAATGTATAACAGTTTCTCATTATGGATGACTTTATGCAATCAAATGCTGATATAACTATTTATTTTCTTATTAATCTAATGAAAAAAAAATTGACAAACGCCTAGAACCCCGAAATTCCACAGTGCCCGGGTGCAAAGATTTTGAAACCGTTTTCGTTAAAAAAAATTCATCATTGTCAAACTGTCATAGTTCATTTTGTAAATATAATCACATAAATTTTCTATGCAACTTTGTTTCCTCTTTAGTTTCATATATACATCTTGAAACCATTCACAAGTTGCTTCTAACTACACTTGTACGTGTTCTGCTGCACCATAGAAAAGTGATCCCCAATCTCCCCTAAATAAGTTTATACTAATAGTAATGAGTAATAACTTGAAAACAACGTCGTGTATCTCAGTTAGAGTGACCCCGACACTCTGAAGCAACAAGTTGATAAAGTCCGAATGAATCTGTGTCGGTTTTTTTGGATCGTCAGGCGAACTGCTTCCGCCTTGCATTGAGAAACTGATGTGAACCTAAAGTTTAATCCATAACCGCGTTAAAAGCAAGTGCTATTCAAAGACAGCAACAATTTTGAAGCGAAACCTTGAGTGGAGAGAAGTGTAATATGTCATAGAAATTCTTCTGTCCTTGAGAAGCCGTCATAGAAGCCATTTCCCTCAGTTCTGTACGAGCGGCCTTCAAATCCAACTCAAGATATTTCACCTAAATTAAAACAAACAAACAATAACTAAACACAAAACACACACATACACAAATACTTTGTCCGTTTCTTTCGGTTTTTCCGGCGTGAATAAAGTAATCATTGCGTTAATAAAACCTTGATCAACTTTTACATGAAATTCCTGAATCAGAACCTTGAAGTACCTAAACAAAACATCATCATTTTGATGCAATTTTAAGTGAAACGAATTTCAAATGATGTGCATAATAAGAAGTACTTGTATTGTTGGACTGTGCTGTGTTCGTTCTTTCGTAAAATAATGCTAGCTTCCATAAACGGTTTCGGAGTTGTGTCGGCGGCCACAGATTTTGGAATAGGAACGGGAGCGAGAACAGTTGGAAAGACAGCATCTTCTAATTGATTGTCAATCTGTGATGAAACATTGAGAATAAAAAAAGCAAATTATAAAGCAAATACTGGTAAAAACGATGAGAACACATCTCAAACAACAATAAAAATAAATATTTAATGCCTGAAGTCGATTGATTTTTGTGTGCAGCTGCACTTGATGTGGAAATGTTTTAAACTGAGACCAAAAGCCAGATTGGAAAGTACGTCTTATACGTCTGTGTTGAGGACGGAACATTGTCTCCTCTTGAAAATCGACCTGCAAAGACATTCGTTTTCTTTAAAAAAAAAAACCACGTCCTTTACATTCAGTTTGCAAACCGTACTTCGAGTTTTCCATCGAGAACTTGTCTTTTCTTCGGTTTTTTGTTCAGTTTAGATTCCAAGATGTACTTTTGGTAAGCAGCCTCCAGAATCTGACCTTCTTTCAAGTTAAACGGTCTGTATCTGCGACCGTTAGGTTTAGAAAATTCCCAAACTATTCCAGAACTACGCGTAAAAAATCAGTTATACATTTACAAGTAACACACTGATGTCAATGTGACAAAGTGATATTCACCTCGTAAATGCCACATATATGACCTCTTTCTTGAGATAGTCATCAACCAACGACAATCCTATTCCATACAAGTTCAGATTGACTTCTTGATCGGCACGTTCCAACTCTCCCGCCTTAAAAACACAAGTCTTATTAACTAGTAGAATAAAAGTATCAAATTGAAAATTCCAAAACTCACGCATTGCGCCATTGTGGCCAATGCCAAATCATCCGTAAACAGTAACACCCGCTGAATATCATCCAAAAACGAAGCCCAGTAGATACTAACATCATTGGATACCTCATACTCTCCAATTCCATCCTAGAATAATGTTCACGTTAGTTTATTTTAAAGAAATAATTACCAAATGACACTTAAGGTGACTTATTAGAAAATCTGCTAACTCAATTGTGAAAAAGATATACAAAGTGGAAGACCCATATTTTTTTTAAATAAACTAAAATATTTTTTAGAAAAAAATAAATAAATGAAACAATAGTTAGATAATAGAATATCACATAAAAGCGGATATGCTGAAGTATTTTCATGATAATAAGTTTAAAAATAAACTTTATGATAGAAGATGATCAACATTTAGTGAACAACAAAAATTAATCCATTCAAACTAATATAAAATGTTTACAGTGAAAACCGTTTAACGAGAAATATATTTTCAGTACGGTTCCTTAGAATTGCATAAATTCTTTCTTCCAACATAAAATTCGTTTAACACAAAAAAATATTCCGCCTCATCTATGTCGTGTTCCTGCGCCCTTATACTCGAATTCTCCCCTCCCCTCAAGGTTCTCCGCAAAAAAAAAATGTCATGTAAACCGTTTCACGAGAAACATTACAAAAAAATACGAAGTGTTTTAGAAACTAGAATAATTAGTGATAACGGAATGTTGTGAAAACGGATCATTATCAAACTACTATGAGATATTTAAAATATTGCCATGAAGAAACGTTTAGCGTAATCTTCTACCATTCTAGTTTTGTAAACAAATTAATTTTTATCATAAAGAGTTTGCGTGATGATTATGCACCTCAAAACAACTCTTCAGCCTAATTAAAAGATGCTGTTTTAAAGTCGCTCTTCATCCAACTTGTTGTATTAACAGATTTACTCTGATCAGCCAAATTAAGCAAAACCACAAAAACTGACCACAACAAGACTATTTTTCTGCTCATTTTTTCCCGCACAAGACCAAAACAGTTCCCAAGCACCTCTGGGATCATCCCATGTGTACAACTGGAATTCACCAGGCTTCAACGTGCGTGTGTCCTTTCGGCCACTAAAAAGGAGTAGCATTCATTTCATCAGTAAACGCAAATGACCAATTCTAATTCTCTTTTTATTGCAAAATGTGGCTCACCACTGGTGATATTCGATAGACTGCGTGGAACAATGATTCACGAGGCGGACAGTTGCCAAACCATCTGTGTAACCGTCTATTGTTACCACAGTCGAAGCTTCCGTTACGTAACAATCAACATACAGAGCACCTCTCTGAAAATAGATAATTAAAAATTATCAATTTTCTTTATCACAACGATGAAAGAATTAGAGAGTTCATAAATGAACAACGTTTTAGTTGTCGAGTTAGGACGAAAAAGGGAGTTTCAGTGGTTGGGTAGTGGTCCTACTGTAGTTAAGTGAACTGCAAAAAGTAGACGTAATAGACCACAGGAACGGCCTCAGCAGCCATTCAGACAAAATGGACTCGACGAGAAAAAACTTTTGTTATTGTTGTTGCATTGTAGAAACAAATACTGACGTCGGGGTCAGAGATCGACCACCGAAAGGCGACTGAAGCTCATCAGTGATCGAGAACCCGCTTGTGTGTACCATTCCGGACGTTTTCCATAGTAAACCCACTAGTCGTCGTTAACGACTACTTTTTGCAGCTCAAACACGACCACAAAAAGTCGCTCGTTTATAAATGTCCTAAGACGAAATTTTTTTTACCGAATTTTCAAGCCTCAAAAGAACTGAATACATGTTTTGATAGCTAAATGCTTGGGTCACGTCATTTGTTCCAGCAACACGCAATACGATTTCTTTCTTCTTGTTTTGATATTTCGGCCAGAATGGAACACACTGCAAATTTGTATGAAAACAGCAAACCATTACTTCACGCCATGATTTTTGCAATGTAAAATACAAAAAAAAACCTGTGAGGCTGGAACAGTAATCCAGACATTATCTGACGATGTTTCACAAACTTCAACATCATAATGTGCCTTGTTCACAAAAAGATAAAAAGGCGAAAAGACGACGATCTTCGATAATCCCAAACCACTCAAATAGATTTGAACTCCAATCTAGAAACAAATGTTTCACTAAGTTTAATATCAACACTTAAATCAAACGTAAGACGAGTTCATAAAATGTAAATAAAACACATGTACATTACCTCGTAGCTGATTCCATTCTTGGTGTTACAAGTCACAGTTCCCGAGCTCCCAACTGTGTCCAAAGAAAACTTGTCGGACCATTCAGAACCTTCCACTTTTAAATTAACCTGTAAAAACACGAAGAAAAAAATCGAACTTATTACATATCATTCTTTACAGTGCAAAAACGTAAGAGACCTTTTTCTTCGAGAAGAAAACTTTTGGTCGGAAAGAAAACAAAACAGGTTCCGTCAGCTCAGGAGGATGTACAACAACGTTGCCAGAATCATCAGTCTATTCATTTTCAAAAATAAAAAATAATTAGCAAATGAAGTGCACAGTCACTTTCAGAGCCGTAACTGGCAAACCCTTAATATTATCGTTGGAGACATTTTGTTGTTAAAAGAAAATACGTAAAAAAAATGTTAATGCAAATTGTTTCATTTAATCAACTAATATACGTGTCATTTATCTGCGCCCCTTAGCTTTGTGCACCCAGATCAAGCGTCACACTCATATCGCCCTAGTTACGGCTCTGGTTACTTTGTTCCAGGATAATAAAACTCATGCATTGTAAAAGTAAAACAAAAAAATAAATCAACACAGGAATATGAAAAATTAACAGTATAAATTACTCTCGAAACGTTTTCTTTTGGTGAAGATCGAAATTAACTGTTTTTCGACGTACACTTACCACATCAGACAGTGAAAGGGAGGACTGCCTCCTTTTCGTTGAACCATCCTGGCAGAAATGCATTAATTACAATAAAAACAAACAACTAATTTGAACTAAATAACACGTTAATGAACGCTACAATAATCAATCATGGCCAACTGTTGTTCAAACAATCTCGAAAGAGGAAAAATGACCATCAAAAAGATCACTCATTTTGTGATTACTCATACGTATTGCTAGTGAGATAACCTGTTATTTTATAGATGAAAAGCATGCCAAGTATTACAGTGAAAACCGTTTAACACAAAATGAAATGAACACTAATATTTTCACGTGTTAAAAAAAAAAACGAATTTTTATACTAGTCTAAAAGACTGGAACCAAAAACATATTTCGCGTTATCCGTTTTCTTGTTAAACCACTTTCACTGTACAATGAATCCTAAATTTTTAACACAAATCTCAATTTTCGAATCCCTGACAGCATAGTCGGATCTACAAACAGGCAAACTTAGGTGCACCAAACAAAATAGGGCACTTAAATCAGTAAGTTACTAAATGTATTATATTACTGTAACAATTTCTTCTATATAAATTTTTTAACAGAGTTAAAAAAAAATTAAATTCGGCACTGCCTGTCAGTTACAATTAGTAAAAGAGCCATAACTAGCTAATTTTATGCAAGACGCAAGTATAAAACTGGCACCCCCATTAATATCGAAAATATTATCATTCTAGTTATTCTGCACTACGCATTTTGCGCCCTCGCCTCGCCCTAGTTACAGCTCTGATTAATACAAGTCAGCACCGGTGTCTCCATAATAAAGCTTCGGTAAGAGATGAAAAATAACAAATACACATAAAGAACAAGCTGCGCCTTGTGAATTCAAAGGGCATGCTGGAAACAAATCATAATAATAACGTAATGATAAATAAGATGCTTTTCTATCCTGAAAAGCAAATATTTCGTGAAACAGAAGCAAGATTCGCTTGCAAATAATGCATACATATGGCATAATACAAGCATAAGGCATCGAGGTTCGAGCAAACAAACTACGCGAATGATATAAAGAAAAAAGAAAAAGTATAGTAAATATACCTTCGATGGACTTCCTTGGATGGAATTGTTCTTATCCACTTTCTTAGTTCTCTGCGATCAATATTCGGACAACACAATGATAAAGATAAGAGAAAGAAAGAGTGACATTGATAGAAATAATGAAAAAAAAAAAGATCGAACAATCGCAGAAGAAGAAAAAGAACTAAAAGAAAAACCACAGTCAACTTTCCATCGTAATAAATTACTAACAAAGTTATCCGTTAACCGGAGCTACTTGTCACCAAATAAATTTGAAACTGGTTAACTTAACAAAAAATGTTATTTTTAAAGATCAACGTCATCACAAAAATACTTTTAGTACATTTACTCATTACTCTAGTTTTTAACAAACTTACGAGTTTTCAGTTCATATTACTTTTTGAATTAAATGTCCACTTTGTAATTATTTTTCAGAACTGCATGATCTCTTAAAAATATACTTTGTGGTTTATCTTCCAGATTATATCTAACATGCAATCTTGCTCCTAGTTTTAAAATCATACTACGGCGTGCCTTGAAATGCAGCATTAAAAGTTTAATTAGAAAAAAATACACAAAAACCTCGTTTAAGTAATTCTGCGAACGTTCGATCCATACTGTGTCTTAAACGTACCAAAAACGTGAACTATATACTACGTTAGTAAACGATTTTCAGCATCAATCATGCACAATAATTAAGATATAAAAGCCAAAGTGTTTTAATGGTTATAAAACTCGCTCATAATATTTGTCTTTCCCTTATGTGCTTGTGCATTATCGTTCTAGTCAGGCTAGCAATAAGCGACTGGCGGCAACAGACTTACTTTACGACAGCAGCGGCAACACCTATTGTCGGTAGAACGAACAACTTCATCGCTAGCATCATTCTGACTGTCAGCCGACATGCATTTCTTGAGTTTGTTCAAAAGAGTGCAGCTTAATTCAAGCTAAAACACCAAAACATAACATAGACACGATTTGACATGCGGCTTGTATTAAAATATACAGTAGAAACCGCTTAACACGAGAATAAATATTTTTTTTCGTTTTAACCAAAGTTCAGGTTAAATTTATAAAAGAATTATGATAAAAAAAAATGCAAACATTTTTATTATTTAAAAATAGCAACTTGGCTCTCTCTATTTTTTTTTAGAAATAAAAATCAGTAATTTTGGATTGCATATTTTATGTCCTGTTTATCCATGTTACCGTGCAATAACATGTATTTAAGTAGGATGTAGATTCGTAGAATGAAAGTGAATTAAAAAACAGCCATTGATTTAAGTGTTCTTTCACGGAAAAAAAGGGTTTTAGTGCTGTTTTACAAAAGATACCACATCTCAAAAGAAATTTTAAAAACGAAATCTTAAAATATTTTTCGTGTTATGAAAAATTTGATATTGACGTAAAATTTCTTTGTGTTAACCGATATTTTCGTGTTATTCATTTAGTCTTAAAAGAATATTAAAATATACTTGAAACCCCATACTGGTAACTGATGGACCGCACCGAAAATATACTATGTGTTAAACGGCTTCCACTGTATATATTTATATGTATTTAGGGAGCGTACATAGTTACTAATATTCCATTCTTAAACATTATTCAAACACAAACTAATAAAATATTAACAACTAAGGAAACAGCTAGACTCTTTAAATAAACTTAAAGGGTATACCTGGCAGCCTTAAGAGTGGCTAACGACTGATAAAACTTAATTAAACGTAAAATACGAACACACAAGTTTTATAACACAAAATACCTATAGTAAATGCAATAATCACTCGAATGATTTTAGCATTTGCAATTAATAAGTTAGCATACGAGCTTAGCAAAAGAAAACGATTAACAATTATATGCAATTAATGAAAGTTTTACAAAAAAAACAAAAAAAAAAACAACAACTTACGAGAACAACAAACAAATTTTTACAAAACTTACCCTGTAATTGAGTTGCAGTCCAGTTTTATTCATCATCCAAAATGGGCAGTAGATCGAGATGTGAACGAAACCACCGTCATATTGAATGTGAGCACCGAGATCCTATTAAAAAGCAATTAACACAACAGAAATTAAAGTAGCCACAATTAAGATAACGTACAAATAAATACGTACAAGAGTCGTCTTCTTCTGATCGACCGCTTCGAACGTCCACACTTCTTCCATCTGTGCCGTTAAACGTTTAGAACAAACCCAGTTCAATCCTTGATAATTAGCAATCTAAAGGGAAAAAAATAAAGAGACATTTTGAGTTCGATGTTTTTTAAATTAAGATAACCAGTGATGGTGATTCACATACAGTAAGAACAATCGTTGTCGTATTGATCTCGGCATTGAGCAATTCGGTCGTGTCCCCAGAATTCAATAGCAGTTCTTCATTTGTTCCCTGTATAAAAATTAATTAGTTCAGAATGATCTGCAAGAGGTGTCGTGCTCTCAATGACAGCTAACTGTGATACAGTCAAAGCTTGCGCAAAAATCATAAAGTTTTTATAGGAAGTTCCAAGTAAATGTGGATGAGTTTAAGCACTAGCTGTGACTAATTTACATTTGGCAATCATTGAGAATACGATGTTATAACTTTTATAATAAAATAACAGTCGATTCAATCAATTTTTAAGTCTAGGATCAGTTGTAACTCACTTATACCTTTGTGACCTTCAATTAACCCTAAGGGCGTACTGGCCTATTGGGCATTTTCCCCGCTTAGATTCAGGGCCGGAATTTTCTCAGTATTGGCCGATTTCACTTTAAAAGGCGATAAAAGTTCCAAAAAATCGGCCGTGAAAATGAATGGAAAACTAACGTATTTTTAACAACAGAAAATATCAAAATAAAAATGATATAAGCGTTAAAAAAAAAGCTAAAAAATATCTGAAAAAAAAATTTCACTGGCGTCGCGCGCCTTTTATTTTTTGCTTGATTCGCAATTTTTAAGAAAAGTATGCTCACGTTTAAAAAGGTGGGTTTCTAGACAGTTTTGGATTTCTTTAGGGCCGGGCAAATAAGTTTTCCCAGGCCATTTTTTTCTCTCTCAGTTCGCCCGTAACAATTTCTGATAAAATCGGCTGAAACAATCAAAACTATAATACTTTGATATAAGAACCTTTAAAGTGTATGCGATGGGAACAGGTAAATGGTTGCAAAGAACGGCTGTAGGATGAAGATGAATGACGTAACATGTACTAGCAATTGTTCTCTTCTGAGAGTTTTCAAAATAAACTTGTTCGATCTCGCCGATAGCCTACAAATTAATCCGCACAATTAATATAAAAAATATGAATACATTAAAAAATACGACATAACGTAGCCAGAACTTATTACAAACAATTATTTATAGTCTAGTTAAATCAAACAGCCAGAAAACGTACGTTTACGATGCTTATTTGCATAACTTCAAGCCGTGAAAACTTTGTTTCGAAGTTATTTTTATGAAAATACCATTATTTAATAATCTGCGCATATCTTTTAATTATGCCTAAATAGTGTTAATTATTGACAAGAATCCTGGCTGCATTATCCGTTTCACCTAAAAAGCCACCATTAAGAATCATCAGAAAAGTTTTTTTTAAAAAAAGTAAAGCACGCACATTGACGTGATGAGGATCATTCGTTGTTGGTTCAGACCCTTATTTTCAGATTATGACAAGACCATTTTATATCGATTCATTCAAAAAAATTCAATGCCATTTTGTTGTCACCAATCAGTAAGGCGAAAAAGTTTATGCAAATAAAAATTTAGAAATGTGCAAATTATGTTTAGAACTTGTGAATTTTATACAATCAGAAAATAAACCCAAAAAAGGCAAAATATGCAAGAAAATTGTTCATTTTAAGCAAATAATAAATGTATATTATATACACAAAACACAATCAATTAAAATGTCCGTAGCAATTAATAGCCACAATCATGGTATCAAAATATACCCAAAGCACGTTAGAACTTTCATTATGCTTTTGTGCATTTTTTTTTAAACTTTTCACCTTACTAATCAGTCCACAGTACACGTTGTGAAGAAGTTTCCGCTTATACTTAATGGTGGCTTAACAAACACAAAAAAGTTAGGACAAAAGTTGACAAACGTTCATGAAGAAAGGTGAGTTTCCATTCTGTTCTCGTGAATTACACTGCAAAACTTTACGTAAGTTTGGATCTTTTAGCAACTCCTTCCAAACAAATGGAACAATCGAAACAGTGTGTCTTTGAAAAAAAGTACAAATAAATGTTTTTACGTGGTTTATCCCACAAAAAAAAAAACGAAAATAGAAAAGACTTATTCTAAATAGAAAACATACCCTTTATCTTTCGGCTTAAAAAAGAGTTCATTTGTAGGAGTATAAACAGCATTCAACGGGAGATTTAGGGCACTCTTAGGCTTTGCAACACCACAAAACTCAACTTCGTTGCCACGATCGGTCATATAGTATACTTCAACAGCGACAGACAGGTGATTATACACCTTTTTAAAAGAAAAAAAAACTTCACTGCAATTTCTGTACTTTGAATGATAAAAACGACATAAAAACAATCGGCACAATTAGACCACACCTGCACATGAGACCGAAGAGTGACTGTTTTGTAGCCATAATCGGCAGAAACATCCGCAACCAAACCCCACTGATCACCAGGATACGTTCTATGTGGCAGCTGGAAGTATCGCTTGTTCGTTCTTGTGACGTATACTTCACGAACAACGTTCATCTCATTCAACTACCAGATAAAACAAATTATTGAAAACAATAGAAATCAAGCTGAATTAACGTAAAATTTACTTTGATCATGAGACTATACTCGTCCTTTGAATCTTGTTCTCTCAAGACAGATTTACCCAAGTTCTTTTTCTGTCCTGTCTTTTTAAGCACGAGAGATACGGAAGCATTTCTTTCGAGCACAACTTCGCTTATCTCTTCAGTATTCTTTTCAAACAACTGCAACGCAAACAGTCAATGTCGTTAAACTGATAAATAAAAATATTAAGACCAACCTCAAAATCGTTGTTGTCGAAAAGAAGTGTAATGTTCAACCCGGTATCGTTTTGAACAGTGTACGGAGATGGAGGTAACTCCATTTTAGCTTCTACTTTCTTCGATACTGCCTCACCAAACGCCTTGAAAAGAAGACGAGAGATCAAGCAAAAGGAAACAAAACAAAACAATTACTAGATATGTACTTCTCCTAAGCTGGTAATCACTTCCAAAGCTGTTTTAGTGACCGTCAATTCTAGATTGTCACCAGAAATGACATTAAGAGTCATTGCAGCCATTTGGAAATGAACCTCATCTGCAAAATCATCTGGCAAATCTGCATATTCATCATTTTTATGCATCTGAGATAAAAGAATACCGACTAAATTAAAACATCAATGCAAACCAATGATATTCTGCAATATATAATAGATGTTGTTATTGAACCTCAACAATAAGATCCCAAGATTTGCGTTCATTATTCTCTCCTTCAACTGGTTCAATAAGAGGTTCCCACATGGCAAGCTTCTCATTGTAGTAAGCTGCTTCAAGACTCAAGTTACTCGAAATATTCAACTGCAGAAGAAGAAAAAAACAAGTTAAAACATGGTATTTGTCGAGATACATGAATAAATATAACCAACCAAATTTGACCAATCACGAATATCGCCTGTAAGGCTCAATTCTAAAAGAATCATAGGTACAGTTCTTGTTCCGACTCCAGCTTCCAATGTAACAATAATGGTCTTCATTTCTACAATCATCTGCTTTAACGAGATAAAGAGAAAATATAACAACAAACAACTTCAGACCGCAATTTAAGAGCGTACTGCAGCATGAAACCCAAGACTTTTTCAAAAACATGGGGTCAATTCTTAACAACAAATCTGTTTTGAACATCGCTTCATGAATGTTGTGACCAGGTTTCAAGATATTTCGGTTACAATATTCAACAGCTGATTTAGCTGGTTAGCTTGACCAATGTTAAAGGTCATTAACCTCAAAAAGGTTAATTTTGTTGACTATTTTTCGTTCTTCAAGAACATCGTTCAACTTTTAATAAAAATTGAGTCTATTGATACGTTCTTTGGGTATTAAGGTAATTTCGTGACATTTTGAATTGCAGTTTGGTTGCGAGGAAAATTTGGGTAATTTTTGAACTGCAGAAGTGGCTAGGCTGTTAACAAAGTTTCATTGCCTGATCGTGATGGTCAACAACTTCTGTAACATCTTCAGCCTCATCGAGGATTTCTAAAGCTTCTTCGGCGACTTCTAAAAACATAGAAAAATAATAAATAAAAGCGGATTATAACACAAGACATAGTATTCTGAAAATGAACCTGTCTTGATGAACCAAAACTTTTGGTCCTTCCATTCTTTCACTTGCCACAAGTCAGAATAATCTTTGTCCACCTTTTCGGTAAGCACTTCTTCAACGGCCTGCACCAAAAACGTTTACTCTTTCATAACAAGAGACTCGAGCAATAGATATAAACAATGTTTACATTTGTCGCTGCAAACGAGCTGCTGATTGCAGTTAACAATCGTATTGTAGACGGTGAAATATGCACAATGATGTCGCTCGCATCCACATTGATGTTCATTCCTTCACCAGTTGGAGCGTTTAGTAGAACAGTTATAGTTGTCGGGCTAAGTATCTTTTTTTATAACAGAAAAGAACACAAAATAAGAAAGTAATATCGTTAACAAGTCCAAAATATTTACTTCTGCTCCTAATTCTGCTTGTTTTTGCAAATCACAGCAGTAAGTGAGGAGCTGTAAGTTGTAAAGAACAACAGCGACCATCATCTTATCGGAGTTAATTCGAACAGTAAGATCCACCTCATTCTGAAAATAATTTGATACGGTACCAAATTTACATTGCCAACAATTTTTACAAGTTTTTCCCATTAATAACGGTTAAATACATTAAGAACGATTCCAAGACTGTGTGGGTCACTCATGTCTTCTAATAAAATTATGTCCGGCTGATCAAGTTTTAGTTTAAGTTCCATATTAGATGTCGGTGGTGGAGCGACTGGTTCCTGTGGTTTCACAGCTTTGAAACGAAATAAAGAAAAATATTGATTTTTATACCATAGAAGTGCCTTATGTGCTATAATGAACAGTTTAATTCAAAATAAAAACGTACAAATTGCATAATCCTTAATAATATGCATGCATAATTTCACTTAATTCTTTAAAAAAAAAAAGGTTTTTTTTTTGGTCAGAAACAAATTCTACAATTTTTTTTTAAATCAAATCATTTCGATTATGCATTTTCTGGTATTGCTTCTGATGACCGTACTTTAATTGCTTCAGAGTGACTTTTAATAAATTTTGCATAAAAACTATTTGCACAATTCATTGAGGCATAAAGAGAATCTGAATCAAATCTGACAAATAAAACGAACGGTAAAAAAGATTTACAAACCTTTCTTTTTCGACTCGGTTTTCGTTGGCTGAGCAGTTGCTGTTACAGCTGCCTGCTTGGATTCTTCCACAGCGAAAAAATTGGCCAAACTCATCAAATATTCAACCGATAACACCAAAGTAAAGCTGACGATGTTAACTCCGACTATCAAAAAAACAACAAATGTTAAGATAGACAAAACACTTTCTCACAATGACAAAAGTATGCCACTTACTAGACTTATCGCCATTCGATTTTTGAATAAAAGCTACATCAATCATGTTGCGGTAACCGCCGCCTTTCGCTGCAACGACGACCTTCCTTTCCATCAGCCGAGTCAACGATCCAACTCTCGATGGCCGAGAGTCGTCCAGAATGCAATTAACCAAAAAGACGTGGGCTTCCAAAGAACTGTCACTTTGCATTTGACCAGAAACGACCAATTTTGACAGTTCAAATGTGGCCAGAGAACGAGCTAACCTCTTTTCAGGCAACTTCTCCTCCTTGGCACACAAAAAAAAATTCAGAAAATGTACTACATGATAAACCTTGAAGAAAAGTATTTAACTAACTAGAAATGAGCTTCCAAGATGCAGCTGAACTTTAAGGCACTCCATTTCAAAGAGAAACTTCACCTTCGTGTGAACCTTATCCTCAACTTGTTCTTCGTCCTCCATGATAACCGAAAGTGTACCGGCAGAAGCTTCTGCAAAAACGAAATTTCTCCTTAAGTAATGCTCATGAAATGCTGAATGATCAAAGTATGAAAATCAGCCGCTGTTCATAAAACGTCTTAAAGAAACTATGACAAAATTAATTTCAATCCAGAAAACCAAAATGTATACATGTAATATATTTTCAGGGCAGTATCTTTGAAAATGAACGTTTTGAAGTTATTTCAACTTGTCTTCAACACTTATTTAAACAAAACATAAAACTATGCATTTTGCAAATTACCGTTAAATTCTCTAACTTAATTACATGAAAATTGTCTGTACTTTCGTTTGAAATTTTTTTAAAAGTTTCTCTTCTGCACCATAACCTAAACGTTTTCTAACTCAGGGCCGGACTGGCCTATCGGGCAATAGAGCATTTTCCCGACGAGCTACTTAGTTTCAGAGCCTGAATTTTTCATTATAGGACCGATTTTTATGATGAAATAAGTTTAAAAATCACAAAAAAAAAATTAACAGTAAAAAATATCAAAAAAGTAATATGACACATTTTTGTAACAATAAAAGTAGGCAAATATTTAAAATAAATTACTTCCCTAATTTCATGTACTTTTTTAAAAAAACAAAAAAAAAACATTTTAAAACCCATATTGGCATTTTTAAAGATAAATGCTACAGCACCTCTTGTCGCAAACTCTTCTTTGATTGGTAGAGGCGGAGGCGTTTCAACTTGTCCTTCGCTCAAATTCTCATTCAGTACGAACATCAGGGTTGAATAATCTTCTTCAGTCAAAACAAGCTAAGAATAGATAAATAGCAATCCAGCATTGAAATCTTAATTATGAGATGATAATTTTTGCAAATCTACTAACACTTATAGATGCTAGTTTTCCAGAAACATCTATTTCGGGAATGTCTTTATAGAAACTCGCCGTTAAGTTTCGCTTTACATTCAATGTAAATGTAATAGGTTCCAAAAGACAGCATTCTGTTTCGATCGTCGATGACATTGGGTCGAAAATCGCTCTATAATGATTTAGACATATTAAACCTATTTAAAGTCGGGTTATTTTCACATACGAAAAAAAATCAAAAAGTTCGCAGCCTAGTTTAGTAAGAATTTTCGTATTTCTCTTAAAATTTGATCAGTGATAAAAACAATCCAAGCCTCAATTTTTTGACAACTCACACAAAGAAATGACGAAACTATGCACACACTACTAAAATAAACTATTAATAACAATAACCAAATTTCAAGACAACAAAAATTCATTTTAAGATTAGGCCGTGACTTTTTACTATCAGTTTTGTAATTTGCTGTTTTTAACCCAGACTAACCGTGAAAGCTTTAAGTTTTCTAATCCTATAGCTAACAAGTCCAAGACTAATGGGCGTTTAGAAACAGCATGTTCAGCTCCAGATCCAATAGAAAACTGATTATTAAGCGTGAACACACCCAAATCTGCTACAAGAACGTGTTTTGATCTAGAGTTGCGAGGTATAACTATAATGGGTGCCTTCATGTGAAACTGTAACTTAACGCGCGAAGCTTTCTCGTACGCGTTTTGCACGTTTTGTTTGGCAGCCACAGCAGCTGCAGCACTTGCTTCAATCGCCCTGTCTTTGGCGGCTTGAAAGTTATTCACGAAACCCTACATAATATATAAATATACATGATATATAATGCAATGTCATAAAAACTAGAACCTCACAAGATTACCAGAAGTTCAGTAACGAATTTGTTGAGAAAAACGACTTGAATGCAACCGATCGAAACCATCAGACTCGTATCCACAGCATCAACATTCAAGTAAGCAGAACCGCTAGTGGCATTATTGTAATTCACTATTTTTGCTTTAAAAGCGTCACTTCCGACAATAGACAGAATCTAGTAGAACATAAATTAATGTTGTCAGAAAATACTGTTTTCAGAACTGCATCAAACTCAAATTCTAAAACTAACGTTAGAATAAACAGCATCCTGGCTAGGATCATGAACGATTATGTTTCTGAGACTCGTTCCGACAGTTGTTTTTGATTTCTGAACCGTGACGCCTGCTTCTAAACCTTCAATACTGATGTCTGTGATTTCGCACTTCGAATTAGAAATGACAACCGAAAACGTGTCTAAAGCAGCATCGATCTGGATGTCGATTTCATCTTCAGGAGGTTTCTTCACTCTTTGCTTCTGGGCTAAAAAAATGAAAAAGTAAACAATAAGTACAACATCTTATTATTCCTTGTTATTAATAAAATGTGAACAAACCAGAAACTTCCTTTGCAAAGTCCATAAAACTCGAAGTGGATCGAGTGCTGCTTCGTCTTAGTTTTTTAAGCGCTTGTGGATCTTCCGGTTTTAGCCTCTTTTGCGTCACTTCAAGTTTCTTTTGAAGATCTTCCGCAAATGTCATCAGATCCAGAATAGCTTCCTGATGAAGAACAATGCTAAGTCTGGAAAAGCGAACTTTCAACAGCTGATGAATCGAGTGATACGTTGATATAAAATCGGGACCCTTTGCATCAGCCTATGAATATAAAAAACGTTGAACAATAACGGGAAAAAAACAGAACGTGACGAACAACTGACGCTCAAGTAAGACATAGTAAAGAGTTTCTCATCTGATCCCTCAGTCATCGGAGTTCTAACAATGTACAAAGGACCTCCTTTAACATCTTAAAATATGAACAACATTTCTTAAAACACTATCAAAGACGACTATAAGCAAAAGCTAATACTTTGAAAATGGTTGTGCTGTAGAGTCATTCCACCGATGTAGACATCAGCTACCATATCGTAACTGCGCTGTTTAAAACTGAGACCCAGTTGCAAGATGGCAAACGAAAGTAACTCGTCATCTGAACCTGCTTTCTGCTGCACAATCGTTACTCCCATCTATAAAGCAAATGCTCAAAAAATTAAATGAGTAACAGCGTCACTAGAACTCTGAATACTAGAGTTCCAGTTTGAGGACTTTTTGTATAAAAACTAAAAAAAAAAATAGGCCTAATAATAATAACGAAAATTATTATTTGCATAAAATGCATAATGACAGTTTCAATCCTTTTCTATGTATACTATGATATCTTTTGAATGCTTATGTAAAAATAATAATCAATTTAATTCAAAATACAAATGCATAATTTTTAGAAATTTGTATAATTTCTTTGGTCAGAAAAAATCATAGTATGAACTTTTTAAAAACCAAACGTTTTGATTTTGCATTTTCTGTTCTTGCTTCTGATAATAATCATTGTGTTTTATTTTCATAAAATAAAACATTTTTTTTTTTGCAGATTTTTCCCTTTGAGGTTTATTTTTATCATAAAAAGCATACTTTCTGAAAAAATTTGCACATTTCCAAATTTTTATGTGCATAAACGTTTTGCAACCATAATATGGTAATATTTAAAAATATGTACATTATTAATACCCTTAAGTAAGTAACTTAATCTTATTGCTTTCTAAAACTCTTTAAGTTTATATTTTCTTCTTAAAGTAATTTCTGAAACGAGTCTTTTGAAAGTTGCAAAGTTTTGCAAAAAGCTGCTTAGAATTAAAAACAATCTTCTGAGTATTCAGACGGATCAAAAAGCCATAAAACATTCTGAAACTAAATTTCACCTCGCCGATTTCAAACGACAACTCGAGATTGGTGACTTGAACAATAGCTGTCGATTCAGTATCGTCTCCTTTCACATCACCATCGACTACCACATCCGCCTTTGTTAAATTCTTTAATGCTTTAGCATCAGAAAATCCCTTGTCTACAACAACAGTTATTCTTTCCTAAAACGCGCCAAAAACGAAATAATTGTCTAAATAAGCCAATTGAAATTTTTAACAAATCAGTCGAAAAGAATATAATACATCAATTTGCATCTCCTGTGTGTCTACGGGTGCGTCTCCTTGTGGCGTCGGAATACTAAGTCCAATGGTTGCAAGTTGAAGAAGTTTAACATCCGAAACGATGATGTTGAATGAAGGCAATGAACCCTTAATCTTCATTCTAGAAGAAACAAACAAATCGATTAGTGATCAGAAAATTATGCCAAAAGAATTAAATGATTTACTTTGGAAGACGAGGGTCATCCATGAAAAGACACTTTTGTAGCTCGACATTAACATTCGTAGGCTTCAGAAGATGTAACGGAGTTTCTTCTTGGTTTCGAGCTTCCTGCCAATTATCACCTTAAAAACCCACAATTTGTTAATTCAGATAACTGTATACAGTGCAAGTATGTAGACGTTGTACTTGAACTGGCTAAAATGACTTGCATCCTAACTAGTTTCACCATGAACTTGTCATACGATTGGTCAAACATTTCCTTTAACCTCTCGGTCTAAACACAAAAATAACAACAAAATTAAGTTTCGGAAGAAGATATGTGATTTTTGAACGCAATGTAAACTGAAAATAAGAAAACGTTTTTGTGAAGCAATGTATCAGGTTGGAAAAAATCATGATTTTTATTATAAAAAATATATTTAGCTTTACTTTTGACAGCTCAAGCTAGTAATAAATAATTTTCTAGCTGATAACATACTAACAAATAATAAATAATTATCAATTTTTCTTAATTTTTTTTTTAATTTTAAAAATCTAATGTTTTTAATTTTTAATAAAAAAAATCATTTGATTAAAATCAATCCACCCTGCATCGTATAAAAAGTTTTCCTAGATTCATTTGAAATTACAGTGAAAACGGATAACACGAAATATATTTTTGGTACCGTCCCGCAGTATAGGATTTGTCGTATATTTTAATTCGTTTAAGATGAGACGGATAAAATGAAAATATCAGCATAAAGAAATTGTTCAGTCCCATGAATAAAAATCTATGTTAAATCCTTGTTAAAAAAAAAACTTAATTCAGAGCCTGGGTTATTCAAATTCGCTTTTTTCTTTTTGCATACTGCTAACACGAATGAATAAACAAGACATTTTATATGTAAAATATGCTATCCAAATCCAAACTAATTCATATTTATAAAAAAAAAGTTCACAAAGGCAAGATGTAAGTTTTAAAAACTAAAAAACGAATCACATTATTTGTTTTATATGTATTTGCATTGTAGTATCATAGATATACAGTATTATAAAATACGTTTTTAAAATTTCTTTTATGACGAAATTTGGTTAATACGGAAAAATATTCGGTCCTTTCAATTTTGTGTTAACCGTGTTATTTAAACAAAAGTTCAAAAATAACTTTTGTAATAGTATATTTAACAAAAAAAAAGTTTGCCATAAACTGTCACCTCAGTACTTCCTTCTTTAACAAGCTTCTGAAGATTTGGAGAGCTAGGATCTTTGGTGATGCTAAACATCTGTAAGCACCCGAGGTCAGCAACGAGAACTAGGCCATTGCTATGAGAGAAAACCGTTCAAACCCTTGTATGAAACGAAATTTTTCAAATTCTACTCTGTCCAGATTACCTGTCGTAGTTTCCATTCTCGGGAATGAGAATGTACGAAGCGTTTAAATTCACGTTTAAGTCAAGAACTTTGTGCTCGGTGATGGCATGTTGAAGTCCAGTCGCCGACAGTTCCTTGAAGTCCTGTAAAGTGGATCTCGCAGCTTCTTGTAACCTTTAACAGAAACTCTCAATAACAAATTAAGAAAAAACGGAATTATCCCAAATGTTACAAACAAACCCAGTCAAAGCAACTGATTCCGGAGGTTTGAAAACATCTGCAAGACGATTAATGGATTCCTGAAAGTACAAAACGACTATAGAAGACATTTTTCTGAGAAAAGAGAATACCAACAGCATGATAGATGATCTCCAATGGTTGGGCAGTAACATAAACCCTTTGATCACAAGAACGGTCGATCGGATTAGTTTCAACAAGAATGTCGAGCAAAGCGTTATGTTTTCCGTGAGACTGCGTAAGTGAACGGATTATAGTCGGAGCAACGCCGTTTTTCTTTAGACCATAAGCTTTGAAACCACCAACAGTGGACAAAAGCCTAAACAACAAAACAATAATGTGATTTATGCTCAGTATTTTTATTATAGGCATACAATGAAAAATATGAAAACCCTAGACAACAATAAAAGGAATAACTAGTTTCACCATAATGATATCTTTACAAGTTGTCTAATTTTGTTTTTTGTTTTTTCAATAAAATAGCATTAAAAATAACGTGAAACTTGGCCTTTTTCAAACTTTTATTAAAAAGTATTAAAACTTATTTAAAAAAGTTATTAAATTATTTATTTAAAATACCTTTCTTGTAATTGTTTTCAAAATGCAAAAAAGCGGAAGTTTCCGTTCACTTACAAGCATAATAAATATACTTAAATTTAAGTTCATGAGAAACTCACTTTATAGCTTGAGCAGAAGGCCTCATTTCAAATTTCACTCTAACGTCATCAAGCCCAAAAGTAATTACTTCCTGATCTCTGTAAATAACAATAAATATCAGAAGCAATTTAAGAAACAAACGTCTCGCCAGTTTGGAATCATCATTTACTTTGATTCATTATTGTCTTTGACCGAAACAGTGAGATGTTGAAGTCGGAAACTCATCTCGTTCTCAACAAACTGCAGAACAAAAAGGCCATTTCATAAAATGCTCACTTAAATTTAACTTTTCAATTTAAAAAAAAATCACAGTGATTGGATATTCAGTTGGAGCTGCAGTCTCTTGATAACCAATGGCAGAGTAAAGTTTGGATTTTTCATCAGAAGTCATCGCCTTCTCAAACTGACTCACTGAACATTAATTAAAACAAAAACATGAGAAAACAAATAGCAACAAAACAACAAAAGTTCTATAAAAAATTACCTATTCCCGCGTCGTCTTCTTTCTTCGGTTTGCCCCACGAAAACCAAGAACTGATCCAGCCAGACTCTTCCTTTTCTTTTATTCCCAGGCGAGCATACTGAAAAGTACAATCTTAATTAGCATATAACCGATGCTGTAAAGTATACAGAATCCATAATCACTTCGACTTCAGCCTGTTTACGAGCCATAGTGATGTTGAACACGTCAAGCTCTTCTTCCAATTCCTAAGTTCAAAACAATTACAACAATCGATCGTTAACGTAATTAAGTCAATGTGCAGAAGAAAAAACATGAAAACAATTTTTTTAAAAACAGATTAAAAATATACACAAAAGTGCATAAATAATTTTCATGGTAGAAACTTTGAAACCATCTTTCAGCGTAAAAACGTTAAACATATGGTATTTTTTATGCTGAAATGAAAGTTTAGTCTCAAATTTAGTATCGTAAAAATTATTTCTTTATTTAATCTTTTAGATTCCAGTAAATCTTGGAATTCTTTAAAAATTGCTGTAGAAAAATTGTTTTCAAGGTTTTTCTACAGCACAAAAATAAAAAATTTCTTTCATAAAATTTAAAACAAAAATAGGAAACCTCAATCTTCTTTTTGACGTCTTCGGACAGTTTTTTATTTAACAATTTCTCTCGATACAGGTCTTTGTATTTGCGGCATGCAATTCTGTGATGAACCATGTGTTGCCAAGACCAATTGATCTTCCGACGACCGACACCGTCCTCGACGACGCATTTGTAAGCAAAATGCCACCTGAAAATAATAAATATTTAAATAACATTTTTGTTTTAGTCTATCAAGTACATGACTACACTCCAAAAATTGAAATATTAATTGTACCATTCTTTTGCGTGTCCTTTGATCGGCACCCTCGGACGATATTTACGATGCAGAGATGCAGCCGCGATCCTTTCCAAAGCTTGTAGTAATTCCATGACGTCTTGATACTGATACAAAACAAAAAATTTATTAACGAAATGTCTCGAAACAACTAGAAACATAAGAAATAACTTACCTGTAACCTGCTAAGAGACAGAGTGATATCTTCCATATCAACGGCGAGGCGAACTTTTGCTTCCGTATAGTCCGTCCCATCAGATTCGGGTTTGGGATTAAGCCGAAGATGAGCAGAAGAATTGATCGGACCGAGAACTGCAACCAAAACGGGAAAAAATTAGAAGGATTGCAACGTTATGACCAGGATTAGAAAAACAAAGTAAGCTTTTATCAGCCATTCTTATTTTTTATCAAATATTAGATCATTCTTAAGTCTAAAAAATTAATAAACTACATGATTAAAATTATAAATTATGCAAATATAATTAAAAATGTTGGCAATAGATTCAAAATCAATCGAAGTGACTCTTAAATAATACTGAAATTGCTTTACAAAAAAAAGTTTTAAGAAATATTTATTTTAAATATTCTATGATTTATGTCATAACCGTGGGTTTCTATCTCCACCAAGGCCAAAAGTATGAATAAAATGCACGAAACGAATAATGACGGTTCCAATCCCTTTTGATAACATATGTGTGCCATTCACGCAATAATAATCAGTTTAATAAAAAAGTAAAGAAAAAAAAATACATGAATTGCTTACATAGCATCATCATATCATATTTAAAAATTTGAATAAATTTGCATAATTTCACTCCTTTCTTAAAAAAACACTTCTTCAGTCAGGAATCATTTCTATAAAAGGGTAACTTAAACCAAATTTTGATTTTGCATAAAACCAAAAATCTTGCTCCATATGTTGGGCTTTTTATTATTTTAATAAAATGCATATTTCTAAAAACAATTTGCAATTTTTTAACTTTTATTTGTATAAAAGTTTTGGACTTATTCATCACTCGGGCTCTTAATTTTATGCATTATAAAGCAAATGTTTCTCAATTTGTGGAACAAGAGCCAATTGCAAAGTAATCATCGTCATCATTAGAGCAACTGCAATTATACTTTTACTAAAAAAAAAACGTAATTGTTGATGGATCCAAACGGGATTGTTACTTCACAATTGATACTGCATACAAATCCGAGCCCTACTCATCACTTTACTCACCGTACGAAACGCCATCTGGCCGAAACCTTGACGTAGCGATGTCTTTCTGAAACGCTGCCTGACAGTCGGCCGGTGCCAACTTACTATATAAGGTGCAATTACTGTTCCAATACAAAGAAAGACTGTCCAATGTTATTAACTACAAAACAAAATAAAAGACAATCGAATTAGTAGATCTCGTCGGTCAAAACTGTAAAGGTAAGAAAAACCTTAAAGATAAACTTTCCGGTGTCCTGTCCACTACCGAGGTTCCACTTTTCATCGGTAGTATCAAACGAAAGATCGTGTAGAGTGACTCCGAAGGCGTAAGGACGAGAAGGATTCGTGAAAGTATCTTCATAACGGACGTGAATGTCGACCACTTTCACCTGAAGGTTCTTGATAATTTGAGCAACCAATTTTTCCGTGAACGTATCTTCGGTAGCACTTTTCTTATCTTGAAAACAATAGACAAAATAAATAAATAAAGACGTCACACAAAGAGAAGATTCTACTAAAGTGTTGCTCCTTCATGTACCTAACTTCTCCTGTTCTTTCAATTTTGCAGCTTCGATCCGTTCCAACTCTTTCTTCTTCGCTTCACTCTTTGCCTTCTCCTCCTTCTCGGCATTATAGACGACGCCTAAAATGAATTCGGATCCGTGAGTTTGCCTATAGATACCGTATTCTATATTGAGATACAAAACCTGAATTTGGAACGGCCAGAAGGTCCATGCATTCTATCTTGGCGACAACCGGAGCTGTATAAAGGTTCTTCCATGGTATCTTCAGAGTTAACTTCCCTGTTTCCAGAAAAAGTAAATAAATTCGATTGTCACTTTCAACAAGGATTTATTTCAAAATTAGAATTTACCAAGACGACCGGCCACCGTCCGAATCGGAAGATCCAAGTCACTCAGTGCATTTTCCTTTAGTAGAAGATTCTGTAAAACTACATCGCCTGCGAATTAGCAAACAAGAAATTCGAATTATTCAATCAAAAAGGTCAAATCAAACTCATTAAGTTAGTTGACATTTTTCTTGTCTAAATTCAATTACAGTTGTACGAAATGAAAGAAACCAGAATAATTTTCTGAGGGAGCAGAGACCGAAAATACATTTCGTGTTATCCGAATTTTCATGTTATCCGTTTTCGTGTTAACCATTTTCACTTTATACCGCTTTACATACTTGACACGCTCACCAACATTTGGATAATGCGAAATATTATACAAGCGTAATTCTATTTTTCAGTGCGATTCTTTGAAATAGCATTAGTTGACGCGAAATTCGTTTAGGATGGGTTCGTAAACAAGTGATTTCGAACTCTTGATTATTAAGAGAAACTAAAATTGGTTTAAGAAACTAGAAGAGTAGCTCAATCTATTAAGAGTATTTTCATGTTGATATATTTTTCTAAACAAACATTTTATAAACAAAATTAAAAAGGCTTATTTTGAAATATATGAAAATTAAATAATTGAGCTGCACTTTTAGTTTCTAAAACACGGCTAAGTTTTTCTCTTTATTTTTTCCGAGGGTTGTTTAGACTTTAAAATCACGAAAAAAAATATTCTGGTCTCTTCCCTTTCTTGTTAAACGATTTCTACTGTATTTTTTTTAAAAATTATCATTTTTTGAAGAATGTATTTTTTTGTTGTTGGAAAATTGAGTTAATTTCAAATTAAATTCATGGTATTTTTCCCCCCACTATAGACATTTCACATCCTAATTTTTTTTTCCCAATACTTAATCTTTGAATTTAATTAATTCTAAGCCTATAATTTTATACTAAATTAAATTATATTAACGATCATTTTAAAAATGGTCTAAATTATCATTTACATGACAAAAATATCAAATTTCGACAAAAGCGCTTTTTAAAACATTATTTTTCTTCAGATAAACATTTGGAATTTGCTTTTTTTTTTCTTTCCTTTAAGCCTCATCAAGCTCCAATTTACGTGGGAATTTCAAGTAGCAATAATGAAATGCTATGAAAGCTAAACCGGGAAATAAAGGAGAGTTGAGTTTTCATCATTATCGGACCGCTTGCTTACTCCACACCAAAAATAATACACAGTGTGTTTTGTGTTTGTTTTCATATTTTTGTTTGCCTACAATAGAATTTTATCATACAGTGACTCACGATAAACTTATTAAACCTACAAAGACACACACACAGCATAATGCAAAAAAAAAAACATAAATAAATTTCATTAATATATATCTTTATTTGATTCCTTTTAAATTATTTTAAATTCATAATGAATATACAATCATAATTATCCTCTTGGCATATTTCTTGAATGATGTAATCGTCGTGTCTTCGCCCACACACACAAGTGACACAACGATTGGAATAGAAACACTACAACTTTTGACTAGACCGCAACCCCAAGTTTCTCCAAGCAATTGCTCTAGCTGGTGCCAAACGGACACAGATCAAGAGCAGCTGCTCACGTCTAAACGCAACCTACCCTCCGCCTCCATTTCTCTACTTTTAAACGTCGGCTTAATTAAAACGCCTCTCGAAATAGCAAAATGAAGAGAAACTTGAATGTGTTTTAGAAACTAGAAGGGTAAAAATCCCTTTCATGTTGATTTGTATTTTGAAAGATATCAATCATGAAATACCTTAAATTGATTCAGCTACCCTTCTAGTTTCTAGAAACACTTACTAACTAGTTTCTCTTTAATTTTATTTCTGAAAGACAAGAATAATCAGCGTTAAAAAAAATCAGCTGTTCATAAACCAGCTTAGTTGCAGAGCAAGCCAGCCATTAGGACACAGGCAAGTGTGCCCAGCACTAACTTTTCGTTTGCCACGCCCTTTTATGAGCGTCAGACCAAAAATCAACCAATTAGAAATTGAAAAGGGCGGGGCATGTGACGCCAGACCAAGTAACAACCCAATTCGAAATTGACGACGCTCATAAAAGGTCGGGGCAAACGAAAAGTTTAGTGCTGGGCACACTTGCCTGTCATTCGGACAGCTCGCTAATATTCGGCGTTTTTGATTGGTCAGTTTTAAAGAAGTAATTCTCCCAAAAACAAAAAACTTTGCCAGTCAATAGGACAGGCATTTTAGAAATCGGGGAGAACTTCAGTTGGCTCCGCCCTCTTTATGACGACCGGCAACTTCTAATTTGTTTGTTGTGGTGTGGTTCGAAGTTGAAAAGGGCTTAGCATGTGACGTCAGACTACATAACCAACCAATTAGAAGTTGCGTTCGTCATAAAAAAGGGGCGGAGCCAACTGAAGTTCTCCCCGATTTCTAAATGCCTGTGTCAATAGGTGGACGGTGGTGGATTGTCAACCCACGCATACATTCAAAGACGTGACAATCCTTGACATTTAACTTTTGAATTCGTTCAGAAATTAAATCCCATCATGAAATGCGAGGCACACAATCGTGTCCAACATTATAAACGACTAAAAGCAATTTTATTCACTTAAATCGTGGACATTCAGTTGTGGCCTTAATTTTCATGTTGGAAGGGAATTCGATAAGACATTTCTGGGTAAGAGAAACAAACACCAAGAAATTTATCTAAAATGTAGGTTGCGCCAAATATTGCAAAAGCCATAATTAGACATTCCATCATGAATGGACATTATGTCATGTATGGTGGTCCATACTTATCTCATGCATGTAAATTTTGAATTTGGTAGCAAAACAACTGCAATAAAAAAAACGCCCACAACAGAAAGAAGAAAAAGAAAAAACATAATCATAATTAGAAATTCTTTAAACCAAGGACAAATGCATTTCAGGAAAATATCTACAGGAACAAGAATTTAAACTACAATATAGTTAACCAACAAAAATTAACTTGCTCCTTTCTATTTTCAAACAGCTGGAACAACAACAGGTTGTTATGGAAGGAGAGTTGGGGGGTAAAGCCTCAAATACAGGAAATTCATTCAATAAGCAGCCGCTTAGCCTCTATGCAAGAGATTGTGCTGCATTTTAGCCTTATTTCGCACAACCTATTGTAGCTATAGAACTACACACTACCTTAGCATGGAGGCTAGCGATTCCTAATCGAAATAATACTCAAAATCTAACATTTAAACTTGTCAACTTGAGGAATTACTCTAAAGACATTGGTCAGTTGTGACCCATGTCCTCATGGGGGGCCCAGGACCCTCTGACGTAATGAAAAGGGGCTTTTAACGGTATTGAAGTGACATTGTAAGGAGAGTAATATGGTGAGAAATGCTAATCCAAGTGTCACTTTCTCTCAAATAATAAATGTCCCTCTGTATATTTTTAGTTTTACTTTTTGAGTTTTGACAATCAGTTCATAAATTAATATTGTGCTAAAACATGTAATTTTTAAATTATTAACTAAAACTTAACCTTTTTTGCGTCGACAGTTTGAAACATGACATGAAATGAACAAAACACTGTGTCAATCGTTATTAATTATTATGAATTATTATTATTACCGCCCCAGATGCCGATCTTCAGTTGAGACCGATCCAAGTTCTCGACGTAATCGCCGAGGAATCGGTTTAGAACATCGGCAACAATCGATTCGAAAACCATCTTCACAACACTTTAACCAACTTAGAACACGAAAAAAACAACTAAAACTTCACTTATTCATGTCCATGTGACCTGAAAAAAAAGTGAAAATCACACGAAAACTGAATTTAAAAAATCTGAAATGAGAACGAAAGGTGATCGTGCGGACTTCTATTGTGGTCTGTGTGCGGGGAAAAAACCGTCTGGCAGCGGCATGAAGAGAGCGCAGACGAGGTCATTTCAGCATAATTAAAAACGGACGGAGCAAACACATTATACATTGAATAACATACATGTAATAATTAATCTAAAACCTCCGAGTGAACGGATACGTTTCCAAGGGCATAAACCGGAAACGGATGTAAATTTTAGTTTAATAATGATGTCGTACTAATAAAGAAATGTCCCTACAAATAGAGATCAACTATTTTATAGGCTATAAATTATTAATTATTACAATACAAATAAAAACCTAAATAAAAGTATTTATAATGGTTTTATTTAATAGAAAACATTTTCAAAAAAGTGATTTTATAAATGAAAGCAATAAATCTCTGTTTAGAGATTGTTGATAAATATATAGGGATAAATTTTATCAATGAAGATATCAACTGGTTAACCGGAAGCACATGTCTGTTCGTTGATGGCTGACGAAAAATAATTGTATCTTGCATCGTAATAACGTATTTCTGTCATTTACAGGTATGTTAATTGTTAAACAACTTAAATGTACCAAAGAAACAAGCAAAACGTAAAAGATACCCTGTAAATACCTGTGATTCATTAAAAAAATGGCGCCAAAACTATAAATTCGCGCGGGAAATTCAGAATGACCCGAAATAACCTTAGACCATTAACCAGGGGTATCTTAAGAAATAGCTTTCTAAGCTTCGTTGCCTTTTAACTTTGGTTTTATTTCATTTTAGATTTTAATAGAAACTATGGCCACATCTACAACTATAAGATATGTTTCGTTTGCACTTCCGCTTTTACTTCGTGTGTCCAAAAATGGATTAATTCGTCTCGGATCGCATCAGAAACGAATTCTGAGTCACAATTACCCAATTCTAAGCTCGTATTATATGTCTCCTTTCTCTACACAAACCAACACCATGTTTATTCAAACGCAAGAAACACCAAATCCGAACAGTATGAAGTTTGTACCTGGATGTCCTGTCCTAGAATCGGGTACAATCGATTTTCCTAGTCCTAAAGAGGCTCACAGGTCGCCTCTTGCCAAATTACTCTTCAGAATCGAAGGTGTCAAGGCGGTCTTCTTCGGCTCAGACTTCATAACTATCACGAAATTTGATGACGAAGCTGTGGAATGGAAAGTAATGAAACCGGACATCTACGCGACTATTATGGACTTCTTTAACACGGGGTTACCTGTAGTGGTTGCGGACGAAAGACCGGCGGAAATAGACGAGGACGAAGACGAGACTGTTCAGATGATCAAAGAGCTGCTAGACACGAGGATCCGTCCGACAGTTCAAGAGGACGGAGGAGACATCATCTTTATGGGCTTTGAAGAAGGAGTCGTTAAACTGAAAATGCAGGGATCTTGTACCGGATGTCCGAGTTCAGTTGTAACCCTCAAGAATGGAGTTCAAAACATGCTTCAGTTCTACATCCCTGAAGTGATGGGGGTCATGGAAGTTGAAGATGAATTGGATGGACTCGCAAAGAAAGAATTTGAAGCATTTGAACATAAACTGAAATTGAATGATAAAAATAAGAAATCAGATAAATAAAAAACATACTTAAACCTTGTATAGAACAATTACATTTGTTTAACATTAAACTGTAGACATGTTTTCATTTTTTGCAAATAAAAGCTTTTGTTTTTAATCTCATCTGCAGAAAAAGTAAAATTTGGTTTCATCACTGCATTTTTGGTTACAAAATGTCAGTTTCGTCGAGATTTTATTTCTAATATAATTAAGATTACAATTGCTTCGTTACAATCACAAATTTCCACTGTGTGTGTTACTTTAAAAAGTTATTTATAAATTTTAATTTACAAATAAAAATTTAAAAAATGATAGTTTGCAACATTTTGGCCACATACTAAAATTAAAAAGCTTTTTTGGGTTACTTTTAAACTCCTGGTATCGGTTGCAATTGTTAAATGATAATAAATTGAGAAAAGGATTTGAGGTTAGAATGGTATGAAACACTGTTGGAAAGACATTGTTTTAAAGAAAGTAATGAAATTACTTTTGTTTTTTAATCTATTCTCGTTCTCAAACTAGTCATAAGTAACATTAATTATTCCGGAATTTTTGTCAGACTGGCGTTGCTTTTTTTAATGTTTTTGCAATTCATGATGTTATAATCTCTATGATTGGAAAGTAATTCAAAATGCTTTGGGAAAATGAGTAATTTAAAATTATTTTTTTTTTACAATTTAGTAATTGTATTTAGTTTTCACTGATTTAATAAAATAATTGTAATTAATTACTTTGAACAGAAATAAAGTATATAATATTCTAAGCAAGTTAGTCTGAAATTTGTAATATGCTCTCATTACGTTCATGTAGCTAATGCACCGCATACAGCATTACAGAAAAAATAACGTCAAAGCCGGCGCCTTCCACCACAATGCAACATGGTACATCACGGTGGTTGACGTCATTTTTCTGTAATGCTGTATGTGATATATACGTACGTGAATTAAAACATTTAAATCTTAAAATCTATTTAATAAAAAAATATTCTTTATTTTTATTGGTACAATAATTTGATACACTTTTTAAAAACGGTACAAACAGTTTTGTAAAACAAAAAGTTTCTTTTGAATTTTTCCTTAATAGCCAATATATTGACATAAACATAAATACATAACCAGAATAAATGTATCAATTCCAATATAATATTCGAAAAACTAAACCAACACAATAATTTGAATTAAGTTGTGTTTTTTTTATCGTTGAAAAACCTGCTTATGATAAAAAAATAATAAATCGTATTCGCTCGTATCAAGATATAAGTTCACGATTAAATACAAAAAAAAAAAATACAATCACACGCATGATTGTAAAAATATAAAGGCACCGTTTCAGTTTTATGCTTTTGTTAAAACATCAAAACAACAACAAAATACAATGTAAAAGATACAAAATTTGGAACTTGAGTCATATTGAGCAATCAAGCACAATTATATTTTTCTCACTCTTCTGTTCCTTCTTGCTTCACAGCCATAAATAATTTTTGAATCGCATCCGTAAATTGACCTGCACAACAAAAAATAAATTTTCATTACCAAAGTACCGACAATGTGAAGACTTTGACTTGCCAACAACTCGACGGAACGATTTTGGCTTTTCATTCCAATACACAAAGAGAAAGTAAGCTGGAATTCCTGTTAAAATGATGACAATACCCATTCCCACTTCATAGGGGCTGGCATACAGAGGTAAGCACAAAAGAAATACACAAATCAGCAAGAACGTAACTGGAAAAAACAAAGAAACCTACAAAAAAAAATTAATATGTAAAAATAAAATCAATGATTTTCTTTCTCAGTTTTGAATAAAATCTGACTTTGATTGGCCTTTTCAGTTTAGGTTGTTTCCATCTCAAAAATAACAGTCCTGCAACAGACAATGCGATGAAGAACGACTCCACGAAGCTGCTGTAATTGATGAGAGCGTAAATATCGCTCGTCACCAACATCATAAGTGACAAAACGCCCTGTAAATATTATCTCATTAGAGATCTTAGGATGTTCACAGACGTCTGACTTTTAGTGGTTGTGTTCTACGGCAAAAAGTGATCGCAAACGACGACCGGTGCCTGTGGTTGACAATGTATTTCTATAAAAAGTGTCCATTACACACGAGCGGCTTCTCAACCACTGATAGATTGCAGTCGCCAAACGGTGGACGATCCCCGCCATTGACGACAGCGTTTCTTGTTTTCACATGGACGGTCGGACCATGTCAACCATCTATCGCGCTTCTACGTCGGAGCAACAATAATTCATTTTGCCTGAATGGCTGCCGAGGCCATTCCTGTGGTCTACTACGACCACCTTTTGTAGTTCACACAACTACACTAGGACCACTTTCCAACTATTGACAATTGACTCGAGTAGTTGGTTTCGACAACAAACTGACCCCCTTTTGCAGTCCATTTCAACCACTAAAAGTCGCTCGTCTGTGAACGCCCTTAGATTAAATCTTCTAAATCAAATGCAAGACGTACCAAAAATACTAAGGATGGAATCGGAGTAAAAGTGTGAATGTTGATCATCGCAAGCGAGCTCGGAAGCTGTCCTTGCCGCGCTCCCACAAAACATATCCTACAAAAACGGTTGTACTCATCTTAATTTATATTCATCAGAAACGCTGATAGTTTCTTCTAACCTAGATGATGTAAAAATATGAACGCTTAGACCACCGAGCGTTGAACCAGCTACACAAACAGGTATGATCCATCTTAAATAATACGGCAATTTATCTGCAAATGTCTAAAAAAAACACCACATGGTTATAATTACAACGAACGAGTTTTAGAACAATATTTGTTCACTTCATTAAAATCTGACCACTGCTACTGCACTAGATGATAACATCTCATAAGGTGAAAGCAGAACGAAATAACCGACATTAGCCAAAACGTAGATACAAGTGATAATCGGCATCGATATCCATATTGCTCTCGGTAGATTTCTAAATTAAAGAAACAATCGTTCATGGATAAAGAGAAGATTTTTATAATTAATTTTAAAAAAAAAGTGCTCACACGTATGGATTTTTCATTTCTTCTGTCACAAAATTCAAATAATTCCTTTATAAAGCAAAAGATAATCTCCATTAGTTTTAAAGGGTTTGAAAGTGGCTTCATAGATATTCACTTTGCTTCCCCCCCCCCCGGTATGGCACCCCTGAAGTGGCTAATGCTATGTTCCATAGACGTTTTTATAAAATTTGGACGCGAACGTTTTTTTTAAACATTACAAAAAAATTCAAATTGCTTTCAAAACTAGAATAGTATAGAAAATTACGTTAAATGTATAGTTTGAAAATGACGCCGTTTTAAGGTTTTTCCATTGACATTTCATGAAAAACCATTTTCGACTTTTTCAAACTGTCACAAGAAGTTTATTTTTAAAGATTTCATTATGAAAAAACTTAACATTATTAACAATTTTTTCAGTTTAGAAAACACTGAATTGCTTGCAAAATGCTCAAAACCGCGGGTGGGCGAAGAGACTATTATAGAACATAATAGCCACTCAGGCGCGCCATCCGGAGAATGCGCTCCAAAAGTATAAGTGGCAGAAGACACTTGCATTTCGTATTAACATAAAACAACAACTCGAAACGTTTTTTTGTTACGAGAACATGTCACATAGCCATAACTAAAGTGGGTTTTACTGGTCCTCCAACCCAGGGCCTTTCTTCAAAAGGGTCCAAATGACAGTGTACAATACTAATACAAAAATTACGAATTTATGGAATTTCTTTAATATTTTCTAATTAATGAATTATTTTAAGATGTAAGATTAATCTTCTAAACCATTTTTTGTATAACATAATTTTACAGTTATTAAAAGTTAAAATTTTTGGAACAATCCTTACAAATGGCACCAATCAAAAAGCCAATTGAATTTTGTAGAATATGGGCTTCCATAGACTAAACCAAATTCTAGATTTTGGTGTTATTTTTGGTGTGTTTTTCATTTAACACACAACTTTTACTTGAATTATCCTTTGTAAATATGTGACAAAAACGTTTTTGAGATTTTTTTTTAATAGCGCAATGTTTATTAATTTATTTGCTTATCAAGTTATTAATCACCATCCAGTGTAAGAAAATATCCCTGAGTAAAAAGCGAGTGCGATGCGTCCAGGATCTGTAACACTGCCATGGAAAGGATCTTCGAAATGTTCTGACCTTCCTAGAATAGAACAACAGATACTGCAAACACTTGTATTGCGGGAGGTTTTTCTGCACTTGTGGGCAAAGCCTAAAAGGCCGTTCATCATATGTCAAAATGGCCCAATTATGGATTATTTTCAAAAAAGTCTTCTAACTGCCATTCCATTTATACATTCTAGCGAGCAGCACAAGCCATCAAAATTAACAGCAATAATGGTTTCTTTAGATGGCAGTATAATTTTTTTTTTGGGTCAGAAAATACAGCCATTAAGAAACCTTAGTTCTCAGTCTCGAATTTGAACCCTAATGAAACAGGAAGATAATAAAAATGTCATATGACAGTGAAATATCACATCTTTTTCTAGTGGTCATCAATTAGGATGTTAGTCATAAAATAATAGGGCACAAGCAGTGACATCATAAGGTGTGACTGTTATAATTTTATGATTTTCTTCTTCTGTTTATTTTTTCTCTCTTTTTTTCTGTGTTGAACGCAGTTCTGAGGGTTAAAGAGTTGAAGCTTGAGTTTCTTTTTATTGAATTTGGGCCTAATTTTCATAAGCCAATTGAAAGTTCTCAGTTTACCCTCTCTGCCACTCACATATGTTACTAATATAGTAATTAATATGTGGCTTGACGATGGCTAAAAAGTAATCTTACATTAAAAACAGGGTTACACATTTGTAATATGTTTGTTTTGCCATTTGGCTACCACCCGTGATGCTGCAACAAGTTGTTTATTATCATAAACAGATGATGATTTCTGTTTGTATTGTTCTATTTATATCATCATAAAGAAGAGTGTTTTGAGTGGCTGAGTGTTGCTGCTCCTCCTCAATAGTCCCTCTCACAAGATTACTGTTTGTAACTTCCGCTCATAATACATGTTTTTAATGCAATATCTTTCATCCTTTTGCAACCCTTAAAAATGAAAAAGTTAATTGATAAGATCAATTTTTTAAGATAACTTTTTCTTTTTAACAAAAAAGCAGTCATTTGTCAATTATAGTATTTGTAAAGCTTATTTAAAAAGCTGAAGTTGTAACTAAAAGAAATTTCTGTATTGCATAATAGGAAAACGTGTTCTGCTGCTTTAATTTACAGTGTGTTCTATCTTAACGTGGTTGAATAGATATTCATTTTGCTTTTGTCCCCCTGCAGTGTCAAAATTTGGACGCAAAAACGTCAGGCAATTATTTTTTATAAACAACATTATGAAAAAATTCAAATTGTTTTCAAAACTAGAATGGTAAAAGATTATGCAAAAAGTTAATTTCGCCTTTTTCAAACCGTCATAAAAAGTTCATTTTTAAAATTATCATCAGGAAAATTATCACCAACTATTCTAGTTTCTAAAACACTTACAATTTTTTTTCTCGTAATGTTTCTCTTGAAAAACGTTCGCTTAAAAAAATAAATTTTCTCAAAATCGCGGGTGGAGGGGGAAGAGACTTCCTATAGGACAAAAACTAAATAAAATATCTACTCAGCCATCTTAAACGATTTCATCTCGAACGATTCCAACAATGATGAGGGTTAGATGTAGCGGCTAGAAATGCTTCTAATTAATATGCCGGCAGTGGAGTATAATAATTCGGTCTCTGATACGCTCAGTCCTCATCGGTTCCCTCTACAGTATGAGGATATATAAAAAGCCATTTCTTCTCCTTGGTAGCCATTTGTTTAGTTAACTGTTGGTGTAGGATATTAATTGGGGCTTTCAACCTGAAGTGCTGGCACACACACACACTATTCTAATCCCTAAAAGCTAGCCTCCACCTCCAACTTTCATCATCGCCTGAGATAAAATCCTCCCAAATGGAATCGTTTGAGACGGGCACAGCAGAGTTTACTAGACAAAATTCGCTGTTTTGACACTCTTCTCAACCCAAGCCCACATCACCGCCATCATGACAGCATTTCTTAATTTAATAATGTTTATCAGCCTCTTCCTCATTGTTGCTCCAGACAACAGAAAGGGAGAAAATTTGCTTCTTTTGTTTGAAAATGAACCCGAAACACAACATGAAATAATACAATCATCAGCATGTTACCCATTCCAAGGAATATGGCTCCGGTGAATATGATAAAAAGCAATGCGATGATTTTGAAGAACATGAAACCATCCTGAAGTTTGGTCGTCCATTTCACATTGTAACAGTTGAGGAACGTCAACAAACCTAGTGCAAAAGAAACAAGAAATTAAAAAAAAAATCCACATGCTTAATTTAAATAATAAATTAATTTAAAAAATAATTTCTCCCCTAAGTATTGAAATTTTTAAATTAAATTTTTTATTTTAAAGTTAATACTGAAGCTGAATCAAATACTATTGAATTTTATAGCTAAAATTTTTTTTTTAAAAAACCAATAAAAGAAAAACATGAAAATTAAAGAGAAATTTAAGCAGCCTTATACACTACATAAGCCTAAATTTGTTTTAAAAAAAACTTTTGGCACTTGAACTTCAATTTGAACCCTCTGAGCAGGTTTCTAATACAGTATAGAAAAAAACCTATACAAAGGTACTTCGTAAAAAAAGACTTTTCAATCATGAAACTGCTCAGAGAGTTAAAAAAATTGAAGTTCTCGTTGACCGAATTTCTTTCTTGAATTTGGGCCTTAACAAGGTTAGCAGTGATGTTGAAAAGACGCTCTTGTATCATTTTATAATTGTATCATCAGACTCATCACTAACGCATAAAATTGCACAAAACGCATAATGTCAGTTCTAAACCATTTTGGGTCTACTTTGATAAGACATGACTTAAATTTGTTTGCAATAATACCATAGATGTAAAAAATATTAAGTTCAATCCAAAATCCACAAATTTCATAATTTTTGTAAATATGCAAAAAATCACATAATTTTGCTTATTTCTTAAAAACACTTTGTTGGTCAGAAAGAAAAAAAAATAGACAAAGGGATTTCTTAAACGAAATCGTTATGATTTTGAATTTTTTATTTGCATAAAATAAAATAAACAATTTTCTTGCACATTTTGTATCTTTTTAAATTATTTTTTATTTGCATAAAAAGCATAATTTCTAAAAAGCAATTGGCACATTATTGAATTTGTATCTGCTTAAATTTCGGCGTTAGTCATTATCAAAATATAATATTATAAAATAAGTGTTTAAGTAACAAGCACAACGACAAGGATCAGTGTAACTTAATACCTTATTTGTGTTGCTGTTAAAACACTTCTTTTTTTAATGATGATAACAAAATTTTAATGTCCAATATCATTTGATGCGATTTTTTACGACTGTTTTAAATTCTCAGCCTCTTACGTCTTTCATATAAAATTTTTATTGTCAATTTATACTTTTTATTTAATCAGTAGAAATTAGGAATTCTATCAATTCACTAGATTTACAGTGGAAATTCGGTTTAACATGAAAACGGATAAAACGAAAAATCTGATAACATGAAATATATGTTTCGTACACAGTCCCTTAGAATAGTAAAAAAAAAACATCTTTCTTTTTAACAAGAAAAAATATTTAGGTCACCTTCCCACTTCAAATTAAACGGTTTCCACTGTAATATTAAAATTTGCATACTTATTAATTAATAAATACTAATTAGTCTTCACATCTAATTTGTCAAATTTGTGTGCAATATTATTCTAAACTATTTAAATTTTAAATGAAGAAAACAGTTTAACACGAAATAAAAGTAATCTAAATATTTTTTTTTATGTTAAACGAATTTTGTGTTAAAAAAAATAATTTTATGTTATTTACGCCAAACTGAATTTACAGTTTTTTTTTCATTTTTTGTTAAAAAATATATTTCACGTAAAACAAGTTTCACTGTAATTTTTGTACTAAACGAATTTCGTGTTAAAAGAATTTTAGGCTATTCTAAAAAACCGAACCAAAATATATTCCGCGTTATCCGATTTTTAAGTTATAAGGTTTTCGTTGTATTAAAAAAAAATATTAAAATGCTTAATTAAATTCAAAAAATTAATTTTAAAAATATTTTTAACCCATCGTTTAAGGGTTAAAAATATTTTTAGAATTAATTAATTAGTTGATCTTACATATGATGGCGGCTGCCAAGAGTCTGACTGCGTTGTCTGGAGGAACACAGTGAGAATAGAACGGTTGGAGGGTGTAACTAGCAAATGTGAGCGCCGTAATAGCGTTCGTACACGGGATGAACACGACACTCGCAACCCACAGGTAGAGAAAAGCAAAGAGCGGACCGAAAGCCTCTTGAATGTAAACGTAATCTCCTCCCGATTTCGGAATGGCAGTTCCAAGTTCAGAGTAACAGATGGCTCCGATGGCAGACAGAAGACCACAAAGAATCCAAATGACGAGCGAAAGACCAACCGAACCGGCCGACATGAGGACACCCTTAGGAGATATAAAAATACCTGATCCTATTATGATGCCTATGATGATGGAAACTCCTTCCATGAGACCCAGTTCCTTCTTCAGGTTCACATTAGTCGTTTTCCCCTCGTTTTTCGATCCGTGCTTCATTTTCGGCTTCTGTTTTCCAGATATTAAACCAACTGTTGCGGCGGCCGCACCGTTCGTAGCCGAACAACGAATGCCCTCCTCCTCCTCGTGGTTCATCATTGCTAACCTACGAGAAAGCCAACAACAAAAAAAGGCGTGTTAGTGACAGAGGAAAATGTGGGTTCAAGGTTGAAGGTCATTCGATGACAGTTATGGTGGACCTTTATCCATCCTCTTATGAGTTTATAATTAATTAATAACTTTCTCAAGTCAAGTAAATGTCAAAACATAATTTATATAAATGAAATATGAATGAATAAATGCAAGTTTATAATTTCAAATAATCAGAAAGAAAAATAAAGTAATCGGCATTCTCATAAAGATACTCAACCTGCGGCTCGCGAGCCACAGAGCCCAAAACGTGGGGGGGAAAAAAAACGTTACATATTTTATGAACAGCTGTTTTTTTCTTCTGATTTTTCGAACTTCGTTTATTCTCTGCAATTTTAGATGAGTAACACTGAGGAGAAATTGAAAGTGTGCTAGAAACTAGAACGAAATTGCTAAATTATGTATTAGAATTTTGATGTTAATATCTTTTCAACGTATCTTTTTATTGATAAAAATTTAAAAAAAAAATATCTTCTGTTTAAAACTTTAAAGTTAGGTCAATTTTCAACCCACATAAAAAGCTTGTTTTAAAATTTTAAAAAGGACATCAACATAAAAATACTAAAGATAGAATATCAAGAGTTAGTGGGGGCCGGTGGGGAGGTAGGGCGTTTACTCTTTGAAACATTATTTAAAATATTAAAAGACCAAAACGTTTACACAACTAAAAATTAAAAAAAAATGTGCAAAATGTTTTTTATTTATTTATAAATTATGTATTTTATGCAAATAATCTTCAAAGCTGTAAAATATGCAAGGAAATTGTTCAACCTATGCAAATAAAAAGTGTCTCCGAGTTGAATTCTATAGCAAAAGTACAATTAATTAAACGGATGACATAATCATAAGAAAATACAATAATAGAAAAAGCAAAATCAAAACGAAGTGTTTGAAGAAACCACTCTCTAATTATTACTTTCTGTCAAAAAAAAGTGTGCCTAAAGTAATAAATAAGTGAAGTTATGCAAATATTCAAAATATTACATTTATATATTATCGTGCATAGCATACTCAAAACGGGTTTTGCACGTTTTATGCAAAGTTATGACTTTAATTATAATATAATCCTCATGAAATGTCACTTAAATTGCACGCAATAGTAAAATACAGAAATAAAAACATAAAAGTGGCCCAACAAGAATTAAAAGTCGGCCACCGTTAACCATAAATAATTCTAAAGAAATTAGCATGCATAATATTTTCATTGTTACGCATATGACGTAATCACATGGTAAACATATTGCATCATAAAATCAACATCACCCAATTTGCCCACCCATTTTGGAGACAGAATTACGCCTACGTTGAATTCAATGCACGTGTCAATATATATTATAATATACAAAAATGAAATAATGGCACGTTTTAATTAATTTAGAATAACATATCGCACGTTTAGTAAGTGCAGGTGACACGGTACCATATTTCTGAAGCCAAAAATTCGGATGCAAATCACCACACAAATATAGCATATTTTGCATTCAATTCAGGTTGTTGGTGCCACATTGGTCAACCCTTCCTGAACTCATTAGTCATAAGACAAATGCTTCTTAATTTCGTCATACGCGGTATGCTGATGCCCTCCCTTTCCTCTCTAATCTGAATAAAGTGGGCCCACGTGTGGCTTCCCCACATGGCTTCTCTTTTTCAGTCAATCAGCAAGAAAAAAAAATATTAATGATACAAAATCAGATAAAAGATCAAAAAACAAATAAATCTTACGCTGTAACGCGTGACGAATACAAGTATACAGTTATGACGATGATGAAACTTTAGAACTAAAGATAGAAGACAGTGCGGTGCACAAACCGAGGTCACAATGAGCGATACGCGACGGACATACGGAAGAAGCAGCAGCTGCAGCAAGCGAGTGAGCAGCAAACACCTCGCATACGATTAGTAGAAGATGATACCAACTCCATTGATGCATACGGGGGAGGATGATGATCTCTCTTTTTCTCCATCTGTGCCAGAAACGCAACTGTAATATCTGCAAACACATTAGTAACACCGTAAGACGCAAAAGCGGATCGTAACATCACATGCCTTGCTCGCAAACGCAAGAGTATGAAGGTGTATTAGAAACTGTAGTCAACCTTCAGTAAAAATAGGCCATTCTGTCTTGTACATATAAGCTCGCGAGCCACTACTTGAGAAACGTAGCTTTGTCATTAACTATTTCTGATAACATATCAAGCTTCTCATGCTTGTCATCAACTGCATAACGTTTTAAATTAAAAAGTCGACCATTTTGTGTCCAAAATACTAATCGCCGAATCGGCTTCGTTTAGTTGTTTAGCTGGCTAGTTGAAATGACAGGTAAACCTAAAAGAAGAAACAGCAACATTGTGAATTCGGGTTTTAGAGATAGCCGATTAGGTTTCCAGCGGAATGATTTTGAGATTTTTCGTTTATCATTTTTCATTGTTTTTGACGTTATTCATCGCGATAACGTTATTTACGCCAACTGTTTACGGCAATAATGATGAGAATAAGCAAAAGGAGAAGCCAGAATGGACAAAGAAAGATATCAGAGATTACAATGATGCGGATTTAGAAAGGCTTTACGACCAATGGGAGGTAAGAAAATTATGGCCAAGTGTCCTATTTATAGAAGGACAGTCGCACGTTATAACGAATTGTCCTGCCGAAAGTAGGACAAGTGTGAAATTAACTTTCTCATGTGTCATAACTTCATAAGTGTTTTTTTTTGTCATTTTAGGAGCGCGAAGAACCACTGGAAGATGATGAACTGCCTGAACATCTGAGAAAACCTCCAAAGTTTGATTTCTCAGGAGTGGACATGTCGGATCCAGAGAATTTGTTGAAGTTAACCAAGAAGGGAAAAACTTTGATGTCGTTTGTTGGCGTTTCTGGTTAGATATTTCTCCCAAATAATAAGTTATGTAATAAGCTATTAACGATTCGTTTTTGTTGTTACGATGAAGGGAATCCGTCACGAGATGAAACGGAAGAAATAACAAAATTATGGCAGTCTAGTTTGATGAATAATCATATCCAAGCAGAAAGGTTTCGTTTACAAACTGGGCAATTATCATGTTATTAGAAATGAAACAAGAACTTCTTCCTTTCGTTTACCAGGTATATTGTTGATGACCATCGAGCCATTTTCATGTTCAAAGACGGATCTCAAGCTTGGGATGCAAAGGACTTTCTGATAGAACAAGAACGGTGCCAAGAAGTTGTCATCGAGAACAAGAATTATCCGGGAAAATATTCCAAACAAAAACAGAAAGAAGAATTATAACAAACGAATACAATTTTTTGACTGTAAATTTTTGAAATAAAAAATCTTTGTACAAAAAACTAGTTTTGATTGTCTTGTAATCGTCAGAGGTCCAAAACCAAAATAATGTGAAAGAAAATCAAACGTAAACCGTTATCTTACCTTTCAAAATAAGGTTTTTATGTAAGTTTGAAATGACCCAATTTTTTAAGGAGACAATATATTTTAATTTTTGTTAATAAAAGTTAATTTTTAAAGCTAACATGAAAATACCCTGAAGTAATAGAGCTTGGTTTCTAAGAGACAGAATAATCAAGAAATCAAAATCAGCAGTTCATAAACCATCTTAAACTAATAACATCAATTTTTAATTTATAAAAATCATGATTTTTTTCCCCAACCCTGTCGTTAATTAGAAGCTCTTGATATAACCTTGGACGTCACATTTTTTGTAAGTGTTTTACTTTATGATAACCATTTCTTGAAAGAAAGAAAAAGGTTTGTTCAGTAATAATGCCACTTTTCTATGTTATTATATGCAAACCTAGTTATAAAATGCCTAGTTTTGAATTTAGTATAAAACTCAACAACAAACTTAAGTCGTATTTTAACGTTTAATGTAAAAGGTTTATTACTGAAAATGGACAAGGAACAAATGTAAATGGAATAATAATACACAGGAGTGTTTGCGTCGGGAGCGACTCGAAACAAAAAAAAACAAGAAATGACCATGACACAAAAGGGGTTAAAAATGAAAGGGCCATCATGATGAAAATGTTCCCAAACGGGATTAAAAACAAGTGGGGGACAAGAGAAATTTCATAAAAGAATGGAATGAAAAGAGAGAGGATGAAGAAAATGAAGGTCCGACACAGAAAAAAGAGCGAGAGAAAAAAAGGATAGGTTACATATTCGTATTTGTCGCCTAGCATCAAAATGAGCAAGTCTCTCTTTCTCTCTTATCAACAACGTCCACAATTTGTTTTTTTTTTAATCAATCGATCAATATAATTAAACAGCATAATTTATCTATAAAAATACTCTGAGATTTCTTCAAATACATTTCATTTTTTGTTTTCGCAGAAAATTTACAATGAGAATTCCATGGATTGGCATATAAAATTGCCAGGAATGATAACCGTGGGGAGTACAACACGAGTTTGTACTTTCTGGACGTGATAAAAACCTCATTTTTATTTAAATACTTGCTAGCTAGCAACACCTGCAGAATATGAAACCTTGCGTTTTTTTGTTGTTTACATTACTTTTTTGGCAAAAAAAACTTGGTGCTTTCTCTCTCAGTATATATAGCGTAATTCTTAATTGTTTTCTGTACAGAAGAACTACAACAAACTATATAAAATTACATTTACCAATATTCTTTACAAAAAAAAAACAGGGAGAATGATGAAAAAGGAAAGAGGAGGAGGTGGTGAGAGGGGGAAAAAAGTTTCATTACATTTAAAATGTGATTATTCTCTCAATCGAGAGACCGCACACCGTTTAGTTTTGCATGACTATTTACACAGAAGAAAACAGGAAGAGAAAGAGAGTTGTACGAGAGACGAGAAACCGCCTTTAAAAGCGTAACCGATTCTATCTGTTCGTATGCGTTTTGTGTTTCCGATGTAGTTTCTCTCTCCCTCTCTCTTCACACTCATAAGTGTCGTCACATTAAAAAGAAAATTCATCCAATACTTCAACACCAATCTATTTTTGCTTTCTCCACAAATTTAAAAACATTTTTTTTATTACAAACGAGTTTCCATTTAACAGCAGAAACCCGTAAACACGGTACCCGCAACCGAGTCTTAAACACACACACACATGTCCGAAGAGCTAAAATAAAAGTCTCAACTTCCAAAACACGTCATTCAAAATAACTTAACACTGGATCATATGACGTTCACACTCGACCATCTCGAGACAGAGACGAGAAACTTCCATTTTGTTTCCATCGTAAGAAAAGGCATCTTCTGCAAATTCGAATCAAAACGACCGATTTACCTTTTATTTTTTACCTTCTCTCTCATTGGCGCTTGCTGGTTCATCAGTCTCTCTCTCTCACTTTGCACTTTTAGGCACATCCAGTTTCTCTCTGGGGGCGACTGTTCATGACGTCTTCTCCGCCCTATCGACTCGATACCGATTGAAGATGTGGTACGGTGGCCGTTCCACGTCATTGTCGCAGTTTCGTCTCGTCGTATTTGCAATCAGCGTATCTCCTCGCCCCATCATCCACTCCGTCGTCGTCGTTTGTTGATCGGTATCCACGTGAACGTCAGCCCACTTCCGATGCCATACGCTAAACTTTGTGTTAAGTTTTGTTGAAATCTTTTTGTGACACTGCAAGAAAGGGAAAAAAAAAACCAATGAAAATAAAGACTCAAAAAAATGTAACTTAAGTGCAGTATCACTTATTCTGCACAATCACTCGACAATGTACACAAATTGAAAAACAAGATGATATAAGGTTGTTCTAAAGTTCAAACTCAGGTTATTCTCTCTTTCAAGAACAAAATTAAGAAAAACTCCGAAGTGTTTTAAGGTTTTAAGGGTATTTTCATGTTGATACCTTTCAAAATAAGCTTTTTCTGCAAGGTTTTAAAAACGATCCAACTTTTAAGCAGACAATAAATCTTAATTTTTGTCAATAAAAAATGTTGAAACATATCGACATAAACTACCCTTAAGTGATTGAGCTACTCTTCTTAGTTTCTAAAACATTTCCCAGTTTATCTTAATTTGACTCCTAAAAAATACAATCGTCAAAGTTCGAAAATCAACAGTTCATAAACCATCTTAAAAGCAACTTCAAAGTGTTTTTTTTAGAAACTAGAACGGCAATTCAGTCACTTACGGGCCTTTTCATACTGTTTACCTTTTAAAATAAGCTTTTTATACGATTTTGAAAATATTACAATATCAAGCAGCAAACATTTCTTAATTTTTGTTTATAATTTAATTTCTTTAATTCAAAAGATATCAACATAAAAAAATCCAATTAAGTTATTCGGCTAGTTTTCCAGTTTCTAACACATTTTCAATTTCTGTTTAGGCCTAAAACGATGACTAACAAGACAAGCTCTGCTGATAAAACATCTGAATGTATTATTACATTGTTCAAGTCTCTCACAATGGCACAAACTAACTACCGAATAATTTCAAAAGCTCCAACAAGTGAGATAATACAGAATGAGGGGTTCCTACACTTTGGCGTTAACATCCTAATAAAACAAAAGACACTCACTTGTTTCGCTCGTTTGAGGGCGCTCCTTTTGTAAAGGAAACTCTCGCTGTTCACCACAAAAACCATCTTAAAGGAATTGAGGTTGAACTTGCACTGAGTGTTGTCCATAACTTCCATGTCTTCCATCTCGCCCTTGTGTTCTTCGGCGTTCGTGGTTGTGGCGCCACTCGTCGTCTTACTGTCCTTCACTTCAGAGTTCTTTGAACCAACCCCACCACCATCTTTCTCTCCAGATTGCTCATGTTGCTTCTTCGCTCGTTGCCGCCACTTGCGGATATTTCTAAAAAAAAAAATTTAAAAAGGTTGCCTTTAGTTTCAATATTATGTCAGTTGAACTCGACACACGTCACAGTTAAAATATAAAAACAACACGTTTTAAAACGCAAACGCCACGAACTATTGTTATTCTATCTTTCAGGAACAATAATAAAAAAACTAATGTTTTAGAAACTAGAAGGGGTACCACAATCAATTAAAAGTATTTCTTCAAAATAAGTTTTTTTTTTATAAGTTTGGAAATGACAACTTTAAACAAACGATATTTTTCAATTTCATCAATAAAAAAGTTCATTTTGAAAAATATTACGTGATGAAAATACTGTTAAGTTGTTTCTAACACACTTTAAATTCCACCTTAGTATTTATTGCTGCAGAAACAAAGAATAAGCAGAGTTCGAAAAATCAGTTGCGCACAAAACCAGCTTAAAAACAAGTAATTTTATCGTTTAAAATGACATACTTTTAAACATATGTCTAAGGGTTTTAGACGGAATATTACTTGTGAAAATATTTAAAAGAATTACATTTTCTGTAAAACGAACGACGAACGCAATAACAAGCAAAATGCTTTTACCTCGGCAAGAAGAGTGGCTTCTTGGACAGCTTCTCTTTGAGTTCGTCGGAAACCGAATCTCCAACTGAAACGTACTTTTCCACGTACTCAGACCACTTTTCGACCTCAACTGGATCTTCGGAGGCATCTAACTCTGCATCTAGTAACTCAATCGTCAACTTGCATTCTAGTTTCTGCTGTAAATTACAAAACAACGTTATAAACTTATCGCTGACGTTTTAAAACAGAAACACAAACGAAAGCACTAACAATTGTAATTTTAAAACAGTTCTCGTCTGAAAGCAACTGCTCCACTTTTTTCTGATAAGCAACTTCCGAAGAAAGTTTCTGTAACGAATTGTTCTTCCGTTCTTCGAGATAAGCTTCGGTGCACTGGACACAAGATTCGTCGCAAACTATGTGTTGAAGCTGCCGTACAACGTTTTGCACCACTTTGTCGAGCGTGAAAACGATATACGCGTGGATGCCAAACATTTCTCGCAACGTATCTTCGTACGCGTTGCTTTCCATGTTGCCATCGAGCAGGTTCTTCACCATGTCCAAAAACGCAAGGTAATACTCTTCCACCTCAATCTCACCTGTGGTTTTTTTAAAAAAAAGGAACATGTTTTAGAACGTATTACACAAATTATATTTTATCTAGGGGTCGACCGATTCATTTCTTATGCTGATACTTTTATTAAGTGTAACAAAAATAGCGAAATTAAGATAATAAAACCTAAAATAACCTACAAATTCAATAAAAAAAAATATGCTAGGCGAAAAAATATGCCTTTCTTAAACTAAAAATACTAGTTAGAAATTTAAAATCTAACCAGTTTGATTGATAAAGAAAGCCGTTATATAACTTGAAAAGTGATACAGTAGAGTCCCGATTATCTGAGCTAATGTGACCAACAACAGTTCGGATATGGACAACTTAAGTCGTTCATTAACGATCCAACATAATTACATAACATTTAATTGTCATATCTCTATTTCTACCATTGCTTCAGGTTTTTTTGTTGTTGAAATCAATAATAAAGATGAATTTACTTAAGAAATTAATGAAGTCGTTAAATGGGGGTAAAAATTAAAACTTTACAATAAAGCCCGATAATTTTTTTCTGAAAAATCGGCAAAATTCTATTATCGATCGATCCCTAGTTTCATTGAATATTTCGAAACGAACTCTTTGGTTTCAGCCGTAATGCAACGGCCGTCGACTCCTTTAGATCTTTACGATCCTTCGCCTCGTCGGCTGCAATCAGAACTGCTTTCTCATATACTTTGGTCAGCCGTTCACATAAAATCTGATGCAACCGAAAGAACAGATACCAATTGTTGTTCACGCAAAAAAGAGAATATGCATCGTCCTACGAAAATAACAGAATTGAGAAAAGCGGCACAAAAAACACAGTTGAAGAAATCTCATACAGAATTGTAAGGTGTTTCCTTTTCTTTCCGTGACTTCTCTACATTTCCACAGCCAATATCCCCATTTTGCATAGTGGACGTCGTCTCCATTGCATTGTCTCGAACTGCCGTCCGCCTCAGATCGGCTCCATCCTTAACCCCTCCTCCCTCCTTTTCTTTATCAGACTGGTTCCCCCCTTCGGACGATTTATTTATACCAGACAACGACCCGCTCCCATCGCCATTTGACTGCGAAGTCGTTACACAAACCTCGTCTTTTTCTTCCGAATCTATTATAAACAAGAACAAATTATTGACAAATCGAGAAACGTGCTCAAAAATATTTATCAAACACACCATCGCCTTCCTTCTCGTCGTCCGATAAATCTTGTCTAGTATGAAAGAAGAGATCGGGAACAAACTGCTTCATGAGCTGCTTGATCTTGCACTTATCGTCCTTGTGGATTCCCGTCTGCCGTTTTACGTGATGGATTATGAGGTTGGCGGCATCGTCGAGAATTGACTTGTCTTTGTAAGAGTAAGTCATGTGCGGGCCGTTTGACACTTCACCCGTTCCCTCTTCAGCTTGTTCATGGCGCTACGTAAACAAAAAACGATCATCAGCATAAATCATAATGAAAAAAGAATAAAATCTGCTTAAACAAAGCTGCAGAAATTGAGGGTGCTTACGTTTATTTTAGAAGCAACTATTATAAGAAGTTACAAGTTTTTGAAACGAAAGCAGTGGTTCCTAAACTATTTTTGCTCACAGCACAGCAAACTTTGACTATAGAAATGGCGACAGTACACACAGCAAAACTTGTGGTAAACAAGTTGGCTGCATCACATTCTTACTAAACCACTGGTTTAGTGCGGTTTTGTTTATTTTTTAGAAATATTTAACATTTTTTTAAATATTAAATGCAAAATACAAAATTTCGCATCACTTACAAAACTCACGGCACCCCCCCCCCCCCCATTAACGTATTTTTAGTGAAAACGTTAAAAACTAAACTTGTTCACACATTCTGTTTTCTCAGTGTTACCAATTAGCAGTTATGAACTGCCAATTTTCTAACGGGCTATCCTGCGTTTCAGGAGTACATTACTGAAAGTGTTAGAAATTAGAATTGTAACAAAATCTCAAGATCATAAGATTTTCAAGTTGGTATCTTTCAAAATAAACTTTTCATAAACAAAATTTTTTTAAGATTATTTTGAAAGACATGAAACTAAGTTATTGATTTACGCTTCTAGTTACTAAAACAAAATAATCCGTCAAAAGGTTTATATTCTAGAAGATAGTCATAAAAAAGCCTATCGTCTAATTTCTTTACTCTTCTAGTTCATAATAAACTTTTAATTTGTCGTATAAGTTGCTTAGAAATAGGCACTTCAATATCTACACTAGTTCTCCCCCCCCCCCAATAACCTCACGATTTAAAACTTGCCATTACCTCATCGTATAATGTTTCTATCTCATTGAGTAGGCTCTTGGATCTCAACGCTTTCACGTCGTTCTGTTTGAAGTTGATACCCTGATGGTCGAGTGATTTGAGATAATATTTCTCATTCTGATCTCGCCATATCTTATTAAAGTTTTTCTGAGCCTCTCTCCACTCCTCCTCCTTTGCCTTTAGCCTCCGAAGCACCAAAGGCACTGCAACAACGGGATTCTTTTTCAAACCGTCCACTATATCTTGCGCTTTATCTCCGTATATCCTTTCGAGAAACAAACAAAAATTGATACCAGCACCTCCAATTTTAACGAAAAGAATCAAAAATAATCTACCTTCTTATTGTTCGCTGATGAATAACTTGAGACGTTCCACCTAGGCAATCGTCCAATCTTAACTTGGATGCTTCTTCTGGCGTCATTCTCGACATTTTCTTCTGTACACCCTCCAGAACTCTGATCGTCGCAAGATTAGTCTCCAAAACGACATCAAGCTACAACGAAACAAACATTCAAAATAAAGATCAATTGCAAACCGCCACAGTGAATTCGATGCAAACTATAAAACTGACAATATTACCTCAAACCTTTCGTCTTCACAACGATAAATATATTCCTCGTATTGCGTTTTACGAGAGCTGACGAACGTAGAATCTTCCGACCAAGACGGAAAAGACACCCAAGTGTCATTGAGGACTTCTTTGCAAAGAGCCGAACGTCCGCTGCATTTAGGCTGCATATATGTCTTTGGAAGAGCACAATAGCTGGCACCGAGCCTTTTACATGTCGAGTAGTCTACAAAAGAACAGTTTTCAAGTTAAGATCCGGAACAATATGAGTAAATACAAGTCGTAATAACCTATTTCCATTGCAAGGTCTCCAGAAACTCTTTCTTGGTTAGCCACCCTTTGTGGAACGGGCTCAACAGATGGACCCATCTCTTTGTAGCCAAGAAAATCCTTGAACCACTTAAACAACTCCGGAAATTTCCTAGACGAAAAAACCACCCATCACATCATCAACATTTAAAAAACCATGGACCCTACAGCGTGCACGTTAAGTTCACATGCAATGTTATTTGAAAAATGACGTTTCTAAATACATGGTCTCGAACTGTTTCGTTTGAAGTTGCAATTGCTTCTTAAATGTTGTTACAAGGTTTTAAGGTCTTTTGGTTGCAATATTTTTAGGATTTTTTTAGGTCAATGACCTGTGACATGGGTCAAACAAACCAGCACAATTCAAAAAGGGTACAAAATAAAATTCCCTTTGAATATTGCAACCAAAATACCTTAAAACTCGAGCACATTAGTGATTGAAATTCAATTATTGTTCAATTCGCAAGTTTGTTGGGACCAAGGTGGAGGGACTTGAGACCGTGTGTTTGGACAAGCCAAATTAACACTGTGGCTATCGGCGTCACGTGCACGCCCAGTTTCTAAAATGAAGAAAACGCAACCGACCCTAAGAAAGGTGTGACCAGTTGCACTAATTCGCTTCGAGAAACCACTTCCTGATTGAAGAGTACTAAACAACGAAGAAAGTTGTCGTACACTTCTGGACTCCTGAATGCCTTTCGAACCTACAAAACAAAACAACAACAAAAATCACATCATCGTACAACTTAAGAATTTAAACAGAATCAAATTTTGACAACGGTGATACCTTATCAAAAAACGCAAACTCGTTCAGCGTTCCAAACTTTCCCGCTTCGGCCAACGAAACGTCCTTCAGCGTTCCAGGCTTTGGTTTCTGAAGAGAGAAATGCCAAAAAAAAAACGCAACAAACATCAGTTTAACAAGCTCGGTAGCCAAAAATAAACCATGAACGGTGATAAACCAAGGAAGATGCATTGAAATGGGGTAAAAACTTAACTTACCTTGCACGGGATAGAGGAGTGCATCGCCATGGAGGAGGAGGAAGAGGAGGACGGGCGCTTATGCAGCTGCATTGCCTTGGGCTGGACAACACCGTGGCTGTTACTAACCTTATTGGGAAGGGTGGGACCGGAGGATGAGGAGGTTGGCCGTTTAATTGGCAGGAGTTGTTTGGGTTGATTATTACTACTAGTAGCACTGCTGTTTGCATTAGGTTTGCACAATGTCGGCTTTTTGATCGTAGAAGTGTGATCGTTATTCAAGGGTTTCGAAGACGGCTGCAAAAAAAAAAATCAAAAAATAAGAAATGATAAAAATAAATTAATTCTGCAAAAATCAAGAGACTAGACACTTAAAGAGTTTCATTTGTCATGGTTAACTATGCGATTCCAAAACAACCATTTGAAAACGTTACAAAATTAACTTAATACACGAAGAACATATTGAGCAATACACACAGTTTTTCTTAAAGCTCAAAGATGTTTCTGAAAAACCGAAATGTGGTCAATGGCCTTTAACATGGGTCCCGTAAATTAGCATGAAAATTCAATTACTGTTCATCAGTTTTAAGAGAAAGGTAGCTTTGCATTCGGGGCCAATGCTAATAGACACATCAAATTTCACTTAACATTGCGTCTATGGCATCGTGCATGCTTGAGTGTCAAGACTATTTAAGTGTTCATTCACGATGAGATTGGAACTGTCAGAGACCATTGATTTGATTTCTCACAGCCCAGAACCGTCCACTTTTAGCCTTAGACGTACGGATCTCAAGAGGCTTTTCGTCTATTTTGTCAGCTAGCCCTCTGTTGAGATCTGCTGCACAGCAAAGCGAATGTGCAATGGTGCATACATCCCATGGGTCTCGTCTCGTCTGATATCAGTCCAAATCCCTTAACCAGAGGATTGACATTTTTGGCAGACCTGGAATGATGGACCTGATCTCATGAGCCCATTCATGATGATACCAATGACAGATCTGGACTAACAGTCTAGATCCGTCAGTTCCAATCCTTTCGTGAATGGACACCTTCAAAGTGCAGTACTAAGCCCAATATATTACATAGTTAATAATAGGCTAGTGTGCTTTACATGTAATTAGATGGGTAATTACAGGTAACTGTGATGTACACCCGGTCACTGGGAATAAAATAAACAAGTATATAATACGAAAAATAACCAGAATCAATATGCTCGCACTTGATCATGCTTTGAGCCCTTAACTTTGCCCTCCATCAAACAATACAAAACTATATATAAATTATTAACAGTGACTAGGAAATATCTATATTGAAGAAATATTTAAATATAAATATTACATTTATGATTTTATAGCTTCAATTAGCCCCCGTATTAAAAAAGGTAAGGTAAATAAAGGTATGCTTAAAACATGGTGAGACAAAAGCCTATAGTGAGACTACAAGTATGAAGATTTTAAGTTTTGCTTAGTCATAAGCAACATCGTAGAATACTGCCATTAGTGCACAAACGGCAGATTTTAAGCGCCTTATTTTGCTTGCCTTGGCCCTGCTTTGCCCTAGGTAACTGTCTGCGTTTACCTGTTCGCAGATCCGGTTATGCATTATAAATTGTGATTTTTTACCCTTTTATAAAAAAAATCCCTCACATTAACAGGTGGTATGAGTGCTTAGACATTCCCAGCACATATAAATTTAACAATTGTCACTTAATAATTAATATTCAACGTTGACAAAATAACCAGTACAACAAACTGATAATTTCCCTATCACACAAGCAACTGTAATTTTGAAAAGACCAACTAATAAAACTTATAATTTGTTAAGCACTTGTAAGAACGTAGAGTGAAACGACATTCAATTGGGTAAAAACAGACGTCCAACTAGAATAAAACTAAAGTTGCACAATGCACATTCAACGTTTGTGCGACTTTTAAAAAACTGTTCAGATTTAAATGACGTTTGCCAGTGTAATAAGCATTGCCCCGTCACACGCCAGGTTTTTTGTAAAACATTTCATTGTTTTGTTGTTTAAATCTATGATATGCAGTTGTGTAAGTGATGTAAGTTATGAAACTAAACTAGTTTCATGCTTGTAAAGCTAATTACAAACGGTCCCATTCTGGCTTGTCAATAGTGGGCCAGGGAACATACCCATTTCGTCAAATTCCAATGTTTTCTACTGCAAAATAAAAATAAATGCAACAACAGGGCTTTCCATAGGAATACTTTGCAACCACAGAAACGGCGTTTATCCACAGCAACAGAATGTCAACCACAGCCCACATACATGCAACATCATGTTGCAGTTGAACCCGACCACTAAAAAGTGGATCGTGTGCCAAAGCGAAAAGAAAAACATAGCAACTGCACAAATAGATTTGCAAAAGGATGGACAAGCCAAAATGGCCAAATTTCATTTAAGTGTTTCTCATTAAGACGTAAAGAACAATTTAAAAATATAAAAAACGAATCGATTGCAATTATACGAAAAACAGCAAAGAGAAGCAGAAGTACCATTTAAAAACTACTGGTGCTACCACCAAATAGATAAAACTGATAGAAGTAACGTACCGGTTTCTTAACTTTTATCGAACTCCAAACATCACCCTAAACAAGCGATGAGATAAACAAAAAACTTAAACCCCCTCAAAACAAGAAATAAGCAACAACAACAACAAAAAATGTTTTAAGACTCACAAAAGAGGCGGCAGCTCCATTTGCATCAGGTAGAAACTGTCCAAACTCTTGGAGGAGGTCCTCCTGATTCTGAAACAGTTTCGCAACCTGTTGATAAACCTCGGCTTCAGTCAAAGGTTTCGTTCCGGTGTTCACTCCTTCCTTCAGGTTCCTCTGTTCCTTTTGATAAGTATGTAGAATCTCGAGAAACTGTTTGTAGATATCGGGCTGCCCTTGAAAACGATTCTAGTTGAAAACGAAGGAGAAGAAAAACCTCGTTAAAATCAACGTATTATAAAAAGTTCAAAGTTCGTGTACCTTTATCTTGTTCACATAATTTATAGCATGATTAAACTCGACCGGTTGACTTGCAGGTTGGGTCGGTGGATTAAGACTGGAAAGAAGAGGGCCACCAACGCCACCTCCAATGACACCACCCCCGCTTCCTCCTCCTCCGCCGCTGCCGGGACTGTGAATCGGTGAATTAGAATGGAAAGAATGCTGTGGAGACGGCGGACGAGATACCAACACGGCAGACGATGAAATCTGATGAGACGATTGCTTTTAAGAAGAAAATGTAAAACCATAATGAGAAATCTCAAGTTTATCGTAACGACTTAAGTGAAACAAAAAAGTAAATTTGGATCTTAGTATATCGTAAGAATAAAGATTTGAACAACAAAATGAAGACACTTTTGTCAGATAAATAAGACCGTCACAAAATTATCCTATTGCGCTTTCGTTTATTCAAATAACTTATCTTTGAAAATTATCGTTAACATGTTTAATGAACAGTTAATTTTTTTAACTCTTTATGTTATGCTTCAGAAACAACACTAGAAAGAAATTGAAAATATGTTAGAAACGAGAACGGTAAATAAATAACTTGCTTTTTTCATTTTGGTATCTTTCAAAATCAACTTTTTACAAATAAAATCTTAAAAGTTGCTTAGCAATAGGTACTTCAGATAGCAAAACGCCTATTATAAAAAGAAATAACAGTCCAGCTTTCCCCAATCAGAAATATCCGAAATATTATACGAACATATCTTGAAGTGAATGATTGAGCTACTCTTCTAGTTTCTAAAACACTTTTCAAGTTTCTTTTAATTTTCTTTTTACTGAAATATAGAATAACCAGGGTCCGAGGGGCGTTTACATTTTAAAATATACGGTTAGCACATTTAAGACATTTTGTATTAAATTACCTTTTTGTTATTTTTCACATTTTTAAAACAAATTTAAAAATTTAATAGTTATTGTAATTGTTATACGTCATTCCCGTTATAATAGTTAATCATTACATTTTTATTTTAATTTAGTTGTCATTCAATGCGTGTGGCTGGCTTCCTGTGCGATGGAGCTCAATTCTCATCTTGCTCTCTCGACTTCGTTCAGAACTTGGAACTTGGTTGGTGCCATTTTTTTTGCTACCAAATAATATGACAAGTAGACTATTGCCATAATAGTAAGTCGATTATATTACAGAAGAAATCCAGAACGTCCATAATAAAGGTACCCATAATCGGTAAGCGATTCACAGTGGGACCGGGACTAACATATTAAATCCATCAATTATCCATCCGTGAATGGTCACGTGTGACCAGATCCGTCAGTCCAGACAGGCCAATCAACGCTATTTATAAAGTATGATGCAATATCTGGTATAGCATAGGGTTACCATATCCTGCTCACAAGAAATGAGGACACCTAAAAAAATCAAGAGAACCTAAAAGGGAGAGTGGCCAACTAGCAAATTGCTGCCATGTTTTCTTCAAAACTGTATATTACGAGCGTATTATACAATCTTGGATTATACATGGTAGCAACTTGCTAAATGGCCACTCTATATTACCTAACAGCATTATATAAGCCTAATATATTGAATTATTATTAGTTACAATAAAACCAATTACCGAAACTTATGTGCAAGTTTATGTTTCTTATGTAGTTTGCAAAAAAAATAGTAGTAGCAGCTAAACCCGGGCATTTTCTTGTATTTTAAAAAATCCGCCTTGACAAAAATTTAAGGGCCAAAAACAGGTCATGTCCGGGGAAAAGGATGACGTATGGTAACCCTAGTACAGCTGTATCGGGACGGTGTGTGTTATGTACTCCGTTTACATTCTCTTCTTTCACACACGGTTATTTTCGAAACGTAATTTACAGTGCAATAAGCACTCAAAATATACTGTCGATCCAATGATACTTTTGCAAAAACTAGTTATGAACTTATGATTCCTTCTATTTAAAAAAAAAACCGTTTGACAACAGCCTACATGATAATATCCATAGACGATTAGAAACGAACAAATCGTCAATGGAAATTAGCATGCAGACTATTTTCATAATTATTTTAAAAATAGACAGAATCAAAATTCGATTATTAGAAGTATCAGTAGATGAACAGTTTATTTTGAGTGCTTTCAATTACGTTTTAATAAAAAAAAACTGAGCGTGAATAAAGAGGATGTAAACGAAAAGCTATACCAGGTATTGCATCATCCTAATTTCATTTTTATACAGAAATTACATAAAAACGTTTATTAATGTAATTGCTGACGCCATCTACTAATTATTTTCTTAAAACTGATGCATGAAGATAAGCATATAACGAGATTTGGACAGAGAGTTGTCTAGATCGACCCGTAAATGGTCAAAATAGATCATAACGAGCAGACAGACCCAAGCAACAGCATGCACGTTCGCTTTACTGTTCTGCTGCCAACAGGGGCAACCTGGCAACTGAAATCGGCGAACATATTTTATTGGGATCTATCAGATAAGACCTGTTCGTGAACGGCTAAAAACATGAATCAGGACTGGGAGAAATGAGATCCTCAATCTCTCTCTCTCCTCAGTCCCACTCCAATCGCGAATGCTTATGCTACGTAAGTGATAAGTTTTACATTTATAAGCAGTTTCACAGGAAAACAACAACTTTAATTAAAACTTTATTTTAAAAAAAAACACGATTTGTTCCCACCTTCATTTAAAACGGCCGAAAGTTCTTTCAAAATAATGTTCTAATCGTTTGAGTACTCCCTTGTACAACAGTTTTGAAGTTTATTTTTAAAAATAATATGAGGAACCTTAAAAAGAAAAGAGAAAACATACCTTAACGGTGACTGTGCTGCTCTGTTGATTGTGCGCATTTGCAGATGGAGGCGGGATCGGAGTGAGAACAGTTGCTGTCGTAGATCCCGGAACGCAGACGTTCACCTGATCGTTAGCCTGAACTTCGATCTTATAACCGGGCGGAAGAAATGTATTGAAACCGACGATCAGTTCGGGATGACCCTTGAATAGATGCGACACACGAGCGATCACACCAGGAGTATCGATGCTATTAAATAAAAAAAAAAAACCAGTTCACAAAACCTTCCGTAGAAAGTTGCAACCTATTAAAACAATCAACAACAAACCTCTGAGACTTAAATTCCTTCATGATGTCCAAGAAGTCGTTGTAGACCTGAGGCTGGTTCCCAAATTTGAATTTGACCTGGTCCAAATAAGTGAGCGCATCTTCCACTTTGAGACGTTGAAACTGTTGCTGTTGCTGCTGTTGTTGTTGTTGCTGAGGCTGACCAGACTGACTCTGAAGCGTGCCGGCGAGGGTTGACACTTGGTGCAACGTCTGAGCACCGTGCGCATGATGCGACAAATGTATTGCGGCAGCGGCAGCATGAGGCGCTACTGTAGGCGCCGATGCCACCTGCGTTGGACCAGCACCACCGCCTCCCTGCGAGATTCCTCCCGCCGTCATCTGATAGCTCTGCATCGGATAATGGATGCTGCTTTGCATGCTCTCCGATTTGACAATCTCGGAGTAAGAATGCATAGGAGGAGGAGGATGCCCTGAAATTACCAACATAAAAGGAATTTTAACTTCTGCGACCAAACGGAAAACTAATCGGCAGACACCACAAATGAAGCCAAAATGATCCACTCTTAAGAGCAACTCAAGCTTCCTTAACACACATTTAAAAGCGAAGCAAGAAATGTAATTGGAATTCAGAAGAAACGTTTACGTGATTGTGTGTTCGGCTGAATGTAGAGTAACCTTGGCAACACTGCGGCTTCCCTTTACAAAGTGGGCGTTCGCACATGTCGGCAATAAATCTCTTGCCACCCTTCACATAACGACTAGTCAGTGTTGCCAACTACTCAAAACAGTTTTATTTAGAGCTATTTCAAACAAACGTATTTGAGTAAATATTCAAATTACGTAAAAGAAATCTTTAAACGAAAAAGAAAAAACTTTCAAATCTAAGTGTTTTCTAATAAACGAGGATTCTGATTTAAGAAAGTGGAAACAACGGACAATTCAAACGTCCGCACTTTCAACCTTGGATTAAAGAACTTATTAAATGTAAACAACATCGTTGGATTTTCGTTCATCGTAAACAACAAGCAACGACCAAAATATAAATTGCAAAACAAAGAAATGTGTATCTTCATCATTAAGGTGGTTTTAAAATGTAAAAACGCCCAACGAATTCTTGATTACCGTCTTCCAATAGTAAAATTTACGAGACACTAGAAAGTGTTTTAGAAACTAGAAGAGCAGTAACTCCATCACTGAAGGGTATTTTTATATTGTTATCTTTTAATAAGCTTTTTTTATGAAAGTTTGAAAATGAATTGATTTTAACCAGACTATTTAAAAAAAAAAGCTTATTTTGAAAGAATATCAACATAAAAATACTACTAAGTGATTCAGTTATCGTTCTAGTCTCTTAATGTGCTCCTCTCCTTTTTCTAAAACACAGACTATCTAGAATTCAACAATAAGCTAGCTGCTGTTCATAAAACATCTTTATCTGGGGGTTTGGTTGTCAGAACCTTCCTCTCACACACCGTTTATTTTGTACCGTTCATTCTCAGATAGCAAAGCCGTCTTTTCTCACTTTCTACCGGCTCTTCTCCAAGTTCCCACACAAAAAAGAGCTCAATGGTAGGATACGATGGGCTACATTTTCAACAGAAAACCATTGGATCTCCTCCCAAAACTAACAAAACTGTTCCCCAGTTCTTGTGTGTATGACGGTGGAAAAAAAAGCGTCAAGGGAGAATAGACTGAGACGTTTTCGCCGGTTGTTTTTAACCTTCCCTTATTGCTAATGGTGGTGGTAATCGTACGGCCTTTATGTTCTTAGATAAGAACCGAAAGTCAAACTACTACTAAACCACTAAATCCAGTGGCTGTGTTTTAAGTCTCTTGACATTTTATGTGGCAGCACCTATTTTTCTTATCTTTTTAACTAATTGCTCATTTTTCCATGATTCCAAAACATTACGATTTGAGCCATTGTGTTCAGGATTGACAAGCCAAAATTGGCCGTAACACAACCACCTGCGACAACATTTTGCAGTCGAACTCAATTCATTAAGAGATAGCCGCAAATTACTTATGGTATTTTTATGTTAATATCTTTTAAAATAAGCTTATGGTGAAGTTGAAAATGAACTATATATTTAAGCAGGTAATTTTTAATTTTTTATCTAAAATAATCATGAAAATCTTAAATGAGCGAGCTGCCCTCCTAGTTTCTAAAACACATTTTAAGTTTCTCTTTAATTTTGCTCTTCTGAAACAACAACCACGAGTTCGAACGTATCTGCTGTCCATAAACCCATCTTAAGCTGATCTCGAGGTTCAAATGAATTCTTTAGAAAACTGTGTGTGAGCACAACTATAATTGGAAATGACTGAAAACTAGAGGTGGGACGAATCCTAAATTTTCTTGAATCGGAATCCTAATAGGTTCTCGATTCCCTCGAATTTTTCATATAAGACTCCTATATTATTTATTAAAAAAAAAAATACAAATAATGAAATATTAATTATTAATAATAAAAACCAATGTGGCCCTCAGGATTACTACAAGGTGATCCATTGGTATTTTTGGTATTTTAGGTTAGAATTCGAAAAGATTCGAAAGACGAAAAAAAGCGCGAAGATTCAAGTTTTCGAATCTCGAATATTTTTCAAGATACGCAGGATTCGAATGGGCCCATCCCTACCTAAAAGCCATTTTTCTACTCAAATGTTTTCCTTCGTGCAATTAACATTCAATGTCAATCGACTGGTTGCAATGTTTGTTCTAAACCATTAGAAGAGAACTCCCGATTTCAGTGAAATATAAACTGAATGACAAGAGAAGCATTCGACACTTTAAAAAAAAAAAAAGATGTCGCGCGCTCATAGAAGTTATGAATGCCATTGCAATAATGGTGCTGTTCCCAAATAGGAAGGACGCGTTACTCTCGTTATGGCCTATTCCGTTACGGGCTTCCCAAACTTTTGAGCTCATGTACCTTATTAGAACTCGGTGTGTTTTCGTGTCCCGCCTAACATTTACATAAGCATTCTAGGGGAGGAATGGACACCATCTAATTTTGTAGGATTCTAGTAATTGCATCGAAGAAAAACTAATTATAAAATTTAGTATTTATATAAATGTTTTTCACAAATATTTTAGTTAATTTAAAGAGGCCGGCAAGCCATTCTACAGTATGTACCCTTTGAAACCTTCTCTTGCACATGTACGCCTATCCCAATTTGAGAACATCTGGGCCTGTTCGAAGCAGTTTTCAAAGTTTGTTAGAGACTAGAAGTGCAAGAGCGAACAACGACAAACAACAATTCACGACACTATCTTTCAAAACAAACATTTTACATTAATTTTGAAAATGACATACTTTTGTCAGCTTCGTAATAATCGGATCAATACATTTTTATATAAAACTGTCATTAAATGTTTATTCTAAAAAAATGTCGTTTAGAAAAATTGCTTTACGTAACTAAATTAAACTCTTAAAAGTTCGTAAACAAAACTTTAAAATGTCATCTCGCATTTTTAACACAAAATAAAAAAGACCGGGGTATTTTTCACGTTAAAAGAAAATATTTTCCCGCTATTTCTAATCGACCGAACAAAAAACACATTTCTTGTTATTCAACTTTTAGGTATTATTCGTTTTGGTGTTAAGGTGATTTTTTTTAATGTGTAAAACCGCCTATCAAATTCTTATGATTATTCTGTCTTTCCATCGCAAAAATTAAAAGAAACTTTGAGATGTGTTTTAGAAACTAGAAGGCAGCTCCATCACTTAAGGTTATTTTCGTGTTGATATCTTTCAAAATAAGCTTTTTATGTGAATCTGAAAATGCTTCCTTTGAAGGATATCGCGACAAGAAAATACCCTTATGTGATTGAGTAACCCTTCCAGTTTCTAAAAAAAATCTAATTTCTCTCCATTTTGCTCTTGAAAGACAGAATAATCAAGAGTTCGAAAATCAGCCGTTTATAAACCATCTTGAGTTTACGCTAGCTGCATTGCCAACAAAATAGTACGTAAAGGAAAACAGCTGTCTGCTAATTCTGAATGTAAAACATTCTTCAATTTTAGTTGACTAATGCAAAAGATAATTCCGTAATTCATAACTAGGTAGTCTTCCACCCCAATCCCCCCCCCCCTTTTCTAGATCCACTCTTTTTAAGTGTCTGTAACAATGTTTTGCATTAAAAGCTGCTTTTGCGCCCTAAAAGACTTAAAATTGGATCTACGGCTTCGGCTCTTGCTGAGAAAGAGCGTGTGTGCGTGTGTCCCCTCTGTTCTTCTAACCTCCAGTGTCCTTAATGAGAGGCCCAGAGGCCAAAGAAGACGACGACGACGGAACGGATGAGGAAGTAGAGAGAAGACGATAAGTGTCGGCGGCTGCCGCCGTTCCGAGTTCCTTGATTCCTCCTCCTCCTCCTCCTCTGATCCTTTGTTGTTGCTGTTGATGGTGGTGGTGGTGGTGAGGATGAGGATTGGGATTGTGCGGAGGGAATAAGAGGGTAGTGGAGCCACTAGTGCTACTCGAGATGATGTCCTGATGATCCTCAAGACGACGTTTCATGCTTCACAGTCACATTGGAGCCTAAAACATAATTTGAAATCAAATATAAATCTTTGGCGCAATTTATTGGGGGTTTTTATTAGTGACCACTATATCCGTACCTGATGAGTAGATATGTAAATAGTAAGAAAAGACGAGAAACACAAGACGAAAGACAACAGAGAGAGAGAGAGAGAGAGAAAGAGAAGCCTTATTTTCACCTAATGAAGAAAAAAAAAATAAGATTTAAAAAAAAAATGTTAATTATTTTTGCTTAAAATGTGTTTTTCTCTTCATTTAACACTTGATTAAGTTTATTTCGTTGATTGAGGAGGTCAAAGTTCGTGCATTAAGACAAACTTCCCGCCTTATAACCGAGTTGATGCAAGTTTTGGTCGCGATTAGAAAACTTTTTATTAAACTTTTTTTCTTTTCTAACAGCAATAATTGGAGTCAATTTAAAATTTGACTGATCGTAGGTACGGCGGCGGCGGCGGCCTCTCGAACTTTTCATTATTCTGTCTTTCAGGTGCAAAATGAAGAGAAACTTCAAAGTGTCTTAGAAACTAGAAGGGTAACAACACAGCATTCGCTTTTAAGAATGACTCAACTTTATGCAGACAATCTTTTTTGGTTTTGTTTAGAAAAAGTTTATTTTGAAAGATATCAACATGAAAATACTCTTAAAAGTGAATGAGTTACCCCCGTTCTATTTACTAAAACAGTATAGAATTTCCCTTAATTTCGCTCATAATCAAGAGTATGGAAATCAGCTGTTCTTAAACCATCTCAATGTGGAAACAATCGTTCGTCAAAAACTCTTTGATTATTTTCTCTGTCTTTCAGAAGAGTAAAATTAGGAGAAACAAGAATGTGCATTAGAAACTAGAAGGGTAGCTTCATTCGCTTAAGCTCATTAAAATAAGCTTCATAATTATGACAGTTCGCAAATGAGAAAACTTTTAAAGATATTAATTAAACAACAACATCATGAAAACAACTATTAAGTGATTCAGCTACCATTCATCAAGTTTCTAACGTACTTTCAATTTCTCCCATCGTTTAAGCTTCCGAAATGCAGAAAAAGCAGCGTTCGAAAAATCAGCTGTTCATAAAACAGATTAATATCACAAATATAAATTATGAAGAAAACCAGTTAAGACGCATTTTGTTCCCATCGAAGTGACAGACAATTTTCAAACTCGGTCATTCTGCATTATTCTCAGCAGCATTATTAAAAGAAAAATTGAAAGTGGGTTAGAAACTGGAACGGTACTTGGAGTCAGTCACGTAATTGGTATTTTTACTTTGATGTATCTTTCAAAATAAACTTTTTATATACGAAATATTTGTCTGCTTAAAATTGGATCATTTTCAAACTACAATAAAAACCTTTATTTAAAAGATATCATCATATCAACATCAAAATACCCTCAAGTGATTGAGTTACCCTTCTAGTTTCTAAAATCCTGTTAATTTTGCTTCTGAAAAAGCAGAAGAAGAAAAAAAACCAGAGTTGTAATTTCGTTTTACACTTTAAAAGCACCCTAAATCGAGAACATCCTTATAGCAGCACATTCCTTTACGCATTCTAGTTTCTAACACACATCCAAAATTTCGTCGCTTCTAAAAAGCTGAGTAATTGAAATTCTTCGAGGAGACCAGCGATCCCACAAGACAACAACAACCGGACCAAATCTTTTAAAATAAAACGTCTGAAAAAAGTAAAAATTTAAGTGATTCGACACGAATAAACACGTAAAAACCTAATAGGCTTAAAAATACCAAATAAACCGTTTAAAGAATTTTTCTTTTCCAGAGAAAAAAAACAAAACAGAACAAAAATTACTTCTAACAAGGAAACCCCCCCCCCCCCCTCCCCAAACCATTAAAAAGTCCATTGTTTCGAACTTCAACAAAAACAGGTAAAACTCACTTTAAATAAGACGAAACGAGTGTTATTTTGGCGGCACGATATTCAAAGTGGTTCGTAGTAAAAGCGAAAAGAAACCCCGCATATATTTGTATGAAAACGTAAAGAAGAGAAGCTGCCCTCCTTCATCATAGTCAACATCATCATGAGGAGGAGGAGGAGGAGGAGGAACAACCAACATGGCTGCGGAGACGACGACGACGATCGACCATAGACGCAATGAGTTTAAAAAGAGGGGAGAAAGAGGAGGAGGAGGAGCGAAAAAGGAACGGAAAAAGATCTCCACCGATCGACGAAACGAACAAACAACGAAAATTAAACGAAGAAGAAGACGCCCAAACAAACTCTCCTCGCGATGAAAAACTAGAGAGAAAAGCACGCGAAGCCAGAAAAGAGGAGACTCTTGACTGTTTTCGGCGGTTGAAACGAAGCAGTTGCCGCCAAAACGAACGAAGATTTACGAAGCTCACCCGCGTACGTTCCGTATTATCGTCGTAAACAACGTTTTTAAATTAAATTAACAACGTTCAAAAGCTGAAGAAATTTTCGTCTCATTCGAAAATCCAAACAACATTCTCGATCATCAAATAACCGCAATCTTATTATACCACGAATGTCACCCTGCCTGCCCACTCTCAGTCTCTCACACAAACAACCTGCGTCTATCTGTAAATATTCATTCACTACCCACTCTCCCTTTTTTTTCAACCAATAAACATACAATGAACTAATCCAAACAACGATTTTTCTGACGAAAGAATTACGAAGCTTATTCATTGGGATTTTTTTTTTTCTTCTTCTTCTTTCCTTTCTCTCGTTTGAAAGCCGCCAAATTTCGTTTTCAACAATTAAGACTATATTTGAATGTTGCAGTATTTAACGGGTTGTGTTTATATTTCAATTGTCAATGGTTCTAAATAAGTTGTTTTAAAGAGAAATTGTAAATCAGATGAGGTGTACAGAGAGAAGAGCTAATAAAAAACCTTCCGAAGAAGAAGAGAAACCAACCGACCGAGTACCGACCGACCGACCAAGTACCGACCGTCAACGAAAAACGTCGTCGAGTCGGATGAGGGTCAGGAAAGAAAGAAAAAAAAAACCTGATCCGAAAATAATAATGAACTCGTCCACTCCATATTAAGTCTATGAGAGAAAGAGAGACTCCGGTCAAAACACCATTGAGAAAGATAGAAAGCGATCGGGTTATGAAAACAATTGGAACGCAAAAAAAAAAAAACTCAAGAAGAATTCCAGTCTTATTTTAAAACTCAAGATTCATTGAAAATAATAACAAAATACATTTTAAATGAGAGAGTTTGAAATTAATTAAGAAAGAAGCGTTAAAAACAACAGGAGGAGGAGGAGGAGGTTAGTAAAGGCGGGATGAACAAAAAAAGTGAACATCAGATGTTTACCTGCCGTTAAGACAAATGACCCATCTTTAGATATCAAAACTTAACATCTTCCAGAGAAAATCATACACAAATAACACTCGAACATTTCATAATTTAAATTATGTTATTTTTACCTTGACATAAGCGACGATGACCCTGATTTTAAACGATTATTAAACATCAAATTAACGAAATCCATCGACAACGATCCTATCGGCACCATAACACTAACAATAATGACGTAAGAGCCATACACACAATTCTAACCAATCAGAACCGATAAAACGGAAATTAGATTGACCAATAGAAACACTCGTAACAAATGCTGCCTTAGAAAGATACATAAGATGACGGTGACATGACGTCAAACGTCTGGCCAAATAATTGCCTACACTTGGGTGAATTAATATGGCGTATTTTTATTAAGATATATGCGATTGCGATACCATATTAGGTCACTCTTAAGCTTCATTTACATGAAATGTTTGTGCTTCAAAAGGTAAATGAAAAAAAGCCACATCATGTCTTCTAAAATAGATAATGACCTTACGTCATACATTTGAAGCAAGAATTTTTTTTCATACGAAAAGAACACTAACATGGAAAAATAATTATATAAACGTAAGTAAGAAAGTCGCCATGTTAGTTCAACCCCGTAATTCACCTCGACAGTCATTTAGGTCCCGCCTTGTTTTTCAAATAGTCTATCCTGGAAATCCAGGAGATAGGTCCGATAGCCGTATGATAGAATCATGTCCTCTCGGCCCCTTACTAACCTCATAAATGGCAAACAGCCGCAAAATGCCAATTTCTTCGAAATTTTATACGCGGAAAGGAGAGGTGAGATGAATGAAAAATAAAATTCATGTTCTTCTTACCTGCTGTTCACGATGATTTGCTGTTTTAGGACTACGAACAAAGCTTGAAAACACTTTCAAACGTATAAATAGTAAAGTTCAAATGCTCCATGGCCGTATTAGATAATTTCCGACGAAATGTCCACAAAAAAAAAACAATTTTTGTCACGTTGGCTTCTTGCCAAAATCGTCTGGCATTGAATTATGACAGCACATTCAGTGCTGCTATCTAGTGGCATGGCCGCATAATAAGAAGAAAAAAAGGCTCGTGATTTTTGCAGACAATGCTGCCATCTACCGACACTATCATTAAAACCGAGGCTGTCAATGTAATAGACCTAAAAACTAAATTATTCTGTAAAAATGAATAAAATTTGAAATGAAGCTAGAAAACATATCTAAAAACATAAACATAAAAGAAAACTTCTGTATACCTTTTAGTTTTTAAATAAAAAATTAAAAACCGAGGAGCTGGTCTCTCATGTATGATATATACTGTATGTATTATATGTTTGATACTGATGTATATGAGTCATACATTACTAGCAAATTTCATTTCAATATCTTTCAAAATAAGCTTTTTTTGTAAGTTTGAAAATTAAGCGGGCGATATTTATGTATTTTTTGTCTATAAAAAGTTTATTTTAAAAGATAATCAACATGGAATAATTGAGCTATCTCTCTAGTCTAGCTTTCTAGTTCCTCTTCATTTTATTCCTGAAAAACACAATAATCAGAATTCGAGAGGCTTTTATATTTTAAACAATTTAAGTATTGAATATTGAAACATAGTGAATTCTTTCAATTAGTAACCGCTAAGCCTCCAAGATAAAGCTGCAGAGCTGTTATATTAGTTGTGCAATTGAATACAGGCTAAGTGGGTGCTAAACGTTTACAAATAGTACAAGAATAGTGGATATTATAACTTTTATAGTAATAATTACGTAGGAATTATTTTATTGAAAGACATTATTTTAAAACTTTCAAAATTGAAATTGCAAAATAAGAGTGAGTGCGAGAGAGAAATATGCAGAGAGCCCAGCTGACAACGTGTTAGCATAGAACAGAGAAAGCATAGAACAGAATTTGGGATTACCACGTGTCAGCAACGTACATCTTTTATCGGGTCTCACATTTGTTTCTCACCAAATATTACAAGAACGTCCGATATATTTTACATTTAAAATACCTCTTTTTACCGCGCTCATACGTCACATTAAAAATTTCAAAATACGACTGCTGTCATTGGTCATCGTATCTACGACACGGCTATAGATTGGCTACCATTCTCTTGTTTACTTTTATAGTAACAAATGACACCCTTATTTCACAAAAGTCTATGATGTTTTTAGTTGCTCCGAACGCACTCTAAACGGTCTGAATACTCTAAGCGCTCCGAAAGATTAAATCGTATTTGCAATGACATAGGAATAAGTTAGCTCGGAGTACTCCGTAGTACAATATGGATGACATGTTACGACGTCCATTGACACATACGTAACATTTATCTATAAAGTATTTTCTATATATTTTAGTGTAGTTTTAAAGAATAATGGTTTGAAATTCATTTAATTGGTTTCATTTTCGAGTGATTTATTGGTAATTACTTTTGTATGCGTTACTAGCTTCGTCACATTGACTAATATTGTATATTTAGTCTTCGTTTCGTGTAATAGTCTATGGTTTAATCGTATAGGACTAATGTTGTTTCAATTTTGTTGATTCCGAACTGGACTAGAAGGGCCACGTTCGTCCTTTAGTTTACAACTTTCTCTCTCAGTCTCTTTTATTACCTTTTTCGTGTATGTTTACTACATGTCCTATATAATTAATATTTAACAGTAATTTTGAAGAGAAAACACGATTTGAAAATGTTTGACGAATTTTTAACCTTTTTTTTATTATTCAATTTGATGCCACAAGATGTTCTAAGAAGAAGATGGGTTCTAGTAGCAGTACCATTTCTGAGCTGAAAGACAACGAATGCCTTAGAAGATTTGCTGGAAAAGAACCGATTTCACACAATGATCCATTTTGGAACCAGATGTTGTCGTTTTCGTTTGCTCCACCGCGACAAAGGTTTTTCTTCTTCTTCTTCCGTAATCCTTCGTTTTCGTTTCGTTTTCATTATAATCATTTTATTCATCTTTTATCGTAGTTCCGACTATAAACTGTTAGAAGAGAGTACGCAGTCTTTGTGTAAGACGTTGTTAACGAACAACTTGCAGACGGGAAACGTTGGTTCTCTCGTTAGAGTGTTTCTTATAAGAAGCGGCGAACTAAAGGCTTCTGCTCAATTTGAAGAGTATTAATATAGCCACTCGTTTCTCTTATGGTTTCACCATTCCTTCATGGTTCTTTTTTCGTTTGCCTCTAGTAATATCTTTATCTGGCAAGCGTACAACGCGTTGTTCATTCTCAGATGCATCTGTAAGTATTTTCTCGAGACGATAACGGAGGAAAGTTTTCTAAAGCAGCTCCAGGCTCGGCCTCCACCAAAGGATGGTAATTAATCTAACGTTAACACGTCTGTTGACATTTTATTACGTCCAATGTTTTTACTTTACTTGCATTAAAGGCGAGCTTCCGGACGACGAACAGCCGCTCATCGAACATCTGCAGAATGCCCTTGTAGAGTTGATTGTGGATGTTCCAGTCGTGTAAGTTGCTTAATTATTTTTAATTTTCTTAATATTGACGTGTTTGAAATGACATTTTTGCAAATGATAATTATGGAAATATCTAATTATAACAAATTCTAAGATGAAAATCGAAAAAAAAAATTGTTTGGCTCAAAGAATCTACACATGGAGGCCATGAGGCCCTTAGAGTTGGTGTCCCCAATATTTGACAATCTTGTTAAACGCATTTTGTGTTTAAAAGAAAAGAGTTTTTTATTCCAACCGAACATGTATTTCGTGCTATCTAATTTTTTGTGTTATACGTTTTCGTTTTAAACGGTTTTTACTGTCTATACTTGAATAACGTTTTGACTTTTTGGGTCCCTGAAAATTTGGGACTGTAGGCTCATGTTTCAAGATTGAAATTCGCCACTGCATCACTGTCGTCATGTATTTTTGTTGTCTTTCATTGCAGAGATGTGACATATGCCGTGCATCTTGAGGCCACAAACGCAATTCTAGTTTTGCTTTCCGTGCAAATGTTTATGCAAAATCCTGCCGTTAAATCACAAATCTATCGTACCATGATGGGTGGCAAATGGTGAATTAACTTGTTTTAATGACTGTTTTTTAATTTTATGTTATGTTTTTCTCTTGTTTCCAGTTCTATCCACGCTTGCCTGTTTATGAAACAGCTTTTACAACGGTACATTGGACAAGAGAAATGTCCGACCAACATGTTACCTGGTGGTGGCCATGGAGGAAGCATCATTCTAAACCTTGCTTGTAATGTTTCATCAACTCCTGAAAAAGAAACAGACGACATGAAATGAATAAGAATCTAAAGTTTTGTTATTTTTTATGTATTTGAAAATAACAGCCGGGATTTGGAGCATATTAACACTGGGTTACGGTCGCGGACAACCAACTCCTAACGTTGACGAAGCTGTTCTGGCCAATCAGAGTCTTCTTCTAATATTAGTTTTAGCAAATCACTGTACGAACGAAAAGACAATTCATAATCCGTACAGACAAGCCTTATTTTCTTTCACAAATTCTCAAGGTAGAAAAGTTAAGGAGATTGGAGAACTTTTACATGAATCCTGAATAATGACTGAAAAAAAAACGTTTCTGAATGGCTTTAGAAAACAACGGGAGTAGTCCGACTCAAGCAGTTGCTACATTTAAACTGGATTACTCGGCTTTGTTTTCGACGTTATGCCAAACGGTGAAAGACGATCAAACAACTTTGCTCCTTTATCTTTTGCTACATCGGAATCAACACTTTAGGGTTTATGTGTTGGCGAGAGCCGACATCGAAGAGTTGGTTCGTTGTCTTACGGCCGCTTTTTCTTTTTTAACCTGGCTATCATTTCGACCGTTTTCGATTCGTTTCGTTTTAGATAGTTCCGATACTAAAGATTCTTTATCAAGCTCAAGATCGTAGTTCTCATCACATTTACATGGCACTCATCATTCTCCTCATCTTATCCGAAGATGATTTCTTTAACAAAGCTGTTCACGAAATTGTGAGCCTCGTTCGTATAAGAAGAAAGAGAGAAGATGGCGCGTTCTGATCTCGATGGTTTTTTCATTCTTTGCAGATGCTTAAGAATGTGGCCTGGTATACCGAAAGAGCCCTTTCGTCTCTTTCGCTCGGTGGCCTCCTAGTCTTAGTCGTCATACGAACAATACAGTTCAACATGACGAGGATGAGGGTAACTTACACTTCAGCTCTCTCGTATCTCATAATTTCACTAATTTAACATGTTTTATGAACAACTGATTTTTGAATTCGGGTCATTCTGCATTTCAGAAAGAAAAAAATTGAAAGTGTTTTAATCAATTAAAAGTATTTTCATGTTAATGTCTTTCAAAATAAACTTTTTATTGACAAAAAATAATTTAAAACAAAAAATCTCTGTTGATATATATTTTTAAATATTAATTAAAGCCTTATTTATAAATAAAATGTATTTAATGTTAAGCTTTGTCGCAATTGTAATTAAAATGTCAGCCATCTTATTCATATTAAAATTCATTTTGCCCAGTAGACCTTTGATCTGCATTTTCATCGACCACTGATCTAAAAGAACTAAAACACTTGAACACTTTGAAGGTTATCTTAGTTTTGTGAATCTGAAACGCGGAGTAATAAGATTTTTAAAATCAGCTTTTCATAAAACATCTTTAAGAATTGGAAAAATGAAAAAAATGAAATCATTTGTGTTTCTAGGATAAGTATTTACATACGAACTGTTTGGCAGCTTTAGCAAACATGTCGGGTCAGTTTCGTAACATTCACTGTTACGTTTCACAGCGGCTCGTTAGGTACGGTTGCCATGTAGCAGCAATTGCTCCATAGGTGTGGTGGTGGTGGTGCTTTGATTATTACATTGTTACATTTGTTACAGCCTCTTCGAAAGCTTAGCAAAACGTCACTTGCGGTCGATCGAACAGTTACAGGCAACGACCGACTCTTCGAACGTGGAAGACGAACATTTGACGGCCGATTTGGTAAAGATTAAGCTCAGACTCCTCCCCCCTATTTTTCCTGTACACATTACAGACTGGATTCTTAAATATTTAAATTTATTTTCTTTTTTTAATTCAAATTAATTTTAATTACTGATTTAAATGGCGATGTAAATCAATTGACTTTTTCCGTTAAAAGCAAGTTGATTTAAATTAAATCACTGATTTAAAATTGCGATTTAAATCAAAAGATTTATTCCGTTAGAGTTGATTTGAATAATGGTTTAAAATAAATCACTGATTTAAATAAATGGATTTTTTTTCTCATTACAAACCACTTCTAACAAACCACACAATGGTGATTTTTCAATTTATGCTATTTCAAACTTTGTTTATGTTTTACCAATGTTCAGATGCAGGATCTGGCCGTATTGGAAGAGGTTTTACGTATGGTATTGGAGATCGTAAACTCTTGTCTCTGCAGCCAACTTGTTCACAATCCAAATCTCGTCTACACGTTACTATACAAAAGAGAATGTTTCGAACAGTTTAGAAATCATCCAACCTTTCAGGACATAATTCAAAACATCGAAACTGTAACGACGTTTGGACTTTTAAATATCGATTTCAATGATTTGAAGTAGACCTTGTGCTTACTAATGTAGGTTCTGACTTACTTTTCGAGCCGTTTGGAATCGGCCGATAAAGATTTATCCGTTACGGAGGTTTCGCAAATAATTCAACAGGGTGCATTACAATGGCCTGTTGATCGTCTCAAGGTTTTTTTTTTATCTTTTTGATGTCGCTCTCTATCGACACATTTATGAGAAATACGTTTCGTTGTTTGTGTTTTTAGAAGTTTCCCGATTTGAAATTCAAGTATGTCGAAGAGGATCAACCGGAAGAGTTTTTTATTCCATACGTCTGGTCTCTAATCCACGGTTCGACCAATCTTTATTGGAACGATTCGAACGTGAGGTTGTTTAGCCTCGCAAAAACAGATCCGATTTAAAACTACGAATGTTTTCTCGTTGTGTCCGACACTTGTGCGAAATTTGAGCCACGGAAAACCCAATGAAAAGCTCACGTCTGTTTTTTTGTATGGTCTTACGAGAGAACTCTCAAAAAGGAATTTTATCAAATGACTAATCTTGTTTTTTTTTTTTGGAAGTAAATGTTCGGTAAAAGTGTTCAGTTTTAGTTACCTTTTTTTTACCTTCTTGAGGAACACACCTCGACAAAAAATCTGTAAAATATTATGTTGTTAGACAGAATTTGAATAGAGATATTGTTTATTTGAAGTACTTATAATGGGGGGGGGGAAGTGGCGGAATTAATTTAATTTTCTTATGTTTTTAACTGTTGATTCTAATGGCTAACTTTAAGGTTTGATTTATTGCTGGTTTATGTAAAGCAATCATGTTCATGTGATGACGCAACAGCTGATTAAATAGAATCCTATCTGTGTGATAGGAGAAAAACGTACTTTTTAAACGTTATTTTGCACATAAAGCAACTTAAATACCAGATTGGTTTGGAAACTTCAGGGTGATTCAAAAGTCTCCATACACGGGGTGGGGGAATGGTCACTTTATATCTGCCTCATCATAAGAAGCAGCTTCTGACGTCATAGGCATTGAAAAAAAATTTATTATTGTGTATTTTTTTCTGATAAAAAAGAGTAATACAAAATAATTCAAGAATCCTTTTGTTTAAATTGTTGGAAATATTTGTTATTTACCCGTTTTCTTTCAGACAAAATAACGCAATTCTAGATCTTATGGCAACCCCAATGACGTCACAAGCTCTTTCTTAGAATGAGGCAGGTATAACAAACAGTCACTTTATTCACAAACATAAAGAAACATTATTTCCCTCTGTATAGGCACTTTAGAATCACCCTGTAGAAGAATAACATAAATGTATTTTCATCTTTAAAATAAAACTTATGACAATTTCAGAATGGACAAAAGTTTCGATTTTGGTCGATTTAACCTTTTTTTCGATATAACCAAGATAGGAAGAAGAAAAAAAAAACGATAATTGAGAATCTGAAGTTGCAATCACTTCATTAGAATATATGATAAATGCTGAATATACTGTTGATTGATTGATTCGTTTCTAAAACACCTAAATTTCGTCTACTAGCTGATTTACATGCAAAATGACGTATAAAAATATGTTTTTATAGGGGCTCCTTCCTGTGTAATCAACTGTCAAATGATAAAACAAACATGGCTGTTTTTCTTAACCTCAGTATAGTGAACCTTGGCTAACTGTTGCCGCCTCCACTCCCTAACCCCTTTTCATTGCAACACTAATGAGCCCCAAATCAGTTTTTGTTTTTTTTTTTACATTGGAGAATACTGAAATTCAAGTTATATCAATGGAAGTGATTACGAAAGATGGTAGCCATTGAGCATAATTAATTATTGTTTTTAATTTCTCACTTGTTAACTAAAACTACTGTTCTCTCTCTTTATTATCAATAGTTTTAAACTCAAAAACCAAACTGAAAAAGGAAGAAACATTTGAAGTTCATTTGTACAAGAGACTTACCAAGTGTATTGTAAAAATATTGAGAATTATTATTTACAGTTTCCGAATGGGATGCAAAAATTTATCACCTATTAATTACGTATGTGCCTATTTTAATAAATTAATAAACAGAATGCGAAATTCTATTTTTTAAAAAGAAAAGTTTAAAAAATGGGGATAGAATTTAATGTTTGTTTTTCTTTTATGTGACTTTCTTCAAATTGTTACAATTTTCTGTTGTTTGTATGTGTGTATAATTTAGAACTATTATTATATAATTATTACATTTGAAGGGATGAAAATAGGCAGACAAATATAAATAAATAAAAATGTTTAAATTTTAATTGGTTGGTTTTTTTTTTTTTTAAATTGTTTAATTCAAAATTGAAGGTAAAACAATGGTAAACAAAAATGAGGAAGACTAAGAAATTTTTTTATGTTATTATTAGGGCTCGGATTTTGATGCAATATCAACCGGAATGTTTCTCAATATGTGGCCCAAGTGCCAATTGTGAAGTGACAATCTCGTTTTGATGATAAAAGATTATTAAAAACATTGGTTAGAGGCTAGAACTCTAGTTGACAACTGACAGTAACCAGACATCTAGCCTCTCTACCCAGCTTTTTTGATTAGAAAAGACATAATTACAGTTGTTCTAATGATGATGATTACTTCACAATTGGCTCTTGGACCACAAATTGAGAAACATTCGGGTTGATATTGCATCAAAATCCGAGCCCTAGTTATTATATATATTTTTAAAAAATATTTAACCAACAGTCTATTTATAACAATATGTTAGTTATTTTATTGTAGTTTCTGGAGATAATCACAATTGTGATCGGAATGTCAACCATCTTGTTCATATTAAAATTCTTGTTGAAATTAGTATTTTAAAAATGACTTTTTAATTCTTCGAAACGTATTTTAAGAATTTTTTCAGACTATCTTAAGGTGGTTGAATAGTTATTTATTCTGCTTTCTCTCCCCCTCCCCCCCCCCCTGGATTGCGTCACTACAGTGGGTATTATGTTCTATTGGTGGTTTCTTCCCCCGCCACCCGCGTTTTTGCGAAAATTTATATTTTTCAAGCGAACGTTTTTTAAGAAGATTACGAAAAAATTCAAAATGTGTTGGAAACTAGAATAGTTGGTGATAATGCTAAAAGTTTTTTCATGATGATATCTTTCAAAATAAACTTTTTATGACAGTTTAAAAAGGCGAAAATAGTTTTTCATGAAATCACAATGGAAAAACCTAAAAACGGGTCAAAGCTGCACTTGAAACACAAAAATGTTCATTTTAAAAAAAATATTGCCATCTTTTACCATTCTAGTTTTAATAACAATTTGATTTTTTTTTTTTTTCGTAATGTTTCTAAAAAAAAAAGTTTCGTTGACGTTTTTTGCGTCCAAATTTTACAAAAAAACAATTACAGTATTTCTTTTCATTTTGCACCTGAAAGACAAAATAATCAAGACTTCAAAAGGCGTTTTCACTTTAGAATCACCTAAAAAGAAAGAGTTTCTATACTATTTTAAAGGACCTCCTGACCGAAAATATATTTCGTTTTATCCGAATTTTCCGTGTATTATAAATTCTACATCATTCATTATTATAATTTTGTTGTAAATTTGCTCTAAAAATTCAGAAAAAAACAGCAAAAAAAAACAAAAACGAAATCAACCCACAGTGCCCACACCCTTGTCCTAGTCTTCCCATTCAGAAGTTTTTATGATTTCATATTAGGAATGGAGACAGGATATCTGTGGGCTTAATAGTCATTTATTAATCATAGCCTAATATCTATAAAAAAATAACATCGACCACTAAAAAAATTGGCGGTTGAGTGACCACAAACAAACGTTTTAGGTAGACAACAATTATTTGGCTATTATGAGACCAATTTTCATTTGCATATAAAAGAAAATTGGAATAGGAAACCAGGAGAGAGAGAAAAAAAAAAGAGGGGAGGGGTGCATTTTAATATTGCAATGGGTGGGCTATATGTAATTTAGGAGTGATAGACAAGGGGGTTTTGGTTGGTCCGTCCAGAACATACAATGGGACGAAGGGGCAGACACACACACACAAGAGTCCGATTGACGCCATAGAGGCACGTGTCTCCCTCTGTCTAGCACCTGGCCTCGCAAAAGACGCGCTTTTTGTTTGTCTCTTATGTTATTTTCTATCCATCCACCCCTTTTATATATTTAAACCTAAATAGGATTGATGATGGGACTTGGTGGCGACTTTGCTTTCAATACAACAAATGTCAACAAACTCAACGAAAACGAAATTAAATTTTTCTCACTCAATTCTTTGCATTATGCAACACGTTGTGTCACCTATGGGGGTTTCTTTTATACATGTGTAATTTGTATGTCTCGACATCTGTTTTGTTGTTGCAGTGTGAATGTTTCTGTGCACGACTTATGAGTATATGTTTCATTGTGTGTGTCTGACACAAGGGGAGGAGGGGTCCATATCTATCTGTGACTGTGTTTAAGGTGGCTGAATAGATATTTTTTTGTCCGTCTGTGGATGGCGCAACAACTGCAGTGGCTAATGCTATAAGCGCCACAGATGTTTTTTAAAAAAATTTGGAAACAACATTAAGAAAAAAATTCAAATTGTTTTCAAAACTAGAATGGTAGAAGATTATGCTAAAAGTTTTCTTGTGGCAATATTTTAAAAAATAAACAATTTATATTTGTTTGAGAATAATCCGTGTTTAGGTTTTTAACATTTGATGAAATTTTCGCCTTTTTCAAATTGGGACAAGAGCCAGTGCAAGAGCTGGAGACGTTCATCTACCGTAAATGCTATTCTAAACAACACCCTTTTAAAGATATCAAACTTTTCGTATTATCATCACCAACTATTCTAGTTTCTAAACCACTTTGAACTTTTTGTTCGTAAAGGTTTCTCCTGAAAAACGTTCGCTTGCAAAATATAAAATTTTATTTAAACTGCGGGTGGGTGGGGGAAGAGTCCTCTTCGCCACGAGTACAGCGAGTCAACTAAAACTGTGCTCGGTCCGTCCAATGACTTGCAAAGTCTTGACGACCACCTGTTTGATGTACCGACACCAAGCCTCTGGATTGCGTTGCTCGCGCTACTTGTATCGCTAATCGCGAGTCCGTCCACATTACTCGAGCTTGTCGACGAACCACCTCACCGAACCCGAATATGAGTACGAGCACGAATAGTCAAAAAACCCACCCTAAGCCACATATAGAAAACCTTGAAAAAAAAAAAAAAGCTAATTAGTAATTACAATCAAAGAGTTAGAAGAAAAATGGTTGTGGTCATCCACAACATTTTTCTCTAACATGGATTTGAAGTACCTGCATTTATGTATGTTGGTGTACATGGTGCCTACAAATAAAACACACATAATATGGTACTGAGGCCAGAAAGACTGCCTGTGAGCCCAATTTCACTACATCAAAAGTCAGAAAGAAAAAAAGTAATACCAGCAAAGCTGCTGCATGAAATTGATTTCCAATATAACCCCCCCCCCCCCCCCTTTTTTTTTTCTAAAATATAAAATGAAATTTTTTTTAGTAGTTGATCCATATATACAAAACCTAATCTATTCAAGTTTTTATATTAAATGCAGTCTTACTAGTTTTCTAGTATATTTTTTAATGGGCTTGTTGCCAATGCAAAAGGCGACTGAATGGCGAGTCCAGAAAAAGACATCAGAGACAAGAAGAGAGTTGAGTGAAGTGGCCACAGAGAGAGAGAGAGAGAGAGAGAGAGAGAGAGAGCAGAAATGATGAGGTTTTTAAAGAGAGAGAAGGAGAGAGAAAGCAAAGTCGCCAGTCGCCTCCGAAAAAAAAAAAAGGAGGCAGCTGACTGACTGACTGGCTCCTTCTAACATATACACAGTGTACACGTTGTATATGAATGGGCATAAAGAATAAGGGGTGAGGAATAAGAGAGGAGGAAAAGGAGGAGTTGAAGGGGGGGGGGGGCACATATTAGAGCTAATTTAAAAAGAAAGAAAAAGAGAAAAATAACTAAACATCCATTTTGGCGTCGACCAACGACTTTTGGTGTCGTCACAGGAGACAGAAAGGCGGCCAAAATAAGAAAAAGAGAACAACTTTTTTTAAAAACTTGTGTCACACTCACATAATAATAATAATAATAATAATAATATGAGAGAAAAAATAAGGAACGAAGGCACCAAAAAAAAAAAAAAAATAACAAAAATTGATGAATTGTCTGATGCACCAAAAATGAATTTCAATAAACCCAGAATAAACTAAAAAAAAAGTTCGCTCAGAAGTTTATTTTAATTAAAATCAGGTTCTGTCATTTTTTTTATCTTCTTTTTAAGAGAAAGTTGAATAAATAATAAATAAGTTTGAAAAATAACTTCTAATATATATATTTTACCTTAATTTCTTTTAAAAACGAACGAATTTCCTTTTAAAGATGTTTCTTCTTCTTCCAAATTCAAAGATTTCTGTAAAAAATTTTTTAAAAATACCTGAAAATTAAAATTTAATGTAGGCCTATTTTTATATTATTTTTATAATTTCCGACAATACGAGTATATTTTAAAAATCATTTTCTACAATTCTTAAAATAATTTTGAAAAATTTAAACTAATTTAATACAGTATTACTTTAGTTGTTTTTTTTAAAAAAAATGAAATTTTATTTGAACCGCGCTATATAACTAAGACATACTAATTTATCATGTCGGCATTACACTATAAATACGAGCTCTATTTTATACTGTATAAAACTATTGCAGAAAAAGACATTTATTTATAGCGCAATACCTCATTGTATGAAACTAGTTACGCCTAACTACTGTATATATGCTATACATGTAATATATATTGTTTAAACAAAATAAAACGATGTTGGAAATATTTCACATAAATTTTCTTTTATTATTATTATTCTTAATCCTCATTAGAAACAACTGGAAACATTTTCAATTAAAAAAAAAAGTTCCAATTTGGTTGTCCAATTTTTTTTTTTTTAAATACAAACATTTTTTTCTCATAAAACTGTACAAATTTATATTTCTATGTTACAAATATAACAACAACAACAAATAAGAAAAACAAAAAAAAAGAGAAACATTGAGGTATTAAAAAAGAGCTTTTTATATATAATTTTTCTTCCGTTTGTCATTTTTCTCTCTACATCTCTATATTTACAACATTTTCTTGAAGAAGAAAAAAAAAGGTTCGAGGTGGGGGGGGGGGGGGGGGGGGGGGTGGGAAGGTGTCACATTGATATTCAATAATAATAAACGGAACAAGGAGGAGGGGGGCAGTGTGAACAAATAAGCTACCTGTCATCCTTGATTCAGTTTTACAAATCATCAACAACAAAAAATCCCATTTTATTTCTATACACATAATAATAAACACAAGAAAAGAAACCATTTTAAAAGTTTCATTTGTACAATTTTTAACTATACACAAAATAAACACTTTTTTTAGTGTTTTTTAATTAATTTATTTTTTTTTTTTTGCTTTGCTTTTTAAACAAATATCGCAAAATCGTAATTTATGCAAATTAAGACATTTTTACAAGTCAGAAGAAAAAAAAATGTAATTTCATTGTTACTACTTTCAGCGAATCAATTATGTATTTAAAAATTGATTTTCAGGGCACAAAAGGGGGGAGGGGAGAAGAGAGATATTAACTAAACAGTTTTGCAGTTAAGTTCCAGTCGCCTCTCTGTAAATTGAACTCTTGTGACGTCAGATGGGTTGATTAAAAAACCTAGAATTACGACATTTTTTTTTTGGATAAAAAAGGAACAACAAAACTTTTTGTTTTGAATGTTTGCCGTTATTTTCTCTCTTTTCAATCTAACGAAATAAGACAAGCCTAACATTTTTTTGTTAAACCCTTCTGACGTCACCTGCTTCAAGTTGCAACAAGAGGCGACTGTACAAAGCACAGTTTTACAACCTATGATGAGATTTATGACATTAAAAAAAAAGTGTCATAACGAAATAATGTGGGAATCGATCAAGACATTGAGTGAGGGGCTGTCCTCACATCCTGCCCAGGCAATCTTAATCAAATGAAAATCAAGTGAAATGGGGGGCCAAATGAGAGCCATAGGTTGAGAAATAAGCAGATGATATAAAGAACTGGCGCCAAGCAACAAGTAGTAAGTCTCAGATCTGATAATAACAACTCAAAATAAAGGGGAAAAAAAAACTATTAAATTTGTTTATTTCATTTTGTTATAAGGCTGATTTTTGTTGTTGTTGCTTAATTTGAGACCCAAGTGGACCCTGTGAATTATTTTGAGGTTATTTAAGAGTTAAAAAGGGGCACACGAATAGGAGTTAAGTGTGTTGGTTGGTTGGGGGGGGGGGGGGGGGGGGGGGTTGGATATTCTAAAGGCACAAACTATGGCAAAATTAATTCCGTGTTCTTTTTTTAGGCTTCTTCTTCTTCTTCTTCTAAATATTAATTAATGAAAAACCCTGTACTTTTTTTTGTTTTAAATGAACTTCGTTGTTGTTTAATTTTTTTTAAGTATTTTTTTTTCAAAGGCACTTTTATTAATTTACTATGAGAAATACTTCAAATATAGTTGAAAATTCTTTTTTTGTGTGTTTGTATAGGTTTCTGAGAAATCGAAAACTAAATTGCCTCAAATTATTATTCATATTATATTATCTATGAGAGAGAAAGAGAGGATTATTGAATTTAAAAGACAATTTTTTGTTATTTGCTATTTTCAGCGAAGAAAAGAAAAAGACGATTTAGGTAAAATAAAAAGAAAAATCAAAGAAATAGCTCTTTTTTAAAAAAAAAAAAATTGGTCCTTAAAAACTATTTTAAGTGTTTTTTTTTTTCTTTCTTCAAGTCTATTTGAATGCTTAACATAGGAATGCAGAGTTATACAGGGTAGATCAACAACAAAAAAACATCTAACAGCATTTCAAAACGCCTTTAGAAACATTCCTTAGATTTTTTTCTTCTAAATCTTTCCTTTACTAAAAAACGTAAGATAAATTTATAAGAGGTAGCTCAACTTAAGAGCTCTGCCTATAGAGCCTTTCGTGCCATAGCTGAATGTGGTCAAAAGATGGCGCCATCTTTAATCAAAAGCTAAACAAGCTCTTTACTAACAACTTTAACTTTCACTTTAAGAGTTTCCCCTCTAACCGAAGCCGTTACTGGACATAAGGTTGTACTATGACGTAGACAATATGGCGGAATACATCCTTATTTCCATGGCAACTATTTGGGGGGGGGGGGGGGAAATAGATCAAACCTTCTCATTCTACTAACCTTAACTTTATACAGGTTAAGTAAAAGTGGCCATGTTCGTTTGTCATGTGATAGTTGATTACGTAGACAGTCTGTATACACTTCCATGTAATCAGCTATCACGTGACAAACAAACATGGCCGAATTTCCCTAACCTGTCTAAAGTGAACCTTGGAGCGAAATTCTTTCTCAGTTACACCAGATTCTATGGTTACATCAACAATAAATGGCCTTGTGAAAGTGATTCAAGGTTCCCTTTTATAAGGAAGATTAATAAAGAGAACCTTGAAAAGAGGCTAAACATTAAGCTCGCTCACACACAACGGTTTTTTTTCTCACATAAAGAGTTGAACTACCTCCATTTATTTATCTTGATAAAAAATAAATCTAGATTGAAGTCTTAGTTTTTTTAGAAGAAGCCATTTTTTTTCCCCCGAATCCAAGTTTATTTGAAACTAGAAGGGAATTTAGGTAAATGGCATTTTCATGATAATATCTTTGAAAATAAACTTTTTATAACAGTTTCAAGAGAGCATGTTTTGTAGATCTTCATCCAAAAAAAATTTAAGTTTCAATAATTTAAAAAAAAAATAAGTCATGAAAAAGCATTCCCTACATTCCTTTACATTTACTTTTCTAGTTTCAGAAATTCTTTCGATTAGAAGTTACTGCTTAGCCTCTATGTACAAGGTGTTGTACAGCTCAACAGCATTTCGCTTACCTTTGCCACAACTTATTAACAACTCGACAGCCTTAGCTTTGAGGCTAGTGGCTCCTAATCGAAAGATTACTCCTAATTTCAAATAAACTATTTTTCCATTTGTTTTAATTGTTATTTTAAAAAGGAAAAACTAAAAAAAAGTATCCATTTCCAAGTAAAGTAGAAAATTATCTCACCTTGAAAAAAAAAAGAATTTTGCAAATTCCCGTCATTGTTTTATGCAATGTTTTGTACCATTAAAGAATAATTTCCCAGTGAAAGTTTGTTTAAATTGTAACATCAAGAATTAAAATAAAATACACAACATTTTAAAAGTAAAGAACTGAGTGAGGTTTTTTTGTTTTTTTTATAAACTTATTGTGTACTGGCCTATAATTACGACAACGCTGAGCACTGCACCCAAATAATACCAACGATAGATGGCGCCACAGTTCCTGTGTTGGGGGGGGGGGGGGGGGCTCGAATCTAGTTTTGCCAAAAAATATCTGGTCCTTTTCTTTTACGGAAGAAGAGATCACAATGGCACTATGTTTACAGCAAGATTCACAGAAATTTCTTGACCAATGGCTAGCAGAGAAAAAAAGCTGATCTTTCGGTTTGTTTTGCTAGAAATTATGCAAGACGTCATCCACGGACCACTTGCTGGCGCCACATAAAGTGGTCGTTTTTAGCAGACTGTTGATTACAACAGGGTGTTTTCACAGGCAGCACACGGCCACAAGTAGCGACCACCGCCTGTTTTGTCAGTAACGATGAAGGTTATAATAGTAGCTAGCCCGCACTGACAGAAGGCCACTGTTTTAAATGGTGGTTCGTGTGAAACAACCACCACCTTGTTGCGCGCCACAAAGTGGTCCGTGTGAAACCGGCCTTTGACTTATTTCTTGCATTCAATCTTGCTTGAAAGGTAAGTCAGTGTGATCAGCTCTTCACATATAAAAACATAGACAGATTGTACTTGTAAGAGGAGGCTACGTTCTCTCTTTGCACCTGTACAACGAGGCTAAGTTACCACATACACCTAAAAACTATTATATGGCATTCCATTTATTTTAAGACCAGATTTGTTCAAAATATCTGTTATATATGGTAGTGGGTCATATTTAATTAAAAAAAAAAAACTAAAATGGGGCTAATTAAAATTACTAAGGGGGCAGGATTTTGGCTCACTTGTAAAAATACTGAGGGGATGAAAGAAAGAGGAAATGCAAAGATATGCCTAAATAAGTTATATGTACAGAGTGAACAAGAAGTTCTAAACAAACTAAAAACTTCTAAAAACTTTTTTTTTTGAAAAAAAAAGGGGGGGGGGAGACACATAATAAAAATGGATTGATTCTGGTGCGCCTTAAAATTTTATCCCAAATCAAAATAACACGATTCAATCGAAGTTATCAAACATTAAAGATAATGTCTCGTTACATAATTAAGCATAAATTAATGAAAATGTACAAAACAAATTTTTTTTTACATCGCCAACTATAAATTAAAATAAATTCAATTATGTACAAAAAAAAAATGTTACATAATTTTATGTTCTACTTTTTTTGCGATAAAAATTTAAATATTTCACAGAATCAGAAGAAGAAGGGGGAAAAAAAAGGGTTCTTAGGGAGTTGTCAAATTTTGCTCTTATTTTAAAAAGATAATTAAGTACATTAATTAATTGGACGGAATTTCATCTATTTATTTGTTATTTACATATAGACTATTATATACCAAATGAATTTACACACGTTGACGGTTACCTAATTTATTTAAGGAAATAATTGTCTCATTAAGAACAAGAGAACAATTCATAAAGTTTTGGAAGTCGGGGTCTGGGTCTTGGCCCCACACGAAGGACTGAGATGGTGGGGACGGGGTCAAATTGAAAAATAAAACACCTTACACTTTTGAATCCAACAAAACTTCAAGGAATGAATTTGATGGGAAGGAAAAGGAACGAGAAATTGTTTTATTTTGCTTGTGAATTTTTGTTTATTGTTGGACTTTTATCATTAATTAGCAAGACAAACACAATAATTATACTTTTTGCAATCAAAAAAGGCTGGTTAGAGGTTAGAGTTATTCTAAAATTAAAATACAGCTCTGAATTAAAGTTCTAACCTCTAACCAAGCCTTTATGATTACAAAAAGCATACTTATTTTTTTTTTTATTAGGGACATTGTGACTCTGCACACACAAAAAAAAGCGGTTCTCAAGAAGCGGCCCACTTTTTTGCTGAAAAAAAGGGCATTTTGGTTTTTCTCACGTCTCATAAAGATACTTTAGATGATTTTGATTCAATGATGATTTCATAAATGTGTTACATTTCATATTGGAAATGTACATATTTTGTACCGGTATTTTACATAAAATGTCATTTTATGTATTTTTGACAAAAAGGTGACGACATAAGGGGTGCGCATGATCGTATGGTACGGCACGCCGTGTTCTACTTTTTATCCGCATTTTCAGAATCCAACTATATATTTATCTGAGTAGGCTATCCAGTAAAACGTGGTTAAAAAGTAAAACGACGGTAACTTACCAATACATGTACTCTCAGCTGTGATTCTCATACATGATTTTCTTCTATGTCGTTCCCTTTGATTTTTTTTTGTTGCCCATTTTTGCAATTTATAAAGATCGTGACAATTGCACGCGAGCCGCTTGTTGAGAACATTATTCTACTCAGAGAGCCTCAAGAATTTTTTATTCCAAATTATCGTAAAATTGAGACCGCATTTTGTTGTTGTTTTTGTTGGCACTTTTTGGTTCAGACCCTGTGTTTTTAAGAGTGTAATGTGTTTTTATAGCCCAAATATAATGTTAGTTTTTTTCATTTTGTGTTTCCATAAATAAATAAAGGCATCCTGGTTTTTTTTTTTACAACTGTTACCGGATTTTTAGTCAATATTTGGGTAACTTATTTTTTTCAAGGGTACCAAAAAAAATCCCTATTATCCTATCATCCCTCATCCAAACACACCTTTTTTTTCTAGTTTTTAAGCCCTTGTTGATTTTACAATTATTTGAAGCTCGTTAAATTTCATTGAACAGGTATATTATAAAAAAAAACTGTTTTCATAATTAGGGAATGAAAGGAATTATTTTTTTAAAAAAAAATGTTCGAGACACAAAAAAAAGGACTAAAAACAAAAATTGGAATATCGATTAAAACTTAAATGCAAAATTACAAATTTCTTGTTTGTTTTTTTTTCTCCATCTTTCTTTCAACTTATGGATATTCTTGTAATTAAAAAAAGCCTTGGCCTGAGTTTTGGTGAACGTTTTTATTGAGGTGGTGGTTCCTCTTTTGTTTTTGTCTTTTTTTTTTTTGGATTTATTTATTTTTTTGTCTCTTTTGCATATAATTAATTATATTAGGTCCTAACATAAAATGTACAAATTTCCTCTCTATATCACTTATTTGGAAAAGAAAAAAACCCGACCTAAAAATATGTATAGAGTGAATTTTCAGATCAGATCAGATCCGATCCGATTTATGGTTCGAATCATAAGGATGTAGTAGTTCCAAAAACAAACCATCCATTGATCCGATCCATCATCACCTGATTCACCTTTCTGAAGACATGATTAAAGTCTCCATCATAATTCAAAGTGACAAATGTCACGTCACATCATCATCATCCACAATTGTCAGTTCCACTGACTGTTGTTACAACTCTTTTTTTTTTTTTTTCAAAAAAAAAAAAAAAGTGGCAGTCCAGTGCCACACAAAGAGAGAAACCAGTCCAAGTCCAGTCCTTTGTCGAGACGACGACGACTTCTACGAGAAGAGAGCGACTGAAACATAAACGATAAAAGAGAGAGACACACGCAAGAGAAATACGATGTTTCGAAGGTGTCATCTGGGAACCAAAAGAACTTCGAGCCAGCACGGACACGAGGTGATCACCTGACGAGAATATTTCGGTCCCCAACCTTTTCCGAAACTGATTCTTACAGAGTTCGGATCGAAAGGTCCATCCAATAGATCCGGATCTTGTAACCTTTGATAATAAACCGATTTGTCATAATCAAAGATTTTGATGGAGTGACCGGGTGGAACTTTGTAAACTACAAAGTTACGAGCGTTCGGAGCGTGAAGAGTTGGTGAATTGACGAAGAGAGCGTGATCGGAACGGTTGTAAGCCCAAACACCGTCCGACTCTTTACTGAGAGATAATCCGAAACCGATACGATCTCGAACCCTCCTTATGGCTTCGTTCGTAGTCTGATGTTGTTTCGACAGTGTTCCGAGACTTAGACCTTCACCATGGGGAAGGTCCGAGAAAACGTTCACTGACTGTTTATAGACCGGAAATAGACGTCCAACTCGGGTTCTCATCTCCCAATAAGCGAGGTTACACCAATATGTTCGACACGTTGGCTCACCGTTGCCTAAACAACAATGAAAAAAAAAAAAAGAAACGAGTTATTAACTTACTCTCAGCTACTCTCAACAAAATCATAAAAGTCACTCTCATATTCTCACAGAAAAACTACGAAGAAATTGATAAAAACTTGTTGCATTATTATGGTATAACTGATGATAATTATCAATTCCAATCTTGTTCAGGAGTCTTCTTGTTACAATAAAATTGTGACAGTCCTACCTTATGATCTCACTGCTTGTATGCCATTATTTTATACACCAATCAATTATCAGTCATATGATAATTATTTGTAATTTGCTTTTATGACTATTATAAGGTTATGAGCTAGATAAGACAATTTATTGTCATATGACAGTGCTATTACTAAGGTAATTTTTAGACGTCACCTTTTTTTTTATAAATCACATATAAAATACAATAGTAACATGATTATCGTAATGACATCTTTAAAAATTAACTTTTGACAGCTTGTCACAAATAGTGAATATTTTAGAACGTTTTCAAACTACCATTTAAAGTTTATTTTAAAACATTATCATGAAAATTCATTTAACTCATTCATTTACTAAGCATAGTTTCTAATAAATTTTGAATTGCTTCTTCATCTTGCTCGTAAAATACTTGTCATCCAAAAAATAAGTCATAAAACTGTGACAAAGCATACATTATGATGTAACTGTGTGCAATTATTTTATGACTATCATATTATTCTGAACATAAGTCAATGGCAGTCATACGATACTATTTTTTAAAAAAATAATTTTTCATTTGTAACTGTTAAAACATTATGAGCTAGTTATGACACTTTACTGTCACATGAGAGGTTTAATACGTTTCTGTAACGACCGGCCAGAGAGTATTATGTCGATATTATCTATCTCTACATAAGATTTCTTCTCGGATGAAATCACACGCAATCATCATGAAGTGCTGCTGCTGCTGCTCATAAAACCACGGATGCTGCTGCAACGGTCTATTCATTTTATAATGTTATATAACACTGACTAGACCGGAAATTGCTAACATAAGTGGCCCACAAAACACTCTTCCGGTCACTCAGCCCCCCCCCCACCCCCTTTCTTCATATAATTTACATCATCAATAATGATGACGTTCTCAGCATGTCCACAGAGACAGTGCCAATATATATATGAATTGAATTGCGGCGCCACTGACGTCAACGCTACTGCAGCCGTCGCCGTCGCCGCCAATAAGTCCAAATCAAAGAAGGACAATTTGGTTGCCACACAATTTTATACAAAAGACGCCACAACTAAATAAACGGCTGTTGCTAACAGTTGGCGTCTGTGATCTCTTTTCTCTTCTTCTCTTTTATTTTTCGGTTTCATTTCTCCCCTTTTGTCGCCCTCAATATTTCAGACTACAACAAGTTGGCGCCGTGGCGACCCACACACACACATATGTACACGCATTCACTAAAGCAAGCCATACACTAAATTAGATGTGGTCTGCAGACATGGTCTCACACAGACCAAATCTCACATTTTCTTTCTTCTGTCTCACAGACAAACTATGAGACAAACGTGAGATTTAAGTCTATGGAAGACCGTGTTTGCAGACGGCGTTTCATAGTGTATGGCAGCTAGCTTTTAAAAGTGCCTGCTCTGGTCAACTATACTCTGCATAAAGTTACGAAAAAAAAGCTAAAGATTTTTAAAAGTGACATGGGATAAATGCAAGGTTTGTATAGATGATGGCAACACCATTTGACGTCATTCTGTCTTCACTATTCAGTCTAACATAAGTTGTGAATCACAAGTCACACGCAGACTTGACCAGAGCATAAATCAGTCCTGCTAATGAAGCGCCACCAACAGTTACTAAAGCAAATTAAGGAAACCTAAACCAAGTTCAATCTGCAAAGTTTTCATCTCGAATTTGGGCCCATTTTTTTTCTTTATTAAAAAGATACATTTTTGTGTTGCTCGTTTTTTTTTTTTAGAAGTTTATTAAAAAAGCAAGAGAAGCACAAAAATGAGATAAGTTTTTAAAAAAAAAAGCAGCTCCTATTTCGCTTGTAATTTTTTTTTTACAAATTTACATAACTCATTTCTCAGTCAAGAAGAAAACTTATTGTCTGCCATGTTTTTTTTTTAAGTTTCTTTTTTAAAAAAAGCTGAAAAATAGAAACCGGTTTTTCTTCCTATTAAATCTTAAAAAAAAAAAAACTAAACGCGTCTATTGCTTTTCTTTTATAATTATAATGGAACATTATCCGGCTTAAAAAAATTAAAAAGCCCTAAACAACAGTAAAATTTGTATTTAACAGTAAAAGTAATAATGGTGGAGGTGGTTATCCATCCTCCTTTTATAAAAGAAATTGAACGTTTTTCTTTTGTTAGATTGTTAGAAATTAAAAATAGTTAAAAATGACAAGTGTGAAGTGGATTTTGTTTCTGATATTCAGATTGTTTGTTATTGGTCCGGATTCTCATAAAAGGGCGGGGCTAACAGAATGTTTCTGGCTGCGCCCAACTGTCTATGTTTCTCTGCATTTCAGAAGAAAAGGAAAAATTGAAAGTATGTTAGAAACTAGAACAGCAAACAGCTGTAGCACCACGCATTGCGTTTAGAGATACACAACGTTGAGAAACGTTTTCTTAATATTGCTTAAAAATCCTAGCCGTTTTAATTATTAATTTCGACTAATTAAAAAAAAAAAAAAAAGAAAAAACTATTTCAAGAATAAGTTAAAAAGCGAAAGTTTCGCAGTAAAAAGTTTTCGTTTTCTCCCCATTTTTAAAGTGTTTTTTGTGCGTGTTTTCGGCTAAAAGGAAAAATGTCGCGCCAGAAAAGTGGTCTAGACATTGGATTCGTAAATTCAAAAGAGGAAGAAGAAGAAAAATGTAGAAAAAAATCAGCCCTCCCCCCCCCCCATATATTTAAGAAGTTAAAAACTCAAGAACCCAGTTGATGATCTAAAATCGACTAAAAAACACAACGAAAAAAATGGAAGAAAATCAACATAAAAACGTTTTCAGCTTCAACAACAACGTTCAAAAGCAGATGTTTTCAATTCAGTTCATTCAGTCTTTTCTATTTTACTCTCTCTCTCTCTCTCTAAAGCCCCGCTTTCACGATGATAGTTACTATCACACTGTTGCGATAGCACTATCACTCTGTCTCGTTTGACTAGATAGTTGATAGTACTGTCGCAATAGTAATAGTTGTCGAGTGTGACCACTTGTAGGGAAATATCCACTTTGTAGGGAGATTTGTCTTCTGGAGGGAGAGAGAGGCAACACTGTTGTTGAGTCAATGATATCTGTGAAGTTAGACGTCACACTGTCATGTGACAGACAACTATCACGTTACTTCAAGACATGTAGACAGTTGCTATCGTGAGAGTGAACTATCGCAACTTTCATGACAGCCACTCTCACGATAGAACTATCGCCGTGAAAACGAGGCTTAACTCTCTCCTAAAGATATCACTCTACTGAGAGCTGACTCTCAAGACCACTTTCACAATTTCAATTAACCTGAAATTTTTTTTTTAATATTTATTACAACTCACACTTTGCAAGATAAATAAATTTGAATAATTTGTAGAAATTTGTGTTGAATATATATTTTATCGTGATCCAATCGTTTATAATAAAACTTTTCGTGACAGTTTTTCTTTGAAAATTGACTTTGTTATATACTGAGATTTCAAAACAAAAAAAAATCTCATTAAGATGGATGGCTATTTAAACATTTAATTTGTCTGTGGAACGCTACATGGCGCCACCATCATAATTCATATCGACCTTTGTTTTTTCAAGCAAATGTTTAATTGTGTCATTATTTTGTCAGCTTCTCATTACCGTTGAATAAGTTAATAATGGTTTTATAGAATGTTTTTATGGCTTAAATAGATTGCATTTCAATGAAATTAGTGTATCAATTTATCAGTAAGTGAGTGAGTGAATGAGCAGCAACTGTTTGCTTAAATGAAGCCGATTTAGTCGAAAACGGGTCAGACTAAAACACGGAAACGCGCTGAAAAATAAATATTAGGCTACGCGATACAAGGAATGGGAAAGCACATACAAACACACGGAAAAGCGCAGAAAACACTTACAAACACGGAAATGCGCGGAAAACACTTATAAACACACGGGGAAATGTTTGTAAGTATTTCCGCACTTTTCCGTGTATTTGTAAGTGTTTTCCGTGCCTTGTATCGCCTGTAGTAGCCTAATATTTATTTTTCCGCGCGTTTCCGTGTTTTAAATCTGACCCTTCAAAAACAGACTGAAACTCAGCAGCTTTTCATCGTTGATTCATTGTGATTCATTCCTTTAAGATGCTAACTGAAGGACCATTCTTTGATTTTTCATCCTCGTTTTTTTTTTAGAATTTAGTAAGACACAGGAAAGGAGTGATAAGAAGAAGAAAAGGAATTCGTCTGGTGTGTTTTAACCTTGACAGGGTGAAGACGAAAAAAAAAAATCCACAACGAAAGCCAGAAAAAAAAAATACTCCCGTCCTACACCCTCCTCCTCCTCCTCTATCTACTGTCCCAGGTCCCATCCAAAAGGAATTTTTTTTAAAGTGAATCTTTTTTTCTCTCTCCCTCTCTGTCTTCTCTCGATGTTTAATTCGGTCGAGAAAAAAGTAAGGGAGACAGCGACCCAGTCAATATTCAGGGCCCTCCAGGCCCCTATTTCTAAGGCAGTTAGTTGTCAGGGTCACTTAGGATATTTTCATGTTGATATCATAAAATAACCTATTTATGTCAGTTTGAAATAATCCAACTTTAAGCTGAGATATTTTGTCTTTAAAAAGTTAATTTTGAAAGATAACATTAAAAAATACTTTAATTAACTGATTCAGTTACTTGTTCTAGTTTCTAATAGAATTCAATCACAGGCATCTGTAGACAGCTTCAGAATTTCTTTGGCTCCGCCCTTTTATGAGCGTCAGACCAAATATTAACCAATTAGAAATAAAAAGGGCGGGGATTGTGACATCAGACCCAGTAAACAACCAATTAGAAATTGATGACACTCATTAAAGCCAAAGAAATTCTGAAGCTGTCTACAGATGCCTGTCATTCAATTTCTTCATTTAAAAGTGTTTCTCCTGAAAAGCAAAAAAAAAAAAAAACGATAAATATACAGAGGTAAATCAACGCTAAAAACTTTTCCTATGGAGCATTTCGTACGAAAACTGACTCTAGCCAATAGATGGCGCAAACTGTACTTAGTGCTTCAGTTACAATTGGGTTCAATGAACATAGAAAAAAATAATGGATGACATTATAAAAGCAAGATGTCTTCCTTCTAGCTTCAAAAAGCAGACGATTCTTCACTCACTTTTGACGTTTTTTTTTTCTCTCTTCTTCTAACGTGGAGTTGCTTTACCTTTATATATATATTAATCATCTTGCTAAAAAAACTTTTGCAAACTTTCGTTTTGGATGATTTTCTTCTTCACCTCCTCTCCAACTCCCCTTCCCTAACCTCACCCCGAGGCTGCATTTGTGTTTTCTTTTCATAAAAAGAAAATAGAAATATTTCTATGATGATGATGATGATGGGGGGACCTATAATAACCAGACCCAGAAAAGGGGGAAAGAAAAAAAAACGAACACAAGAAAAAGACGGAGGAGAATTAAAACAATGTTTACAAAACATTGGCATCCCCCCCCCCTCCCTCCATTAGAACCTACCTATAAATTCTACCAAATAAGAAAAGGAAATATTTTTTTAAAATATCAATTATACTATTTTTTTATTATTTCTTCATCTGATGGTTTTTTTTTTCTAACTCTGAATAACATTTTCTTCAAAAATGTCTTAATCGCCTCTTTACATTAAGAGTTCATCATTAAAATATAAAAATTAATTGTCTTTATTTAAATACAATACTGTTTCTCGTTAAAGTTGAACAAACTTGTATATTAGTTTTTTTTTTAAAAATAAAGAATAATTAAAAAACGCGGTCTATAAAAATAGGAGAACTATTATTAATATCACAGTAATATTTAATTAAAAAACCTACAGAATTGTTGTTGGTCATAATGAAAATTATTATAAAGTTTAAAAATGAATTAATTGTTTTAATCAATTCAATAATTTATTACAACTTTTTTTTGGTTCAAAACTGACCGTGTGTACTTTGTATTTTCTACTATTTAGCTATCTGTTCACGGCTAGAATTGAAATTGCGAGAGATTACGGATCAGTCTACAGAATCTCCAGATCTGTCACTTTTTTTAAGCGATTTTAGCCCTTTTTTTAGACGTTCGCCTATTTCAGTTCATTTGTTAAGTTTGCCCTTTATTGATAATGGGATCCGATCTCTTTTTGGATTATTCATTGGACAGATAAATTACAGAACTGATCTGTTAATTCATACTGTAAATCCATGGGGGGGGGGGAATTATTAGAGACAACTTTAAAAATGAAATTTAAAGGGGGTTTTTATATAAAAATTAAGATTAACAAAAAAAAATGTAGTTTTTAACAATTAACTTCCAATTTACTCTCATTAACTTCAAGTTACAATAGGCCTTTATTTAAAAAAAACACTTTAAAACCGATTCTCAATCAACTGAGGCTCATCTATACCTTAAACAACCATCAATTCATCTTCAATCTTAATTACTGTTTAAATAAGATGTTAGTTTATCTATAGTTAATTAAGTGAGATGCAGAAACACACTTCAAATTAAGATTAGATTTATGAAAAGCTGATTTTTAAAATGTGATTAGCCCGTCGTCTTTCAAGAAAAATAAACTAGAAAGTTTTAAAAACTAGAAGAGTAGCTTAATCACTTAATGTTGGGGTCAATTTGAAACAACCCTTGCCCTTCTAGTTTCCAAAAAACAAGTCAAATTACTCTTTCAAGAGTTCGACAGGCGTTTTTACACTTTAAAACCACTTTTTTTTAAAAGCCAAACAAATATATCATAAAAATCCTAATAAATAAGATGAAACTCTTATTTAATAGAAGGAAATGAATTTTCTTCTTTGGTTTCAATTGTATTTTCGATGTTGCTGAAAGTTGATCGCGTCTCAATTGGACAAGATCAAACAACAATAAAAACGGCTGAAAAAAAAACCACAAATGCCGACAAACAAACATTTATAATCGCCCATCCACCCCCCCCCCTTTGATATTTGAGACAACTTTTCAATGAGAATAAAAAAAAACCTCCTCTTCACCACCACCCACGAAATCACAAAAGATAATAATGAAGTGTCCGTACGACACTAGAGGGCGCACACAACTTTAATTTACTCTCCATATTTTGATCACTTTTTAAAAAGTGAAAAAAAAAAAATCTGCCCCCGAAGCAAACTCATAAAAAAACTACCCATTAAACCAGACTAACCAAACCGATAACCTCCTCCACACCCACAAAATAAAAGACAGGGTTCATCGTTTACCTAAGCCTGGAATATTATATTTTTTTTCCCTTACTTTTTCAAAGATATGCACACATCATGATGATGATCATCATCGGACTAACCTCAGATGAGAAAAGGAAGAAGAAAAAAAAAACTCCTAACCCTAAAAATTCCAATCTCCATCTCTCTCCTCCCCTCTCTCATTCACTCCTTAGCTATAAGCTCAACATTATAAACACATGAGAGAGCACCTTTCATTGAACCCCCCTATACCTTCTTACCCCACCCCTTAAAACTGACCCTAAAGTGTACCTCACATCTCGCTCTCTCTCCTTATCTAGAGACAAAAAAACCTCGCCTCATGATAAGTGAATATTACTAAGGAGAGAGAGGGGGAAGGGTGAAACGGGCTTAAGGGGGGGGGGGGGAAGGGTGAAACGGGCTTAAGGGGGGGGGGGATGGACAAAAACACACAAAAAAAAAGGAGTAGGGACTTCATCAAAAATAGATTGGGTATTGGGGGGGGGGGGGGAGAATAAAGAAGGAAAAAAGAGGGACTCTTCAGTAAAACAAGACTGAACAATATAATGATGAACATTCAGAAGTTGTATGTGTTTTGTGTGTGTGTGTGGGGGGGGGGGGAGATCAGGGACTCAAGAGAAGGATAATCGACTTGTATCCTCTTTTTAGCCTCACTTCTTTTTTTTAAATTTTATTTAACTAGAATCTAAAAATAGTTGGTGGAATTAATATTTTCATGAATATTTTAAAAATAAGACTTATGATAATTAAGAAATAATAAAAAAAAATGTTAATTGGTGTATTGTAAACATCTCTCTCTTTCTCAAACTCTTTAGTAATAATTCTATTTTTCAGGTGCAAAAGGGAAATCAATTAAACTTCCATAAAAAACTGTTTATTTTCAAAAGAATTAATTATAAAAAAAACATCACCATTCATAAAACAAAATGCATTTATGTCATAAGAGAGGCTTTGACTAGCATTTAAAATGATCCTATTCGTAATTTTACTTATTTGTAAAAAGATGTAATTTCTTCTCAAAAGTTGATTTTTCACAAGCGGATGATTATCGTTAATTTGTTTCATCTGTACTGGTAATACCTCGCTTAACGTTACCTCCGGGAACGATGAATCACTATAAGGTAGTCGACCAAATTAGAGCCTTTATATTTTTGAATTTATTACGATGATATAAATTGGTTAATATAATCAATTAATGATACTATTTTCAGAAACGCATCCTCTTCCTTATCGTTAAAATATGCATGACGGTAATAGAGACCTACCATAAAAATCCCGTGTGCTTTGCGGTTTAACAGGATGTTGGGTTTGCCATCTGTGGAGGACAGTCCTCCATTCGAAAGAACTGTCCTCCGGTCAGGATCATCCTCCACGAACGTATTTAAGTTTTTATACAATTTATTGTGCGGAGGACATGTTTGCCTTCGTGGAGGACGGACGGTCCTGGACGGAGGACATTTCCTTCGAATGGAGGACTGTCCTCCACAAAGGAGGAAAAAGGTGGAAAGCCTAGATGTTGGGTTCACGAAAATTGTGGACTAAGCAGTCCGAAGAATCTGAATTTCTTACTTTTTGGAAATATGAATTCAAAAATCACGACATTTTGTTTACATTTTTTTGTTCAAATTTAGAGTTAAATGTTTTTTTTTTATATTTAAATATTTTCCCCATTTATAAAAATAGTACGTAAAAAAACGAAGAAAATATCAGAAACCACAAAAAATAATAATAATGTATTAATATTTATATATATAAAAAAAACATAAAACAAAAATAAGTTTAAATAACAAAGAACAAAAGAAAAATAATATCATGAGCCGCAACAAGAAGTTCTTTAAATTTTAATTCATTTTAAGAAGAAGAAAAAAAAGCACCAAAAGTCACACAGACAAAAAAAAAGTTGTTTTCTACTTTCTCTCCACAGTGTGTCCATTTTTATACATTTTTTTTCTTCTCTAAATGTCATTTTTAGTGTAGAAAACATGAAATACAACTCTTATGATTATACACGATAGAATAGATAATAAGTGTAATTTAAAGAACAATAGTTTTGCTCTCTCAAACCAACCACACACAAACACAATGGAGAAGAAGAAGAAGAAGAAGGAATAAGTTTTACTTCTTTCAATTTTACTGGCGCCAAACATTTTCATTGTTCCATAATTTCAAGTTGTTATTATTATCATCATCATCATCATCATCGTCGTCAATTATTATTTTCAAAACTTCCACCATTTTTGTTTGTGTTTTTTTCTTCTTCTAATAAAATTGTCTCATTTTTATATATGTTGTTTTAATTATGATTATGAACAATTGATTTTCGAACTCTTTTCAGTTATTCTTTCAAGTTTTAGCAGCAGAAATTGAAAGTGTGTTTAAAAACTAGAACGAAGATAAGGATATATTTTCATATTGATTAATCTTTCAAAATAGTCTACATGTATTTTAAAAGATGAATTACCACTTAAATTTATTGACCCTTCTAGTTTCTAAAACACATTCAAGTTTTTTTCTCTCTTATTTTATCCCTTTGAACTCTGGTAGTTAGTTCTACTAGAGTTCAAAGGGCATTTAACAATTTAAATTTATGGTGAATTATTTAACTTTAATTATTTACTAAATTAAGTTTGCAAACTAAATATAAAACAAGTTAAATATGATAAATACTAAATAAGAATAAGACTGAAACAACAACAAAAACTGAAGAAAAAATAAAACAATTGCTAAGCTGATCAACAGTTCACCCTTGAACAACAAAATAAAGCTAAACTGGACAAGATGACGTTCGATTAGCGTTTGGCTTTTATTTATTCAAGCTCAATCTAATTAGAAGTCTAGAAACCAATGCTGTAATTGCTTCTTCTTCTTCTTCTAGTCTTATGTCTACATAAAATTACAGTTAATTACTGCCACAAAGTCAACACACAACTGAATTTTCTCTTCTTTTAAGAGTAGAAGAAGAAAAAACACAACAGAAGAAAGAAAAAAAAAAGTATCGCCTCCACCCAACCACCGCCGCCTTTCAACCAAACAACAATAGAGATTATTTGAAGTCGGCGTTTATTTATTATCACAAGGCTCTTCTTCTACTTTTCTCTCCTTCTTTCATCAACAACAACAAAAAATACCTTTTTGAGGCTTTTTCAGGTTCTTCTTTTTTTTACTCCTCCTGTCATTTTTTTTTTGCCTGACCACAAGGGGCGACTGAATAAGCGCCAAATTGAACAAACGCCAAACTGAATAAGCGCCAAATTGAACAAACGCCAAACTGAATAACCGCCAAATTTTTGGCTTTTATTCAGTTTGGCGTTTGTTCCATTTGGCGCTTATTCAGTTTGGCGTTTGTTCCATTTGGCTTTTATTCAGTTTGGCGTTTGTTCCATTTGGCGTTTATTCAGTTTGGCGTTTGTTCCATTTGGCGTTTATTCAGTTTGGCGTTTGTTCAATTTGGCGCTTGATCAGCGCCACCGACCACAACAAGAACCTTGATTTCTAAAAGATAGTACACTAGTTATAGTTCGCTCCATAGAAGAAGACCCTCAATTCTAATCCTCATTCTCCGCACTCTTCGTTTATTATTATTTATTTTTCGATAAAAAGCGATTCCAACTAAAAATTTACATGCAAGCACCGGGCCGGGCCTGAAATTGTAATCTTCAGAATAAGAAAAAAAAAAGCCTATTCGGTTTCCGTAGACCTCATGGGGTTCGTAGGTCGAATTCTTAATGATTGCTAAGTTAAAGGCAGTGCTAAATTAATGAACTTTTTATAGAAAGTTTCATTAAGAGTTGATTAAAGTTTTAGTATTAGCTCTGACTTACCACCAATCATTAGAAACACTACCCCTGTGAGTCTGGTATGCTTTTATAAAAAACCGAACCCATGGGGCTGTTGGGCTTCATGTACCTGGGGGGGGAGCCATATTGGCTTAGCGGGCTGAGCTCACTACAGAGTTTTGAGGGCTGGTCCCTAATTAGAACTCTTGATTATTCTGCACTTTGACAAAACTTTAAAGCCTCGTTTTCACGGCGATAGTTCTTTCGTGAGAGTAGCTGTCATGAAAGTTGCGATAGTTCACTCTCACGATAGCAACTGTCTATATGTCTTGAAGTTATAGTGATAGTTCTGTCATGACAGTGCGATGTCTACTTCACAAGTCAACAACAGTGTTGCCTCTCTCTCTCTCCCTTCAGAAGCCAAATTTCCCTACAAAGTGGATATTTCCCTACAAGCGGTGGTCACTCAACAACTATTACTATTGCGACAGTACTAGTCAAACGAGATAGTTGTGACAGTGCTATCACAACAGTGTGGTAGTGACTATCAGAAAACTAACATCGTGAAAACGAGGCTTAAGAGAAAAACTAAAGTGTTAATAGAAAAAAAAAAAATGGCGCTAAAATTGAAAAATCCAAATTTACCCTTCTAGTTTCTGCAAAAAATAACCACAATCCTACTTCCAAATCGTTCTCTTATCCTATGGATATTTATTTTGCAATATGTATGCAATTTTATAAATAAACATGTCTTTAAAAAAAAATTAACCACATCAAGAAAAATAGAAGTTCAATTTATTTAAGACATAGTTCAAGGTGTGGTCAATTAAATCTCTCTCGGTGTTTTTTTTTCTTTTCTTCTAAAACTCTTTCAAAATAATAACTCATTTTTACTCCCACATATTTACAAATAAGAAAGAAAGACCTGCTTCTTGCTTTCATATTTTCAATTCATTAACATTTGAACTAAGCCTAAATTATCGATTAGGTTGGACTCTTTGAGGAGGGAGAGGCGGCAACAACAACGACAACGAAAAACCCCACGGGGGCTACGACCCCACCCCATTCTCAACACCCTCAACCTAAAAGAATGTTGTTGTCCTGTGAGCCTCAAAAACGAAATGATCCGTGGGCTGGCTGGCTGGCATAACGTAACTATACGTACGGGGATGACGAATTTTTAACACTTAGAAAAGTCGTGATTTGGGCTTTTTTTTTTTTTGGTTTGTCGACAAAATTCTTTGTTTTTAAAAAGAGCCAAAAAAACAACAACTAACAATTCTCTATAAGAATAACAACAACAAAAAGATAAAAGAAAATCACGATCGAATATTGTAGTCGGAATAGAGAGAGAGAAACTCAAAAGCGCCAAATGTATTACACTTTTTTCTTCTTTCGCCCACTGTGTCTAGTCAAATTGGCAACAATGTGTTTGTTTTTTTCTTCAAAACTTTTCTTCTCCTCTCCTTCGATTCCTCCCCCTCCCCTTTTATCCTTCTCCACCCCCGCTTTAAATTCATCGCTCTTGTTCACAGATAATAATAACACAATAGAGAAGAAACAGGTAGAATTGTAGTAAAGCCTTTCCCCCCCCCCTTCTTTTCAAACTTCTTTTTGAGGGTAAAATAATAATGTAGAATAACAATATAGAACAGTCCAGAGATAATGCGCAGCCTAGATTCACTCAACAAGCGAATTATTTTACACAAGCTAGTGTGCTCAGCACTAAAATTTCGTTTGCCCCGCCCTTTTATGGCATCTGACCAAGTAACAAACCAATTAGAAATTGATGGCGCTCATAAAAGGGCGAGAGGCAAACAAAATGTTAGCGCTGAGCACACTTGCCTGTTTATTTTAACTGCATGCCCAATGACCATCGATAGATAGAATCTATGATAGAATTGGTGCTAATCCCTCATTCTGTAATCAAAATACAAGAAAAAAGTTGGACAAAACGCAAGATGGCACTGTAGTAGGCTCTCAAAAGTGCTAACGAAAAAAAAAAATTAGAATCTTTCTAAAAAGACACGCAAGTGCTCAGCAAAATACAGTCGTTTGCCCCGCCCTTTTATTGAGCGTCAGACCAAATATTAACCAATTAGAAATTGAAAAGGGCGCGGCATGTGACATTAGATCAAATAACAAACCAATTAGAAGTTGCCGTTCCTCATAAAAGGGCGGAGCATACTTGCCTGTAAAAAAACCTTCATTCACATATATTTCTTTATATTTTTACACATTTTTTTTTATTCTTTAGGGCTTGTTGTTTTCATTGGGGCGAAAATTTTCCACTTGTAAAAATTCCAACTATTGAAAAATAACAAGTGTTTCCTATGGAGAAGTGAGCTCTTATGCATTTCTATTAGTTGACTAATTATATAACATCATCCGATAGGAGAAAAACCATTCAATAGAACACGCCCTTAATTCCATAAAGTACAAATATTCGACAAAAAGAGGTTGAAAAAAAAAGTTGAAATTAATTCAACTTTTGTTGAAACCTTTTTGGTGAATATTTGTAGATGTCTCTAATCAACTTTGAAATTCGATGAAATTTCCAGAGTTCCAGTTTTGATTAGGTTTGTCTAGACGAACACATTCATCAAACACACATTGACTGAAAACTAGGTCAAAATAAAAATCAAGAGTAAAAACCAACAATTATTGTTTTTTTAATAAAAAAAAATTGATAAATCAGTATAAATTCTAAATATGATAAAATAAAGAATTAAATTGCATTCTAATAGAGTATTGAGATAAAAAGACTGGCGCTACTTCGTAGCCCACGATTAGCATTTAACAGACGTTTGATTAAGCGCCAAATTAAATAAAAACGCCAAAATGACTGAACACGCCCAGCTTTTAGACTAAATGATTATTATTTTTGGTGCTTATTAGCTGCCGCATCCTAATACCTAGTACACACACACCTGATAATTTAAATGCATTTAAATAATGTGTTCTACAGAGCCCTGTGAAGGGCAAACAAACAACATGTCGAATTCAATTTATTCAGTTAATAATCTCAAAATATTGAGTTAATACTTAAATATAATATAGAAACTATTAACAAAATATTGATTTAATATTTCAATTTAAAATATTAATAAAATCAATTTTTATTTGGTTCGTGTCCTTAACTGGATTCCGTATAATTCACCTAAATACATTTAATTTCAATTCATTTAACTCATGTGTGTATACAAGGTATAAGAAAAAGAAGACGACGTCACGTGACGTCATAGGGATTGACGAAAAATTTAGGATTGCGTCATTTTGTCCGATTAAAAAGGGGGGGGGGGTAATAACAAAATAATTCAAGAATCCTTTCGTTTAAACTGTTGAAAAAAACGTTTCATAATCATTTCCAAATGACACAATCCTATTTTTTTATGAATCCCTATGACGTCACAAGCTTCTTCTTACGATGAGGCAGGTATATTTCATCTGGCGGTTGTTCAATTGGACGCGCTTATTCAGCGCCATCTCATTGACATAGATTCGATATTTACAATTTTCTCAATATATAATAAGCGTATACAGTAAAAAAAAAAATAGAAAGTCCTCAACTTTCACGATTAATTCATTTTGTAGATGTTTCCGTGTAAAGTTTACGGAGCGAAATGATAAGTGCGATCTTAACTTCTTCAGGGGAAGTACGACAAACACGTATCTATGAAACCGCGTAAGTCGAATCCATTTAAGTCGGGGACTGTATGGATAGCACCACTGTATTACTCAAGAATGAGTAATGTATAGAAAGAGAAAGAAAGATAGAGACGACGACGATGATGATAAGATTTATAGGTTTGCTATAAAATCAGAACAAATCTCACCATAATGTGTATTAAAGACGAGAGATTGAGAGATAGAAAGAAAGAATAGATAGAGAAGTTGTTGAGGATGGAGTGTGGGAGCAAGAGAGAGAGAGAGAGAGAGAACTCCTTCTCTTCAATTACCGTCGCTCTACAAAACCCGTCGGGATCACACAAATCCCATACACATTTTCTCTAAATTCTTCTATATTTCTCTCTCTCTCTCATATGTACAACAAGCTACTTCTTCACACAGAAACATAACAAGAGAAGAGAAATTGTCCAAAAATGTAAAGAGAGATAGAAAGAGAGACGTGTGCCAATTGAATGAACAACACAGGGTGGAAAGAAAGAAATAAAGAGGGGAAAAACGGCTGGCGCCACAAAAACCAAGAAGACGTCGCCAAATATCTTATTGCAAAAGTCAAAAGACAAGAGAATAAAAAAAAAAAACCGTCGACATTTCAATACTTTATTAATCTAAAAGCCGCACTATAATGTCCAAAAAAAAAACACACACAAAGAATAGCCAATGATGAACCCCATTGTTCTTTCTACAAGTTTACTAAAATACCAACCAAAAAAAAAAAGGCGGATCTAAAACGATTATAATTCCAAGGAGCAGTCTCAGTCAGTCAGTGACTAGTAGACAAATAATAATCCATGGGGTTCTGATCCCGAAGGGTCATTGTTTTCTATACAAAGACCGAGAAGGACTTTTTGAAAAGCCCCTTTTTACCTCCAGGGTTGCGTGTGATCACTTTTTACTTGTTTTTACCGAAAAATTTCAAAAATCTACATTGTTAAAGTATATTTATTGACTTGAAATTATTCATATGGACTTCTATTAAGGACTTCTTTCGATTATCACCAGCTTAGCCTCCATGCAGGAGAGTGCAACAGCTCTTTCAGTCACTTATTTCGAGCAACCGTAATATATATAACAACACTAAAGCCTTAGCTTAGAGGCTAGTTTGCTCCCTGATAAAAAGAAAACTTTTTTTTATTACTATTATTAATAATTTAAATAAAATTTCAAACAATTGACGAAATGATTCATTTTAAAATATGATATTGATTTAAAAAAAAAAACCTTTTCACACAAGCTCCAAAAAGATGGCCATTTTTAAGTGGCCCTTTCTGATAAGTAGGCCTTTTCAGGCCCAGTAAATAGGGTCAGAAAACAAAAAGAGTTGTGATCTAAGAGGGAAAGAATTCAAGTGTGGTTATTTTCTATGCCATATATAACTCTTCTAAGAAATACACTTGAATGAATGTTATCCTATGTAAATTTCAAGTCAAAAGGAAGATTTTTTTCAAAAGGGGATTTTTCATCCTTTCTCCTCCTCCTCCTCCTCTTTTAAAGGGGTTTTTGTTTGCACAGAAGAAAGAACTCTTGAATACAGCAATAGCCGTTGGCTAGCCCACCACACTCCACAATCCACTTGAGAATTGGGATGGGGCTCAGAGTTTTCTTTTCTTTAGCTCACTTCTTTCAAACAATGAAAGTGGTTTTGACCAAAATGATGATGATGGCGTGGTAGTGGTGGTGGTTCTTGGCGGCGGCGGCCCATCCAACCAACCCCATAGGATAAGTTTTTAAAACTTTTTCTTCTTTTTATGTTGGAGAAAGCGAGACTATATATACAGACTTCTTGAATGATGAATCCCATTGAGACTTCCATCCCCTTAGCCCTTACCTCTCTAACCCCTCCTTCAACCATATAACAAACGGCCCCCCCACACCCTCAATTCAAGATGAAAAGATCAAATAACTGAAAAGAAAAACGTACTTCAACGTTCGAAACAATATTTTTCATTCATTCTTTCTAAAATTCTAACTAATTTTTTTTACAACTAACGTAGAATCGTCAATCTGGCAACATTGTCCATTAAATGTGACTGGTGTCTATCTTATGATAAACTTAACAAATGTTTTAGAAACTAGAAGGGTTCCTCTCAATCATTTCAAGTTATTTTTCTTGTTGATATTTTTTAAAATAAACTTTTTATGTTGGTTTTCAACTTTAAACAAACAATATTTTATAATTTGTTTATAAAAAGTTTATTTTGAAAGATAACCACATGAAAATCAAGTTGATACCATAATATTTTCTCACAATTTCAATTATACTCTAGTGTTTGTTATGATTCCTGAAACACCAGAATAACAAGGGGCCTTTCATTACCGAAAAAAAAAAGTCGTAAAATTGTGACACACTCATACCTTATATTGTCACCCCTAGTGCGCTATTATTTCATGCCTTGTCATTTTATGCTTTTAATCACAAGGAACATGACAATATTTTTGTTGTTGTCATTTGTGACTGTTACAAGGTTATGAGCTAGAAGATAGGACACTTTACTGTCATATGAGTCTTATTTTCTTTCTGTAATGAGTAGGCTTCTTACCACCTGTGGAAGACAGTCCTCCTTTCCGGAAGAACTGTCCTCCGGCCAGGACCAGCCTCCACGAACGTATTTAAGTTTTTATACAATTTATTGTGCGGAGGACATGTTTGCCTTCGTGGAGGACGGTCCTGGTCGGAGGACATTTCCTCCGAATGAAGGACTGTCTGTCCACAAAACAGTCATTTAGAAATCGGGACGAACACAAGTTGGCTCCGTCCTTTTTATGACGGTGACACAACTTCTAATTGGTTGTTTATGTAAACTGACGTCACATGCTCCGCCCTTTTCAACGTCGAACCACAGAACAAACCAATGAGAAGTTGCCGGTCGTCATAGAAAGCGCCGAGCCAACTTGTTTTCGTCCCGATTTCTAAATGCTTGTGTCCACAAAGGAGGAAAGGCGGCAAGACTAGTAATGAGGCTCCAGAATTCGAAAAAAATCAGCTGTTCACAAAATATTCTTACTATACTAAAGTACAGTGTCCCCAGATTAAAAACATTTCAAACATCTGTTAAGTGAAAGTTTCTTGCGTTCACACAAACGCTTTAAAAAAAAAACACTTGTCACACCTGAAGAAAACGACTAATATCTAGGCTTATATATACATATATATATAATATACCGTCAAATACACATGATCAATCAAGCAAGCATATCGTCACCATTTCCTGATGGTCTAAAACTAAACATTGGATTGAGGGCCAATGAACCCCCCGTTCCTTCCATTTTTTTTTTCTCTCTCTCTCTTCTCTCGACTTCAATGATCGTTTGTTTGCACGATTGAGTAACTCGTGTAATTTTAAGTCTTGTAAAAATAGGATTAACTAATTACAAGAAACGTTTTGGAAGAACTTGAATCCCATAGAGAGAGAGAGAGAGTCAATCTATCTTCTATGTAATTTTTCGCATACTTTATAAGTTCAAAAACTTTTTACCCAGTTTGGATACAAAAAAAAATTCTGAGCCTTTTTCCCCAGTCTTTTCTGCTCTTTCTTTCCCTCCATTCTATTGTATTTCAAGTTCAGAAATTCTACTTTTCAGCTTTTTGAAGACTAATCCTACTGAAAAAAAAAAACTAGAAAGAGATCGATGATTACATTTTGAGTATTTTTTAATTAGAAAAATACTTTTTGACGTTTTTCGATAAAATAATTATTTAAAAAAAGACCCTCATTAAGAAATACTTCATTCTTTTAGGCTACTTTTTAGTAGCCTAAAAGAATGAAGTATTTCTTAAAATTTACAGTTAACGGGAGATATCAAACTTTTATAGAATGGTTGGGTAAAAACCCAACCAGTCTACACATTTTGACATCTTTTGTTAACTATAACATACTTGTTTCACACACCCTGTATAACCAGGCATCATCCTTTGTTTGTCTTACAATGTTTATCTCAAATGGCCTTTTATACACTTTGAAATTTCATAAAATATCATCTAATGGCTGATCTTCGCCTACACGACACTTGAGTTTTAAAAATAAATACAAACTATAATAGAGAGCAGCTTGCGTTATATATATATATATATATATATATATACATATATGTTGTATGTTCGTGTGTGCATGTGACACCGATTACTGTGATTAATGTCCACTTTGACAAACAACATACACAACATTGCCTTTACACAAGGATAAACCCGTAAAAAAACATTCCTTGAGAAATAACTATCACATCTCTATAGTATTACAGCCCATATTTATGTCGTTCAGAATGAAGCTAGTTATCAGAGAGAAACCTGCTATGTTTGTCCATTTACTAGCCTCCCTATCTCTCACCATTCTCCGTTGATTAGCTGACAGTACACAGAGACTAGCAGTAGAACAAATAGCTTAATTTTCCGAAGAGCTATTTTCTCTTCAACATAAGAATGTAAAAAAAAACCATATTAGCTCTCGAAGAATTGCAGCTAAATTCGCTCTGATTTCTAGAAGCATGTACTACAGCCTTGATACCTGAGTTTTGACTTTACAAAGCTTTTTAAGATCTATTAAAGCTACCACAACAGTATATACTAAATGTCACTAAGATTGCTCCCTAAAGAGGTTGAAGCACAAACATCAAACCATCACCAATATAAAGATGATTAGCCTCTCACACAAGTCAATTACCTAAAAATTGAGGAAGTCAAACTTCTTGCTCGTGTATGTTGAGTTACAGCTGCAGCAATTTCATCTAGAATTCTACAGCTCCAATATCTAGAGAGCTATATTTTCTTCCACACATATTACATTCTGCTGGTCCCACACGATGTCTAATCATGTGTACATATCAACAGTATTCAATGAATATTAATTTTTCTATGTTGAAACGCTGTTGACGGTGAAAATAAATCGTGTGGAAAGTTGGAAACGGCATTACACCGACAGACATATATATATTTTGGGTGAGGATCGGGTAAAGAGAGGCAAGGGGGTCCACCGTACTATTAGAACCATATTGCAAATTATACAATATTACCTAATAATAATAAATTAGTAATAATATAATAATGATGGTTGATGATGATGATACATTAACTTTTGGGCGTTGTCTTAACATTTCGTCGGCTTCTTTCTCTCTCCCACTAAATATAGAAAAATTACCTAGGAACCTCTTAATTAATAGAACAAAATAAAACCCACAAGTTTTTATGACATTCAACTGTCTCTTTTTTGATATGTGGTTATGCAAATTACATCGAAACGAATCATCGAGATTTCTTTCTTTTTAAAAAATAGGAAAAACCTTCAAATCAAACTTCTCGAGTGGCACCGTCAGGAATTTACTGTCTTAACAATTTCGTTTTATTTAAAACACTTCAATTAATCCATGATCATAATTAAATTTCCCGAATTTAATTTTGGCTTAATTAATAACTCTAATTAAGGAGTTATTAAAACTCATAGAAAGCTGAAGAGAATTTCCGTATAGAGTGCGGTTCTCTCAGCTGCAACAATTCCCATCAATTTCAGTGTTATATTTTCACTTCACGAAAAATACACCTTTAAAACTCGTGCACAACAACAAAAAAAGATAAATGATATTTGATTACTGTAATTAAAATATATTCTTGAATGAAAATATCATTTTTTTTAATTTTTAAAAATGCTTTTTTTTTCAACCCCGTTTTTGAAGGCTTTGTTTGTAACTATCTTATCCGACTCCATGTCGAACGACAAGGGTTGGAGATGGAGGCTAGCCATTAGAGTGATTTGCACTGATCAGTAATTACACTAGAGCACCGCGTGTACTGGCTGGCACTTCGCGATGAAACCCTTTCATTCCCTTGATTAAAAAAATATATAACTGGATCATTGAAAGCCACTTGTTGAGAACCAACCACTGATTGTATTGCATAATAACAACAGTTTAAAAAACGTTCAAAATCGGATCTAAAATTAGCCATGAGAACTACAGTTTGCAAGACCAGTCACTTGATTACTTTTGAACAAAAAAAGCATTGTTCCTTGCATTTGCCTTTTAGTTGCCCAAGTTCATTACTGTCCTGGTCAGAGATGAAATAGAGCGTCCCCTAGATAATGCAAATTAATGTTATCGCCTGTCTAAGCAATCTTGCATTCTGTGCATTATCAAAAGGCATCATTCCTCATCCATAACTTATGCTCACCATAATAATAACTATATGAACATCAGGAACTTCCTCTCCAGTTGTCAGTATGTTTTCAGACTTTCAATGTCTGCCAAGTTGCCAACTAAACAATGGTGTGTTCCATATCTCAAACGACTTCATTTCAAACGACGCCAAGGGTTGGAGGTGGAGGCTAGCAAATGCTCCTGTGTAACCTTGTGACAGTGGCGAAGGATGTTAAATTTAGTCTCCGGAGCGAATCGCCAGTACACTCAGTACTCTCTAATCATCTAATGTAATCCCATAACAGCTAGCCTCTACCTCCAATTCTCGTTGTCGTTTGAGATGGAATTCGTTGAAGTATAACACTTATAAGCAGATTGCAAAAATGTGCAAAAATAAAAGAAAAAAAAAACTCCCGTTTCAAACTTTCACCAAAAAAAAAAAAAAAACTTTTCTCGTTGGCAGTTTGCCCAAATTTAAAGACAAACTTCTTAAGAAAGTTCTTCTACGTTGCTATGGTAACGTCACAAGTGTTACAAGACAGACCCACATTTTTTGTTTAAAGTTAATAAACAAGAATTTCACTCATTTTACTAAAAAAAAAAACGAATCAAAAATAAACATTCTGCAACTTTTGTTTTCCTGAAAATGGTCATGATGATGATGATGATGACACATGTATGAAACGCTGGTCTCATCACCATTCAATTAAACTTGAAAAATTTCAACAATAAATGAATGAATGTCCTTTTTTCCTTCCTGGCATTTAAATTCCATGAATTGGTCAGGTGTAATTACAGTCCAAGAAGATGATGATGATGAGCAACAACATAAATGTTTGTTGCTTCAAGCAAAAAATACAATCAATGACCAACAGGACATACTAAGAATTAGGCCTCGTTCACACCAGAAAGTAATTTAATGCAGAAGTAATGCCAAAAAACGCTCTCTACTGCGCATGTACGCTTCAATCACAGAGAAAGAGAAAGCCAACATTGCATTGTTTCTGCAGTCACATCATGGTGTGAACGAGGCCTTAAAAATTTCAATTACGATTTTCTCATTTCTTCGTATTTCATGTTAAGGAAATAAATCCTTTGGGGGATGTTATATATAATAATAATAATAATAATAATAATAATAATAATAATAATAATAATAATAATAATGCAACCAAGACACAATTAAAAATAAATTACAATAATATTAAAATACTTCTAAAAAAAAAAAAGAATGTCGTCTTTTATTTATTTAAGCATTTAAAAATGTTCACAAACTGAGACAAATTGAATTTGCAGAAATAGACGCACTTAACGGGTTTATAATGAATTTATTAGTGAAATTATTAATAACGTTAGGCCTACTAGTTAGCAATCTCATTAGTGACAATCACAGACACAAAATACGATTTGGTCAACTACATCCCTGAACACGTTACGGAAAAAAAGTTACAGAAAAAGGAGTAACGTGATTGTCGTTAAAGATAAATTTGCCAACAAAGTTCAAAAGTCATTCAATTCAAAACCATTTTGAAGGTTATTCTGACATCACTCATCATCAATCTAGCATACGTCATAATCCGTAAAGTAGTACATTAAAAATACTCGTTCGATTTTGGCTTGTCAATCCGTGAGCGTGGTAATAACGTACATATTTTATCAAAATCTATGATGAGAAGCTGAGCAATTATTAAAAAATAAAATCCGATGGGATCCATATGCAAATGACCACAAAAAAAAAATGAAAAGATTGACAAGCCAAAATTGACCGTGTATTTATTTATAACTTAAGAGTCTCTACACACTATCTGGTCATAACACAGTCCGATCATGTTCACCGGTCATTTTTCTATAAAAAAAAACAATGTTTATAGTGTGGTCGCCGACTTTTCTAAATACATAATGTAATTCAATTAAAAATATTTTATAGTACGATATTTAGCCACAGTCAACCGGATCCCGCCTTTCGAATATATAGTGTGAATCGACTCTTTAAAAGCTACGTATACTTGACCAAAGCATTACCCGAAAGTAAAACAAAAAGGAGCAGATAATTTGGGGTGTGTCTTAATTTTATGCGGCATTCATAATATAATTGAAGACAAAAAATGTCAGAAGACAACAACAACAACTTGTCACTCACAACAGTATGACACACACACACACAGACAAACACATCTCTTGATATAATAAAATATTATGTACAGACAGGAAATGCCAAAAATACCAAATGAATGAGAGGAGCGACTATTATTATTATTATATTTCTGTGATTGTCATCTTCCACCAATAACAATATAATATTAATTACCATTAACCTCTTGTGTACTTTTTTGCATGTTTTGTTGTTGTTGTAATGACTATTACAAAACAGAAAATTTAAAAATAATAACTTCAATGAGAATATCCATTATTAATATTAATTTGTGTTATAACAGTTATAACGCAAACAAGGAAAAGGGGGTAAGATGAGGAGGAAGTAGTTAAGTTAGTTAGGGGGGGGCTTGATTTCATTTTTAAACTTTAAACGAGGACTAATATAGCTCTCTCTCTCATTATCTTTGGACAGATTAAATTGCAGGGCCATCTTTCTTATGATTATACAAAATAAACTATAATAATATTTTAAACTGGCGTCGACCCTGGATGGCCTATAATCCCCCATCCCACCACCCCCTTATTAGATATATAGAGGGAGGAAGGAGGGGGTCTTCCTAATACAAACATATACCACACCAGTCAAAGTCAGTGACGAAAACCACCGTCCATTATATGTTTTACGAAACTCACAAACTAACCTCATAAATTAAAAACTCGTAAAATTAAATATATATTCGGAAATCAATTTTTTCTTTTACAAAATAAACCACCGATGACCACTGGTCATCCATCAAGAGTGCACCCATCCCATTTCTGAAAATGCACAATTTTAACCAGTAATTACCAGCTAGTACTAGTTAGATCTAAATGGAAATTGATCCGATAATTAATTAAAAAAATATCGAAAAAAAAAGTCAAAACATCGCAAAATATTGGAAAGATCGCCTCATAAAAAAATCTAAAAAATTGCAATATCGGATGATAAAAAGAATCGAAAAATTCGACGAACTAAAAAAAAAATACCAGAAAAAACGAAACTAGTAATTTAGTTAAATTGTAAACTTAATTAGGGAATAGGTCGATATTTTAATATTGTCGATATATATTTAGGATATTGCTGTACAGAGAAAAATCATGGATGTAACCATCATCCCCAGTGTAGAGACAGGCAGTTAGAAATCGGGGAGAACTTTAGTTTGCTCCCTCCTTGTTATGACGACCGGCAACTTCGAACCTTTTCAACGTCGAACCACACAACAAACCAATTAGAAGTTGCCGGTCGTCATAACAAGGGCGGAGCCAACTGAAGTTCTCCCCGATTTCTAACTGCCTGTGTCCAGAGGGACAGACTAATCGTAGATCACTAGATGTCCTACACTTTCAGATAGTTATTTGGAGAAGAACTTAGGGGTCACTCAATGACCTACACTTTCTTACATTCTTATGAGCTGTGCCCCCAGACCCCCTGCAACAGGCTTAATTTAATGTAACCCCCCCCCCCCCCCCCCCACCAATCACCGATATAAAAAAAAGTTCTGAAGTGTAGGTCACCCAGTGACCTACAAGTAGTCTGTTCTCAGTCCAGATCCATTCTTTTTTCAACCATAAATTGACCAACAGGATGAAATCTGACATAAATTTGTCATTCGCCTATTTTATTTCATTAATCAGCTGTGGTCCACACCTTGTTGAAATCAGCGAGCAGAAAGTAACATAAAAAGCCCATCATCATCATCATCCACACTCCCACAAGGATCTGATCATTTTTTTTGTCCGTTCATATATACGGAGTTCTGGGCTGTTTTCAGTGCAGATCCTTTTAATTTGACCTCTAGAGTCCATTCACGGACGGATAAATGACAGATCTCTGTACTGATCCCATCGTGAAGTGGGTATTTTTTTTTTTAATCAAACAGTGATAAAAATAAATGAAACAACAAACTAATAATAATATAATGCCATCAACCACCACCAATGGTGCAGTTTTATAAGTGGCTCCTCTCTTTTCAAAGAAACCGACGACGACTTCATTTAATTTTATTGTAAACTGATGACGTCACTGGCGCCAATCGTCCTTGTAATAGACGCCAAAATAACACTGCAATGACATACGTTCAACACACAAGAGTGTGTGTGTGTGTTACGTGTGCTTTTCAACATTATACATGAAGGTTTTAACTTTTAAGGTTATTCTCAACAGACACCTCTACCCTCCCCCCTCCTCCTATGTTACTCATTCTCTTTAAATTTACTTTCTAAAACTGGTGAAAACATTTTTTTTTTCTAAACTAATTTCAAATAAGTTCACAATTTTAAGAAAATGTTTCTTTTTTTCTGTCTTCATGTCAATGATTGTCTTAAGTTGAGAAATGATACTCACTTCGTGTTAAGTAAATCCGATTCAGTATAATAATACAATAAGAGAGTTGGACCATTTTGCCAAACCCAATTCCGAATTTCAAATCAAGGACTTTGGGAATAATTCCACATGCTGACAATAAAATCTTACTGAATTTCACTTTATAAGACATTTAGCAGAAGCGTCATACTTATTTTGAGTGCAACATTATTTTTAATTCTATTTTCTATTTAGCAGCCAAATAGGCCTATGGCAGAGGGACATAAAAGTCCACATGCAGCATTAAGCATTGTCAAGCACATATACCTGCACATATATATGTAAAAAAAAATGAATATACAAATGTCAATCCCACAAAACTAAATTATCCCCATTCACCACTGCCTCAGGAAAAGAGTTTCTTGAAAGTAAAAAGCAAAAGCAAATGCTAGGCAGCATAAAGTAAAATTTTCAAATGGTATGGAATAACCGTTTGCTTTTACTGTGTAGTATATGCTTGGATTATTAATGTGAGTGCCATAGGCTAGTATAGTAGGCCTACTCATGGAGTTTACCCTACCAAAACCTTAGACCAAAATCTCAAATGGGATGTAGTGTTTTGAGTTTTACAAAATGGCGACCCCACTAAGGGCTTTTTTACACGAACCACTTTTTATTAGTCGAGTTCGACTGCAAAATGAAGTCGAAAACCACGACTGGTGGTTAGACTGTCATAGACAACTTATTGCACTTTGTAGTAGCCTAAACTCAACCACAAAAAGTCGCTCGTGTGAAAACGCTCCGACAACAAAATATTCGATATAACTAGGCTACCCTCCCGTCCCCTACAAAATACCCTCATAAAACAGAAAAGTAACAAAAGAGCGCCTATTTGAAAAGGGGGGGGGGGGGGGGGGGGAAACAGTAGCCCGTAGATGCCACTATTTCCGTTTTGTGTCACAAATTTAAATAGGAATAATTCGATTGTCGAATGTGACATACAAACTACAATTGTATGGAACAACACAAGAAAGTTGTGGCTCCTTTTATATATCATCATCATCATCATCATATATAGCGAAAAAGGTGCATCATCATTGCCACCATTACAAGCTGTGATGATGATCTTAAAAACCTCATAAAAAGCCAAGTCCTAATATAACCTAATAAAACTGTGAAAGCAAAAAAAAAAAAAAGAGAGAACTATTTATACAGGGTGTTTAGAAAGTCCCATCTATTTCAATGAAATAACTTTGTTAATAATTATTACATTTTCACACAAAATAATTTTATTTTTACTTTTAATGATTACCCTCAATATCTGGAAAATGTTGAAAAATGAGAAAAACTAACAATTACACATCCATATTAATGACATTTCCAAAAAAAAAAAACTGAATTTGGCGCCGCCATCTTATTATTTTCTAAAATTAATAACCGGATAAATGGAAGATTTTTTTTTTACATAATTTGGCTCTTTTGTGGAACTTTTAATGTTATTAAACATTTAATCAATCTAATTTAAGGTATCAGAATAGCAAACAGATGTAATTAAGGATAAATTCAGGTTTAAATATTAAATCTGGCATAAATCAAAATATCTTGAAAAAATAATAATGAAAATATGATAATAATAATGAAAATATCATAAAAAAATATTCTGCGAAAAAATAATCATTTTTGTTTTCCAATCCTGACATTTATTGATTATATAACAAACATGATGCCAAAATTTTGTCGGCAGTTTAAGTGGGCAGGCAGCCTGAGCGCGTTAGGTCTGCAATGACAGCCATTTCACAACCTGCATTTGGGATATTGGGACTCACGGACGTCCACGATATCACTGTGAGTGTGGAACACGTTGGGCTCCTTTTGTTTTTCCGAAATAAATACCAAGCAAGCAAGCACATGGACAACAACAAATTCATTGCATTTTCGAAATAATTTCGTTTTAATTTAGCAAATTCATTCCACGGAATATCAAATATTTTCAGATCAATCAAAATCGATTACGAAAACGGCAAAGATAATGGTTACGATATAAGGTCAAGACACAATTTATGATTCTCCATTGATAAAAATAGTTATTTTTGTTTTATTTTTAATTTCTGTTGAGTTTAGATCTTAATTTACATAGATAATCGTTACAAAGTCCTTAAAATCAATAATACCCTTATTTTTGTTAATTTAGAAATATCAATTATGTCTTGACCTTGCCATAACATTATAGTATTCATTGCAGTTTTCGAAATCATTAATTAGTGATCGATCACAAGAGATTTTGTATATACAGTGGACCCCACTCTCTTAAATGCAATTGCATTGATTTCCTTAAATATTGCAATGTTATAAGACTTTTATGACCATCACACGGTCTTGGCACAGTTATCTTTATTTGGACTCAGTAATAATGAAAATCAATAAAACCTATTTCACTAAAATAGGTATTAGTGAAATAGGTATAGAGATTTTATAAACACTCTGTATAGAAGATCCTTAAGAGAAGCTTCTCTTCATAATTCAAGATCTTGAGTCGACGATCATATACCCGGTAATATAGTAGAAAGAGGAGAGGTCACACATTCCGCATTTCCGTTCTCACACACACACACACCAAAAAAAAAAGGACAATTGCTCCTCACATGTCTTTGGAATGACACTGACAACAAGTCCCAAGAAAAAAACACCCGAAATCATCATTACGGAGAGGTTCCTTTTCCACACATCCTGACACCTATAAACCTTATTTGCACAACACACAGGCAGAATAATAAAAGAAAATACATCCCAAAAAAATAAAAGAGAAATTTAAATTCATGAGGCATTATTATTTGCATCTTGAAAATGGTCTCTAGAGTAAGTAGTTTTAAAGATTTTTCTCTCACTTTGAAAAAGTTTTATTTACTCCTCTCTCTTTTTCTCTCTCTCTCTCTCTCTCTCTCTCTCTTGGTCATGCAGTAAATAAAATTAAGAAAAGTCAGTCATAAATGTCAAAACATTATTATAAGAGGCTTAACTTCTGTACAAATAAAGTCTTAACTTCAGTCAATTTTCTCAAGTTCTTTTTTTGAGATTTCTATAAAGCTATTTAAAAAAAAAAACGATTCAAGAAGAATGGCTCAACAAAATTACATATTTAAATTTCTCAACTAAACTAAATTAACTAGCAAAGCCGTGACTTCACGTAGCAAATGGAATGTCATAACAGTCAGCATGGATTGATTTAAACGGAACAATCCTAGTGCAGTCGAGTGGAGTTAAATAAAAGGAAAACTCATTGGAAAGATCTTGTTGAGCTGAGAGCATAAATACGCAAATTCTATTCAGCAAAAACTTAAAAAAAAACATGTAAAAAAGTTATAAATTCAATGGCTGCCCTTTACACTTTTCCTAGAGAGGCATGGCCCTCTGGACCCTCTGGTTAAACTTAGGATGTCTGACACTGTTAGCAAAGTTGCTAATGACAGTGATGGGAAAACAGTGCATCTCTAGCAGTAAACTGTTATAGCAATGCATTGATGCTGAAAACTGTTCCTCAATTATATAACTAAATAAAGGCGGAGCTGACAAAGACGAAGTGACGTCATTTTTCGACTATTCCCTAATATTAACCCCCTACACCCCCCCCCCCCCCCCCGGTTTGCATGAAAAGAGTATTTTTTTTAAGAACAAGCAAGAGAGAAACATTTTTCAAGTGGCTCCGACAGGTAGCTCATTCTTTCTCCCTCAAAAAAAGTTGCAAATCAGGTTTCTGATGTTGCTTCATTCACCCCTTAAACTCCATCTCCCTGGTTCCCCTGAAAATAACTAACAAACACCTTCGTTCGTCCCTTATCCTCCTCCTCCTCATCCTCTCCCCAATTCCTTTTACTTCTCTCGACCGCTGAAATTGGCATTCCACAGAGAGAAAACTAACTGCCAAAAAAAAAAAAAAGTATGACAAAAAGCCAAAGGCAAAACTTTCTCTCCTCTCCCTTATGTCAAGTAAAATATTTGTTGATGCAGTAGAATGAAGAGTTTTTGTTCTTCTTCCCTTTCTGATCTGATGTTGATAATATCTCTCCTAAAACCAAATGACAATTTCTAAAAATCTATGACAACTCTCTAAATTTTTGTAAAATTTCTCTCCCGTAATAACTCTAAACAGAAGAAAAAAAAACATCCTTCAAGTTTTCATTGAGTACTTAGTAGTAATTACACTTAGAAGATTGAAACTTTGTGAACGACCCCTAGCATATGCAAACAGGTCCATTATAATAATGTTGAAAAAGTTTGCAAACAAAGTTCAGTGCCCCAGAGAGTTAATTTTCTCTCTTTCTCTCATTTGATTTGCAAGACTGCAAACATCAGCAGTAAATTACAGACAGATGAGGAGAAAAAAAAGCGTCCATCACCATAAGAAGAAAACATCTGATTCCAACTGCATTATTTTAGGATGGTCATAAAAAGCGGTGGTAATTGAATCCGCGCGCAAATAAAAGAAAAAAACGAACAAAAAAAAACCACCATACAAGGGGGAACCTATATAGGTACAACATAGAAAGGTGTACCTCTGACCTTAACCCTCCCATATTTGGTGTTAGATCAGCGCCACCTACAAAAACACACCCCTAGGACCAAACCTTTATCTAAATGATTGCAAAACGAGAAGAAAAGTCATTTTTGTTTTTCAATTTCAGCCACTTTTGCGAAGTTAAATTATTGATTCCGTGAGCCAGGTATGACCACAATAATATTGTAATGGCTGACAGTAAAGCAGGGATCACATTGGCGGCAATACTTAAATTGCAAATGTGATAAATACTCTTGCAATCATTAAAAGCGGTTGTCTTTTGCAAACTCGTCTTTATAGAAAACGCTCATCTTCGTTTACTTTTTTTTTGTTTTTGCAAGAAACTATGCAAGATTCACAGAACGAAATCTTGCAAAGAAAAACACCCTGTGTGATCGTCCCATTAGCCCATAATCACTGTGGCTCTCGAATAACATGAGGTTTGAGTATCGTTAATAATAATTACAAAAAAAAAATGTTCATTCCATCAATGAACATCAACTATATTATCTTCAATAGAAAGGTTAGGCACAAAGCGACATCATAAGTGCATAAATGAAGGCTGTGTAAGGGTTTACCAATGTGGCATAGTTACCATGTACTACTACTGTACCTTTACGTCTAGCTGCCATGTTAGATCACCCCCAACCACCCTAATCTATCTACCATATAACCTCCATAAATCAGTCAACAAGCTTCAAAACGTCACTTACGTGATGTACGCTCGTGTCTAATCTTCTGTCATAAAGTATATGCAGTAGACAAGCACACACGTGCTGATAATATTCGAATATACAATACAAACCAATCAGTGTGATCCTTTTTTTGTTTTTTCGATTAATCGACTATTGATATCAATAATAATAAAAAATAATAATCTTCTTACCTTGGTGGCTGCTGTAGGATGACGCGTACTGGTTTGTTCCGCCAGTTGCCATGGAAACTGGTTCACTTGGCGCCCGGTCTATAGATAGAAAAAAAAATGATAGAAAAAAAAATATGTCTGAAAAAGATATTAAAAAAATAACTTTTTTGTTGAAATCAAATAAATTTTGAAAGACGAAAAAAAAAGTTTTGTGCGCAATTCAAGCACAATAAACACATTGACCCAGAAACTCTTATATAATAATTTTGAGGACCTAGACAACTCGAGCAGCAACAGCGCGCCACCTTACGGCAATATTTAATTAGAGCAACTTTAATTACATTTTATTGTCAACCTTTGTAAAATAATAAACACAAACATTCTTTACAATTTAGTTTTTTTTTTTACTTTTTAAAACAATTTAATTAATTCGTTTCATTGTGCGACATGACGTCACAGTCATTATAATAGATTGATTAACTGTTGAATTTGAAAACGTGCTAAATATCAGATTTTTTTATAAGGTGCTGAAAAGACAGGTAGGTAGGTATCTGTAGACAGCTTCAGAATCTCTTTGGCTCCGCCCTTTCATGAGCGTCATCATGTCACATGCCCCGCTTTTTTCATTTCTAATTGGTTGTTGATATTTGGTCTGACGCTCATAGAAGAGCGGAGCCAAAGAAATTCTGAAGCTGTCTACAGATGACTGTGCTGAAAATAACAATTTTAAGTAAATTTATTTTAAGTTTTATTTTCGGGGGGCGAAATCTCACCTTCTGGTTTGAACCTCTCCATAGCACACCTAGTATAGGGTGGAGGCGGTGACTCTGTCATACAAAAACAATACAAAAAAGAGACATTAGTATAAAAAAAAGAAAAGAATTGAGAGAAAAAAAAAAACACCTAAAGTTGAAATAAAAATGGCCGCCGTTAATTGGTGGCCTCGACGTCACAGAAACACAGAGAGAGAGAGAGAGAGAGAGAGAGAGAGAGACTGAGAGATAAGCCTCTCAATCCATCCACAAAGGCGCCATTCAGTAATTGCTGTCTACGCCACTAAAAATTAGGCTAAGGTCCCCCCCCCTTTCCAAACCCCACATTACAACTTCCGATAAGACCTTGTCCACCCATTAAACCTCCTCCCCCTTATTCCCCCCCCCCCCTCAAATCAAATAGAAAAAAACAAAATCCAAACAATCAATAATTCATTTTTAATACCAAAAACGGCGTAAATTTTCTTATTTTTCTAATAAAAGTCTATTGAACTTTTCATTTATTGAATTTTTCTTTAATTGAACTAAAAATAAAGCGGCGGCTCTTAGGGGGTTTTAAAGTGTAAATATTTAAATGCCACTCAAATTCTTGACAATCATTCTGTCTTTCAGATGCAAAATGAAGAGAAACTTTGAATGTGTTTTAGAAAATAGAAGGGTAATAAGTACTAATAACTCAATCACTTATAGGTATTTTCATGTTGATCTTTCAAAATAAGCTTTTTTATGCAAGTTTGAAAATGACCCAACATTAAGAGCAGACGATTTTTTTTAATTGTTGTCAATAAAATGTTTATTTTGAAAGATATCAATACGAAAATATCCTCACGTGATTGGATTACCATTCTAGTTTCTAAAACACTTTCAAGTTTCTCTTCATTTTTAGCACCTGAAAGACAAAATAATCAAAGAGTTTGAAAACCATTTGAAAATATTACTATTCTTATAGAATTAAATGTTGACATGATTAAATATTTGTCGAATTTAGAAGAAACGAATAAGATAGGGTTGATGTGGTGCCATCACCTTAGGGGTCCCCCCTTCGGATGAAGGCCCCCCCCACCCCACTTCACTTCACTACCAGCCGCCGACCGAATGCCAGTCGTAGAGTCAGTCTGTCAGTCAGACAGGCGGCGGCGGTGAGTTTCTGATGGCGCCATTCAGACTTCGCAACGTCCTCAATATAGAAAGAAGCAGCTTTTTTTTTTAAAAAAAGAACGTCTGTCTAGCAATTACAGTGCTCGCAAAAAGAATATAATTTTTTTTTTTTTACATAAGGCGCCCGCCGCCCCTTTTTTCACGTCCTAAAAGTCTAAAAACTGTTGTTTCAATTGAAATGACGGAAAATGCAAAGGGAACAAAAAAGGGGGAGGTGGGGGTTCGTTTACCAATTTCCCCCCCACCTTCTTTACGCATACACTTTTATGCTTGTAATATAACATTTGACATCGTATATTCAATAGCGTTGATGGTGAAGAGAATAAAAAACACAGCATGTGTTTACTATTTAGTGTTCTCCAGTGAAGAATAACGGGAGAAATAGCATGCGCTACGCTTTTTGATGTACCTGACAGATCCGATCCGAGCTTATCGATCCAATACACATACACGAGCGTGTAATCGGATATTGCTCTCATTAATAACTATATAAAAAAAAAAGAAACGAACTGGATTTTTTCATTCAATCAGAGGCACTTTGAATGAAGATATTCCGTGTTTGGATTAATCCGAGCGCTCTGAATAATCTGTAAACTCAAAAATTAAAGAAACAAGAGCAATCCGTGTAATCTGAGTATACCCCGTTATTGACATTAAAAGCGCCGAAATATGCGAGCTCTCTCACGCTCTAACATATCTCGGCTACAAAATAAAAATATTATTATTACAATAGACGGACCTGGTTTACAGAGCCGACTCCAATGAAACGGGTTACAACATTCATAAACTGGGTCATTAGCTGAAGAGCAAGCGGATAACCGCTTAAGTTCGAAAGGATGCCGTAGATCTGGCCACCTCCACAGCTGACAGCATAGAACATACGGTGAAATACTCCTACGACCCAATCTAACGTCGCCCTTCGGTACAAGGACGCAACTACCGCCGCTGAACGCGTCACCGCCTCTACTTTCAACAGCCTCGACTAGCAAAGTTAACTGGGCTTCTTTCAGTCTTTTTAACATTGACTGAGCGACCGATTTCAACTCGTAATCATCACCGTTTCCGTTTTGTATCTGACCCGCGCTCGTCTCAGCATCTTCCGTACTCTGAGTCACTCTGTATTTCCACAAGCGTTTCACCAAAGCGTTTCGCTTTGAGCGAAACATGAACCCACTAAGACTCGGACTCTGACGACGACCAACCTCCTCGACACCTCAACCTCATTTCGTCGTCGACGCCGACGGCTAACGAACCTCGTATCTAGCACAGATTTCATTCAAGCTACGATCGACGACCATACGGACTCCGATTCTAAGCCATTAAACGCACCGTAAAAGACATAAGAGATAGAACGAGAGAAAAAAGAGTGACGGAAAAAGATCAACTTCTCCGTCCGCTCGATTTTTCTTCCTTCTTTTTTTTTTGTCTTGCGCGCAAAACTAACCGCGAAACATTGAATCACTTCTTGCAAAGATTTAACTTATTAACCGGCTTAAAAACAACGCGTCAACGTGTTGTTATCCTCATTATGCATTGCTAATATCCGTCATTATTATCTCTTAATGTTGATGTTGAAAAAGTAATCCAATAAAACCGTCAAAAACTAAAAGAAATCCACAAAGAGACCAGCAATTCAACCAACACGCAAAAATGCGGAATGCATTCCAAAACTCATCATGCGGCCACACAAACTGAAAAGTGAAAATATTTGGCGACACTAGCGCCGCGACCTCCAGCGGTGATTCGTCCACTCTCAATAGAGGGGTGCCATTTTTCATGTACTCAACTTTTTTAATATCAATAAAACATAATAAAAGCAAAATTATGTTTTATTTTCATTTTTTTATAAATAAAAATATTATAAATTAACATTTCTCGACGTTATAAGTGATATTATTCTATAAAAAAAACACTTAAATTCATATCAAAAGTGATAAATAAGTTAGTTACACCCTCATCATGAAAAATGAACTCATCTTATGTAGGCACCGACCAAGGATGGCACCGACCCCGTCGCTCCCGTAAAAGGGCACGCTATTGGCGAATATTGATCACATGATCCGTCTAGACTTTTTGGCGCGTCTTCTGTCTCTCAAAGCTGATTGTTGCGCAAATAACATATCAAATTACTGTTGATTACGTTTTTCTTTAAGCAAGTATACTGAAATTAAATGCAAAGCGTATAGAATTTTATTATTAGTTTTTTTTAATAATATGTGATGCTATAGGTGTGTATAGTGAGCGTTTATTTTTAGCATATTTTAAAACTAAAATAAACATTGAGTTATAAACAACTTCAGGAACTCGCGCGTTTTAGATTTTTTTTTAAAAAGCAGGCCGTTTAGTTTTATAACTTATAATATTATTATAGCGCTATAATTTTGTTGATAATAATTATTTGACCCTCTACAAAAAATAGCATAAAACATAAAAAGGCCACTGTCCTGACCCCCCCCCCCCCCCCCCCCCCAACACACAGAAAAAAGTGTGAAAACGTATTCTTAGAACTGAACTTCAGTGAAATTCAAACCTAGTTTTATGGTCTTATAGTCTAGACTAGGGTTTATATACTTTCATAATATATTTCAACATAAAAACAACTTTCTTTTGTTAGATCTACAAGTCAAAATGTTATTTGAATAATATTTACATAAGAGAAATGTTTTTTTTTAACAATCATGGCGATTATTTACTAGCAGACGATAAATAAAGTTGCGTTCGTCAATAGGTGGCAACACCGTACCACTGTAAAGTGGCGCTTTGAAAAATTAGCGCGAATTTTGAATTATTAAAACTCAATTTTTTTTTTCTTGTGCACCTTTTTTTGAGTAAATAAATAAAACTGTTACAGTAAATAAATTTCATTTCTAAATAAACAGTTTTTAAACAGTAACCCGGTTTTTTTCTATTCAGTAAATAAAATATTTTTATAGTAAACAAATTTTGTAAATAAAATATTTTTCTAGCAAATAAATCTTTTTTTTTTTAAGTAAATAAATTATTTTTCTATAAACTGTCTAGGTCTGCTCCACAAGAAGCACTTTGTGGCGCCACATAAAGTTGTCGTTTTTTTTCATAAAACGAGCCGCCACGGCCACCGTTTTCATAGCAGTGATGAGTGGGTTGAGTCCAGCCACAAGTGGCAACCACCGCCTGTTTGTCAGTGATGATCAGTCATACCAGTGGTTCGCACTGATTTCAATAGTGGTCCATGTGAAGCAAACTGCATCAACCACTTTGTGGCACCACAAAGGTGATTTGTTGAAGCAGACTTAAAAAGTGTTTTATTTTCAATGTTCCTTGGCGAGATATTATTAAAAACATATATGAAACATGACCAACAAATAAAGAGAATAAAATAAATGTCAGCCTGTATAATTTCACAGGTTAAAATTCGAATAAAAAATGACAAAACTCAGACAACTCCTCCCTTATCCGCTGGGAAATTTATCAAACAAAAAAATATTAACAATCACAACTATGTTAATGTTAATCGTTTTTTTTAATGGAAACATAAAGAATGAAATCAGCTTCCGCCTGTAGTTTTCATTGTCCAGTTTCGGTCAGATAGAATTGAAACTCCACCTTGTTTGTCGGTCTCAACTAAAGTAACCTAAACTACTGCTGCTGTTGTTGTTGTTGTTGTTGTTATATCACCTCTATGTTTCTCCTCCCTGAACTGGCGGCCGCCGCCACTAACCAAACCGACCGTGACCACTCGTTTGGCCACAATTCTAGGGAAGAAGCAGAAGAAGAGGATGGACTTATAGACTAGGAGAGTGGGTGGGTGGTTTTGTGGCTCGGTGTGTTATACAGGTATAATATGTATATGAGAGATAGTAGTAGTGAGGACAAAGTGGCGCCAGTCATCCGGCGGCCCAGACGTTGAAAACTACTACTGCCCAGTGACCGGACGCCAACAACAACAAAAAAAGCAGCAGACATATTCCCTATGCAATTATTCTTTCAATACTGCTTTAGGTTAAATGTCTTCCTTTCTCACTCCATCATGTTAGATGGTTCCTTTTAAAATTTGGCCCCCTCCCCCCCCCTATTCTAGTATTATTTTTTTTTTTGAAAAGAGGATATATCAATCCAAACAATATTTTGAATTACAGAGTAGTACATCATGTAGCTTATTTAAATTCATGAATAAAAAATAGACCCATATAGGGGCTCGGCCTATTTCTAGAATATATCTGATACACAGGTCTACAATTACTAAACATTGCAAACAAACTCCTAAAAACATCCCTAAGAAAAATTACATAGAAATGTTTGTATTAAACATTCAAAAGCTTCACAAAACTGTTATTGAATTAGGGCCTAAGTTTTTTTAAAAAAAATTTGTGCAAAATGATTCAGTAATTCAATCAGACTAAGAACTACGATATTTTAGCTTTAAAAAAAGATGAAGTTGACAAGCCAACATCCAAGAATAAATCATTTGATTCTCTCATAGCCGTAACCAGAAATAATTAAGGTGGTTTTAAAGTGTAAACGGCTACTAAACGCCTTCTCGAACTGTGCTTATTCTGTGTTTGAGGAGTAAAAAAAAACTAAATAACCCTATTTTAAGCAGATAACGTTTAGGAGAAGATGTTTTTTTTTAAATTTTTGTTTATAAAACGTTTCTTTTGAAAGATATCAACATGAAAATACCCTTAAGTGATTGAGGTACCCTTCTAGTTTCTAAAGCACTTTACAGGTTCTTTTAATTTTGTTCCTGAAAGGCAGAATAATAACAGTTCAAAAATCAGCTGTTCATAAACCATCATGTAACAACTTTTATTACCAGAGGAGTTATTTATATAAAATAACGAAAAGCTATTTAATAAAAAGTTAAACAATTTACCAAATTTAAAGCACTGATTTAAATGAATTGATCTTTTTTTATCTCGTCGAAACGACTTAATTATGATTTAAATCACGATTTCATAAAAAAATAAATGTCAACATTCTAAATTTTGAGAATTCTTAAAAAGTTATAATCTTTCTTTCATGAAATGAATTTATTGAATAATTAATGTGCTTGACAGGTGAATAAACAACCAAAATACTTTATCATGCTTGAATTTTCAGTTGATAAAAGAGCAATTTTATGAAATTTTAAATAAATTACTCTGAATTAATATTAACGTACACATCGTTAACAAATTATATAACACTGGCATAAAGTATTCTACCCAGTGGCATAGATAGGTTTCATTTCGCCCCCCCCTTGGTGCTTAATACACTGCGCCCCTCAAACCTCCTGCGGGCCCCCCCCCCCGCAGTCGCGGGTTCTTAGCTAGGCCCCTGGTTCTACTCCATTCACTATCAATATTTTAAAATGAAATAACAGGAAATTTTGTGAAATATTTTTGTTGACATTTTAAAATATTTAATTATTTATGATACATGAAGACCACTAAAATTCGTGAAATCGAGACAGGAATGAAGGTAAGCATAATAGGTTCCTACAAGGTAACAAAATAATCATAACGAGACCTAAACATGAAACTAATTTATCTTTCTCAGCACTAAAACAACAACAGGAACACAGATCTCAAGCGACAGATTATCACAGATTATTACTATTTATCTTTCCGTTGGATAGAAAGATTCATAGTGTTGCATAATATTATAATGGTCAGAGCCGTATAATAAGGGTACGCAAGACCCTGGTTGAAACTATATGACACGGCGGCCCCTCTCAGTACATTCCTGTCTACCCTTTTTCATTCGTCTTCATGCTTTAAACATACAGGGTAGGCCAAAAAAAAAAATGAGAACATCTTGTAGAATACGAGTTATTTAAAAATATAATTTAATTAATTATATTGTTTTATGTAATTTTGTTTGTATTTCCCGCGGACTTTTGTGACTGTGAGAATCATCATCTTGACTGCAGATCAGCCCACTCACCCACTCAATATTATGTTGTGTTCTGGCAGATTTTGGTCTACCACTTCTGGGTTTACATTCTGTTGTACCGTCGTTGTCAATTTTATTGATAACCCGACTAACACTAGCTATGTTCCAGAATTTGTTTGGAAACTCATTGGTCATTCTCCTAGCACCCCACTGTTTTTCAATTCGCATATGTTTAATCAGAATACGGTCTTCCGCGGTAATTTTTGTCATTCTTGGTAAAAAAATGTAACCTGCTGATGTAAACAATTGGCATTAATTAAAACCAAAGATGGCGCCCAAAAATTGTCGAAATAAAGACATCATATAGCTAAATAGGTAAGTAAGTAAATGAGTAAACAATTTAAGCTATTATGGATACAGTTAAACAAATTTTGATGTAATTCTATTACTTTTTACGCAATGCTCTCACTTTTTTGGCCCACCCTGTACATTTCAGTTGATTGTAATTTCAAATTGAAATTTGTAACTTAATTAGAAAACTATGTTATATGAAAATGGTTTATAAAATTAATATTAAATGTTAGAACAATTTGAAAATTCTAAAATACTGAAGGAACTTAATTTCTATACACTAGTATACTATGTTGTGGTTCGGGATCCTGTGAAGAAAAGAAGGCCCAGGTCTGGAGGGCCAGTAAAACCCACTACGGTTTTGGCCATGTACCTGGTAAACCGTTAAACAGTTTACATTTTACGTAGAAACTTCACAAAAAATTGAGAAGAAAATTTGCATGTATATTACTTACCGGTGAGCCTCAAAGACGTTGTTCAATTGACAAACGAAAGATGGGGTCTTAAGGTCATAGGTGAACCTTATAAATTTCGACAAAAAGAACACACATAATTGCAGAAATCGATAACAAACAATAAGTTTATTTTACTTATAATAAAATAAGTGTATTTAGGCCTCCAAAATATCATCAATAAATGAATCATAAACAAAACAAAAAATGATACAGCTGACCTTTTTGCAACTTATTGATTTGGGGTGTCACCAGAAATTCAACTGTTCAGTATCTAAAATAAACATAATAAGATCTTAGATTTACATGTACATCAAACTCAAAACCGAGGAATAGTCCTATATATTTTCTATTGTTCTGATGGTTTTATTTTTATTGTTTACCATGAATATATGCAAGAATTCGACCACCAAGAAAGATGCAGCAAAATAAGAGAATTTAAATATCGGTTTCAAGAATTTTAAAGTTTTAGGAATTTTATAGCCCTACTAGTTGGTCCATATGATCTGTGTACTGTAGAGTGTAGACCAAAAAAAGGTTCATTGCTCTCTACATTGCCTGGCAATTTAATGCATCCAAAATGTATTATGGGGCTCCTAATTTTTTAACAATGCATTATTATTTCACATTCACGGGATAACAGTGCATTCTCTCTCTCTGTAGCGGATACGAGAATGCTCGCCTGTTAGCGAAGATACTGAGAACATAAAATACTCAGGGAAAACCAAACCTCTCGATTGCGGGTCCGTAACCGGGTGCAAAACGGTGGGTCGACGTCAGACTCGTCAAAATTGATGATGGTTCTTAAGAATATTTCAGATTGTAACATTTACAATCAATTATAAAATTAAACTTAAAAAATAAACATGGCAATTATTAATAGCCAAAAGGTGTATACATTTTGTCGTTAAATATATAAAAAGAACATTTTCACATAATAATTACAGTATTATTTAAATGAAATACGTTTATACTTACAAATTACACTTTTCCAGTGTAACAATAGTATTTCTTGTAGTTAGTATGTAGTATGTTTAAAAGTTCACATCCCGGTTTTGTGAGAGCAGTGAAAAGTGACGAGAAGTCTAAAGGGTGGCACAGACTCATCACTGCATAGATGCCAACAGTCAGAGAATTCTTGAAACGAAAAAAAAAAAAATTCAAGTTAAATTCTACACTATATCTAATTAAGATTTAGTCGATTTTTGTTGTTGTTAAATCACAGAAACTAATGTCATTTTTGGGATTTAACATTGTCGCTTATAAACTCAACAACGCTAACCTTCACAGGTGGGTGCAACACGAACTTAGTAGACTGCGTAACAAAATCTGCAATAAGAAAAGGTGCCAATTTTGCAAATCCACCCTCAAGTTTAGACATCTGCGTAAGCAACCTTTGAATCGAAAAAGAAATAATGGTGATGCAAAAGAAAAACATAAAATGAATCATTTCCCATTTTCAAACAACCATAAAATATTTTTTTAAAAATATATCTTGATAAGAAATTTAACGGCATCAACCTGCTATTCTAGTTTTTAAAACAGTTTAAACGTTATCACAATAATTGTTTCCAGTGCCACGTATATCAATGTCCCTTGTAAATGTAATTATAATAGATAGGGCTTAATGGGCTCCAACTTATGCCGAAACCTCGCAGGGCATACTGTTAATAATACAAAACTGCCACTGCTCGCAAATATTCAAAGATGGCTACAAAAAATTTCAAAATGATGTATCGAACCTCTCAACGTCTCGTGCACATTCGCAAATTTCCGAAAGATGATCATCTGTACATTTTTTCATAAGATTCTGTTGACTTTTCGCCATAACTGAATGGATCAAATGTGTGTCAAGTTAAAGATTTCAACAAAATCAAAGTGAAATATATTATTTATAATTCTACAAACATTAAAAAATCATTAGGTTTTTCTCTCTCTCCAAATTAGAATAAAGTGAATGCACTAAAAGAACTTTCACGGCAATATATAGCTAATAATAATTTTTTTTACGACAATTTCAAAATTATCTTTCACAAAACTTAGATGCAAAAAAAAAAAGTCAAGAAAAAGTCTGTTTTAAAAGTTATCGTTGTTAAAATACTTTTAACACATTGACAAATATTCTAGTTTCTAACAGCATTAGAATGTTTTCTTATAGCCTTGGAGAAAAGGACCACTTTTTAGTGGTTGAGTTCGACTGCAAAATGCCGTCGGCATGTGGCTCATGTGCAAATGTCTGACGTCTTTCCACAGCAATACATTGCAACCACATGCGAAAACATATTGCAGCCGAACACGAATAATCAAAAGCGGTTCGTAAGTCAAAGATCTTAACACTCCTTCTGAAAAAAACCAAAAACCCCAACAACTATTCACTCAAAACTATTTATCATCGATTCATCATAAAGGATATGTTGAACAGACGAAATGAATGTTACAATGACATGCTCCACAAAATTACGTTGATACAAGATCATGTTATTAAAAATCTTGTAGATTGCATGAAAGTGACGAACAAAAACGTCGTGCGATTCGGCCATGTCCAAATTGACAATCGAAGACGTGTGTAAAAGAAGCAACAAATGATCTTGAGATGTCTGACGAAACAAAAAACATTTTCATACGACATGTAACAAAAAAAAATTAAGCTAGAAAGTTGAAACCGTAATAAACTAACCAAACTTCTAATAATGTCAGTGTCAATATCTAATACAATCGCCGTAATTCTGGTTCTGGCCAATGGTTGACCCAAAACATGATGACAATGGATCAAAAACTATTCACACATTGGAAGAATATAATTATCAAAAGAGATGCCATATTTAAATAATTCATAAGTGAAAAGCTTACTTTTCCAATGTTATCCTTCAGCAGAATCTGTTTATCGTCAGTCACACCAAATTTCAAGACAATCGACCACTTCAAAAGAGCAGTTTCGATTTGGGATAGATTCCCCGTCGTTAAAACATCAATCGTCTGTCAAAGACCAGAATATAAAAAATATATACGTGACAAAAAGTTCGTTTTTTTTTTACGAATGTGTATTGTAAAGATATATTTTACCAAATCAGATAACAAACTTTTCAATAACCAAGAAAATTCAGTGTCACTACTCTTTTCGATAACTGACTCGATTATTTTATGAATTTGGTTATCGATCACAAAGTAACGGTTCGATAGATTCCAAACGGTTTCAAAGACATTGTTCGGTAGTAAAGGTCTCAGTTCCTGTAAATTTCTCGTTACCGTGCTAAGAAAGCTACACAATGCTTCATGTAACATGAAATTCTAAACAGAGGAAACGAAAAAAATTAACTATAAAAGCATTCTTCAAAAAATTAATTGTTGTTCGAAACGAACGTACGTTATCTGTTTCTAGAATTTCCACGATAAAGTTAACAATGTTTGGTATATATTCCTGGTTAAACTCGTCGATTTCAAATGGAATTGCATTTTTTGTCCATTTAAAATGTTTCTTTCCTTTTAAACAAATTACGAAAGCTTCCAAAAAAGAAACTAAAAGTTCCACAAATTTCGGTTTGTCCATTAGAGCCGACCGATTTTCTTGAATGACAGCAAACCAACAATAGAAGTCTTTTAAAAGGCGTTCGCAGTGACCGGACACAATTTCAGATAAAGACTTTTTCGTAACCTAAAATAAAAACTTTATTATTTTTTTCATCTTACGACTAACGCAGAAAAACAATTAGAACGATATTTGTGAAACACATACATTATGAAATGATTTCAGTATTGTCAATGCAGAGACGACAGTTAGACAATCGCTTGGCAAGTTCAGCTGCATTTTCCAGCACGGAAAAACCTTTACTTCCTCCACAAAGTTCTCGCAATCTTTCAAAGCCAAACTATCCTTGATTGCATAATCAACGAGAGTCCCTAATAAACTCATCGACAGCTGCTGCACTTCTTGAACAATTTCAAATTCGCAACAATCACTAATCTGAAAAAGAAATAAATTAATCGACATTAGTCTAATCACTGGACTTTTCTTCCAACAAAGGTGTTTAGTCCTGTATTCTAAAATGTTATTTAAAATAAAAGTTATACTGTGATAAGTATGAATTAACGGGGCAACAAAAGCAGCTTTTTTCCTTAAAAACCATCCCTTAATAAGAAAGTCTATAATATCCTTATATATTCACAATACAGTGAAAACCGTTTACCACGAAAAATCGGATAAAATGAAACCTAATTTTGGTCTCGTCACTCAGTATAGGGTTTTCTACATATTTTAATTCATAACGGATAAAACGAAAATACAAAAAGAAACCTTTTGGTGTCTTAAATAAAAATATATTTAAAATCCTTTTTAAGGTGGTTTTAAAGCGTAAACGCCTCCTTAACACTGATTATTATATGTCCTCCATTAGTAAAATGAATGTGTTCTAGAAACTAAAAGGGTAGCTCAATCACTTAAGGGCATTTTCATGAAGATAAATGTCAAAATAATCATAAAACATCAACATAAAAATACCCTTATAAGAAGAAGCAGCCCTGCTAATTTCTCTTTTACTCCTGAGACACTGAATAATTAAGAGTTCAAAAAAAAAAAAAAAAAATAAGACATCGTTTTCCAAATTTGCTTTGAGATATTTTACCTTTTAAAAACCACTGTAATACACGAAAAAAAGGGAATGTCGAATTCGCTTTCTTTTTGTATCGTGCTTGTATTACATATTATTGTACATGTGCATAACATGACATATACAGTATACATAAAATACGTAGGCAATAACCCCAAATTACTATTGTTTATGCAATCCAGAATTCCTATTTTTTTTTATATATAATCCAAAATTACTAATTATTATTTTTTTTTTAAAAAAAAGTAGGTAAAGCGTTGAAAAAAATGTTTGTGTTATTTCTTTTAATGCAAAAAATATTTCAGTCCCTATAATTTTATGTTAAGTGTTTTCAAGTTGTATATTTAAAAATAAATTTTCTAGCAGCTTTAAAAAGACTTTGTACTATTTTAATGTACTATGTAGAAAGATGAATAAATAAAAAACTTTTTGTATTAAACTGTGTACCTTCTTTAACAAAGTCATAAACGGGCCAACGTAAAAGAGCAAAACGTCGGTTGCACGAACAAACTTGAATAACCAAATACTTCGCACTCCATCAAACAACGACTTCATAATTCGAAGCGCAATTACGACAACTTGTGCTTCGTCTTGGCTCACATACACACTCTCTGAAGTGATGCATAAAATAGAAAATACTTGAAAGAGACAACGCATCTGGTTTTCTGGAAAAAAGTATTCCAACGGAAGCCGTTCGATAAGCTGAAATAAATAAAGCAACATAAATTAAATAAGAAATTCAATGAAGCAAGCAAAATGAAACCTCTCACGTTAAGAAACTCTAAAAAGCAAGACACAGAAAGAGAAACACCAGGAGTTGACGTCTCCAATAAATAGTTCTTTTTACACAAAATTAGAACTTTACTAAATGCTTTCGCTCCTTTAATAACCACACTCCACATTTCATTTGGTTCTACGTCTCTTTCCAACCCAGAATTAGCCGACTGCAACCACATTTCAGGTTTTTTGAAAAAAGCCTTCAATATTTTTGTTGTTTTCATTAAAATCTTGTTGTTTCCGTCTGACAAACTGAACAAATGAGAAAAGAACATTTGGCACATAACCGTTTTATGTTATTATACTAATTAACGTACCTCGTAATCGTCGTCGACATTTCTTCTAGACATGCCGTAACGATTGCAGTGTGGAAAATGGCAGTATCGTGAAATTCTCTGCATTCTAGTAGAGTATTTGTAACAAGTGATAATTCTGAACTGGATTCCATAATCCTGAAATACAAATATAAAATATATTTAATGCTAACTAATATAAAATAATTACGCATTTTTTATATTACGATTCTTTCTTTGTCGTTGAGGTTGAAACTATCATTTTTGCAACGAAATAAAAATCTTTCAACGTCATGGTTACTGCCAACGTTGGAAGAACGTTACAAATTAAAGCCCAGCTTGCAACAGAAATTTTGTTTTCTGTGAAATTTTCCAAGGATGCCTGGATAGTTATAAGAAATTTCAAATTACACAAAAATTAGTAACCAAAACTTATTTCCAGTCATCTTTAGGCAGAAATTAAGAAAGAAAAACAAACAAACAGACAAAACGTGAAAATTGTAAACATTTTCAAGTTTTACATGACAGCATAGACGGACCACCAGCATTTTAAGTTATACTGCTCATAAGAGGCCATGACAACTTTCGGCCAATATATTTTTGATTGAAATATACAAAAACATTTATGTAAAATTGTTTCCACAATCACTAATTTGTTTGTAATACACTTTAAAGATTGAAATTGAAAAAATTGAAATAATTACTTTTAATTTTCTTACTAATGTAATGAGTAAAAATTGTCAGATACTAAGAGACCCGAATAAGGACCTCACCAGATATAAACGCGCCATTGATCACAAGTGATATTTATAATAAATTCCCAGATTAATAAAAACAAGAAAAAAAAATTAATTACATAAAAGCACATTTTATGTGAAATTCTGTCTTTTTCATAACATTGATAATGGTTGGTAATCTCACGAGATTGGTTTATCAACAGCTGATTCTTGAACTCTTAAGAGAAACTAGAAATCACTTGAGGATATTTCCACGTACAATATGCTGTAGATAGTACAATAGATTTACATAAGACAAAAATAAAAAATATCATCTTCTTAAAATTGGGCCATTTTAAACTAAACAAAAAAGTTAACTTTGAAAGGTATCATCTTTAGCTTCTTGCTGGTGCCATCGCCGTTTAAGCCTGCCGAAAGATGACATGAGTAACCTTGACCTCAACAAAAACATACAAATTCCAAAAAAAAACTTGTCACTAATTGCTGTTGTTCCATCCAACCTGGCCTTTCACTATCAGAAAAAACGTTCAAAGCTTTCAACTTTTGTAGAATAAGCAACAACTAGACAGAAATCGAAAAAGAAAAAATAGAACTTAAGCCAAGATTAAACATTTATGTCACATGACAAAAAAATATGCATACAAAAGTATGTTTCAACTGCAGATTTTCACTTTTCTGACAGACGACGTACAAACGTTCCCAATCGTCGACATCAATGCAATCGTGAACGATCGAAAAATCAAACTTCAAAGTTTTAGTATCGTAGTTGGAACTGTGATTCCGATGCCAAATCTTTGCATATTGACTATTGTAATGAAGCAAACTGATGTTTAATTCACCCCAGACGTAAACTAACTGCAAAGAATTATGTAGCAAAGGCAAATTCTGTAAATACCAAAGAAAAATAATATTAAAAATGGTTTATAATAAGATTTTCAATAGTAATAACCGTACATCAAATTCCAAAGCATTTTCAATTAGTTTCTTAAAACACATCCGAGATGTAGAATCCAACAGCTCGGTAATTGCGAGAAAAGTTTCTTTCGGTAAATTTCTATCAACTATTCGAGAACAAGAAATCAAAGACTTAAGAAGGTCGATTGCAGGATGAATCCTACGAAGGTTGTCCACACTTTGTAGTCCTATCAAGTTCAAAACAAACTTTATAATATGAGCAACGAAATACGAGCGTAAAAACATTTTACCATCCGTTACGTGTAGTTTTTGCAAAATATAATCCTGAAGATTACTCCAGAGCTCTACTACAAGTTGTGGGTAAATGGTGGAACAAATTTCAGCAAATCTAGTTCAAAACAGAAAAAAAATATATATATTAATATCGAAAGAAATCAATGTTCATGATCGTAACATTGTTTTCTTTTGATAACAATGTTACGATCATAAACATTGTTTTCTAACGATAACAATGTTTATGATTGTGACATCTTTTGTATACACAGGGGGAGAAAAAACTCACCTGTCTAAAACGCATTTTGACAAAAGTAAATTGCCATGCACCGATTTTAAATTCATGTCAGAGAAGTTCAACAACAACTTTGAAATTAATTTCGGAATCTGCTGTAACTTAGCATAAACGTCTAACAACTTGCAGAAGATGTTATCTCGAATTTGCACCGTCTTCGAATCCTACTGGAACAGAAACAATTGAGATCACGTAATCAGCAAATGCATTGATATAAAAAAGTGCGTTAACGTACAATTGGTGCATCCAAGTAAAGATTCTTTAAAAGCAAACCGATCTTTTGAGGAACGAATATGAGAGGATTGGCAGAAAGTAACAACTGTATGCATCGATACCAAGAACTACTCCTAAGTATAATAAATAAACATTATTGTAATGTAGTTGGTGGTTAAGTGGTGGAATGAATGAAACGAAGTAAGATACCTGCACTTTATGTCAGAAAGTAAAAAGTCAGCTAAATTTTTGAAAAAAGGCAAATGGACTGCTTCATTATCAGTCAGAACCAACGACGAAATACATCCTTCCAAAAGGATGGCAATATTTAACAAAAAATAGTCATTGTCCTTGGCAGGAACCTGTTCAAAATACAAGAAAAAAAAAATCGTGCAACTTTACAAATCACTAATGATACTCTTAAAAATAACAAATACAAAACAAATACAATATCTCTCAGTGTTAGAAACAACCCTAATGGTACGTTTCCACTTAGGCATATTGGATTTTAGAAGGGCGGCTTTTCTTGTAAAAAAAAAGGAAGCAATTTTCTCTTTTTATCAATCATTTGGTATTTCAAAACTTCAAAAATGCTACATTTTACACGTTTACACTCTAAAATAAAGTTTGTGTTGCTGGATTTTTGTTTGTAAACTGGACATACATGTCAGTCTGAATAGAAACAACGCTTACGAAGAAAATTAAGTACAGTGGCCGTATATGTATACAAAAGTAAACGGTATGTTCATAATAATTATTTCTTCATAAAATCTTTATGAACTTTTTAAGAAGGTTTATCAACAGCGGATTTTTGATCTCTTGTTATACTGTCTTTCAGAAGGTAAATTATAAGAAACTAGAAAGGTAACAAACTCAATCACTTAAGAGTATTTTCATGTTGATATCTTCGTCTGCTAACTTGCTAAGTGCCATTAAAATTGAGTCTTTTTCTAACTCACATAAAACTGAAAAATATCAACAATACCCTTCTAGTTTGTAAAACATATTCAAGTTTCTCTTCATTTTGAAGCTGAAACGAAGAATAAACAGAGTTACAAGGGCATTTACAGTTTTAAACCAACTTAAAGCTAAACAAATATCTAGTTTTTAAACGAAATTCAATTTTTCTTTAAAGTTGTGTACTTGCGGTACTTTTCAAAATTTAAGTAACTGAAGACAAAAGTTTGTATTCCTTAACTTCTTTTTGGCCCGAAAACAAGTATCAGTTTTTTTTAACCTTTGATGACGAGATATGTCAGAAAGTAAACCAAAGTTTAGGTTACGTAATAAATATCTTCGCTTTTTTCTACTTCCCTGGCGTAAACATACCTTAAAAACGCCTGGTGAATTCAAACGAACACTTGAACAATTTATCCCGAGCAGTCGAAAAAGAATAATTAAAAACTGATTCATAACGGTAGAAGAAATCTTTCTGTTGAACGATTAAAAAAATAAAACTTTACAAATAGAAACTTTACGAAATGTAAAGTGCAAACAGACAAGTAACTCACTTATAATTTTCACAAAATCTTTCAAACAAAAATAATAACAGATAACCATAGTAAGTTGATGAAGGTTCAACCACCTAAAAAAAAGTTACGATCAAACAAAAGTAAAGTAAAACCGAAAGCTAAAATACAAACCTCAAATGCATGTTTCTGAATGAGACACAAAAATTCTACAAAATATTCCGGACATTCAATTCCACCTTCATCATTAAATATCGCAGCAAATACATCACCGAAAGATGCTGCAAGATCACTATTTGAAATCGAATTACAGAAAATCATGTCTTAAAATAATCCATATCGAGATTCTTTTTGGTATTTACGGATGAAATAACAAGGAGCCAACAACTCTCTTGATATTTTTGCCCAAATCAACGTCGAATTTGTTCGATTCGGCATCCAGAAAGCGCAGGACGGAAATCGCCGGAATAAAAAGTGATTGGTAAGTTTTCACGAAAATCTGGAAAATAAAAAAAAACCAAGTCTGCAAACAACAAAAAACATCACATAGATAAACGTAATTCTAGTTTTCATTTACTTTGATTTGGTCGTATTGACCGTAGTTGATAAATCGTTGTTTTATTTTTAAAACACAGAACAGTAACCGTTTCGCTTCTGTTCTTATTTCTTGTTTCCAACATTCTGAACTGTTGACTGTTGATAAAAGGCCAGAAATAAGTAGTACCTGTCAAATAAAAATACACAATGTTATTCGCTTTAGGTTTCATTTTACTCTTTAAAATATTTCAGCATTAGCCTTGAAGCACTTTGAAAGCAATTTTGTGACAAAAAGTGAAATAATTGCACCTTTAAGATTTTGAAAATAAACGTTTTATGGCCTTAACTTTTCAACTGCCATAAAGAGTTCCTTTTTAAAAGCTCTTTTCAAGCTTTTTTCAGGTTGACCAAATATTCATCAGAACGTTTCTTTTCAACTGACCATACGAAATTCGTTTTAAAAGAAATCATCATGTAAATACAATTGTTTCTTCTAGCTTCAATAGTTTAAAAACTGCTTCCAATTCAATTCATTTTATGTAATAATGAAATACATCTGATTAACATCGCAATAAAAAAACTAAACTTCGTGTTCATGACGAGCAAACAAAGATTGTACCAAGACACACATCCATTTCAAACTTACGTATTCCTCCACGTTCCTCATTAAAATATCTTCGAATGCATTTAATTCGACTAGAAGCGTAGCACAACTCAAGAAAATTTCCACCAATGTCTCGTTCTGACATGAAGGCAAATGTTCTATCCACTGTAGAACCGTCTAAATTGTTAAACAAAAAATCGTTAAAAAGAGACTGAACAAGATGATTTATAAAAAAGTTATCTCATACAGATACTCTTACGTTTAAAAAAGAACTTGTAACACAAATGCCCTTTCTTAAAGATATTTTGTTGTCGTCTTTTCTCCTACGTTTTAGCTCCTTGAGAATACTAAACAGGAATTTCCATGACTTCATCAAATGCTTCTCGCTTTCAACCGATCTATGAAACAAAATAAAACATTAAAAAACGTATTTTGTTACCATTTTCCCAAAAAAAAAGCGTTACATTTCTTGATTGTTGATGATGTCAATGATCCAATCCGTGACAATAACATCTATGTTTTCGACCTTCTCCAGTCGTTTGCTCAGAAACGCTTTCTTTCCGAGCGTCAGTCGCTGTTTCCATGGCAACGCGTCGTTCCGAAGGCGTTTCTGCAAAGCTAGGCAGTAGATTTAACACATAAGTTGCGTAACAAACACTTACCCATATAATATATGTAATATTTAAAACAAAAACATTTGCGGCAACTACAATTAAAAGAATGAACGAAAAACATTTTGCATTAGTACTTACCACGTGCGCAAACATCAGCCATTTTCAAAAGACACCGAGGCTAGCGGCGATGGCAATGGGGCCAGATTATATTGAAATCAAAAATGCAAGGGGACGACATAGTGGGTAATTCTCTAACGCTCTACCACGATATACCTCTTTGGTTGTGAATCTAAAAGTGATTCTTGTTGAACGTTCTGTTATTCATCGATTTGTCCAAACGTTTGACGTCAGGACTCAGGTGTATAAAAATATAGGGGCGCCAGGTCATAGAGCTATATAAACATTAATGAGTAGAAGAACGTGTCGTTGGTGAATTAGTGAATTTTGGTGAATCTTAGTGAATCTTGTATATAATTTTTATCTATGTCGTTCCTTTCATTAATGTCCGAAAACGAACAGCACATTCCATTTGTTCATCGGTTTAGCCAGCAGTGTGACGTCACGTTCATAGAAATATACGAATGTAACTTCACACCGCTAGACAAATCAATCAATATCGTAACCAGCGATTAATAGCGAGGGAGACGACATATGGGGTGAATCGTATGGTAAGCCGTTTTACTTTACATCAACGTTTTATCGTATTTTAACAATTCATTTCTATTCTGGATATTCAGCAAAACGCGGATAAAAAGTAAAACTACTTTCCACGCCATACACTTTACTGTGAATCCCGGTGAATCTCGTACATGATTTTCTTCTCTGTCGTACCCTTAAAGGCAATGATTTTTTTTTTTCATAACTCCGAAGCGGTCTAAGCTCCGAATGCTCCGAGCGCTCAGTAACCAAGAAAAGAAGCACTGTTTGTACAAAAAAAAAAAAAAAAACTAGCCTCAAACACACCCAGACGTAACAATTCACTCATAGCCATCATGTTAAGTTCAAAACTTAAGTCTGCGAGTATTTGACACAGGCTTGATTGCATTTGAGGCTATTTGCTTATCCATCGTAGTCGTCCAATGAAATCTATCGATGACAAGTCTTATTTTTTTCATCCATCCCCTTTATTTCCCTCGTCTCCTTTTCTGACCCCCCCCCCCCCTCCCGCTTCATCATCTTCCATTGAATCCAGCGTAGGCCTATTCGTGAGTTTTTTTTTTCTTCCTAGGAATTGAGAGTAAGCCTGTGAGGGGTTTTTTTTTGTGTTCGCATAATAAGTGCATGGATTTCATAAATCCGCCCCTCATTTATACCTTGGGCATTTATACATGTAGTGTGTGTGTGGTGTACATTTGAACATAAGGTGAAGCAGAAATATTAAGATTGGTTTTCATTACAAAAGTGAATAAGATACTCTCCAATAGAAAGTGGTGTTGTTGTTAAGAGAGAGAAAGTCACAAGGTGTTTAGTGTTTGTTGTGTTTAGGACTTTTTTTTAAATATTTGTTTACTATTTTAAAAGGGTTGCGAAGACTAAAAGAAGAGGGAAAGAACCTGAAGCAGCCGCCTCCTCTTCCTCCGTTCGGTTTCTATTTTCTACTTCTCTCAGTGTGCTGTGTATTTTTCTTCACATGGTTGTTGCTCTTTAATAATAATAATAATAATAGTGATGATCATCGTCACACAAATGCTGTCGAAATCAGAATCATCCAAAAGAACACAACATATTTCTAAGGATCATTTCTGATGGTCAAAGTCGTCATATTCATCGTGATGATGATGTTGTTGTTGTTGTGGTGACGCGGTTTTGTCATCGTCTCATGGATTTCGTGTTCACATCTATAAGTCTACTAAATCATTATTATTATTATAACGGTGGGTTATTTTTATTCTTCATCATATTCATTCTCTTTTTTTTTCTCTCTCTGTTTCTATAGGTTCTCAGTTATAACTTCGTGTGTCGTGTGAAGTTATCTTTTTGACAAGAAGAAAGGGTTATTTGTTTCTTTCTCTCTCTCTCTCTTTTAGAAAAAAAGCACCAACACCCTCATTTCAAAACTCCACTCCCTTCGATTATGAATCATGATTATTTATTATTAATGTAATAATGAGCGTTTTGTTCATCATCGATTCGTCTATTTGTATAAAATGTATGTTATTTTTGGAGAGTGGTGGGTGGGGGGAGCAACTCCCCCCTTTCCTTTTTCTGTTTTGTATGAAATTCTTGTTTCACCAGTTCATATACATCTAGATATAAAAACTGTCCCTTCCTTCCCCTCCCAAAAAAATTATGTTCGCTTTTTCTTACGTTTTTCTCCCTCTTCAGAAAGAAAAAAAGAGAGAAAGAAAAAAAAAGTGTTTCGTCTGGATGTCAGTCTGTTTCTAGACGACATAAAAACGGGATTGAGGGGAAGGAGTCCCCCCTCCCCCTCCTATTTCTTATGTCATGAATGAATATTTTATTAAGAGAATCGCACCACAAGTTATGTCCCATTCGAAGAAAGTGACGTCATTCTGTTTCTTTGGGGTACTAAATGTTATATCTAGTGGTGAACATGCATGCTCCCCTCTCAGGGTCGTATTCTTTAATGACAACTAAATCAATGATATTGCTAAACTTATGAACTTTTTGATAGGTAGTTAGTTTCATATAAAAGTTGATTCGTTTAGAACTAGTTTCGACTTGGATTATACGGCCTTCAGTGCTTACTAATCTGACACAATTGTGACATGACATTTCAGTGACTTCTATATACAATATAAGGTTTGAAAACCGTTTAACACGAAAAGTGAAAAGATCTGAATATTTTTTGTGTGTCAAGGGAATTTTTAGCCTAATCTTAAGGGACAGGATTGAACATATTTCGTGTTAAACGGGTTCCACCGTTATACAGTATGTAACATAGAAAGTCATTTTTCAGATTGTGATTAGGCAATGTGCAAAACCACCAATTCGATAGGAAAGCTGTTACATTTAATAAGAATTAAGACGATCTTCATAAAATCTTATGACATTCTCAAGATTATGTTGTTTTTCTGTGGTATTTGTTGCTCATTTCAGTTAGCCTAATGGTACTATGACATTGGTGGTAAACACCATGTGACATTTAACTAGTATATTCTTTGTAGAATAACTGGTTTTCCACTTTGACGGTAATTCAAGACCTTTTGTGTTTGAGGTGGAGAAATTAATTACGTAAATGACGTTAAAATGCGCTGACGCAAATGTGCCTTATGTCAAGTTGTTTAGTTGAAACAGATGCGTTTAATGGCTGATAATTAGCATGAAAGCAAGACAAGGTAGATGACATTAAGGCCCAAATTCAAGAAGGGAAACTTGCTATTTGAAATTTCAAGTTGAATCCTCCCTCTCTGAGTAAAGATTCAAAATATAATCACCCAATCAATAAGTATTCAATAAAAAAACAATGCTTGTTTTATATTGCAAACTTGTTTCTAAAAATTCACGTTGAAATTCAAATGCTAAATTTCCTTCTTGAATTTGAGCCTGAGAGGGTCGTGTTCTTAAATGACTACTACTTAGTCAAAGGGAGAGAGAGAGCTACACTGAAGAACTTTTAATAGTTTTATATGTAAAAGATGTTTGAGTTTAGTTCTACCTTTGACTAAGTAGCCATTAAGAATATATACGACCCTCTCTGTTAGTATGTTATGTGTAGTAGCAGTAGTAGTAATATACGGACCACCATGGAAAGCAATGGCCTGCTGTCAATGCAGGTCACTGGTATAACCTTGATCACCACTGACAAAATCAGTCGGTGGTCGCCACTTGTGACAGTACTCAAGCATGCATCGCCACTGTAGAATGTTGTCCAGGTTGTCGTAGAACGTTCTGGTGGGAGGGGCTTCGTTTACGTTCATGTAGCGAAAAAGCTTATGAATATCTTATGTGAATCAATGGACTGTCAAAAACAACGACCACTATATGTGGCGGCACAAAGTGGTCCATGCGAAACAGGCCTAATGTGAGAAACAATAATTAGCCAGCAAAAAGTGAAACAACCCTTTTTGAATGCAATACGGTAGTTGCAGTAATAATATTAAATACTGTTTCATGTGACCCATCTATCTGAAAGTGTGAAATACTTCCGCAAATGTTTACGATATAGAAATGTAGTGTTTTTTAAAATTTCTTCCTTTGTTTGGTAGCCACTTTTGAAAGGGGGAATCTGGTCCTTTGCCAAAAAAAAAAGAGACCTCCCTCTAAAGAAGAATCACGAGTCTCTCAAATATTATGACACAATTCGACTTTCTTTTTTGGAGTCGTTTTTTCTTGCCAAAATTTCATCTTCCCCAATTGTTTGTATTCTGTTTTAAGAAATCACTTTCTATGATTCATCTAAATTAAATGAGTAATAAATATTGTTTTAATTCAAATATAAATTTCGATTTAATTGCATCAAGTAACTAAAGGAGAGAAAACATTTCGAAATCAGAATTCGAATCTGAAGCCAAAGAAAAACAAATTCTAAAATGTCTTAAAATCCAACTGTTTTTTTTTTGTTTGTTTTTATACTTTCTCCTCATTTTAACTCTTTAAATTTCAGGTTATTTTTCTTTTTTGGAACACTTTTGTTTGTTTTTGGTTTTTCTTATTTGGTTCATTGACCCATTCAGTATTCTCAGGACACCAATTTACATTTCTTTTTATGATCACTCCAAGAAAGAGCGAGAAAAAAAAAGACCCAAGAAAAACGTTAAAATGAATTCAAATGGAGAGCAATTCTCAGTAAATGTATCTTACTAGGAGACCTCCATCCACCATTAGCATGTTATTTGTTGGGGGCGCATCATCATCACCTACGAATTCACAAAATCAGTCACCTTTCTTCCAAACGAAGAGGACAATATTGTAAAATTTGGTGACTAGGGGTCAAGGCACTTGAAAAGATTAGAAAAGGTCCTTATTGAAAGGGGAAAGAGTTAAGGGGGAGCTGGGACAAGTTAACCTTTCAAACAAAAAAAAAGGTTTGTTTCTTCATTTGAAACAACAAGAGAATAAAAGGAGCAATAAATATGCTCCAAATTGAATCTCCCTTTTTCTCTCTCTCTCTCTGCCTGTTTGACCTTGGGTCAGTGTGCAACTGGACGTGTGAAATTGGGTGGTCTTTGGAAGGGGACAGTCTGGGACTGAGTGTGTGGCGCCAGTCTTTCAGTGCTCTTTCGCTCTCTCAATACTTTTCTAAATTGGAATACAGAACTACCACCACCACCACCTTTTTGAATCTACCCCTACCCTCTGGGCTTGACCAACACCCATCTTTTTTTCTTCTGACCTTCTCCCTCCCCCCCTTTCATCTCACCCTAATAAGTTAATAATTGCTCTTTCTTCTGTCCTCCTCCTCTTAATACCTCTTATTGCAGTGAGTGAGTGATGATGATGATCTTGAAACAACATGGTCCTTGAATTTTCTAAGAAACGGTTGTTTTCTTCTGAATTTGTTTTTGTCTATTTTTAAGAAAAAAATAGAATATTTGTAAAAAAAAAAAAATGCAAAATGCTGGATTGAAATCCATCTTATAAATCGTGTCCTTTATTCAATCCTCTCTCTCTCACTTGTAATACAATTAGGCCTATATTGAAATACGAATAAACGACCACCTGCTGCTGAACCAAAAAAAGTACACATATAATAATAATAATATGGTAATGGTTTTCCGGTTGCTGATAAAGCCCCTTGCTTATGTAATACGTATTGAATGAAGGTAATAGAGGAATTCCAGGAATAAAGGTCTGCAGTGTGGAGTAAAATTTCTCTTCTGACTTCGAAAAACCCTACAAATCTTTCAAATTATATAGAATATATTAAATGGGGATTCTTTCTTTATGTCAGTTTGAATCAGAGACTAAGGTCTTTACACACCATCCGGTCAGAACAACGGTCCGGTCATTTTTCCATGAGAAAACTGATTGCCAGTGCGAACGCCGATTTTCTAAATACATTGGATTTCAATTGAGATTCTATATTACGTTCTAAATTTGTTAATTAAATCTAATTTTTAATTCCTCTTCTTTTTACTCAAGAATGATCTGTTCCACCAGATTTTCACTTTATTTTTAGGATTAAACTAGATGTTGTGTACGAAACAAGCTTTGTACCATGAGAAAATTTGTTCAAATCGTTAATATTTACAATGATATTGGAAATAAGCAATTAGTCGAAAAAGAGAAAATTAAATAGGCGCTGCTGCTCACATATAATTTAAAAAAAAATGTGAGCTAGAATTCACGATTAAAACGCTCGGATGGATAAACCAGAATGAATCGTGTGTACCTGGGTCTTATACAGTAGTGAGCCCAGTCCATAAGGCCAATAATAATGCTCATGATGTCCACCCAATAACGTCTTTACCATAAGGGCACACGGGGCCCGTGCCCAGGGCCCCCGATCTCACGGGGGCCCGAAAGACCTCCTTTTTTTCGTGTAAGCGATTACACGAAAAAAAGGAGCTCAAATTTTTTTCTACGTCAACATTTCTAAATTGAAATGTTAATTGGACACCAGATCAGATTTTTAAATTTTTTCTTTTACTATCCAACGGGGCCCCCAATTCTTGTGTGCCCAAGGGCCCCGACATGCCCTAAGACGGCCCTGGGTCCACCACACCCATGGTTTTTTTATGGAATTTACATCCAAGTTCATGGGCTTTATTTAGATTTAAAAAAATCCAAGTTCCTGTTTCCCTCCAAAAATTGAACGAACTGAATTGAAGTTCGGAAACTTTTAAGTAATTCTGAACCTTCCAAGTTTTAAAATGAAAACAACTTTGTAATTTTCTGTTTTTATTGTTTTCGCTGTGTTTAGGTTTTTTCATCAATGAAGATTTATTTCGATTATTATTGAACATACGGGGGACAAAGAAAAGAGTTAAAATATAAACGATAAATTTGGAATAGTTATCAAACCGTAAAACAGCATCAAGAAGTAAAAAAGGCTTTCTATATCTGGAGGAGAGGGAAACAAAGAAAGATGACGATGAGTACGACGAGTGCTCCGACTTCGGCCGATGCGTGCCTCAGCATCGTCCACAGTCTCATGTGTCACAGGCAAGGAGGAGAATCGGAGAGTTTCGCAAAGAGAGCCATCGAGAGTCTCGTAAAGAAACTGAAAGAGAAAAGGGACGAATTGGACAGTTTGATTGCGGCCATTACGACCAACGGAGCTCATCCCAGCAAATGTGTCACCATACAGAGAACTTTGGACGGACGACTTCAGGTAATGTCTCGTCATTTTTTTTTTTGATTCCTCTCTTCGTTCTAAAACACACACAAAAAAAATTACGAGTCAGTTTTAAACATCATTTCGTCTTTCGGAAACAAAACTTCAGTGTTTTAGAAACTAGAACGGTGACTGAATAATTTAAATAGTATTTTTTAAGTTGATATCTTTTAAAATATGCTTTTTTTATGTCAAGTTTAAAAAAAGTTTATTTTAAAAGATATCCACATAAAAATTCTATCAAGTGATGAGTCAGCTGCCATTCTAGTTTCTAACGCACTTTCAATTCTTGCTTAAGTGTTGCTCATAAAACGCAAAATAATCAGCATTCGAAAACAAGCTGTTCATAAAGTTCTCCTAAGCTGAAAGTTTATTTTCAACTAGAAAAAAAAAAACGCTGAGGCTCAAATTGAAAAAGAAAAATTATCACTTTGAACTTCAACTTGAACTCTCTAACAAGGTTTCAACATAAAACAAATTCCTGTTTTATTGAGTACCCATTGAACAAATCAAGATTTATGCTGGAACCCTACTGAGAGGGTTCAAGTGTAAGTTACAAGTTTCCTCTTGAATTTGGACTTTTGTGGTTAAAAATCCCCCCCCCGCCCCTCGGTACAGTGGCACCTTTTTCAAGCGAGCATCGAATCAAACGATTCGGGCAAACTGCGTCCGATGATTTCACGAAATTCTTTGGTAGCTTTCTTGCAAATGGATCTTCTGAACTCTTTCTTCTTACACAAGTCGATCACTTTGTCATATTTTCCTTTGTGAAAACGTAGTTTCTTGAGGATGCCTTCGAGAAAGATCCATTTCGTATCGTTCTTACGCAATTCGTAACTAAGCTCTTCTTTTCTCGTAAGTAAACGTATCAGCCCATAGACGACGTTTACGCAATCGCGGATCAATTTAGCGTAGAAAGTCGGGTGTTTATCGGGATGTTCCGATCGGTGTAGTTTGCCGACGAGCCCGTGAATCCTGAATGCAAGCATGAGTGACATATGGTAAAGGTTTGTGATGACCATCGTTCGACTGTTGATTCTCGAGTCGAGAAAAACGTTTGCGACGTTTAGCTTTGCTAGTTTGAGGATCGTTTTACTGAGTCCTTCCTTAGAGGGATTCTTTAGAGACATACTGGACGCTACAGATTGGCCATTGTATCGAAAGTAGTCCACGGAAGTCTCGAGATTGCGTTGATTCAACAACATTCCGTACCATTGAATGGAATCGTCGTCGCTCAAGCTGTGTATCTTAATTCCGGGTTGATGAGATCTGTGTTCAAAGTTCGTTTGAGTCTTTTCGGCGTTTATCTTGCAATTAAATGTTTTAATGCCTGCTACGAGGGTTTCCAGGAATTGAGTTGCTTTACTGAGATCGGGAGTTATGTACAAATAGTCGTCCATGTAACGGACGAGCATTTCTGCCGTCTTGCGAGGTTCTTTCGATCCGAACTCCGCCAGATGTTGCTTCTCCATCATTGTGTAATATAAGTTACAAAGGACTGGAGACAACGGACATCCCTGACAAACTCCTTGAAGCATCGTGAAGTATCGTTTTCCAATTTTAAGGACCATCTTTTCGATGTTGTTCATAACTTTTTCGACCACTTCACGTCCTGTCAGAAAAGTTGGACGTTCCAAATCGATTATTAACGCTTGACCGCTACGTCTTTTCATGACGTAATTTAACACGGATTCGCCGTTCCCCGTTGTGCATCGGACGAATCGTTTCACGGTTTTACCCTCTTTCGTTTCGTACAGTAAACAGTATAAATGAATCGTCATCTGTGGCATATTTTTGAAAACGTCGACAAGAATCTCTCTTAGTTTCTGTCTGTCCATGGTTCCGAAACAGTTCATGATGTCGGATTTGACGAAATATAGTTTCGGACGTCCTTTCGCTTTCCAGCCTTTGACGAGATCGAGCCAAAGGGCGCCGATGTCTCGTATACCGTTGAGTTTGGGTTTCACGTTGTCCACCTTCGCCAACGTGTAGTTCAGAATGGAAAGGATGACCTTGTACGACTTTCTATCCAAATTCTGTTGTGTGGCGTCAGCTGATTTGACTTTGACTATCGGTCGTACCTACAATTAACCAAAAGTCATCGGTGAGTCTATTTTTATGAATCAAATCGATTTCAATTAATAATCGGAAGTTTTACCCGACCTAATACGATTCAATTCGATTTTGTATTGATTTATTAGTTAAATTGCCTGATAACGTTTATATACAGTATATAAAAAAAAGTCCTACAGCACATTCTGTTACTTTACGATTTACAAATCGCTTCAACGATTGTGTTTCGTGTTAGTAACAAGTAGAAAGAAATTATAACCAGAATGTGCTGAGAATGTTTTTCACTTGTGTTAGGCCAATTTTAACTGTAATATTTAGAGAAAAAATGTTTTTTGAAGAAAACTAATTAATGAATAATCGAGTAGAAGTTAAAATGAATTCATTTGATACTTATGATGGCAGCTTGAATCGATTCAATCTATGTGATTAGTCGGAACCAAAAAAAAAAATCGATTCTCCAGTTAATCGAATCGGAATAGATCATCCCTAATGTTTTTGGCGGACGAAATCGAATGATGAATCGTGTTGGCTTTTGAATATTTATTCTAGGAATTCTATTGATGAGGGAAAAAAAATCGAATGAACAATTGTGTGGGGTTTTGAATCGATTCATTTGACTTTTATGACAGTTTGAATCGATTCAATTTCTATGATTAATCGGAACCAAAAAAAAAATCGAATCAGAAATCTCTACTCGTACCGATAACTTCTTTGGTATGAATCTGATGTTGCCGATTCTGTTTCCCGAGTTCGGTGCCTTCTTCTTGTCGATCTCTTTTTTGTCCGTCAGTTCGATCAACTTCGATTCGGATGCGGCCTGATCGATATAACAAGGTACTATGACTGTCATGTATCGTTTGTTAACATAGAACAACCGTTTTCGTTGTCCGTCCAGTTCGGTGACGTAGAAGAGTCCTCCAAGGCACGGTACAACGTAACTCGTAAAGATCCAGGTCACGAGCCGAATGTAACATTCCTCACGGATCTTCTCATCGAACTGCGATGGAATCCATATACATTCTTCTTTTTTGATTTTGACACCGTCCATCAAATGATTTAGGCTGAGGACGTCTTGAAGATCGACCATTAAGAAGACGCCAAGAAACTGTTGGAATTTTGTCTTGTTGTGGTTCGATCCAAAAAGTTCCAGCGGTACGACACGATGGACGAGAGAACGCAACAAACGATGGACTTTGACTCTTGGAATGTTCGAAACATCTTGCGAAGTCGATTCTTCTCTTAGTTTCTTTTTAGATTTCTTGTTCTTTTTCTTCTTCTTGGAATCTAAAGCAGAAGACTGTGAACAATGGACCCAAACCATTTTAGCAAAGTCACAAGTGCAATGGTTTTGAAAAAATTTCAAAAGAAGTCTCTTAAGTTCTTCGTTCGATTTGAGAATGGAGATTTCTTCTTCCGTTCTTTTTCCGAAGACGGAATCTGCAACGAAGACTTCTTGAAACATTGTCGAGATTATCAGATTTTCGTTTTCTTTTTCTCGTAACTGTTCTAAGAAATGACTTTTAGGGAATCCAATGTGAGGATTCCTACTGTAAAGAAACATTTGCCACGGAATTAGGAGCGGCCGTACTTTGGTCTCGTGCTCGATCGTAAGAGAAGGAAGCGAGACTCCTATCGATGTGGTGGTCTCTTGCAATAATTTACGTCGCTTTGACGCCGGAATACAGAACGATTGTACATCGGAAGGTCGTTTTTCTGCCACATTTCGAAAATCCACAATCGGAGGTCCAGTTATCTGATAGACATTTCCGGTTGGTAATAACACAAAGAACGAACATCGCTGTAAAAGAAAAAGAAAAGTCTCGTCTCCGATGTCTTCCTGAAGAGTATCCCAGTATTTCCAGTTCAGAAACGACATTCGGACGTCGTCATCATCGTCAGATTCTTTGTAGTTTATTGATTCACGAAATGGCATCAGAGAAGAACCAAAGAAGCGACTTAAGTGACGGCCGTTTGTAAATTCGTTGGCCGTACATATGTCACTCGCAACTTCAGAAAACGTCCAATCTTTGGCCCGGTTCGGTTTCGATGTGATGAAATCGGCCGTTTTCTGAAATGGAAATGCAACAATGGTTGACTTTAGAAATGTCTCATAACTTTCATTACGCTTTTGTTCAATCTCGCCGCCGCCATCGCTTTTTCTAACGATATCTTTTAAAATTCGACATTCGCGATAAATTTTTGATATGATGACCGCAGCTTTAGCGAAAGAACTCATTTTTCGTTTCGTAAAAATAGCGAAAAGTCGCCGAAAACGCCCCCCAAAAAAAAAAAAAAGACAGTTAGGAAACAAACTGTCAAAAATTTTACAAACTGATTTCAGTGTTACACAATGATAGGGAATTGCATCGGGTTTAGGGAATTTGTGTGACCAATTACATTACTTCAAAATTCCTCTTATTGGAGTGGTTTTATCCCTATAGTAAACTGTTTCTATCATAAACTTCCCATCATACATACATCATAATAATTATGATTTCATCATCAATGAATTCTTTGAATGTTTTACATAAGACTAATGTGTTTACGTAATTAGTCCATTGGCTGAACTAAGTTTGTCCTTGGCCATTGTGATTATAAAACGACGAGGTTGAAAGGGGTTAATGGCTATAAATGAAAATAAACACATCAAGCAACAACTAAAAAAAAAAGTGTTGCTCTTAAAACACAATGAGAATAATCTTCTAAAATATAATTATTGACGAGAACTTCTTCAAAAATTCCTTTTCTATTATTATTATTATTTTAAACACCCCCCCCCCCAAACTTCAGTATCCTATTTGTTCAGAGACCACCCTGGTAGATCTTTGACCTTGTCTAATAATAGACATAAATGTTTTGCATATGAGCCCCACTATGAAATACCTGGGTGCCCTATTCAGATAATATCACGATGATTACAATTCCATGATTCTCAGGTATGAAAGTCAGGGTCTAGGTAGAAGTCATTGAACTCTACAGCCCCTTAACACTTCAGGGGGGGCCTGATTTAGGTCCAAATTCAAGAAGGAAACTAAGGCACAGATTTAAAAAATAAACTCACCACTTGGAGCTTCAACAAAAGGAGCCTTCTAAAAACGGTTATAAAATTCTTGACAAATCTTGTTTTATTGAGCATCTTTTAAGCTAAAGCTTTTTTCTATGTTGGAGCCCTGTTCTAAGGTTTCAAGTTAAAGTGTTTATCACTTGAATTTGGACCTGACCAACCCAGTATAGACATTATAAAATACACGGCTGGCCATTCTACTTACATACAATGCTTAATTAGTAGATTTAGCAGTTAGCAGGCGTTCTTACATTTTCTCTATTCAGTGCATCATCAAAATACGATCACTACAATTAGTTAATTACTAATTAAGGGTATCAAGGTTATAACTAGATGATCCAAATACAGTATATATAATAATTTGTTTACTATTTCGAATTCTCAGAAACAACTCTTCACAGGTGTTCTCCTTCTTTTTCTAGTTTGTTTTCTCTTTTTCTCTCCTTTTCATTATTAGTTATTATATTATCTAATTATTCTATAATGTTTGTGGATTATTTAATTTTTTTTTTAAATGACTTTGTTTTAAAAAACTGTCAAATTAAATTTAGAAAAAAAATTAAGAAATCGAAAACGTTGTTACACTATGTGTAAACGCCCCACAAACTTTGATTACTGTGTCTTTCAGGAGTAACACTTGAAAGTGTTTTAGAAAGTAGACGGATAGCTGAGCTCAATAACTATTTTCATGTTGATTTCCTTCAAAGTAAGCTTTTTGGAAACAAATTCCATCGTCGAATGACCTTAGGTCATTGTAAACCCATTACCCAACTACATTCTACATTCTATTACAGTAATTCAGGGTTGTCACTGAACCTGGAAACTTGGAAATGTCAGGGAATTAGAAAATTTTCAAAAAAAGTCAGGAAATTTAGCAAAAACATACAGTATGTAAAACCTGGAAAAGTGAGAGAATTTAGAAAAAAACATGTACAACCTGGGATAGTCGGGGAATTTATTTTCTGAAATTCCATTGATTCGAAAGACAACCAAAAATCGGAAGAAAAAAAATTAAAAACTCTAAAAAGCGCAAAGGATATCACAGTGATATCCATTATTATTAATTTATTAGTGTACAGAAGCTGTTTTAGAAAAAAACCTAAAAAATATCCAACTTCCATGTAGAAAGCCTGGAAAAGTTAGAGAATTTCAGAAATACAAATCGGTGGTAATCCTGTAATTGTTCGATAAAATTTTTAAGATTTCTGGTCGAACGTTTAGATCTAAACTTAAGAAAACTGATTTTGGTTTCTGTCTGATTGTTTCTGTTTTTCATATTATGTGATTTGAAAAGGTGGCCGGAAGAAAAGGTTTTCCTCACGTAATCTACGCTCGCATTTGGCGGTGGCCGGATTTACATAAAAACGAACTAAAACACGTGAAATACTGTCAGTACGCATTCGACCTCAAGTGCGACAGCGTTTGTGTCAATCCGTATCATTACGAAAGGGTCGTATCTCCAGGCATTGGTGAGGATTTTCTTCAAGCTACAGGTTTCCTTTTTATTTGTTTGTTTTTTGGTTTTATTATTATTTCGTTTTTATTCAAAATACCATCACCACAACGACTTTCATTTTGTTTCAATTCTTAATTGCGTGTTTTCTCGTTCCTTTCGAAACAGATCTTTCCGGCTTAACGTTACATCACTCTAGTAAGAATCGCTTTTTTGGTAGCTCGGAGTCGTTCGTTAATATCTCGAACTATTATGCTGTTCTTATTTAATTAAGGTGGGACGCCGGGACGAGTGGTGAAGGACGAACTGATGCCAGGAATAGAATGCGAAGGTTTACCTCGTAACGAAGCAATGGCGATGGGAACGATACAACATCAGCCACAGACTATTCAGCACCATCCTCCTCCGGCCGATCCATACGGAAGACCCATTATGGTTCCACCACCACAACCTCAACAACAGCAGCAGCAACAGCAACAACAACAACAACAACAGCAGCAGCAGATTGGTACGTTATTAACTTAATGTTAGTTTCTGCTAAACATAACGTTTAATTGTTTGTTCACCTCGACAGCTTCTTCGCCTCCGACGAGTATCCAGCGTACGGTTCCACCTCCGCAGCAACCAGTGGCCGCACCTCAGCCGTCAACTCCTGGAGCACCTCCGACTCCAAGTCAACAGACGAGTTTCTTCACGCCAGAACCTATGCCGCAAGCACAGTATACACCAGGTTGAATTTATAATGCGGGATATGCGACCTCCTTTGTTATAAGAAATGAAAGACAATTAAATTGATTTTTTTTCCGTTTGTTTTGTTTGTTAAAAGATGTAAACAACGGAATGGGACCTCTATCGCCACACATGCAGCAGCCAAACGGGTTTAGTAACCTCACTCAGAACCAACCACCTGCACCTCAACAATTTAGCACCAACAGTAAGCCTGTGTTGTAAAAAGGTGGTTTAAAACACTAATGCTTGGTTTCTAGTCAGCATTTCCTGATAACCTTCGTCTCAGATTCGCATTCAAATTGAACACATTGCGAAATACCCACTTTAAATATAAATGTTTACAAAGTAGAAGGGTAAGGGTTAACTGTTTATAACTAGAAACATATTTGTGAATAAAATTAAAGTTAGTTAGAAAACTACAATAGTAAGATAGTAAGTAATTTTATTATGATATTATTTGTAATATTTGTAGCAGTTTCAAATTAAGGTAGTTATAAAGTGTAAACGCCCCTCCAACTCTGATTATTCTGTCTTTCAGCAGAAAAACGAAGAGAAACTTGAAAGTGTTCAAAATAAACTTTTTATGTCAGTTTGCGAATGAGCCAACTTTTAAGCAGACAACGCTTAGCAGACAATATTTAATTTTTATCTATAACAATTTTATTTTAAAAGATGTCAACGTGAAAATACATTTAAATGATTCAACGCCTATTCTAGTTTCTGAAACGCAAAATAACCGGAGTTCGAAAACCAGACTGTTCATCGAATATTCTTCACCTTTTGCTTTTATATTGCAACGTTTTAAAATATGGCCGCTAGAATTTAAATAACTAAAGTAGCTTCTTGAATCTTGACCTTTGTATGACAATGTCTGAATTGTGTTAGCTACGAAGAGCCACTGGTTCCAATCTGTGGCGTCAAATCTAACTTTTAATTCTTGTATCGTGTAAAACATAACAGCTGGTCCCGGAAATGCTACATGGACTGGAAACAACACGTTAACTTACACACAGACGATGGTTCCTCCGGGAGTTTCGGACGCACAACTTAGACCTCAACATCCAGGATATTGTAAACACATTGCAGATCACTTCTGTTCTTTGTAACATTTAGATTTACATCTCGCAATGACATTTTTTTGTTTTCGTTCTTTCGTTAAATAAAAGGGCAACATCACAATCAACTTCAACACGACATGTCACTTCAGGGAACGTTATCCAGTCAACCGGGTCCCGAATACTGGTGTTCGATCGCTTATTTCGAACTAGATACGCAAGTTGGAGAGACGTTTAAAGTTCCGTCTAGTTGTCCGAGTGTGACGGTTGACGGTTATGTAGATCCATCGGGAGGAGATCGTTTTTGTTTAGGAGCTTTGTCGAACGTTCATCGTACGGAACAGAGCGATCGTGCAAGGTGACTAAACCAGAAAACAGATTATTCGTTCACTTGACACATGAGTCACACAATGAATGAAATGCTTCAGTTGTACTGCAATTTTGTGTACATTAAGGCGTGGTTTTTTTTTCTGTACTTGTGATCAAAACTTTTAGTTTGAACCATTGACCATTTTAGGTCTGCAGAAAAATCCAGCATGTTTTAGTTTACTACAGTCATACTACAGTAAAACCTGGATAAAACGGACCCTTTATAAAATGGGAAAAAAATTCTGGGAACGGTATAGTAAAACACCTTGTATAAACTGGAAACTTGAGTAACCCGGAAAAGGGATACAATTTCCAGTACAAATAATATAATATAAATATAATACTATAATATACTGTAAATATAATATACATATAATATAATATAAACGACAAAATTCTACTTTATCCAGGTTTTACTGTATTTTATTACAGCACTCCACCCTATAAACAAGCAAAATGGTAGACGTGTTGAGTCTGGCCACCTTCAGTCTTCTAATCACTGTACCACTGGCCGTCACCATGTTGAAAATACTTTTGTTAGCCTGCGATCGAGTTAAGACAAAAATGCTATGGCCACAAGTTAAGAAAGAAAAAAAAAACCCCTTTAGTTGATTAAATTTGGTTAAAGTGGAATCAAATTTTCCACCCTATAAACAGTTAGTGTTGAATCATTTTAAAACAGAACATGAGACCAACATAATCATTTTGATTTCTTACCACTAAAGGTTGCACATCGGTAAAGGTGTACAGTTGGATCTTAGAGGAGAGGGTGACGTGTGGTTACGGTGTCTCAGTGATCACAGTGTGTTCGTTCAGAGTTACTACTTGGACAGAGAGGCAGGAAGGGCACCCGGTGACGCCGTGCACAAAATATATCCCACTGCTTATATTAAGGCACGAAACAAAAAAGTCCCACGAGAGAGCGAGAGATACAAACCATCTCATAATAACCCGTGTTTTAATCTTTTCACACAGGTTTTCGACTTGAGGCAGTGTCACAGACAGATGCAGCAACAGGCAGCCACAGCTCAAGCTGCAGCCGCAGCTCAAGCAGCAGCTGTAGCGGGACACATTCCTGGGCCAGCATCTGTTGGTGGAATAGCTCCTGCTATCAGTAAGTTTTTGAGGAATATCATGATAAAACTCCGGCATCATATCACCTTTTCAGTTATTCTGTGCTAACTCAATCACTGGAGTTGGTCGACTATGTCAGATTATCTTGAAAAAAAAAATTATAGTGAAAGTATTTAAAAGTATTAATTTTTTATGGTTAAATACTTGGATATACACATGTCATTTGGCATTTTCAGTTTGACCTATGACCACTTCATACTAAAATGGACCTGAAGTGTAAAAATCATTCTGGGTAACTTTTGACTTATTTTACATGATGTGGTGGTCCACATACAGGAAACCATTAATGACACTTAAGTCCTTCCCATCCGCTTTCCAACAGTGTTTAAAACATAGATTAGTTTAAAATAACCTTTCATAGGTAACCAGAATGGAATTTGTAAATGTTTGGCCCACTACTCATCACCATGCAAAAGGACGTTTATTTTGATAAGTGTGCACTGTGTGCAGAGACCATTAATTTGAGTCATCCGTGGACGTCATTCCTTATCCTTGGACTTTATGCTCAAATTGTTAAAATAAAAAATGTGGGTCTTTTTTTTAGTTCTATTTCTGTCATAATTTTTTTTTCAAGAAATTTGGATTGACTCGAGCAACACAATTAAAATTCGTTTTTTGAGTTAGCATCGAATTGCTCCTTTCAGTTTGGTCTAAAATATTTTCTTCTTGCAACGCTTAAGCTTGCTGCTTTTGCATCTTTTCGCTCGTTCATTAGAATTGTGACATTTTTTTTTCTTTTCTTGTATTTCCAATACTTTTTTCGTAATTCTCGTTTTTTTTTCGCATGTGTTTTTTTTTTTTTGGTCTTGTGTCCGTATGGTGGTATAGTGAATAGTTAGCTATCTTAAGATCTTGTTAACTTATACAAAACGGTCAAATCAAGCAGTTTTTAAAAGTAACTTTAAAAAAAAACCTCACGAAAAGTAATTAATGTATAATAGTAACTTTAAAAATCGGCAATGAGTTTAGTCAGTTTGTTTGTAATGAGTTGGTTTCATCTCGTCAAACTGTCATCAAATGTTACTAGCAAGTTATTTCAGTTGTCAACACTGTTAATAACATTCTATTCGTGGATCAGTTTCCTGCCGACATGCTACCAACATTTTTGTCAAAAACATTTTTATTAGCATTTTGATTTCGGACATTTACCAAAACAGTAAAAAAAAAATCATTAATTAACATATTTGTTATTAACATTTTGCTACTAACAAAGTTTTTGCTATTTCTTTGGTGTAAATGGGCCTTTATAAGTACTTTTAAAACCTGTTTGACAGATGAGCGTAACACTATATAGTGTCATAAACGACAAAAAAAAAATTAAGACTCATTTCAACCTTCTTATTACCTTAATGTAACCAACGCTTTTTAAGAAAAAGTGTTGATTGAATTTTCATGGGCACGAAAATATCGCTCTCGTTTTTACAGTTCCTTCGAATGACAATGATGCAGGTTTCAGAAACCAGAGTGCCCTCTATCGTGCTGCTAAAGGTGATTGTAAGCATTTTCCCGTCATTCATACTAGAAAAATTAAGGCCATTTTTTTGAAATCCATCATTCAGTTTCATATTTTTTTGTTGGTGTTTTTGTTGTTCTATAATTGTTGTTTTTTTAACTGTGGTCAGCTTGTTGCAGCTTTTAAATGCTTTTGCAGTTATAATCAAACTAGATGTAATCGTAACGATAAAAAAACGAGCGTTTCAGTGATTTCAGTTTATGAAACGCTTGTTTTCTCAACAAAGTCATTGATCCTATTTGTATTTGCATGTCAGTGTCCAGTGCACGACTTCTAGCTTCGAACAATCCGAAGAGACAAAATTACGAAACAACACCCAAAAGTGAAACCACAACTTGTTTGTTCGGCTACACAACTTTAAAGGAATTTACTTTAACAACATTTAGGCATAAAATCTAAATTGACATTTAAAACTTTTTAGAAGCAACTTTTAAAAAGAAGTTTTAAGTTTGTTTGAAACATGTAGACTAAAGGTGGGTTTACAATGATCAACATATAGTAATTGTGTTGTACAATGTAGTCTTGTTTGCCACCATTACAGCAAGTGTGTCTGTTGTTGCCAGGAACTTCTTTTCTCCAATGATGAATTAATCACAGCGTCTTATTGGACAAAAAGAAAAACTGCTAATAGTAAAACTTTTCTACGCAACTGTCGCATAATGTCGTAGTATTTGTGGTATGCCACATTGTGCAACTCGTGACTACATTCTATTTCCTAATGTAAACCCGCCTTAAAGAAACATAATAATGACATATTCCGTAATCAAAAAATAACAAGAATGACATAGAAGGCCTCATATACTGAGGAGGCCATGGTGGCAAATGTGACGTCATCTGATACTCTTTTTTTATATTCTGACTTTCTCATTGAACGTCGCTATATTCAATTTAATTGTCTGCATAAAGCAAGTATATGAATTAGGTGATTGCTTTCTGCATACGAGTAGATGGAGCCAGCATAGATCTCACACCAGAGGCGTGCTGAGAAAATAATTTGGCCCTAGCATTTTATGCTGGATTTGCAATGTTTTTTGAAAAAAAGAACAACTGGCCCTTCTAGCATTTGCCCAAGCTGCCCCGCCTATGACTCATACACTTTTGTCTGTACAGACACCCCGTCCACAAGTAGGTTTATCTGTTCTTTCCAGATATTAGCGGTTTTCTTTAGTTTCTTATTATGGCTGTTGTTATATTTTACTGGGAGCTACTGGAAAAGAAAGAAACAGCTATTATCTGTGAACTGATCACAGAAAAGTAGCATCTGGAAACAACATGAGTCTGTAAAGGAAACATGTCTGGGAACTATACAGTATACATGTACTAACTCTTATTGTTCTTCTCAACTAATCCACATCTATTCTTTCTCGAGAAAATTAAATCGAATATGGCGACCTTTCGTATGAAATTCAAGTGTGTGTCAGATGTGTATATGTCGACGTCATGTTTGCAAAATAACCTTATTATTATGAAGCTTTCTGTGACCTCATATTTGAGAGAAGAAAACAATGACAAAATGAAGCAAATCCGGAAATTCTTTTCTTTTAAAGAATTGTGTAAGAGGCGGGGAGCAATGACCTCCACCTGGATCCTTTACAGTACACAGAAATAGTCTTTTGCTTTTCTAGTCGCAAGTAAACTTTGAAATTCTTTTAAAAACTGTTTCAAAAAAACTAACGACCTTATAGTCTTTGCACCTATGTCGGAAAATTCACTCTTTGCAAAGCCAAACAAACAAACAACTGGGATCTCACGTAATACATCCGTTTTATATCAGATACAGATTATCGTTTATACCGTTTTATTTAGGTCTTTCGGCAGCTGCTGGTATTGGCGTAGACGACCTTCGAAGACTTTGTATCCTTCGTATGAGTTTTGTGAAAGGTTGGGGTCCAGACTATCCGCGTCAAAGCATCAAGGAAACTCCGTGCTGGATAGAAGTCCACCTTCATCGAGCACTACAGTTGCTCGACGAAGTTCTTCACACGATGCCCGTACACGATCCTCGGCCACACGACTGAAGAGCTGAACATATATAAAAGAAGAAGCATGAAAAATACATTTCTGAACAATATTACTGAAGAGTGCTTCAAACAAAAAAAAACTATGTACCTCCGATAAAGACACATACATACATACACACGTCGTTCCATAAAGCTAGCTATGCTGTTATCGTGACATTTTATTTCAGTTCTCCAACCAATCAAAACCTTAGATTTTTATGTGTGTATATTTATGTATCGAACTCTCCTCGAAAACGCATCACCTCAAGCTACCTATATCTTATTGTATATTATACATATACATTACCATTACAAATTCTTAAGAGCGTTCACAGACGAACGACTTTTTAGTGGTAGAGTTTGACTGCAAAAAGTAGTCGGCGTGTCATCGAAACACTCCACTTCCAGTGGTTGGGAAATATTCATAGTGTAGTTGAATAAACTGCAAAAAGTGGTTCTAATAGACGACCATAATGGTCTTCAGTAGCCATTCAGACAAAATTAATTCTTATGGCGAAACACTTTTGTTACTGTTGTTTCATTGTTGAGACGCGACAGGTGTGGTTGACAAGTGGCCCGTGTGAAAATAAGAAACGCTGTTGTTGGTGACGGAGACCGACCAAGGTGGTCGAGAAGCAGCTTGTACGTACAGATTGAAACGCTTTTTATAGTAATATACACGGCGTCATCGGTCGTCGTTTTCGAACACTTTTTTTGCGGTCCAATTCGATCACCAGAAGTCGTTCGTTTTTGAACGCTCTAAGTAATTACTCAACAATCTCAGTGTAATTCATTCCTCAATGGTGTAAATCTCATTTATCTTCTTTCACATTGTGGATCCTTAAGATATGGCTACTGCCAAAATTACCGACCTTCGTGTACAAAATAAAAAAACTCGCTAACATTTAAAATAATCAGGGAGGAGATAAATCGAGTTCATCTGTTAAATGCCAGCAGTTATTTTTTATTGGGGGGGGGATTTCTCAACAATCATTTTTGGTGTTATAGCTAAATAAAAATAAGGACATTTAAAAATGCACAAACTCAAAACTTGGAAATGACGTGTTATATATATTACCCTGGGGTATTCATGTATAAATATAAATACCTTCAATTTACAACGCACATTTGATGTTTAGCATATTATGTTAATTTTATGTGACGATAAAAAAAAACCTTGAGTGTGGCTAATATACTTGAGAGGAAAGGGGAAAAAAATATTGTTAAGCGTGTTAAGTATAGGCTTTAATGTGAATTTAAATTTAATTGTGCCATTTTTGTTAGAAACTTCGAAATTATATATTTCTCACAGAATCACGTGGATTCCTCCTCCTCCTCCTTCTCCTCTTGCATTAATTACATTTTTGTCACATTGCTTTATATTATGATTGATTATAGAAGACATTTTTTTTCTATATTCTTGCGCCTTAAGTTTTCTTTAAAAAAAAAAACAAATCAAGTTTTTATAATTGTTAATTTTTGTTTTTGCTGTTATTATGTTTTTATATTCAAACAAATCAACACATTATAATGTACAAAATTGCAAATGAAAAATCACACGGCTCAGTCTACATGACCATATTAGCTATCTATTTTTGTAAAATGAAAACAAACAAAAAAAAAATATAATTACTGTTAGTTATATTTTGAGATGTTGGAGGAAGCATTTTTTTTTTAATTTTTAAGTTCCTAATCATACCAATATTATTAAGAGAACCTGCATTTTTCTATAATTATCTTTTATTGAAATTATGTTTGCACTAAGGCTAGCAGTGTGTCGTTAAATGAATAAGAAAAATGTCTGTACAGAATTATTTTCTTTTAATGTTACTGAAATTTTTTTTTTTTTTTGCTATGTAGAAATTGGTGCAAACATACAAAAAATAAAAAAAAAGTATTGGTTTGAAATGATTCAATTAAATTCAACTGAATACGCTTGCAAGCAGGGGAGATTGCTTCCGATTATAAATGATTGTGTCATTTTGACAAATTGAAATCCTCCTAACAAAGAACTATCTACTGGAAGAGAATTCCATAGTCTAATAAGTTATAACAGTTGGGGGAAAGAAAAAAAAAAAGACTAAAAATATGCATCAGTTCTGCGTTCATCATTCTTTGAGGATGTCTGCATGCCCTTGTCTTACCTTTATGGGGATTTTTAGTTAATAAACCATTAAGCAGGGCAATATGTTATCATAAATCAGCAACCATTTGAAAAAGGCAAAACTTTGTTCATTTCTTCTGGTTGCTAAAGATTCCCATTGTAAACTGATGTGACGTGTCTGTGCCTAGTACACACTTGGATACAAAGTCGCGCGACACTATTTATCTGGCCTAGTCTAGTAGTAACTGTCGAAATACAGTCGCTAGGCTACCTAAAGACAATATTCCAAAATCTAGAGACTGTTGCGAGACAAAATTCCAATGTTTTTGTATCCCACCTAAAATGGAAAACATGAGACAATGTTGTGCAACATTTTGTAGTGTTGACGTGTTGCAAAATAAGTAACTCGCCACACCAGCCATCAAACGACACACCTTGTTTGGCGATCAATATTAAGTATGACGTCATTTGGAAGGTTCATTTAGGGGCTCATCGCTTGCATTTAAATTAGGTGTGAACGCGTGATAATGTCTAGACAGTGTAGACACTGTCTAGATATAATGTCCCACAGCTGTATCTAGATAGTCTCTACTGTCATTCATATCTTACCTTCTTTAAGTAAACTGTAACAACAAGTTATTCTTAGATGCTAAGTCCATCATAGAAAGCCATAATACTTTAAGTTACCTTTTTTAAGTTTGAGTTCGTCTCAGGTCGTCATCGAGTCCTTCAGTCAAAATACACACCGTTGGAACCACAGAATGCCAGTCGAGCCGCAACTCGACTTCGAAATACGATTTCAAGTGGAGCTTCAGAGTCGAATTGAATCCTGAACGTGCCCGTCACTTCAAGATGGCGACTCGCATCAAAAAAGCAGGAAATAAGGCTTAAGTAGCACTTTGATTGAGTGTGAAAAAATAAGGTCGGACCTTAATATTCTTTGAATTTGACACCATTTTTAACACCACTTACCTAGTTTCACAGCAATATTTAAACACCCAGTCAATTCTTATTTATCCATTTCATTTATTTTAGTAAAACTGTTCATTAGTATTATAAATACACTGTAGCCTGTATCGAGAATAAAAAGGGAACACAAAATTTACACATTTCTTTCATATATTCTTTACTTTGTAGACAATTAAATAATCAAAATATATATAAAACATAATTCATTATTATAAAAAACAAAAAAAGATAATAGATTAAAATAGAGGATAGTAATTTCGAGTAAAACTAAATTATTCGACAAATATAAGTTCAGAAAAGTAAAATGATTACACACGTAATGAGAAGAGGATGGAGAGTAATCGGGGAAGAAAATGATGCACCTTTCTCACATAAAACATACACAGTAGTAGTTAGTTCCTCAGTCAGGGTCTGAACACGGCTGGTTAGTTATTTTGAAAAGTAGGAACAGGAGCAGCAGCAGCATCAGCATCAGGAGGACATAACAAGGAAACAACAATAACAACAACAAAATCCAGAAGAAAGTTCGATCAATGAGTTAAACAAGTGTGCATTGGCTTTAGAGGCGGGTCTGGAATTAAATTAAATATGGATCCTTAAAAAGTGAAGCATTTTGTGTTAAAATAAAGCAAAAAAAAAAACTGAACTTAAATAATAAAATACAATTACTAAATGTTTTATTAGTAGACTATTATTTAAATTATTTTTTTTTTTTTTAAAAAGTAAGCATGGAGGCCTTGGTAAACAGTTGGAGACAATTTTGTTCTATCGTTGTAGTTAGTTGTTTTGTATTATCGGTGCAATTAGTTTCATAACTACTCCTTAAATAATTAACTAAAAAAAAGCAATTCATGAATGTGAAACACTTGAAAGTGTTTTAGAAACTAGAAATGGCAGCTCAATCACTTATACCTAGTACACACCTGATAATTTAAATGCATTTAAATTATAAATGTGTTCTACAGAGCCCCCTGTGAAGGACAAACAAACAATATGTCGAATTCAATTTAATTCAGTTAATAATCTGAAAATATTTGAGTTAATACTTAAATATAAACTATTGACAAAATATTCATTTAGTATTTCAATTTTTCAATTTAAAATAATAATAAAGTCAATTTTTATTTGGTTCATGTCCTAAACTGGATTCCGTATAATTCACCTAAACACATTTAACTCATGTTTGTACAAGGTATTAGGGCCGAGGGGGGGGGGTTAACCTTTTATGATTACAGAGCCCCACTGTCGAAATCATCATCATTAGTCCTATTACTATTACCAGTATGATTTTAACAGATATCATTTTAACGGCCTTGCCGCGGCTCAAACCGTATTCATAACGGGGATCGTTTATTCTAATCTAACAACAACTTTAAAAAAAATGTTCAGATGTATGGACAGTGGATACCCCGGTTAGGAACCTCTGACTTATTGTATTTTCATGTTGATGTATTTAAAATTAAGTATAGTAATAATGTTTATCAAATAAAAGGATCTCCTTCTAAAATACCTTGATGGGAGCATCTCATATAATTTAATGTTTTTTTTAAAATAAACCAATCAATTAATGTTTTCTTTTTAAATTAACACTAAAAATAGTAATGAAAGCAGTCAAGTATAAGCAAGAAATTCCGCAAATTTTGTAGAGCTCTGTGAACTATGCATAATTTGAATTATAAAAGTTAGAATTTTATATTAAATCATTTGATGAATTTTAAAAGATTTAAAAACCATAGTTTTGCAATTTTTTTTATCTGAATAAAAAAAAGTTAACAATAATCACCACAATCAACTCACCAGAACATAATTTGTATTACCAAATTATCAACTTGAGGTGATTCTAGCTGTTTCTTTGTGTCCCATATTTATCAGAACATACAAGACATTATTAAAAATTTAGCTTTTGAGTCTAAAAACGAAATAAGTTCGTTTAAACTTTAGTTCAATATTAAATAAACCATTCTGTTTGTGTATGTACTAAGCTGTTAATGTTTAAGTGCTATATGAAATAGCAACAAAACCGGTTAGTACTTCAATCATTATTATGAAAAAATATATTCAGGAATCTTAAAAAAAGATATAAACAGTGAAGAAATACTGTATATTATATGATCTTTCAAAATAAAATATATCACACTCCACTAAGAAAAGCGACTTAAGTAAAAAAAAAAACTTATTTTTCAGGAGTTTATACTGTAGTATTCAGTACTTACTGTATTTGTACCCACCACTATTATATGTTGCATGTGACGTCAGTGAGGTTGACCAAAAAAAAAATAGAAGGTAGCAAAAGTTCTCAGAAGTTTAAAACAAAAGTTTTTTTTTGAATATCTAACCCTTTTTTTATCAGTCAACAAGACAATCCTGACTTATTAAGACAACCCGTCTGACGTCACAAGCCTCAAGTTAAAAGTGAGACGACTGCATTTAAATGTAAATCGATTTCCACAGGAGACATTTGGTCAAAAAATGAAAAGCAAGAATGACGGCAAAAAGCGACTGGCTAGAGGCCACAGTTAGGAACCAATTATACAGGAACGTGACGACTACGGGACTAGCAAGACACGAGCTTTAAGAAAAAGCCTTTCTATTTATATTAGAACCATGACTCGTTCTAAAAATGGTGCACATCGAGTATGTAACAAACGAGAACCGGAAGAGATTCACGAAAAATATCGTTGGCGAAGATAGCTGCGCAAAACTAGTCCGTTACACGGACACGAGCTCGTTGTCAACGTAAACAGTTCTATTGAAAAACCTTGAAAAATATTGTGGCTCATGCTCCTGTCTTGCTCATCCCGTAGTCATTACGTTCCTGTGTAATTGGACCCTTAACCTTCATTCCTATACTAGTTGTAGAGTAAATGTAAGTATACTCTAGCCTCTAACTAGTGTTTTTGATTGCAAAAAGCATGATTCGTTTGGCTTTAGTAAATAATAATACATTCCTTACTACTAATAGTATATTATTAGCTAATATAAAAACTGCTGTAAAAACAGGTCTCCTGAAATACTGAAGTAAAATGACAATTTTTTTAAGCTTCTGTCACTTTTCTTGTTGGGTTACCATGTGGTTCACATGTAAAAAAAAATCTTGTAATTGTAAAAACTTATGTTCTTATGAAGTGATGTAAAGATATATACACCTTTTCAAATGGTGCGAGAAATAAAATGAAACATGTAAAAAGATGAAAACTGTGTAAAACGCAAACACACACACACACACATAGTCGTAGATGAACACAAAACTACATGAAACCTGCTACAAGAAAAGGATCAATGACGGAAGTGTAAGACAACATCCAAAAAACCACCACCACGACACAAGGAAAAACCATAGCCAACGCAAACTTTGTTGGAAGAGGATGAGAACCTTTACAATCGTTGAAAGAAGAAACCTGGAAAAAAAAGTTCCACAAGAAATGATACTCGATCACTATTTCTGCTTTCTCTCTCACTCTCTTTTTTTCTAAAAAAAAATATCAGGAACGGGGCCTTGAAAGATCAGTACTCATGTGCTTCAGAAAAATGTAAAAAGTGAAAATAATAAATAAAATAAAGTGCTTCGAAAAAAAAAAAAAAAACGAAAATAGGAAGCTCAAAATCAACTTTTTTTGTTTTCAGCATGTCTACATTTAATTTGTTTTGAAGGAATATTTACTTTTTTCACATTGATATTATAGACATCATATTTACCAGTAAATTTTGACAACAAGGTAAAATATGTCTTAAATATATATGTATATATGATCCACAGAATGTTATGTATAAAACAGTTAAATATAGAACATCTTACATTGAAGGCCAATGGGAAAATAACATTATTACACAATTTTACGAAGAAACATATGAGAGTAAAATTTCAGTTCACATAGAATATTGTATTTAATTTATACCTGGGATATAAGATGCAGGAGAGAAGACAAAAAAAAAAAAACTAGATTAGAAATGTCATCAGAAAAAGAATGAAATATAACAATGGTGTTTTTTTGTTCGTTCTGTAAGAATTAACATCACATTTAGTAAGGATGAATGATGATCAATTATTTCTCACTGGTAAGTATGGAATATTAAGTTATTAACAACTTTTTCCTCGTCTTTTTGGAGAAATTAAAAAAAAAATAATAATAAGTGTGACGTATAAATGAATCCGTTCAGTTACATCCAATTCACTTACACCAGAACGAAAAGTCCCGTTTTTGTTCTAACTTTTTGCAAAAAAAAAAAAGTTTCATCGAACTTTTCATTATAAACGCCAGAAACTGACAGAAGTTAGAAAACATTCGTACAAAATGTTAGATCAAAATACTCCAGATTTTTGATTTCTCTGTAATCATTACTTTTCACACAATTGTTTGATCGAATTTAAGAAGTTAGCAGGTATTTCTCTGCCTGGACGTGGCTTAAGTCCTTAATTAATGGACGAAACTTCAAAACAAAACCATATTTTTAACAGTAAATAATAATAAGGCCAACATTATTGCCTATAATTTCACCAGAGATTGATTTTAGCCTTAAAAATGTTTCACTGCTATTGTTTTTGTTTGTTTCTGTTCTAGCATCACATGTTAAACCAGAATGACATAATGCATATGGTCAGTTGATGCATGTTTACAGCAATATTTATGTATGGACACACAAGGTCAAGTGGTCATTCATATATTATATATTGTGACTTTCACCAGTTTCATACTTGGCGCTGACAGGCGAATGAATATTTTGAAGAAGAAAAAAAAATGTTTACAATTCACTCAAAACCAAATTAAATTTCCTGATAATTTTGTTTTAAATTTAAAAGTAGGAAACAATTTTGCGACACCGAATAATTTCATTAGCAAAATTCATAATCACTGATTATTAATTAATCATTGTCAAGACAATATAATTGCAAAAGAATGTCTGTTGAAAGAACAAATACTCAACACGGTGACTGAAACATCAGTTCCAAAACTGTCGAGGCCGAGGGTTAGTTTGGCACATTCTTTTAAAACATGCATGGATAAGAAATGCCAAAAAATTCAAAGTGTCAATGAAACGTGAAGCATAATTAATTAAATGTTTTAAATCTCAAATATATTTCGACAACTGTTGTTTTCCCTTTTTACCTTACATAGGTTTTATATAATGAAAAGTGCATTATTTGGCACAGTTTTGACAGAAAAATAAAAAAGAGGAAATCATCGAACTCGTAGGGCACAAACTGAATCGACACATTAATCAATTCGATATTTTTACTCAGGACAATAGTTAAATATTCCAATCGAACCAACTAATGTGCAGCTCACTTATACGTTATTCTACCACACTCCCATAAGTGGCTAATTGGCTTAAGCTACTACCCGGTACTGTAAGTCTGCGCTTAAGAAGACTCAAGTTTCCTCATGTAGTTTCCAACCTCCATAGATCAATCCTAGGTTCTGTTTACGATCTTACGACCGAGTCCAGCACAAACGGCAACTTGGAATAGTGAAATCGAAATCAAGTCACAGTCAAAGCCATGTGTCTCAATGCATTCCTTGCTGTGACGTCATTCTAACCCATTATTCCATATTGCCGATCGCGCCGGACTTAATCATAAGATCATAACCAGAGCCTTAGCGTCAGGACCAATGATAAAATAAACTGTGCTTAAGAAGACACATTCAGATGAACTTTTAAAACCTCGTTATAATAGAAGCCGTAAGATTCTTGGACATTTGTAACAACCCTACCTCCCTTTTCCCTCGGAAGCAAAAAAAAAAAACTTTCGAATAAGAGAAATAGTAGACGACGAGCACACTATATCATATATCGTATCATACGGAAATGTTACGAGAGAAAAGTTTGCAGCACTCAAAACAATAAAAAATGAAAAACGTATTTTTTCTTAAAAAAAAAAAAGAAGAGTGATGTTGACAGAAGAATAGAATGGAAGAGTTTTGTGAACATTAAATTTTTAAATCCATCACCAGAGTGAGAGACAAACAGAGACAAGAAGGAATTCACTGAAAAACAAAAAAAAAACGAGAGATAACTCAATCTTTAAAAAGTTCGGCTGGTGAAATGTGAAAAGGCTAAGTTACAACAAACAACGATCGAGCGACAGACAAACGAACAACCACATAAGGAAAGGAACTGTGACTATGAAATGAGTTAAATAAAAATGAAAGCATTTCTCCGTACGGCCAATAGCAAAGCAGAAATACGAACAGCCATGAAACAGCAAAAAGCGAACACCAAAATCAACAACCAAAATCCACAAAACAAACCTCTTTTTAGTAACAGAAGTTAAGAGAAAAGTGTTTCTTGTTGTCACATACGATACAGAGTGTGTGTGTTAAAAGAATTTGCAGATACGTAAACTTACAAAGTCGTGCAATCAGAGTTTGATAACTCGTGAAAACAAACTACTATTTAAACGAAATGTGAATTACGTACGACGTACAATCTTATTGTGACTTGCAAACAACCACGAGTGCTATTATGTTGAAACGTGAACGACGACGACGACACACGAAACAACGACAAAAGCTTATTATACCTCTAACGTGCGATTTGTACTTACAATCTCGGTCTCCTGATATGACTTGAAACTACCATTCGATGAAGTTCTCGATGTGACACGCTCTCGTACTACGGTCAAACTCTTCACTGGAGTAGTTGGACATCCTAGAAACGAAAATTAAAATCACTCTGAATACAATACAAAATTTGAAACTTCTTTCTACTGAAAATTTCTGAAGAGACTGAGAGGGTCAATTAAATTTGACTAATTATAAATTAACGAAAATTCGATCCAATTAACGGATTGAATTACACATTTGAATGTAATTTATGAAAAATCAAACAGGGACAATGAAAGAGAACTCTTGGTTATTCTGCGTTTGAAAAACAGCACTTCAAAAATCTGAAAGTGTTGCCAGAAATTAGAACATTAAATGAACCATTTAAAATTCATTTCATATTGATAACTTACACCCAGTTTCCAATTGGCGAAAATGATAACGAAAATACGTTTTAAAATGAATAAAAGCTCAAATAATCGCCCAAAAATAGTTTCAAGGTAAATTTGAATAAACCCAAAGTTTCTAGTTCGGGCCGATTCTGGTCACCATTATTAGTTTGCTCATTAGTTTAGGTCAGTTTCTATATGTTTGCATTTTCTTCAATTATTTATTATTTCAGGTAATTAAATTTAACAATAACTGAGCAGCTTTTTTTTTTTAAACTCATCTTTTCTTTTTTCCTAAGTAAGAAAAAAAAACAGAAGTAAAAGTTGCACCAAATTCAGGGTTTCTATCTCTTTACAATCTCTTACTATCTCCTTGAACAATCTGAATTACTGGACTTCTTGAGTTTTGAAAAAACGCTCCTCAACTTTACTTAAAAATAACACATTGAAAAAGCGGCAGTTTGAATTGGTAGGGCGATGCAGAATTTGTCACCTTTAAGGTGTGAATCGTCCAGCGCGTCTGCGTCCTGTAGCCGGACTGCTTTCAGTAGTTCTTGATGTGAGCAGTTCCTCTAGTGCGTATGCGCCTGACAACCAGTGTGCGGCCGGCGTCTATACTGCTCAAAAAGCAGTACGGACGCAGACGCAGTGGAAAAAAAGGGTCTTTTTGCCGAGTTTCTTTGTGCTTGTTTTAGTTGTGTCTACGTGTCGGAAAAATGCAAGTTGACAATTGACAGATGATACTAGCATCAGGAGACTATCCTTTTCCTTGGCTGCTAGATGCAAAACGTGTAGGTTTTGCCACCCCTGGGATTCTTGTGGCGCGTCTGCAGCTGCATCTAAAGTCTTTTGCGTCCATAGCCACGTTTGCGTCGCCCGCGTGACTCCTCTCGCAGCCAAAGAAAAGGAAAGTCTCATATTGTCAACTTGCATTTACAAAACAACTACTAGCACAAAGAAACTCGGCAAAAAGACCCTTTTTCCACTGCGTCTGCATCTGTGCTGCTCTCCAGAAGTATAGACGCCGGCTGCACAGTAGAGATGCGAGCTACACACGCAGACGCACCAGAGGAACTGCTCACATAAAGAACTATTGAAAGCAGTCCAGAAGAATCACACCTTAATTGACCCAACATAGCAAAGCAAACCATTGTAGCGAATAGGAAGGGGGGGGGGGGGTCGACGTTTGTGCTCTCATATCGAATTGCTCTTTGGAAATACATTGCTAATTTCACCATAGTAAAATGTCTTTTTTCCCCAGTTGAAAATTTCCCCGATTTAATAAATTTTTCGCCTAGTGAAGACGGTGTTTTAAATAGAACAAATATTTATATAAAAATTTTAAACTATCTATTTTCGTTTCTCTTTATTTTGCTTCAAGTTGGGCTAACAGTGAAACTGCCATTGTAAGTTTCCATTTAAATCGATTATCATAAAAAAAACTTCTCAACATGATTACGTTATTTATTCCTCTAGTTTCTAAAACACTTTCAAGTTTTTCTTAAAGATGGTTTCAAAACGCAGAGTATAAAGCGTTCAGAGCATATTTCATTATTATTTGCTATTCACTGTTACCATTCATTTATTTGTTTTTACTATTTTTTTTAACTTCAGAGGTTTTCAAATAGTCTAAACAACAACTAAAATTCATGTTTTAGACAAAAACGTAATTTTTTTTCCCCCAACTGATTGCCTACCTAAATCTCCACTGCTACTAGATTCTGTAAAACTTGGTGTTCCTTCAGTATGAGTGGGAGTAGAGCCTTCGACACTTTGCGGCGGAGTCCAGGTGCAAGTTCTCAAATTAGAACTGATACCCGACGTAGTCGAACTACTTTCGGAAACTAAAGACTCCGTCTTGACGGTTATCTGCGATATGCTAAGCCAATAAACAACCAACTCAATTAATCGTTTCGCCTTGAAATCGAACCAAAACAAATAAATCGATCGTAACTGCCTGGAAATATTTTTGTAAAACAAATACCTAATTGTTTCGGACTGCTCAGAGATGTTGACGGAGCCGTGAAAGTTTGTAAAATGTTTTTCAATGGACGGCGGATATGGATCGGTGTTCGACCTTACTTTGGAAGTTGCCGTTCGCTTATCACCGATGGCTTCTTCAAACGTAGGTGGAGGTGTAGAAGATACCGGAATGTCTACGAGAACGAAAGCAAAAATCATAAAACCAAACCTACGAAAACATCTAAAAATCTTACAAAAATCTATAACACAATTATGATCAAGATGTTACCAGAAGAACAAACTAGATTAATGTCCTTAACTTTTTAAAAGTAATATTAAAAAAATTCAAAGTTTATTTCAATTTAGAATAGGAAAAAGAATTCAGTAATTGTTATTTTTACAACGATAGCTAAATAACAGTTTATGGCTATTTAAGGAAATTATAAACTGCTATTAAAAAGCTTATTTTTAACAATCTCACCAAGCATATTATTAACTATGCAGTATGCACATTAATTTTCTCTTATAAATTCAAGTAAAATCTTGGTGTTGTATAAAAAAAGTTTCTAAAAAGCTAAGGACCCAAGTTCCAGAACCTATATACTCAAGTGAAATTTCCAAAGGTTACATCTTAAGTCACATTCACAATCGGGAATCAAATCTGCAATGCTTCACAAAACAATGAATACCGTTCGCTTTGCAATCACCACCACCACCACCACCACCACTACTACTGCCGCTGTTGGTCCTAGTTTTGCGGGGAGATCTTGGTGGAACAGGCGGAGGAACCTTTGCTCGTGCCGCACCGGTGGAGGAAGACACCGTTTGAACTACTGAGGATAGAGGGTTACTAGTTGAAATTGGGGTAGAAATAGCCAATGGAACCCTCCCAGTTTTCTTTCCCGATGCTGAAGGAGTCGTGACAGTAGATTGAGGCAGTGTACTGTCGGCAACTGTTCCCGGTGGTGAACTTAAAGCAGACACCATAGGACTACCTAACAGTTAAAAAGATTCTTTTCCAATGACAAACGTATTGAACCTCACAATGAGGATATCAAAAGGGAAAATGCATCAACTACAATGTCTTTATTTTACATTTAGAACTACGTATTTAATGATTATGTTCGTGCAAACGGTTTGGCTTGTGACTAAAAAAAAAAGGAAAAATACTAAAGCAACGAAAACAAATAGGGAAAAATTGGCAACATGCAAACACCTACCTGTTTTACTCGTAGATGCTAATCCTGAATTCCACCAAAAGCCAACAAAGCCAAGCCAAGATACAAGAGAAGCAATGGAAAGACGAACGGATAAAAAGAAGGAAGAAAATGAAAAGAGAAAAATTAGAAGAACTTTTTAGTTAAGATATTTTGATTACGAATTAATCAATAAGGAGAAAAAGCAGAAAATACACCCAAAGCCTTAAGCAAGTTGCACACTTATATTCAATATTATAACTAAAACTCTGGCAACATAATTATCACGAGTCAGTTTGATTTGTTACGTTTTAACCAATCTATTATGAATGAAAATTTACCAGGTGATTTTCGAACACTTATGGCCGTATTCTAAAACGTTACTTAAGCCAAAATAAAAGTTAAACTTAAAAACTCTTCGTAGACTTAATATAGAAAGTTTTGTCTTGCACCATGTTTTAAGTTTAACTTTATTTTAAGTAACGTTTTTGAATACGGATGCAATTCCGCATTTAACAGCAACACGACACAAAAATTAGTGTTACACACTAGCACGGCAGCCTGATCGTATTTTCATGTAGATATCTTTCAAAATACACTTCCTATAGACAAAAATTAAAAAAACGCCTTGTTTGACTTTAATAGTCAAACAAAAAGCTAATTTGAAAAGATATCAACATGAAATAACCCATAAGTGATTCAACTACCATTCTAGTTTTTAAAACACTTTTTGAGTCTCTCATATTTGCTCCTAAAAACAAAATAACAGGAGTTTGAGGGGCGTTTATCCTCTTTTTGTTCATTCCTACAGACATAAAACACGTTACTGCTTCTAGTGTAAGAAGTATTAATAACACACATTCTATACGTCACTCATGAACGTATTTTAAAACGTTGCTTAAAAAAATGCTAAGTTTAAAACATGACGCTAAGCCAGATTTCTCAATAATGAATATCGAATATCGCTTTGTTTAAGTATAGCTTTGCTTAAATAACCTGTTAAAATAGTCACAAGTCTCAAAATGACACTACTAACATCGGCTAACATATGTAGCCATAAATTCCGTGCAAACAATGCTGTATAGCAAAAAAAAAAAAAAAGACAAGAAACAACGTAGAATAAAGTGAAAAACTAAACATTAATTTCAGTTTTTAAAGGTAAGTTGAACATCAAATAAGGCCTATCTCATATACCAACAGTAAAACATTTGTGAATTTATCATATTGTAAAAAAAAAAACATTGGCTGTAACATACATTACTTGTATATACTGTAAAAAGTTCAATGTACAAGATTGATTACCCATTTAAAACGCAACCCTGGATTTAAATGCAAAAAAGTAATTCAAATTTCAATCCTAAAATAACTTATTATGTTTTATGCAAGATATATCATTTCAAATTCACAAATCAAATTTTAAATGATGAAAATTCCTACAGCTTGCAAATAAATACACAACCCTTGCATTTTAACATAATTTCAATAAAATAATATCAATAGTACAATTTGTATTATTTTTGCTACTAAATGTAAGGTTGCATTTTAAATAAACAACTCTGTATAACACGTTGTTGCATATTATATTTAAAAAAGTCACATAGTCTAAAATGAAAACAAATTTACAGCTGAATATTTAGAAATCTCAACACCAAAATTGTCTAAACCTCTAATAAAACTAATAAAACAAAAATGACATAAAAAATTAAAAAATATGGCTCAATATATAAAAAAAAAGATTTCTTAAAAAAACAATAAATAAATACACAAAAAAGTATTCAGATAAATACACTTTAGAACTGTTAGTGCCTTGACACACAGACCACTTTTCAGTGGCCGAGTTTAAATGCAAAATGTCGCAAGTGGCTGGGCTGTGGTTGCCATTGCATTATACTATTGTAAGACGCTCGATCTCTGCACACAAACCACACGCCGACTTCATTTTGCAGTCAAACTCCACCACTAAAAAGTGGCTTGTGTGCCAAGGCACAGAATGGTCTAATCTAATTCAAAAGAAGAATCACACGGATTCAGATGTTTACCACACGATACGACCATAATGCCTCAGAAAAAAATTAAAAACTGGTTATCACGCAAAATGCTAAAAAGTTGAGAAGTTTATGTTGTATTAAGTATTATGTCTGTTTGTGCCAAACGTAGTCGTAAGTTTGCAACCAGAGCTGAAGACTGTCAGAAACCTGTTTAAGGTCGGAAGTCTCCACTTCTCGCAATCTACGTGGGCGCCTCTTAAAGTACATCTATTTAATATACCTTACACTGTGATATGAAGCTTATGGCGTCAAAAAGGTTGACGAAAAATGTAAGGTGGCTGAATAGTTATTTATTTTGTTTTTGTCTCCCCGGACAGCGCCACTGCAGTGGGTAATGCTATGCTCCAATGCCGTTATGTAAAATTTGGACACAATGTCAAGTGAACATTTTTTAAAAACAAAATTTAAAAAAAAATTGTTTTCAAAACTGGAACGGTAAAAAAAAAAGAATAGGCCAAAAGTTTTTTCATGAAAAAACAGAGTGCCAGCAACCGTTCTCAACAGCATACAACATAAGATTTGTTGAATATTATCAGACAAAATACCACATGACTAAATTGTTGGCCAACTTCTCTGACGTCACAAGCTTCAAGTTACAGTGCAGCAATTATCAATGTAACGATTTGCAACTCATCGGAACACTTGCTCTATAAAATTGTACTTCACTTGTTCTAATCGACTTTACAAACACTAACGTCTTGTAAAGTTCGCATTATTTGATTTTAAATTTTTCTCTCAACATATATGCAAGGCAAGAAGAAGCTAAACAGCAGATTTATAATATCAATAACAATAAATAGCTTTAACGGCAAAAAAAAAAACGGTAATAAAAAATTCACTAGTTCGTTTGGAACCATTTTGAAACGATAAACTCCACTCCAAAAAATTATGTACAAAATCAATCACAAACTTACAATCCCGGAAAAACTGATGCAAAGTTTCAGTTTTTGTATCAGGTAAAAAAATAGAACAGAACCGTTCGTGGTTAAATAATCTCGGATTCACAAATTTAGATAAATGTACAAAAAATAACTTTTACTATCAAATGTTCAATTTTTTTCTTTTAATTAAGATAGGTCGTTATGAAGACTACTGTCAAGTGAAGGTGCAAATTCATAAGTACTTGGTCCTATAAACAGAAAAAAAAAGTCGAAACAAAAAAAAAACGACAAAATAAAAAGTCTACAAAAATATTTTTTTAAGAAAATAAAAATTAACCTAAAACAACTAAATACTGCAACATAAATTCGCTCAAAGTGTTTGCAGTATAATATTTTTTTATCGCAGCATGCATCAGAAAACGATTGCCCTAACACGATAAAAAAAAAGACTAAGAACCTAGACACTCCAAATTTAAAGCGCCAATTTTTGTTATTCCAAAGTTGCTCAAATAAGGCCAAGCAGCCAAACGGCAATTCGAAACGTCATGAAAATATTGAATGCCCGAAAAACATATTGAGAAATGCCCACACTTATTCTAAAAGTGCAAAGATGTTTCTGAAAAACCAATAGGTGGACAGCAAAATGGACCTTTTTAAGGTAAATGGACTTTAACATGGGTGTAGAAAATTGGCATAATTCAAAAGGACGTACAATTAAAACCACTTTAAATATTGTAATCAAAAGTTTGTCGTAAAAATTGAGACCATGTTTTGGAGTGTCTAAGGCCCTTATGAAAGATACTGCGAGAATCCGAAACCACCACCTCAAGTTCTAAAAAAATAACTCCTGAGTCAAAAACAAAAGAAACCAACAGGGAAAATTAAGACCAGAAGCATTGCAGACGATTCCGTTTGCTACGAATTATTGGGTTAATACATCGACAAAACACTATGTACAACAAAAACTCAAAACCGAAGAAGAAAATTCACAAATATTAAACTAGATCAAGCAATTAACAGTATAAAAGTTCATATGAATAGAAAACATAAAAGTAAGACTACAATTAAATTCAAAAGCTTTTTAAAGCTAGCAAAATATCAAAAAGAAGAGGAAACAAAAATAACTCACCTGCCAAGTCTCTAATAGTTAACGAATCACGCTCATCGGTCCTTCCATCTTCCGAACCGGATGGTGGACGATGCCGTGAAGAAACACTTTTCTTGCGTGACGGAGAATGTTTCAAAGCTAATATAAATGCAAAAATAAATTACAGTTACAATCAGAATCTTTCAAAGTTAAGACAAATTTACATATAAATAGTTATTTAAATAGTTAAGTGCAGAAACGTGTAAAACGTGAAAAAGGGAATGCAAAATATCGAGAAAAAAAAGTGATCTGAAACTAAATCGAACTGAATTGCAAAATTAAAAACTAGCGAAGTGTTAAAATTGCGTTGTTTAAAATTGTATTATAAATGCTAACTAGAAACAAATACAATAACAACAACAACAAAACAAACTGCAAAACAGTACCAAAAACACAATCAAAATGCAACCCTTAACTAAACAGTGCCGATATCTACAATTCCCGAGTTAGATGTGATAAAAGAAAACGAATTGCTAAAGGTCATTAAGTGGCCTAACCTGTGAAAATAATTAAGTAAAGAAAATTACCCAAGTTAATAAAATAGTTTACCGTAAATCGTCGATACATTGCATCTCTAATCTTCAAATAATAACTGTAGTTAAGGTGGCTTTATAAATTTCTTTTTACACAAAACCGTTAAGTTTTGTTTTTCCAGATCGAGATAACATTATGATAAAATTCCAAATTTTTTCAAAACTAGAATGGTAGAAAATTATGCTAAAAGTTTTTTATGGCAATATCTTAAAAAAATAAAAATTTTCTATTACTTTGAAAATGATTCGTTTTGAGGTTTTTTTTTTTTTTGCATCAGAATTTCACGAAAATTACTTTCGTCCTTTGCAAATCGCCACAAGGAGTTTCTTTTGAAAGATATCACCACGGAAAAACTTAATAATACCAAACTAGTATTGTTTCTAAAACGCTAATGAACAAAGTTTGCTTGAATACTGATAATACAATTATGAAGCCACCTTAAGTACAAAAGCATACGAAAAATATAGTGTATGCGTAAAAATACGGTTTTTTTTTTGGAATAATTATTGACTCTTTTTATTTTGTTTGAAAAGCGGTGCAAATATGCTACATATAGAAGCAGTTACCTTTGCAGCACTTCTAGAAAAGGCAGGCAGTTAATTATGCAAAGTTACTGAACTATCAGCAAAACATTTCCCTCAGGTTACAGATCTCCTCAACTCGCTTTACAACATACTTCATAGTGTAGTGCAAAATGACATAAGATGCAAAGTAAAGCCGGTTTACGGTTCTTTTAAAAAAAAATTGAAAAGCAACAAAAAAATCTGCTTAGAAGTTGATACATGAATAAAACAAGTGTCAAATCAATCAAAATGCAGCAAAAAAAAGCCATTTGTGAAGAAGAGTGACGAAGAAACCATTCCATTGTCCATACCTATGTAGCTAGATACCAGAGTTCTAAATTTACGGTGGAGGCCTTTGATTTCGGGTAGATCCACTAGAAAGGGCATGCCAGACATGAGAAACAATAGGGAAAGGAAGAGAAACAGAGGAAAGAGACATTAATGAATGACTGGCCGACACCCAAAAGATCTAACAAATACCAATAACAAAGGTTGTATCGATTAAGGAAAAGACAATAAAAACAGAACACAAAACAATTTACAAAAAAAAACACCAAGTACGATTTATACGATGGTAAAACCCCTTTGGTTGAAGAACTACTGCTGCTTACTACGCAAGTTAAAAACGAAGTCAAATCTACAATTGCAACGAACATAATTCCACTAATCTAATACGTGGTTAACATTAAACACTTAGGAAGCTACGTACCCCTTTAATACAGGTACCCATTAACACATATTTCACCACTCAACAAAGGCTGGCTGTAGTGTGAAAAATCCCCCACGCTCAATTGTAAAGAAGCATGAAGTTTTTCATTAGATTAGTATGAGTGTGAAATTGTTATTAGACAAGCCAAAAAGCAAGAGAAGAGGCTAATCTTAGCACTTCGGTGAGTGTGAGGAGCCAATGAGGCACATGGACCTAAGTGCCAGAGAATAGAGATAGGACAAAAAAGTTCCATGACCCATTTTGTTGAAAAGTTGAGTATTGCTTATCAGATAAAACAGCAGCAATTACAGTTACAAAAAATACTCTGCAAGCAGCCTGTTGGCCTATGGCAGAGGAACCATAAGGTTCAAGTGCTGCAAGATGCATTGTCATTAGACAATAACTACAGCAAATAAATCTGCATTTCAAATAAAAAAATATAAATGCAGTCATACAAATTTAAATCCACAAATTAAAATTGATAGACTAGACTCCTAATTAGGTTACACTTTCACACTAACAAACGTTTTTTTTTACTAAATCCTTGAACTTTATTGTCTAACCTCTTTTATCTGTCAATGTTTCTTGCACGCAATACATAAACCTGACATTAGGACATGGATGGAAGATCATAAAAATTGTACAAGAACAGGACGAGGCACATACAAAGCAATGTATCTCAAAACATGCTTAACTTATAGTTAAATTACAGATGTAAACGAATGTATTAGTTAATATTTTTTAAATAATCAATACTAATTGGGGTTAAAGTTCAAAGAGTATTCTATGAATTCATTACTATGCATATACACAAATGAATAAAAATGTTCGTTGTTTAGCTTTTTAGAAAAGTAAACTTTCCCAGCTGCTATTTAAAGAAACGACTGTATTCAAACAAAAACAAAAGCACGATTAAGGATTTCCGCCTGAAGAAATTTTATAATAAAAACAATTTATTCTTTTATTATTTTAAAAGTTTTTAGGTTTTTCCAAAACAAAAACCTTCGAGTAGAAAAAAAAACTAAAATTGATGTATACAAACGTTAAATAAAAGTCTATTTACTAAAATACTACTACGAAAATAATACACATTCACTTTTATGGTTTCAAAAATACTTTCTATTTTCTTTATGTATATTTCTAACATTCTATAGGTTGCGAAAGAAAAACAAATAGTATGACATATGTAGATTGACTATTATTTAATTCTGTACACTTTTCGCTCTTCTATGCTCGTACCAATTGCCAAGGCGCCTAAATAAATTAATGAAGAACGTAGTTGAAAAATATGTCGTCTGTGATTGGTAAATTTGAATTCTGAAATCACTTCTTAATATTTTCACTTCTTGCAAAGCTTATAGGTTAACGAACTTTCAAATTCTATTTCTCGATATGCCGCAGATAAATGACGAATACCCGTAATTTCAGGTATCTGGCAATTATTTTTTTTGAAGATATCCGATTGGATACACGACACTATTCTAACGATGTTTTTATGTAGTTTCCATGTTTCTTTTATTTTTTTCTATATTTCAGTTGCAATATTAAATGAAATTTCTAAAGTCGGATAAAAAACAAAAACAATCCCACTGAAAACTGAAATCAATGTATAGACAAATTTTCAGTAGTTCTAATTAGATTTATTCCAAACGCATATCCGGTATTCAGCAGGAAGAAATCGGATAACCTCTATTGGAGACATCACTATGTACTTCTAAGATTGCAACCATGGCAAAAGTGTCTCAAAACTATTTGCCAACCAACAAATTTAACAAGCCAAAGTAATCTAAAAACATGTCTAATAAAGCCGAATATAACAACCGATGAGTCAAAGCCATTCATATAGTACGGCAACCAACAAAAACCGTTATTTGGTACTCAAACATTTTAAATATTTTGTTGCTAAAGCTTGCAACAAAAATCAAACTCGTAAATAACCATTCAAAACAAAACACGACGGACCTCGCGGTTAAGAAATACACTACCAAAAAGAGCAGTAAGAAACATAACTAACCTACCGAAAAAATTAACATTTGCAGCTGTGAGGAAACAAAAGAAATGGACAATATTACCAACAACAATGTGAATTAAAAAAAATAGATGAGAAATTTTCACAACAAAAGTGAAACCATGCGAAATCAATTAGTTCCAATGTGGAGGATGTTTTTTTTTTGTATTAAAAAATTTCATGCCCCACCCCCACGGCCAAATTTTGGCAAAAAAAAGACTGAAGTCAAAATTGCTTCTTCTGCGTGTTTCATTTAAGCCAGAAAACTGAACTCGTGATAAACGTTGAAACTCGGTAAAAAAAAAAGAGAGAAAACAATGAAAAAGGAAAGAAAAAAAAAACAGCTTACGTGATGGAATTTTTTTAAAGACCCTCTTGGCCATAAAATCCTGGAATCGTTCTGCGTAAAAGCTCGGACGATGGACCGATACGGTATCCTGCGAAAAAGCAAACCAAACAAATTTAGCCATCTTGAGCAACATAAGAGGCTTGTGGGTGCAGCAAATTGGAATCATCGCTTTATTAAAGGTGGCTGAATAGATATTTATTTTGTTTTCGTCCTATTATGTTCTATAGGAGGTCTCTTCCCCCCCACCCGCAATTTTGAGTAAATTTATATTTTTCAAACCAACGTTTTTCAGCAGAAACATTTAGAAACTAAAATAGTTGGTGATAATGTTAGAAGTTTTCTCATGATATCTTTAAAAATGTTCAAGAAATGTTAATGGAAAAAACAAAAAAACAGGTCATTTTCAAACTCAACTAAAAATTGTTTATTTTTGAAGATATTACCAGTAAAAAAAAACTTTTAGCTTAATTTTTTACCATTCTAGTTTTGAAAACACTTGAAAATGTTCACTTGACGTTTTTGTTCGAAAATGAAAATTTTACAAAAACGGCTTTAGAGCATTAACATGAGCCACTTCTGGGGCGCGGTAAGGGGGGGGGGGGCAAAATCAAAATAAATAATATTATCTTTAGAGCCACCTTAAATACAGCTATCAAGCCTTTAAAAATCTATAGATTGTTTCATTGCATACATAATAGGCGTGATACAATTTAGAAAAAGGTAATGAAAATTATTTGATCACGCAGTATAAGAAATCTCTTCTGATCGATCAAAATCGATTTCGAAACTGTCAATAAATACTATAATGTTACAGCATGGTAGAGACATTTAGATTCATGTTCGTTCGCATACGGTTCCGTTTCGTTAAGTGCAGACGCAACGTAAAATGTGTTTTGACCTAGCCATGTAACATTGTAATATTAACTGCAGTTAGTTTTAATCGATTGTCACTGAACATAAAAGATTACGTATATATTGTGAAAAGAATCAACATTTACTACATTCGTTAAATGCTAACGCCCTTGTTTTGAACACAATTTATCAATCACTTATCGAGAGGCCCATGCAAGATATCGCTGATGACGGGAACAAATGAGTTTTCAATGCTGTACCCACAAGCCTCGTAAAACGAGGTTAATGAAACATACTCCATCGTGAAGCATCGACTTCCACGTATGCTCCAGTTTCTTTTTGAGCCTGTAACTCTGCAAAATATCGATTATGCCAACAAAGAGGAGTAACCGTTCTCCTTTGGAGTTCCTTGCGGGAATACCTCCGTCACTGTCGGACATCGAAAAACTACCAGTCACATCAAAAGCCGACTTAATCACATTTGCAAAACCACATTAAATTCATTCAAAACACAAAAGCAGAAGAAAAAAAAAATAAAATGATGCTAAGTTAAAAAAAAAAAATTAAAATACGAACGGCACATCCTCTTCTTCGTCTATCGGTTCCGATTCAGCTTGGATCGCTTCCATGGCAGTAGAATGGGCAACTAGACGTTGTCGGTTAACGGAACGACTTCGAGAAAGTCCAGCACCGGCCCCAGTTACTCCTAAAATAATAAAAAAAAGTGACAAACCCGTTTACATTAAAGCTAATTGAAACAAATGGCTGAAATTGCATACCGTCCGATTCCGAATTGCCAGCTACTCCGTCATATTGTTCGTTTAATAATTTCGACCTTGCTTCTCTTAGCCTTTCCTGAAAAATTAAAAGTGTCCTTTACGATAAATTTCAATGCAAAATGCCACGAGAACTCTGGTTATTCTGCGCTAATAAATTGTCAAATTAAGGATAAATTAAGAACGTACTCTTCGTTCCTTTTGAGCTTTGTCCAAATTATGAATGCCGACAAGTAAACTGTAGTCCATGATTTTAAAACTAGCTAAAACCTTTAAAATAAAAAAAAATATTTGCGATTTTGAGCAAAGTTTGAACACAAATGTTTTTGAAGCGTCTCCCGTCTTGTGCTCCATACCCTACAGTCCCTCTGAATCGTCTTAACGAGCGCATTGTAAGTTTCAGACTCTAAGAAAATCCCTTCGGGATGATGTTCCATAAAATCCAAATCTTTGAACGTGGGCGACGGTTTGTTCCTCTCGTGTTTTGCCGCTTTTCGCTTATACGTTGATCCCTTCAAGTCATACTTCTGATGCATTTTTATTAACGAGGGAAGCAAATTGTTCATGACGCAAAGACGAACATTTTTACCACCGCACTGAATCACAAAACATTTTCAAAGTAAGTAAACGTATTCACGACCGAATATAGAAACAAAACACTTACTTGGTAACAGTAAAGTCCAAAAAACTTTGGCAATAAAGTTCTCGGATTTTGGTTGAGATTCTAATATGTTTTTTGAAAAAGAGAAAAAGTGAATTATCTTTTTTAAATTTTATGTTGCTTCATAGATCTGCGATTACTCCGTCCTTTCAACGATTGTGTTTCGTAAAAAGGGCGTGACGTCATGAGGGGTTAAACATAAAGTTATCATCAACTTATCAGAACATTTCAAGTTACTCCATATGTGTTAACAAAATTCACTGCACACTTTGTTAAATCGAAGCAACCGGTGTCAAAATGACACGATATGGAGTAACTTGAAATGTTCTGATAAGTTGATAACTTTCGGAGAAAAAAATAGAATGGACTATTGTGCAGGGTTCGATTCATACTACAAATCTGAAGCGCTAAAAAGGATTCAATTTATATAATTACTTATAACTAAAAAAAATCGATACTCCAATTAATTAAATCAGAATCGGGTATCCCTATTGAGTAATCTGGCATATACTAGTACATGTATGTACTTTTCTACAAGTCGAAGTACGCCTTCGAAACCAGCTTTAAAAACAAAAGCCTGTTAACATGATTGAGAGAGTGTCAATCATTAGGTCTAATCAATTCGAGGCAGTGGAGGCTTTAATTTGCTGCCCATGGCAAAACTTGAGAAACTGCCCCTCCCTCTCAACAAAATGACGTATGTCCTTGTAATTGTTGGAGTTTATTTACAATTTGAAACTTTAAATAACCTATAATTACCTATAGTTTATCATAAATAAACTAATTATTTTAGTCTGTCTAGAGACATTATTGATCTCAAATAAGCTTTTGATTTATTTTAATTTTGATAATTGTCTTTCTCATTTTACAATAGTAACCAATAAGGATGATAAATGTTCTTGTAAAACATACATTGAGTTAAGCCTAGAACACACCGGGATTCTTTGTTGCGATACATTGTTGCGAGTCTGAATCGCGGCTGAATCTCGTCTGTTGCGATTCTGTCCCGCAACAATGTTGAAATGTTTCGGGGCTGAATCGTATCAGCTCAGATTCATGTTTTTTGAGTCCCATCAAAATGGGAAACATTTCAACATTGTTGCGGGACATTTCATGGTGTGGACGTCTTTTGAAACATGAACATAGACTCAAAAAGCTCAGTTCGCTTTTAATTATAAAAGACGTCTTTAATAATTAAACGCAAGCTGAGCCCTTTGAGTCTTCTTCAGTGGTCCACGTCCTTCCTTTTTAAAGTCTAGTACTAGACTTAAAAAAAGATGTTGACCACTGAAAATATTGTTAAACTAATTAAGGACCTTCTGTATAAATTGTGTTCGTGGGAAGTTATGGTCTTCTGATTACAAAGGCAAATAAAAGAAATTAAATTTAGAAATCCTGCAACATCTTCCAATTTTAGGGTGTCCAAAAGGCTTTAAACCGAATGTGCTCTCAGCGGAGAAGAGCTTGTGTGCCCACCACCGTTTCTGCTTTATTTGCCCCTCTTTACGAATCACCGTGTAGGCCCATATCGCAAGCGCCGCTTCCGCTGGTAATATTTACATGGTGAAAGCCAGAAGGATGAAGAGAAACTGAGTGTAGGTGTGGACACGGAACAATGTTGTGGGTCTGAATCGCGTCAGTTGCGATTCTGCCCCGCAACATTGAATCGGAGCAGCCCCGCAACAATGTATCGCAACACAGAATTCGGTGTGTACTAGGCTCTAAAAACAATTTTTTAGAAAGTTTCACCAAATCTTTTTTTCACTTTCGTTAAGATATGAAACAAACAATGGCCGACACTTTCTCTCTAATCTAACTAAAAAAAAAGAGAGCATATATTCTTATCTTACCATGTAATAACCAGGAAGTAACTTCTGCAAGAATTCACCTTCCTTATGCTGTACAGTCTTTATGATAAATTCGTCATCGTTAGTGACGTAGAATATACTACCGCTAGCTCCAGGATTCGTCAATTCTCTCATTGCATCATTGCACATGGAAAGCTAACAAACGAAAACCAATAAACGCTGCTTTAAGATGTAGGTTCAAGCAAGAAAGATGGCAGAAAATGCAACTTAAAAAAATACATAAGCAGTATGTGTGCCTCGATTCAAGACTTTTTCTTACCAAAAAATCGTCTGGCTGAATGCCGAACAGATCGCGGAAGTAACGGAATGCAACCGGCGCATATGTTTTAAACCTGAATTCCGTATAGTGATGAGCCGGCGTGTTATTGCTCCCCTCGCTAAAAGTAAAAAAGGAAGAAAACAATTAAAAAAAAAACCTGCAATATTTTCTAGATATTTTAATCAACTAACCTCGGAAAGGTGGTCGTTTCGATGACGGCAAAGTCCTGCATTAGCACGTCTCTCTCCGGTTTTGAAGCTAATCCTCCGACTGCATGACCAATGCCCAGTTGAATGGATCCCATAATCTGCGACGTTTGAATCTTCTTGTAAGTGATTTGACCCTCATCGTCCACTCTCCTGTGTCCTATCTTCCTCTCTTTCTCGGTGAGCGTCGCTCGGTGTGTTCTAGAAGATATCGAAGACGGCGTGACAGGACCACCTCCAGCGGTGTTGCTCGCATTTTGCGAAGTGGACACCTTTGAATTTCAGACAGAAACAAAACAAAAATATCCTGTTTGAAAACGGAAACAAAACGCATTTTTATGATCACTTGCGCTTACATCTAGAGGTGGTAATCGAGGTTTAGAGAATCCGCCGTCTTCGTCTTCTTCCCCACCGTCTCCTCCTCCTCCTTCGCCATCTTCTTCCTCTTCCTCTTCTTCTTCCTCACCCGCTTCTTGGTTTTTTTCTAACAGAAAAAAAAAAACATGTTCAAAAATGTGACAAATAGCTGGTTCACACATAGAGAAGCTAACATTTACAGTGTATATTTGTAAGTGAGCATGCGCAATAGCAGCTCATTAGTGTAACCATGCGAAAATACTGTTGTTAACATTATAAAGAACCTTGAGTCGGTCAACGATTGCTCCACCTCGCAAGCAATTCTTTAAAAGAATAGAAATTTCGGATATGAGGCCACAGAATGCCTTATCTACTGTAAGTAGGAGGAGGCTATGTTGTAAAAATAATGTTTTTTTTCTCAAGAAAGCAAGTAAGAGTCACACCTCGTCTCTGAAAACCATACCTCGCAATAAGGTAGTTGACCAAACCATAATTTTGTACCGAAGCCCCTTTTATATTTGCATTGACTCCAAAAGATGATTTCATTAAAAATGCCATTTTCAGGAACGCATCTTTATCATTAAACGAGGTATTATTGAATGTGGATTAGATGTTTTCTTTCTTGAGAAGGGTTGGTACAGCAAGCATCGTTCCCAAACACGTTTTTTTTTAACAAACGCATCCTTCCCCCTCCGGCCCACATGGCGTTTCCGGACTCTACTTTTCTGTTTTCTTTATAGGCGAGATAGCTTTTTTCTTTCTTTTGAGAATACGACAGCTGTTGCCCATTATTAAAGATTTGAAAAGAAAATGTCCAAATCCGGAACCGACTTAAACGTCTTTTTGTGAATTTCCTTCTTCACACCAATATAAACCAATTTGCATATTCAAACAGAATCAAAGTAAATAATCGATTCCGCTTTTCACCTTCAAATAGAAACTCTCTCAGCATAAAAAGGGTTCCAGAAGCCAAAGAAGAAAAACGATTTAAAGAAACACTTGAAAACCAGAATTTCCAGAAATACGTCGATATAACTGTGTGTGTTGGTTGTGTCTTATTGTGTACATTTATATATAATGGGCAGCTAGCTGATTTGCGTGGGTGGAATAGAATTAGTCTTTAGTTTTTTTTTTGGGGGGGGGGGTGGATTGAATTGAACCGCATGTATTTACGGGAAGAGACAAATATGATCGATCAGCTGTGCTTCGATTGATTATTTGTCGTCATCGAAAGCACTAATAATAAATGCCATTAATAAATAACAGCACTAAAAATGGTACTTTCCATTCTAAATATAAAACTGTACTGACACACATCTCGCTCTCTGTAGACTTACATAAAATGGGCGACCTGTGAATAAATTATAAATGTCAGCCTCCTTCTTCCTCAATTGGATAATCAAAAGCGAAGGAGGCGGAGACGATGTTATTGTGTTTGTTTGTTCGTGACTTTGTATTTTAATTGTTTGTTGTTCAAGCCGCTTATTTTGTAAATTCGTACTGACATCTGACTAAATTATGCAACGTATACGGGTGTTCTAGTTACAAACCTCTAAGGTATAAAGAACGAACGGCAATACGGAATAATGACACGCCTATTTCAAATTGCCGTTTGTGTCTCACTTCGCAACCTGCGCCTAAAGCCCTGGTTACAAACATACAACTAATGGCAACGCGTACGGCTAAACAGAATATTAAGGTCAAAATGACGTCACATCGTACCACAATGCTTCTACACTTTCAGTTCTTGTTCTTTGAGTTCTTTCTGCCAATCAGAACTAATGATTTAATTACCCTTTTCACATACGTTGGGCTAAAGTGAAGGATAGATAGTAAAAGAAGAGAGGATTGCTCTCAACCACATAGCATGTTGCAGTGAAGCTTAGTATATACGTATTATTGTTGTATAATATATAGCTATGTCCTGCACACTGTCTTTTGCACTTTCACGTTCCTTTTCCACACTGAGCTCATTCTTCAAGGGCATGCCTTTCGGCAGCCATGTCATGAACGAATTGCCTCCACATGTCCTCACTTGTGCGTCAGTAGTCGTTCAACGTTTGAAGTTGAATGCAGCGTTGAACGAAAATCCACTTACTTCGGAATCACGAGCGCTACCTGCATGCGTTGCTGTTTTCGACACCGTTCAACATATTTAAGGCATGCGCTATTGAGCATGTGTCACTTTCGTCAAACGCATGCGTCATACCAGCGCGCTAAACGCAAGCAAAACGTGCACGAGTGTGGACATAGCTATTAGATGTCGTTGTCTGAAGATATATTTCCGTATATGCCGCATGTACGCTCAACATTTTCAGCAAATCAGACACCTACGTGCCTATTCGTATTGCCCTTTGCGCTGCACTAAACCCTGGCACATCGCATGCCTTCCAATGCTGGACGAGCGTCCAACGTTCGACATTAAAGAGGTATTGGAAGGCATACGGGCAGGTGCCGGTTTCCTTGGCCCAGGGCTTAATACAAACTACAGAGCTCCTAAAATAATGCATACGAAGACGTTTTCAAAACGCATCATATACGAGGGCCGTTTAACGTTTTCTCTCGGATACTATGGTTATGTCAAAGTGTTTCACGGTGCTGACAATTTTCAGCATCGCGAGACACAACAGCATCACAGACAAGACAACGACTGGTAAGTACAACTAGGGAGAAAGGTGGCTGGCTTACAGAAAGAACTGTCATCATCATCTACCGCCATAAAGGTACGTTTCCACTTAAAACTCATGAGTCTGTATGCAAGAGTCTGCAATGCGACCTTGACAATTCCATCCTGGCCGTCGTCCTTGATTGTCTCTCAAAATCGCCACACACGACATACAAACCCAATTCTGTCCATATTTATTTTTTTTTTTGGTTTCTTTAGACAGAGCCTATTTTTACTCGCTTTTATTTAAATTCAGAATTTGTTTGTCCACTGGCACCTTCTGAAAATATTTGAAGATAACACACACTGCACGGGGATTGAACCCATGACCAACATTACCATGGACTGAGAGTCCTGCGACACTAACCACTACACAAACAAGACAATCTTGTTTTGTTTTTTCTTACTTTTTAGACCGTTTTATTTTGTTTTTTTATAAAAGCGAGTCTCACAAAAACTACGTTTTTTTTTAATTTAATTTTCTTGTTATGGAAACATCATTGAAAAACATTATTTCTCTGAAATACACCTACAAACGAATTAAGAGGATTTCTGGCTGAACAGAAAGTAAAAGCCAAGATTAAAGAGTAATAAAAGTGACATTGAATAATCCAAATCCACCACACACAATTTTCAGATTAAGGTTGCCCAAAGACAATCAATCACAGCTTTACAATCCTGACTGTTAATCCAAACATTGATCGTGTATGTGTCTGGAAGATTTTCTTTTAAGTTCAATGCAAGTTTTATTGATCTTCAATCTTTGCAACAAGAGAAATTAAGATTGAAAGATACAAAAATAGACTCTATAGTTGTTCAAATACAATTTCACAAGAAACCCCATGAAAAACAAGACAGGAATTAAATGTCTGTCTGTAGCATTTAAAAGACAATCCAGGATTGTTGAGCTGGAATTGATCGTTTGTGGTCAGCTTCACAAGTTAAGATTTTCCAATTCTGGATTGCGAGATTACATCATTACAAGCATTTAAAGTTTGTCAGTAACTAAAAAGAGAGTACACGGGAATCAACAGCATTGTCAATTCGCACAGCTTGGTAAAAATAAAATGGCGGCGCCCATATGCACACGCAAGTGCTAATTAGGTAAATCCCGATTTGTATGTACAAAACACTTAGTTATAACCAAATATATACAGAATAGGTGTCGCCACAGTGAGTCGTTATAATATTAAGACAAAACAACCCCTACAAGACATTGCCCGTGTATCTTTTGCGACGCATGCGCACAGGTTGAAATTTTTATTTTGAAACTGAGACAAGACGACAAAACGTCGCCGCCCATGTGTATAAGTAGCCTTAAAAGGGCCCCACCAAAACATTCTAGACCCATATGACAGAATGTTATAGACGTACGGGGCGCCATCCCAACTTGTAAACATGCTACACTATCACCAATTCAATTTGCATTTCAAAGAAGATGCAAATTCCTTTTGTTATGTTGTCTGCCTTATTTGAAAGTTGTAACTGAATTGTGGTTTTTCTTTTAACTTTATTTCTCTTTCCAAAGAGAGAAACAACCAACCACTACTGCATTGCAGATCAGTAAATTAAACAGAAATCGGATATTTTTATTTGAATTACAATGTTGTCGTCAAAAGTCCGTTAGTGCGTGCGGGCATGTTTGTTTGTATAAATCCTAATACGCACACACACATCAGAGCCATATAAATGGATTCTGGGCACGAAAACTCTTGCTACGTCACTTCGCCATCTCACGCCCGCTCACTCGCTCGCTCGCTCGCCTTGTACGCAACGTGGTTAAAATTACGGAGAAAAACACAAGTCTGTGCAAAAAAAAAAAAAAACTTTTCAAATGTTCAAGCGCATTGTCGCAATTTCTCACGGTATGTGTTGCAACCTAAAAAGAAGTCGAAGAATCACTGGTGTAGTTGTAGGCGTAGTTTGTTTTTAAAATTAAAAAGTGAAAAGCAATTCCACTTTGAAGAAGAGTAGATAGACACTTGACTGACCATTGTTGTTTCCTTGCATTTTAAGCCTAAATATTTAAAAAAAAAAAACAACTCCACCCAAATTGACATGCGTGCACCCACCCACCCTCCTCCTCTTCTCTTTTTTTTGCACATCATCCTTCGGATTAATTCGCTCCTCCTCCCCTTTGTGCGTTCTAATGTGCGGCGACCCAATGTCATCAATTACAGATCAACCAGCCATTAAATTAAGGTGACACGTGACTGTCATCGTTTACTTTTTATCATCATCATCATCATCATCTCCATCTTTTATAACAATAGATGTGACACACTTCTCTGAGGAGACTCGCCATGACGTCACTCACTGTACCTACCTATAATACCCTCCCCTTCTCTCTTTTTGGTTTTGTTGTTCGCTTGAAGCCCACCCTGTACACATTGTATAATTTCGTAATTAATACACAAGTTGGCATCAAACAAATACAAAAAAAAAAATATATATTGTCCATCCCTTCATGAATGCCAAAAATAAACAAAACAATCGATAATGATGAAGACGATGATAAATGGATAAATAAGAAGTGCATTTTCTTCAAAATTAAGCAATCAGAAGATTGTCAATCATCAAACCTTTTTTCTTCATTCAAAGGGAAAAATCTAACTTAACTAAGGAAGTGAGAACTGAATCTCTCTCTCTCTCTCTCTCTCTCTCTGCACGTGCAAACTACTTGTGTGTGTGCTCTTTCAACTGTTTTCTCTCGCTCTGTCTTTCTTCAGTTTCCACCTCCTTGGAAAGTGTGGTTTACACACGGTGCTACTTTTGACGCTAGTCGCTGGCTTCTTTTGTCGCTTCACCCAGAGCTAATTTCTGACTGATAAAAGTGGCTAACGTCAAACCGTTTGCAAGATGCTGCTAAAATGTCGCAAGCGTTTGGAGAGGGTTTTGTGCGGAGGCAGATAGTTTCGCGCATGCGCAGTAGCTTAACTCAGCCAGCTCGATGCTCGATGCGAGCGTTAAGAAGTTGGAAATGTTCAACTTTGACGCAGCGACCACTTGACACCCACTTACGATTGATTTCAAGCTCTTATTCAACCTAATGGTAACAGGGCATCGTCATAAAGTGTTCAACCACTAGAAATACCCTGCTATATGCCCTACGAGTGACTGAAGTATATTTCAAACATGCTTGATGAGGTTTTCAAATGCCATCAAAGAATAATTGTATTGGCGGAAAGGAGGCGAAATCGTAAAAAAAAGAGCGTTCTCAAATGCACCATACACTGCTGTAATGCAGGTTGTTCTCCTTCGCGTCTTTCTTCCTTCCTTCCTTCAAGGGGAAAAAACAAGCAAAGATTGCAACCCTTGCAGGCGAGTTTAACAATAGTTCGTGACAATGAGGCAAATATGGATGAATTTTCACCAATATTTCACCTCAACAAGGCTTAACCATCCTAACATGACGACGTCATCATCATCATCAGATTAAGTCCCACACGCGAGTGCGCTTAAAAAAATCAATGAAATTGAATCGAATGACATGACAAACGTTCAGTGATTTGTGACGTCATCGACTCCAGGTTAATACAAAAAAAAATCGATAGATATTATTGTAAATCTGTTTCTAAACGAGCACAGTATCGACTATCGATACATCGGACCCTTTTATGTTAAATATTTTAGCAATAAAAATATTTATAAAAAAAAAACTATCCATTTGATAAGACTCACAATAGGTTTCGGGTATTCTTTCGATTAGGAACTGCTAGCCTCCAAGCAAATGCTGCGGAGAAAGGCACGCAGTAAGACAAAAGCTCTGTACAATATCGCGTATTGAGGCTAAGTGGCTCGAAATCAAAAGGATTTCCAAAGTTTCCACTGATTTCGAGTCTTGGGGGGGGGGGGGGTTAGTAGCCACAAATAGCCTCTAATGTAAGTCAGTGACTGTGTTACAATAGTTACATACGACCCCATACGTTGAGCAAGAAGCGCGAAATAAGGTGAAAAGCTCCTGCATAGAGGCTTAGGCGGCTTCTAATCGAAACAATCAAATGACGTAAACAAACGTGTGGCTAATCTACTTCCTTTTAATTTCTTCCCTTTAGGAAATGTCATGAGGAGGAGGAGGAGGAAAATGTCAAAATTAAATTTGCAAATTCTTTCGCTTTTTGTTCACTTCACGCGTCATTGGAAGGAAGAGAAACTAAATGTCACCTGTGACCTTAATTTAACCCCAATAACCCTCACCATTTCACGAATTTAAAAAGTGGGGGGGGGGGGTGGAAGATGAAGAATCCACCTAAGAAATAACGAAGGAAGGAAGGTGGATGATATCCATACTGAATAGCGAAACACACCTGAAAAAACCCTTAAAAACATCTCAAATGATCCCGTAGGAAACTCGTGAACAATGAACTGTTTACACAAATCTGAGTAAATCAGCTAATAATAGGAATGTCGTGAGCTAAGCTTACCATCTTCCGAAGAAACGTTCGTTCGATGAATAGTTGACGTCGTCGCATCCACTTCCGAAGCGGCCATCTTGGAAATAGGTTTTAAAGGTGGCCTTCCTCCTCCTCCTCCACTTACGACCACCTCCCCCCTTTAAAACTCACTTTATTCTCTTTAAATACCTCACTTATGAGGCACAAATTAAAGATTTACACTACAAGAAACACACTATTAACGCCTTTTCCACTTGTTAGTTTCGAAAAGATGAAACATTACGATCAAAAAGATACAAAAAACAAATCATTTGTCACTTTCTCATAGGAAAAACCACATAGCCTCTTCTTAGCACATATCGTCAATGAAAACATTACTTAGATCAAAATATAGCCGCTCACTTGCGCTCTCTCTATACTCGTCACTATAGATGCGCTTTAGAAGTGATCGGAGCAGTTCTGGGTTCTAGAATGCGTTAGGGATGCCCTAAATCAGACATTCTGCATATCCACTAGGAAAAATAGATAACAAAAATTTCGTATTGTCTACATTTTTTTCATAACATTTACTTGCAATAATCAACTTAGGCAATGTGAAGAATGCCTAAAATACATCATACATTCGATTGTGTCATTATGTACAATGGCTAAACTGTCTACACATTTACTACAGAATAACTGGTAGTTCAGCATATTGACTAGCAATTCTGTAAAATGTTAGTTTCTCACTTTATGGGCAAATACTTTTCTAATGCGCTCTTTACAGCTAAATATACCTTCCCTCCAACTTTGAGAGAGATAGAGAAAAAAAAAAGAGCGGTAACAATACGTCATTAGCAATTGTCGCATTGGGATGTACTAATATGACGTGTTTCACATTCAACACCAGACAAGACGCCATATTTGTTTCTTTCTTTAAAGGCGAAACACCGTGCTTCAAAATTTTCTATCAGAACGGTTATTAATGCCGTCGTCCAACAATTAAAAAACCAGCCAAATATAAATCTCTATTATTTTTAATTGACCAGTATTTATAAGCTTATTAAGTATTAATTTGGCTAAATTAATATATTTTACACATTTTTTTAGAAAAACATTTTATCAATTAAAGAAACATTTGATTTAAATTAACTTATTTTTTTAAAGAAACTTCCTAAATAATGTTTTTAAAACTACAAATAAATCAACAATGTATAATAAATTATTCTCCTCCCAAAAACATTGTAATAATAAATAAATAAAAATATTTTTGACATTAAAAATTAAAATAAAATCTTGTATATTCTTATATGTGTTGTAATTATTTACGTCCATATCCACTCATTCCCCCTCCACCATATCCACCGCCTCCGTAGCCACCCATTCCACCGCCGCCGTAACCACCTCCTCCGTGACCGCCGCCGCCACCACCTCCATGTCCACCGCCTCCGTAACCACCACCTCCATGTCCACCGCCGCCGTAACCACCCATTCCACCGTAACTTCTTCCTCCTCCTCCTCCGTATCCACCCATTCCACCGTAACCTCCTCCTCCATATCCACCCATTCCACCATAACTTCCTCCTCCTCCTCCTCCATATGATCCACCGCCGCCTCCATATCCTCCTCCATAACCTCCACAGACCAAGTCCATCATTACCACACAGCTAAAAACTAGAAGTGTCTACATTTCATGAATAAAAATAAATAAAGATAAGATTTAAATAAAAAAAACACACCAGTGATAAAATATTCAGAAAAAAATATGATAACGTTTAAAAGTATCAGTTAAAATAACTTAGAAAGTAGGTGTAAATATTGCCCTGAAAAACATAACTAAGATGTACAGTAATTTGCATGTGATATACGTGGTGGTGGAGTGTACAGGAGTACACAAATTTTAAACCATTAAATATTTTCCCACTTTCTGTGACTTTTAAACTTTTATTGAAATCGGCCCTATAAGGAAAGATTTCGGTCCTCAAACAAAGTGACCCATCAAGAAAATGCCCAATAGGTCAATCGACCACATGGTAGCAGTTAAAATAAGAATAATAAACCCTCAACATTTTATACGGATTTTTCATCTTATAGAAAAACCAACACAGAAACTGGTGTGACTTATAAAACATACCAGGTGTAGTGTAAATCCTCGAAAAGCCATTGATGACAGTGAATCAAGTTCTGTCTAGATTGTGTCCAAATAACCGTTAGCTTGTTGTTTATATAGACACAAAAACCAAAAGATCCGGAAGACATTTTTTTGCTGTTGTATACTGTTAAATAATGTTTAAAAACAATGGCACTGTGCAGAAAAGACAAAAAAAAAAGTTCATCGAAATTAAAAATTTCTAATTACAATGTTTTAAAATTCTTCATGGGAGCAAAAACACAAACCTTCGAGATGCGTCGAATCAAAAGGCGATTGTGATTTTTTAAAAAAAAATTAAAATGGTTTAACAGTTTCAACCCATTTGTTTTTTTTTTCCTTTCTGTTTTTGATTAAAAGTAGATTCGCAACGTCATCTTCTCACCTCATTACATATGCATAAAAACCGCATATAACACTACTTCTCTCCTATTGTAAATTACTTGACATATTATTATTCATAAGAAAAATTTATAAGAGAAATTCCTTACTGACCCAATCTGACCTTTTACGAAAACAACTTAATCTTTTATTGTTCGATTGTCTTTTTATTGTTGTTGTTGTTGATCTTATTTTATGCAAAATTTTATTTGGAAATTACTTTCAGAATAGTTAATATATTGAAGTTCTCATTTACGTCCAGTGGTGTAATTAATTGCTAGTTTGAGCGACGAACCAAATACTGAATTTATATGCAAGACAACTAAAATTGGGTTCAGGGTGTCTGAAATTAATCATGTGGTCCTTCAAAATGAACTACTGCAGACAAACAAGTTCATTAATCATAATGACTGTTACCAAATTTTCAGAGAATTTGAACTCAATTCCAGGAGCTACACGTTTATATAATGCAATCAGACTTTAAAAGATGATTTATGAACAGCTGATTTTCAAACTCTTGATTAGTCTTCTCTTTCAGGAGTAAAATTAAACGAAACTAGAAAGTGTTTTAGAAACTAGAAGGGTAAATGAATCACGTCAGGGTATTTTAATGATATCTCTCAAAATAAACTTAAAGTTGGGTCACTTTTAAAATCACAGAACAAGCTTATTTTGAAAGATATCAACACGAAAATACCCTTAAGTGATTAAGCTACCCTTCTAGTTTCTAAAACATTTCCTAGTTTCTCTTAAATGTTACTTCTGAAAGGCAAAATAATCAGAGTTTGAGGGGCGTCTACACATTAATCATTAATGATTTTTTTTATTTTCAATAACAATTCGAAAAAGTTCGTTATCTTCTGATTTTTTAATTACTACTTAAGAACCTTTTTTCTACATGTTTCTCAAATTATACTACAAATAAGAACCGTACAATCTTTCACATCTTTTGGAAGAAAGTTCTCATCTCGTATTGTTTTTTTCGAGACAAACTCATTAGACATTAACGTGGCAAAATAACCCAGTACAAACTTAACACAAAAATGAATTCCTTTTTACGTTTACCACTGTCTTATTAAATCAAACAAAAATATTCATTCCGGTTTTCGTTCAAAAAACTCTCTCTCTATTCGCTGACACAACTCGATCAAATTATTATAATTACGAATGACAGCCGCAAGTCTGTTATCCGGAAGTGGAGTAGTCATGATGGTGAAAATGTGGCCAAATACGAGAGCGTCTAATTCGGTCGGCCTAATCGATAAAAATATAAAAATAACCTGCATTCAAAGTTCTATCTGAATTACGATAAGTTCAGTTGATTCTCAGTTTACTTATCGTTGAAGAAATAGTTATTGGATTCTAATCTCTCTGATAATGCGTTACAACAGCTACCAACTTCAGAATAAATCTGAAATCATAAAGTAATTCAATCACATCATTTTTAATATTACTTTGGTTTTTGTTATGAAAACATCAATGAAAATGTCATTTAGGAACAAAAAACTAGAAAAAAATACAGTGCAAATTTGTTTTTTTTTTTAACAAAACTTTGAACAAATTTGTATTACAAATTGTTGTATTTAGTTTTGAAAATTATAACCTAAAATAATGAATTCATCCAAATATCACACAAAAGAAAAAGAAAGCTAAACAATTCACACACTACAAGGCAGAATTTTTCTAGTTTCTAAGAAATCCATACGTCTTTTTCTCATGTAATTTTCAATGAAACTGCCACTGCTTATACAACGTTATTTCAATTTAATATCATTGGCAAAGCCAGGCTTTTTTTTTGGTAAACTCAGCTGTTAAGGTGGCTAAACTGTAATTTTTATTTGCATAAAAATTATTTTTCAGAAGCAATAAAAATAAAAATTCAAAGTAGGTTAGAAAGTGGAAAAGTAGTAGAATAGTATGTCGAAGTAATAAAATTATTATCCTGAATCAGGATAATATATTTAATAATGTTGTTACTGATTAAAAGTAAACAACTAACCTGCGTTAATTCATCAGACATATTTTAAGAAAAATGTTCTAATGATGTTAGAAAACGCATGTAGGAAACAAGAATGGTTTCAGAATTTTATAGTCCTCAAAATGCACAACCATTAAATACATTACAAAGTGCTTAGGCCTCAGTAGAACAATTTAGAAAATTCAATAAGGGAATAACCACACATGCTGAATAAAACCTGAAAGAATTTCATTTTGTAAGACATTTACCAGAAGCGCCATATAGCTTTGAATGCAAATTAACATAGAATTTTTAATTTCCACTTCAATTTTCTGGTGGGTTTTCAGAATGTGCGATCTTTCTCAAACTTTGTTAATTTATGTCTTAGTAAAACAATTTTGAAAATTCAATAACTTCGTTAATTTCTTCACAATATGTTATAGATTCTGCACTAATAAATTATGTTATGTTATTAATAAGTTTTATGAACAGCTGATTTTCAAATTCTGGTTATTCTGCGTTTCATAAACACACAATTTCTAAATACAACTTGTACATTTCTGAATTTTTATTTTCATAAAAGTTTTGGCAGTACTAATAAAATTTGCTCGTATTCAATTCAATCTTTGTTCTAAAATTGCATCTTCAATTTTGAAGCAATCCATACGAAACCAGTCAATTTTTAAGTTACATTTCTCGCAATTTCAAAATAACTTTTTATGATTTTATTTGTTAGCTAACAAAGTTACTCACATCGTCGAGGGTCTTGTCTTTCCAACCGAGAGCCGCTAACTTCTTTCTAACTTGTGATTGCTTCTTCCAAATCAAAACTTGATTCAGTGGCCATGGATAGACAGATCCATACCTGGGCTTAGTCACCTTTTGAATGGACCCATGAATAGATCTAAAAATAACCCTCCACAGTCCACACAAAAACAAACCTCGTCCATTGTAGTCTTATCACACCACGAAATGTACATCTAAATATTTCGTATATAAAAAAAGAACTTTAAAAAAGTAAATGAACTTGAAGCTTAATTCGCAACAATGTTTCACCTCAGTATTGACTAAAACGCTATTTATAAGTGACATGTAGGCTCTCATGTCAGCCTTCTGAGCAGTGTCCAAATGGTCACTCAAATGGATTCCCTACGTTTAGAATAATGACAAAACTCGTTATTAAAGACAGAATGGATTCAGAAAATTTCAAGTAACAATTCAAGATTTGAAACTAGAACAGTAATTAGAAGTACATATGTCATTTTCATGAGACTAAGTCAGTTTCAAATTATTTAATCATCCGCTTTTTTTGTCAAAAACGTAAAATTTCATCTTTTTTGAAGCTATTGTAAAAATAATTAATTTTAAAGATATCATGAAAATGACGCGTGCCACTTCGTTTCCTCTTCTAGTTTCTAATATAGTTTAAACCGTTTAAACACAAAATATATGTTCAGTCCAGTCCTTTAGGAAACTTTTCTACTGTATATATTTAAATTCTTTTAAGATAAAATGAGTAACTCCGAAATATTGGTTAATACGAAAAGTCTCATCGCTCCCAAGAATACAAATCTAATTAAAATCCTTTTCATAACCTGAACCAAGAAACTTCTCTCGTACTTTATTGTTCACAAATGCAACAATCGGATCAAACTCGGACACGACGAACGAACCACAACGTAGAAACGGAATGTTTCCTTTAGAAATAAAAGTTACAATTCAATTGATATTGTTTATTATTATGAACGTCATGATTCTGACGCACCCGATGGAGACATATGTTCCGCATTTGGTCTCATCTCCATCTCAAACTGAAGTCCACACATTTTTAAGTATGCTTGGACTGAGAGGCTATTTGCATTACTTGGCAATAAAATCTGTTCAACTACAAAATAAAAAAAAATATATAATACAGTCACATAGTGCCATGAACATACGAGTATAATGTAAAAAAGCATGGAAACCTTCGTAAGGTTGGTAAAGTTTTACGTCTTCAGGCCAAGGTTCGCTCGCTGTAATTAAAATCACGTAATTATTAATCGTTAGGCCTACTCATTACAGATCAAGAAACAACAACAAAAAATGATCTGTACCTCCTAATTCCACGGCAATTGATTCCGTTAGTAACACTGAAGTCATTTCTTTTGGTGCTTCTTAACTTTTAGTGTCTCAAATTATGAAGCATCTAAGCATAAAACAAATAAAATCATTATTACAATTTAAATTCCAGCTAGTTTTTCTCGACTATTGACTAATACTGGCGTATGTCACAGAATCAAAGCCCCGATCTATAATCAAAGTATACTTGGTTGGCACAGTCTAGAATTTAAAATTAAATATCTAGAGATCTAGAGTGGTTGTTAACAAAATGTACACAAATTGAAATTATGTTGGTACATAATTAAAAATGTTTTGAATTTAAAAAATAAGTTTAAAAATTGTTTCCATCAGTTTTCAATTATTTTCTAATTCGTTTAGTTTTTGGACAGTTATTTACTTTTGAGTATTTTTAATTTTTGTAGTAATTTTTACCTGATTTAGCTGGGATTTATATTTTTTAAGGTACTGGAGCTTTGGTTCTGGAACATACTGGATATTTAGGGTCTTGGCACACGAACCACCTTTTAGCGAACGATTTCGACTGCGAAGTGTAGTGTCGCTTGTGTTGCAAAAGTCAGGTGCCTTTCCATAAAAATACATTGCAACCACAGTCTAGGCACCTGCGACAACATTTTGCAGGTTGGACCCGACCACTGAAAAACGAGTTGTGTGCCAAGGCCCTAAGACACATTTGAACAATATACAATGTATATTCAAAGTGCAAAGTTAGATAAATCGCCCAAATTCGCTACGATAAGTTTATAGAATCTGCTGGCTTCAAACTAAAACTTTTTCAGAGCCAACAGAACCAAAGTTGATTAGAAACTGGAATGGTACACCTAGACTATTATGAAAACTGTATATTTTTGAATGTTAATTGTACTACTATTCTAGTTTATAACAAAATTTTTAATTAGAAGTCTTTCTTATAAAAATAAAAAGTTTGTAGTAAACACAAGAATCCTTATTTTCATAATACTTTGTCTAATTTTCACAATATTTTTCCTTAGTCTGCACGAAATCGCAGACAATTCCCACAAAAGATTTGTAAAAATCAGAACTGTTTTAGTTTTCAAAATTTTCAGGATGTGTATCCATATTCAATAACCACAGTACCGAGTGGATTTCTGGTCAAATTGTTCAGCATAGGGCTGCTAGGTTTGTTTGTTTCAAAATACTATACATGCTGAGAGCATGCTTCATGCTTCAGAACTTGGTTGGACAATTTACTTGCAAGAAGGGCAGATTTTAGTCTAAACATTTTTATCGGATTACAGATGGCCATTATATTTGGGTAGGGGTGACCACTCAAACAAAATTAAGAAATATATTTGCACGAATAGATTCATATATTAGTAGTTATTTTGTTCGTAGGATGGTAAGACAATAAAACACTCTTGCAAGGAATTTTGTCTTTAAGTTATTTTTCTAACAATGCATTCATTATTTAAGGTCACCAGAACATACTGCAATTGTTGTTTGGTTTATATCTTTGGGTTTTCACACTGCATTTGACATGCTGCAATTGGACTTTTGTCTCTCTGTCGCAGGCCTTCTTGTCTGCTTGTAGAGTAATTTTTCAAATTCAAATAACATGCAGGGACTATTTTGAGATGAATTGTATAAATTACTTTATAAAATCGTGGAAAATGACAATGGATGTTTACTTTAGAGAAAAAGAAACCAATCACACAATTTCGCTTATATTATGAAAATTTTTATTTATTTTTGTCGCAATTATTTTATCACAATTTTGGCTTCATTTTATCACAACTAAATTTCTTCCAAATTATCAAAAATTTAGTCAGCTCTGCTTGTAAGTTTCACTTTTTTTCATCATCCTTGATTTTAGAGGAAAAAAAACCTGCCAAACACAAATAAACATATGCCCAAATAAATAACGGTTCTATTGTAAAAGTGAGCAAAAAAACCTCTTCATTCCAGTTTAATGCAAAAAATGCGAATAATAACTTGTACCAGTTCAAAAGAAACCTAAGAGAAAGAAAGGAAGTTGTACAAGATTTTAAAAGTTAACAGTGAAATAAATCACTACAACAATCTCTTTAAATAAAATAAAAAAAAATAGAAACTGGCACAAAGGGGGTAGAGAAAATGACTAAAAGGTGTTTTGTCTATTTCTTTAGTGTAAAATGTGTATAATAATGAACAGGGGGGAGGTTGTACCACAATTTATCAGCAGTGCATTGACCTCTTTTACTCATACTTTATACACAAGAAGACCGCGGAAGACAACAAGAAATCAAAGAAGGAATTGAGGACTAGAACTAACCAATTCAGATTTTGGTCAGAATGAAAACCAAAAAAAAAAACCCCTTTAGGGGGCACTTGAAAATACATAATATGTACATTTAATAAAATTGAATGTTTTCATTCAACAACAACTTGTAAAGTTTTTAATTTCTGCCTAAATTGTGACAACTAAATGTGTGTGTTGTTGGTCACTTAAGATGGTCCATGAACAGTTAGTTTTCAAACTCTTCATTATATTGTCTTTCAGAAGCAAAATTAATAGAAATTAGAAACTGTTTTAGAATCTAAAAGGGTAGCTCAATCACTATTTTCATGTTGATATCTTTCAAAATAAACTTTTTATAGTAGAAAAAAGAATCGTCTGCCAAGCGTCGCCTGGTTAAAGTTGTATCACTTTCAAACCTAGAGTGACTGAGCTAGCTTTCTAGTTTCTAAAAAACACATGCAAATTTCGCTTCCCTTTCCACCAGAAAGACAAAATAGATTATTAGATATTGAGAGAGCGTTTCAAACCAAACAGGGCCCAGAGTAATCTAAATTCTCAATTATTATTAGAAACAAAAGCGCCTCTCTAATTTAAATAAACATCATACATGTAGTGTATGTTATAGATGTTGTTGGGCTGAGTATGAATATGCAAATATTTTTCGGTGGAAACTAAATCGCATGCAAAAGTGAAAATTTTACGCGGCATTTTTATTACTATTTTAAAAATAAATGAAATAATTTTTCACAAATTTGGGGCTGCGCCCCTCAGACCCCCCCCCCCCCCCCCCCTACAATAAGTAACATCAAACATAACATTAATGTAACTTACAGTAATGGCAGACCCCACTCTAGTTAAAATAGGTATAAAAACGTGTTAAAATACCACAAATCTCCATGTAAATTGTAACTTCTACATGCGTTTTTATGCTTCCGTAAAAAAAACTGCATATTGTGTAATTGTGTAGTCAGATCGCCAAAATTTTAATTTGAATAATTACTCTGCAACCACCCCAGAAGACCTATGGCAGAGATACAATTTAGTCCAAAAGCAGCATAGATATTGCATTGTTAAAAATAAATATTTATGCCCTGCGATAGATATTTGCATAATATTATATTCCTATAATCATTTCAATTGACAAGGAACACTCATACGAAGCATTGTAGGCCCTATATTATTATTATTGACAGAAATGATCCCCAAACTTTTTTCCCTCAGCGACGTAAATAACGGGAGGGCAGAGGGGGGGGGGGGGGCAACTGCCCACCCAAAACACAAATAGGGGGCGTAAAAATGGTTGGAATGAAAAAACAAATTTTCGAAAAAAATTTTTTCGAAACATTTTTTTTTAAATTGCTAAGTAGTTTTCTTTTTCGAAGTTCTTTTGAAAGAAAGCTTAGCGCCATTTATGCTGAACGTTTACACCCCTCACCTAAAAATACAGAAGCTAGAGTCCTGAGGAAGTTTATGGTGTCATAAACACAAACCAAAGTCCCCTACATGGGGGGAAAGGCAATTTTTAAAGGTATGGAATTTGTTGGTGGCGCTGATCAAGCGCCAAATTTAACAAATGCCAATCTGAACTAACGCCAAACTGAATAAACGCCAAATGGAACAAACGCCAAACTGAACAAGCACCAAACTGAATAACCGCCAAAATGTGATAAACACATTGTTAGGTTAGGTTAGCATGTTCTGTTTGTAAATCTGTACAGTCTGACGTCTATAAAAGCTCACAATATTTGGACCATCAGAATTTACAAAAAACCTAAATAACCACCAAACTGAATAAGCGCCAATTGGAACAAACGCCAAACTGAATAAGCGCCAAATGGAACAAATGCCAAACTGAATAACCGCCAAATTTTTGGCTTTTATTCAGTTTGGCGTTTCTTCCATTTGGCGCTTATTCAGTTTGGCGTTTGTTCAATTTGGCGCTTATTCAGTCGGCCCAATTTGTTTAATAGTGGTGGGGCCCACTAAAAATTTGAGAGGGGGCGTAAGTTTTACTTTTGCCCCCCCCCCCCCAGAAATAATAATTATTTACGGCACTGCGGCGCAGAATTTTACGTGGAGAAATAGTTACACAAATAGTAACACTCATGACACACTATAGTATACCTCAGTACACCCTTTGGAAATTACTTGTTTATTTTGCCTTTTCCAATTCGAAAGTATTAAATTAAGCTAACACATTCGATATAATGTCCAGAATTGTGTGGCACATCTTGCAAATATCACCGCCGGACACCCTACAGGAACAACTGATGTAGGATGTGTATAGTCCCTACTGGCCCACCGACAAAGAGGCTTTAGATCCACATCCAAGCCACCAATTTCCCATATGTATTCTATGTTTGCTTTGTCTTTTTTACAATTTTCTGGCTGCGTATGAGCTTTTTTGTGAGTTTTTTTTTTTTCTTCTGTGTGTACAATTTAAACTTTTTCGTGTGTTCCCCTCATCTGTGTCACTATGCCAGTCTTATGTGTGCTCTCTCTCATTCTTTCTTTCTTTCTTCCTATTGTGCCTAGGGGCCACACTTCTTTAACAAAGTCTGTCATAATTGTTATAAATACAACCGGGATTTTTAAAATCATGTTAAACCGATTTCAGTTGAGCTAACAGGTTATTTCACTTTTTAAACTTTCTTTATAGGTCGATTACTAAGAGAACATTTTTGTTCGGAACAACAACAACAAAAAAAAGCCCTGATTGGCTCAAACAAAAAGTTCAACCTGAGAGTGCGAGAAAGACCTCCACCGAAAAAATTCTTTCTTGGATAGAAGTGGAAAAAAATTTGAAGCAACTTGAAGAACAACTTCTTCAACAAGTGTGAATATAGTTAGCAGCAACTTCTGTAATTAGAAAGTATTGCATGCTGCTTTTCAAAATGCTGCACTCCTATAATTATGCTGTCTTTATCATAGCAATGGTAAGTGGATTCATTAAAATCATATTTCTAAAAATGTTATGATCATTTGGTTAATTTAATTAATGAGCAATCAGTACACACTGCGACAGATGATCAATAATTTTGATTTTGTAGTACATTAGAACCGAACCAAACATGACATTGATGACAATTTCACATTTAAATGTGTGACACACGGTTCTGAGCTCAAATCAAACATCCTGCTTGAGCCACTCTCTCCACCACTACAGGCCAGCACCTTCTCCTTACCTCAACCGTTCCACACCATTTAGCTTCAAAAAGTGAATAAAGATTGAGAACATGCGGAAATAAGTGTTCAAAGAAAACATTAATCTACTGAAAGGACCTAAAACACACCAACAACATGGGGTATTGAGGCTAATAGCAGTACTTAATGAAAAAAGTTCACAAAAAAAAAAGCATTTCTTTTCTATGAACTCAATAATTATTATCAATTTCATCATTACGATGTTACCAGAATCTTTTTAGTGTAAACTAAGGCCAATTTCCCGAGGGCCACTTTGTGGCGCTACATAAAATGGTCGTTTTTAGTAGAGTATTAATTACATTGGGGGGGGGGGGGGGCGGGGGGTGTTCACACGAGTCACCACCACAGTCGTAATGAGCGGTCATACCAATGACCTGCAACTGACCAAAGGACATGGTTTTCAATGGTGGTCCGTGTGAATATGGCCTAAGATAAGAACGGGCCAAAAAAATCAAATTGTAACTCAAAGCAGTTCACTTCATATCCTAATCTCATTAACAGATAACAGTTGTGCAAGGAATGCCAACAGGAGCCCCTGAATCCGCATGCGAAACATTGCAGCCGAATCACAAGGACCATAAACCTCAACCGGCTTCGACTTTTCCGTATTTGGTAACGATGTCTAAGGACAGTTACACATCAACGAGCGACAAGATCACAGGTATTGTAGATAGGTCTACACTGCTCATGATCTGTAATGTGTAGAATTAAACTAAAACAATGACCACACACTGTAGTGACACTTCAGAGTTCGGACGGAACAACGGCTTTCAAGGGATTCTTACTGGCAGCTCGTAATGAGGCTGGAAAACCAGTGGGAACTTGGACTAAAACATCGTCTGGACACGAGTTAACGTGTTCTGCTGTCACTCATAACAATAACAACGACAAGACAACTGTGTCTTTGACTTGGAATCCACCAACCAATGCAACATCGGGAAAAATCACTGTGGTGTAAGATATCAAATTAACTATTTTCTGTTAGAATATTTTGTGATATAACTCAAGGGCATTTAACTTTTAAGAAACAACTTTTAAAAAATATTCAAAGTTTATTTCATTACTATAAAAGAGTACAGAAACGAAATAACAGTTATTTTCTTGACAAATTTACTCGATTTACGACTCGAGTATAAAATTAAAAATTCTCTTGCTTTACGTATTTCATATATAAACAAGGGCTGCTGTGGTACAGAATGTGTCAACGTTTTGGGTGAACATTCCAGTGAAAGTTGGAAGTGTGGCTCCCGTCGCGGCTCGAAGAAGTTCGACCATAGACAAGGCGACGGTCGTGGTAAGTGCCACGGTCAAGATTAAGGACAACGGAAAAGTGACGACAGGCGCTTCATCTTCTTCTCCTTTGGTGTCAAAAACCAAAACACCAACTACTAGAAGTACAACCACGAAAACTACGACCACTACGAAATCATCTTGAATCTTCAGTAATTTCAAATCTACAGTAATTAATATAAATGTGAAAACACAACAAAATACTGAAATAAATGCATTTAAATTATAAAAATATGCATCGTTTAGAATCGTTGTAGTAGCATTAAAAGGCCTGGAACACAAGACAGTTTTTCCTTTCATTATAACCTGACCTATGCCATAGCTGGGCCTGTGTGACGTCACACTCTCATCATTTCCAACCTATACAATTTAATTTTTGACCGTTTTTCTTAAGAAAACAGGCATAAATTACAGTTTAAAACTTAATAACACTTTATATACTTACATTATTCTTGATTTTCAGTTAAATAATACACAAAAAACACTTGAATTCGTAAAAAAAAATGTAGCATGGACCAATCTTATCATCACATTACATTTCTTTATTCTGTAAGTTATTCATCAGCTTAGACAGCAAGTGTGGACGTCACGTTCATATATTTCTATAGAAATAACGTTATACAGCTTATACTGGTGGATAAACTGATGAATAACGGAATGTACGGCTTCATACAACATTTGGTACAAGTATTGTGGTGCCATCTATCGTCGTAAATCGTAACTACATTAAATGTCACCCTTTTTGAATTTCGATAATTTCAACGAATTTAGAAAACAATTAAAAATATTAAAAATAATATCTATCACAACAGTAACAAACCAAACACAATTTGAAAAGATGAACATATCATTGGTTTAGTTTAGTTAAATGAGTTTTACCCAGGGGTGAACTGGCTTATCATTATCCCAGATGCTAAACAAAATTAGTAATAAAAAAAAATTTATAAAACAACACGATTTAAAATAGTACATTCAAAGCTTAGAACAGAAAATCCCACCTGCAGAATTCCTTATCGGCAACTGCTATATGTGCGGTTCGTAAGGATGAAACCTCATAACGGTTGGTATGTTTGGATTTCGATTGATGAACACTTGGTTATCAAACCTCATCGTTGCTGAAAAACACATCATTTTTTTTTAAACACAAAAATACTTTATTTTATTAATCTATTATAAGACTTGCAAGAAAAGAAAATATTATGATGCGTGTCGGTGGTATATATCACTTATTAACTTCTGCAATTTGCTTTCCCTTTTCTATCAATTGATTAGCGAAAAGCATGAATGAATAACGTAGTACATAAAGAAAGCTTTCTCTGATTGTTCAATTTCAATCTTGCTGTATCTTCTTATTTAATTTCAAGACCTATAAATATTTCTGGCTTACTATCTCGCTTCTGTTCAACTTCGGCTTCTTCTTTACGAATCCTTGCATTCCTGAGAAACCTCCATTCGTGCTCGTTGTATAAACTGCTCTCGGGATCCCTTTCATCGACAAACTATCCATACACAAAGTAAAAAGGAAAACGTAATTGACGTGAACTACCTTTGCCCTTATCGTCCCGATGACTATATCCGAGCCATATGTTACTAACTTCGGGGGAAAAGGGTCAGAACACAGCGTCACGAGACCGACCCATATTTTAGAGTAGATCGCTGCTTCCATATGGAATTCCGAGAGGGTATGAAACGAGCCCAGATCCTCCTCCACCACCACTTACGGATGATACAGAAAGAGACTCGCCTTACTTTAGGAGGCTCGTTAATGCTTAGGTAATTGTTGTCCAATATACTACCATTGTTACTACTCATGCCTAGAAAAAAACAATTTTTCAGTTATAATTATAATTCTATACGTTTATCTTTACAAAGCATATACAGGAATAGTAACGTCTACTTGACCGGATACATAATGTTTTATTTTAAATAAACTTTTAGACTATGCTTAACGTTCATGAGGACGATCCTCCACCATATATTGATAAGCAACGTTAGTGGTTGCATGGTTCTCTTCTGTCTGGCTGCCGTTATATTTCCATTTTCATGGAGGAGATTGGAGGTGTTACCATATCAACTTCCAACATTCCAATTCATCTTCTTCATACTTGCCCTTTGGATCACCGTCATTTCGGAAATTTTAGTCAGAAAAGTTTGTCTTCTTCATTTCTGACCAAAAACGAAAAGAGATCTTGTACATAATTTAAAAAGTTGTTTTTTGAATGTTTTTTTTAGTTGTGATATTTATTTAATGTTATTTTATAGAGTTTTTTTTTAAAGAAATAAAAAAAAAAAATTTTGATTTCATTCTTTGTCAAGTTGATTAATTCATTTACTTTTACTAGATTATTTAAGATATAATGAAAAAAATTAATAGAAAGCCATATTATAATCTGTATAATTTATTCCCATTTTGGAAACAGAAATATGTTCATGTGAAAATTATGTCTAAAATCTTTAATTATAGATAAATGCCAAATAAAATATAAAATTGCAAATAAAACTTCAAATATTTCTAAGTTATTATTTTTTAGAAATACAAATAATCAAAACTTCAAAAAAATGCAAGATATGCAAGAAGACAGTCCATTTTATACAAATAATCAGTACATTCATATCATTTGCAACGTGTGACATAAATAATGTGCAATCGCGGTAAAACGAACCCCACAATAGAAGTAAACAATGTAATGTTAGTAAAAACATATGTAAATAACGTTTAATGTACATTTAAGTTTGTTTTTATTAAATCGGAACATTTCAAATATCCGAACACCACGCAGTTGCATTAACTAGTTTGGATTATCACGATTGCACTGTATTTCATAGGGACCATAGCTATCGGAGAAATCAGTTAAAACCACCTCCCTTTAAAAACAACAACAGTTAGGTTCAGTGCAACAGGTCGATGCGCCAATAACAGTGAGGCTAAGTACTCGAACAAACAGCTGACATTTCTGAACAGCTAGATTAGGTTCCATCTATCATACCAAAATCAACTACACAGTGGGTTCTGGTTAATTAGGACACATCAGGTCCGAAAAGGTGTACAACCAACTGCCTGTTAACAGGAGGAGCCTAGAAATAAACTTTTGTTTTGCTGAGCAAATTGTTTATATACCCTAATGAAATAGAATGTGAATTATTTCCAAACAAACCTAGATTTCTATTTAATATTAACCATGAAATTTGTTAATTTAATTTATAAATCATGGGATAAAACAAAAGATGTTTGATTGGACAACACAGGCTTATGATGTAATTATTTAAATGTACTTTAAAGGTTACAGTTTCTCAAACATTCCATTTCTTTTCAAATTCCAAACTTCAACATGAAATTAACTGTTATATTTTTTGTTTCTATAAATTGTTTTTCAGATGCAATATTTTTTTTCTTCTTCTTTAATAAAAAAAATGTTAAAACGTGATATTTCAATTTTGTATTATTTATACTATATTATAATTGTCATTCCAATTTTCAATATTGATTATGATAAAATTAAACAGAATTTGACCTCCTTTTTTGTTTTTAGTGTTTATTCCAAATTATGTTTTCTTGTGATTCAAGGGGGTAAAACGTAATTAGTAATTAAATATTTGTACAGTGGAAAATGACGAGATTGTTGCAGGAATAAATGTTATAATAAAATTTCACTTTAGAATGTAGTTTGTGGTGTTCTAAATGTTCATACAATTACTAATTCTAAAGGATGATTCACATATGCAGAAAGGAATTTTAGAGTTTATATAAGCGGGGGGGGGGGGGGGGGGGGAGAGAATAAGTGTGATGCATCCTTAATTTTTAGTCTGATATTGCAGTTTATATTCTACTACCGCAAATTTCATTGCATCGACTTATCTTCTGTGTGACACTACTTCCTAAATCCTGAACCTGAAGTTGCATCGTTAGATAAATCGATAAATAAAGGAATGTACGGTTACAATTGTAACGCTCAGCATTAAAATTTGACACGATGTTTACTCATAACCATCCCTAGCAGGCGTTACTTAATTAAATAGGTTTCTCAACGTGAGGGTCACAACGCCTCACATCATAGAAGAGAAAAGACCAACTGGCCCTCACAATGAATTAAATAACTTATTAAAATTCAATATTTATAAAAAGCTAAGATTTGATATACTATCAAAATACGAAAAAAAAAAACTAGAACGTGCTTTAGAAACTAGAAGGGTAGGGTAGCATCTTTTTATGATGATATATTTCAAAATACACTTTTTGTGTGATTTTGAAAATAATCCAACTTTAATAAACATGAAAATACCCTTAAGTGATTGAACTACAATTCTAGTTTATGAAACACATTCAAATTTCTTTTCATTTTGCTGTTGAAAGATAAAATAATTAATCAGAATTTTTAAAAAATCAGCTGTTCACAAACAATCCGTTTTTGTTTATTTATAGTTATTTAAATAACTATAAATGGATTGTTGGATTATTTTTTTACTTTAATAATAATTATTATTAAAGTAAAAAAATTGCAAACAAATTCCGGAAATTGACAATTACACAATGCAGGACTGTGGTACCTTCCGATAATTTAGTTAATTAAAAACCAAAAATAAAAACCCACCATTAATTTCCGCAATAAATATACTATCATTTGCAAATAAACAACACACTATTTTTTTTTTAAAAAAATTTTATTATAAAAATAAATGTTACCAAGAACCTAGTTTCATAAAAATACAAATTCATTACAAGTTACAAGTAAATTCACAATATTTCCTTGTAAATTGTCAACTTCTACTATGATTTCTAATAACAAAAATCTCTGCCTCAGAAATTCGAGGTCTCAGGTTCGATCATTATCGCGTTGCACAAATTGGAACAATCCCAGTATACGGTCCCCCTCACCAATTTAAATAAACTATAACTTGTTAAAAATATCTTGGTGAGCTGAATAATAAATAATGCAAATTTAGTTTAGTGCAAACAAACCAAACATGCACAAAAACGAGTGCAAAAGTTGGAGTTTACATGAAAGTATATGGCATTTTAAAGTTTTTTTTTGCTACATTAACATAAGGTAGGTGCGTAATGACCTAATCAATTTTAAATAAAATCAAAATCACTTTAGGGGCTGTGCCACCCAGACCCCTTGCAACAAGCCTAAATTAACCCAACCAAACCAAACCTACCCTAGGTTAACTTAGCCCACCTATACAATATATAGGGTAAAAAACTTTTTTCAAAATGCCATTTACCTCAATGTAAATTCTCACTTTTGCAGGCACTTTATTGTCCAAGTTCGTGGTTCATACCAAAAGACATTTGCATATTTCTTATTCATTTCGCCACAATCTTTCCAAATTTTATTTATTTAAATTATCGAGGGGGGCCCCTATACTAGAATTATACCTTCTAATGTGTAATTTACGCCATATTCATAAAATATATCAATCAAAATAAATTGTTTTGAAAAACGCATTTTAAAAAATGTGTCCCTCATTACACAGTTGGGTTAAGTTAGGCTTGTTGCAGGAGGCCAGGGGCACAGCCCCTATAAATGGATTATTAAGATACTTACCGGTATCTTAATAGTCCATTTATTTATTTTATATTTTTTTTTATTTTGATTATTTTTGAGCAATTTTTTTAGGATTGAACGATATATTTTGTTAAAATGCAATACACCACTTGCTTCTGAAGCAAAGGTGTAAAAACGCTTTTATGAATGTGAATAATTGTAACTTGCAATGGTTGTATTTTTATGAAACAGGGTCAAGGGTTGCATAAAATTCATGATTTATTGAAAATAAAAACAAATTAATAAAATTAGGTTTTTTTTTTGAAAAATTATAATGGGATTTCTTCTATTGAAATCAATAATTTCGTTTATAATGTTAAACTTTTAAGATAAGTTTCAAAATAAAACTTTGCTTTATTTTAAATTTCCAAATTTATAATTGAAATGAAAGTTTCAATTTTGAATGAGAAAAAAAAATCGTCTGTCGTCATAAGCTTCAAGTTACAGCATGGCGACTCTATAAATATTTTTTTCCCCTCCTAATTTTCATTAAAAAATCATGAAATTTAAATGCTGCAACCCAATCGTATTTCTTTTTTTGTTTGTTTTGTTATAAAAATATAAATTTCTTATAAGTTATAATTATATAAAATGTGGTAACGACTGATATACTTAAAATTATAAATAAACAACGAATGAAACTAATTAAATGACTAGAAACTAAATGAACCAGTTCGAGTCCAAGAAATGAGACTCTACTCTTATCACAGCACTCTCAACGTTAACCAAACACACGAACTTTGAATCGGACTCCTCATATTATTAATTCTTCTCGTAAGCCCCATCAAGATCATCAGATTCAGAACGATTAAAACAAAACCAATTCTTAAGGGAGATGAAAAACACATTTAAAATATTTTATCTCCTTTTCTTTTTTTCGTTTAGTTGACAACTCGGTTCAAAAGCTACCAACAAACCTGTAGAGTATTTCGGAAGGATCGTTTCGGTTTGCCTATCGTCGGCTTAATCACTTTGTGATTCTCCTTCTTAACCTGTAAAAATAACAAGACGTTAGAACTTTTTTTGTTTTTAACGACTCTTGTAAAAAGAACCGACAATAAAGTCAATAAAATCTCAATGTGTTTTAATATATCGCCGTGAACTGACCGATGGAGAGACCTTCCCATGTTGATGCTCGTTTAAGGGCAATTTTAGGTCGGTCAGGAATGCAGTCGGTACCCAAAACAGCTTCATCGCATTCTCAATTGTGAATGCCAAAAGTCTCACCAGATTGTCCTCCTTCAGCTTCCAATCCACAGCTTTCATCTAGAAATGAGGGAAAACGTGCCGTTACAATGTTGGAAATAAACATGCACATGTTGTATCTCTTGAATTACCGTCCGTGGACGCAGAAGGCACTTTGCAAAGACGTCAGCTAAATTTCTTGCATTTGTTTTGTTCGCATTGGATTCCAGTGCAACCCGATGCAACAGACAGAGAAGACGACGAACGAGATTCCGATTCTCCTTCGGCAGTAGAAGAAGTGCGAAGCGTATACTCTCGATCTTCTCTATTTGATTCGCATCTTCGTGATCTTTAGAAAAATTAAGAGAAACCAATAAGTTCTGCATCAAAACAGTTCACAACGATTTCAATCATATAAATGTTACCGGCAATTTCACAAAAAACATTAAAAAGCTGTTGAGTGAAAAGCGGATCCTTGAGACATTCCAATGTTTTCATCAAAACGTTGGCAAAAACGTAAGAGTCGTAAGGATTTTCGTTCGAAGCTAAATTGAAATCTGTTAGGCCGAGGTGCAAGTCGAAAAGCAGTTGCAGTTCAACCGCTAATAGGCTGCTCGTTTCAAACAAATCTTCTCTGCAGATATCTACAATAAGAACAGTATTTCAGTATAAAGCGAGAAAAAAACTTGCTTTAAAGGTGTAACTAACGTTTTTCTTGGCCAAGAACAGTCATTAGGGTGTTCAAAGTCTTGGCCAACTCTGGAGTGAACGAAAGAATTGACTCCGCATTTTGTAATTCATCTGAAAGTAATAAAAACGATTACGAAAACTGAATAGTTAATATTTTAAACGAACGTTTTTGAAAGAAATATTAAAAAATCTTTATAATTTAAATCGTATCAAAGGTTTTATTATTATTATTATTGTTAACTCTAACTAAAAAACCTTTTCCGTTCCCCTTCCACCCCAATTCGCAAGAAGAAGAACCGAAAAATCCGAACCTTCGTCGATAATTTTTGGGCGGTTTTTGCTCAAACCAGGTCGTTTTGAAGACTGAAAAGTCTTCCTCCATTGGCAAATCACAATGGTCTTCCAAATGATCTTCCTTCAATTCCCACCACTGACCACTGGCCATCTAAAAAATATAAAATCAATTACATGTTTGTCATTTTGTTATGGTTGTGTTTAATTTTGTGATGGTTTTCAAATATAAACGCCCCAGAAACTCTACTTATTCTGACTTTCAAAGTGAAAAATTAAAAAATGTGAATGTTTTAGAAACTAGAAGGGTAGCTCATGTTGATATTTTTTAAATGAGCTTTTTGTCATTTGATATGAATTTGAAATTGAAAATGACCAAACTGGAAGCAGACGTTATTTATTTTTAAATTTTTGTCTTTAAAACGTCTATTTTGAAAGATATCAACACTGACAATAATAGTATGTAATACAATTACCCATCTAGTTTCTAAAAAACTTTAAAGATAGAATAATGGAAAATAAAGAAAGGTGTTTCCACTTCCATAGCCTCCTTATTGACTCCGGTGATTGACGGTGAATTTTAAATTCACCGCCGCCAAATACATTAATTAGAGACACTTACCGTAACTTCAAAGTTGATTTTTTCCGTTACTTCTGGGCAGAATCTCAATATTTTGGTCAATATACGTTCTTCGATGTTTCAGGAATTACGATTCGCTTTGTTTTTTTGCTTTTATTCAATAATAATAAACCGGTAATCAAGAATACGAGAGACACAAGAAGGGACACTTGCCCTAAAGGGACACTTGCCCAAGAGACACTTGCCCAAAGGAGACACTTGCCCAAAAGGGACACTTGCCCTAACGGGACACTTGCCCTAACGGGACACTTGCCCTAAAGGGACACTTGTCCTAAAGGGACACTTGTCCTAAAGGGACACTTGTCCTAAAGGGACACTTGCCCAAAAGGGACACTTGCCCTAAAGGGACACTTGCCCTAAAGGGACACTTGCCCTAAAGGGACACTTGCCCTAAAGGGACACTTGCCATAAAGGGACACTTGCCCTAAAGGGACACTTGCCCTAATGGGACACTTGCCCAAGAGACACTTGCCCAAAAGAGACACTTGCCCTAACGGGACACTTGTCCTAAAGAGACACTTGTCCTAAAGAGACACTTGTCCTAAAGAGACACTTGCCCTAAAGGGACACTTGCCCTAAAGGGACACTTGCCCTAAAGGGACACTTGCCCTAAAAGGACACTTGCCCTAGAGACACTTGCCCTAGAGACACTTGCCCTAGAGACACTTGCCCTAGAGACACTTGCCCTAGAGACACTTGCCCTAAACGGACACTTGCCCTAAACGGACACTTGCCCTAAACGGACACTTGCCCTATAGGGACACTTGCCCTATAGGGACACTTGCCTTATAGGGACACTTGCCCAAAAGGGACACTTGCCCTAAACGGACACTTGCCCTATAGGGACACTTGCCCTATAGGGACACTTGCCCTATAGGGACACTTGCCCTATAGGGACACTTGCCTTATAGGGACACTTGCCCAAAAGGGACACTTGCCCTAAAGGGACACTTGCCCTAACGGGACACTCGCCCTAAAGGGACACTCGCCCTAACGGGACACTCGCCCTAACGGGACACTTGCCCTAAAGGGACACTCGCCCTAAAGGGACACTCGCCCTAAAGGGACACTCGCCCAAGAGACACTCGCCCAAGGGACACTCGCCCAAAAGGGACACTCGCCCAAAACGGACACTTGCCCCAAACGGACACTTGCCCCAAACGGACACTTGCCCCAAACGGACACTTGCCCCAAACGGACACTTGCCCCAAACGGACACTTGCCCCAAACGGACACTTGCCCCAATCGGACACTTGCCCCAATCGGACACTTGCCCCAATCGGACACTTGCCCCAATCGGACACTTGCCAAAATCGGACACTTGCCCCAAACGGACACTTGCCCCAAACGGACACTTGCCCCAAACGGACACTTGCCCCAAAGGGACACTTGCCCCAAAGGGACACTTGCCCCAAAGGGACACTTGCCCCAAAGGGACACTTGCCCCAAAGGGACACTTGCCCCAAAGGGACACTTGCCCCAAAGGGACACTTGCCCCAAAGGGACACTTGCCCCAAAGGGACACTTGCCCCAAAGGGTCATTTGCCCCAAAGGGACATTTGCCCCAAAGGGACATTTGCCCCAAAGGGACATTTGCCCCAAAGGGACATTTGCCCCAAAGAGACATTTGCCCCAAAGGGACATTTGCCCCAAAGGGACATTTGCCCCAAAGGGACATTTGCCCCAAAGAGACATTTGCCCTAAAGAGACATTTGCCCTAAAGAGACATTTGCCCTAAAGAGACATTTGCCCTAAAGAGACATTTGCCCTAAAGGGACATTTGTCCTAAAAAACATTTGCCCTAAAGGGACATTTACCCTAAAAAAACATTTGCCCTAAAGGGATGTTCCCCTAATGAGTAGTCTAAATATACAGTAATTGGTTTTAGGGCAAATGTTCCTTGAGGGCAAATAGTTTTAGGGCAAGTAGTTTTAGGGCAAATGTTCTATTAGGGTAATTAGTTTTAGGGTGAATGGTTTTAGGGCAAGTGTTCTTTGAGGGCAAATAGTTTTAGGGCAAATGTTTTTAAGGGCAAGTGGTTTTAGGGCAAATGTTTTTAAGGGCAAGTGGTTTTAGGGCAAGTTGTTTTAGAGCAAATGTTCTATTAGGGTAAATAGTTTTAAGGTAAATGGTTTTAGGGCAAGTGTTCCTTGAGGGCAAATAGTTTTAGGGCAAATGGTTTTAGGGCAAGTAGTTTTAGGGCAAATGTTCTATTATTAAATTTAAATTTAAATAGACTAATTAAATTTAATCTAATTAAATTTAAATTTATATTTATTTTATATTATTTAAATTTAAATAGATTAATTTAATTTAATATATTTAATTAAATTTAATATAAGGTTCATTAAGGTACTTTCATTATTGTCACATTTGCAGTAAATGGCAGGCTTAGGATTCAAAATGGCGTTCAAATTTTCATTGACGTTAGTACTCTCTTAATATAGTGCTCTATAGTCATATAACGTAGAGCGCCACCAAGTGGCTTTTATCAGCAACCTAATATGCAGGGCTATTATGTTTCTGCACGGTATTTGCTAATTCAAATATACATGTACTATATATCCTTAACAACGTAGTTAATTAATTAGAAATTAACTATGTGGTTAGAGGTAGGAGTAGAATGAATGTTGTACCAGAATACTATCGATACTAGGCAGACGAGTCTAGACTACAAACCTTGAGTCTAGACAGCCATAAAGATAAACAAGAGGGGTAAACCAAGATGGCGTATCAGGTACTTAAATATTTATTGAAAAGCACGCCATCTTGGATTCAAACGGAACTTTATATATGGTTCAGTGTATTTTGAATAATATAAACACTGATATTACTCCCTTCCAGTTAATAAAACACGTTAAATTTCCTTTAAATGTTATTCCTTAGACCAGAGTAATGGTCTAAGGTTATTCTATGACGATAGAATAATGGAAAATAACGAGGCGTGTTTCCACTTCCATAGCCGCCTTATGGACTCCGGTCAAAAAGCTTCAAATAGTACTTGTTAGAATCTCTTTGCTCCGGTGGTCGAGACGGCGATGACGCACCAAAATTTCAAATTTACCGCCGTCAATTTCAAATTTACCGCCGTCAATTTCAAAATTAGAGACACTTACCGTAACTTCAAACTTGATTTTTTCCGTTACTTCTGGACAGAATCTCAATATTTTGGTCAATATACGTTGTTCTGTGTGTCAGGAATTACAATTCGTTTTGTTTTTCGCTTTTATTCAATGATAATTAGGAGGGTAATCAAGAATAGGAGAGAGACACAAGAAACGTGACACCTCGTGTTGAAAGACAAATTGGATTTGTTTACTTTTAACGGTTGTGTTCTACAGCTGAATTTGGAAGAGGCTCCTCTTTATCTGTTCTCAACAGTGATTGGGCGAAATGAGTATCACGTGATTCCCCCCCCCCCCACCAAGTTATGGTGGTCATTTGAAGAAGAGCGCCACCAAGTGGCTTTTATAAGCAATCAAATATGCGGGGCTATTATGTTTCTGCTCGGTATTTGCTAATCGAAATATACGTGTACTATATAGCCTTAACAAACGTAGTTAATTAATTAGAAATTAACTACGTGGTTAGAGGTAGGAGTAGAATGAATGTTGTACCAGAATACTATCGATATTATGTAGACGAGTCTCGACATCCATAAAGATAAACAAGAGGGGTAAACCAAGATGGCGTATCATGTAATTAAAAATTTATTGAAAAGCACGCCATCTTGGATTCAAACGGAATTTTATATATGGTTCAGCCTATTTTGAATTATATAAACACTAACAGTATACTACCTTGGACGAATATAGATATTAGTCCAAGACTACCCTTCTAGTTTCTAAAACACGTTAAATTTCCATTAAATACTACTCCTTAGACCAGAGTAATGGTCTAAGGTTTCCACTTCCATAGCCGCCTTATGGACTCCGGTCAAAGAGCTTCAAATAGTACTTGTTAGAAGCTCTTTGCTCCGGTGGTCCAGACGGCGATGACTCACGAAAATTTCAAATTTACCGCCTTGGCGGCGGTAAATTTGAAATTTTGAGACACTTTAGAGACACTTACCTTAACTTCAAAGTTGGTTTTCTCCGCTACTTCTGGACAGAATCTCAATATTTTATTCAATAAACGTTCGTCTATGTGTCAAGGATTACGATTCGCTTTGGTTTTCGCTTTTATTCAATGATAATAAACCGATAATCAAGAAAACGAGAGAGACGTAAGAAACGTGACCACTCGTGCTGCAAGACAAATTCGGTTTGGCTATTTTTAACCACAGTTCACTTATATATGCTTTTAACAGTCGTGTTCTATAGCTGAATTTGGAAGAGGCTCCTCTTTACCTCTTCTCAACAGTGATTGGTCGAATTGGATGTCACGTGATTTTGCCGAGTCCTGGTCTATAGCGCCACCACGTGGCTTTTATAAGCAATTTCAGTTAGGGGAGGCTACTTATTAGGATAAGCCTATAAGGTGGCTACCGATGGCATGAGAAAGATACAAAAATGCCGATTATGGATTGCTTGTATGTTATGAAGATCATGAAATAACGAGAGAAACAGCTGATTTTTGATTATGTTTGCTTTCGTTTCACTGTTTATTATTGTAAAATGATTGTAATTTTGCAATTTTATTTGAAATAGGTATAAAATGAGGTTGTTTTTTTAACAAAAGTAGGTTAGGAATGGTGCAAAAGAGAAGGAGGCAGCTCGTTCAAGTTGAGCACATCGTGTTCGACGTTAATGAAAAAGTGACCAGACAACCTTAAGAGGAGCCGTAAGAAAAGTTCACAAGGTTGGTTAACTCGCCACATGAACGACCCTTACGTAAAAAGGGCACAGTTTGAGAACTATCGTGCTCGCGCAGTGCCTTCAAACTTAACGAAATAGACGACGGGTTTCACATTTTCAAGCCGGGTCAATTGGTGGTCGACTGTCGGACGGCTCCAGGGGCTTGGACTCAGGTCGCTACCTCAAGGGTCAACGCCAGAAACATAGGTCCACCTCTCATAGTCACCTAGCTCTCTAACCTTCAACGACGGAACGAAATTATTTCAATTTGACACCGTCATGTAGAAAACAAAGATTCTTAAGAACCATTAAATTCTAGATTTATTTGAAACTATAAGAATTGAGTCATTTTTATGAGTTCTTTAAAATGAAACTTTTTGTGTGCAGTTTGTAATAGGTGAATGTGAATGTTAAAAACGAAAATAGCCTTTTTGTTTAGAAAAAAATGATCTTTAAAAGTAAAAATTCCCCGTGAAGTCAGGTTATTCTGTCTTTTAAAAGCAAAATTAAGAGAATCTTGACAGTGTTTTAGAGACTAGAAGGGTATCTTCATGCTAATGTCTTAAAATGTTTTTATGACAGTTTGACTATAATCCAACTTTAGGCAAACTATATTTTTAAAATTTGTCTAATAAAAAGTTTATTTTGAAAGATTACACAAAATGAAAAAAATACAATTGTGATTCGTCTACCGTTTTATAGTTTCTAAAATTTCAATTTTTTATGCTCTATTTTTAAAAAAATTTGAAATGAAAAAATATTTTTGAAAATTTTAATGAATTTTTTTTGGAAAAAATTTTTCGAAAGTTTTTTTTAAAAATTTTTCGAAAGTTTTTTTTAAAAATTTATTTTGAAAATATTTTTTAAAAATTTTTTTTGAAAATATTTTTTAAAAATTTTTTTTGAAAATATTTTTTAAAAATTTTTTTGAAATTTTTTTTTGAATTTTTTTTTGGAAAAAAATTTTCGAACATTTTTTTGAATGTCTTTTTTTAAATTTTTTTTAAAATTTTTTTTTGAATTTTTTTTTTGGAAAATTTTTTTTGAAAATTTTTTTTAAAAATTTTTTTGAAATTTTTTTTTTAAATTTTTTTTGAAAAAAAATTTTCGTAAGTTTTTTTTTGAAAAAAAATTTTTAAAAATTTATTTTGAAAATATTTTTTAAAAATTTTTTTAAAATTTTTTTTGAATTTGTTTTTGGAAAAAATTTTTTGAAAATATTTTTTAAAATTTTTTTTGAAAAAAATTTTTTTTGAATTTTTTTTTTGGAAAAAATTTTTCGAAAATTTTTTTTGAATGTTTTTTTTTTTTAAATTTTTTTTAAAATTTTTTTTTTTGAGTTTTTTTTTTTGGAAAATTTTTTTTTTAAATTTTTTTTTGAAAATATTTTTTAAAAATATTTTTGACATAAACACAAACACAAAATTCTTGTGGAAAAAAAATGAAAACAAAAATAACCATAGTATTTTTAATCTCTTGCATGTTATGAAAAAAAAAAAACAGATCCAAAATCAGTGGTTGGAAAAGTGATCTCGGTCGATCTGAACTACTTGGCTTCAATCGAAGGGTCAATCAATCATAATCACGCATGCCGATTTCACATTGCCCGAGGTACAGCAATCGATCGAAGGACATTTCGGCGATAGGAAGCCAGACGTTATAATGAGTCCGAATGCGTTCGGAATGAATTTCGTCGACAACGAAAATATCGTTCTCTTGGCATTGACAGCCCTTTCGTTTGCCGTGAAGACGTTAGCCATCGGAGGGCACTTTCTATGCAAAGTGTGGGACGGAAGCGAGACGAAGAAGGTCGAGACGGCGATGGAACGGTTCTTCGAAAATACGAGATATGTCAAACCACCGGCAAGTCGATTGGATTCGTCAGAAATCTTTATTCTCGGTCGCGGTTTTAAGGGAACTTCTAAATGATTTTGTTTACTGTATGATTTTTTGTTTGAATAAAATGTTATTTTTATTTGATTTCTCTTGTGTCTTTTGTCCATTACGCCTAATGTCACATTGCGTATTATCAAAATTCATTATTTTGCAAGATAAACTAAACTAGCGCTTAAAATGTACAACACTCCACTAACGCTAGCCACAAGAGGAGATATATAATATATATTCCTGATTTTCTTTAGTAACGTCGATCGCCGGCATAAACGCTTATTATAGAATCTGTACTTCCTGCAGCCAAATTCATCTGTAATAAATATAATTTCATATCAATTAGTTTTAACTTTACAGTTTCTTAAAGTCGCTTTATACTAGAATCCCCAACCGTCATGGTTTCGAGAAAATGTGCGTTTCAAAGCAAACCATTACGAAAAAAACTAGAATAGTTGGTGATACTGCTTAGTTTTTACGATGATGTTTTTTAAGTTTGAAAAAGGCAAAAATTATTTTCATGAAATACCGAAGAAGAAACTAAAAACGTACTATTCTAGGAATCTTTCAGGTGTAAAATGAAAAAAAAACTTGAATGTGTTTTAGAAACTAGAAGGGTAGCTCAATCACTTAATATTTTCATGTTTTTATCTTTCAAAATAAGTTTTTATGTCAGTTTGAAAATGACCCAACTTTAAACAGACGACGCTTTGCAGGCGACATTCTTTTATTTTTCCGTATAAAACGTTTATTTTGAAAGATAATAACGTGAAAATACCCTTAAGTGATTGAGCTAACCATCTAGTTTCTAAAAAACTTTCTAGTTGCTCTTCATTTTTCTTCTGAAAAACAAAAAACTTTGACCATAAAAACTAGAAGGTAGACAGGAATTGTCTTTTAGGGTAATGTGTTTTCTAGTTTCGTTTCAAATTTCACGTACTACGACGACAATTACGTACGTACGTACCTTGAAGGGGTGGAAAGCTAAACTACTAATCGGACCAATCCTCTGGTCCACGAAACCATCATGGTATTTGATTAGGCTCAAGTTTTCTCCCAAATACGAATAGATAGTTATAAACTGAGCAACCGAACCACTAAAGTACCAAAAAAAAAAGTAGACATCAGTTGACTTGAAAAGAAAAAACTGTTAAAACGAAAAAAATCACCATGCAAATACGTCCGCAGCCGGGTGAACGGACATCGCTGTCATTGCTTGCGACGTCTGATAAGTTTTGATTGATGAATTTGTACGAGGTTCCCATATCTTTACGTCCCCGGCAACACTAAGAGTAATCAACAATGGAAACTGTGTATAAATGAATCATTTCTAGTGAAAAGTGGAGACCACTTAACACGAAATTTAAGGGATCAGAACAGTTTTTTCGTGTTAACATAAATAATTTCAAAAACGTATGTTATAATACATTTATGGTACTATGAGTACATATAAAACAATTGATTCATATACTTTTTTTAATATTTAAAACTTCCATATTGGCTCCGCCTACTGTTTAAAAATAAAAATCAGTAATTGTGGACTGTATATTTTAGATATAAAGTCCCAGTTATCCGACCAAGCTAGTTTTTTATATAATAATTCCAATAATTCCTAAATAAACACAATTTTGTAACTGCATATTCTTTTTCTTGCAGCAAATTCGTATTTTCCTAAATGGCAGGAATGAGGGAGATCCTAGAGGGGCGGGGAACATTGTCGTAAGGTCAATAAACGATACTTTTCCGTATTAACCGAGTTTGACCGTATTCGAGCTGTTCTAATTGATCCACATTAGCTCGGATAATCGGGGCTCTACTGTATTAATAGTGTTTATGCTGTGTGTAAAAAAAAACAAGCCACTGATTTAAGTGTTCTTTTAAGTATCATAGGGGTTTTAAAAAATATATATGACCTCAAAGCGAAATTGAACAACGAGGTTCAAAAAGAATTTTATGTAATTTTTATTTTGTGTTAATCGATGTTTTCGTATCATCCTTTTACAATACTTTTTTTTTTAATCCAAAACGAATTTCCCCAAAAAAAAATGTTACAATTTGCCGCCCTAGGCAGCTGCCTACTCTGCCTATTGGTAAATCCGCCCCTGCTTATCAGGCAATATGACCTTTTCCCACGGGCATGTAAAGACAGGGAGATACAGTCTCCCCCCTTTTTTCCGAGCGTCAGACCAAATATTAACCAATTAGAAATTGAAAAGGGCGGGCATATGACGTCAGATCAGATGACAAACCAATTAGAAGTTGCCGGTCCTCATAATAGTACCTATAACAGTATACAGTAAATAGTTTTTTAAAAAAATCTGCTTGCTACACTGACTTCTAATGCAAAATAGCATAAATTAACAACAAAAAAATGGTAATTTTGTTAATTAAAATTGCCTTATGAAAAAAAAAACATTAAACACTAAATTGTAATTTCTTGATTACTATAGGACTGACAGGTTGAGTTTTACTGAAGCTTAGCTATTCATCAGAATAACTTTACAGCTATTGTGCTTTCCAATTTTGCTTAGTATTTATGAACTCTAGAAATCTTGAGAACATTTGTATATCTCAGAAACTTTTTTAAGAAATAATTTAATAATTTTTGGCAAGTTTAAATGTTTGCAATATGCACAAACTGAGGTGGCTTTTAACAACAACAACAAAAAAACTAAGCACAACGAGAGTGAATCAACAATGGAATTCACTTCCAGAGGAAGTTGTGCATGAGAAACGTTTTGATTTGGGGAATTTATACGGGTGTTATTGAACAAGATATACATATATATGTTAATGCTGCTATTCAACTCAATATTATATTTGCATGAAAAATTGTTATAGCATGTGATATAAGTCCCTCTGCCACAGGTCCTCTGGGCTGCTTACAGAATAATCATTGACATATTAAGAAATCACTTTCCTCCATAACAACTGCTTACTATTAACAAGCATTTTTTTTAAAATTATGAATAAATGAAAATAATTCAAAAACAATCACAGAATGAAAGTGAAATAAAATTAATTCAGAACATTTTTTTTTATTAACAACAACTCGTTTCAAGTAGAAATTTCCATAGACTTCTTCAAAGTAGTTATTAACAGTAAAACGGTCTTTAATCTAATTAAAAAAAACATACTTAAATTAAATTACCGGATATAAAAAAAATTATAATTTTTTACTGTTCGGAAGATGTTTGATTGTTAGCAGAACGGACATTATCTTCCAAACACTGAATTCCGGCTGTTAAATCCTTCTTTGGCACTTTATCTACAAATAAACTCATTTTAGACCGTTTCAAAATATTATTGAATTTAAAAGAAATATCCATACGTTTGTTAAATAAAGAAAAAATAGTCAAAAACGAAAAGAATCCAAATGGATCTTGAATAACTTGAGATCTGATGCAACCAATCAATTCGCAAATAAAATGCCTAATAAAAATGACCAAACGAATCAGATACACCAATAAAAAAAGAAGAAAGAAATCTGACAAAACACTATTGACCTCACAACAGACACTTTCGAAATGACAATTGATAATAATACATAAGAAAGTGACGGCAACGTCTGGATGTCGGTTATCAACTCCATTGACAAATTATCCTTAAAACAACATAAAGAAATCAACACATTATTAACTTTGCCTTCATAAATACAGTTGTCTCAAAAGTCAAAGGCAGAAGGATGAAAATTCTTCTGAATTCATGATATAATATATATATTATCATAAAGTATTATATATTATATCATTCGTATTTTTTTGTTGATTTTGAAAAAGGTTACTTTTACTTTAAAACAATTAATTGTACACTTACAATCATTGTATAAAAATGCATTATTTCACCTGCACCAGAACGCACTGCATTATTGTTGTTGAATTTATATCTTTGGGTTTTGACAATGCATTTCGCAATTGAACAGCGTGTATCTCTGCGACAGGCCGTCTTGGCTACTTGTAGAATAACTTTTCAAATTAAAATCAAAGCCACGGAACTAAGGTTGCGTGTCTTACCAATTTTAATGCGTCACAAACGAAATTTTATGCTGACAATTAGGTTTATATGAAAACATGAAATAAAGAACAAAACATCTGACTGATTTCTTTGCTTTTGAGACGGTACGAAGAAAGATCACTGGCAGAATTTTCACTGTATAATAACCTTTTGAACATGTTTTGCTATGTCACTCACGACACTTGCCATCATCGCTGCAATAACGTTCCTTAATGCGTTGCAATCTTTCGATACGTAACACTCGTATTGTTTCAACATTTCCAAAACTGGTGGCTTGACTGCGGACGCTAACTGAATTTATTATACATGTATATACATATATTTAAAAAAAAAAAAAATAAAAATACCAAGCGAAGAGCGTTATGAAATACCATCGTCTTGTTTTTGGCAAATTTCTCCAAGTACGACTGCATCGATTTCAATACTGAACTTAGTAAACTTGGAACAGTCACTTCATAGATGACTTTGTTGGCATCTCTACCGATTAGACCGTATTCTTGCAATTGTTGAATACTGCTCACAACTTCATGTAACATCTTGTAACCTTCCTCGTGCTGAATCGGAATGACTGCACAAAAACACAATTCTTCAGTCAAAGTGAAAAAAAAAAAAAAATTACGTGAAAACATTGTTAATTTAGCTGCAAACCATTTTTAAGTATGGCTCCGCAAAAGTTAGCAAAAGACGCGGCCAAATTGACATCAATGACACCACACATAACTGCCCAACGTGAAACACAAACAGAATTCTGTAAAAAATATGAAAAGAAATATTAAAACTGAAAAATTTTTTTTAGTTCAAAAATAAAAATAAACTAGGACTCGGATACCTCAATCACACTCAAGGCTAAATTCGAACTGAACGCTCTTCGCCTGTCTGAACTTTTCTTTTTTCGAACCAAGATGGACCGACTGTGACTCTCGTTAGAATTTTCGTCGATGTTCATCAGTAATTTAGGAAGCACTCTTGTTTCAACCCATTCCAGAATCTGAGACATAAACTGGATGCCGTTGAACGGATGAATTTCCTTTATAAAATGAATTTTTTTTTAAAAAATTAAAGTGGCTTCTGATGTTCATGACAAAAAGTAGTCTTACGTCTCCATGTAAGAGAAGAGCGAGTTTGCACATTACGGCAAAAGACGTACTCGTGAACTCTTCGCTCATGTCACAATCATCTCCCGATAACTGCAGTTCCAAAACTCTCTAGATAAGACAAAGATAATTACAAATACAAAACTTTAAGGTAAGTTAGTTGATCAGAAATTTTTTTCAAAACCATTTAACACGAAATATATTCTTGGTCCTGTCCCTCAGTCTAGGGCTTCCCATGTATTTTAATTCGTTTCAGACAAAATGGATAAAACGAAAATAACGGTTAACAAAAAAAGATTTTTCAGTCCAGTGAATAAAAATCTATGTAAAAACTTTTTTTTAAAAAAATGTAAGACCTCGTTTTCCTAACTCGCTTTGAAATAGTCACTTTCGTAAAATCCTTTTCATACGCAAAAAAAAACAACAAATATTTAAATCAGAGGATGGGTTTTTTGAATTCACGCTTTTTTGTTCAACATGCTGCTTAAAATCATATCATCATACACACATGCTTAAAACATTCCATATTATTATTATAAATGCAAAATATGAGTGTATGCCATTCAAAATTACTGATTTTTATTTGGAGGAAAGATGCAAGTTTTAAATATTTTAAATTTTCGCCATAAATAAATTAGAAAATACGTTTTTTAAACTATTTTCTTATTCTAGTCCCTTAAATATTGTGTTAAGCGGTTTCCACTGTAGTGTAGTTTAGACAATCATTTACAAAGAGTGTCTAGGCTCTTAATTTCGCTATGTACATCTGCAGCTAACTAACGATCGTATATCGTGTTGTTTGGTTTTTACCTGAACTTCACGAAGAACGTTCAACAATTCGATCATTATCGTTCGTTGACCTGTAAGAAGTAACTGGCGACACGATGTTTCATCTAGCAAAAATGACAATAACTCGAGAGCTAATTTTGGATGCGGCACCACATCATCACGAAACCTCACAGTCTTTCCTTCCCTTCTCTTAGACTGAAAAAATAAAACTAAAATTATTGAGGTGACTCGCAGTTCAGACAACAATGTGCACAGCAGATGCACTTTATTTATACAAACAACTTTAAGAAAAAGTTTTTTTTTTTGACAACTAGAATAGTATATGCTTGATATCTTCTCTTCTAAAATAAACTTTATATACCAAATAAAAATTTTGTTTAATAGGAAAAGGACTGCAACCCTTGCAGTCCTTTCCTTTTCGTGCTAAACGGTTTCCATTGAAATAAAAATACTTTTAACTATTCACCTGTTATCATTGTTTCTAACAAACACTGAACTTTTTTCTTAATGTTACTTCGAAAAAAAGTTACCATCCAATTTATGCACTTTGAGTCATCTTATTGAAAAACATGCAAAAACTTGAAGCGAGAAAAAAAAAAACCTGTGATAAATTATGATTTTTATGCAATTCTGCATTAAGCCACTCAATGATCAATTCGAGAACTTCACTACCACGACCCCAATTACACAATGACTCAAGTAAAGTGGTATACGTATCCGAAGAACAATTGGGAGGAAGAGACCGCAGCTGTGACATGCAGTAACTAACTGACATAAAAACTTGCGAACAAGGCAAGAAACTCGAGAGATAAAACAACGAAGGAGCGGCATCGGATTCCTATTATAATACAAAAAAACAAAACGAAGTCACATCATTTGAGAATATACAACAAACAATTCATGATTTTAATATTCTAACCTTAAAAATCTTATAAAACTTTGTCATGGCTCCTCCATATTTTGCAACAAGCTTTTTATTGTGTTGTTCTCCTTCTTTCTAAAATAAACAAACATCGTAAACAAAACTAATCGTAAAAAAAAGCTGTAATGCAAACAAAAACCTTATTGAGAGCCGGACGAATCTGAACCCAAAGAATACAAACAGCATCAAGTAAACCAGCTACGAGATCTGCGGGAAGTTCGTGCATCGACACGTTGCAATCCGTATCATCGTCATCAGAGTTTTCATCATTGTTTTCTTCCTCATAAGGATCTATAAAAATTTCCTCCAATTCGCCAGCTTCGATGGCCCTTTTAATTTCGTATTTAGTGTATTTTATAAGAAAGTTACAAACCAAAAGCATATAGTTTACTGAAAAAACAAAACAAAAAAGCTTTGTTAGGATACTCAACAGTTCCTTTGATAACAGTTGAGATCAAGGGCTTCACACAAAAAAAATCACATAAATGTGACAGTTATGCCTTATGATACCATTGCTTATTATCGATCAATTTATGACTGTCACATAATGATGTACAATAGTCAATGGTAGCCGTAAAGATATGATGCATACACAAACAGCATTTGTCATATAATTTTTTTTGTAAATTTCGACAATGTACTGTCATTAGGTATTATCAATCATTTTATGATTATCATATCATGCAGTACAACAGTCATTCATACAGGTATGATACACATAGCACATTTGTAATACACAGTAATTGTATTTTGTAATTTTCTTTCGTGACCATTACAATGGTCATTAGCAACGTATGACAAGTTACTGTCATATGAAACTTGCATTACCTTTCTGTGACGTTTACATAATTATGAGTTAACCTTAAAACAATTTTAGAAAATGTCAATTAACTAATAAAAATAATTACGATAATTATCTAGTTAATTGTTAGTCTTATTTTTTGTATTTTAGAAATTAAAAAAAAAAGTATTTTTAAAAAAATATGATTTTTTTAAATACTGTTTTTGATGATAAAAAGTAAAAAAATGAACGAACCGATATTGTTCAGATCAAGAAAATGGTGAGCATTGAGATAAAATCTACGAGAAGCGGCTCTGTTGGTCGCAATTAGATCAATGCTCTGTTCGAGCAGTTGCACGTTGCCCTTATTAAGCGGATGATAACCACTGGAAATGAGAGAGACGATTCGACGACACACGGATGGCGAATCCACAGCAAGTCTATCCAGAAGTTCCTCAACAGAAACAACTTCCCAGTACTTTTTTTAAAAGAAGAAAATGTGTTAGTAAGCAGCCATTGAAAAAATTTTTGTGCCGTGATGCGACCTTTATCGTTTTAAGTCCTTTAAGTTTAAGAAACATTTCGAGAAATGCAACTCTCACGGCTTCACTAATATCGTGAAAACATTTTCCTATTTTCGGAAGAACGGCTTTCAGAAAAGGATGCGACATTGGATTTTTGACCAAATTCGAAATACCCTACGAGGTAAAAGCCAGAAAAAACACATTAGTAAATTTTCTGACGCCTTTTTTAGCAGGTGATTGCACCGATATCTTAAGAGCTAATCTTTTTATGGGAATTTAAAAATATTAATTTTTCCGTTGATAATTTTCAAATTTAATTTTATTAAAAAACACAATTATGACGAAAAATATTGTAGATTATAATAAACTTTTCATTTCTAGAAACTAGAATAGTTGGTCATATTCCTAAAACGAATTTCACAATGATATCTTAGAAAAACGAACTTTTTACGACAGTTTGAAAAAGATAACATTCGTAAAAATGTTGCTGTAAAAAAAATTCGAATATGGATCACTTCTACAACATCTTCTAACAGGCTAGTTTTGAAAACAATTTGAATTTTATCGTAATACTGTCACTGAAAAACGTTTACCCCTTCCCAAAAACACTACAGCCTGGTTAATGTAGCTTCTAATAAAAGTTTACAGCCATTTCAAACAAAAAAAATACTTCTTATTCAAGTTAAAAGAAATAAATGGGCTTTACAGTTGTGATATATTAATAATAAAAAAACACACCTGAAATACAGAAATTCTGACTTTTACTGAAGCCGCATCAAAGGCAAGATCCTCTACGAGATGCATTAGAAGACTTTTCATCACAGACGGAGGAATCATTTCCCAGAAGGTATCGCAAATGGTACAGAGTCCTTTAATGGCAACAGAACGTACATCGGGACATGAATCGTAAAGTAAATCCTCAATCAGATGCAACTGTCGCTCTATATCAGCTTCTCTCTCGACTATTTTCGACGTTGGATCTTCCACGGGAAAAGCAGAGAAAAAGATAGATGCTGCATTCGATCGAACAACAGGATTCGCAACCTGATATAATACGTATAACGAAATTAGGAGTAAGAGTTCATCGATGTCATCACTTCCTAGTACCTTGAGAGATCGCCAAAGAATCGGAGCATAAAGCCTATATAACATCTCTCCAACTTGCCGCTGGTCTTTCTGACCGTTCATGTAACCAAGAAGCTAACAAAACAAAAACAAAAAACATCCGGATTGATGATTAAAAAATTCAATATTTTTTACTTTTTTTTAAATTTTTGTTGGTCCAAAAGTTTCTAATTGGATATTTTTTTTTACATCCAAAGATATTAATTCTACTACAAGGTTGAAGTTTGATTTCATTAAGTAATATTTTAAAAAAAACTTAAAAGCTTCAGCGTTGAGATTAGAGAATCTTGTAGTCATTGTCCGTTATCGACATACGAAAAAAAAATGTCTTCGCTCGAACAGTTTGAAAAATTTCCAATAAAATCTTTAATCAAACGTTCCTAAGAAAATCCTCGAACTTATTTTAAAAATACCTTAAATGAACGAAACAACACACATAAATAATTATTTCTAACCTTATGAAGAGTCTTGAATAATCTTTGAGAAGATGCATGAACCGCATGATCAATAAAATCTTGTATGCAATCGAACTCCAATTTCTAAATTAATAAAATACACATTAGGCTAGATCGTAAACAAAAAAATCGATATAAAATTAGTCGCACTTCTCGTAGATTATTATCGGTAGCCAAAAGCCAAGCTCTAAGGTAAACATCTCCGTAATGAAAAGCTTCGGTGCTAATAACGAAAACGGAAAGAAACAAAACTCAAGAATGTCGAAATATCGCGAGTGACTTAATACATACTCGGAAGAACTAACGAGTTTCATCTTAATTTCTTTGTGAAACGGTACAACATAATCGATATTTAGGCCAAGTAAATAGCTGATAAATTTTCGTCCCTAGAAATATCAGAAAACAAACACATTTTTTTTATTAGATCGGATACAAATCAAAAACATCCAAAAGCTCGAATTACTTCAGGGATTTGAACATAAGAGGACGACGTCGCACAAAGTTTAACGAGATGGAAAATGTGACCGTCATCAAGATCAATCGACGAAAGACACTCCTTCATCATCCATACACGTTTCACGTCAGATTTCTGCAGAAACGAGATTTAGCTAACATAGAAATGCTACAGCGAGAACGAAAATCCGTTCATAACTTACGGAAACATTGGACAATAACGTCGAATGCTTCAACAAATAAATGAAAGCGTTTTTAGAGATACTCTCTTTGCCGTTTAAGTTTCCTTTAATCCACACTTGACATAACTGACAGATTCGGTTCCCGAGGTTGTTGAAATCGTTAGGCAAATCAAGAATGTGATCTTTATAAATATATACCAACAGAAACAAAACATAAAAACAGAACAAATTCTTCAAAATTTGACGTTTATTAATCGTTACCGTGTAACAACTGGATGATTGGCAAAAAATCCTCAGCGGAACTGTTCTTCTCCTGAACGACTGAGCACAAAGTGACGACCATTCCGACCAAAACACCGCAAGAATCTGCTCCGGATTTCTAAAACAAAGAAATACAATAGAATCGTAAAAAAAACGTTCATTATATAGTATTTTACTGCCTGGTCATTAGTTTGTCGGTTATCGGCGACTAACAATGAATTTAATTCATCTTTGACGACTGTATTCAACTTTTGGCATAGTTTTTCACGTTGTTTTCGATTTAGTTCGGCGAAAACTTCCGATAAATTGACCTGTCGCTCTTTAAACACCTGTAGAAAGTTAAACACGGTTTAATTTATCATTGCAAAAATGACGCGTTTGGATCAATGTTCCACCTGGTCTTTTAAGATTTTCTTGATGTTCTCATTGGTATCTTGAGAAGAGGCTGCAATTAGAATACTTCTCGAAGTAGCCATTTGACGTTAGACGACGGTAACTTTAACTGTTTCGCGAAACGTCTTGTCCTAGTCCACTTTTCGGACTCGCGCCTCTTACGCAACAAAGGCACGGTTCAAAGCCGTTAAACGTTGATTCTACCTTGCAAAAATGCACGTTAGGCACTTCATCGAAAGTCCGAGATTAACACAACAAAAATAATTCTTTTTAAATATAAAAACAAATTAAATGTGAAAATCCGAAGAAGAAAAAAAAAAACTGACAAAAACACAAGTGTAAAAAAAATTAACAACTTTGCGCGCCAAAATTAGGCGATGACATCGCCGTCTAGTGGCTCTAACCTGAAAACAACATTCGAATCAAGACAAAATATAGAGGTAGCTCAACTCCATCTTAAAGAAAAACGTTGCATGGTGAGTGAGTTGTATAGCCTCACTTAAAGGCAGTGTTGGAACAAATTAATTACAAATACTAATTACATCAGCAAAAATAATTAATTACAATTAACAGACTTCAAAAAGAAATTTAATTAAAATTTCTCATTTATATGGCAAAGTGTTTTAATTACTTTTCAAAATAGATTTTTATCATTTTATGTGCAATGATTTTTGTAGTTACATTGTCATAAGCATTTATAAAAAAAAAATTTCAACCTTGCCTAACTTTTGTATCATGCATTGTGTGCAGGAAATGAAGACATTCTTGTCTTGCAGACATAACTGGGACAACATTTTCATTATCGCTATACCGGTTCATGTGCAATGATTTTTTGAAGTTGCATTTTCATAAGTAATTTATGAAGATACATTTTTAAGAGCAGAATGACTCAATAGTAGGAAGACACTCACTCAAATAAATGAGTTATTTTATTAAATGTTGGCAATGGGCAGGGAAAGTTTTTTAACTTCAGGACAGTCTAAATCATATCTCTGAGTGATGAAATAATCATTGACTAATTATTCATTTAAAAAAAAGTAGTTGAAAAGTAATTAGAAAATAATTAGATTTCTAACAAAAAATAATTAATTAGATTTATAAATCACATATTTTTAAAATGTAACGTGGTGCATTACTAATTACTTAAAAAAATTAATTTAATTACAGTAATTCATTACTTTTAGCGAATTACTTCTCAAACGCTGCTTCAAGGTTTTCTTCCCCCAATATTTCCTTTAACAATTGACCGTTGAAAAGCATTAGACACAAAGTCCACTTTATTAACTAAAATAGGCACTGATTACATTAATTTTTCTTTCCAATTTGGAATCACAGACTCAATACTTAAGTTGGACTAAAAATGATAAAGCAACTGGAAAAAATGAATACACTTCCAATTTGCTTTATCTGCGAGTTAATTTCAGTATTAAAATCAATCCATAAACATAAATTCAAAACATTTTAGAAATTAAAATGTTAGGTGAAGTATTTTCCTAATGATACCAGTTTGAAAATCTGTAATATAATTATCATAAAATGTTGACTCAGAAAACGTCAAATTCGTTTTAAAATTTAAATAAAAACTGAAAAGTTTAAGATATAATCACAAATCGTATCATCGTTCATCACCTATGATTCTAATATCTAGCATAATTTAAAGGGCTTACACATAGTTTTTTTTTAAATACTTTAAACCCTGAGACTTGACCTCGACTTATCCAATATCTCCTTCTTAATTTTTGGATAATTAGGGTATTTTGCCATCACCTATAATGTTAAAACACAAAACTAATAAATCTAATGTTATAAAATAAAAGTTGTAGTTCAAATCTTACGCTGTGGCAAACGTCAATTGCATCGACATAACGCTTTGCTTTCATATAATTAAAGGCCAATTTATAACCTAACAGTAAAGTAAAAACAAAAATGAATATCGCAATAAAACGAAAAATATACCAAAAAAAAATAAATATCGGTGTTTTAGAAATAATTTACCTATGACTGGATTATTCTGATTGGAATATCTCCAAGCTTGTTCGTAATTCATCGCAGCATCTTTATAACATTGTTCCTTTTCTGTTATAAGACCCATGTATTCGTAAGCTTTGCAGCAAGACTGAAGATAAAAATACATTAATTAACGTTAATATGATTGCATATTGTATAAAAACACTTTACTTTATTGTGTTCCAATACTTTCTTTAAAAGTTCGGAAGCCATGTCGTATTTGCCAGACTAAAGATTACGCAAATAAACAAATTAAAACATTACGTTTCATAAACAAAGAATATAAAGAGTGATAATAGTGTTTCATACATTTGTCAGCATTTAATGAAATAACGATATCTTCAAAATAAACGTTTTATGTCAATATGAAAATTATTTTTCAAAATATGTTTATGCTAAAACATTTGCATCATTTTCATAATGCCATAAAAAGTTGATCTTTAAAGATAAAAAATCATGAAATGACTATTTGAAACATTCATTTGCTATTCTACTTTTGTATGAGAAAATTTTTTTCTGTGAAGTCTCAGAAAGTAACTCTCAAATTCATGATGAAAACTTCACACTTGACCTCTTTAAGCAGGGTACCTCGAGTTCAACTTGAAGTTAATATCAATCAAATGTTTCTCAATCTGTGGGCCAAACGCCAAAAAAAACAATTATGTTTTTTTTTCTCAATCAAAAACACTGGTTAGAATCTAGAACTCTAGTTGACAACTGATAGTAACTAGACATCTAGCCTCTAACCAGCCTTTTTGATTAGAAAAAGCATAATTGCAGTTGCTCTAATGATGATGATGATTTCACAATTTGCACTTGGGCCACAAATTGAGAAACATTTGCTAGATATTGCATAAAAACTCGAGCCCTACTAGTGACATCACACATGCCTGTGGTATGAAAACATTGTCACTGTGTTTTAAGAATCGTAATCGGTGCACCCCCTTTGTAAAAGATTCTTTCCAATTCTCAATTGGTTCTGGAAGTCACATTAAACATTTAAAATTATTTTCATCCACGGTTTGTTTCAATGAAATAAAACACACTAAAACTTAAAAATTAAATTATAATTCTCACCTGAATGTAAATATCAGCCAACAGAAGCCAACAACGTTCTAAATATTCAGCGTCCTAAATACAAACAAATTATTTTTTAGAATAATTTTCAACAGATCATTTTAATAAATGGCATCAAACTCAGCATTAAAAACACCTCATACACTCTAGCACTTTAAACTCATGATATTCTAATTCTATTTATTCTGCATTTCATGAGTAATTTAAGAATTAACACCAAGAAGTTAGAAACTAGAATGGCAGCAGCATTGCTGTATCACTTTATAGCCTTGCTGCATCCCTAAATAGTATTTTCATGTAGTTTTGCATCATAAACGTTTACAAACATTTCATACTTCAAAAGTCCAGATGTTTTTCGATACTCGTTTCAGTTGGTTACGTGCTCTAGGAACTTGCTTAAGAATCATATAAGATGTTGCCATGCCCAAAACGACGCCAACATGATCACGCTTTAATAATAATCAATAATATTAATACAATTATTTCAATATAATCACACAGACAAAAATACATGTAATAGTAAAGCCAGTCACTTACATACAATGGGCTGCCGGCCATTTGCATGAAATCTTGTAAGGCCTTCTCGGCATTAGATTTCTGTCGCGTAGCGAGCAAAAGAAAATTCGATAGAATGAAACGGTGTACATCGCTGCCTTGCGCTTTCAGTTCCTGTTCGTGTGATGTATTAAGATAAAAAACACAAACAGCGAGGTTTTCTTTTTATTATAAACTGAAAAATTATCTTAAACCTGGACGTTACAACATTTAACTTACTCGAATAAGTTTATCGGCAGTACGAATCGCAACGTCGTGAAAGTCTTGCCTCTCTAGTTGGCTTAGAAAAAGCAAACAAATTGTTAATAACCTAATAGTAATTTATCTTGAATATAAGAAAATCTTATATTATGATACTGAGTTTAAATTATGTGATTTAAAGCAATTCACTCTGTAGTATAATAAGTAGAATTGTTTGCATTTTGTAATAAATGTGGTGTATAACACCATATTAGAACACTGTGTCAAGGAGCTACAAATAAATAGCTGCACGTCTAATATTATTGCTCTGCACCACAATTTTTAACAAATTGAACGAAGTTCAATAATGTTAAGAAGAAGAAAGCTGTAGTTAACAAAAGTTATATTTACAGCATAAAAGCAAAAAGGTGAATTAAGGCGGTTTTGGAAGCAAAAACGTTGAGTCAATTTTTTTTAGAAACAACATTGCCATAAAATTCAAACTGTTTTACAAACTAGAAAGGTAGAAGATTATGCTAAAAAAAGTTTTTCATGGCAATATTTTAAAGAATAAAATATTTTATAGCAGTTTAAAAATGATAAAGTTTTCAGGTTTTCTTTTTTGCATCTCAACATTTTAAGAAAATAATTTAACTCAATTCAACTCAGTACGCCTGCAATCAGAGCTCAAAAGCCGCGTGGTATAAAAAGTTTATTTTGAAAGATACCAAGAAAAATACCTTTAGCAATATCACCAACTATTCTAGTTTCTAAAACACTTTGAAAATCATCATGAAGGGACAGAAATTTAACTATCAAGTCACCTTAAACTGATTATCTATGCAAACAAACACTGAATTCAGAAATTAAAGTCATCTAGGACTATGCAAAGTGCTAAGTACATCATGCTGGGACAATAAACTCTTGCAATCACATAGATTATATAAATTTCATCTGTATTTGTAGATAAAAAATATTAAAAACCTGCTTCCTAAATCCACTTCCTCAAACGCTTCACCACCGAGTGTATCGTTATCGGGATTCAAACAGATTTCGATCATATTATAAATTGCTTTCTGTCCCCAATCACTACTTTTCCTAGATTTGTTAAATAACTTAATTGCAGCATTGGTGTTACCAGTGTACCTTTAAAACAATCAGTAAATCATTAAACAAAATAAAGGACAAACAATTACAAACAAATAACTTATTATTGATCACGTACCACTCGTACAACCCTTTGCAAAAATTCAATCCCGAATCTTGAGCTGATCTAGAGGAAACATTTTCAGCCTTTTCGATGAACACGGGAATCTCCTCAAGTTTTCCAATTCGTCGCATCAATTCCACCAATCTTCCTAAAGCTTCGTAGTTATCTAATAAAACATTCAGATAAACTTTAACGTGCCACTTGAAAGAGGAAACAACAACATTATGGTGGCTGAATGGTAATATCACCGTTACTATTGCAGTTTTGATACTTTTTTCTTAGTTATATTCCAATTTTTAAATCTTTGTCTGAACTATATTTGAAAACTTATTCACAAGTCACATTTTAGTTTTGAATCTCACCTGCTTTCCGATCAAGAAGTTGTTTAAAGTGATAAGTTGCAGACTCGTAATCATTCTTACGAAACATTAAATCAGCCATCATCTGCGACACAAAAGAAAAAATCCATCTCAAGTTACAGAATTTCGTATAAAACTTACAGCAATTTCTTACCACCGTAGCTGAATCGTTTTCTTGATCATTACGTAACAAAATCCCACAAGTTGATTGACATGCATCCAGATCTCCAAGCATCATGTAAAGTTTAGCCAAATCAAACAATGCCTTATACACAAAATAAAACAACTCAGAATTCTCCAGTTTAATTTTAAATCTTAGGGCATCATTTTATCATATCTCGAAACCTTGGAATCTTGTTCGTTATAAATAAGAGCCTCTTTATATAACCGAACAGCCTTTTCGAAATCTCTTTGACTAACAGCATTTTCAGCCATTTGGCAACAAATACTGAAAAATATTAAAAATACGATTTTTAAACATTGTTTCAGTTTTCGCCTTTGGTCATACTTGCCTAGCAGTGAGTTCTTTCTGTTCGGCATGTATGTTTGGTTGTTCTACTTGAACACGTTTCAAAATTCTGCAACAACAAACAAAATAAATTAAAACATTTTTAAACATGTCAATAAAAATCGTAAAATTTCATATTTTTTAAGCAACCTTGATTGAATGTCTCTCGCTTTCGTTAACGAAGTAATTGCACCTTGATTATTATCTGAATTCTGATAGACTTTAGCCAACAAAAGAAACAGTTTTGCTTCAGACATCAAAGCTGCCAAATCAACCGCACCTTTTTATAATACAAAAACAAAATTAAAATAAAATATGCCATTTGCAACTTGTAACCTGTAAAGCGGTTCGCCTTAAGACAACATACATTATTTATATAAACACTCTTTCTTTAAAGAATATAAATGAAAACGTTTCAACTCTAAGCCAAATTGTAACATTTTAGAAGCTTTTGCGAACGAAAATTTTGAAACCAAATCAAAGTGTCTTATTCTTTTTTTTTAGCAAATCGAATGAATTAATGAATGTACGAACTTTAATCAAACTATTACACTATTACCTTGAGATTCGCTTTCTAAAGCTTGAATAATAACACGTTCGGCCTTTTCGTAATGCTTCAGTTTCATCAACAATTCAGCCAAATCGTATCTGTTAATTTCAGTAAAGTTATCAATGGAACAAGTTTAAGTGGTATCCACTGATTATTGTAGCAAATATGCATTAACTTGCCGCAAAAAACTCTGATTTTCATTTTTAATTGCTTCGGTATAATAACTAATTGCCTGCAACGAAAATAGCTTCATTAAAATAGAGGAACGCAAATTAGAACACAATTTATTTTAACAAAAACTAAGCATTAAAAATTACTCTATCTAATAAAACTGAAATAAGTGCCTATAATTTACTTTGTTATAGTTATGAGTTTTGACAAGAGCACTGCCTATTTTCCGTGCCAACATAGTATTACGTGGATTTTTCTTCATTGCTTGCTCGTAAACTTCTATGGCCAACTCCGGCTATGAAGTGCAATTCATAAAAACTTATTACGGACGCTTACGAAAAAAAACTAACAATCCAATCAACGCTTCTCTACCTCTTGGATGTTAATATAAGCATCTCCTAGCATCAAATGAGACTCGAGACTTCCAGTTTTCTCAACAACTTCTCTAATAGTAAACAAATTATCATTCCGAATGTTAACCTGAAATCATTTCATTTTTATGGTAAACAAAAAAAAATACCGATAGCAACTAGCGAACAGCCGTTTGTCTTTCCGATGATTAAGGTAGATTTCTGCCATTCTTTCTCTAGCTTGCAAGTAATACGGCTGCTCGGGTCCAATATTCCGTAACATCGTCAACGCTTGATCTATATCACCACGACTCAAAGACAGTTCGGCATTAGCTATCGAGACTCGAACTTCTTCAGGTGTTCCTTTGAATTCATTGATTGCATCTTGCATCACTTTCACTGCTTCGTGCTGATCGCAACAAACAATTCATTAATAAAAATAAGAACTGAGTAATCAGGAAAATAAACAATATAAAACCTGCTGATTACGAAGCAAGTGTGTTTCTGCTAAATCAAGATATAACGAAACCTTGTCGGTTATCGGAATATCTTGTTTCACTCGTTTTTTTGCCTGTCCACCTTAAAAGGACCAAAATGAACAGCTGTTATAATGGAATATTATTTTGACAGAACTTTAAATTTAAAAACAATGTGTTCAACACGATCACACTTGATGGTTTAATTCCAGCCAGAGTCATTGCAGTCAACAAACTCTTTGTCGCTTCTTCTAGTTTTCCTTGTGCTTTTTCTACTCTAGCCTTAATCATGTGGTACAATGGACTATCTCGAATCTAAATACAAATAAGAAAACAACTTAAGACGTTTGATAAGCAACTATTACTAAATACATAAATGAATGAGAACTTCACAATTAAACTCTGGTTATGCTGCGTTTTCTAATACAAAATTAAAAAGAAACTAAAACTGTTTTTGAAACTATTAGGGCAAATAATTTCAAATTCTCGATTATTGGCTTTCACTTCATGTTGGATCCAATGTAAAAAATCGTATGATTTCTACATTGTTTCCATTTGTTCGCCCTATAAACGTTTAATTCAAAATATACATGAATCCAGGTACAATGGAGCCCTGTTGAGGACATGAAATATTTTTTTCTGTCGTCCGGGCGACTTAGTATCTCATCCGGACGAGATAAAAAAATTATTTTATGTCCTCAATAGAGCTCCATAAGATACATATATATACATGTATATCAAGGAGGTCTTTCTGGGGCCCTTTTTTAAGTGCCATTTGTAGCATATAGTAAAAAATATACTGTTCAATTTTTTTAGGATATTGTAGTTATTATTTTCAGGTTACTATCTCTTTTAACAACTACACGATACTTTGAATTGTGTCTTGGGCCCCCTAAAAATGTGGGGCCCTGGGCTCAAGCCCAGTTATCCCTACTGTAGATCATCCCCTGTTTGTAACTTTCTAGTTTCTAAAACTCTTTCAAGTTTTTCTTAAAGTTGCTTGCAAACGCAACATATACAGTATACTTTCGTCATTGCACACCAAACCGATCACTACTGACCATTTAATACTCTTAAAAACAGACAGCATAAAATTAAAAAATATAAAAGACGTCAGACTCAAATTTCCTTACGTCAAACTTATAACTGACAGCTCTCTCCAGAGATTGATTTGCTTGTTGCACTTTATTGTCCTCGAGGTATATCTAGTAACATTATAATCAAAACATAGAACACTAATTTAAGCATAACATTGTGAACAAAAACGATATTACTTGAGCCATTAAAAGATGTGATGCTACGTGAGTTGCATCCAACTGATCTAGAATGTGTTGCACGATATTGCTTGAGGCTCTCATCTCGCCTACAAGAGCAACAATAAAATAATATGTCACAAACAATACATCGGCAGTGCATTATGTCACAAACCAGCAATTACCCAACAAATATTTGACCTTTGCCGACAGATATCGCGCTTCACACAAACCAGGGCATGTCTTAATAACTGGATCCAGAATTGTAGAACATTGACTCAAAGCTTGAGAAACCGGCTGACCAGCTTTAAGTGGCTTTTTTCAAATTGATCACAAACAAAAAATAACTATAAGCTAACATAATTAAAAAAAAAGTTACTTCTCATTTTGAAAACATATTTACCTGACTTGGAGCCAGTCGCAGATATTCGTTAACGATTCGTATAATAAAATCAGGATTCATTAAAATATAATATTGTGAACCAAGTGGAAACCCCTATTACAAAAAGAAATTCATATCAATTCAGTAAATAATTTCTATAATAAATTTCTTATATTTTACGTTGAAGTGTTCGAAATGAGCATCAACACATTCTTTTAAATACTTCAATATTTCATTTGGATTGTTCCCTTTCTTCATTTCCAGAAGAGCCGACAAATACAACAGTTCCTGTAATCAAATGTATCGAAACACAGTATGAACAACTCACGAAAAAGAGCTTAAAAACGATTTTTCATAAAAAATATCTATTTTTAGATTTAAATCAAAACCTATGTTAATAATTTTTTTAGAATATTGTTATATTTTATTTCTAGGTTTCAACCATTCATGGGTTCACTATGATACCAATATAAGTGTCATAAGTGCAAAAATAGCCAGTTTAATCTAAAATAAAACTGCTTAAAATGCATAATCATTGAAAATTTACAGAAAGTCATTATTTCACTTATTTCTTTAAAAACACTTTTTGGTAAGAAAAAAATCTTCTAAACGGTGTCTACAACTAAATTATTTTCATTATGCATGTTATTACGTTAGTGCTTTTGGAATTGCAACTAGAAATTGCTTCAGATAGTGAATTAATTACGGTTTTGTTATATACAGTATACTTTTTTATTTACATAAAATGAATTTGTGTGCGCATATTTTGCATTTTGGGGGATTATTTTCTATTTGCATAAAACGCCCATTCTGAATTTCTGAATTTTTATCAGCATGCAAATTTTGGCAATAATTACTACTAGACTAAAAAAAACTATAAATGACCAAATTAAGTTTAGTAATTATGTGATAAACTAAAACTAAATGCTGTGTATTAATGAGAATGGTTGGCAATAAATCGAAATTCAATAGAATTGACTTTAAACGTTAATATTATACAAATACCGTGAAAATCGTTTAACACTAGATGAAAGAGACCGCAATATTTTTTTAGTGTCACATGTTGACTGGACCTAAAATATATTTTGTATTATCCGTTTTCATGATAAACGATTTTCACTGTAAATAATTATGAAGTAAAAATACATTAAACTAACAGCAGATACACCGATGGATTTATGTATTTCCTTCAAAAACTCCAACTGCTGTGCAGCAACATCAAAATGACCATCTAATATCTGACACCATATAATACCTACAACCAAAAATACAAACATTTTTTAAAACATTTGCTTTTCATACAAAATAAAACGACTTAAAGTTTAATTCATTACCAGTTAAAGCCGAAACACTCGATTCATCGACTTTTGTTGCATTACGAAAGTGTTTCGATGCTTCTTTGGAATTATCCTGTAAAATATACTGATATCCTAATTCTGTCAGATATTCGGCAACATTTTCGTTCAGCCCAGCAGCTTGTTCAGCCATTGTAAGACATTGCTTAAGAATGTCGACGCGACGACCACACTTTTAAATAATAATAAAACAATTATTATAGAGACACAATCAAAAGTAAAGCGTGTATTACTGTACCACTCGTGAGAAAAGTTGTGCACAATTGTGAACTAGTTCGGCATTCTTTGGTTCAGTCTTTCGAATGTCCTCCACTAACATTCCGAGTTGAATGGATGCCTATTGTTAATAATTATTTATTAAAAAAATTAAGAATACATCTTAAGAATAACGACATGGATTTATGTATAAAGAGATGTGTAAGTTTCAGGTGTTTTTTTTCAGGAGGCTCAACATTTATTTGCAAATTTCGCTGTTTCAGTTACTCCTGAACACAGAATAAGCAGAGTTCAAAAATCAGCTGTTCATAACCCATCTTGAATTGTAATAAGCAAAATTAAGTAAATAAATTAGATCGCTCACAAAACCTTGTCCATCCACAATTCTTTACATTTTGTTTTTATAAAAAACGTAGTTACATACAGCATTGTAATCACCAGCAACACACAACTCGTAAAGCACTTTACACTTTTTAGCTTCGATGCAGTAAGGATTCGCCAAACAAATTCTAACTCATAACATACAAGACCAATTACAAATATTTATTAGGCTTATGATCAATACTGTCGCTAACCTATTGGAACTGTCCAAGGCCTGTTCCCAGTCTTGTAACGCCAATTGCATCTTCATTTTCTCCAAAAGTCCCGGCAAGAATCTGGGCCAATTTACAATAACTTGATTTAAAAGGTCAACTGCTCCACTGAAGTTGTTACGAAATTCAAAGAACTTTGCTTTTCCCATCAGTGCATCAATATCCTTTCCAGATCTGATGTTAAACTCAAAAGAAATTATATGTCAGTCAGCCTCATCACAATCACAGATCTTGCAACAACGTACGACGATAGAACTCCATCAAAGTACTCCAAAACATTCTTCACTTTTCCTTCTTTGCTGCCTAACATTTCGATCCATCCTTTTAAAGACAAACCCTGAAGAACAATTATTACACTTAATTAATTTTATAGGAAAAATATGAAAAGTATATGGAACAACCCGTGTACGGTGTATAAAAATATTTTTTTTTGCGATTGAATTTTTTTAATTAAATCATATTTTTTTTAATTAAATCAATTTTTTTTTAAATCAGATATTTTCTCTATTTATTTAAAATTCCATAAAATTGCTTTTTGTATTAGCTGAAATTCCATGCATAACAAAGTGTTCAATTTGTTTATTCACATAAAAGAGAGAGAGAGAGAAAAAAAAGAAAAATTCTTAAAAACATTTTCAAAATGTGACAGAAACCATTTAATTTTTAATTGCCTATTTTTTTTAAAAATAAATCGTGATTTAAAATAGAGATGCTACGAATATCCGATTGAATACAAGGCGCTATCTGACACGATATATTCAGAATTTTTTTCTTCGTATTCTGATGCTTATATTCGCATTTTGGATAGACATACGAATAAATAAGAAATTCGGGTAATATAATAGCAAACATTTCAGGAAGACGGTGATTTTTTACATAAAGAAAACTGAAAAAGTAATTTAATTACAGTAATTCATTACACTCTTATTCCTATAGATGTACATGTACATGTATAAATAAATATCAACCATGCTCACTCTGACATTCAAACTGTGCAATACACACAGGAAATAAAAATGAAAGTGCACTGAATTTTTGAAATTAATTTGTCAAAACTTCATTACTTTCGGTAATTTCTTTCCCAATGCTGAATGAAATACAGTAAATGGATTTTTACCCAAGAAAATTGTCCACTTTCAACGTGAAAATTTAAATGCTTGTTAGATTATATTGTAATAAATACGGTAAATTACTAAATACGGTAAATTACTCAATGAGTTTTTGAATATTTGTTCCATGGTTCACTTTGTGCAACAATGTATAAAACAAGTATTTTGTTAAATGTGCCAAAATTGAATATGTCAGGACACTGTTGAGTTCATTTTAAGTTTATTATCGAAACGAATAACCGTCATCCGACAGAAAAATAAAATCGGATAGTAAATTAAAATTCACTATGACAGTCATCACTAATTGACCACACCATCACTAATGACTTAAATCACGTTAATTTTAATGGAGAAAAAGATTAATTGCTTTAAATCGCAATTTAAATCAATTTGATTGAAACCAATCTACTCCAAAAATGAGTTAATTAAAAGACATTCAAACAACAACTTTCCATCACACATGCGATACCTGCTTTGAAGACGGAGACACTTTTAGAACCCTGTCGACGTATTCTCTCGCTTTGTCGTAACGTTTCGTCACAAACAGGAACAAGCCAGCATAATAGAGAGCCTAAAGACACACGTACGCAAAACGAATTCTTAAGTACGGAGATATTAAAGCGCCCACAAAATACAAAAGTTGTATACTCTCTCGCTAGCTTTACGTCTCTCTTCTTTGAACTTTGAATCGAGCTGAGAAACGGCTTCTTTATCTACCGAATAAAATAGTAAATAGTGTCACGAGATCTAATGTAAATCGAATAAAACGTTATAAGTTACCTATGTTCTTACAATGCCTGTGAGCATGAATCAGAGCTAACATTGAACCCAAAGTAACTTCTGGGTCTTCTTTGACCACATCCAATTCCCTCATTCCTTCCTGTAATTGACCTTTTTTTATTCGACATAATTAGATTAGTAAACAACGACTTCTAAAGAACAATAATTATAATCATTGAATCTAAGATTGAATTGTAGCCCAATATAGGTGACATACCTTCCAGAACAAGTGATGTCCCGTAGTAGAATCTATAAACAGGATCACTTCCAAACTGTTTTAAACCATTCTGAGCTTCGATTTGCATGTTCCTGTAATATCCCTCGCGGCAATAATAATGTATCAAAGCCTTTTTTTAGTCAAGATAAAAAAACATACACATTTTCATCAAATTAAAGATAAAATAATTGTTGGAGTAATCCTAATATACAATACTGGCCCTTCGCCATTTTTCATAAAAACCATAAATCCCGTTGGATTTATCGTATTGAGTTGAGTACAAATATGCAAATTGTTTGACATTTAAAAAATGTCTACAGAAGTTAGAATTTACACGAAGGTTTATGGCATTCTCAAATTTCTTTTTCGCTAATCCAAATTCTTCAGGCGCGTACTGGCACGGGCAGCAAATGCCCTCCTGCACCGATCCTCCTAGGCACCGGTGTGCCAAACCTTCCCTTTATTTTACACTGCTGAGTCGTGAACATAGCATGCGGTTTGTATGAATATGTATTTCGAAAACCATAAAAAACACTTTTGTAATTTAAGCTAGTTGCATATTAACAACATAATAAAATAGTAGTTTAATCCAAATTTTAAACTATTAGTTGGAATTAGTCGAAGCCGAATATTGTCGACCCTAGAATTTTATAGACCATATACGTGCCTGGGTCTGACTTAATCATTTTCATCATCATTTCCTGCACCTTTTCCCGCAGTATGCAGGATCGGCCTTACGGGTTCTATCCATCCACTCCTTTCGATTTTGTGCCAAACTCCCAGAAATAAATAATTTTTTTAAGGGATCCACTAATTTCTAGAACAAAGAACGTAAATTAACTGAACAGCTATTATAATAGCTGTTCAGTTAATTTACGTTCCCAGGCCATCTAGCTGCAACATACTACAATTATATAATTTAACTCTACCTAACAACCTATGGGTATAGGTCAACATATCCCACGTGCAGATCAAAATATCCCACGTGCACCCATACAACGTACCGGTATAGGAAGGAGGGGGGGGGGAACTTTTTAAAGTGCCACAAACGTCTTCCATGTATATTCTAACTTCTACGCGTGTTTCGCACTTCCGCTGACAAAAGATTTGCATATTCGCATTCAGTTTGACAAGATCATCCTTCCAATGAGCTATAGGAGGATGCACATACAGTATGCTGTATATGTTTTGTGCACTCAAAAAAGAACGAAAACTTACTTTAGTTACAGTTTCCAAATCTGCCATCGTGATTGATATTAAAAATACTTCAAAACCACTCCACAACACTCTTAAAACAATAAATTCCCAGCGAAAGTAATTGAAATATTGCACTTTTTAAGTTAATCCTATTCTTTTTCTTTGTAATTTGACATATTAAATGTTTACCTGTTGCTATGACAACGAGTTAGACTATTCCAATGGTGTCACTCTACTAAAGCAGAATTTTCCTATTCAACTTATCACTGCAAACCAAATTGATTCTTTAACAAAAAAATTGTAAAACATTGTCTTATAAATTCAGGAAATAAATATTTCTAACTGTTTTTATTTGACGTGTAATTTAATTTGTTTAAATTATAATGTTGAAATAATAATGTTAAAATAAATCCCTATTTTGAACGTAAATTCTTTACATTTTGTATCAATTGTACAAACGTTGGCGCCATCTAGTGATAGGTTGGTAACCATGGCAACGAAAACAACAACAATCAGTGAAATTGACGTTTTTATTTAGAAATATGACTAAATTTCTTTTTGAAATTCTATTTTTTTAAGGTGACATGCTATTAAAGCACCGGTGAGTTATAGCAGTGTTGTTTTTCTATTGTTTTCTTCGTAGTTACTAAGGATTACATTGTATTATTGCCTTTTTAGGAGTCATTTCAGATAGAAGATTATAGAGCGGGAGGGTAATGCTCATTACGTCTAAGACCGGCGTCACAGGGACCACTTTGTCGTATCACAATGACGTGCGGCTTCCTTCACACGAACCACAGTTGAAAACAATGACCTGCCGTTGACGATAGCGGTTCTAAATTTGAACTTGCCAGTAGAAACGCAGTATTATAATAATAGATTCTTCAGGAGCGGGCTTTATTTGCTGTAAAAATAAGGTGCTACAAAAATAAGGTACCGCTTTTCTATTGGCAAGTTCAAATTGAGGCAACGACCCGCCTATAGGCGGTGCATATGTCACGTACCACTTGTGGTTGTACTCAACCACTCATCTGCCTTGGGCTGCAAATAAAAGACGGTGGCGGTGGTTTGTGTGAATTAACACTTCCTTTGTAATCAGTGTTCGGCTAACAACGACCACTTTATGTGGCGCCACAAAGTGGTTCGAACGTCTGAAGCAGGCTTTAGATAGAACCTTAATATATACCCATTAACTAATATTTACCTCAGTCTATTGCAAATTCTTGCACAGAAATGGAGAGAAAGAAGGCGAAGAGCAAATCAGTCGATATGAATAGAAGTACAGGTGAAAGGAGACGGTCAAATGATGTCGTTAAGACAACTCGCAAATCGAGAGATACAGAGAACGAGTTTGAAAAAGAAGAAACAGCTACGAATAGAAAGAGCGATCGAAATAGGACAAGAAGTCAAGAAACACGGCAAAAGGAGCTTCTCAATTCAACTGATCGAACTATGAAACGATCCAGTACCAGAGTGAAGTACAGTAACGAAGTAAAGAAACGTAGTGAAGAAAAGTCCTCTTCGAAAGACGATTCACAACGGAGAAAGAGAGAAACATCGAACGGTATTCATTTAAGTTTTACCATAGAGTTATTCGTTTATTGAAATTGTAAAAATATCATTTAAACTTAAATGATAAATCACAAAATCTTATTGGATATTTTTTTACAAAAACTTTTTAGTTTGAAAATGCGTTATATTTTTTTCGATTAGGAGGCACTAGCCTCCAAGCTAAGGTTGCAGACAACGGTTCCAATCTTGAACCTCTGAAAAAAATGTCTAGAACACCAGCCTTTTTAATTATGAGCCTCGTTTTTTTAAATAACATATTATTGTGTGGAAAAATGAAACAGAACCAGTGATGGTTCTGTTTAATTTTTCCATTTTCCATTTTTTGGCTATTTTGTACTAACTTTCACCAAGTCTAGCGAGCAAAACGTTTTTTAAAAGTGCGTAAAGATAGTGAAATTATCGGTTTTTGTGTTCATTTTCTCGTCCTGATTTTTAAATTTTTTATCACTTTTCATTTTGGCCCTCAAACTAAGCGGGCCGCTTCTTAGTTTGAGGGCCGAAATGAAAAGTGTTTGGAAAATACCTGTGTAATTATATTATTAGTCTAATGTATTTTATTTTCATTCTCATGATTTGACTGAGAGTATAGGTAAATCGACAAACGTGGAAAAAACGACAAGAACAAGAGGAGATTCTATTACAAGTCGTTCTGTCGTACCACGAAAGGAAGAGGCGAAGACGAGTTTGAAAACAATCGGCAACGTTCGTAACATCGTATCGAAAGACACGAAACGTGGACAAAACACCGAAACTGACACAAAGCTGAATAATAACGATGACAATTATGATTATGAGGATGATTTCGAAGAAGATGAAGTCAGTGACGTTGACGACTACGATGACGATGAAAAAGACTCAAAGGACATTGTTTTGAATTCTGTTAATCACAAAGAGGAAATCGATGATCAACGATTGACATCAAATGATGACAAAGATATAGAACAGGCTGATTTAAAAAATGTAAATAGTTTAGAATTATGTGAAAATATAGATTTAGACTTATCAAATGAAGAGGAGATTATTAATGGTAATGAAGAGATTCTAGAAAAGAAAACGAAGGTATTCCTTAGTGATTGTCTTTCATAGTCGCTCTAACGTCGACGAATTTTGAATTCAAAAATCTGTTTTGTAGAATGCTGATGGAGTTCCTGAATTATCGGAAAGAGAGGAAGAGAAACCGCCGTACGTCGAGCACATCAACTTTGATGTCACAAAGAAATTTTCTGTGAAACAACAGAAAATAAGCAAAACAAGGTTACGTCATTGTTCAGACGGTGGTTTGAAATTTGTTTGGAAAAAAAAATATGCAAGAGTAAGGGCAAAATTCTTTAGTTAGGTGGTTTTAAATCGTAAACGTCCCTCGAACTCTGGTTCTTCTGCCTTTTGAAGATAAATTACGAGAAAATGGGAAAATTGTTTTAGAAACTAGAAGGATAGCTCAATCACTTAAGGGTTATTTCATATTAACCCAACATTAAGCTTACAATATTTTATAACTTTTGTCGATAAAAAGTTTATTTGAAATCGGTTGTTCACAAACACATACTTTTCTGAAGAAAATTCTAACTTACGGCTTTATTATTACTTCCCAATAATCTCAATATTTTCATTTATTGTATTCAAGATTTATTTTTCCATTGTACAGAATGCGTGGTGAAAAACTCTTAGAACTCATTACGCTTGATGCCGTTAGCTTCAGTTTGTTTTCTTTGCAACCACGAACATACGATGAATTTATGACTAATTTCGGAAATACAAATTCGATACAAGTAAATAATAATAATAATAATATAAAGTAAAAAAATGATTAAGCTCAAGTAAAATAAAACACGAAAAAAGCGTAACTAATCGTTACCATCTGATAGGCTTATATGCAGACTGGCGACGATGACATTCCGGAGGAAACGCAAACAGATAGCATAATTACACGAGATGTTTGGACACAGCATCCACCCAGCACCGAAGGAGCAATTGGTGGTACATTTAAATGTGTTGTATTATTTTGAGTGATGTGCAAGCACTATTCCTTCAGTTCAAAACTCAATATGAAATGGCTTAACACGACATTGAAGAGACTAGAATATGTTTTTGATGTTAACCAAAATTCCTTTTAAAGAAATAATTTAAAACATATTTTATAATATGTTTACGGTAAAACAGCTTGATATTTCTGAATGGTTTCAGGCCAGCTATCTACCGAACAGAGCAAGATGTTAGATATTGATAGAAATATTAAGAGTTGGAAACATTTGAGTCATTTCTTGCAAAAGTCAAGTCAGGTAATCGGTAGCAATTTTTACGCTTGTGATGTATTTAAAATAATCTCCTATTAAAATATATAATCAGGTGATGTGTACCTTGATCGAAGAGGATTATAGCAGTGCACAAGATGCAAGGATTCCGACTGTTCAAAAAGAAACGAGTTTCAGTGACAAAACGTTAATCGTACAACCTCCAAAGTTTATTCAAGGTTTACTTTTTTTTGTGTTACTTTTGTGTTTTGTTGTTTTATATAGAAAATAAAAATATTGATCTCTTTCTTTAGGTTCTACTGTTTCATTTACGGCTACCAGTAAACATCAACCGAATTTAATTATATCCATTTATAACGTAAAGGCAGAAGATACTTTACAAACTGTAATTTTGTCAAACATTTGTAAATATCAATAATCGGAAGTTAACTGAGTTACAATACTGTCTTTTGATAATTGTCAGATGAGAGTATGATCTAACAACAGTACAACAATATACAGTTGTACTTTTTATACTGTAGTTACAATATCTCTAAAAAAAACTTAAATATACAATTATATAAACGTTCAGTATAAATCGTTTAACACGAAAACGGGAAACAAAAAAATCAGATAACACGAAATATGTCTTCGATTCAGTTCATTCCTCTTAGGATAGTTTTTTCACGATTTTAAATTTGGTTGGCATGAAATTGATAACTAGATATTACTGTAGATATTAGTTAACACGAAAAGTCTTTTTTGGTCCCAAATTGACTCTCAATAACATTAATTAATACCTAAAATCCTTTACATACACAAAGAGATTGTCTGAGATAGTATCGTTGTAAAAGCTTTTTCATGCACAAAAAATGCTTAAATCGATGGCCGGGTTTTCCCAATTTGCTTTCTTTCTGCATCCCTGCCTACAATACGTAAAAGGGTTCCACCGTATTTACATAATGATATCTTTAACATAAATTTTAATGGTAGATTATTTTAAGTTATTTTTGCATGAAAAAGGTTTATAGTGAGCTCAGGCCTTAACTTCGAAATAAAACAAATACCTATACACAAAAGTAACTCATTTACCAAATTCCTTCCAAATTCTACTTGTAAGTTATTGTTATCTTACTTTAAAAATGACTACATTTCAGGAAGAAAATCACATCCTGTCTAATAAAAATATCATCTGTGTCTGGAACATACATCAACCAATGAGGCCTCAAAAGTATTCTAACAAACTGCAACTTCTTAAAGAACATAATTTAAAAAATCTTAATTTTTTATTTTAGAGTTTTAATCAGTTCTTCTAAACCACTTTGTTGTTGTTTCAGCCAGTTTTCGGAATTTGTGTTTGCGGGTTTGGTAATCATTGCTGTTAAAAAAAACTCAAAAAGTTCTCTATCTAAATTAATCACTGTTTGAAATGTCAGGTTGATGGATCGGTTGCAGTTTGGGACTTGCGAGAAACAGACAGTTTGCATCAAAGGTTAAAAGATGACAATGTCACACTAAGAGCTCCAACTTACAATACAGGTTATTTAGTTACTGAACACTAAGGCCAACATTTTTATGCAAATAAAAATTCAGAAATGTGCGAATTCTTTCTAGAAATTGTTTAAATTTATGTAAATAAAAATACATGCAAAATATGCACACAAATTGTACCCAAACGGATTTGGGGAACCGTGATTATGAATGTTGTGCATTTTAGGCAAACGTTTGGCCTTACTGGTTACTTAGTAAAGATTAAAGTAGTAAAGAGTATGTAATGATTTTGTTTTTGATTTCATTACAGCTGGATCTACTGGTAACGAAGGTCATCACAGTGCAGTTGTTGCAATTTTGTGCAGAACTAGCAACGACAGTTCGATACTACCCACTAATAAAACGTTAGGTTGTGATGAGAGGTTTTCTGATTCGATCAACGAAGCAAAGCGTTAGCTTTTTATATAATACCTTTTGTATCATTTGATTATAAGGAATGGTTGGTGGTGGGAGTGGTGGAATTACTCAATTGGCCACTTTGGAGGAAGAAGCTGTAATTTGTGTTTGGGTCGTCACTGAAACTTTACATCAAGATACTTCTGGTGATAATGCCGATCTTGGATTAGCACCAGGTGGTAGAGTACACCTTGTAAAAAGTCTAGTGATACAACTTCAGGATCTCCCCGATTTGTGAGAGAAAATGTCAAAACTTAAGATGTAATCGGAGACGGTTTTTTGGCGCATTCAATTACTGTTTAAAAAGGAGAAAAATTAAGCTTCGTTTAGATTGAGAAAAAAAGGTAGAAAGAAAGAAATGGTAATTCTTAAAATCCGATCGAATATTTGATAAAAAAAAAATTGGGTTGTACTTACAAAAAGCATGTGTAATATATTCATGCTACTTTTAAATTTAATTTTACATTTGTATTGGGAATTTATATTGCATGTGTTAACAGATTATTTTGACTGCATTTGTTTGTAATTTTCTGAACTATATTGTTCCTCTACCACAGGAAGTATGGCTGATTACTGAGTAATTATTCAAATTCAAACTGAAAAGCATGGATTTGTATAGCTTAAAAAGTAAAAAGACGGTCTAAATACAGAGAAATGAAAAGTCTTAATAAAATGGTTTCCAAAACAATTCGATCCAACCAAATTGTTTTGGGGAAAGGGAACGTCATTTTGAAGTATGTTTAAACCAAAAAGTGTGATTGAATTTTTTGCAAAATATTCACACAAAACCGGACTTTTCGTTCTTTGTAAATGTAGCATAAATGAATGCTGTAGTTGTATTTTCATGATGACATCTTTGACGATAAAAGTTTTATGGTTGTTTAAAATTGAATTTTTTTGTTACTTTCGTTGGGCTTCAGTCATCAAAGTTTCGTTTCAATGAAAGCATCATGCAAATACCATTATGAAATTCTTTCAATTTTCTAGTTTCAAATAATATTTGAATTTCAATGCCGAATACCTTAATCACTGCTTTCAGGTTACATCTTAAGCGATTCTGCACATACGCTTGTGTGTGTTTTTAAGATGTTTCTGCATCAATTTCAGACAAAAACAGCTTCAGTCTAATCTACAAGTCACAGATTTTACGTGTCATCATCAGGATATGAATCGATTTTACATAACCACTGATATGGTACCAGAATTTAAACTGGCAAATTATTTGTAATTTTTTTTTGTTGAAATAACGAATGATACTTGACAATTGAAGGGTTTCGTCGTCATGTGTCCGATTCATGATAGAAAGATAAAGCTGTATTCTCCGGCTGAAGACGTGGTTTCGGCAGCAAAGGCAGTTTCTATCAGATTGAGTGGCCATGGAGAACCACAATGTTTTCTTGTAAAGCATGCATTTTTGATGAATAGAAAACAAAAACTAGAATTAAACAGGAAGGTTAAAAAAGAGGTTGAAATTTAAAAATAATTCTTAATTTTGATTCTAGGTCGGTTGTAATGATGGAAGTGTTCGACTTCACTCCATTTTGAAGGGTCGGACATTGAATTTGTTATTTATACTGTAACGATATATACAAATTTGAAAGTATTTGTATTTAATTTACAGAAAAACCTTTGATGGTATGGACGGCAGCAGCAAAAGGTGAAGCAGTGCAGAGAGTGGGATGGTCCGAAAGCTGTCCAAATATTTTCTACGTATTGGACACTTCTGGACAAGTCCATCTTTGGGATCTATGTCAAAGTGATTGTGAGCCTGTGTCATCGACAACGATTTCAAATACGAGGCAAATAAAGCAGATTATCACAATCACACTAGCAACTTTTCATTAAACTTCCATGCAATAAAACTTGCAATGTGTGTAGTGTGATTAGACATTTAACTTGATGAAGAGAGACTTATTTAAACAGCCAATCAGGAGTGAACGAGAATGAATTTGAATTTGCATATCAATTGTTTTTAAATTCCATTTTGTTATTTTCTCTTATCAAAATGGTATATAACTATATAACTTATGAAACTAGTTGTAAAACTAGTTTCTTGTATAATATGGAAGTTTATTAAAAAAAAGTCGCAGTCACAAGTCTCATCACAAATTGAATCGCAAGTTTTATTACATGAAAAGTTGCTTCTGTGATAGGGGCAACTTTTCATTAAACTTCCAAGTAATAAAACTTGCAATTAAATAGTTTATATTGTGCTAAGACATTCAACTGGATGAAACGATCTTTGAAACTTGTGTGAGACAGTTTTATGTTCAATTTTTTTTAGCTAATCAGGAGTGAGATGGAAATTATATCAGAGGTTTAACGCAAAGTTGCATTGAATGTTTATAGTGTGATATGTCAATTTTTTTAATTCTGTTTCCGTTATTTTCTTTTTATCATATTGGTTGTTTTCAGTAAACAACCTGTACACCTTTTGTGATAATGAAGTTTATTATAAAGTTGTAATCGCAAGTCTCAACTAAAGTTGAATCGCACGTTTGATTGCATCAAAAGTTGCTAGTGTGATAAGGGCCTGACAGAAAACTCATTCAAGTTCATGTTTTCAGAATAAGCCATTTTGATGTTGCATACAACAAGAGAGTTTCGAACGAAGCGAATTCTCGAAACAAGCCTTACTTAGTAAGTCACAGCTTACCATGAAAAGTCTGTTAAACTCATGCTAATATTGAACAAAAAATCACTTTTAAATAGGTTTTTGGATGCAATAATGGCACCTTAGAAATCCATTACTTAAATAAGCAATATTCAAGGCATGGACTTAAAGAAAATGAACTATATAGAAAATATGTGGAATTGCTATGATATTAAACCGTTTTTTTATGTTATTTCAATTTGAACTGAATTTCTTTACAAAATAATGAATATCATTATCTTTTTAATGTTGCTTTACTGAAAAATTTTATTGTCTCGCCTTTATTTGCATATTTTGCAATGGCTACTTATAAAACTTCTTAATACAACTTTCATTAAATAGGCTAAAACAGTCATTTAAATAATCCAACCAGTATTCTTGAGTTCACAAAATAAATTAGTATGTTTTGTTCATAATTCAATTTCGTTTGTTCTACATTTCCTTATATTGCTTTCACTTTATTACTAATAGTTATAACTTATAAGTTATAACGTGCATAAAAACATAAAACAGAAACGCACACAAAACATAAAATGCTGTAAATACAGGGTGGTTCCTTTTTAAATGAAAATATATCGGAACAAATTAACTCTTTTGTGTAAATTGTACTGCATGTATTTTATTTTCTTTGTAAATTGTACTGCCTGTATTTTATTTTCTGTGTATTTGTAATAAACTAATAATTAAAAAAATATTAGAAGGTGGGTTATAGCTGCAAGTAAAATTCATCCAAATTTTTTTTTCTAGGGCAGCGTGTTTATTGAAGTTTATTTACAAATTAAATTTTATTTGATGAAACTGATAATACTAACATATTTTTATAACGTAATATTTAAAAAAAAATTGTTATGGTAGTTAAAAAAATATTTTGTTATGAAACGTGTATGCAAAAAACAAAAACGGACCATTTTCAAACTAATATAAAAGTTTATTAATAAATAAAATCACTTTTTCTCAGGCTTGGTTTATACTTCCTTGCTAAGCAGCAAAGCAGCCTACGAAGCTTGAAAAATGACGTCAAAGCTTCAGCTTTTTGTCTTCGCCAGAGCATGAAGCTAGCTTTGAAATTGTTCAACTTTTCAAAGCTTAGCAAATCAAAGCACCAATCAAGAAACAGATACACAAATAGGATGAACAAGTCACACCTTTTTTTCTTTCAGAAGGGGAAGGGTTCTATTGTTTTGTATATATTTTTATAGCCCTGGCATAAAGGTTAGAAAATGCAGTGAAGCTTGCAAGACCACGTGTTTGTATGAACAAGCTAAGCTTTTGGGAGCTCGTGTTTAGGAGCTTCAAAGCTAGCAAATATTAGCAAAGTTTGGAGTATAAACCTACCCCCAGGCCCGGACCGGGCCACAGGGAAATAGGGAATTTCCCGGTGTGCCCCCCCCCCCCCTGTGCGCCCCCCATCAAAATACATGTATAAGCGATTGAATTTTTTTAAATTTTGCAACTCATGGCACGACAATTACTTGGAATAGGTAATAAATGATTTTGTCAGAACAAATGTTTTCCAAATATTAAAATGAGCACCCCTAATTGTAAATTTCAGGTAAAAACAACAAATTTGCAATTATTTCCAATGACATTTTGGATTTTAATATTCAAATCCACAAATGCAGAGGGCAAATACACCTTTTTTGATACACCCACTCAGAAACGTGGTCCCATATACTACATCGTGACCCTAATTTAAGATACGGTAGATACCCTATATCACCCTACACAGCAAGTGACATGTATGTTTTACAAATGTTTATGAAGGCGCCCCCCCCCCCAGGTTTTTCCTGGTAGCAGTTTAGAAGCCCAGTCCGGGCCTGCTCAGACCGGTCCTTCACGTAACGTTTAACTGCGCAAATTTAACTGTACACGTCTAACGTTCTATGCCGTGCTGTTTATGTAAAAAAATACTCCGAATTAGTGATATAGTGATATCACTAATTCGGAGTATTTTTTGACATGAACATGGCGATATAGAACGGTGGCCATGTGTAGTTAAATTTGCGCAGTTAAACATTATGTTTAAGGCTGGCATTTTTTTTTCTTTTAAACAGCTGCAGCTGCTTCTTAAAAATGTTTAATAGCCATATTCTAAAATGTTGCTTAAAAATAATCTAAGCTTAAATGAAGCTAAACTTAAAAACTCTATATTAGCACCTCAGCGAGAAGAGTGGCACGACTAAAAAACCATAATAACCATTGCATTTTTTCAATTTTAATCATTTTTTGCACTTGAAAAGCCTATCAAAGTAAGCCCCATGAATCTTCTCTTAACTTTAAACTCATTTCTCCCCAAAAGTGTTTTTTGAGTTGTGCCAGTCTTCTTGCTGAGGTGTGATTCGTGCCATATGTATATATGTATTTAGCAAAAGTTAGCACAAACGTCACAAAACAAAATCACAACAAGGAATCGTTGCAATTCCTTACGGAGCACCATAAAGGAGAAAATGTGTTAATGCATTTCTATTAGTAGGAGAAAAGAAATTCGATACGGCGACTAACAACAGAACAAACGTGGTCCCCGCCTAGTTACTATTATGGTTTGGTACATTATGTTAGGCCAATTGAACCGATTAAAACACATTCGCTGTATCACTTTAACTAACCCATAAATTGCCGTTTCTCATCAATATTTACATCGGAACGGACTAATTTTTATGAAAAACTATAGTAAAATATATTCTACAACTAATTAAAATACATTAATTTACTTGAAATGATGAGAAATTGAAGAAAAATCGATGAGAAAACAATCACCAAAAAGGAAGAGATAAGAAAGATGGCGACCAGAACGCCATCAAAAAATAACGCAATGTGTAGTCTGTTATCCTTGTTAGTTGTCAAGTGACGTCATCCTCAAAGCTATACTATTGGCTACAGAGAAAACGGCTCATTCCGATAATCATCGAATTGTGTAAAAAAAAGTGACGTCATGCCCATGTGAATATTTCTAACAAAATTAAAGATACGTCACGTTTCTTAGTTTTTCTATTAACATGTTGTTAATACTCTTGCTAACTTTCTTATTAGCACAATGTTGACATTGACAAGAAAATATTACTAGCAAGTTATTTCTGTTGTCGACACTATTAACATTCTACTCGTTGATCAGTTTCAGCTACCAATCTTTTTGTCAACAACATTCTTATTAGCATTTTGTAATCGGCATCCATCAAACTTGTTCGTTACAAATTTGCCATTTTGCTATTTAACAATGTTTTTGCTGTTTCTACTGGCATAAATCCACCTTTAAACATTCAGGAAAAAAAAAAAAGAAAAATATGAGTGCCCACTCGCCCAAACCCAACCAGCCGCGTTCCCACACACTGTCTGCCACTACTGCCCCGATCGTATGCCACTGTACCCAACCCACTGCCTGCCACCTCACAAGAGACAGGAGGTACATGACCCATCCGTGGGTCATCTCTTACGCCCTCTCGTCGGAGCTGCCCCCTGATATGAACTGGTGCCTGGATATGCCTATCAGGACTTTCCAAACTATGTTCACATTACCAGATAACATTATCTGATATCTCCGCAAGATGGTGAAGTGCTAGCTGCGGAATACGGACAGTACGACCGGAACCTCTGTGTCAGTCACGGTGTAATAGCCTAGTGTACCACGACCGCGACAACAGCTAGTAGATATTCGGTTGCGGCGGTTTACCCGCATTCCTCTTGGATTTTCACGACACCGGAACGCAGTCGATAGTATCGCTACTCTTCCCCGAATACGCTTGCACAAAGTGTAGAAATCTGACAGCATGGGGGCTGGTCTCGAACTCACGCATCTCTTCCACCAGCTGCTCGACAGCTGCAGAGATAATACCACTACGCCACGCAGGCACTCACGAAGAAAAAATGGTTGTAAGAACTATATGTGCTTCCACTGTTAAGATTGGATAGGCTTGCAAACAAATACCAGCAATAAGAGAGCCGCAACCCTCAAGTTCCACTGTGGTGTAGTGTGCTGAGGCATGATCTTCTTGTCTTGATAACACTAATTCGCTGGTTCAAACCTCGTACCTTCTTCTTAAGTTTTCTTTTTTTTCTTCTTCATATTGATATATAATTTAATTGGTATTTATATATTTTTTTTAAAAGTATTTTTTTTATTATATTTTCATTTTAATTTCATTTAATTTTAATTAAATTATAATTTCTAAAAAATGACTTTTTTTTAAAATTGAATTTCTTCTTATTACTCTTAAAATGCTTACATTTCCCGTTTAAATCAAACGCTTCATTGAAACACGACAACCACAGGACGCCGCCATCTTGACAATGAATCGATTCACGATCGAGTGCAACAATCTCTGTATCGATGCTAATGTTAAAAGCGCGGGAAGGCTGAATGAAAAAAAAAGGCCATATACAGTATACATATAACAATTATATAGGTTGCCTCATGGTGTTATGTCTTGTGACGTCAGAGGGGTTGAAGCCTGAATTTTTTGGCATATCCCTCTGACGTCACAAACGTCACCTTACAAACAATTGTTGTTATTATTCTAATTGTTGTAAAAATAAACTAATGAATATTTATATTTTTTAATAAATAACGTGATTTCTATTATAGTATTTAAAGTTTTTCAAATCCTCTAAAATAAATATTACAATAAAAATAAAACTGTTTATCTCATTTTTGTAAAAACTTCAAAAATAATACATCATATTGTTTTTTTATCAAAAATGTTATAAAAAGTTTATTTTAAAATACAGTGTAAATGACGTCTAAGACGAAAATGTTATCCGGTCCCTCAATATAAGAAAATTCTTTCCTTTTTCGTTGTTCGTTGCTAAATAAAAGTTGTTTGATTGATTAGTTCCAGTCGAAGATAGTTAAGGCTAAAAGTTCTTGTGACAATACAAAAGAGACGACTATAAGTGTTAATAACATTTTGCTATTAACTTTTGTTAAAAACATTTGCTTCCATGATTTCTTAGTTTTTCTATTAACATGTTGTTAATACTCTTGCTAACTTTCTTATTAGCACAATGTTGGCAAGAAAATATTACTAGCAAGTTATTTCTGTTGTCGACACTATTAACCTTCTACTCGTCGATCAGTTTCAGCTACCAATCTTTTTGTCAACAACATTCTTATTAGCATTTTGTAATCGGCCATTTTGTAATTTGCCATTTTGCTATTTAACAATGTTTTTGCTGTTTCTACTGGCATAAATCCACCTTTAAACATTCAGGAAAAAAAAAAAGAAAAATATGAGTGCCCACTCGCCCAAACCCAACCAGCCGCGTTCCCACACACTGTCAGCCACTACTGCCCCGATCGTATGCCACTGTACCCAACCCACTGCCTGCCACCTCACAAGAGACAGGAGGTACATGACCCATCCGTGGGTCATCTCTTACGCCCTCTCGTCGGAGCTGCCCCCTGATATGAACTGGTGCCTGGATATGCCTATCAGGACTTTCCAAACTATGTTCACATTACCAGATAACAGCGACATAGTCGACATTATCTGATATCTCCGCAAGATGGTGAAGTGCTAGCTGCGGAATACGGACAGTACGACCGGAACCTCTGTGTCAGTCACGGTGTAATAGCCTAGTGTACCACGACCGCGACAACAGCTAGTAGATATTCGGTTGCGGCGGTTTTACCCGCATTCCTCTTGGATTTTCACGACACCGGAACGCAGTCGATAGTATCGCTACTCTTCCCCGAATACGCTTGCACAAAGTGTAGAAATCTGACAGCATGGGGGCTGGTCTCCAACTCACACATCTCTTCCACCAGCTGCTCGACAGCTGCTGAGATAATACCACTACGCCACGCAGGCACTCACGAAGAAAAAATGGTTGTAAGAACTATATGTGCTTCCACTGTTAAGATTGGATAGGCTTGCAAACAAATACCAGCAATAAGAGAGCCGCAACCCTCAAGCTCCAATGTGGTGTAGTGTGCTGAGGCATGATCTTCTTGTCTTGATAACACTAATTCGCTAGTTCGAGCCTCGTACCTACCCGTTAAGTTTTTCTTTTTTTTTATTCATATGGATATATAATGTAGTTGGCTTACATACATTGTTTTTTTTTTTTTTTAAATAGAACTAAAATTTCTATAAAATTACTTTTTTTTTTTTAAATAGAACACTGCTTTTAAATTGAATTTGTTTTTGAAGTGAGTTTTAATAATTATGTTTTTTTTTTACAAGATAAATACAATTTAGTTTTATTTATACATCCAGCAATCCTATAGTATATGGACCACCAGCAAATAACTATAATAAAATATAAATACACCTACAATAATATAAAATACTAGTGGGGTAACCCGTCATAAATGACGGGAACATCTAGTTTCTTTTTGTGTGACTGTCCGGTTGTCATGAAGCAATTCGCCTTGACCACTTGTGTTTTTTATAAGCACCTTAATATTGTTACAGGTATGTGAAGACAGGGAGATACAGTCGTGTGCCCCGCCCCTTTATGACTGTCAGACCAAATATCAACCAATTGGAAATTGAAAAGAACGGGGCATGTGACGTCAGACCAAATAACAACCAATTCAAAATTGAAAAGAACGGGGCATGTGACACCAGACGACATAACAAAATAATTAAAAGTTGCTGGCCCTCATAAAAAGGCGGGGAAAACGACTGTATTTTACTGTCTTTACTTGCCTGTCCTTACTATTGTTTGGATTCTTGGATCGGGAGAGTGCAACATAAAGTTGACCATGAGAAAAAAGCAGTTCATTTAAATTTCAATCTGATTAAGTTATTGTCCTAAAACAATTTACCCTAAAGAAACATTTGCCCTAAAGGGAGATATTGCCCTAAAGGGAGATATTGCCCTAAAGGTAGATATTGCCCTAAAGGGAGATATTGCCCTAAAGGGAGATATTGCCCTAAAGGGAGATATTGCCCTAAAGGGACATTTGCCCTAAAGGAAGATATTGCCCTAAAGGGAGATATTGCCCTAAAGGGAGATTTGCCCTAAAGGGAGATTTGCCCTAAAGGGACATTTGCCCTAAAGGGACATTTGCCCTAAAGGGACATTTGCCCTAAAGGGAGATTTGCCCTAAAGGGACATTTGCCCTAAAGGGACATTTGCCCTAAAGGGACATTTGCCCTAAAGGGACATTTGCCCTAAAGGGACATTTGCCCTAAAGAGACATTTGCCCTAAAGGGACATTTGCCCTAAAGGGACATTTGCCCTAAAGGGACATTTGCCCTAAAGGGACATTTGCCCTAAAGAGACATTTGCCCTAAAGGGACATTTGCCCTAAAGGGAGACATTTGCCCTAAAGGGAGATATTGCCCTAAAGGGAGATATTGCCCTAAAGGGAGATATTGCCCTAAAGGGAGATATTGCCCTAAAGAGACATTTGCCCTAAAGGGAGATATTGCCCTAAAGGGAGATATTGCCCTAAAGGGAGATATTGCCCTAAAGGGAGATATTGCCCTAAAGGGAGATATTGCCCTAAAGGGAGATATTGCCCTAAAGGGAGATATTGCCCTAAAGGGAGATATTGCCCTAAAGGGAGATATTGCCCTAAAGGGAGATATTGCCCTAAAGGGAGATATTGCCCTAAAGGGAGATATTGCCCTAAAGGGAGATATTGCCCTAAAGGGAGATATTGCCCTAAAAAGACATTTGCCCTAAAAAGACATTTGCCCTAAAAAGACATTTGCCCTAAAGACATTTGCCCTAAAGACATTTGCCCTAAAGACATTTGCCCTAAAAAGACATTTACCCTAAAAAGACATTTGCCCTAAAAAGACATTTGCCCTAAAGGGACATTTGCCCTAAAGGGACATTTGCCCTAAAGGGACATTTGCCCTAAAGGGACATTTGCCCTAAAGGGACATTTGCCCTAAAGGGACATTTGCCCTAAAGGGACATTTGCCCTAAAGGGACATTTGCCCTAAAGGGACATTTGCCCTAAAGGGACATTTGCCCTAAAGGGACATTTGCCCTAAAAACATTTGCCCTAAGGAGATGTTCCCCTAATGAGTAGTCTAAATATACAGTAATTGGTTTTAGGGCATATGTTCTTTGAGGGCAAATAGTTTTAGGACAAATGTTTTTAAGGGCAAGTGGTTTTAGGGCAAGTTGTTTTAGAGAAAATGTTCTATTAGGGTAAATAGTTTTAGGGTAAATGGTTTTAGGGCAAGTGTTCCTTGAGGGCAAATAGTTTTAGGGCAAATGTTCTATTAGGGTAAATGGTTTTAAGGAAAATGTTCCATTAGGGTTAATTGTTTTTATGGCACAATTGCCTGTGATAAACTGTAGTTTAATTTTGCTACTATTATCCCCTCCCCTTTTTATATTTGAAATAGAAAATGTGTTTTTCATTTTCTCTAGTGTGCGCATGTGCGTCGTTTTTTTTTTTTTTACTAATTTCATTTCAATTTCAGTCACCACCTCCCACTTTTCCTCCCTCCACGTTTCTCTCTCGCCCCCCCCCTTCTACACTTTCCATCCAACCTTTCCCCCTCTCCAATTTAATATCATGGGGTTCTTGGATGGGAAGGGTGCAACATATAGTTGACCTTGAGAAAAAAAAAAGCTGTTCATTTCTTCATTTATTTAAATTTATATAAATTCCGATGTGCTTCAATGGTTGTACAGCGTTATTTCAGACAGAAAGACAGACAGATACACAGACCTGGGATATTATATATATAATAATAAACTATAGCTTTTTGGAAAGACATAGTTGAACTAATTACGAATTCTCGAATATTCACCAAACACTTGAAAAAGTTAGAATTTGCATTAAGGTTTATAGCAATTTAAAAGTTATTGCCCATGTGTGCCCATGAGTGCCGCCGAGTAACCAAAATATTTTTAAAGAAAATACAGTGATTTGTTACATGCCAATTAAGGGCTGTGCCTCTAATAATCGCTTAATAAGCCACTGCAATACAAGCAGGGGCATAGCTAGAGATCCGCCAGACCCGCAACTGCGGGGGGCCTCCTCCAACATCTATATTTTGGCTCATGTCATATAAAGTCCGGAGACCACTACGGAAATGAACAATCGAGGATCGATCAAGAAAGCTCAATCGATCATTAAATGATCGAGAATAATATTATTGGTCAAGATGTGCTTGCTCACATGTAATGTATTGCAGAATTTTGATTGGTTGATATGACATCACGATTTGACTATTTGTACAGGCATCTGTAGGCAACTTGAGAATTTCTTTGGCCCCGCCCTTTTGAGCGTCGACCACATATCAACCGATTATAAATAAAAAAAAAACGCGGGGCATGTGACATCAGACCCAATAACAAACCAATTAGAAATTGATGACGCTAATAAAAGGGTGGAGCCAAAGGAATTCTGAAGCTGTCTACAGATGCCTGTAATCCGGAGCCGATTGCGTACTACTACTTCGACTTTGAATTCTAGATAGAATTCTAGAGATTCTTCGATAGAAGACTAGAATGACCACCGTTGGTCACATGATGCCTAGAGTTAAAACTAGCTGTCACCAGGGTTGGATCTGTCGAAAACCTTGTCGCAAACTCTTGAAGTGCAGGATTGTTGGCAGCAAAAAGAGATGCTCCTCTTAAAGGTGGCTGTGGGCCTTTAAAAGGAACAAATTGAAGGTCGAATGAATAGGTTACAAACATTGCATTTTATTAAATTTAATTTTTAGATGTTTTCTGAACAGCTGATTTTCGATTTCTGGTTATTTTGCTTTTCAGGAGCAAAACCAAGAAGAAAAAAAACAACATATGTTAGAAACTAGATCGATTCCTGAACCACTAATCATTTTCATGTTGATATCTTTCAAAGTAAGCTTTTTTATTTAAGTTAAAAAATGACCCAACTGAAAGGACACTATATTTTTTTTAAATTTGTCTATACAGTTAAACCTTGGATTGCGAGCATAATTCGTTCCAGAAACGTTTGTAATCCAAAGCACTCGTATATCAAAGCGAACCATCGGTTCAGTTGTGATCACGCTACGCTCGGCAGACAAAGCGTATACGCACTACTCGTATTGTAAGGCTACGCCCATTTATCAAGTTAAAATTTATTAAAAAAATGTTGCGCGTCTTGCAAAACACTCACAATCCTAGGTTTCACTGTACAACTTTTATTTTGAAAAATACCATCATGAAAATACCCTTACGTGAATGAGTTACCCTTCTAGTTACTATTAATTTTGCTTCTGAAAGACAGAATATAACCGGAGTTCAATGGGCGCTTAACACTTTAAAACCACATATATAAAAATAATATATATATACCTTGAGCGTTCTCGGATGCAGTCATTCGGAGCGATTCTCCAGTGTCATCGAGACGTCGTTCAATCCGTCATTTACGAGTGCAAAACCAGTTAAACCTCGAGAGGCAGGATCGGGTGTACTCGAGCTCGACGTTTGCAAATACGAAGGCGGAGGTTTAAAGTGATTGAGTAAGTGGAAATTCTGGCTGAGCTGCTCATAACTCAGATCCTGTAACAAACCCTGAGAACGCAACTCGAGCATACTGTACGTATGTGCTGGAAGATCGACGCCTGTGCCGACAGATGCCCAGGTCGAAGGCCTATAATACGGAAGCAACCGATCGATTCCGTTTGCTTGAATCGCATCATCATCCTCGTAAACATCAGACGACAAACCTTCGTCATCAAAATGAGTAAGGTCAATAAAGTTCTTGTAGTGTGAGTAGCTCTTAGTGATCTCTGGCGGTCGATGAACGGTTACGTGTCCCTGATCGTTATTAGCATAAACGTGACTCTGCTCCAGTCCCAATATTAAACTGTGCAAACTGCGCAGAACAGTATTTCAGCTGCACGGCCCTCTCGTGATCTGGAACCGGTCGATACGACGGAAGTAATGCTCTCAGGTGATCGGTAGTCTGCTAATTAATAATGTTATGGCTCACATTTGACTGTAATGCAGATGTCTGCTGTGGAACTGCAAGCTCTTGTGTAGAATAAATCGGAGAACCGACAAAGTCCAAACTAAAACCACTAGTACCATGAACCATATTTCCGGCGGAATAAGCAGAGGAAAGTTGCTGATGATAGTTGGCGGCAGCAATTTCTTCTTCGTACGGAACTTCAGAAATTGCCCCAGACGATATGGCTAATATTTCTGCATGTCAAAAATCATAAATGACTGCCATAAAATGAATTACAGTGAATAAATTTCATACCAGGAAACTGAGACTCTGAATTGTACAACATGTTGGAGTTCACCTGAAGTAAAAATGTAACACACATTTTAACAAACAAATTAAATGTGATTTTAAAGTGCAAATGCCTCTCAAACTCTCATTATTTTTTCTTTCAAGAGCAAAATTAAGAAAAAACTTTGAATTTCTTTTTAGAAACTAGAAGGGTAGCTCAATCACTTAAGGGGCATTTTCACGTGAATAACTTTCAAAATAAACTTTTTGTTATGTAAGTTTAAAAATGACCCAACTTCGAGCAGGCGTTATTTTACATTTCAGTCAACAACAAAAAAGTTTATTTTACCTGAAATTACAATTAAGAGATTCATTAACCCTTCTAGTTTACTAGCACACTTTCAATTTGTCCTTAGTTGCTGCTCCTCTGAAACTGTAAAATAACAGGAGTGCGAACATAAATAAATTACAACTTACAGGGTCAAATAGGGGATTCTGGCTGACGTAAGTTTGTAGATTTCTATAAAGAAAAAGCGATGTGCTTTTATTACTTTTCGTTTTAATTTGAAGTAATAACAAAGTATGTGCATAACATACGGCATCGGGATCGATCTCCAGTTTGTGTCGGAACCATCCGTCGAATCGATAACTCTACATCGTAACATATAAAAATTATGAACCGTGAATAAATATTTAAAAAAAACTTTACAGACCTAACATTCGACTTTGTCTTAATGTAGAATTTAAGCTGCAAAATGCACAGTTTCCAGACGTATTTGGCCACGTCAGAGTCCTCCTGAATTAATTTCAGAAAGTCATTTACATAAATAATTGTAAATTTCTTTAGATACGAATGTAAGAATAAATATAAAGTTTGGTAAAGACTAAAATAGCAGGTGAACACACTGTAATTATTTTGACGATGATATATTTAACAATAAACTTTGTATTAACGGGAAAATGTAACTTTAATGAAATAATGAAAATTATCCTTCTGAATTTTGCGTGAAAAGTAAACTTTCAAAGTTCTTCATCGTGAAAGTACTTTTAGCATATTCATGTACTACTCACGGTTTGAACAAACTTTAAATGTTTTCATGAAGTTGCTTTTAATAATTAATAATTAATCTGAACAACGTCAGCAAATTTACTGGTGAGAGAACCTTCAAAATGAAATACAAATGTTGCTCTTTCAAAATGATGTTGAAAATAAAAAGCATATCTTAAACATGATAGCAGCACTGAACTCTTTTATCTCTAATTATATCTAGAATTCATTGATTTTTGTTATTTTCAAATGTCTATATTGTACCTGGTTACTTTGTCATAGAACTGAGAGACGTCGTTCACGTAGAACATGACGGCAAGGTCTCTACCTTGCATACTTCTCGAGCTGCTTCTTCAGCGGCTTCTCCATGTCTACCCATCTCAGTTCGTAGAGCGTTTGGACAGGAAACGAAGACCGAAAAACTCGGACTATCAATGGCATCAAAAAGTGAAAATTAAAAAAAACAGACACATTTCCAAAATTTATTAAATAAAACTTAATAGGCATAAATCTACAGTGTTCATGATTTCCTGCAGATTTTCCATTCTTTCTCAGTTTTTTTTTCTTTCTTCTTGCAACCATATTTCAGTTTTCTACATGTTTATTGAATGTTTTTACGTTTTTTTTACATTATTTGCAATGCAAACTAGTTTTTTGCATTTTTTGGTTTATTTCTTTCATTTTCCATTATAACTAATGCTGCTTTCTACATATTTATTGAAGTTTACCACATCCCTGCCATTCGAAAGAATTTTCAACAGACCTGTTGAAGACTTATCCTCTGACAGACGTTGTCCAGACATTCCTGCCCGCTACTCTCCGTCGAAAGGGTGCATTCGATGATCGCCTTATCCAACAGTTCAACCGAGATGACGAAGACATTCTTGGAGACGACGTTGTACTGGCGACACTTCTTCAGTCTCAATTTGAAGAGCATTTGTTCGTCGTCGTCTTCTTTTCCTCCTCTCGATCCTCACAACGTTGACAGAACCGATCCGTTTCAATTCATTTTAAGTCCGGATGGGTGTCTCAAAATCACTGAAATATGACACAAAACATTTCTGACATTTGAGTTTTTTTTTTTCAATATTCCGTAACCTTCTCTTCCTCTGCGAAAGTGACGTTATGACGTCACGTTGTAGAGAAAAAGCTTACGGATACGTCTAAAAAAATATGAAACATTTCTAGTCTGAAAAACATCATAAAAATAAACACAGAACCAACTATGTCAAGGCCCCTCGATCCCTCTCTTTCCCTCACTCACAAATTTAAACGTGTCAAACAATAGTAAACCTGTTACTGATCCACAAATGATACACGTCCTGAGCATTCACATGAAACAAACAAACAAAAATGCCTGAAACAGATAAGAAAACAATAAAATTTAATTTTATATTTGTCCACCTACATTTAAACCATTTTTAAGAGACAAAAGTTCACAAAGAGCTTTATTTTCAGAAATGTTTTAGAATATGCGAATTTTAAATAAATCGCTCATTTGTAGAAAGAGTGAATGAACTGTGTGAAGTTCAGGTGAAGTGTTTAAACATTGCAATTGAATTAAAATTCTTTAATTATATCTCGACATTACATGCGATTAATGAGTGTAATAATTGAGCTAAATTTTGCGTTATTATTCCTGTTTATATTACACTTCTTTCTGAGTCAATTTTCACAATCATCTAAAAATCGACGATTTTTGACAACTTGTATGATCATCCTGTATAATATCCTCACATTAATGGTTTTTGATGGCAAAAAAATAACATAGAGACAAATAGACAAACTTTTCCATTATTTCCCTCCTGAGAAAACCTTTTGGGACATTATTACTAATCAACTTACAAAAGTGTTAGAGCAGTTATATAGTTCTATTTCTCTTTTATGAGAATAATATTCATTGTGGCCTGTTTATGTTTTCTTCCCTGCTTTTATATTTATTTCAGCTCATTTTTACTCTTGTCATTTCATGACTTATGGACTTTTTGATAGTTACAAAATTACATATAATCAGGCATTAGTCAAATTTACAAATAAACATAATACATACATTAACAATCAACATGGGAATTAAAACAAAGCTGTATTTTTGTTGTTCATGTATGTTTATTTTTTTCAAATTCACCCAATTTAAAAATCACTAAACATAACTATTAACATTTAAACTGAACTATTAACACTTAATTGAGTTAAATTCTGAAATTTTAATTGGAATGTTGCAGAAACCTAGATTTGTTACAAACTGAGCACTGTGAATATAGCCATTTTTAGCAAGTAACACTTGGCAAATGCATTTAAACAATAAAGGTGCTTTATACCAGCGTTTTCCAAATTGTGTTCCACGAAACCCTGGCGTTTCGTGAAGCGAAAGTAAGGATATTCTCCCAGAAAATAAAGAAATATTAATAATGTAAACCGGACATAAAAGAATTTGCCAAAAAAAAAAAAAAAGAGAAAAAAGAAAATAGCACACTCTTCTCATTAAAATGTGTTTTAATTTTTAGGTGATTTTTTTAATAATAATAAACAGTGAGTTTGTTACAGTAATTATTACACTAAGGTGGAAGAGTTTGAATAATAATTTAAAATGAATTTAAATATACGGAAACATTAAAATTTCAAATAAATTATGCTGCAGATAATTGAATATCATTTAATTTGATATTTAGAATAGTATATTTTAGTCCAAATAACTGTTCTAAGAAACATTTACACACTCGCTATGAATAACCCTACATAAAATTAAATGTAACGTATGTGGTGCATTAGTCTCCTATATCATCTTATACCTTTTGCCTTATCCTAACTGTGACCCATGAATACGGGCCGTTAATTTTATTTTCCAGAAAAAAATGTACATTTTAACGATCAAAGTATATCATAAATTGTACAGCTGATAATAAAGAAATTGGTTATATTTATAGTGTAATATGAGCTTACAATAACCATATACAGTATGTACTATGATACATGTATATTAATTTGACTGGGATTATAATGAAGGAAAATTTTTTCCACTAGATGTGAAAACTTTGCTCACCATAGTTATCACTAGTGGTTATATTAATTGAAAATCAATAACTAAATTCTCATTTGATTATTAGTATCATAACTTATAATTAACGATGGCTATTTTGTGGCTAACTGAAAAAAATCCAATACACATTAATACATGTATATTAGAATTTAGAATTTTGCAACTACAAAGTTTTCATAAAAGTTTTTTCTTTCTTTACAGAAGAAGAAAAAAAACCCCCAAAGATTTGTACATTGTAAATATTTATAAATTTCAGTTTGTTTAATGCAGATTCAACATTTACGTAGATCTTTGCAATAATCTCGCTTATACGATACAAATCTATTGGTAACATTAGCAAGAACATTTAAGAACAAATAAGAAAAGCAATTTCGATAAAGTGCTTTTGGTGACTTTTCTCTTGTGTTGTTTCTGTCTTTTTGTCACTGTAGTCCATTTCCTATTTACGTGACTTCTACTACTTCAATTACATCCAAGGTTTTCACTTGATTAAGATGGAGTAGTTTATATATGTTATACACTTAATGGTAGAAACAAATTACTCGAGCACTTTTGTATTGATTTTGATGACGTAAAAAAGTAAGTCATTTACAACAAAATATATATACAAGGTTTGTGTGACATTATGTGACTTCAGACAAAAAAAAAAGTTGCAAATTGTATAAACTAAATTCACTGCTGCGACACCTACAAGAAAACACATCAAAGGAAAAGTATTTATGTAGAGTACATATAAACTGATCATAAAGATCACCTAAATTGTAATTTTCTGTTTTATTATTAGAGGTGTGTCTCGTGTTTGTTCAACACCTTTCGTACAATAAAAATAGACGTTGACGTTGCTAACTAGTAATATTGTCAGATAAGTTTTTTACTAGGAAAAAAAAAACCACATAGTTAACAAAGTGCATCACAAAAGCACCATCAAACAAAATAAGTGATAATTGTGGAAACATTTTTTTTTTTTGAAAAATGAATCTTGTATCAAAAATAAGCATTTCAGTGATTTTATTGTATTTAATGTTTGAAATATCATGTAAGACGACATCATTATTATCAAACCAAACAACAGGAAATACTAATGAGAGACAATTAGTAAAAAGAATTGTCTACCGAACTAGACTGATTGTATTTATAAATTCTGCTGATAAAAGTGTTTGGGATTTTAGAATTCAAGAACCTGCATTACAGATAGCATTTGATAAACTGACTCATTTGTATCCTCATATAAGTTTTAAATGGAAAGCAATAGATCAAGCAAAAGAATGTAGCGGAAGTAAAGTTGGTGCTCTTGCAGCCGAAGAATACTACAATAACAACGACATACCAGATTATAAATTAGGTGCAATTATAGGTCCTATTTGTAGTTTTGCATTGGATCATGTGGGACGTTTGTCAACCTCATGGAATTTGCCAATTTACTCTGCTGGAGGACTGGATGCACAGTTTGACAACAAAGACGACTTTCCAACACTGACAAGAATTTCTTCGAATGTGGATTCGATTGCAATTTTTGTACGGATTTTCATTGAAGAAAATAAAGTACGTAAGCTAATAATTAAATTCTGATATTTCACACACAAAATATTATGTCTCTTGTATTGTTTTTTTTTGTTTAGATGTTTTAGAAAGCCATTATCAATTAAAATGCAAATGAAGCAGAACAATGGAATGAAACTGATCATTGCTGCATTTTAAAGTAACTTTAAGAAAATTTTCAAAGTGTTTTACAAACTAGAAAGTAATACGTTGTCTACACCTAAAAAGTGAAATGCATTTAAATATTAAACATGTTCTACAGAGCGCTGTTAAGGAGCAGCAAACAATATGTCGATTTCAATTTAGTCAGTACCTCTATATATTGATTTAGCATTTAAATATATTAAATTTGTGCTTTGACAATTTATTGGTGATTTAGGTGATTAGTATTTGAATTTGTTCAGATATTAAGTAATGAAGTCAATGTCGTGTCCAACTGAACACATTTAACTTGAATTCATTTAGCTCAAGTGAATCGCTTAAGTGGTTTTTCATTTCATAACTCGAAGTTGGGTCAAAAAGCAGTCAAAAAAATAACCATCAAATATGGTATTTTTCAAACTGCCATAAAATTATTATCAAAGACACCGTCATGACAACGATGACCATGTGACTCAGTTACTCTTCAAGTTTATAAAACATTTTCATGTTTTTTCTTCAGTTGTTTTTCAAATCGCAAAAGAGTTGTCAGAGATTTAATGATGTTTTTACTTTAAAAAATAGTAATTTGTTTTTCTTCTGTTATACAAAAAAGTGTGTTATATGCTTTTATATGCCCGGTATGTTGTGGCGCCTCCAGAATGCCACAAATAAATCTTTAAAATCCTCCTGAGGATTTATTTAACAGAATATAATATTTTGTTTCATTTATGTCCCCTTTCACTGGAGAGATATTACCATAAACTACAGCATAAAAGGGATCAGAATAATGATTACTCCCATTGAAAAATCAAATTGGAGTTCCATTGTAGATGAATCTGAATGAGACCAATCATGACCTTTTTATTTTTTCTAAGTCAAAAGTAATACTATCTGTTCTGAATACTGATTGATCAAAGAGAAAAGAGACAGAAAACAGTTTAAAAAAGAAGCACATATTCGCTTGCAAATCCCTATATGTCATTATTTATAAGTCAGATTCATCCTGATTTTTTATCTTTATTTATAACTGCATAATGTATATCATACAGGATGGTTATTTCAATTGTGTACCATTACAAAAGGTAAGAATAGTTTACATTTTGGATATTCACTTTATAAATATAAGCTCGTAAAGCACAATAGAAAGATCAAACTCAAAAATGTTTTTAATTATGGTTTTCATATGTCAACAAGAACTTTACAACTACATGCCATACAGTGGCGCGTTTGTATCTGTTGAGGGCTCTAGGCGCAACAGTTAGGACTTCAGGCTCCCCGGTGTTTGCTGTTTTGCTAATAGCAAGAAACAAACATAAATAACTACAGTAACGTACAAACTAAAATGAATTGTTTTATTTTTTCAAATGATAAAATTATGTATTCCTATACAAGGTTGGCAATTCTTCCCTAAAGTAATGGTCATACATTAGGAATGTTTTTCAAACAACTTAGACTATATAATGCTGTACTGCAGATATCTTTCTAGAAATAGTTAACAAATGCAGCAAATGTGTAATAAATATCGTAATGAAGTCATTTTTGTATTTGAATATAAAAAATTACTCAGCATGCAGCCATGAAACATGTATTTTATTAACCTGGTCATAATAAAAATAAATCTCCAAAACATTTCAAGTATCTTCCTATTTCAAAGTGAATTCAACTGTTACTTAAAAACTCCACAACCGAAACGACCACCCTGTATCTATAAAAATCCATCCATCGATTTCACTTGTTAATTGTATGACATCTATTGACCCGCAATGCAGTAACCATTTTATGACAATTTATTTTTATGTTGTAAAATTAGAAATATGATCAAAATTATTAAGAGCTCTCCCCCCCACCACCACAACCTATCTTTATTGTAGAAAGAAGACAAATTTTTATTTATTAAGTGGTGCGTGCACTCTTAATAGGCTATCATTTTGACCATAATTCAACCAAATCCCTATCCTATCCAGTTTGTTATTTTCTACTATGTTACACTTAGAGGGGGGTTTTAGAAGAGACAAATATACAAACAACAAAAACAACGACACACTGGCATTATACAGTACAGTACATACAGTATTAGCTACCTAAAGTGGTAAATTAGTCAGTCTACAAAATCATTAGACAATTTGCAAAACCACCAATTTAGTTGCAAGTTGCATTATTCATGTCACATAAAATCTTGTGCAGATTGTAAATCATGCATCATGTTTTAAATATTATGCATATTTTCTAAAAATACCATGAAATTCTTCTACAGATTTACTAGAAAATTGGCTGTTTTGATCATTGTCTAGTGATTGTCCACAATAACTGATTTTCCACTTTGACTGTAGCATAATTACAAGTGATTTGATAAATGAGCACATCTCTTTCTCTGCCTAATCCCCAAACGCTGTACACGAGGCTTAAAGGCTTATCCGATGCAATTTTCATAATAATTTCCTAAAATCCAACTAGCTAACTCTCTTTGTGCTCCATTATTCTCGGAAACTACTCATTCTATAGTGTTGAAAATTAACCAATGTACTTATTTTAGATGAGGCTTCCATTTTTAAGGCTAAGTTAGAATTTTTAACTTTTCTCTGTTTACCTCACTTTTGCAACAAAATTGTTAATTTCCACTAGCAAAACCACCTTTAACTTTATTATTCAACTGCAGATAAGGTTATTTGGTGGGAGGTGAAACAGGTAAACGGGCAATAGACACAGGTAAAAGGGCCAATGAGGGCACAAACAGAAATAGTAGGAAATCCAAAAGAATGACAGGAGGAAGAAGGTAACACCCTATTGAATAAGAGCTCTGAGTCTAGTATTGATATAAATATGCTACACACATGTGTGCTAAAGAATACAGATTCATTTGAAGAAGATCCCGATCACGGAACCAATGAAAATAAACAGTCATAAACCTCCCCCATTGGTCTAAAAGTGACTTAATGTAGTAGCAACAGCAATGAATACAGGGTTTCAAACTAAAGCCACTTCATCACTCGACCATTGAATGAACAACAAAAAGATAAAAAAGATAGCAATTTGAATGAAGTTTATTGGATAAAAATAAACTAGACAAAAAAAAAAAGCAGAAAATACAGAAGTGCACAGAAAAAGAAAAAATTTGATGACAACAGCATTTGACACTCAATAGAACACGAGCACTTCTCGATTCAGGAGTGTCTATTTTTGTTTCTCAAACACGAATGTGTTGCATCAATTCATTTGCCATTATGTCACTCTACAGTATCCTTTTAGTTTCAAACTACTTATTGCTAGTAGTTTCTGTAAATGTCAGCGGTGTCTTGCGTACTTCTCGTAGCACGAATACCACAATCAAGAGCGTGACACCAATACCCATATTAACTATAAATATTCTTAGAAATCATACAACAACCACATCGTCACACAACCACATCTTCAATGCTAACCTTGTTAGTATACTTCATTCGAGAACTGGTGATGTGTCTGACATAGAGTACAATGAAGCTGGCATGTCAATTGCATTAGAAAAAGTGAAACAACTTTACCCACACATTGGTTTTAAAATGAAATATCGTGTGGCACCATCTAATTGCACTGCTAACAATGTGGGTGTCATTGCTGCAGAAGAATATTATTATCATAACGTGACAGCTTTTATTGGACCGGCTTGTAGTTATGCGTTAGATCCTGTTGGTAGGATGGCATCCTCATGGAATATTCCCGTGTACACTACGGGAGGCATTGGAATAACATTTAACAATAAGAATGATTTTCCGGTTCTCACTAGAATGGCTTCTAACCTGGAAAGTGTCAGTGACTTTGTCAATGAAATTCTTAAAAGATTTCAGGTAAGTTTAGGAATTAAGTATTTGTCTAACAGTTGTGGCACATAGTTGCAGTTTGACTTCAGATGCTGTAGCATTTATCTGAGAAACCTTTTTGTCACTTTTAAGCTTGTAACATTCGAGAAAACTCAATAAAAACAAAATAAATACATGTATTTTATTACAAAGTAATGACTTGTATGCCATTATAAAATAATGATTTGTATGTCATTACAAAATAACTACTTGTATGTAATATTGTTTTAATTCAACTCAGTACATCTGCAATTAGCTCGAGAGTCATATGGTAAGAGGATAACATTTAAACCATAAGCAGTTGTCATTAAGAGAAAATATAGACATCGCCATCAAATTGAAATATTTATAAGAGCCTAGAACACCTAGAATTATACGTGCCATGAGAAATAGTCAGTTTGATTGCTCCAAAGTTACTTAAATGGCTTTAGCAATCAAACCGAAATTAGAAACATTATGAAAATACATTATTACCTGAAGAACATATTAAAGAATACATCCCATTTTTCTTAAAGCTAAAGAACGAAAGGTATAGTCAGCAAATTGGGCCTTATTTATGTCAATGACATTTAGCATGGGTCAAGCAAATTAGCATAATTCAAAATGCAACAAAAATAACTTAATACCTGACCACAACATTCAAGAAGCAATTACAACTTCAATGGCGCCATGTAGCATGTACATGCTGGATGTTCTAGGTTCCTAACAAAGAACTACACAGTATAATGTTCATATGCTGGAAAGGAATTCCAAAATTGATATGATCGAATTGGTTAAAAGAAAATTATATTTTTCAAGACGTCTCATTATATGTATATGATAGGCCTTACAAGCAATTATTGATTTTGTACAAATTTAATAGGTCTTTTGAGGAATTACCAATGTGACTAAACGCATCATCTAGCATACACAACTCCACATACTAAGCACATTTGTGCAAAATATTGAACAGTTGTGTATTGTGGTTGAGTTGTTAACCAACTGACATGCTTGAAAATTGTACCACTGATAATTGTGCATGCCATTTCGACAATTACATCAACTTTGCATGTGCAACTATTCCATAACAGTAGATATATTACAGGGACGGACAACTAATTGGGCATTTTGCCCGATGGACCGGTTGTTTCATTAGAGGGCCGATTTTAAGATATGATTTTAGGATAAAAACAAATCAAAGAAAACGATCATAAAGCTGATGTTTTTTTAGGTAGAAAATCCTAAAAAATTAAAATTGGCACATTTTGTAGGGAAAAAAATGAAAAACTAGAAAACATAAAAAAACATTCCCTGATGTATTATAATGACCCTGTTACTCGCAATTGCTATTTCCTTTTTTTTTACAAGCTTTTAACTTAACATGACCATTGTCTGTTTGCATGGACTTGTATTTCTCCTATTTTAACCAACTTCTCCATAACGTAGAGCTGAAATTTTGTACACAACAGCCTCTACTAGTGCGACCTGTTAATCTATCAAATTTTGATGGATTCTCGATATGACCTGTCCAGGATCCACCGTTATAGGAGGTCGAGTACTTTAAATAACGTACTTTTCAACAAAATAAAACAAATTACACTCCTATAGTTCCAAAAACAAAAAACATGTTTTAGTAAAAATAAAAGCTAGGAACCAAAAAACGTAATTTTTTTTATATGTTGTTAATGTGTCAGAGTCAGCCTCATTATTTGACACAAGTTCAGACTCATTAGACCCATGAAAGATAATTACGGGCTAAAACCTTTTTCATGTTTCACATTCATCTCTATTGTATATCTTCATTGTAATGCAATCCTATTGTCTACTTGTGAATAGTAGTTTTAAATATAAACCCATGATTGAATGCAAAAAGCATAATTCTTTTTGTCATATTGATAACATACTGACAGAAAATCAATATGTAACAATATAAAACTTGAAACTTAAAAATAATTTTTTTTAAAAATAATTTGTCTTTATTTGATTCGAGACGTGCTCAATCATAACATATCGAAACGCAAAAATAATAATGATGCTGTTATCTCAACTCACTCACAAGCTTAACTTTTTTATTCACATCTTTTCTAATAACGATATAATGAATAAAATCGTTTTTTTTTTGCGAACTTATTTCTGTGATCTTCCAATAGACGAAATTCAAGTAATTTGTTACTTTAAAATGGCAGTTTGAAAAATAATTTACAGCAATATAGAATTCGGTAAAAATTCTTTCTGAATTCTCATGGTTCTTGACACTTTTTGGACACAAAATTAAGAGTTTCTCACGATCGGTGACAGCTAATAATTTTGGAGGTAATTCTCCAAAATTATTTAAATACTAGTGGGGTAACCCATCATACATGACGTGGGTAACCCGTGCCCCGTGCTGTATGACGGGACATTCTAGTTTAATGTAACGAATTCACCGTCAAGAATTCGATCGTTTTGTGAAACACCCTGTAATCAAGATTGTATCGTTAAAAGGTTCTCACCTCATGCTTGGGGGTGGCTGGGAGGTCATCACGACGATGACTGCCTGCCCTCCAAGATGAGAAGAATAGCCCAAAAGGACTGCATCGATGGTTAATAGGATAGATCCTAGAAGAACCAACGATGCAGAACTTTTGGACGTAAGAATCTTTACAAATTGTTAATAAAAGGATCGTCGTGCATCCTTCTGTATTGTTATATTTTATGCATCTTATAGATGTTTTCGTTTTTCTTAATTAATAGATCACTTTTAGGTCCGAGTGTGTCTAAGAGACTTGGACACACCTGGCACCTTTTGTTTAACAAATCAGATGTTTCTATTGTATTAAGAGTATTTAAGCAGGACTGTGTAGATTGAGAAGGCAGATTGGTTACAACTACCAAGCGATACTGTTACTTTGATTCTCAATCTACAGTGTGTCGCTGTTCTTGTGAATAAAGATAATATTTCAACTTGTCATCTCGATGTGTGGACTCAGTCATTTTATGGGAGCGGGACTTAGAATTGCAGCCGCCACTTAGCCGATGTTTCCACCGGACAACAAAGTCTCCAGCAGCCGAGTGTAAGAAGACATCTCTACATTATTCTCTACCACAGGTCTCCTGAGGTACTGACCCTTGTGTCCCTGGTGGTTAAGTAAGCAACACAGGAGCCAATAGACCAAAAGACTTAATCATCAACATCATCAACGGGAGCAAAATTCACAGGCAATTGTGCACATGCGCGTCGTTTGTTCCTTTTTTACTCCTTTCATTTCAATTTCAGTTTCCCCTCCCCCTTTTTTCTCCCACCACGTTTCTCTCTCTCTCTTCCCCCACTCTACACTTTCCAACCTTTTCCCCTCTCCAATTTAATATCATGGGGTTCTTGGATGGGCCTTGAGAAACAAAGCAGTTCATTTATTCAAATTTATATAAATTCCGACGTGCTTCAAGGTTTGTACAGCGTTATTACAGACGGATACCCAAGCACACAGACCTGGCTTAATATACACTGTGAACGGGAAAAAACCGAACCTCTATAAATACTACAATAACATATGAAGAGGTTCGTTTTTTTCCGTTCACAGTGTATATATATAATTCTTAAAAATTGGTTCAAAAAAATGGTAGTGTTTTGGAGCCACGGTCAATCATTAGTCAATTTGACTTGTGATTGAATCCTGGTTGACAGTGGCCCTCCCAAAGGCCAAAAGAATAAAACTACACACATAGGGCAGGCTCGTGGCACTCTGACATAGTTTCACGTACTGTTACTATGTTTGTGGAGTTTTAAGTTCAAGTCCTTTTTGAACTTTGAAAATATTTCCAAGTGTCGGAGTTCACATTAATGTATCATGCTTTGGATTTAGTCGGTTTTTATACAAAGTGTATCATCAACCATGTAGTCGGTTTAAATATAAAGAGCATGTTTTCAACCATGTGTCGTGTCAAGTTATTAGTATTTTTCTTTTGGAAGAGAAATCATCACTATCCCTTTAAATAGGAATTTCCGATTTCAAGAACAGTAAAACAGAAGAAAAACAATGCCTGGATTTTCTAACCAAGATCCAGGCATGTCACAATTTTTTGACATTACTATCAACTTCAATCAATATTCAAAACTTTGCAAACATAAGATGTTTTAGGAACACTAAACAGTCAATTTTCGAACTGCAGTTATTCTCCATTTAACGAACAAAACTAAAAAGAAATTAAAAATGTGTTAGAAACTAAAATGATAGCTGAATAATTAGATAATATTTTTATGTGAACATCGTTCAAAATGATCTTTTTACATACAATAATTAACAAAAAATATCGCCTGCATAAAGTTGGGTGAATTTCAAACCTAAATAAAATACATATTTAAAAAAAATATCAGGATACCTTTAAGTGATTGAGCGAATATTTAAGCGAAATTTCTAAAAACACTTTCAAAGTTTCTCCTAATTTTCCTACTAAAAGACAGCATTAACCCGAATTCTAGGAGTGTTGAATCTGTTGATACTATAAACCCCACTACAAATGAAAAACGAAAATTGACTTTTTGAAACAAGTCCTACAAAGTTCATTTTGAAATAAACTTTGATTATTTTTTTAAGTTGCTTCAAACGAATTAAACACCTTACAAATTAGATTTTTTTGTCTACACGATTGCACTTATACAAAAGCAAACTTCGACATAACACACATACCAAATTAAAGGTTTCCAACTACATAACTGTTTCAAAATCTTACCTCCTTCAACATGCATTCACTATATATGCACATCAAACAATACTATATTAAAAATAGTATTCTATTACAGTATAATTCTTGCATATAAATGTAGCCCAGTATACAACTCTTTGCCTGAATTATAGAATATCCCTTTTCTTTCGTACAAGTTGCACGACGGGTTTACTATTCAAAGTGTTTTTGTTAAATTATATTTTTTTTATCTTAATTTCTTCGCATTAAGTGGCATCATATAATACTCCTTTACGATCGGACATGGGTTTTTGGTGAACTTCTGGGCAGAGCTTTTCAAAGACGACTCAGAGATACACTGGACTACAGAATTCACCTTGTCACCTATGATTTTGATGGCGCAACTGATGTCAACTATAGTAGACTTCTAAAGGATGGCAGTACTAAAGGCAGAAGTAATACAAGTTTCATAAAATAACTCATCTATAATACAATATGAACGTACCTAGATAAAAAAATATATTGTAAAAACAAATCTTCTATGGCATAATCGATTGATCTTAAAAATATTCCAATTTCTTATTTCGAATTTCTTTATTTCGTATGCGACATTAAAAATACACACATATTTGACATTTGCTTTTTGACAGTCAGAATAAAGGTATATTTCCACTTAAGACTCATGAGTCTGCATACGTATGATATTTAAGTATGCTCATATACACATTTGTTCATGGCCGCAACATGTTATAGTGGTAACTCCCAAAACAATCATATAGACCTAAAAGCTTCTGGAATTATATATATTGCAGATTCTTAAGAAACTAGTGGGTAACTCGTCACAAATGACGGGAGCATCTAGTTTAATTTTCTGTGAATGTCCGACTTTGACCACTTGCATTTTGTTAATAAGCACCTCTTCCTATTGTTTCGGTTCTTGGATCTGGAGAGTGCAACATGATGTTGACCATGAGAAAAAAACCGGTTCATTTAAATTTAAATCAATTTCGACGGGCTTAAACGTTTTTGTCCTTGTTTGTGCAGCGTTATACACAGACAGACAGACAAAGCTTAATATATATAAAATAAAATTGTTTATTAAACACCATGTTTACACATTCTTAATTAATAAGGTAGGCCTTGAGGATCCAAATGTGTCACACTTAGATGGTTGGACACATAACTACCAAATTTATTATTTTTGGGGTTCCCCAAAATAAAAATCAATTTTGATATTCCCAAACATTTTTCAGGTTTGTTAGGCCGGTAATAATTCTGCTGCTTTCAAAGGCTGCCACATTTTCTACTGGCCTTACGGTAATTTGGTCCAATTTTTCAAAGATGAAAATACATTGAACTTTATCCGGAGCGCTGAAAAACATGGCTGCATTTCTCTCTCAGTTAAAATAAGAAACATTTGGTGAACTTTAAATTCCTTGAGAGAATCACAGGATTCTTAGGTTTTCCAGGTTAATTAATGTAAACCCTGGTTTTGTGTTACATGCATGGAATTACATACATTTACTGAAAATATAGCTTAACATAACATCAACGCATTTTCTGGTTTCCCATGCCAAACATTTTCGTGCAATTGGTAAATCTAAATAGAGAATAATTTATGAAACTATTTGTTTGCAAATTTCTGTTAAAATTACTTTGAGCACATTTTCTAATTTCTCACCCTCACTCCACTTTTCTGCAGTTTTTATTGTTTCAGCACAAGGAGGTCGCGTGCGCCGTATCATGCTCGAAGCTAAAGAGTTGGGTATGGACAACGGCGAGTATGTTTTCCTTACGGCAGATTTGTTTGAATATCCACGTGGTTTCGGAAATTATACTTGGTGGCGAAGGAACGATACAAGAAATAACGTAAGTTGATCCAATTAAAAGATTTTTGTTATTTATAACTATACAAAAATATGTTAATATTTCTTCCTATGTTTTACCAGGATGTTCGTAAAATGTGGGAATCTCTAATGATTATATCTTTACTGACACCTTCAGTAGACATTCATGAGAAATTTGCTATTCAAGTGTCCAATCAAACCAACTTGAAATATAAAACTGGATTACAACCCGAAGAAGTATTTATTAAGCATAAGGTAAAAAAAGGAATATTTGACAATTAAAACACACACTCATTTATTTCAGGTTAATTTTTGGATTGCTGGACTTCACGATTGTATTCTACTATATGCATATGCCTTGAATGAGACAATTGCAGAAAAGGGCGATCCGTTGAATGGCAAAATAATTGCAACTAGAATGTGGAATAGAACATTTCATGGAGGTAGGTGAAGGTGCCGTCCACACAGAACGCAACATGTGGAAACATTTATGTTGCATTATGTTTTTATAAACATGAAACAAAAAACAACAAGAAGAGACAATGTGAAAACACAAATGGCTCTCTGTTACCCAATGCAATTCCCCTTTACCACTCAAAGAGTCAAAGACATAGATGCAACAGAAACATCTGTAGACAACTAGAGACAAGTGAAAACTTTGTTGCAGAAACCTGTTGAAGTTGTAAATATCTTCGCTTGTTTCCACTTGTTGCACACGCTTAAAAGAATTTCTGAAAAACCTTAAAAAGTCCATTAATTCCGGAAGTTTGAAAACATCTTAAAAAATCTCAAACGTGTTCGATACAATATTTTTAGTCAATGAATTAAGACCATAAATCGCAAAAACCCTAGGGCCTATTATACAGTCCAATAAATTGCAACAAAGTCCAGACAACTATTTTTATATTTAAAAACAAAAATTAGCTAAACACTTCAGAAATGTTCAATAATACACAAATACACAGAAATCCTCAAAAAATATAAAACTACAAAAATAAAAAATGACATGAAAAACTGGCGTTAAGAACATAACAATGAATGAATATATTTGGGTATTTTTTATTTCATTTGAATAAAAGTCCAAACAGCAAAATTTTGCAAAGAAATGGAGCCACTAAAATGTCAATTATTTAATTTTTCTCAGCAAGATCACGTATTTTTTTTCCTTACAGGTCTAAATGGCAATGCATACATCAACGCTAATGGTGACAGAGTATTAGATTATACATTACGAGACATGGATCCGACAAGTGGAAAAATGGTGGTAAATATATACAGTAAACACAAATAAAATGTTTACGCCACAAAAAAAAAACATTAACTGAACAAAACCGGTGGGAATAATAAAAAGATATTATTGGAACTTTTCCATTGAAGTGCAAACAAATTTACGAGAACACCTTAGAAACTCAAACAATTGTGTGGATTAAAACACGAAAACCTTCTTTTTTGGGGGAAAATTTTTTTTTATAGCCGGTAGTTAATTTTTACGGAGCAACGAACCAATACGAAGCCATACCGGGAGCACTGATTCATTGGCCAGGAAAGAAACACCCACCGCCAGATGTTCCAAAATGTGGTTTTTCGGGAGAAGACATGAGTTGCAGTTTGTATAATAAATTAACATTAACATATGCAATTAAATCAACAAATATTTTTAAATGTTTCTTTTCCAATTTTTCTATTTTTTTTTACTAAAAAAAAACACAGCTACATTTCCACTTTCGGCAGCAATTTCTATTCCAATTATTATTTCGCTGTTTTTCACGGCAGTAATAATTCTCTACTTGTTCAGGTTAGTTTAGAAATTGGCAAATGAAAGAAATCATTTTTTTAAAAAAAACTCAAATGTTATCCAGATGCCTAAAAATGTGTAATGCTTCATAAACAATTCAACGACACAAAATAACCTTTGTTGTATGCTGAGATTATGAAGTTACTACTGCACATTCAGTTTTTCAAAGTAACACAAAAATGCTACTACAAACCTTCATTTAATTTACAAAGTACTGCTAAAGTTAAATTTGAATTTATAATTAAAGTAATGCTGTTTGCTTAACTTGAATTTTCTTGTGAGCAATTTTTTTAATTGCGACATAATCCATATACCAATTGGGTTTTTTTTTATAATAAGAGAACGGGCATGCATATTTCTGAATAGTACGTCAATTGCTCTACACAAAATATTATGCACTAGAAGAAAACCCAATAAATCCACGAGGATCGTGCAATTCTCTTGTTTTTCTGCTTCTAATATGAAGTCTTGTACAGACAGGGCGATAATTGCGACATTCACTTAAATCACTTAGAAATCACTATCAAATGTTATATAAAAATGCAATTAAGTTGTAACTTTCTAAGGGATGTTTACATTTTGCATAAGTTCGAAGTACACCTAGCCGTGTGAAATTCAAAAAAATATTTTCCATTTTAGAAATATAATTTACTAATCAGTTTTCAAATTCAACATTACAGACGGATCAAATTAGAACAAGCACTAAATGACAAGTGGTGGCTTCTAAAACAAGAAGATATCACTTTTGAATATGCGCCATATCCATTCCTGAGTAGCAAGAGTTCACTGTCAGCTTCTGGACCAAAAATATTCCCTGTACAAATTTCCTCTAATAAAACTTAACAACAACTAGTATTAATTCATGTTATTGTATTACAGAAAGGGGAAATGTCGAGAGTGTGTAGCAACAAGAGAAATATGTCCAATAGTGATTCTCGTGTTGGAATTTATCAAGTGAGTAACTTTTATCGAAATACGGCACAACCGGCTTCATTAACCGTGATTTGCTTTCTTTAAAAAGGGGAATAAAGTGGCTGTAACATTTCTTGAAATAAGCAAGCAAACCACAGATCGAATCATGCTAATGGAACTGAAGCAGCTGCGTGATTGTCAGCACGAGAACCTCGTACGATTCATTGGTGCCTGCATGGAAGAGAGCCACTTTATAATAATTACTGAACATTGTTCACGAGGAAGTCTTGAAGTACGAATTTATTTATAATTATTTTACAAATAAGTGCTTGAGACAAGTGTTTTTACGTTCTTGTTGTTGTTATTGTTGTAGGATCTTCTGGCAAACGACGATGTTAAACTGGACATGTTAGTACGGTATTCTATCATGAATGATATTGTGGAGGTAAATACTTTGGTGGAAATACAATGCTTTTTTTGGCATTTAAAAAGTGATTAAGCGTTTCATAATAGAAACAAAGAAAATCACATAGATGAGAAAAAATAAATAATTCTGTCATGATATTCATTCACTTTAAAGAAAACGTTAAAAAAACTTATAAATGTAATTTAAATCACTTGATTATAATGGTGTTATCAATTTTGTCGACTGAATCGCAATTTAAATCAGATTTTGCCTACGTTAATAATTTTAATTAAGTTGAGTTTAATCAATCGATTTAAAACGCAACTTAACTCAGTGATTTAAGTAAACTCGATATAAATATTACTCCTCCTTACTAGCTATAATTTCAAAAACGGACAACTCTGACTCAATTGTTAGTATTAAAATGTTGGATTAAAATTTTAAAAAATGTGAAAAACAAAATTTGGATTTATATGAAATTTGGATTTTCAAAATTCTAAAAAACAGCTAAAGCTCTTGTACAAAAATGTTTTTAAAACACTGAAATTGTGGGGAAAAAATGCTTTATAATCTAATATGTACACAAATCCCCTTTAATGCTTTAAAAAAATATTTCATATACAGTAACTCAATATGTAAGCATTTAAAAATATGAATTCGAATCAAAATGTTTCTAATGCTGTCAGGTTACACAAACTTACATACCGGTAATTAAAGACATTTTTTTCCAATATAGGCAATGCATTACATTCATTCGTGTCCTCTCATACTTCACGGTCGGCTTAGATCATCCACATGTATGATTGATGGCCGTTTCAGTGTCAAACTAACAGATTTTGGACTGAAATCAATTCGAATCAAAGCGGCACCAACATCCAATTTAAGTAATTTTATTCAGAATACTCAAAACACTTAAAAAAAAAAAACAAATTATAAAAAAATTAAATGTTCCTAAAATTTGAAAATTCTATGTTCAAAGCGGAAACTTTGTCTTGAACTTTCTGAACATGGTTCCAACATAGAAATTTACAGTTTTATTGAATATTCTTGAAAAAGGTTTTTCCTACGTTAATGTTCAAGACTTCATTCAAGTGCGAAGTTTCATTTTTGAATTTAGGGTAGTTTTATGGCAGTCTGAAAAATATAAATTTCCTCATTTGTATTTTCATAAAATTTGTACAACAAACTGGAAATTTATTGTTTATACTTTAAATTTTAAGGTCGTTTTAAAGTATAAAAACCGTCGAACTCGTTATTCTGTCTTTCAGGAGTACAAATTAAGAGAAACTTTTAAAAACTAGAAAAGTATTTTCACGTTGATATCTTCTCAAATAAGGTTTTTCTGTCAGTTTGAAAATGACCCAATTTTAAGCAGATAATCGATGCTTTGTAAACAGTAATTTTTAATTTTATCGATAAAGTTTATTTTGAACATAACAATGCTATTGATTCAATTACCACTTTTAGTTTCTAAGATTTTCAATTTCTCCTTAGCGTTGCTCATGAAACGCAGTAATCAGAATTCAAAAATTAGTTGTTCCTAAAATATTTTTTTATAAATTTATTGAAATAATGTACTTTAAAAAAATTCACTTACTAGCCTATTCGATTTTCCAAAAAACTTTTAATTTTTTTTCTCATGAAAATTGTTGTCCATGTTGTTATGGATTTAAAACTTACCTTTAAAAAGCTGACATATTGCGGGTTTTTTTTTTTTGCATAATAAAGATACACTTTTATGGAGTGCTCCCGAACATCTTCGTCAACCGTGTCCAGAAATCTCTTATTCTCAAGAAGGAGATGTTTACAGTTTTGCAATAATATTGCAAGAGATCGTCACTAGACAAAGTCCATTTGCATGTGGCGATGCATCTGATGTGCCATTAGATGCAGAAGGTTCAATTTTATATTCATGAATTATTTTTTTTTTAAAAAAATCATGGTAAGCGCAAGTGTTATTGATATAAAACTTGTCAAATTTTGTTATTGTTTTAATAACAGAAATCATTCAAAAAGTAAAAGATGGAATGTCACCGCCATTTAGACCTACATTCTGCAAAAAAGACTGCACTCCAGAATTGTATCAACTAATGTGCGTTTGTTGGCAAGAAAATCCTCACAGCCGGCCACACTTTGCCGTCATCAGAGAAAGAATGCGGAAGATTACCAAGTAACCACCGACAAACTTTCTTAAGGTACGTTTCTACTCATACTCATTGAATCTGTATATACGAGTCTGAGTGGAAACGTACTTTTAAAATGTTAACTTAAACTCTCAATTCGCTGTTTTTTTTTGTAAGATTAAAAGGTGGCGGTCATTTGCTGGACAATCTTCTAAGAAGAATGGAACAGTATGCTAATAATCTGGAAGCTATTGTTAATGAGAGAACAAGTGCCCTCATTGAGGAAAAGCGAAAATCCGAAGAACTGCTTTATCAAGTTTTACCAAAGTTAATATTTACAGTATATTTTGTTATAATTTTACTTACATATAATTGCAGGAATTACTTAGTATTTCAGTATGAAAATAACACTGAAGCTAAAATCCCACATGTAGAACAACAAGCCAACTAACTGAAAGTAGAATTTGTATAATTTAAATAATTTTATTCTAAAGGTTTTTTACTTGGCAAAAAGTAATCAGAAAAAAAAAAAACCTGAAACTATTTCAACTTTTACTATTCCACAACACGGAATTTTATGGCCTTTCCTCCTATTTTTTGTGCATTTTTCTATAAACTGAAAAATGTCCTTAAAGTATTTCATATTGTTAATGTGTGAGAACTCGTGAACCTGAAGGAAAGTAGAAATATAAAGACAACATTCTGACATATGTATTGCTATTTTTGCTGCATTGCACATAATGTATGTGGGATCCAGGCCTCAATTGTATTCTTTAACTTTTCTGCAACAATCTAGATTTGCATTTGAATGCATTAAAATGTCTCTTATTACATTTTAAATTACAGTAAACTCGTATACAAAACTTTAATAAGCTAATACAATTTGTGAATATGAACTTATGTAACAGCTCGTGGCAACTTTCATTATCATTGTGTACTAGGTCAGTTGCAGAACAACTGAAACACGGTAGACACGTGGAACCAGAATCCTTCGAGTGCGTCACAATTTATTTCAGTGATATTGTGGGATTTACTAATATTTCAGCATTAAGTACACCAATTCAGGTAGGTTTATCTGGTTCAAACATAACCACAATTTCAATTTTAAATTCCAATAAAACTTTTTGTTAATTATTTTTTTGTTTACCAACAAACAGGTGGTTGATCTATTAAATGATCTGTACACTTGTTTTGATGCAATTATTGCAGGATTTGATGTTTACAAGGTAAAAATATAATTACTGTAATTGGTGAAAGTTGAGTCTTTATTTCAACTGTCGTTTTTCTATTCAAAAACGCCAATCAAGGGCGGAAACTGTTAAAACAAATCAAAGCAATATTGTTAATAGCATTTTGATTGGCTCGAGAAAACAAAGAGTTAATGTAAATAATAATATAAAAAGAATTACTGAAAATATTTCGAATTAATCAGGTGGAAACAATTGGAGATGCGTATATGGTTGTGTCTGGTTTACCAGTCAGAAATGGAAACCGTCACGCAAGTGAGATCGCAAGGATGTCGCTAACAATACTGGACACCATTCAAAAGTTTCGAATTAAACATATTCCTAATGAGAAACTAATGCTTCGAATTGGACTACATTCTGGTAATAGGAATTTAATATTAGAAACCAAAATACTAAACCAAAGACTCATGTCAACTTTGTCCGTCAGTTTATACGTTCCAAATCTTTGCACCCTTTTTTCCTGCGATCAAGATGTCTTAGATCACTGAAATTTTGCACATGGCTCCCTTTTACTATACATTTTTACATATTAAATTTCTGCTGATCCTCGATGTACCCATCCTGAGCTCACCATAATATAGTCGACGTATCGACTAAAAATGCATTTTTTAGCCTTGAAATTCAAGACTAAAAATACAAAATAAGTAAATGAAAAAATAGTTCGGCTAAAATGTTCAAGGGTTGATACTACCCATTCATACTTTGCCTAATATAATTAACTTCAATGTTCTGAAATGTCAAATTGTTGGTCAAAAAACATTCATGTTCTTCTTAATTAGTGCCTTTCAAAATATAACTATGTAGCAAAAAAAACTATTTTTAATTAGTAATTACTTATTACTAGCTTACAAACTATCAATCTTTATTTTCAAGTATAAAACATAATTCTTTTTAGTAAAGAGAAAATTGACAATAAAAGGCAACGAGCCAAACTATAAACACGCAAATATATATTAATTTATTAAATAAAAATATTATAATATAAAAAAATGTCTTGATGATGTCTTGGTCTGGCATGGACCATCCTCAGACCATCACATTACATTCATTACTTACTTCATACAACTTTTAGTTTCTAAAAGGTTTCAATTTTTTTTTAAAAATTTACACAAAATTACAGAATATAATTTAGAATACAAGGTTTTCAGTAGCTGTTGCTAGAAATATTTACAACAAACTTTTATAATGAATTTCAGGACCCTGTGCTGCTGGAGTTGTTGGACTAAAAATGCCAAGATATTGTTTATTTGGTGACACTGTGAACACAGCATCAAGAATGGAGTCAAACGGAGAAGGTAAAAATGCTCATTAAAACAGCAAACAAAGTAATTATCAAATTGTATATTAAGCCATTGTTCATTATTTAGCACTTAAGATACACACAAGTGGTGCCACTAAAGAAATACTGGATTTAATAGGAACGTTTGTAGTGGAAGAACGAGGAGATGTCGAGATTAAGGTACACATTATAATGTGGTTTTGGGTTTTTATTGGCAAACATTCGTCAATAATTTGGCGAACATTCGTCAAAATTTGTTGAACATTCGTCAAAAATTTGGCGAACATATTTGAGATATATCTCAAACTCAAATGTTCTCTTTCTATAGGGAAAAGGTATTATGACAACATATTGGCTGCTAACAGAAAATGAAGATCTAGGTCCATTGACAGCAATATCAAAAATAATGTGAACTTTATTGCTAAAAGCGCCACAATTATGATAAACTAGTCAGTGGACTTCAAAAATAGCTGGAAATTGAAATACCAGATCAAGAAATTGCATAATCGAATCAACAAGTGACCATGCAAACATGTTTCAAGAACAACGCAACCTTCACAAACATTGTGCGCTAGGAATACACATTTATTCGTCCCAATCCTGAATGTGACTTTTGATGGTTGCATGCAACATCAATCTATTTATAAGTTCTTGCTTGCTCACATAACTAAATTGTAGTCATGTACATCTATAATGGTGCCATATATTGATTGTCATAATTTTAATTGTAAGCAAATGGTTTACATCAAAAAATATCTTTTGTATGTTTTATTATCATAAAACTTTTTAGTTAAAATTACTTCTTTCTGAAATTGCAAATTGTCATACAGTTAGTTGTATCCTTCTGAGAATAGATAGAAATTCTACCTCATTTATATATTGTTTGTTGTAAAACATATACCGAAAATTTTACACCTAATTATGTAGTTTGTAAGCTTATTTTTTAACTGGGACGCGATTCTTAAGCTGGTGCTAAACTCGTCAATGTTTACATGAAACTTCCTATCAAAAAAGTTCATGAATTTAACACTATCTTTGCATTCAGATATTTTCATAATATGCTTGGAATGAACTTATTTCAATACAACTTAAGGTGGAATACAAAAATCAGCACTTTCAAACTGCCATAAAATACGTCATCATGTAAATTCCAAAATTATCTTCCTTTATTTGTCTAGTAATTTCAAAGAAATCTCCAAACTATTTAAAAATTTCATGGTTATTTGAATTTCTGCACAGTTTTACATGAATGTCCAATTACAATTTAAGGCGATCTGTTTACGAACTTACGTCTAAAGTTAGGCACGAACGACAATATGGAACAGTGACACGTTAGCTGTGGCATCATTTTGACGTCTCAGTTCCATTATGAATCTATTAATTTACTTTAAAGCACAAACCCCTTTTATTATCTAAAGAGGGCACTTAATTATCAGTAATATCGAGGTTTTTTTTAATTAAACGTGAAATTCAAGCGGAAATGTTAAGCTGAATACATCAATACCAATTTTTATCCACAATTTATTTTTTGTATGTTTCTCAAATCGTTTCAGACTCGGTTTGAGATGATTGTTAGTCAGGATGATGATTAGTTAAGATTTTAATCAAATGTTAACTAACCATCATTTTCACTTAAATGCTACAGTATTTATTTATATGTATACATATTTTATTTATTTATTTTTAAATGTATTTATCAATTTTCTTGCAATTATTACTATTATGGTCCTAACTATTCTACAAACCGTGTTTAATTATATTTAAATGAAATCATCTTATGTCAAAATCAACGAAATTTAATATTGCATAAACCAGTGGTCCTACTATATATAGAACATAATTTCATCATTTGTGTAAACATATTAATAAAAAAAGTATTAAATTTCTCTATTGTAAAGTTATTAATAGACGACATGTGCCATTATAAACGTGTGTTGCATAATTATTAAAGATAACGATAGTCATTATGAACAAAATGAAGAAAAATTTATAAAAAAAAAATATGGCGTCCACAAAAAAGACATAGGTGAAACCGGGGCTTATTGGCACATACCTAATTACTAGTTATTTACAGATTTTGCCACATTCCGTCAAATATGCTGTCTATCATTTGCATTATACCGCAATAATTTTGGAATATTATGATCAGTACTGAATCCAAGTGTTTTTCGGTTTTTCGCCTGCTAAGTAAAGTAAGTTTTTGATGACAAACATGCTTTCTAAAATATAGCTCGAAGTCAAAATACGCTTTTGGGGTTGGTTCGCACATTATTTATGGAGGACCATACCATCATTTCACAGGCCATGGAGGCTATTAAATTGTTAAGAGTCCTCAGACTTTGTTCAATGATGTAAATACTTCAACCCTGAAACAGTTGGCAAAATCCTCTAATACAGAAGGTGGTTAGATTACCACCTAAAGCGGGCTCAAGAAAAGCCACAGCAATCAACAGTAGGAAAATATTTTTGTCAATTAACAACAACCCGGTTAAAAATGAACTTCAAAAAAAAATTAAAAACGATATAATATAATCTGAAATCAGCAAAGGCAGATCCACTAGATGATCGAACTGAAGGACGTTTTCCCCCAGGGGCTAAATGGGTGTAATGGGGCCTAATGGACTTTATTGGGCTGGACATTAGATTTTTACAAAATATGTCTCTAGTACTAAGTGTTGTTACTAAGTTACTAAGTGTTCTTTTGGAACTTACAAAAGATTCAACCTATACCTTACATTGTACACTGTGCTGGTCAACTAAATGTTTAAATAGTAAATGTTTCTAATAAACATATGACTATATAACTAGATTTTTAACTTTGAACTTCACCGTAAAAAAAAGAGTGGAATATTTCCTTCGCATGCTGTTTTTTTCATTTTTCTTACATAACCTTTCGTTATGTCCAGCTTAGACTGGCCGCCCTGTATCTTTTCGATATGTGGACACATGTTATGTAACTTAAAAACCATATTATGTACACCGCGCATTGTATTGACCAATCACGTGTTCCATCAAATAACATGAGGCCCATCATAGGGATATGCTTCACTAGCCAGTTAGTATGTGGTTAATGCGAATTTGTATATCAGACCACTGAATAATTAATAAAATTACCATGCTAGTTTTTTAGAATAAATAATATAAAAAAAAACAATATGAAAACCTTAAATTCGATGCCAATAAAAGTATAGATCTACATGTATATGTAAAGTAATGTAAGCATTTCCCTCCGCATAAAAGTACAGCAAAACCGTTTAACACGAAACAAATTACTTGAAAAATGGTATCAGTTCAACGAATACAAATGTACCTAAAATTCTTATAACACAAAATAAAGTTAAGACCTCGTTTTCCAAATTCGCTTTGAGATAACATCTTTGTAAAACCCCTTTTTATACATGAAAAAAAAAACACACTAATTAGTGATCAGAGCCGGATTAAGGTATGAACATTGCCCCTTGGCAAAAAAAAAATATGCCCTCGATAAATCGTTAGGGCTTACTGACTTAAGGTGCATTTCTATTATAGAACATGCCCCCTTTTTCCAATATGACCCTGGCATTTGCCCACTCCGCCTAAGCCATAATCCGGCCCTGTTAAGTGATTCACAAATTCGCTTTTTCTGTATTATTGTTACCTACATACACAATAGTGATAATGACTGATAAGTTGCAATCAGTGCCAATAAACCATTACTGATATTTACGAAAAGAGTAGAGTCAAAATGCATTTGCTTTATATGTGTTTTGTGGCTTTCTTTGCTATTTTCACCATTATCTCAATATAAATAACATTATAAATACTTTATGAAAACGATTTTCATTTTTTTCTTTCTATAAACACTTTTCGGTTAACACGAAAACTATTCTAGTCCCTTCATTTCGTGTTAAACGGTCTATACCGTATATGTAATCTCTTACTGACTCAAGACTATACTTTGGAGCAATAAAATCGCTGATGTATTCATTTACAAAGCACTTCAAATTATTAGAGCACTCAATCCAAAGTGCAAAAGGTTATCACCACAACCTCCTAAAACCACCCTATGTGTTGCAATGTAATTAATTAACTATCATTAATTCATCTATAAGTGACGCCGGCTGGAAAGAGGTCATATCGATTTCGAGGTAAATTATGTCCTTGTATGATATTGTACATTATTTATCCAAAACAAAACATTGCAAATAATAAGTAAATTCAACTATATATTTTGAAACCACCTCGCATTGGTAATAAACATCAAATTTTGTGACATTACTGTCTATTCTCACTCTATAAGTCTATAATTTGATAATACGAAGTATTTTTTTTATTCCTAAATGAAGCTTTATATTATTTGCCCATTGGAACAGTCCTTGTTCCATTAATGTTACATAAATAGTTCATCAACTCCACAAATGAAATTCAACCTACTGAATTGCCTAATGACTACTTAGAAATTCAAGAGCCCCAAACATTTCTTTAAAATTTCATTTAGCTGACCAACATAATTTGAGAACATCTTGGCTAAATCACGCTTAAGGTGACTAAATGGATATTTATGTTGTTGCTGTCTCCAAGAATGGCGCAGTGTCTAACGCTAAGCTCCATAGTTGTTTTTTTTGTAAATTAGGACGCAGAAACGTGAAGCGAACTTTTGCAAATAACTAAGCTCCTTTTAAAGCCGCAAGTTGACTAATAAACACTAGTGGGGTGACCCGTCATAAATGACGGGAGCAAAATTCACAAGCAATTGTGCCCAGCATTAGAATTTCTTTTCCTCCGCCCTTTTATGACGTCAGACCAAGTAACAAACCAATTAGAAATTGATGACGTTCATAAAAGGGCGGAGCAAAAGAAATTCTAATGCTGCGCACAATTGCCCGTGATAAATTCTAGTTTAATTTTGCTACTATTATCCCCTCCCCTTTTTATATTTGTAAGAGAAAGTGAGTTTTTCATTTTCTCTGGTGTGCGCATGCGCGTCGTTTGTTCCTTTTTTACTCCTTTCATTTCAATTTCAGTCACCCATTCCCACTTTTTTCCCCTCCATGTTTCTCTCTCTTTCTCTCTCTCCCCCTCTACACTTTCCAACCTTTTCGCCTCTCCAATTTAATATCACGGGGTTCTTGGATGGGGAGTTTGCAACATATAGTTGACCTTGAGAAAAAAAGCGATTCATTTATTCATTTAAATTTATATAAATTCCAACGTGGTTCAAGGGTTAAAACGTTACTCACAGCAAAAGGAATCACAGACGGGGCTTAATATTATATATATATGTTATATATATAATATCCCAGGTCAGTGTGTGTGTGTGTGGAGTAACACTGTACAAAACCCTTGAAGCACGTCGGAATTTATATAAATTTAAATAAATGAAGAGCTTTTTTTTCTCAAGGTCAACTATATGTTGCACCCTTCCCATCCAAGAACCCCATGATATTAAATTGGAGAGGGGGGGGGAAAGGTTGGAAAGTGTAGAGGGGAAGAGAGAGAAACGTGGAGGGGAAAAAGTGGGAGGGGGTGGCTGAAATTGAAATGAAAGGAGTAAAAAAAGAAAAAAACGACGCGCATGTGCACTGTGAATTTTGCTCCCGTCATTTATGACGGGTTACCCCACTAGTATATATAATAATTATTAACGCAAAATGGGGGCCATTCTTGGCCAACTTGAAAACATCCACAATTGAAATTATTTTCAAATCAATGCGATCTCGGATCAAATTTTACTAATATCACTTTTTGCACGAGTAGAAACTAAAATTTACTTTCTCAAAGTTCTATAAAATCTGTTTCATATAAACTAGCTACATTATGTAACTAAATACGTGACTTCGACGTCACATTTAAATAACTGGTAAACATGTTTTCATGTTTAAAACCGGACATTTAGTTACTTTCACATAAAACTTTAACGATTTTATGTATCATAATTCGCATCAAATAATGTCTTCTTCGTTATATTTTATGAATGTGGATTTAAACAATATTGTTACAATTACCAACTTGAAAAATGATACAACTGATTATAATTATTTGATCAACAAGCATACAAAGTTATAGCTATATTACAAAAAAAGAAACAAAAACTGGACCACAATCTTTTAAGATAGAACACATTAATTTGACTAATTAAATATAATTACTGTATATAAATTAATCCTTGATAATTGAATTCATTTGATTAATTTTTTTACAAACATCTGCTAAAAAATTAGTACTGAACAGTGGTCTAATGATACAAAGTGCAAACAAAATCCAAATTCCTTATACATATATGATGTCTCTGGTTGGGAGATCTATTTCCAAAGGTCCAAAATAGAATGGGCTTATTGAGAATTTGAGAAATGACTAAAATGACATCGCAAAACACACTGATTTCACCATTGAAATTATTTGCATTATCAGTCATGTCCAGTTGTCCACTACTCTCCCTTTTTAACCCCCTTTCCCTTACTCACTCACTCATAATGACTTTTTAAAACATTGGACTACTTGGACACTGTACTTACTATAAACTCACGAATTTAGTAACATTGTGCAGCTTTTCTACTTGTTTACAGCTGTTTGTACTGGTTTAAAAGTTTCTCAAAATATTGCAATACAACAGATTGTTTATGTTTTGGGAAGGAAAAAAAAAGTTTTATTGAACTTGAACGGAAAGGGCAATGATTTTATAATCAGTTCCACAAACCTGAAAATCGAGCTGAAATTCACATGTGAAAAAAAAAAAAATCTAAAATTTCAAGATACAACATGCGATGGCACTTGAAATTTCCGACTTGAACCCTCTTAGAAAGATTTCAACCTAGAGAAAAAAAAAACTTTCTACTTCATCTCTATTCAGAGTTAACAAGTTGAGGTTTCAGTGCTAATACCTTATCAATACTTGAGCTAAATGCAGTCAAGTTAAATGTGTTTCGTTGAATTATACGGATTCAGACAAGGACAATATCAAATTAAATTCCATTTTAACTAAATATCTGGACAAATTGAAATACTGAATCAACATTTTGTTACATTAACCCAATAATTGAAATACAAATTTTATTTATTTAAATATTAACTCAATATACAGAGATATTAAATAAACTGAATTCGCCATATTGTTTGTCTTTAATACCACGTCGACAAACATGCACAGTTAAATGCATTTAAATATTAAACACGTTCTACAGAGCCCTGTAAGCCCCGAAAATGTCCAATTTAATTTTTTCAGTTAATAATCTCAAAATATTGTCTTAATACTTAAATATAATATATATTATATAAACTATTGACAAAATAGTGATTTAGTATTTCAATTTGTAAAATATTAATAATAAAGTCAATTTTTATTTGGTGTTCATGTCCTTAACTGGATTCCGTATAATTCACCGAAACACATTTAATTTGAATTCATTTAGCTCATGTGTGTACAAGGTATTACAGGGCTCTGTAGAACATGCTTAAGATTTAACTGCATTTAACCTTTTCGGTGCAGATAAGGTATTAGGGTCGTACTCTTCATGATTGCAAAGTCAAAGTTAGAGGTAAACTCATCAACATTCAGATGAAACTTTATTCATGAAGATTACGACCATACGTTTCGAATCCTGAATTTTTGCTTAAATGTTTCAAAGTGGCATATATATGTCAGCATATTGGAAACTATGATAACACAAAAAGATAAAATAAAGATAACTTTTCAAGCGTACGAAATAAATTTTTAACGTAAAATGTTAACGCGATTTTTTGTTTAAAATGAAACTAAAATCTAAAAACACGAAGGGTTTTGCAAACACGGTCAAAAGTCGACTGTGTGCCAAGCTTGGCGTCTTTCCATAAAAAAAATACATTTCAACAACAGCCCAAGTAACTATCGACTTTATTTGTCGCCAAAAAGACCTTCAACAGTCGCCTGTGTGCCAAGGCCCTAAAAATCTAAAAATCAGTGCTACAAATATAAAAAAATTGAAAATCAACAAAAAAATTCATAACAAAGAAAAGTATGTTTGCGGAAGTATTTATTTCCAAAACAATTCTTCAACTAAACTCAAGTGTTAGCTGACTGATAAACACCTAAGATTTATCGAAAAATACAATTTATTTATTAGAATTTTGTAATATGAACATAAAAAAGTATATCATCAGTCATCACTTTTTTTTATCTTCTGTTCTATAAAAAAATGACCCATGGCCAAACACTCGTTGCCAAACTTTGTACTTTCTTAATCATGAAAAAAGCAAATAGGAACCTAGCGACGTAATCAGATCATTGGTCACTACTCGTCACTAATCTAGGATGTGCGGTTCTAGCCTTTAGAAGAAGTAGAATTGCATTCATTCTCTTGGAAAATTGTGAAAGTCGTTGTTCATTGGTAAAATATAGTAGGACTGAAGTAATCCTCTGTGTTGGAACTTGGAGATAATATAATAAGGTGTCACTCGTCTTTAGTGTTTGTGTTTAGTGGATTGTATAAATTATTCAAAGACAATTAATCAAAAAACCAATTGAACCACCTATAAAAAAATGCCTGGCAACGAAAATGAACCACTTTTGGGAGGAAATAATGGAAATCAATTCATAAAGAAAAGCGGGGTAAGAAAATGTGTTCAAAATGTGTTTCTAATTATCAATTTCTACAAATTTGATAATAGTTCTTATCACAAACCACTTAGAAATTTTGAATGAGTTTCAAATAAATGATTTGTTGGATTCACAACATGTGCGGCGTTTGCACTTCATTCATCTAAAGTCGTAAACCTTAAAACCATTATTACTATATATTAAGAAAATATTTTGAAATTCACTCATTAAATTTATTTTAAATTCTAGTATTCCAAAATATTTTTTTGTAATTATTTTCAATCAAGAACTTGAAATTAATAATTTGTATCATGATACGTGTAATGTTAACTACAAACGTTTTTAATAGTAGACAAGTCTAAAACTAGTTCACAGACTTTGGATTGATATTAAAACACCAGTTTTCATCAAGAAAAGGGACATTTTTTCCAATGCTTCTCATAGGTTTTGGTTACCAAAGCTCAGAATAGCTACCAGGATGAGAAGAGCTACCTGGGACACTACAGCTACCAGAAAAATATTTGGACATTTTTCCCATCAATAGGGTCACAACAGCTACTTGGGTCATTACAGCTACCAAAGAAATATAAGCCTTTTCCTCTAACCAAATGAAACCTAACTTAATGAAACCTGACCTGACCTAACCGAACATAATATAACCTAAACTAACCTTAGTGACCCAGGTAGCCGTAATGACCATATTGATGAAAAAAGGTCTATATATTTTTTGGCAACTATAATAACCCTGGTAGCAGTAGTGACCCAGGTAGCTGTAGTGCGCCATTCCCTTCTCACAAAGTCAAATTAAACAAATAGGAAGAAATTTACTTTGGGAAATATATTCCCCCCCCCCCCCCGTCAATTTCTTTGGAAAAATTTCCACTGGGAATATTCCCCACTCATAACATTAGCTCCTTCCAAGAAAACGGCCAAGAAAAATTACTTGCCCGCTTTATCTTGCTGAAAACCCAGCCTCTTCAAATGTGAGTTCACTTGGTTCTATTAAATTTCTATTATTTTGCTCCAACTTTCTGAGAGACAAGCAACAAAACAATTTTTAAAAAATGTCTTGTGATTTAAAATAAAAATTGACAATTCTCATACATGTGTATCTAATAAAATTTTGTCATCGTTGGTGGATTCCACAAACATGGTTTATCCTCTGTGGATCCAGTTTAGCTAAACTTTGCAAAATATTTTCTAACACAGCTTTTCTCTGTTATTTCATCATGGTCAGAATGCAGTCTGATTCCTTACGATTAATAATTTGTAATAATTTACGGAACACCTTTCATAATTTAGTACCTACAGGATAATGGGGGGGGGGGGGAGATCGAGAAAGACAGAACTTACATAAAATGTATTTTTTTAGGCTAAATTATAAAATATGCTCGTATACCTTAGGATATACCTAAAAATATACCACAAATTCCTGACCAGAACTTATGCAATCAATAGATTATACCAACAGTTGTTATTGTCGATTTAAAAGTCAAATGAAAATGTTAACATCACGTCATATCCTTTTATCATGAAATGGTGTGAGATGTGTGTATAATTGTATAGGCCCCTTACACCACATGATACATTTTAGAGACTCACTGTGTAGTTTCATGTATTAATGCATCAAAGGTCCCAAATTGTACCATAAACAATTACGAATGACACCAAATTCTATCTATCAAGTGTTCAATTCAGGAGAAATATAGAAAAATCTTAAATCTGTTAGTATCCTAAAGTGAGCCTCATGTATAGCTAATTTAACAAACTTTCTGAAAAAGTCGCAATACTGCCAAATAAACTATGTGCTAAATCACCAATTTGTATTTGCACAACTCAGTGTCTGTAAAACTCGTGACTAACAAGTGAACTAAACTAGTACGAAAAAAGACGTACTTTGTGACATACAGTATGCGTTCTTTTTGTGCACAGTAAGGGAAGAATCGCACACACGGAATAAAATCCTATGGAATTTCACTTTGTAAGGCATTTATAGCAGCAGCGCCATTATCTTTCAGTGCAAAGGACCATTGAAATATTCTGATTTTTTTATTTCTATTTGTTTTCGAGTAGTTTTTAGTGTGTGATTCTTCCCTAATTGTTTCTTTTTAATTAAAACCTAAGAAAAAATGATTAGCAATGTGCTAATATATAGAGTACATGTGGTTTCTTTCAACAGTTATATGGCGACCCACGAGTTGTTGAAACTCCACGAGCCATTGAAACTAAAGTGGAGATGAATGGACAAGCGAATAAAAAATTCAGTTTGTCATGGCACAACATAAACGTATTTTTAACTCAGCGAGAAAAGAGTTTCTTTGGGTGTTGCGGCTCATCGTCAAATGCAAAAAACTACGATCCAAAACACATACTACGAAACGGTAATGCATTTCATTAAAACTTAACTTTTTAGACAATGTGAAACTTGTTTGTTTTAATTCTTCTAGTCAGTGGAATTGTCCATTCTAACCAAATCTTGGCTATCCTCGGAGCAAGGTAGGTTCAACAGAAATTGCAAAATACAATACAAAATTAAAGTTAATTTTCATTGGGTAATTATTCATACGGGTAATTATTTAAGTGGTGCTGGAAAAACCACATTACTGAATGTGTTAAACATGAGAAAGTCTCAGACTCTTTTGGTGGATGGTGACGTCCGGTTAAACGGAGCTCCCGTGTCCAGAGAAGCTTTCGTACAAATGTCAGCTTTCGTACAACAAGAAGATTTGTTCATAGCTTCTTTGACAGTAAGAGAACAGCTGGTATTTCAGGTAAAACTTATACAGACCATAGCATATAAATTACATGTGGTAAGATGATTATATAAATAATTACAGGCACTACTGCGAATGGATCGTGGGATTCCTTATGAACAGCGGATGAAAAGGGTAGAAGAAGTCATTTTAGAAGTAAGAAAATTCACAAAAGTCTACATAAAATCCATAAATTAAAAAGTTAAAAGACTGCTTTTTCTGTGAAATACTTTAGTGTTTATGTTAAATAATTAGCTAATCATATGATATTGTTTAGTTGGGGCTGACAAAATGTGCAAACACCGTAATCGGTGATCCGGGATCTGCCAAAAGTATTTCTGGTGGAGAAATGAAAAGACTCGCATTCGGAGCAGAGGTAAAGTAAAATAAAACCTGCTAACCTAGCTTCATAAGTTCCAGTTATGCATGTATTTGTGACACACAGCTAGACAATCTTCGAAAATTAATTACTTGCAATTTGACAAATCATTTTCATCTAAACTTTAAAGAATCATCTTTTAATATAATTTTTTGGCGTACAAAGTGGGCTAAACGCAGTAATTCAGTAATTTACTGAAGTGCCACTTTTGATAAGAATGTCATTATATAGAGAAAAAAAAAAGGATCTTGTCTAGATGTCGTCGATTATAATTTCAGTACTACAGCTCCATAAAACTGTACGATCTTATTCATACTTTGTATCTAAGGTACTAACTAACCCTCCACTCATGTTTTGCGACGAACCAACGTCCGGTCTGGATTCATTCATGGCACAAAACGTTGTTGGTGTACTCAAACAAATGGCGAATAAGGGAAAAATTGTTATCAGTACAATTCACCAACCATCATCTGAAGTTTTTGCAATGTTTGACAGGTAACGAAACAAAACTAAAAATACTTCTTTCTACATACAAAAACATTGTTTTAAAATGGAACTTTGTTTTAGAATACTCTTAATGTCAGAAGGGCGTGTAGCATTCTTAGGAAACCGTGACGACGCCTATGAATTTTTTAAGACGTAAGATAATTCAACATATCCAAAACGTTCGAAATAGTTTCTTAAGTAAATTATTTCTTTCGAATGAAGTCAAGGATTCGAGTGTCCTCATAGCTACAATCCGGCAGATTTCTACATCCTTACATTAGCTATAGTGCCAGGATTGGAAGAAGAAAGAAGGAAAAGAGTCACAGTAGGGTTTCTACAAATAACTGATACCATGACATCATGTTCTCAACCTAAATGTTATTTAAAATCTATTATTGAAAGGCAATTTGCGACCAATTTGAATCGTCGTCGCGCGGACAATCCCTCATGAATTCAATTGCGGTCAGCAGAGGCAACAAAACAATTGATGTAATAATTTTTCATGCATGTAGTACCCAAACTAGTTTTAAAAAAAGTTATCCCTGTAACTTTTATTACAGGAAGAAGAGGATCTATGGAATACTCAAGTGAAAACAAGGTACAAGCTTTCTTCAGTAAATTTTGTAAAACATTCAAACAAACATTTACAAAATGGACGTAAACTTTATTTCAAAGCAGCTTTAAGAACATTTCTAATTTAGATATGCTATACATGCAAGCATATGCTAAGAATATTTCCATGACGCTATATAAACAAATACTTTTATGATAATTCATAGTTTCTACTTTTCACTAAAGGATGAGGTAAAATTTTTTAAAACATGATTACTAAGTATTTTCATATTGACACAAAAAATTATTTTTTAAAGATATTATCATAAAAATTCTTTAAACATAATCATTAACTATTCTAGCTTCCGAACAAACGTTTAATTTTTTTAATTTTAATTTTGAAAAAAAAAAAAAAGTTTACGTTCGCTTTGTACAAAACTAGTCTAAAATAACTGTGACACTATATTCAATCAATCATCTTTGTGTCAATCTAGGTTTCGAGCAAGCTTTTGGACCCAATTCAGAGCCGTGTTATGGCGTTCGACGCTCACCGTGCTGAGAGAACCTCACTTACTCAAAGCACGATTTTTTCAATCTATCGTACGTTTAATAATTTCTTAAACGACTCACAATCCGTCTATTTTAAACATCATTTTTTTAAAATCAACAGTTTGTGGCCTTATTATTGGGAGTCATCTTCTATGGCCAAGAAAACAATCAAGAAGGAATTATGAATATCAATGGAGCAATCTTCCTGTTATTAACAAACATGACATTTCAAAATATTTTCGGTGTTATTCACGTAAGTTCTTCCCTATTACAGTTTATAACAATTTTGTTATAAAATAACAATTTCATTTCGTTTATGAACTTAGGTATTCTGCTTAGAACTACCAGTATTTTACAGAGAAAATCAGAACGGAATGTATAGAACAAGTGTTTACTTCTGGGCTAAAACCATGGCAGAGGTACGTCATTAAGTTGGTAACTCTTCTAGTTTCAAATGAATTACGAAGTTCTTTCGTTAGTTAATTAATTCAAACAGGCATTCCTAAACGTTTTGCTGCATTCCACTCCCGCTAGTCTAGAAAAAAAAGTTCGCGACTTACTACGAGTAACATTTACAATGCAGTCTTATTGTTTCTTGTTCTCTTTCAGTTTCCATTATTTGTAGTAATTGCGGTCATATTTACTGCCATTTGTTACTGGATGACTGGTAATATTTAACGTGCAACTTCATTAACACGTATGACTGATCAAGACTATTTTCATCCATTTTCTAGGTCTTTATCCTGAAATGTACAACTTCGCCATTGCATGTGTCATTGTTACCTTAGTGGCCCACACATCCTGCTCATTTGGTATGAACTTACTTTTGTTATAATTAATAGTCTTAAAGTAACGTGGCAGGAGATAACACTTCACTCAAAGTAGTTAACACTTAAATATTTGCCTAAAATTATCCTTCTAGAATAAGGCTAAATGCTATATGACTAATTCAAATATGTCTCTATAGCAATTACTTTGAACAAGTTTTGTACAATAACATTGTGTGTTTCCATAATATTTTTAAGTTAGTGAGACACTGACACAATTTTTATCTAAGATTAGTTTTGTTCTTAAGTGACGCCCTTATACGGTGTTGTATATATCTTACTGAAAATGTGATAAATGTGGTAATTATGAATAATTACCGGTTATTGTTCATAGTTACCAAGAACTTTAGGTAAAAGTGATAAATTCTGTTCATATATTCATGGTTAGGTTAGTTACAAAAATGAAATAACTTATTACTTGTATCAGAATGTCTTGGAAAGTATTCATAATTACTTATAAGTATGAAAAATGAGAATATATGAACAGAATTTATCACTTTTACCTGATGTTCATGGCAAATATGCACAATAACCGGTAATTATTCATAATTACCGAATTTATCACCTTGTAAAATATATGCTCATTGCAAAACGAACTTTTTTGTTCGAATTTGAAACTACCAGCACATATGCACTAGAAACAACATGACTCAAGACAAAAATCTTCTAACTATAGGATACATGATGTCCACTATTAGTCCATCTATCACAGTGGCCTTATCGATAGCTGCACCTCTTACGGCACCACTACTCTTCTTTGGCGGTTTCTTCTTGAACACAAAGTAAGAATTTTTCACAGACCGTGTTAAAAAAAAACACAGTTTCATACAATTCAAGTTAAAACGGTTTCTAATAAATTTTTCTCATCTAGATCTTTCCCATACTATTTGGAATGGATGCAATATTTCTCGTGGTTTCGTTATAGTAACGAAGCACTTCTGATCAATCAATGGAAAGACATCGACAACATTGGCAAGAAGACTAAAGATTTAACCATTTGTGTGGGGTTTCTTTCCTTCAACGTAGTAACGAACTCATTTGTACCATTTTAGAATGCAATCGTCCAGAGAATCAAACCTGTTTTGCACATGGACCACAAGTTTTGGAGTCTTATAGCTTCGCACCGGTGAAGAAAACAATATTTTTCAAACATATGATTTACAAACTTCAAGATTTAAATGAATTTTGAAGAGTAAACGGAAATGCAACGTTCATTTTCATGACAATATCTTTGACAGCGAATTTTTTATTTCAGTTTTAGGCTACTTTTGATTTTCATAAATGCAATAATTAGTGTTTTTTAAACTGTCATAAAAAATTTACTTTTGAAGAGATCATCATGAAAGTTACATATACACATTCGTTTATAAGTTTAAGTTTCAAGTAAACATACAAAGACCTTATTACTATATGCTTCAAAAAAGCGTTCTCATCGGTATTTTCTATGCGGACGTACCACACTGTTCTTAACTCTTATGACTTGTCAGTCGGTTAAACGACCGCGTCCCTTACCCGTATGATTGGTCTTCAGACGAGCAAACGTCAATTCTGTTTTAGCTAACCGCCGCCATCGAAAAATTCTTGTGATTTTTCTTGATTGCTCCATGTGGCCGATTCACGACTGCAACATCATCGCTTACTCGGCCTTTGCCATTGCAGCTCTGATACCATCTTTCAGCGCGCGCAAAGTGAAGTGCGGAATGATTTTCCAATCAATTAAACGAACGTATTTCTTATCTGTGTGATTAGAATTAAGAAAAGTGCCGTACGAAATCGATGATAACATCTATCTGCGCACACATTCAACCGATACGAAAACAGATTTGTTAACAAAAGTGCTTGTAATGAATTGTTAATTAATTTATATTCTATTTAAACAGGAAAACTTTCTCTATGACCTGATCTTCTTGAGTGCTCAACTGCTTGGATATCGTATCATTGCCTACGTTGCGCTTCTCATTCGTGCAAAAAGCAGGGGTTGAACGTGAAACACAATCTTACGACTGCTCGAATGCAACTGGGCTATCAAAAACAACCCAAACTGCAAGAACTTAAAAAAAATAATGGACGGAAGGCGTGTAGAGTTGAATGTTACGTGTCTATTTATGTATGTTGTTCGAATTAATATCTCGAATAATGACATTTTTTTTCGGCATTCGAAATCCTTTTCTTTTGTACTTTTAACGTTCGTTATGTCTCGAACGAAGACGTATATTTAGTCAGATATGTAACGACAAAGTATTAAAATGTACAGATATCTTTTATTAAACTGATAATAATGCTCATGGAACTTTATAATTTTATTATCATCGCTTTCCCTTTTTGCCCTTTCCTTTCTTCGAATTCGCTTGTTGCGACTGCTGATGATGGTCACTGCCACCCTGTCTCTGTTGCCTGGTCTTTAGTTTAGGAATCATTGTACCGAGATGACTCAATACGGAGTCACCTACAGCATTACAAAACAGATACCATATGTGACGCTAACGATACTCACACTTTAAAGAAACTTACGTGTCGGAAACTCCGGATTGAATGGCGTTCCATCGTCGTTTTGCAACTGAATCCTTACTCTCCCGCGAAAGGCGGCCTCTCTGTTTTGTTCCCTTGGATACGCTTTATTCTGTAATGTTAGTTATTTACTAATAAAAAATAGTTCCCAGCAACACTATCTAAGCCAGATACGCAAAACCAAAGCAAGGTGCCATAAAATCTAAGCTGAATGTATGAAGCTGAAAGTAGGCAACCCAAAACCGCTAAAAGAATATAAATTACTTTTACCTCAACACCCACTGTGAGACCTGACGCGGCTAAAACGTCACGAATCTCTTGAAGTGACGGATTTTCGACGCACTGTAGAAATTAAAACAACAATTGTCGATGAGAAACAGTCAGATTTCGTGACTTTTGATGCTTGAGTGTTACTTTGTTCTTTGGAAGTCTTCGTCCTTCCGCTATGGTCTTTTTACTGTTGATATACGCTGGATACACGCAAATCCAACTAGAAACAAGAATAAAATATGTATACGTGGTTCCATACTTATGCAATTGTTCATAAAAATACCACGTACAACACATCTCTAAACAAATTATGAAAATCTGAAGCGCATGGAAAGATTTAAAAAAACCGTAATGTATCGTGAACAAGGAGAGCCCGGTGTGAAGTAACATGGCGTCACAAATACATATCAGTCAATACACAACGACGCCATATTAGGACGCCTATTCTGCGTAAAAATGACCTCTATCATTTAACATCATGTCATATGTATGCTACCCTTACATATTCGAAGTATTTTACAGCTAAATCACATTCATTTAAGCACTTATATAACGTTCTACTCAATTATAAAAGTTACAGACATAGTTATATACAGAAAAATACTTTATAAACGACACTCACCGCTCTTTATCCGAAAACTTCTTCTCTGAGGACCACATCACCAACGTCACACTATCTAGGACATAAATTAAAATGGCGTCAATCAATGGTCACCGTGATTAAGATATTTATATCTATGGGTAACACACTGCCATATTGTGTCCTTAAGAGGTCTACTAGAATATAAAGTGAATGCGCCATATTGTGTCCTCAAAAAAAAAATTACGATGTTATGAACAGCTGATTTTTTTTTAACTTTGGCTATTTTGTTTTTAGAGGCAAAATTAACAGGAACTTTAACGTATTATAAAAACTAGAATGGTAATTCTTTAATTTAAGAGTACTTTTTACATTGATATATTTTAAAATAAACTTTTAATACAAAAAAAAAATTGAAAAATATCGTCTGCTTAAAATTGGGAAATTTTTAAACTGAAACAAAAAGTTTATTTTAAAAGATCTTAACTGATTAACCTATCTTTCTAGTTTCCTAAAACACTTTCAATTTTTTTTATTTTTCTTCTGAAAGACAGAATAATCAGAATTCGAAGGGCTTTTATATTATTTCTTGACTATTTTTAAGGGTCTTGGGGAGGGGGGATATATAGTATGGATACATGGGTGGATATAGAAAATAATGGAAAGTGTACGTGGTTCGCGAAAGATTTTCTTATAGAATAACATTAATATTTTAATCAATAGATGGCGCTAAATGTACCAATTATTACAACTTTTCCCGCGCTTTTTATCGATTTTTTTTCCCCCCTGCGGTTTTTCATCGATGTTTTTCCGTCAAGTAAATGGATCGATGGTAGTAATTATTATATTTACTGAAAAGTGAGTTTGATAAGATAGTTGTCTGCTTTTAGTATAGTTGGTTTTAAAGATGTAATTCAAACAGTTGCCCTTGACAATATTTAATATTATAGAAAAAAGACAAACAACATTTTTCGTTTCTTTCTGATTAGAAATCTAAACGAAGAAGACAACACCCTTTTTTTGTGTGTTCGTGAGGAATTACGAAAAAAAAAAGAAGAAGAAAAACAACGATGGACATCAAAGGAAAAGAGGAAGAGGAGAAAACGACGACGGCGACGACGGCGAAAAACAACGAAATGTTAACTTTAGCAACGCAATGTGGCAAAATCTTAGCCACTTTGCTCCTCATCTATCTTATGGGTCATTTCGGTTTTAGTTTCTCATGGATTTTACTTGCATTTCTAGTTTGGACGTGGAGAGAACGGTACATAAGAGAGAAAAATGACAAGTTCTCGGTTGTCAGAGCTTTTGCCATCGATGAGGAGAAAGAAATCAAAGCCAGACACCAATTTCTACCAACATGGGTCAGTTTCTCGCTCGTTTTTTTTTTAAATTTAGACATTTTTTTTTCTTATTATTTATCATACAGGGACTACTGAGTGAGTGTGTCGTATTATTTCTAGTAAACATGTCCATAAATCACTTGATGTTTGATCAGATGTCCTCCAAGAAGATCATTTAGAATAAATATAGGCGTAGGCGGGCGTTTTCTTTCAGAATTATGATGATTGTCAAGGTACTTTCGATGGTTGCGTCACTTTCTATCGTGGTTTACTAAAATAGAAATGATTGTTTATTAAGGATGTGGTCGTCTCTGAAAGAACCAAAATACAGTAATATCCTCTTTGCAAGACCATCAATTTAAGAACAAGGTGTCAATTTCGTCATGAAATAGCAAAAATAAAAAAATGAGAGGCGCGGATGACAAAAGCTCTAACTAAAGCTCTGACAAACGTTCTGACCCTGTCATTGAGGCTGTGGCTCGTTTTCTAAAGATCTATAGACCCAATTTAGGATTTCTGCTTTCTTTTCTGGATGTGGTTAATGGGGGGGGGGGGGGATTGTGCTTGGGTTAGCAATTTTATGGAAATAAAGTCCACGAGCTTTGTGTGAATTTTTGAGCAAAGTAGACTTTTAATGAGGCTCAGCCCGTGGGCTTCGTATGGGCCTGGCGGGCTGAGCTGACTATAAATGTGTGTAGGATGGGTTTTGATTTTTTTTACTATGAAATGTATTTCTACACTCAAAGAGTTCTTCAAGGTTTTGATCTCTTAAATTATTCTCTTGTAATTCTGGCATCTTTACCATGACCCTTAACCCTTCCTTTGCCTTGAAGACGTGAGTTAAGGTGTGTGTTGTTTACATTAGGCAACTTAAATGTAGAAATGCATTATACACCACATTGATTGTGTTGTGTAATGTGGTGACCAACACACTGCAAACAGTTCCGCTCTTTGTTTTGACCAAGAGGTGTTACCTACCTACCTACCTATTGGTTACAATATTTTCGGTACAAGAAAAAGTAGGACAGAGCTCTACGTTTTTGCAACACTGCCACAAAATCTTGTAGGTAGTTTGTTTTGGTATGCAACAAGATTGTGGTGCAGACCGTTACCAAATAATGTTGCTCAATGTTGTAAAACCCGCCTTTCACAAATTTCCAATATGTCTAAGACATTTTCAATGGAGACACAAAGACTTCAAGTTAAAAGTTCAAAGTGTCAAGCTTTCATATTTTAAATTCGAGACATTATTGTTTCAAGAATGTGACTGTTTTATAGTTAATTACAAAAATATTGACCTATGTCCAAGATTTCTGTGTTCTAATGAAACCATAACCTGAATATTTTTGTTTATTTCTTTTTTTTTTTTTTGGTGTTCACACAAGTAAACAATATAATAAGGTCATTTCTCAACACAAAATTAAAAAAAAAAGTTGCATGTTTCTCTTTTAATAGAAAAAGAAGTTTTCCTTCTCCTCCTCGTCGTCTTGCGATCACTTTTGCCTCATCCACAAAATATTACCACATTTTGTTTGTTGTACTTTCGAAAGGAAAGGAAAATAGAAGAAAACGTCGAAATTAAAACAACCTCAAAAGTTAGATTGATGGAAAGAAAAGGCTAATTATATATTTCGTTGTTGCTTTTGTCTGAATGGTTCCTCCTCCTCATCATCATCATCATCAGAGCTCATAAAAATGATTTCTTAAATGAAACTGTCAGTTGATTGACATAAATTACAGCTCCGGCATTAGGACCATGGCTTTTGAAACGGGTGCGGACAAATAGTTAACATGTTACATCATTGCATAAACTGTACAATTATATTTATTGATCAATAAATAGAAAGCTGTTTTCCTCAGCTTTCTTGAAACAACTTTAGGTCCTGTTTCCACTCAACGCATAAATAAATGGAAAATGCGTTTTAAATTGAAAAAAAAAACACTAATAATAATCGCTCCCAAATCTGGTTCAAAGTAAAGTTGAACAGTTTCAACTGTAAGTTATTGAAAATGTTATTGAAGTGGATTTCTAGCTGAGCATATCGTTCAAGCCAACACTGAATTAGCTATAAAAGTTGAATATATACAAAATCCACTACACTCACCGTCAATTTTTTGATTGAAAACCCAGATCATCTGTTCCTAACTTAAGAGGTAAACTAAAGGCTCGTTGTCACGGGGCTAGTTTACTAACCGCTAGTGCTAGCGAACAGTAAACTTACCCAATGGAAACAGCTTCGCTCGTAATTTACACGCATACTGTAACGGGATTGTGGTAAATCGAGTTGAGGTACTTTGCTGTCTTGTTACCGGTTACGTGGTCTACTTTTCTCTGAAGTCCAGTTACCCCGTAGAAATATCAGCTTGCTCAGTTATGAACAGGCCCGGACTGGCCCGGCCGGCTGACCGGCGATTGTCGGTCAATTGGGGGCCAAAAGAAAATGGGGGCCAAAAATAAATAAATTAAAAAAATGGGGGCAACACAATTTCATAGCCGGTGGGGCCAACCACTAGCCAATCCGGCCCTGGTTATGAACTTACTGGCTAGTAGTACATTTTGTGTCGGCTTGGCTGCAAAGTGGAATTACAATAAAACTAGCCCTAAAAACTATTACTTGGCACTAGATTATTACTAGGCTACTAGCTCCATGTAAATACGAACTTACCAGGAAAGTTCTTACCCGTAACAACGAGCCTTTAAATTCAAACTGAACAGGTAGCAACAGTCTCAATAAGTTTTGAAACTACAAATGTTCAGTTTTGGCGCGTATTCAGTTTCATTTACGTTATTATGATTAAAAAAACAAAAAACAAGCAATTTGTTTAATCGTAGAAATGAACTTGATTTTCACGTTTTGATTCAAGGTTTTGTTTCCCGAAACGGAACGAGCAGAATGGCTTAATAAGGTACTATTAAAAAAAAAAAGAAGAAAAAGAAATGAATGTTAATTAACAAATAACAACTTATGACAATCTTGTTTTAAGATAATACGACAACTGTGGCCGTTTGTTGGCGTTTACGTCAGTGACTACATCAAAACAAAGTTGGAACCGAGTTTACGAGAAACCTTTGCAAACACGCTCAAGATGTCTTCCTTCAAATTCGAAGTGATCAACCTCGGCGACGTGGTACGATTACGATTCCCAATTTCTTGTACCCGATCGAACTCACTCCATATACTCACTTTATTGCATGCTGTGTATAATTATTAGCCCATTCGAATCGGTGGAGTGAGTGTGTTTCGAGAATCCGTGTCACGGCACGAGATTATCATGGATATGGAAGTCTAGTGAGTTTCTTAATCAGCTTTAGATATTGAAAGAGATAACTAATTTATCTTTGATTGATTTAAATCACATGATTGAATTTTAAAAATAAATAAGTCGAATTATTTTGGATTTTTTTTTTCACCAATTTTTTTAAGTATATTTAAATTTTTAAATCAATATGAATAACTTTGTTTATTTTAATATAAACAAACTATAATTTCATTAAAGTTTATCAAGTTTATCTGTGCCCAAATTTTTTTTTGTAATTAGATTTTTAAATGTGAATATTTGCATAGTAAATTAAATTAACTATGTTTTTATGTATTTCTTAAAAAGAACTACATAAAAAAATATATAGCATTTCAACAAAAATTAAAAATTATAGATTTCTAACTAAAAAGATATCCGATTTAAATCTAAAAATCCGACTTTTTTTTTATAAAAAGCAGTTGTAATTTTGTTCCAACTTTGTTAATAAAACTTAAATGTGTAGTTATTCGGGTGATTGTTACTTCAAAGTGTCGATGTCGAAGTTGAAAGCTGGCATCAAAGACATTCAGGTAGAAAGAAATGTTAATATGGCCAAGGTCCCACATACAGAAAAAAAAATCAACTTGAAAATGTTAGTGAAAACAGAATTTGTTTAATTTAAATGCTATTTATATCCAAATTTTATATTATACGTATTATAATTCTGTTTAAGATGGTTTATGAACAGCAGCTGACTTTGGAACTCTTGACTATACTGTCTTTCAGAAGCAAAATGAAGAGAAACTAGAAAGTGTTTTCAAAACTGGAAGGGTTGCTTAATCACATACATGTATTTTGCGAGAGAAAATTAAAAAAAAAATTCGTCCGTTAAGCGTCGGCTGCTTAACCCTTCTAGTTTCTAAAACACATTCAAGTTTCTCTTTATTCTGCACCTGAAGGAGTGCATCGGAATTTGCGAGACGTTTACACTTTAAAACCGCTTAAATTGGCAGAAAGGAGACATAAAAAAGATGAAATTGTTTCAACTTTTTCTATTCTGTCAAGCTGAAATACAATTTATCTGCTAATAGGAAAGTCTCTTTTGGAAGCATCATTCTTTATTGGCTTCCCTCTTATTTTTTCTCCCTGCTTCTATAAACTCAACAATCTCCTTAAAGAATTTTTTATTGTAAAATGTGAGAACCCTTGAACGCGAATAAAAGCAGAAATAAACTTGAAACTTTATTATGAATTTTTATTTCTATTTCTATTTTTTTTTGCTTTTTTCACGTATGTGGGAACCAGGCTTAAGTTAATTGAAGGCGCCCATTGTTCTTCATAAAGTATAATTTTGATTTTTAAAGTTTCATGCAAAAGTTCGTACGGTGATGAAACCACTTGTGAATGTCATGCCTTTGGTCGGCGGAGTCCAAGTATATTTTCTTAATGTTCCGGTATGTCGTCATCATCATCATCATTATTAGTATTATTATCAAATCTTGCTAATAAATTAATATTCTTGTCGGAAGAAAACTTAATGACTGTTTTCTATTTTCTGTTTTAGGATATTAACTTCAATTTGACCGACATTGCAAATGTTTTCGACTTTCCAGGATTTGCGTATGTCATAGACACAAAAGCACATTAGTCTAGAAAATCATGAATAATCAGAAAATACACATTTCTAACACAGAAAAAACGCAGTGTTGGGTTAAAATACTTTTCAAAGTAATTAATTACAATTATTAATTGCTTCAATGAAAAACAAAATTAAAATCATAATTACTAATTAATTACAATTAGTCATTTTTTTTTCACAAAGTATTTAAATATTACTTTCCAATGGCAAATACAAATGCTGTAATTACAAAAGTATGACTAAAACGCACAATCATTCATTATAACAATAATTTAGGAATAGTTAACACATTTTAGGAGTAATTTGATCTAACAAAAAATAGTTTAAAATACAAAAAAAACGAGAGCAATTAAAAATTAATTTAATATAATTGCATTTTATTTTGGAAAATGTAATTAATTACAATACCAAATTCCAAAGCTTCAAAAGTAATGTGGTGAATTAATTACTTTTTGGCAACTAGTTCCCAACTGTAAAACGAAAGTGCAGCTAATTTTTTGTTGCTTTCAAAAAAAAAGTTATTTTTATATATCTAATTGACTAAGAAATTAAAAAGCTTGTTTTGTCTCGAGAATTCCCCACAAAATTATGAGAGGTTTCGTTTAAAACTCACACATTTTTCAGTTCAACAAAGGGAATTTGAAAAAAGATTCTGTTGATTTTTTTACAGCTTATGGTATGATCGACTGCTACATACAGTGAGCTAACGCAAACACAGATACATATTAAATTAGAACGATAAAAACAATGGGCGGCTGCATTGGAAAACACAATAATATCACTACACTGTACATATAAACTTTTGTATAGTTTTGTATAGCAATCGTACACTTGTAGTTTGTTCTCAAATACATCCAAATGTAGGCTGATGACAGCCGCATAACAGTTGGAAATGTTGTCATTACATTTGATTGTCTGGACTAATGTCTATATGTGCAGAGTTCAACATCAACGTCCGTATTCTGAAACGTTGTTTGCTTAAAATAATTAAGCTAAACTTAGCTAGGCTGAATGGTTGTTTTACGGTTGCGTAAACGTTAGGCAAATTTTTTTTTTCAGGAATAACGTTACAATAAAATTCAAATTGTTTACAAAATTAGAAAGGTAGAAGATTATGCGAAAAAGTTCTATCATGACAATATTTTAAAATGAAACATTTTATGGTAGTTTGAAAATGATCCGTTTTCAGGGGTTTTTTTTTTTTGAGCAAACATTTCAGGTAAATTATTTTCGCATTTTTTTTTTAAAATGTCATAAAAATATTTTTTAAAAAATATATATATATTTTTTAAAAATATTTGAGCAATATCACCAACTATTCTAGATTCTAAATAATTCTAACGGTTTATTTGAAAACCTTAAATTTTATTAGAACGGTGGGAAGAATTTAGCTATCCAGTCACCTTAAGCATTGTTTTAGAATGTGGTCGGTTACACTCTTTTGTTAAAACAAACGCAAAACATACTCAATTTTATCTTATAGCGACATGCTACGAAAAGCAATAACCGACACCTTATGCAACATGATGTTGCTGCCGAACAAATACAGCATGAAGCTTATCAAAGATGTGGATGGAATACTATTGCATTATCCAGAGCCAAAAGTACAGCCTCTCTTTTAATTAATTAGCACGTTAACCAGCCTATTAATTCCATATTTCAAAACTTTAAAAGGGAGTTTTAAGAATTAATGTCATTGAGGCGAAAGAGCTGATGAAGAAAGATATTGGAATTCTCGGCAAATCTGATCCATACTGCAAAATATCAGGTAACAAAAACCTAAGAATTAAAAATATATTTAAAATATAAATTTGAGCTCTTGTCTTATCGTTGTGATTCATATTTACTAGTTGCTGGTCAAGAGTTTCGTACTCCGATCATCAATAACACCGTAAATCCACTTTGGAACTACAACGCCGAGGTAAGAAACGAGAGAGTTGAAAAATCAGCTGGTTTTCAGGTAATAAGGTTTTTGAATAGAGGGAGAAAGAGTAGATGGGGAGGAAGGAATTTGGGAGTGATATTCGGACCTGAAGAACGAGATGTGTTGTAGTCGTAACCATAGTTCAAACTTTGAATGTCGAGCTCTAAAGCACTGTCATTTGGTATTACGCTGCCAAACTCCCTAGTGGCGAATTTCAGCTTAGGCGCGCGCCTAGGGTCGTTAATTTTAGAGGCCTCAAAAAGTCAACACTATAGTGAAGTATATATACAGTACAACAATTTGTTAAAAGCAAGTGGCACCAAGATGCCACAGCGCCTAGGGCTCCTCAACAGATATAAATGCGAAATTGCTAATCTCTGTAATATTTTGAGTGCTCGGCTTTTTACGTGTTTCTGCTTCCATATTTATAGAGAAAAGGAAGAATGCACACTAAAAAAAAAGTGTAGGAGCAGTCATGTTTGTTCATTTTTTAGGTATTAGTAGATGATGTTCGACAGCAAACATTTGACTTGGAGATAAACGATTTGGATCAAGGCAATAAAGATGATTTTATGGGGAGGTATGCCAATCACCAGAAACAAGTTGTGTGGCGGCTAATTTTCGTTCATGTTCACGCATTTCCTCTTGTTTTACTTATTTTATTTTAATTTTAAATGGGGAAAATTAACTTCTCATAATTCCGTAATCCATATTCATTTTATTAAAAGGGCTTAGGTGGAGGACAATTATAATCCTAACCACTAATTAAAAAACGACACTACAAAAATACTAATTCAGACAAAACTAAACGCTTAAAAGTATCTGTTAGGGTGTTCACAGATGCGCGACTTTTAGTGGTCGAGGTGGACTGCAAAAAGAGACCAAAACCGACCACTCTTGTCCACTCTATACGAGTATTTTTTTGCAGTTCATTCAAATAGACTACGATTACTTCCTAACCGCTGGCACTCGGCTAGAGTGGTTGGTATCAAACAAATTCCAATCCGTTTTTCAGTCCATCTCAACCACTAAAAGTCGCTCCAACGTGTGAACGCTCTTGGAAAACAAGATGTTAAAAACATTACAACAGTGTACTTAGACACCAACAAATTCAAAGTTTAAAGTAACAGAAATACACATTACAAATAAGCAAGAGTTTATATTTTGCTCGTCAGCCCATCTTGGCTGTGTTTTGATTGCATGCAATTTTTGCACGTTAATTGTTTCGTAAAAAATAATTGTTTGCTAATATATGCAACACGTGAAAGCCGTGAAAATCTTTGCTTTATTAGCTTGCGATTTTGGGAGTCTCTTCTGTTTGCAGAATAAATTGTGCTCGCTTCTTAACGTTTGCCATGTCAAGTAAATATCGAGTTTTTTATTATTGTGGCTTACATAACGACTTTTTAATAGTATATTCTCTTAAAGTATAGAGAAACCCGTTTAACACGAAATAGAAGAGATCAGTATATTTTTTCTTGCTTAAATAGAGCTCAAATTTTTTTTTTTCAAAATGTTGTCTTTTAGAGCTTTTTTCTTCTAAAGCTTAAATGGTGGCTTTGAGAGCTATTTTTTTTTCTAAATTAAATTGTTGTTTATATTTTAGAATCTATTTTAAAAGCTATTTGTTGAATTCCAGAAGGCTAAGCCAAGTCTTGAGCTCCTCTTGATAGCTGCACGAATTTCGTGTTAATAGAAGGAATGCTTATGCTATTCTAGTAGACCGGACCAACCTTGCGCTTGTTGATTTCGTGTTAAACGGTTTCTACTTTAGTAGTAACGTGGCTCTGTTGTATGGCTAACTTTTTTTGTGACGTTGGTAACAGCATGCTCGACTTATGAGTATTCTTAAACTTTGTAACATGTTTTCATATTTTAAATCTATCTTTAATATCTAATATATGAACTGTATTGCATACAAATTTCATTTTTTATTTAATTTCGCTATTGCTGGGGTGCTACTGTTGCTTTGCTTCTGCTTAAGTCTTTTGCTTCTACTTATTTTCTTAGTTTGTTCTTGAACAAAGTGCTGATTTAGACTTGGAAATTGTTTTGCTTGATTTTGACCAAGGCAACAGAGATGACGACCTGGGAAGGTATATAAATAACATTTAACATTTCATTAACAACTTAATAATGTTGCATGTAAGAGGGGATGTTTTATGCACGAGAGAGAGAGACTCATATTAAATTGGACGTTTGGTATTTTCATTATAACATTTTTTTCTTTTTTCGGCTTTCATAATGAATCGTAAACAAACACAGAGGGAGAATGAAAGCGCACGAAGTGAAGTGCACATACAAATGCATGACACTAACATAATCAGTACACAGAAATCAAACCCACAACATAAATGACTTACAGCGTTTATTAATTATTCATTGATTATCTCACCATTTTATTCCCGTTAGAATTTCTCATGTTTTTTTTTTATCGATTTTAAGAGAAATAAAGCGACAATCCCCGCATGTGCATAAAAGTGGTTTCTCTGAATCAAAGCCGTAAATAACTTAACGTAAATATTTATGCTGCCATAATGATTTTACCTATTTTCTAGGGTGTTGTATGATGGATGCATGTTAAATATTACCAACAGCTGTTTTTGTGTTGTTCTATTGTTTGTGGCCTTGTTTCCGTGAAATCACTTAACAACCACAGAGGGTTGCCATTTTTATATTTCTCCAGTTCAATCAATTCTTTTGGCTAATCTCTCAGAGAAAAATTTAATTCTAAAGTGATTAAAATTCATTATTTAACCTAACTTCTTCTATACACAAGTTACTAAGTACACAAGTTGCAAGTACTTTTTACTTTTTTTAAAGTAAAAATGCAAAAGATATTAAATACTAGATAGAATAGAATAAAAAAATGAATACTAAAATTATTAAAATTGGCTACATTTTTTGTGAAATGTTTATGCAAAAATTTATTTTCAAACATTCGTTTAATAATCTACACTCTAAACAGAAAAAAGCTGCCTCCAAACAGCAATTATTTAATTTATACACAAATTGAAATAAAATCTTTATCAAACTTTGAACAAGCTCATATTCTCAATATGAATCACAATTTGACTATACAGGATGTTATGAAACCATCGCCCCAGTAAATTATTATCAAAACATACTTGTTTGAAAGTTTGTTGTTTAAAATTGAATATCTCAAAAAATTTAATATACCACAAATTTCAAATATGTATTTGAAATTTGTGGTATTCTTAATGACGGCTTAATAATATATTAGGTCGTTTCTTCTGAGACATACTGTATAGTGTGTTCAAAGTTAGTTATAATACTCTAAATTAAAGTACTTTCAATTTTATTTTAATTATTGATTTATTAGTTATCTGAATTATAATTACATTGGGTGGCTTATTTTTTTTATTTACAGTGTAGTTTCTAACATTTTAAACTTTTTACTTATATACAGTTGTAACATCAACTATCTACAAATAAATATCTGTAAAGTCCTTTTAATTTAGGAAACTTAGGATAAAAACTAACTTTTACTTGTTTACTGATTACATTTAACTTAACTACCGGTACTTTTTGTGTTTTGTTTAGAATGTTGTGGTTGTAACTATTGTTGCTGGTGAATTGGCTTTTTTATCTGTAAATATTTAATGTCTTCTAGAGGTTGTGCTATTTGCTTTTTGTCAAAATGATGTTGTTGTTGTTTTCATCTAAATTTGTGCTGTGTGTCGTTCTAACCAATACCTTTCTTATTTACAGGCTTGAAGGCGGATTTCAATGTGCAAATCAAGCAAGTGGTTCTTAACATGAGTCCCAATTGTCACCTAAAATCAGTCAAAACACTCGCTTAAAAAATTCAACGAGTGAAGGGTTGACTTTTTTGTGGCACTTGGGCCTCATGTTGAGAAACACTTGTTTGATTTGTACATAGAAATCTGCCGTCTAACATTGATTACTATAAATTCTTACAGAATTCCTTCCGTTAATTACAACTTTTACAATGGATAATCTCATTAACAATATGATTATTAAAATTGACTAATACGCTCGTATTCGTATATATGAGAAACAGGCAACAGCAAAATATTAGGCTGATATTGTAGTTTTTAATAGTGTAGATTCAAAATTCTTTGTAGTATTTTTTGTCAATGTGGCGGCTATTGTTCCACTCGTGTAGGTGGTTGTAACTAATCCTAACGAGGTGGTTTGCTTGCATGCCTGGGATAAAGACGTCGGCAAAACTGACGATACACTGGGAAGGTACATAATAATACTACTCGTATCTCAAATAAAACTTGAGATAATATATGTATATTTCACTTTTAAGGCTAAAATATACAAACACAATAACTGCTATGCTTATTTTAAAAGTTGCTTGTTTCGTGTTTCATCCACTTTTCTTTTATATTAATATTGCAATTAATGAATATGTGGTTTGGCTTTACAAAAGAAACAATTTTGAATCATCCTTGGCACCACCTAAATATTGATTTTTCAATGGATATTATTTTTGCTTGTTGCAATTTTCGTTTGATACTTGGCATAATGATGATGAAAAATATGCTTTAATTATAGTTTCTCTTTGGGAATTCATGAAGTTGCCAAGAAAGGAACTTGGGAAAATGTGAGTGGCTGTGTAATCTTTCGTTATATTGTACAAAGTGTTGGAAAAAGATGGGATTGATTACACAAATTTTTAAAAGTTTGGAAGTGTAAAAGTCATTGTGAAACATTGCATCGACATGATCAGACCCATTTGCCGAGACTGATGTAAAAAAAATAGAAGAAAACACTGCTACACTGTATAGCAACATGCGGTGGACATAAATGTTGATCGACTTGTAAAATTTATGCTCGTAGTTCGATTTATGTCTTGTCTAGAGTCGTGCAACTAAAAATTTTTTTAGTCAACTAATAGTTGCCTCAAAAAATTTAGTGTACTGAATTTTTTCATCGATTAACGGTTTTAGTATACAAAATATAAAAATTAGTCATCTTTACATCTGGTTATTAAGAGGGATGTTCTATGATTAGTGAATGAGAAGCTATTTTGCTTTAACTAATTCGACTAATTAGTTCGTTTTAGTTTACTGAGAATTCAGCAGGTAACAATCACGAAAATTACTGTGCATGGGCAGTGCAGAAAAAGCATTGTTTAGTTGTTTTAGTTTTTTAGTCAAGGAAACTTTTTAGATTTTTGGTATAGGTTGGGTTAGGTTAGTTAACCATACTAAAAACTATTTTTTAATTTTAGTATTAAGAGGAATATTCAATGATTAGTGAATGAGAAGTTATTTATGTTGACTAATTCAACTAATTAGTCATTTTAGTTTACTAAAGAGAAATACATAATTATTCCAACCCATGTATCAACACCAGTCTCGGCAGTTGGGTCTGATGTTGCTGTAATGTGGACCCTGCATTATTGTGGAACTATGTGGCCTCTTAGACAAACTTGCAAATTGCTTAACTTGAAGCGAATAATTGCTAAAATGGAACAAAAACGTTTTAATTGTTTTTTATTTTAATACAATCGGCATGAATCCAGCATTTATACCTTCGAGATTATTTATTTTTGTAATCAGTTCCATTTTTAAAAGATTCTGTTTTTCTCGTTAAAATTTATTTCAACGAGACTTTTTTCTACACAGTGGGTTCGGCTACGCGATGCCGAAACCGGCCAGATTCACTTACGATTAACTTGGTTCTCGTTATCGTCGGATGTGGTACAACTTCACAACGTAAATACACGAATTGTGTTCTTTTCCATGAATGACGACACTTGAGAATGTGTTTTTCTTAATACAAATTTCACTTGTTAGTCATTCGATCCAATTGCGAAGAAAATGGACTTAGCTAATGCTGTTTTTATTGTTTACGTGGATGGTGCTAATAATCTACCTGTATGTGTTCTATTACAATCTTCGACGTTTTTCTCTCTTTAGTATTTAATTAATTTGTAATTCAGAATGCACATAAGACTGTCAGCGAACCATCGCCATTTGTACATGTCACTGTCGGAGACACGAAACATCATACTAAAGTTCAAAACACAACTAATGATCCTGTATGGGAGACAGGATTCTGTTTCTTGATTAAAGATCCGGAAATTGAGGATCTTTCTTTAGAGGTAAAGTAGAGAGTGCAGTACTTAGCTTTTTAAATGCAACTTTTAAAACAAGCTAAAAAATTTTATTTGAAAGTAGAAACGTAAGAAAAACGTTGGTATTTTCGTGACGGTTTTTTTTCTCGAACTTTTTATGACAGTTTGATAAATTAAGAAAATATACACACTATGGAAGTTAATAACTGCCATGTTTATTATTTAAATTTAATTTATTCATTTTATAATTAAGAATAAATGTTTTAAATTTAAATTATGCATTTTCTCAAGTGTTCAAAATGTCACCCATTCGCATTGCTGACAATACAGGTAAGAAACTGATCTGCAAACATCAATTAACGTATCCCTTGCAATTGTGCGATAAATCTCTTTCATTTCTTGTCGTTATACAATTATGGCAAGAAATCGAAGAGAATTATCATCGCACGGTTACAACATACGTTAATTGATGTTTGCAGATAAGTTTCTTACCGGTGTCAACACTGCCTTTACGAGAATGAACGACATTTTGAATACTTGAGATTATGCATTATTTAAACGGAAAACATTTAATGCTTTTATGTCTGATCTTTATTGTAATGGTTGTTACTCTTAATTATAAAATTAAATTTAAGAAAATAAACATGGCAGTTATTAACAACCATAGTATTTGTACATTTATTGGGACACGCTGTGGTTATCGTTTATGTCTACATTTTCCTGAATTTGTAGGTGGTGGACAAGAAAACTGAAAAAACTTTGGGAAATCTTGTAATACGTATCAGTCACTTGCTAAGTGCAGATCACATGACAGTGAAGCTTCAAAAATATCCGCTGAAGAATTCCGGATATGATAGTACTATCTCATTAGCACTGCAGCTGAAGGTAATCACGAGTTATAAAAAACTCACATCAAATTATAAGACTTATATATGATCTTATAACGAACAAATTTTGTTTCTGTTTTGTAATAATTATAGGCAATGGTCAAAGATTCCGAAGACGAATCTGACCATCACGAGCAAAGCCACACCGTGCTTCCAACTACACCGAAAACAGATAATATTGAGTGCAATAAAGATGAACAGAAACCATCAGCATTGCCGCCATCTCTAGATGAACACATATGTAATGTGTTGGAACCAGTTTTGAAACCACTTAATGTCGATCCTGATGTTATCGAAACAGCCACAAGAAAACGAAATGTCGAGTATGTCTCTGGCCGTATAATATCATCGGTTTTTGTACAGTACTTTTAGCAATTAATTTTCGTTCAACACGATATATTTGAGAGATCATTTAAGACCTTCCTCGAGCTCAACAAACATTCTCTGAAAAATATTTCTGAAATATAGAAATCAGAGTTCTATTTGTAATTTACTCCCTATAGCATAACAATTCTATTAACACACAATTCGTTCGTTTAACAAGAAAAAATATTCCAGTTCCTTCCATTTCATGTTAAATGGTTTCTACTGTGTATCCATTATGAGAATGTTTTTATCATATTGATTTTATTAATTTAGTGCTCAAAACAAATTATCAATTTCTTCTTTAAGTTGCTTCTAAAAACCACTAACTAGAATTATTCTGCTTCCGTTTTTTGTTTTGTTTATTTATTTATTTGCATCGTTTTGTTGCGGTTGCAATTGTTTGCTTTTAAATAATGTAGCATTTCAAAGCTACTACATTATTTAAAGCAATAAGTGCACCGCAGAAACTCTTTATGGTCTTTTTGTGTTTACTTTCAGACAAAATAACTTGCCAGAGTTTGATAAGTTTAGTGTGCAGCTAACATTAAGATACAGCATGCAGCGGCAGCTGCTAATTGTAGTTGTTCACAAAGTCATGTGAGTTATTTTTCAGGGGCTGGGAAATTTTTCGGAACAAAAAAATAGCCAAATCTTGAAAGAATTTGGGATTGTGCAAAAATCAGTGAAAAACAATTTGTTTTTGGAGAGAAAAAAATAGCAAAAATAAGTAAAATAAGGATTTTCAAACTAATTTATTTAAAGATTAGCATAATTAAATTCAATCATAATTAGTTTTTCAATGTGTTCTTGAAGTAAACTTGACTAGCCACACATACATGGGTACTTTTGTTTGTTTTATAGTCTTTACTTATATATTATTTATTTTGAGATGATAAGTTTGGATGCCTCAAATTTTAAAATCTAAATAGTAATAACACGGTACCTTCGGATAATCGAGACTACTGTATTTTTAGGAATTCCGGAAGAAACCCTTTTTTTCCTCCCGGGCCGGGGGGCGGGGGGAGAGAGCAGGATTTTAATTTTGAGTGCAATTAACTTAATTAGATGCAAGTATTCTAATGGACTTCAATTCCTGCCTTTCTGATACTTTTGCTATTTAGAGAAAGTGTCTAATTTCTCAGCCTTTTATTTCATTGGTTATAAACAATTTGATGATACTTAGATCAGAACCCCTAATTATCGCATGAAAATGATTTTTATAGGAATGTGCCTGTTAGCAACCAATCGGACTTACCAGATCCATACGTGAAATTCCTCCTTCTACCAGATCCAAGCAAAGATAGTAAACGAAAGACGATCGTTGTTAAAAACAATGTGAATCCGGTGTATGACGAAACGTACGCACAACTTGGAAAAATTATGCAACATCGTAACTGAATAATTTTTTTTTAACAAAAAAACGTAAATTTGTATGCATTTCAAGATTCGAATATACACTTCTACCATCTGAAATCAATAACCGTACCCTTATGGTGTCCGTCTGCTCTCGAAGTTCTTCCACCATCTTTGGTCGATGTCTCACGTTGGGAAAGGTTAGTTTTTTTTTTTAACTAACCAAAGTTAATCAATCGAGATTTGGTATTTTATAATTACAGGGTGCGATCGAACTTGCCAATCTGGATCTATCGAAAGCAATAACCGACTGGTAATTAACATTTATTCACTAAATAAATTAAAAAAAATAGTTGAAATTTAGAAAAGTAATGCCAAGAGTAAAAAATTGCACTACTTTCTCGCAATTCTCATTAACTTGCACTGATTAATTGGAGCCAAAAGTTGTTTTTTTAACAATTGAAACGTAAACCTTATCTTTATGAAGTTAAATCTGCTAAACTTGTTTAAAGTTAAATTAAAAGTGAGTTTTAAAATAAAAGTTCCTCTCAAACTCTGGTTATTTGGTCTTTCAGGAGCAAACTTAAGAGAAATTAGAAAATGTTTTAGAAATTAGAAGTGTAGCTCAATCACTTAAGGGTATTTTCATGTTAATATCTTTCAAAATTAACTTTTTATAGACAAAATTTTTTAAAAAAACATCGTCTGCTTAAAGTTGGATCATTTTCAAACTCAGATAAAAGAAAAAATTTATTTTTAAAGATGTCAACATGAAAATACTCTTAAGTGCTTGAGCTACCCTTCTAGTTTCTAAAACACTTTAAAGTTTTTCCAAAATTTGCACCTGAAAGACAGAATAATTTGAGTTTGTGTTTATACTTTAAAACCACCTTAATGAAAGTGAACTTAATTGAGGGAGAGAGAAAGAGAGCCTGCGACATTCCCCGTTAATGCCTTTTTATGGTGTCCTGTTGTTTCAGGTTTGAATTAGAAAACATCGATTGCGATGAGGGAGGCAATGATTAAATTGCAACTTTGGTGTTTCTATCTTAAACTAATCAACATTTTTTCAACTCCTGCTGTTGCTGCTTTCTGTGACGACTGCTGCATTCAATTTGTTTCTTTTATTTTTCTCTGTTCACAACACAGCTGCTTTTTTAATTGTTAATTTTTTTTTTGCTTCTGTTCCATTGTTGGGTTGTTAATTAAAAAACTTTGCATATTTTTTTACACAAACACGCACATACACATATTGCACTCAATTAACATTTTTATCACAATTAAAACATATCAATGATTTATTATAATATATCAAATGAGATCTGTTTTAAAGATATTATAATTTTTTTTAGAGATGTGAGCATCTTATGCATTAAAAGTTATACAACTTAACACAGATCCAATATAATCCTGGTAAAATGTTCCCCCTATCACAAAAGCTTTCTGTGATCTATTGGGATGCGTTCAGACTACTTGTGCTCGTACTCGGGCTCAGTAAGGTTGCTCATCGATAAGCCCCAATGTAATGTGACAAGCAGCGATACACGTAGCACTTGAAACGCAAGCCAGGGGCTCGTTTGGCTCTGCTTGGTGTCGGTACATCAAAGAGGAGCTCCGCAAGATTTGCAAGTCATTCGACGGGGACAAGCACAACTTAGAACTTTGTCTCACTGTACTCGTGGCGTTTCTCTCAACATTGAGTGCATGATAATCAAAACTGTGTCATTGCTTATCAGATCCGCACGAGTCACAGCCTCTCGAGTAACTAAACTCTCAACCCTCGGTTGACATGAGCACGAATCCGTGCCGGAGTACAAGGACGAGTAGTCTGAACGCATAATGTGATTTGAGCTTTCGTAAAGGACTGTTATGTTTTGTCAAATGGGGTTTGTTGTGAAAAACACTTGATTTATCTTTATTCTTTCTTGTGTTTAGAATTTTGAAAGTTTTTTTCTCTTGCTAGTTTCATAACATATCAAATAGTTAAGTTTAATTCCCTAACTAACAATTATTAAGAAAAAATTCATTTTAAGTATTTTCAAAGCTAAAAAAAATTACTAACTAAAAAAGTTATATAAAATATTAGTCGTGTAGCTAATGCAATAAAAATCAACACAGGGTACATAATATAAATCCTTAAGCTTCCTAGTATAAAACTGCAATACATATCTTAAAAGTTACCATTTTTTTAAAAAATGATGTAACATTGTAACTTGTTTTTTTTTTTGGTTAAATCTATTAATTGGCCAATAGAGTTGGTCTTTCTTTTGACCCACACTAAATATAAGGCCATCTATTTTTAATTGCTATATACTGTAAACATGGGTTACTTTGCTCTTATACCTCGTTTTCACTACAACAATTAACATCAGTTATACAATCAAGGTTATAGTTAACTGCAGACTTTTGCATCGTGTGAAAGTTTCACTCCTCATTCAGTCAAAAACTGAGTGCTCTCTCCCTGTACGCCATGTTGTTTGTATAACCTACAAACAACATGGCGGACAGTGAGAGAGCACTCAACACAAGAAGTGACGTATTTAACCATTCAAGAATGTGGTAATTTAACCACATTATGGCCATGCAGTTGAGTTAACTCGATTGTTCAGAAATTTAACCTTGGTTAATGTAACCACATTTCATTTCCACTAGCAAATTAACTGTGGTTAACTTTTTAACTGCAGTTAATTCTTATAGTGGAAACGAGGCATTAGTGTGTAACTTTGACTCACTTTGGAAAAAAAAGTGTTTCACAAAGTTTTTCACAAAATATATCTGCACTGATCAAGTACCATACATTGGATAGGCTTTTAAATAACAGTATCTCAGGTGGGCTAACGACACAAATCAATCAAAGTAATCCATGGTTATGTTATCCATTGCTCAATTCAGTGAACATTCAAAAAAGCAGCTTTTTTTTTAGTCATTTGTGGTTAAAGACCCTCTCTGGTCATATTAAAAGTGATATCCACATTATTTTATGGTAAATGAAATTTTTGATAGAATTGTTGAGAAGATCTGATCTGATTGTATGAAAAAATTGCAGCTTCTTTTAAATTTCAATACAACTATAGTAATTGAAATTCATGACAGCACAAAAAAAAAACATTTACTATTTTTTATATTTGTTATATTTTCTCTTTTTTTTACTGTTGAATTTGTTGGCTTTTTGTACTATTTGTTTTCACTGCTAATAAAAGTTTAATGTGGGATAGCACGGTTCATATTTTCTTCAATGGCAATCTTTTTTTATAGTTTTCTTTTCATAGTAATATTATGAATTGCCATACAGTTGAATCTCGATTATCCGGATCTCGGTCATCGGGACTTCCCGGGTAAACCAGACCGGCTTTCATCATAATAGATTTTTTTAGTTTATCAGTGTGTTTTACCTTTAATTTACCGACTCTTGAAAGAAAGAAATATAAGGCGATTAAAAAATAAAGGCGATTTTCCATATTATTTGGAATTTCGGCAATATGGACCAGGTCCGGTGCCATTTAGTTCAAATAATCGAGATTCTACTGTAATTAGCAAAAAGTTACAATTGGGTCTTTTAAATGCAAAGTAATGTAAGTTGTTTAATAACAAGTTTGTATATAATAACGGGTTTTGTAATGACTTACATGTAGGTAACCTGAAAAGTGCGTTTTTAGCCAAAAACAAAAACCTGGGTAAAGATTATAGTAATTTTTCTTAAAATTTTCAGTATATTTTGGAACAATATTAATAATTCTTTTTCAATAGTCAAGAATAAATTCTAAAATTTTAAAAGAAAAAAAAAATGAATTAAGGTTTTAATTTTGAGTGAAGGTTTTAATTAAAGATGGCTGACATTTAAAAATAAAAACAAGTACAATCATTTAAGATGGAATTGTAAACTGGTGTACTTTTTATTTTTAAATATTATGTATTTTAATCAAAATTTTGTAATTGGCTCTGAGGATAGTCACATTGTGTCAGAAACGTCAGCCATCTTTAATTAAAATTTACAATCAAAATTAAAATCTTAATGACTCTACAAATCTTCAATTTTATTACTTTTAGAATTTACTCTAGACTATTGAAAAAGAATTACCATTATTATTAGTCATACGATTTGTTGCAAATGTTAAACTCTAGTCAATGAATTTTAGCCTTTAACCAGGTTTTTATTGTGAGAAAAATTAATATTTTTTTTCTGGTTACCTTATATACCTGGAAATATTCGTTGCTTCCATATTGTGAACGTCAAAGTTATGATTTACTTATCCTTGCTTTTAATAGGTGTACATAATCAAAATGAACGCCTACTTGCATTATAAATAGCTTTTTTTTTACAAAAGTAAATGACTTACACCACTTTGCCTTTAAAAGACTGATTTATCATTAATGGTTACCAGAATAATCTCAGATATGTTATTCTAATAATTAATTTAAAATTTACAGTAGGCTAACATCCAAAGTAATTTTGAGCACTGTTTATTATCTTCTACAGGTTGGAATTGAGTTTGCTTTTAGAGTTTCATAATCATTTGTAAAGATGTTCTTGTGAAATATGGATGTGTCTGTCTTGGATGAAAAATGTCAACATTTGCATCAACTCACAAATCATCACAATCCATCATTCTAACTTATTTAGATGAGAATATCCATTATTAATTTGAAACATTATTATTATCTAATAGTGTCTAAATAGCATAATCTGTAAGAAAAATAATATTTTAAATGGTTAACATACTTAATTAATAAATTATTTTTTTTAAAAAGAATTTTAACAAAAATTATTTTATCGAATTAAACATGATTTTTCTCACTCAAGAAAAAATTTTTTTTTAAATAAATCACTTCCCAATATAAATTATTATTATTAGTAATATTGCCAATTATGTCCAATTTTAATTTTCACTTTGTGAATTACTTCTTCAAAGAGTTATATACTTTACATTCCACTTTGCATAATATTTCAATAATGAAATATGGAGAGAGAAAATAAAAAACAACATACAGATAAAACATTTTAAATATATTATTAATATCAAAAATCAAATTAAATATTTTTAAAAAAAATTACCTTTTCACATTATGTATAAATAATAGGGCCAATAGACGAGATTGAAGAACAGAAATACAAGTGGAAAAACGACCCTACTAATGCTGTCAAATCGAGCAGCATATTGTTTGTTTATCTTTGGGTCCAGTTTTTTGTTGTCCAAACTGTTTTCTTTGGTCTCAGCTTCCTATAATAATTGTAAGAACAAAAAAAAAATATGAACATGGCCAATTCGAAGAATCGAAACAGCAACACATTGAAATATAACCAAATTTTAAGAAAATCTTCAATGTGTTTTATAAACTTGAAGAGAAATTAAATCACGTGAGAATAATCTTTAAAAATAAACTTTTTGTCAGTTTTGACACAGGATTACGGAGGACACGTTCTTTTTTAAATTCTTGGTCTTTAAAAAGTTCATTTTTAAAGAGATCAACACACGAAAAACCTATTATAAGTGATAAGTGTACTTTTCTCGAACATACTTTCAAAATTATTCTTTATGTTGCTTCGAAAACGCAGAAATAACAAACCGTTCAATTAACAGTTTATTGAAAAACGTCTTAATTTTCTTCCCAATATTTTTGAAAACAAACTTAATGGCTGTGTTTTTTTTAAAGGCGATTTTTATTTTTCATTTTAAGTTGGCCAAAATTAAAAATTTTCATTTTTTTCTAAAAAAAAAAGTCCAATAACCAAATGTCCAAGGAAAATGTAATTGGGTTGCAGCTTCATATGGGTCTAAACCAATACAAGTATATTTCAAAAATGGTGTCATTAAACTTATAAATTCTTACTCACCGACGCTACTTGGTTTCGACATTTGCAATTGACGAAGGTGAACTCCAAGACTGCGGCAAAGACAAAAGCTGTACATGTTCCCATCCAAACATCAATGGCTTTGATGTAAGAAACTTGAGGCAGTTTGTCTTGTATGCTACTACCCTTGAATGACATAGTCAGCAATGTTGTAATGCCCAAAGTAATTCTAGCTGGAACTGCTTCGACATCCAAATAGAATGACAACCACGACACGATAATGATCAAAATAGTTGGCAAATACGTTTCCAACAAATGAAATCCAATGGACCGTTTTAAAAAGAGTTCCACCACAATGCAACTGTATTCTCCTAAGTAAATAAATTATAAAACAAGAAAATTAAACAACATTCGAAATGTACAATGATCAGGATGTTGATTGACACAAGTATTGAAAGATAAGAATCCTGAGATGCTGTTGTACTCCAATCATCAGACTTACGGCTAATTTAGTATCACGCTGAAGATGAACATTTTCTAGCTGAAAATGAAATATTTCGTCAAGTAAGCTTCTCAATATTAAGGTTGTGCGTTTGTTTGTGAGACGAAGATGATAATTTTTTTTTTGCTGAAACATGAAGGATCTTGCTAAAAGTTTGTTAATTAAGATGATTCCACTAGACAGATCTAGTTATGTAGATTTGTAGCTGACAAGCTAGTGATGTCATCATCACATGATAGCAATCAACCAATGGAAATATAAAAATGGCATTCCATGAAAATAATTATCTTATGAAGATCACATGACACCGGTATTGTGTGTGTTAACTAGGTTCACTGAGGTTTTTGGAACTTAGACCATGAATAAGGGTAGACGGAGCACCTGCAATAATCTTGGGACCAACAAGACGCAGGGTACTTATCACGTGACGGCCGTTGGTAACAGCTTTCGTCAATTTGAATTGGCCAATAGAAGCTGGTTTTATACGCTGCAAAAATAAAGTACAGCGTTCCTATTGGCAAATTCAAATTGACCAAAACTATCGCGAACGGGCGGCCTTGTCACGTGACTATAGGCAACACTATCATTGCGAAAGATGACATTCCTGGAATAAAATGCCCCGTCTACCCTTATACATGGTCTATGGGTTTGGAACTAATTTTATGTGAACTGAAAAGCTGAGATGTTTCATTGTAGCTGAAGATGACTGAGCACAATAGCTGAAAAGTTTTACTTTTGAACAGCTAAACTTCAGTAAAAGTCATTCATCTTTAGTGATTTAGTAGTGTGCTTAAGAGGAAAACTTTTAAGCTGAGCATCAGTAAGCTTCTAAGCTAAATATAAGAGGCTCGTATGTATAGGAAATCATCTTCACCTCTACGAAAACAAAAAGCTCCGCTTCCCAGTTCAGATAAAATTAATTTTAAGCTACTAGGAGCATTTATTTTGACACACAAGTATAGTCGCCCAGTGTATGGGTACTCTGATGCTAAGGCACTCATTGGATCTTTCGATGGAGTGCTCAGCACTCCTTGAAATTTTTCAATTAAACCATTTTCTCCAATTTTATTAGAAATTCCCTAGGGTTTTTAAACTTTACACTCAGTTTGAGCAACCAACTGCTCGAGGACGCAATTAAATGAGTCACATAAATACTGTGGCTAGCATGATATAACCTCTAAGAAGCATACCATATAGTATTTATTCTTAATGGAAGCTCCACCAAAAATTACGCATGAGCTGCTGAGCACCACGTTTTTCAAAAGTCATCAGACTCATCACCTACGAAACAAGGTCGTGATGGCCAACATGGGGTGATGACATCACTAGCTTCTTAGATAAAAGAAGCTGTCAAACATATCAGCTTATAGTTCTTTCACCTGGCACTTTCAGTTTAATTAGTCAAAACATATCAATGATATTATTGATAGGTCTATAGTCTTCAGATCCCAAGTAAATGTAGTGGCACAAATTCGACAAACTTAAATGAAACAACATTTCATCTTCAGCTACAAAATGTGCATCTTCAAATGCACTAGTAAAATCAGCCCCTGCCAATTGAATTCGAACTTGAACTCTCTTGAACAAAATATCACCATTGAAAAATCATGTTAAATGGGAACTCAATAATTTAATAATGTATTCAATAATTATTTAAAAAAACGTTTCGACAAATATTATTTAAAAAATATTATTTAAAAAATATTATTTAAAAAATATTATTTAAAAAATATTATTTAAAAAATATTATTTAAAAAATATTATTTAAAAAATATTATTTAAAAAAATATTATTTAAAAAATATTATTTAAAAAATATTATTTAAAAAATATTATTTAAAAAATATTATTTAAAAAATATTATTTAAAAAATATTATATAAAAAATATTATTTAAAAAATATTATTTAAAAAATATTATTTAAAAAATATTATTTAAAAAATATTATTTAAAAAATATTATTTAAAAAATATTATTTAAAAAATATTATTTAAAAAAATATTATTTAAAAAATATTATTTAAAAAATATTATTTAAAAAATATTATTTAAAAATTATTATTTAAAAAATATTATTTAAAAAATATTATTTAAAAAATATTATTTAAAAAATATTATTTAAAAAATATTATTTAAAAATATTATTTAAAAAAATATTATTTAAAAAATATTATTTAAAAAATATTATTTAAAAAATATTATTTAAAAAATATTATTTAAAAATTATTATTTAAAAAATATTATTTAAAAAATATTATTTAAAAAATATTATTTAAAAAATATTATTTAAAAAATATTATTTAAAAATATTATTTAAAAAATATTATTTAAAAATATTATTTAAAAAAATATTATTTAAAAAATATTATTTAAAAATATATTATTTAAAAAATATTATTTAAAAAATATTATATAAAAAATATTATTTAAAAAATATTATTTAAAAAACATTAATTAAAAAATATTTAAAAATATCTGAAAAATACATTTATCAAATTGATTTTAAATTAGTTTCTAAATCAGTTAGTTCTCTCTAAAAGTTGCTTCCAAAAAGCTGAGAAACCAGAGTTCTATTTTGTTTTGTTTTTTCTTGTAGCTTTGTTTATTGATTTGTTTCTTATGTGCCCAATTTCAAGAAGGAAATTAGGTACTTGAACTTCTACTTGAAAGCTTGGAGCACAGTTCCAACATAGAAAAATAATCATATTCAAGGGTGCTCAGAAAAACAGACGTTTTCCGAGTTGAAAACCTGTTCTGAAAGGTTCCAGTTGAAGTTTAAGTGCAAAGTTTTCTTGTTTAATTTGGGTTCATATCTTTGGAACACAAAACCTTGAATTCAAGAACGAACTTCTGTACTTTAATGGTTCCAAACATAAAAAAAACCTTGTTCAATGAGTGCCTTTGAACAAGGTATTTTTTATATTCGATAACTGTTCAAAGTTGTTGTGCTTTCGGTCCTTAGCACGTGAACCACTTTTAGTGGTTGAATTCCACTGCAAAATGTTGTAGCAGCTGACGTGGCGGTAGTTGATAATGCAATACTATTGAAAGACGCCTAACGTTTGGACACGAGCGACACGCCGACTATATTTTACAATCGAATTCGACAACTGAAAGTGGTTCACGCGCCAAGGTCCTAAGTGTCGACTCAAACGAAATACTGTGTCGCCACGTGCTTTACACGGACAAAGTTGGAAAACAATGGAACACGATAGTCAGTGCATTTCACTGGAATGATCACCATTAAAAACATTGGGTGTTCGCCACTCCTAGATGAACTCACTCATCACCACTGTAGAGCAAAAAAAGAAAACGGTAGTGTTGTCTAGTGTGAACACACCCAATGCAATCAATGGTCTGCTAAAATAGAACACTTTTCTGTGGAGACACAAAATGTTCCGTGTGAATCGGCTCTTATAGTGTCCTACAGATGTGACCCAAATTCAAAAAACGAAACTTAGCACTTTAAACTTGAACTTGAAATTTCCGAACAAAATTCCAACTCAGAAAACCCCTATTTCATCATAATAAATCTGTAAAAAGTATTGAGTCTCCCATTTCTTCTAGTGGAAAACATAATTTCTAATACAAAATAGCATTTCCTAAATGAGTTACACACACATTTAGTAAAAAAAATTATAAATTCAGACACAGTGGATTCAAAGAGTGAATGTGCTGATGCATGACCAAAAACCATAAAAATTCACGATTATTCTAGAATCTATTCTAGACCTCCACGCGTAAAATCCATTACTAGAATAGGAGTAAAAAAAATCTCACGCAGTAATGAATTCTTTTTAGACTTTTACTATAATAATGTGTTTGTGTGTTTTGAGAAATTGTTAACAAACTTCACCTCGGTGAAATGATGCACTGCAATTTGACGTGTGAATTTGTGTGATTTCATACTGAGGTAGCTTTAAATCCTTCACCAGACGAATAGGCTCATTAGGTGTCCAACCAAGAATCAGCTCATTTGTAGTCTTTGAAACTGTAATAAAAAAATGAAATGTACACACGTAAGAAAAGTCTCAAAGAAATATATTTTTCTCTCCCTTTCCTAGAAACATGGCTTTTCTTTTTTTATAAAGATATACCATTTCTCGTATAGAGCTAAAGTCATTTTGACATCAATATTTCTTATTTAACTATGGTCTCAGAACATCACAATGGACACAAAACACTTTTATTCGCTCTTTCAAGAGTAAAAAAAAACAATGATTCTTTAATGTAATGGGTGAGACAACAACATAAAACACAAAGGTTTTACTATAATAAAGCCTTGAAAAAGCCACCAACATCCATTTCAAATTTGGCAAAGACAAAGAATCTTTATGACCTTATAATGGCCACATTAAATTTCAATGGACTTGACCAACATTTTCTTCTCTATGAGCGTATGTAAAAAGAAACTAACCTATATTTGTGTTTTTCATTCATTCTTTTTTCTACTATCTTATTCTTAAGAATACATTTTATGACATTAGTAAGGCAAAATTCAGGAAGAAAACTTCGCACTTTAAAACTTTACTTGGAAGTTGGAACCCTCAGAACAGGGCTGTTTGCTTGATGATACTGTTATTTATAGAGGAACTAAAAGTAATAGTGATGTTGAAATTTTTCAACGAGATCTTAATCTAGTCACAGATTGGTGTTCTCAATGCTAATAAAAGGCTGAAGTTCTATAGTAAATTCAAGGTTATGCATGCCTTCCATAAGCTTCATCCAAATAAGGCAGACTATGTACATGTATTAGTAGGTAATCTCTTGAATCATGTAGATACTTTAAAATATCTTGGTTTAACTTTCTCCAAAAACTTCATATGGAAGGAACATATAACAAACTCAGTAAGCAAAAGCCAATCAAAGGCTGCGGTTTGTACAGCGGACTTTGTAATATTGTAAAGAAAATGTAAAATAAGTCTGTTAGAATACGTTCTGTATAGAGCTTTAGTGGGAATCACTAGCAAACTGTGGGGTTGAGCAAAGCGTTGCCCTTCTCGAAAGCTTACTAGCTCTTCGGTCCTTTGCAGCAGCAGTTGTTTTTCGCTATGCAGTACAGGAGGAACCCAGGAGCACATCTGCAAGTAGTACAGACTTGGAGTATGAGTACATACAGTGAACTACTAGTTGCAACATTCAGTGCAGACAACACTACTATAGATGTCCTTCATCAATAATGCGAACATTAGTTGAGAGATGGGTGACAAATCGTCCTATTTCTCAGCTGGGAAAATGACATTCATACTAACATGTGTCTTATTTGGGAACATTTCTTTAGAGACAACCTGGGTGCCAGCTCGGCTATTTTGGCTGTGGGGTTGCCCAGTTGATGGATACTGGTTTGGTGGGTGTGCCCATGGGCATGAGTGGCCTAAAGCCTAACAGCAGGAGGGCCGAAGTCATATTTCACACTCGCTCTAGAAAACAGAGCAATGTTAGATGTAATTCTTAACAGAAACCCCCGTATAAAGAAATAAAAGCTAGAACTGATGTATATTTGTTGTCTTTCGTTCCAAATGTATTCCAATCATTAAATTATAGGTCTATTTCCAGCACATAGTTCTGTTTTAGGATGAATTCAATTTGACGATGATGTCTAAACCTTGTCTAAGTTACAACTACTGTACTTCTCATCGGGAACTGTCTCCCCCTGCCACATAGTAGCTCTTGATCTTATTGCTGGTGTACTGAGTTGAATTGAATTGAATCAAAGAAAGCCACTGTTTTTTTGAGTAAGGATACCATTGAGCTGAATTTTTAATTATCGGACCCTACTTTAATTACTACTTGTAATTTGTACACACATGAGATAAATACAATAAGTAACAGTAGCATTACAGCAAGATTTCATCAATTTATATACATATTTTATGGAAATATGTTTATAAAAATGTACATTTCATGTATTTTAGAACATGTATTATATTTTTATATTTTATATATATAATATCCCAGGTCTGTGTGCGTGTGTGTGTGTGTGTGGAGTAACAAAAACCATTGAAGCACGTCGGAATTTATATAAATTTGAATAAATGAACCGTTTTTTTTTCTCAAGGTCAACTATATGTTGAACTCTTCCTTTGGAAAGTGTAGAAGGGAGAAGAGAGAGAGAGAAAAGTGGGAGGGGGTGAGGAGAAAAGTTTGTAAAGTGTAGAAGGGGGAGAGATAGAGAAAAGTGGGAGGGGTGAGGGGAAAAGGTTGGAAAGTGTAGAAGGGGGAGAGAGAGAGAAAAGTGGGAGGGGGTGACTGAAATTGAAATGGAGTAAAAAAAGGAAAAACTACGAGCATGCGCACAATTGCCTGTGAATTTTGCTCCCGTCGTTTATGACGGGTTACCCCACTAGTATATATATTAAGCCAGGTCTGTGTATGTGTATATGCTTAACACTGTACAAACCTTGAAGCACGTCGGAATTTATATAAATTTAAATGAATAAATGAACCGCTTTTTTTTCTCAAGGTCAACTATATGTTGCACTCTCCCCATCCAAGAACCCCATGATATTAAAATAAAAAGGGGGAAAAGGTTGGAAAGTGTAGAAGGGTGGGGAGAGAGAAACGTGGAGGGAGAAAAAAGGGGGAGGGGTGACTGAAATTGAAAGGAGTAAAAAAAGGAAAAAACGACGCACATGTGCACACATACGCACACGAGAGAAAATGAAAATCACATTTTCTCTTTCAAATATAAAAAAGGGGAGGGGATAATATCAGAATTAAACTTCAATTTATCACGGGAAATTGTGCTCAACATTAGAATTTCTTTTGCTCCACCCTTTTATGAAGGTCATCAATTTCTAATTGGTTTGATGTCACATGCTTCGCCCTTTTCAATTTCTAATTTGTTTGTTACTTGGTCTGACGTCATAAAAGAGAGGAGGAAAAGCAATTCTAATGCAGGGCACAATTGCCTGTGAATTTTGCTCCCGTCATGAACCAGTTTTTTCTCATGGACAACTTTATGTTGTGCTCTCCCGATCCAAGAACTCAAACAATATTAGGGTGCTTATACAAAATGGAAGTGGTCAAGGTTGATAAAAAAAATTAGATTATTGCTTAAACAATTTTAAAATTTATACATTTTTAAATTTTAAAATATTCGAAAATATATGTAGTTTTCGATTTCAATAAAAGTTTTCATGAAACATTAACATAAATTGATAAAATTTACATGTAAAGAACAAAAAAGTCTATAATTACATTTTTGTTGCTATTTATTTTTCCATAGCTGTATAATGTATGCAGCTAAATTACATTCAGAAAAATGTAATTACGTTAAATGTATTTATTTACTACCATGCAGTGTATACACACGGCTCAGATTTAAAAGCAGTGGAATTTTAGCATGACGGCTGATGATGATGCCTATCTCATGCCATTTACACACACATACAATGCAATTCAGAAACGCGTTTTGAGGAACCTGTAGGAACCCATTTAGAATTGAAAGTATTCATAAGGCGGTTTATGAACAGCTGATTTTAGAACTCTTGGTTATTCTGTCTTTCAGGAACAAAATTAAAGAAACTAGGAAGTGTTTTAGAAACTCTATAGAATGGTAGCTCATTCACTTCAAGGTAGTTTTGTGTTGATATATTTTAAAATAAACTTTTTATAAACAAAAATTTAAAAACATCGACTTCTAAACAAGCGTTCTTCTGCTTAAAGTCGTCATTTTTAAACTCGCATAAAACGTTTACTTTGAAAGATATCAACGTAAAAACCCTTAAGTGGTTGAGCTATCCTTCTAGTTTCAAAACGCTTTCAAGTTTTGTTTTATTTTGTGCCTAAATAAGATAGAATAATCAAAAAGATCTGTTAAAACCACCTTAAAAGACTTAAATATGTTTACAATTAGATGAGAACATGTTCACACATAAAGAAAATTAATATCTTTAATTCTTAAACAACCTTTAAAGGTGTAAATGGTTACAAAGTATTAGTCTGTAAAATAGTTCTGTAGCGGAGTTACTACTTTTATAATTAAACTTTGTTTTAAATATTAATTACGTTTTTTTTTTCTCTCTAAAAAATAATGCATTTTTTCTTTACAACTGAGCAACATACGCTCGTAATACATTTTGAATTAATATTTAATAAAACCGTATGTCTGAGTTTTTTTATTGTTAATTTTGCTCATTATTTAACCATTTTTTCATGAATTTTATATTTACTTTCATATGCATGATGAGGTATAATCATAAAAAAAAGTTCGTTATTTGTTGTCATGGTGTGGAATTGGAGTAATTTTATTTTTGGCATACTTCATTGATGTTTTTTTTTTTCTCTTTTCAACTTTTCAATGATAAACAACAATAACGCACAACTTACAGCTTGCCATTTCCATGGTGCATACTTGTGTATCAAATGGATATTTGGAAAGATCCATCATACAGGCAAATGTTAATTTCAATCTGAAATTAATCAACAAAAAAATTCAATAAAATCTCTCTCTTTTAAAGCAGATCTAAAAAAAAAAAAATAATACATTTTCTATTTTTGAACACACTGTGCAAAGCAAAATCCACTTATTACCTCTTCATGAAATATATTTATTGAAATATTGCAATATATTAATATATTGAATTTTAATATTATGATGTTAAGATTTTTATCGTTTTCATACGATTTTTTTTGCTACTGCATTGCAGTGCTTTAACTTTTTTTTTAACAACTCTCACTGTGATTGGCTTTTTTTTTATTGAAAAAAACTACATTAAAGGGCCTCATTGAATGTAGTCACCAATTCACATAAAAGATGAAGGAAGGGATTTAAAAAAAAAAAGGAAAACCAAATATTGAATTATTTTTTAGACAGCAAAGACTTTTAAAATCCGGATGTTACTAAAAAATATGATAATCCGTTTTATTCATGCTAAAACTATAAAAAAAATTAATTAAGCTGAGTTTAAAGTATTCCGTTCTGCTTTTCAGAAGCAACATTAAGAAGAACTTTGGAAAGTGTTTTACATACATTGATCAGTAGCTAACTCACTTTAATATTGGATAATTCTCAAACTACCATACAAAGTTTATTTTTAAAAATATGAACAAGAAAAGTTCATATTTTTTTAAAATAAAACTTTTTTATGGTAGTTTGAAAAAATGATCCTATTTTAAGCAATAGCAAGATAAGCAACAGCATAAGTGCTCATTAGAAACAAGATCCTATTTAAGCTATAGTATTTCGTTATTTTTTGTACATAAAAAGTTTATTTTGAAATATATCATCAACATGAATATTCTATTAAGATGTGTTATATGAACAGGTGATTTTCGAACTTGGGTTATTTTGGATTTTAGGAGGAACACTAAGGAGAAATTGAACGTGTGTTTCTCATTGATATTTTTGAAAATAAACTTTTTATAGATAATTAAAAAAATATTGTTTGTTTAAATTTGGGTGATTTTTAAACTCACATAAAAAGCTTATTTTAAAAGATATCAACATGAAATTACTCTTAAATGATTCTTCAGCCTCTTAATTCTTCTTCTGAAAGACATAATAACCAGAGTTCAACGGAGGTTTACACTTTAAAACCACCTTCAGGGATTCGACTACCGGTCTAGTATCTGAAAGAAACACTTTCAACTTTTTCCTAATATTGTAGCTGAAAAGCAGAGGTAATTAAGAGTTCGATTAATTATCAGCTGTTATTAAAAAAAATTTAATTTTTTTCCATTAACTTTTAGGTTACCCATTGGCTTCAAAAAAGATTTATGAAAAAAATTGAATAGAAATTCTAGTTTGAGATTGGATTTTTTTTTTACTTTAGTGTCTCAAAATTATACAAATTAAATCACAGCTATTTTATTTCTTTTATATAAAATTAACTTAAATGTAATGCATGCATACATGCAAACAATTATCTTTTTTTCTTCTTGCGTAAATAAAAAAATCACATCAATAAAATGTTTGCATGTTTGTACCTTAGCAAATAAAAGATTTGACCAGATGGAAAAATTCTCAGCATTACATTGGGCACAGTGACATACTGAAATGCAGCATGTTTCGCATTGGCAAAGAAAACTTCCGGTTTCCAAATAGCCTGAACTAATTTTGGATCACTCAGATCTAAAGCTCGAGACAGGTTGAAACTCTTCAGTCTTGTGTCAATCCATGACTGTCTCAAGTATAAGTCTACTTCATAATCCTTTAATTTCAATCGTGTAAGATTTGAATAAAAAAATAAAATAAAAGAACGATTAATATTGGTAATGATTTATGGGAATAATAATAAACAAAATCCTACCATAGTCAAGGGATTCACAGAACCAATGCTCCTTACAAAGAATTCACAAGACACTAGAGTAGGAACATCTGCTGAAACAACAATAAACAAATGCGATGAAAAAAAAATAATATATTTTTTACAAATCATGATAAAAACGCGAATAAATTATGAATAAAATTTGAAATATTGGCAAGTAATGTGTTGGCCAGTGTGTGTGTGCTGCGGCACACTAATGTGCCGCGAAATGTTGGATGCCACAGTGTAATGTATATTGATTATACTAATATTATTTCATATTTTCAAATAAATTTAAACTTTATTGGACAAAACGTTCCTATTACATGTATGCACTAAACCATTGGTTTCCAAAGTTGTACTGCGGCACCCTATAGTGACTAGTGGGCCAAGAGTGTTGCCAGGTGTGACGTGACTTTCTTAGACACAAATACTGTGACATAAGCAAAAAAAATTTGGGAACCACTGGCGTAGGCGTTGTCATTCTGTACAACAGTTCCACATTACGAGTTTCTCTTGGTTCGCAAGCGGACAAAATTCAACTTAAATAGTGATATACAAAATTAATTAAACAGACAAGTTGAAACGTTTGAAGAAAACAATTTGATAGTTGGTCAATTATGATTTGCAAGCTTATATTAAGTGTAATGCCATGTTTTCATTGAGTCAAAATAGAAATTAAATTTTGATAAGGTGAATTTTAAAAAAAAATTGACCCAATCAGAACTGAGTTTCACTTTCTATTCTGCATCAATGGAAACAAGGAACAAGTAGAAAATCTTTCTACGTTTAATCGTTTATGTAATGTTTCCACGGTGTGTTCCAACTGGGACGATTCGGGACAGACTAATCGTAGGTCACTAGGTGACCTACACTTCCAGATAGCTATTTGGAGAAGAACTATGGGTCACTCAGTGATCTACACGTTTTTACATTTTAGGGGCTGTGCCGGGGTCCCCTGCAACAAGCTTCATTTAATGTAACCCCACCTAATCACCGATATAAGAAAGTTCTAAGGTGTAGATCACTGAGTGACCTACATTTCTGAAGTGTAGTTCACCTAGTGACCTACAATTAGTTTGTTCTGGACGATTCGTCCCGTTTTTTGCTGACCACTAAATACATAGGGAATCGTGAACCTTTGTTCACAAGAGACACCGCCACCGTTTTTTTTTTCACCACAGTGGCCTGTTTTTCAATGGTGTTTAAGATCATACCTGTGGTATACACTGACAGCATTCCATTGTTTTCAGTGGTGGTCCGTGTGAAGCAAGCTGCGTCAACCACACGCGGCGCTACTTTGTAGTAACGTGGTTCCACAAAGTGGTTGACGTGGCTTGCTTTACATATGATCACCAATGAAAATATTTTTCTGCTGTCAATGCGGGCAGCGGACCACTAGTATCTTGACTGGTATGATGTTGATCATTACTGTCAAACAGGCGATGGTCGCCACTTGTGAGCGGATTCAACCACTCACCGCCACTGTGGTGCCAAACACGGTGGCGGTGGCTCATAGGAACACTTCTATGTAAATCTATGGCCTGCTTAATGATGATATTTTTTGACAGCCAGAAAGTGGTCCAGGGGATGCACGCCTAAAAGTGCCAAAACTCAAAATTGCTAGTTTAAAAGACAGTACACCAAAAAACAATGTATATATTATAACAAAAAATACACTGAACGGAACAAAAAAAAAATTCAAACTAATTACGCTGGTTATATGTCGGTATCATCCTTCGATCATATTTCTTTAGTAAGGCATCAAGTTGTTTCAAATCATCGTACGAACTGAAAGAAAATAGAAATAAAAACAAAACAAGCCAAAAGTTATTATTTGTTTTTAATGACGACAGACAGTACCATGACATAAAACAGTTTCAATTTCCGTTTTCAACAATGAGTAATTTATTTATGAATAATAACAACAACAAAAACATACTAAAAAGGGGGGTGTCACATATCATTTATATTCCAAGAAAACAAACATTGTTTGTCTGCACATTTCAAATTTAATGTAATCTGGGCAAGTAAATTATATTTAATTAAATTTTTGAGAGAAGAAAAAAAAGGGAAAATGATGGAATTGATAGCAGAAAAATATTGAATTATGGTGGTCAATTTTCTTGTAATTAAAACATGTAACTTCATTATTAAAATCAAAATTGAAAACTTTAATACACGTACAAACAATTTACACGCATAGTTGCATACAAATACATCATATACGCGCAAAGTTATATGCAAGTTCCATGTGTGTATGTATATAAATTAGTGTGTTGCATGTTTTTTGTGCGTATTGCATAATGCAACACACAAAAAAACATATGCAACACACAAGCAAGTAAAGACAGGAACATGCAGACGTTTGCTCCGCTCCTTTTATGAAGACAGGCAACTTCTAATTCGTTTGTTATGTGGTCTGACGTCACATGCCCCGCCCATTTCAATTTTCAATTGGTTGATAATTGGTTGATATTTGGTCTGACGCTCATAAAAGGGCGGAGCAAACGTCTGCGTGTCCCTGTCTTTACATGACTGTATGGAACACTAATTTATATGCATACACACATACAAATTTATATTGCAACACATGCTAAACATACACGTGAACAAAGCATGATAACTGCGTGCGTGCGTGCGTGCAGTATAGCTCTAAGAGGTCGCGCGCTTATCAAACACACGCACACTGACACACACTCAAAACATCTGTACAAATTCCTTTCTGTTTACCCGGGTATTTTTGGATGCATGTTGGCAACCTTATCGATTTTACTAAAAAAAAAATAAACTCCACCAAATTCCATATAATAAATAACCTATATAATACCTTCACCCCCCTATTTTAACTAACATGGAAGAAATCCTGTAATTTTTACGAGTCAATAAAATTTCCACTTGGGCTAAAAACCTGCCAACATCCTAAAATGTGACATCATAGTAGCCTCTATGACACAGGTTTAACTTATGAACCACATACACAGAAGAATAGAAATATTCAAATGTAACTTCATGAAAAAGAAAGAGAGAGAGAAAGAAAAAAAAACAGAATACCTTTTACAAAATCTTATTATATTAATTTATTAAAATAAATAACACACTTTTGTCACATTGTGTTTATGCTGAACAAAGAGATAAGAGAGAAAGAGAGAGAGAGAGAATAGATAGAGAAACAAGGAGAAAAATAATCGATATCATTATATGAGAATATCTAGTGAGAGGTTAGTTGCACTTCTATATATAGATTCATTCTTGTAGGGTTTTTTTTTTCTAGCTTGCATTGCTTCAAAAATTTTCCTGGGGAATATTTATTCTACATGGGAAAGTGAACAACACAGTGAGTTTTGGTGGCTGCTGTAGTTTCTAAGACGATAATTTTGAAATATTTTCAAATAACATATTGCGTGTGTGTGTATATGTGTGTCAGTGACATAGTTTAATGCTTTTAAAGTTTACTAATTTTTGGACAATTTAAACTGCAATTTTTTTTTCTTGCGCACAACCACCACCACCACCATAAAAAACTAAAAATGCCAACAGAAAGACAACGTTGGAGATGGTGGCGTTACAATGAAATGTTTGCTTTATTGGACATTTGGAGTAAACCACCAATACGAGCTGAATTAGATGGAACTAAAAGAAACTCTTATGTCTACACTAAGATCTCAGTTTTGCTTGCAAGTCGTGGAATAAAGCGATCAGCTAATCAAGTTCGCGAGAAAATGAAAACCTTAAAGCGTGCTTATGTGGCACTGTCTTCCAAGAACAGAAATGAACTTGAAGGAAAAAAACTAATGCTCTTTGAGCGTTTAGAAGCAATTCTAGACACAAAAACAGCATCAATAACAGCTGGAGGAGCCTCATCATCAAGTACAACAGTAGCAATTCCATTGGTGGTTGAAAGAAGATCTCAACGACAAGTGGCACATCAAAATTACTCGGATGATATGCTAGAAGACATCATCTATCAAGATGACACCGTTGACATCAACTACGTTTCTGATGTCAACAATGCTGACAACAAGCCTGAAGATGATAAACATGCATTGCATCTTATGTTGGCCATGGGTGACAATCCGTGCCAACTGAGCACCACATCCAATGAATCTAAGGAAGATAATATTCGAATTGTGACAGTGAGCAGTGAGGCACCAACAGGTTCTGGATCACATCAACATCTTAATCAGCAGCATCATCATCATCATCATCATCAGATGATGAGCCACGGTTCTAGTTCATCCAGTCATCAGGAACAGGAAGTGTCTTCAGTGATCCATGTGTGCCCGCACTGTGGGCATTCTTCAGAACATCAGAAATGTACTTCAGAAACAATCAAAGAGCTGAAGAAAACATTGGACACATTCCTGACAGCTCAAACACAAACAGAGAGAAGATTTGTGGCTTTGGAAGAAAAGCGAATGAAAGAAGAGAAGGAAATCTTTCAGAGGCAACAGGAACACGACAGAGATTTCATTGAGAAAATCTTTGAAATGGAAGACAGAAGAAGGAATGAAGATAGAGATCATGAAACCAGACTTTATACATTATTGGTCTCACGCATCAATGGCATGCCGGCACCTCCACTGCCTCCAATGGATCTTACAAATTGGGAATTTAGTGGCACATTTAGACCTTCCACAACTAATTCAGACAAACATAAATGAACGTTTGCTTCTTCATACATAAGTCAATTTGCCAAAACAGTTCAGACAAAGATTTAAACAAATAAATGGTTGTAAATTTCTTTAGAAGCAACTCAAAGTAGATACTATTCAAAGTTTGTTAGAGACTAGAATAGTAAGTCAATATTCTAAAAGTATTTTCATGTAGGAATATTTAAAATTAATTTTTATGGTAATTTGTATTGATATGGTATTTGTATGATTACTTAAATTAATAAATTGATTATTTTCAAAATGCCATAATATGCTTGATTGCTAGACAGCTAGAACCATGCAACTAAACATTTTTTAGTTAAACTAATAGCTGTCTAAAATCTTTTAGTCAACTAAAATTCTAGTCGACTAAAAATTTAGAGACTAAAATAGAAAATAAGTCAACTAAACTAAAAACAATCTTTTGGTTTTAGTTATGCCTTACATCTGAGTAACATTACGAGTGATGTTCCATGATTAGTGAATGATGAGTCATTTGCTTTGACTACTTCGATTAATTAGTCATTTTAGGTAAATACAATTTTTTGTTCTAACAAATATATAATTATTCATGTAGCAAATCACCACTGCAGCTTTAAGTAGGAAAAAAATTATCAGAATTACTGTGGGCAGTGCAGAAAAAGTATTGTTTAGTTGTTTTAATTTTTTAGTCAACTAAATTTCTAGTTAACTAAAATATAAAACTAGTCAACTAAACTAAAAACAGTCTTAATTTTAATTATATGAGTTATTTGCGTTGATCAATTCGACTAATTAGTCATTTTAGTTTGCTAAAAATCTAATTGCACAGTTGCTTTTACACAAGTTCAACTTTCTAACGAACTTTGAATTTGTTTTCAAAATTGCCTCTAACAAGCCTTAAGCCTAACGATGAATTTTTAGTTTATGATTGCCATATATATTGGTCTCTGAAGTTTTTTTTTTTTCAAATGATGGTTTTCAAAATATGATAGTCAAAAATTCTTATCTTAATGTTATACTCGAGGCTACTTCCGTATTTCTGTTCCATATACACTGAGAAATAAAGTCATATAAAAATATTTTACGATTTGCTGAATTTGCTGTAATTTTTTTTTTAAAAAAAAGTAATTTTCAGCAGCTGTTTTTATTATTAGAACTACCAGGGTCAAGTTCAATAGTCTTAGAAATAAAGGGGGGTTAAGAATGCATATAAGACTTATTAATTATGAATGTTTCTTCATATATAAATACAGTATATATTATATATATTATATATATATATATATATATATATATATATATATATATATATATATATATATATATATATATATATATATTATATTTGTTTGTGTTGGTGTCTCTACATTGTTCCATTTTAAGAAAGCACATTTTATTATGGCCTTAAGTGTGTTTGTACTACTTTTGTTACAACCTTTATTAGTTTGTGAAATAAGAATTTTAATGAAAAAAAAAGAAACAACACAAAGAAAAACTTGCTAAATAACATGCAAATTTATGTTTCTTTTAGGGCCTATACCATTTATGATGACTTTTTGTATATATGAGTTATATATACAGTACACCGTGTATTTATGCAATTCATGTATTGAAATGTTTCATGTCACCGTGTAGGATGTTTTTCTTTAAAATTAAATCATTTAATGCTGTTATAACTAAAACTTTAATCCCTATTTCTTTATTAAATACACCAGGTTTACCTTGTCGGAATTCTTCAAGCTGCGTTATTTACCATGCGTCATTTACCATCTCGTACTATAAGCTTACATACAGTACATGACATGAAAATTACATTACAATGCCACTGGGTAGCATTTAAATACGTTATTTCTAAACCTCACATTTTAACAAGTGCACCTGGAAAATGATGAATTTATTTTATTTTTATTACACTGAAATGGATCTAAGCCAAATTATGCAATTTCAGAAATATACTTAGCTATATTTGTATTTCCTTGATGATAGTATTCAAAGGAGTAAGGATAGTGTTTTTCTCCATATTGCTGTTGCTTTAAAGCAGCTGTTATTTGAAAGATTTAAAAACACATTGAAGTTGTTTACAAAATACTTAAACCTGTGTGCTATTTAGGTTTTTGATACAAAATACAGTAATATACTGTAGAACCATTGTCGCAATCTACAGTATATTACACAAATATAAAGATAGGCGTTTAAAATTAAATATTTCAGAAATTATAAATGCTGCACTTAACTTTTTGCTGATATTTTAGCAACATGTCAAAATGTAGTCATAAAAAATGAAGCAAATTTTTAAAGAATTAAAAAAGTTATTTACTTTCAACAATTGTGGTTTAAAATTGTAACTTTTTGATGAAAACGATTTTTTTTAAATTCAATAACTTTTTTAATTAGACAAAAAAATAAAGTAAATTAGTTCAAGTGCATTTTGATGTGTAGTTAATAACCACTAAGTTTCAAATGTCTAGCTTTTATATTTTCTGAGATAATGAATTTTAAGCAACATACTTGTACTGTGTCACCCAAGTGTGATTGGCGCGTTGGTTCTGCAACAAGCTGCATACTGAAATGTAACTACTGTAGTCAAGTAGATCTATCATTATATATCTATATTAACAGACCATTGGTTATATAGAGGGTGTTTTTTGGTATTACATTAGCGATGAGTGGCTGCGTGTGGCCACAAGTGGGTACCACCACCAGTTTGTCAAGTGTGATCGAGGTCACTCCAGTGGCCTGCAATGGAAGCAGACCGTTGTTCTCGGTGGTAGTCCACCTGAAGCAAGCCGCATCAACCACTTTGTGGCACCACAAAGTAGTGTCACAAAGTGATCCGTGTGAAGCTGGCTTTAGTTAACACATGTCCTTGTGTTTATTTCCGTCTATTCGTTGAATGTTTATCTGTGCGTGTTTGTGTGAGTGTTAGCCTATGTATCAGTATTTTGTTTTTGTGTCAGTGTGGTAGTGTGTGAGTGTGTGTGTGTGTGTGTGTGTGTGAGTGTGTGTGTGTTAGTGTATGTACCTGTGTGTTAGTGTATTAGTGTGCTAATGTTTTTATGTTCCTGTGTGTTTGTGTGTCAGTATGTTTATGTCAGTATGTATATGCGTTTCTGTGTCGGATGTTTAGGCGTGTCTTTGTATCTGTCTTTGTGTGTGGAGGTGCACAGTGTCGGTATTCGATTCATACATACTGTACGTACTGTACATACATGTAAATGTATACTCCTGCATATTTTATGAACTTTTTTTGAGAGTACAATAATATTTCACAAAAACACGCACATCAACACACACATACTGATTTAAATTAAACTTAATTATATTTTAAAAATCAAGAATGCTTTCTATCAACCAAAAAAAAAACACCGTCACACAGTATTATGGTAATTATTGAGGTAAAAGTTCGAATAAAACACATAAAACCTATAATGATTGTATCGACATTTTTTGGTACACTATAATAGGTGTGTCATACTGTACAATCACATATTTGAAATTTCAAAAAATTTGCATTAAGTTCTATAATTTCAATTAGTTTTTTTTAAATAGATTTTTCGACCAGAAAATAAAATCTACGAACTGTTTTTTTTTTTAATAAAATCCTTTCGATCTTGTATTTGCTGTTATTGTTTTTAATAATAGTGCTTTTGACATTTAATTAAACATGCCTTTAATTTATAATATAATTGCATTTATTTTTTAAATGAAAAGTGCAATTTCAACTATATTTTGAATCTTTTTGCTTTATTTTCTATTTGAATAAAAAAAAGCACAATGGTCTACAAAATTGTACTTTTTTGAATTTCTATTTGCATAAAAGTTTTGGCTTTTTAATTATCTTAAAAAATTCCAAAAAATTTTTTTTAAAAATTCAACTCATAAATATCTTCCAGGTATCAACGACAAAATAAAGTGCAACAATGAAAACAAACTCGAGTAAACATATATGAAAACAATTTCTTACCTATCATTGTAACAGCTGACAAATGATGATGATGATGACAATGACAATACAATACTAACAACCAAATAAACTATTGGTGCAAATAAAATGATGGATCGCATTGTTAACTCCATCATGTAAAAAAAAGTTCAAAAGAGAAATTACAGTCAAGACAGAAAACTAATATTTCATCCACTTGAAAATGAAAATATTTGGATGATTTTTGTTATAAAAGTTGAACTTGAATAAAACCAAAGGTTTAGATTAAGTAAATACTTTCCAATGAAATTCACATATTTGTGATATCTTCAGTTTAAGTGTTTAAATAAATAAAAGAAAAATCTCTTAAATAGCGCCCTCTTTTTTTGTTGTTGATACTTTTTTTTATAATCTCTCTTCAATTCTAAAAGAAAGTAAAACACAAGTGAGTTTGTTTGAAGAAAGGAGAAATGATAAAAAAAAGACTAATCCTAAATCTCTGAGCTATACTTTTGCAGCATCCAACTGGAATCTCAATACATCAGGTTATGTTCAAAGTAACCAAGAGTACAATTGCATGGTGATAGTCTATAGAACTTCCACATGTGCCACCACCACCACCACCACTACTACACTTCTACTTTTTATCTATTGATGTATAAAACTCTTATCAAAGCGCATGCGTCGCACACTCCTGTCATGTCTATACGTCCTAACTGTGTTCATATATGTGGTAGTTGCATACTTTTTGAGTGTCTGTGTGTGTGTGTACTGTGTATGTGACACACATTTTCATTTAGTAAAGATAAAAGTTTAATTAAGGATGATCAACATTTTCTTTACTACTGAGCCACAATGATGTGCCAAGGTCTACACAATTTAAGGTTGTTTTAAAAGTATAAATACATCTCAAACTGTGATTATTCTTGTCTTTCAGGAACAAAATTTAGAGAAACTAGGAATGTGTTTTAGATACTAGAAGGGTAGCTCAATCACTTAAGGGTATTTTTATTTTGATATTTTTTTTTAAAAAAAATTAGCTTTTTATTTTTGTTTGAAAATTAACTTAATTTTTTTTTGTCTATACAAAATTTATTTTGAAATCTATCAACATGAAAAATATTCTTAAGTGATTGAGCTACCCTTCTAGTTGCTAAAACACGTTTCTAGTTTCTCATTTAGTTCCTGAAAGACAAAATCATCGTAAGATAAATTATTTTAAAAAGTGAGTTGCACTCTATTTTATGTAAATTATGGTTTTAAACATTTCTGTCCTACAATGACCTATATTTTAGGTTTTGTAGAAGTAGAATTCTTTAAAAGTTGGTCACCAGTGTAATGAAGAAACGCCTAAATTAAGAAGTTATAAACATAATAACTATTAAGCCAGTCTTTAAGAATTTTCAAATAATTTTCTCCTGTTTAGCATCAAGTTTTTTTTTAATGAGATCTTCTTTAAGAAAGTGTCTTTAATAAAGACAAGAGAGAAAATTATATATGCAACTTACTACATGTAACATAATCTCCCATCCCTAAGGCTTGTTAGACATCACAATTACACATCTATATACCTTTTTCCTTAGGGGGAAGATACAAGAGTAGTTAATAGACACATAAAGATGAAATATAGTTAGCTGTGTATTAAAAAGGCTCAAGAATAATATTACTTGTCATTAAAAGTGAATGAAAATTTTTCATTAACAATATTAAGAAAAGATTAAAAGTTTTGTTAATGTTATGAGATAGGATAGTAGAGGATGGCGTTGAAAGTATTTTCATGATTAATTTATTTGAAAATAAACTTTTTATAAAAATTTGAAAATGATAAATGTTTAAATTTCATGATACTAATAGTAATTTTTAGAGACGTCACAAAAATTACTTTTAGTATCATCTTCTACTATTCTAGTTTCTAGCAAAAATTTTTTAGTTATTTTATTTTTAAAGTAGAGCCTTCTAAAGTAATTTTTATTAATTTAATACAACTACGTTTAGCCATCAGGCCTGGATGGCTTAGCGGAAAATTTCACCTGCACCGCTCTGGTCCTTATAGGCACCAGTGCGCCAATCAGTCACTTTTATACATTGCAGAGTAATGCATGTACGGGTGCGACGTGTTTCAGGATATGTATTTCGAAAACTGTAACAGCTGCATGTTTGTCACTTTAGGTAGTTTTTATTACAACATAATAAAATACATATGTACAAAATTTAAATATTTTTTAAAAATTAAAAAAGTTAAACTAGCACCACTAGCGTAGCTAGGGGGGCGGGGGCGGTCCACTCAGGGCGTCACTTTTTTCGGGGGCGGCACCAACGAAAAAAAAAGTTTTTTCGTGTCCGGATAGTAGAGGGAGCTTTATAAACCTCTTTTAAGATGGCCCAAAAAGAAATTATCAAATTTTTGTCGCTCGCTGCGCTCGCAGAATGTATTCCCTCCCAGACCAGAATCCTGGTTGTGCCACTGATGTGCTTTTTCGTGAGGTAGGGGCGGCAAACTCAAGGACCGCCCAGGGGGGCACAAACTCTAACTCTAGCAAGAACTAACTCTAGCATTGACTACGACACTCTAGAAATCTCAGTGGCCCCCGGAAGCCTCTCAAAGGCTCAGCGGCCCAAGCAGCTTTTCAAAAGTAAATGTGTAGCTTTAAATATTTGGAGCTACAAATATTACCATTTTTGTGACTCGCTCCACTTGCTACTAGAAAAAAAACCTCTTTAGGGAAAGGCAACCGTGCCAGATTTTACTGACCTACGATCGTGCTGCCAATGAGGCTTATTACAAGGCACTGCTTAAGAGCCTATATGTGTGACGCCATTTTGAATATTAGCAGATGACAATTATAGTTCCACTTTTTGCCGTTTAGTGGCGCTCCACAGCTAAGCCATTGAAACCAATGAGAAAGAGAAATTCCTATTTTAAAAATACATGGTTCAGGCAAATGTTTTGTTTTCTGCAACGAAAATTGTTATTTTCAAAATTCAAATTGCAATATGTACATAACAATATTGCTCATCTAGTGATAAGTTGGTGCAAGTTTATAATTAGTTTTTCTATTTTTAATTTCATTTTAAAATCTCGTATTTTTTTAGCTCATGTTAAATCCCATAGGCGACAAATGCTTCTCCGTTTATACATTTTATAGGATCTAAATTTCCCAATAACCATAAGTTTCATGATACCCTAAAATTTGACCACTAATTGTATACGACTCAAATGACTCACCATTGTAGATCAAAAGTTGCTCTTCCTTTTTTCAGTAGTGCATATTTACCCAAAAAAGAGTCGTTATTAAAATATACCCACTTTTATCCATCGATAAGAGAGAAAATGGCGGACAAAAGTGTAAGTTTTTTTTCACTGTAGGCTCTTAAGTGTCGATGTAAATTGTCCTCCTACCTAAGCTCCGCACTCTATGTAAAACGTATATACAAAATGCAACATTATTTATTGAAATTATAATGCGACATTCAAGTCTCACATAATTACTTTAGAAGAATATCGACACTATGTCGCAACAAGGAATAGGACGTCACTTTCATTAAATACACCTTGTAATGTGGAAACGCATATAAATTAGGAGTGGAGCCTATACATAGGAGAATATACATGTACATCGACACTTCTAGCGGAATTAAGTGGTGCCGTGTAACCTCCCTCATTGTGTACCTACAGCTTAATAGACACAAAATGTTTTTTGTTTCCTTTTGAAAATACTCAAAAATATTTCTGACGTTTTAAATATAAGACCTATAAATTTATAATATCGATTTCACATATTTTAACAAAAAGTTGAAAAGAATTTTGGGTATTTTTCCTTTTATTCTTTTTCATTATTTTTTTTTGCACACTTTATGGTATTCAATATTTTCTAACACCAAATCACACACAATAACCACCGCTCAGTTTTTTTTATTTTTGTTTTAAAAAGCAGTGAAAATAAGAAAATAAATATGTACGAAAATTTGATTCAAATTCAGTGGTGCAAAAAAATGCATTTCCTGCGCAATAGAAAAAAGCTGGAAAAAAAAACTTTTTCAATTTTTATCATTTCTTTTGCTTTGTTGTTGTCATGGTAACACTTTTCTTTCTTAAATAAATAAATATAATGTACCATTTTATTATGTCTATATTGAGATAAATGATCTTAAAAATGAAAACTAAAAACACCCAATGTATAATTGTATACGCTTATAATAAATATAGAAAGTGAACAAAATTCAAGGAAATAATTCTTCATTCCATGAAAGAGATTTTATTTTTACGATTTTATGTTATTAATTAAGAATATTCTTTTTTCTAAATATTTAGATATATTTCCATAAATATTTTTTTTATAAAAAGCAATAAATAGAAAGTGCATTGTTATGAATTTATGATATAAAAGATTAGCTTCTATCCAAGGTAGATTAATTTAAATGAAGTTGATTTAAATTATTTTTAATTTTTTTAATTTAATTTTTTATAATTAAAGGAACTTGATCATTGATTTAATTAAACTAGAAAATTTGTATTACCGTAAAAATCAAGTGTTTAATCTGTGACTTTCTTTGAATTTTTCTTTTAAAGAACAATGTTATACTTGCAATACATATCGGTACATATAATGTGCTTGACAGGTGAATAAACAGCCTGAATAGACTTTGCTATGCATGGATTTTTCAGTCAAGTCGTTATCAAGAAAAATTGATTCAATGCGTGACATGCTTGCTATACGTGGGCACATTTGAAATTTGGTGATGGCACTGTCGCACTGATGGAGCTCTTCACTACAGATGTCCACCAATTGTGAGTCTGAATACTGTACTCATTCAGACTAAAAAATAAGTTTTTTCTAAGCATGTAACATTCTTTCATGTTCAGTGGAATTTGATGTTTTAAAAAAACATGACCTTGATTATAGCTATACCTTTCTGTGTTCAAACGGAGTTTTGAACAATAATTAAATTTGCAATCGCTTCTTGAATGTTGTGGACAGGTATTTAAGTATTTTGGTTGCAAAAAATCAAAGGAGATCTATTTTTATACCTTTTTGAAATCTTCCAATTTGCTTGACCCATTTTAAAGATCATAGATATCAAATATCCATTTCTATCTACCTTTCGTTTTTCAAGATCATCTTTCAGCTTTAAGACAAATTGTGCGTATTCTTTAATATGTCCTTCAGGTAACGAGGTATTTTCATGACGTTTCAAATCGCCGTTTGGTTGCTAGAGATATTTGAGTAACTTCGAAACCGCAAAACTTACCATACCTCATGGCATGTGAAACTATGGAGTGCCTCTGTACTCTTGGTAAAACCTGATATTACCTTTAATCAAGTCTTTCAGTTATTATACGAAGATTTCTATCAAGGGCCAACTTACCCCACGTTGTGCCAATATGCCCTATTCTCGGGTTTGGTTGGCACATGAAACATAGTTTGAAAAACACTAGTCTGTGTTTATTATTTCAAATACGCTTTTAGAATTACACGAGTATATAGTCAAAACGTCATACTTCAAAATCATAGTTCAATTTTTTTTCTTCTTACTGTTTGCCAAAATATTTTGAAAATATGAAGTCTAAAAAGTATGCCAACCAACTGCAGTCTCTTCTTCTACAGTTGTGTCAGGAAGGGAGGTAAATAAAAAAAAACTATAAAGGGACCCCTGAAGAGAGACTAACACCTTGTGGCTATAACAGAAGTAAATCACACATGACTAAATCCTTAACGTAAAAGGGCGTTTACCTCTTCCATCGTCATCGTGGATCAAAAACAAATGATAAAAAATATTTTTTGTACCCTCAAGATGTTGCTTTTAAAATCATAAACAATTTCGGATATTCTTGGCGGCCCAAATTCAAGAAGGATACTTAGCACCTAGCTTCAAACCTCAGCACAAGGTCCAAACATAGGCTTAGGATAATTTTTGAACAGAGTGTATTTCTATGTTGGAACTTAGTTCAGAAAGTCATTTAAATGCAATGTTTCTTGCAGACCGACACTTTGTTGACGTCGTTTATAAATACAGTATATACATTGTATATCTTTAGCTAGTAAAATAGCCAACTCTCAAAAATATAGAAAAATCGCCAGTAAAGAAGAAAAAAAAATCAATTTGCATGTTAAAGGATATCTTTACACAGATTCAATACTAATAAAATTTTTATAAAGGCAATTTCCTTTTCAAAATTACATCTGTGAGTATAAATATTCTTGAGGGATTCAAGAAATTGATTTTTTTTCTTATAATAGTAAAGAATTCTTTTTTTTTTTCCATTAAAAGTAGAAAGAAAAAAATCAAAAAAAACATGTGATTGGATCTTTTGGATATCACTTGCAGCTTCTGCATAATGTATATAAAACACCTGATCTCTATGTCCACAATGGCAAAATCATACATTTTTTCTTCTTCAGGATATGTTTTAAATTTAAATTTCAAAGAAGCAAATTAAATTACATTCAATAATGTTATACTGTATAAAAAATCACTAAGAAACACAAAAATAAACACAAAATCCTATCCTAAATTCGATTTCAACTCAAGATTACTGGTTTACTATTAAAATAATGAACTGTACCGTTATCTGTTTTTTTTTTACTGTTTCCATTGGTTGTTATGTGTTTTATACGACCAACCAGCTTCTTCTTGTTTAGACCAGAACTTTTTCCCTTGCTCTGACTTTTCTTATCGGCTGTAGATTCCCCGCATTACTGCAACTTGTGTCACTGTCAATTGATCAATGGCTTATTTAGACTAGATTAGACATACAGTGTCAGCTGATTTCATTTTCAATCTGTATTAAAAAAAGTTCTACCGGTATCAAACTTCTTTTTGACCTCCATTGCTCTAAAGAGCAATGGAGGTATATAGGATCATGCAAGAAAAGGGGAAAAAAAGGATGTCTGTGTGTCTGTGTGTGTGTGTATGTGTGTGTGTCCGGAACCCGATTTAGTTCCTCGAACAACTCAAGAACGGAATGAGATAAAGACATGCAGTATTTTTTATTTGATTCCGTGGGTCAATATGAAGCTCCTGACAAAAAATGTACATGTGCGTACACATGCGCACACGTGTGTACATGTGCGTACACATGCGCACACGTGTGTACATGTGCGTACACATGCGCACACGTGTGTACATGTGCGTACACATGCGCACACGTGTGTACATGTGCGTACACATGCGCACACGTGTGTACATGTGCGTACACATGCGCACACGTGTGTACATGTGCGTACACATGCGCACAATGAAAAAAAGTTGGTTATTTGATATATGAAAGCATATATTAAAGCAATGGAGGTCTATAGGGTTCCTTGAATCCCTTGTTTTATTATGAATACGGCTTTTTAAATTACATGAGGCATCTGTTTACCAGGTTGCTTTAACCACATGCATGATGAATATACAAAGTAGATGAAAAGATCATAAAAAATATTTTATATGCAGATTTTATGATTCTTATGTGATTTTATTATTCTTATATGTGATTTTATTTTTTTTTCATTTAATCTACATTGGCTAGATTCCACTTTATCTCTCTTTTTTTATATCTCTTTTTATATCTCCTCTTGTATTTTAATGACTCATTGAAGTAATTCATATTTTAGGTGCTTTTCAATTTTCCTAACTTAAATCGCATAGAAAAAAAAATGTTCAAAATTTTATCGAATATTAATTCTAATTAATTTATTAGTCGAAACATTGTTTTGATTTATTACACAGTTAATTTCACTAAAACACTGAACAACATGTAAAATGTTTCGTTCAGATATCTGGGACTGTTCTTGAAAAATAAGGCTCAGACCAGATCCATCCAAATTCCAAAGCCCCCTTTTTTTCTAAAAACCTACAAGACTCTTTGTTGTTCTAAAGAGCAACAAAGATATAAAAAAACAGGTCCACAACAAGGAGCCGATTGCCCTCAAAATAATCAAGAAAATGAGGGGCGTACAAGCTAAGTGACTCAAGTAATGTTCTGATTAAATTGAGTTCAAAGTAAGAGACCTTTATAGATATCAATGCTATAGTATTTCTTTCTTTTGTCCATTAAATTCTTTATCATTTCATTCACAAAATGTGGTACTTATCTACATTTTTATAAAAAATGTCACTTATCCCATCTTCGATTTTGTGACGTGTATATTTTTTGGAAGTTATATTTATGCTCTCATACAGTATTATACCTATAGTACATACCTGATAATTTAAATGCATTTAAATAATAAACGTGTTCTACAGAGCCCTATGAAGAAGGGCAAACAAACAAATATGTCGAATTCAATTTATTCAGTTAATAATCTTGAAAATATTGAGTTAATACTTAAATATAATTATATAAACTATTGACAAAATATTGATTTAGTATTTCAATTTAAAATATTAATAATAAAGTCAATTTTTATTTGGTTCATGTTGTCCTTAACTGGATTCCGTATAATTCACCTAAACACATTTAATTTGAAGTCATTTAACTCATGTTGTGTGTACAAGGTATTAGCTTGGTGTTACACAAAACAAAAATAGGCTAATAATATGACATACTGTATAATGTAAAGAAGAAAAAAAACTTTTAGAACACAGCTAACTTGAAGGATGCGACTCAAGACGTTTCCAACAACAAACCAGAATGATTTAAAAAAAAAAGATAGTTCTGTCATTTACATAAATCCACCAGTAATCTTGAGTTGGCAAACAGCATATAATAATACCTCTGGCGTTAATGTGAAAAAGTAATGTCACGTACACATTTTTCATAATAACCTAATAAACCCAACATTAAACTTTCAAACATTTGGAAGCAGTTGAGCAAAAGAGACTAATATGCTACAAAACGGTTTTAGATATTATAAATGAAGAGAAGAAAAAAAAAAAAGGTCATCAAAGATTTAAGTTTTATTAAACGACTTCACTCAATACATTATAGTTTAAATTGTAAAAGGAAAGAGTGAAAACTTTTTTCTTATTATTCACAATAAAAACTTTTTTTTTCTTTCTTCTTCTATAAAATAGACCATTTTGTAACACAAACCCAAACTATTACAGATTACAGAATATGCTTCAGAAGAGATTTTATTACTTGAATCATCGTTGGCAATAATGTATGTCTTCCTGAAAAAAAAAACATCTGAACCCCCCTTTGGGGTGAATTTTTTTTTATTCATTCATCATGATGACTATAAAAAGCACTGAATAAGAAGAAGAAAAAAAAACTGGAACATCTTTTAAGGGACCTAGTTACCTAGACCTACTTTTCTTTCTGCCTCCAGATTTTCTTTTCCCACACATCTGGCAAAAAAAGATATTACAACAATCTCCACATAAACCACTAATGTCAATATATTTTTTTTCTTTTCATGTCATATATTATAAATGAAAATGTTTCATATGAATGTCTTGTTTTCTATTAAGTCTTTAATCATGTTTACTCAGGATAACATTTTATTCAAACTGCTGAAAAATTGATATACAGGGTGGATCATAAGTCCTTGAAATCAAATCAAATGTGTGTTACAGGTATGTGTCACACTGTCACAGTATGGACAACACACACACACACACACATGATCATTTTCTAAAATATCTGGCAAGAAAAACATAAAAGCTTATGTAGAAACAATGCACACATGTCACTAGATGCTTCATGTGTTCCCGCCACCTCATTGGAATGGCCCAATAGTTGCTATAGTAGATTTTCGTAGTTTATAATTGACTTTTTTTATTTAAAAGTCTAGATACACCGCCATCTTGTTGTTTTGAACAGACGACAGTGAAACAAATGAGTGTTCTTATATGGTGTTACTAAAACTACAAGGAATCGCCTCACAATCGCTCAATTAAAATACAATAAAGCGCAAAATGCAATAAAAAGTATTGTTCTTCACATGCTCGATTTATATAATTTTTGAAAAGGTCCTATTTTTAAACAAGGTTCAAAGTCGTTCGTTTTTTTTAACCCCATGTTAAATCCCATTGGATCAAGAACCGCCCCACAAACATTTGAAAAAAATAATTTAGAAGAATTACAAAATAATTAGCACATACTTTCATGTATTGGCTTCACGATGATTCCTTTTTATAAATTTTGAAAAGGTCCTTCTATTTTTTAATAACGTTTAAAATCGTATTTTTTAACTCCATAATAAGTTGCAAAGGAGCAAAACACCATCCAACAAACATTAGAAGAATTCTCATTAAAATGATTTAGAACAACCAAAAAAAAAATTAGCACGTACTTACACGTGTTTATTGCCTTCAGGCTTCATGATTATTCTTTTTTTTTTCTAAATTCTGAAAGGTCTTTCTATTTTTAAATAACATTTAAAATCTTACGTTTTTTAACTCCATGTTAAGTCCCATAGGAGCAAAAAACCGTCACCCAAACATTTGAAGAACTCCCATTAAAAACGACTTAGAACAATCACATAATAATTAGCACGCGCATTAATCTGTTGGCTTCACGATGTTTCCTTTTGATAAGATTAGCACGCGAAATTATTTTTCTATTAATTATTATGTGACTTGAAACCTGGAGAAAAAACTTTAAAAACCCGTTTTTAAATCAACAACGATCGCAGCGCCTACATTCGGAGAAATTTTGAACTAAATGCTGTATCTAGGCTCTTAATTGTATTATTTTTAAACTCTGAGAAAATTAGTATTTATTTGACGCCCCAGTGGCTGAGTGAAAATAGCCTCACGGCATGGTTGTTGTGTTTGTCTTTCAGAATTTCTCCGTCTTTGCGGAGTTGATGTCAGGCTGGACAGCCAGTTGTAAAACACATTTCGCCAAATCAGACTCGTATCTTTATCACTGTCATCATTTGACAGACCACGCTGTGTGCGGGACGTGGTCGAGACATAGAAGAAGAAAATTAGTATTTTATTAGTTTATCATAAAAAACAGCAAACTTGCAAAAATTTGGATTGTCTACATAAGGAGCTTTTTTTCAAAAAGGCACACGTTCATATTTTGTCCTTAAATCTATTTTATTCCAGTTTTATTGTAGTTTTATAATAAGTTTTTAGAGCTGACTCGATATCTTTAAATACTTTTTTTTTTTATCAAAGTATAACATATTTTATAATAAAACCTACTCCAACTTCAGACTTCCTATCTCTTTACTTGTAAGGGTAGGTTTATACTCCAAACTTTGCTAAGATTTGCAAGCTTTGAAGTTCTGTAAAATTAGCTCCCCAAAGCTTAGCTTGTTCACACATACATGTGGCCTTGCAAAGTTTACCCTATTTTATGACCTTTATATCCTATAAAACAGATACACAAAACAATAGAACCCTTCCCCTTCTGGAAGAAAAAAGGTGTGACTTATTCACCCCTTTTGTCTATCCGTTTCCTGATTGGTGCTTTGAGTTGCTAAGCTTTGAAAAGTTGAACAATTTCAAAGCTAGCTTCATGCTCTGGCGAAGGCAAAAACCTGAAGCTCTGACGTCATTTTTGAAGCTTCGCAGGCTGCTTTGCCGCTTAGCAAGGGAGTATAAACCAACCCTAAGAAGGATTCGGTTTTTTGTAGTTTTCTGAAAAAAATGAACAACTGGACATGAAAAAAACTGAAGAACAGACTGAAAAAAGCTCCTCATATACAGTATGTGTTCCATATGAGGCTATAACTATTATTACAAATATACACAAGAAATACCAGATGGAGGCTAAAAATTCAAAAATCGCTTTCAATGTTTCCTTTATACAGGTTAGGTATTAGCGTCCATTTTCGCTTTTTTTTACAAGAAATGAAAATAATATGTAGGAAAATAACTATATTTAAAATTATTTTTGTGATATTTAAAAAAAAAAATTAACATAGATATTTAGTTTTAATTTTACTGAAAAAATTCAAGTTAAGTTTAAAAATGTGTTTGCTAATAATAATTGAACTGGAAATGACGATTATTATTCAAGAAAAGTTTAAAATAAAATATTTTCTATGATAATTGTTATAGGCAATCAGATTCAATGTATTTCAATAGAACAGCTGATCCTTTCCACAGATGAAATTTCCACGGAGGAAATTGCTTTAAGATTACGTGTATGAAGAGAACCTTGCTCGTTATAAAGAGCCATTTTCTTCTTGCAAACTACATAAAAGACCTGGACACAAATTAAACATACTGTTTCTGTCTCCTATAAACCGGAAGTAGTAATAAAGTTGTTATTTGGATACCTAAACAGTACTAATGTAGCACTAATGACATGTAAAAATTGGTAACAAAATATCATGTTAGGGGGCCGACTTTACACATGTCTTTTTCTCAATACTGTGACCTTATGTAGTTATTTTTAAACTCTGTATATTACAATCAAAAAACAAAACACGTGACTGAAAAAAAAATGAAACTTCAGTATTCAATGTAAAAGTTTTAAGTAAAAGTTTTCAAAAACTGATAAATCTGTCCAAATATGTTCTTTGTTTGTTGTTCATATTATAGAAACTCATATGTTTTCTTGGATGACCTAAGCAATTCATCTGAATGTAATTTAATGTTTTCTTTTCGTATTTCAATTTCAAGTTCAGAAAATTTGTAGAAGAACTCATTGTTTTGACAGCGCTCACTTAATCTTAAAAAAAAACATTACTTAAAATGTTAAAAGAATAGAAAGAAAACGTGTGTGAATTTTTGAAGGATGGCAACAAATTTGTTCTGCATCATAACAGAAACATTTTTGAAAACATTTTTCAGTTGGTAGAAATATTCTTTTGAAAAAAAAGTTGCCTTTGCCTATAAATCAAATAATAAAACCCTTTTTGGCCCAGAATTGTCAAGTATATACCGTAGTAACCACCACCATATGGTACTGAGTAGGGTATTCAATACTGTGTTAAGTAGCAGTCTGAATACAGGAAAAGTATGCAAAGTAGCAACTCTTTTGAAAAACTCGCTAATCTCGCTAAATGCATAGTGACGCCATTACCTCTATTCTCTCGCTCTTTTTGACTAGTTGACTGTTGATTGGCTAGGCAATACAGACAAGCCACTAAAATTAGAATTTTAAAGAGTGGTCTACTTCAAAAATATATGTAACCAACACAGTCACAACTTAGTAAAATATAACCATAAGCTTCTGACATACCGGTACACTAGATAGAATTACATAAACCCAACTGGTCGATCATGACTATTTTACAGTGACTAACCTCCATTGACTAAAAGTTGTTTCCAAATACAAATTTCGCCCTACTCTATGAGAAAGAGAGGGAAAAAAAGCACTTCAAGGCCCAGATTTTTTTTTCCATAAATACAAAAAAAAAAGGAAAACACCAATTCCAAATGTGGTAGATTTCACGAAGAAAAGCTCGGAAACCCATTGTTTTTATATTATTACATGTTGAAAGATAAAAAAGACAAATTCTGTTAGATTTCAGCTTAATTAATGGGGTGATAGTAAAATAAATTGTGTGTGCGAAATTTTTTTTTGTAGCTCAGTAGATATAACTGAGAGCTATTAAGGATTGGCCCACACATCTGGAATGCAATTGAGCCTATTGATGCAAAAGAAAAAGAGTTGAAGTAGGTCAACAACACTTGTGTTTTTCACACACACACTGCTAACATTTATGTAACATAAAATGCAACTGTTAAGCTTTTCCTCCCCCCCTTCCTGCTAATCTTAAGGTGAAAACCCAATATTCTGCTTTGAACAATTTGTGTGTTTCTAGGATTAACTATAGGTAATATAAGAAAGGGTCATTATATTCTTATAGGTTTATGTAATGCTGTTCAGCATGTCTTGTAATATGTATTTCTGTAGAAGCTTATTATTGCTTGTAACCTACTTACATATATTTTATATCATCTTGTGAGGACATAAGAATCAGAAAGACTGAAAGAGAACATTTCACGGATCATAACCATGTGTACTATATAGTTTCACATAAAACTAAAGAAATCTATTATGTAACATTTTACTTTCACTTACACTGGTTAAGGAAACTGGCAATTCTAACATCCGAAGATTGAAAATGTTGTTCTAGTGAATCCTAGTAGGATTACACATGACAAAATATTAATTAGCCTAAAAACTTGTACTTTTTCTTTAGACAGCTCTTCTTTCTATCATCAGCTACATTGCTAAATTCTAATTGTCAGCTAGCAGTGCCATGGCCTCCTTATATATGTATCGATAATAAAGGGATAACTCAGCATTGCTAAAACTTCGTAAGATTAGCTAACAAAAAGCTTGAAAAGCTTTTGTTGAAAAACTTCAATTAGCTAATGTTAGCATGAAAAAGGCGAAAGTAGTTTATTCATAAAATGTTAAAGAATAAAATCTAAAAACCGTTCATTTTCAAACTAAACTCATATTACAAAATGTTTCTTTTTAAAGATATTCCCATGAAAAAAAAATCCTTTCGAAATTGTTTCAAAAACAATGTTGTTTCTGAAAAAAAAAAAATAAGAAAGTGCTCTTGACGTTTTTACATCCAATTTAAAAAAACACCTATGGAGATTAACATTATTTACAATAGTGGCGCCATCCGGGGGGGGGGACAAAAACAAAATAAATATCTATTCAGCCACTTTAAGAAAAAGTATTGCAAGTAGGACTACATTTGTGTTTAGTATGTTTTGAGATAATTGGAAATTTTCATACTGTTTCAAATTGCCACTTCGTTTAGAGTAATTTGAGCAACTTAAAGAAACCATAAGATTGACCTTGTCTGATGGCCCTTAAAACTCTGGAGTGTCTACTGTCTAAGACCTTGATGAAAAGAAAAACGGATATAATGAATTTACTTCAATTCTTTCCGGTGTTAAATGGAACAAGATAACTAATGAATGGATAAATCGATGAATGAATGGATGAATGGACAAATGTATAAGTGTATTGATGATGATGAATGTTTCTTCTGATTAGATGAACACAATGATTGAAAGGATATCAAAGAATGTCTGGTTCACAATTTCACATTGGGCTTTATTCGGCATTATTATACGGGACTACTTTAGTATCGATGTAAATTGTCCCTCCTACCCAGGCTCCACTCTCCATGTAAAACGTAGATCAAAGAGTTCCATTGTTGGGGGGAAAATACTTTTAAAAAGTATTTTAAATAAAATACAAACTAGTTTCATGAAAATGCATTTAAATTAAAATACAAAATACAAATTCTTACTGTCACTTAAAATACAAAATACTTTCAAAAAACATTTAAAATACTAAAATATTTCCTTCACCTTATATGTCTTGAGGAGTAATAACTGTTGGAAGCACTTGTCACTTAATCTATTCCTTCTTGGAATTATTGTTAAAGCTTCATTTGAAAATAACGGCTGATGAAGGTAGTTAGTTGCATTCAACTCCATGAAGGCAGCCTTGATGCTTGGAAACTGGTGTAATATATGGATGTCTAACGTTCGTTTTTTTTTCAATGTAATGAAGGCATGTCTAACAAAGTTTTGCCAAAGTAAAATAAAAAATAATCTTTTGAAAGTAACAATTTTTTTTAAATAGTATAAATAAAAAGTAATTTCAAAATACAAATACATTACTTAATGGATGTATTTCAAATACAAATACTAAATACTGTGACAAGGCTGGCCCTTTGGCCACCATTTTGACGTGGTGGTGTCAGCTCTGAACCAGCCCGTGATTTAACCGGTCGCGACATTCCTTAAGTTTATGCGGTTAGCCCCCTCTTTCAGTCTGTCTAGTCCTGCCATTTTAAAGGCCCACAAAAAGACCTCTTACTTGGGAATCTTATGTACAGATGCGTGACAACTTCGATGGTACTAGTCCTCATTTTAGCCCGGCCTGAAGGTCTCAAGCAGAGAGATTCAGATTGTTTCTGAGTGCCTCTGTTGGTGGCTGAATGGTGGGCTAAATCCTCTTCTTGGTAATTCCACTGTTTGGGAATAAACTTACACAAAACTCACACACAACACCTTGAGGTAGAGAAGTTCTCTTTACTTTCTTACAACATAATTGTCATTCATACATTGTTGTGCATATGCATTTTAGATATATATATATATAATTTTCGATTACAAACTCGAATTGAACTCTTGCAGTCTCTACTCCGGACTCTGCTCTTCAATTGCTATATTCGGACTTTCTTCAATTCTCTATATCGAACTGTCTTCAAACATAAGTGGCACGGCAATTTCATTTGGTCTCTAGGGAGGGGCGACTGTCACCTCAGGGCTCAATGAGTGGCCAACTGGGCCAATCATTGTCCTGGGCTGATAATATTACCTTTTAAGGAAAGGCATTTTGGGACTCTTCCCAATTTCTCACGGTTTTACTTGGTTCCTCAAATTCACTAAGAATTCTCACCACCCAAGACTGGACATCTGTGCACCAAGGGGTGTTCCACCATTCTGTAGATACAGGGTGTCACAATACAAAAGAAATATTTAAAATAGTATTCTAAATACATGTATTTAAATACTCCCCAACACTGTCAAAAACATTAACCAGACTTATTGAATTCATAATGAGACATGGAAGTCTTGTATAATCACCTTATTTTCTTCCTTGTTTTAACACTGATGATATATCATATATCATCACAATGTATAACTCTCTCCCACTAGATACACTTGTATTAGGAGGATTATCAAATGTTAAGTCCCATATAAACACACACCGCAAAACGATAAGGGATAGAAGTTGAATTAGTTAAGGAAACATGATTGGATAAATTAGCAATAGAAATAATTAAATATTCATTTGCCTTGAGGGTAAGTAAACCTTATGCTGCGTAACAACTATTAGTAACCCGCAATCCACTCGTATGACACTTGCGAGGCTGCATATCCCAACTATTGCAGCTAACCGAAATTGCTAAAGTACAGACTCGGTTCGCCTAGTGTATACGCAGCTTTATAAGGAAAATGAAACTCACGTGTAAATGAAAACTATTGATATATATAAACGGTAGTCTATTAACCACTTTAGAGGTTTATAAATTATCATTCATTAAATAAATCTTCTTGTAATGTGAGAAATATACATGTATACATATGGAGCGGAGCCTGCATAGGAGGAGGAGGAAGACATAACGTAGATCTACATAACATCATTTCTAGGGCGATAAGTGGTTTCGTGTAACCACCCTCATTGTGTATACAGACTATTACAGAGTAGTAATATAATGCTTACAGACAGTGGCAATGACATCCATTATTTCTGTCATGTGACTTGCAGAAAAGGGGCTATAAAAAGAAATTTTATGAACTTTTTATCACTCACACAATTACATTGCGTACCTTTTTATGACCCTACATTTTTGGTAGAGGAACCATTATAGTTGTCCAAAAATACACACAAACACATTTATTAAGATAATGCTCCTTGTGAATATCATGCAGACTTGGCATACTTTTCCACAAGACACTAAAAATTGACAAATTGATATATTCACTTTATTTCCATAATTAGTTTAATAACTGTTGTAAACATAAATTTGTACGATTATGTGAAATTAATAATAATTATAACATTCTGACTTCTTGTAAATGAGTCTTTATAATATGAAAAAATATTCATCATCTTGTTTACAGATCCAAAAAAATCGTTATTAAACATTCAACATAATTAAAGTTATATGTACTGTATATATTTACTAATGATATTATTGTATATAAAAACTATGAAAAGTATATATTCATTATTAATATACACATTTGCTTACTAATATAATCATAGATCTACATATAGTTTAAAGCCACAGTCAATTATCAAAAATGGCAATGTTTCTTGTTTAAAATTAAATATATCGCAGAAAACAAAAAGCTACACATTTGAAAAAAACATATCAACATATATATTGATGTAACAAAAAATTAATAAATTGGTATTGGATTATGACTGCAATATTATACAAACCACTTTTGAAACACTTTACGACTGCAAAAATTAAGTCAAAAGGTGTTTGAGCTGTGTTTGCAATGTATTTAATATGTATTTTCAATGTATTTTCATCACTCAAGGTGGTCGGTTTTGGCAACAACACGACGTCATTTTGCAGTCGAAAAGTGTTACAAAAGTGGTCTGTGTGCCAATGGCCTTAAAAGAGTTACTGAATTAAAAAACAACCTAGGTTTAGAAGAAGAAAAAAATCGTTTCCCCCCTCAAAAAATACCGTCAAATTACAATTTAAATGTCAGTTTTTAAAAATTTAACAACTCTAAATATTTAAATTTGTTTACAAATTTATTTCATACAAATGTACTAATATTGTAGGTCCCAATAGCTACATTTTATTATTTTGCTAATATGTTGGTAATTCAAAATGAAGTTTTAAATGTGTAGGCGTTTATAGTTTCTGAAATATTCAAAATTTAACCGATGCGTCAGTCTCTATACTTGAGTGATAATAAGGATGTTGCACTCTTGTTTTTAAACTACAGTCATTCTAAATTTTTAATTATATTGACTGTTTTATATATAAAAAAAAGAAATTAAGGTAGCTTTCATTTTATGTTGCTTTTGTATGCAACAACAACTACTTAGAACCAGAAATGCCCACCCCCACAAACCGACTTTATGACTACTTTGGCATTTTTAAATCAGTTGTTATAATAAATTTAAAAGTAAATTTAAAGTGGCACAAAACCCCTATTAAGCATGCTCCACTTTGCATAAAAATTTGACAAAAAATTTCATATTAAATTATACATAATTTAACAAACGTAAATTTTATTTGGTTTTATTAGTCAACTAATAGTTGACTAAAATTGTTTTTAGTTGCATGGCTTTACGTTCTGTGAATAAAAAAAGCTCTTATTTAGTCTTTTTTTCTATTCTAAAGCTGTTTGGTTCTTGGCTTTGATATATAAATAAATATGAATAAAGTTCTTTTTATTAATAAAAGCTCAGGATAAATGGCAAAGGCCAACTTTTATTAAAGCATTAAGATAAAATTTTGAATGATTTATTAACAAAATTTTGGCTTATGTTTTGGAATGTTGTTGACCATCTTCAGAGCAGTTGAAGCTATACACTTTTAACATAATAATTTAATAAGTAACAAAATTAACAACAATAACTAAAAAGTTAATCACGGGTATATAGAACAACAACAATCAACTCACCAAAACAAATAAGACTACATACATAAAATTTACACTAGAAAAGATATCCAGCAAGTCATTGATAAAATTTTACATAATCATGTATATAAGTACATTCTGTTAATAAATCATTCAAAATTTTATCTTAATGCTTTAATAATTTCGGTTTTGCCATTTATCCTGGTCTTTTTATAGTAAGTTTCCTATAATGCCAGACTTATGAGACATCCTGTACGTGTAATTATACACATTCTAATCAGCATTGTGGTTAACATAACAATTAAGAGTTGAAATGAACTGAAATTATTTTCTTGTTGTTGTCATTATTTAATTAGATTTTTGATATTTTACTTTGAATGGAATTCGCATAGTACTTAGCAGTATAACTATGGCAAATATCGAAGTAGGCCTACCTTTTATTTAAACTTACAAATGTTATTGGATACATTATTCTTTACATATTAATTAACAAAAAGATGCCTCATTACAGAATAAAAGTTATAAAATTGTGACAATCATATCTTATGATGTCACTGCATGCTTCTGCGCTATTATTTTATGACTGTCAATGGTAGTCGTATGACAATATTTGTCATAATAACATTTTGTAATTTGCTTTTTGTTACTTATACAAAGTTATGAACTACATGTGACATTATGACAATTTACTGTCATATGACAGCCTTATTTTCGCCCCAGATTAATAATTATTGAGCAGTTCTAAGTGTTAGAGCTTAATAATTTCTAAAGAATTATTTTGGTAATTACAATTACATTGCTTATAAGTAGGCCCTACTAACATTCTAAAGTTATATGAAAGCCGGTATTAAAGCATATGAGATTTTTTTTTAAAATATAAACGAAACAATCTTTGAGGAACCCCATTTAGACCCATTGACCTCAAAAATGAAATTTTACTTGTACTTAGGTTCAAGGATTCAGATGAGGTATTAGCTTTTTTAGAAGCAATCAAAATTTAGAAGAGTAAATAAATAAAATAAGAAGAATGTTTTATTACTTTTATTGTAAATGTAATTGTTAGGCCGGATCCACATCAAGCTGACAAAACAGAAACTCAAATGTTTCAAGACAAATTGGTGACAATCCTAAAACATTCCTGCGACATTTGTGTTTTGTTTTTGTTTTGTCTGCAATTTCACAAACTATTCCATGTCATTAAACATTTTGTCTCGTTTTATTATGCGACATTTTATAAACTCTTGTCTGTACAGTGTGGACAGTTAGTATTAAAACAACAACAACAACACAACAGTTGCGTAGTTTAGGCCTACTTATGAAAAGACTATTGTACACGTCTATGTGGACAGCTATAGAAACAAAAACAAAACCCAATTTGTTTGTTTTGTGTCATAAATTTGTTGTAGTTTTGTCTTGAGTACTGCTGACAGTTGTTTCAGTTTTGTTTTGTTTTCCAAATCTGCTTTTTGTGCCGTTTTTGTTGTCTTCTTGTCTCAAAATCATGTTGCACTTTTGTCAGCTTGATGTAGATTCCCCCCCCCCCTCCCCCGGCCTTACAGCATAAATACAAAATAAAAATTACCGTATTTTGATGACTAAATTGGCCAATTTAAATTGAAAAACGAAAATTACCTTTTTTTCAAACTGCCACAAAAACTTTTATTTTCAAGTTTCAAATAAACGTTAAATTTTCTTAATTAATGTTGCTTCAAAAATGAAGTATATGTGGCTCATACTACTTCTCATCCAGATTTGCTCTTAAGCTGCGTTAAAATTACTGTTTTCATTGCATCTTAAAATCCTCAAAACCTTTGATATAAAATCAATTAATTTAAACTGAAAAAGAAAAATTGAACCATATTATTTATGCACCAATTTGTCCTACCATAAATGAAAGTTAATAATCTTTCTTCTGTAGCAACTGCTATAACACATGGTAAAAATGTCATTTCTAATTAATAATAATGCCGACATGTCTTAGCTTCTGCTTTTAATTTTTTTTACAGGCGAAATTAATTCAGTACCATAAATTAATTAAATTTTCGACTCCTTCTTTTGTATAAATAGAGCTTATTAAGAAAATTATATATATATTTTATGTATATTTTTTTAGATCAAACAAATAAAGAAAGAGAAAGAAAGAGAAAGAAAGAAACATTTTTTTTCCCTTCCGAATTACAAGTAGAAATAAATTTCAACTTTAAATATCACCCCAGTGCTTTAAGAATTTAAAAACAGCATGTCACAAAATTCTTAGGACAAGTAATAGCCCCAATAACACATGTTGAAAATAAAGAAACTTATTGGAAATCCCATTCTAGAGAATTCGTCAATACGTCGAGCTCTCGTCTTATTCGCCAACTCCAAAGCATCCGAGAACTTGACCTGAAGATCATTTAAGTCTTTTTCCGCTGGCAATTTGTCTTTATTATTGTGATTCTGCAAACAAAACATAAAACCCAATTGCTGGTTATGCGTTTTTATTATAGCATTAAGTGTATGATAATTAATTAATAAGCCACTCGATATTTTTTTAAAAATCGTCTGACTTATTTTTAGCGAATTCAAATGAAACAAAACTGCAAAATATTTAAAAACTGAATGTAAATAACGTATTTCATTTTAATTTTAGCCTTTTAGGATAGTTTTAAAGTGTAAACGGCTCTTGAACGCTGATTATACTTTCAGGTGCAAAATGAAGAAAAATTTTAATGTTTTTTCTTTCTTTCTAGAAACTAGAACGGTAACTCAATCACTTAAATGTACTTCCAGGTTGACATCTTTCAAATTAAGCTTTTTATATCAGTTTGAAAATGACCCAACTTTAAGCATTTTTTTTATTATAAATAAAAAGTTTATTTTGAAAGATATCAATATAAAACTACCCTTCTAGTTTCTAAAAACACTATCAGAGGGAACGTCAACATAGTTAGGCTTATATTTTTATGCGTGTTAAAAAAGGGGGACAACAAATACGGAAACAATATTTTTAAAACGTTTTGTTTTAAACTGTTGAGAACTTTTGATAGGCATCCCCCCCTTTTTATTATGAGACAAAATGACACAAGCTTAAATTTTTGGTCAATCGCTCTGACGTTACATCCTTCTTTGCTTCTGCCATTCGCTTGTACAGAGTGATTCGAAATTTGCGCAAACCCATATTAGAAAACTTAATTTATTCTCAATTTACATTTAGAATTTGTTAACAAAAAGTTACACAATTGATTTTAAAATCTGTACTCGTCCTCTGTCAATTATATAAGCTGTTATAAATGCTATATACTAGGATGGTTCACTGAAGCGCAGCGGACCAGCGTACACAAAACATATAAAAAAGTACGCATAACAGAATATTCGATAAAAAAAATCGATTCCGACTTGTTTTAGACGGATCGTTGAGATGCTGACATTGCGGCAATTTGCCGATGTGTTCAACCGTAAACTCGTTGTTATTCAGGCACCACTTTATTTAATAATAAAATGAAATAAAATGCAGTTTTCGGCCTAATGTTAATTGCCGTGCGTTTGTAAATAGAACGCAAAAGTTTTATTTTATTTGCACGCAAAAGTTTGAAAAAATGATTTTCTCCATATGACCTCGGATATTTCGAGACACATTCAAAATTCGGACTTTCCACGAGCTGACACCTGCTTAGTTTTAGCTATGTTTAAAATTTCATAAAAATCGGTCTAGCAGTAGTTGCTGAGAAAATCGTGTCCATACAGAACCACAAAGTGAGTGGATGCCAAGGAAGCTATATGCTTTGCTGCACTTCAATAAGCGAGTTGAAGATGAATGATTCACAAGTCAATGTTTGGACTTTTTGGGAACATGGGACTTGCAGCCGCCACTAGCCCTATGAGACATCAAGACGTAGGAGACGACCATCTGTATTGTTACATCAGCTTCACTTTCTACCTCAGGACTTCTGTGGTACCGATTCAAGTGTCCCTGGTACTTGAGCGAGAAACACAGCCGTAACATGCGAAAGGCTCAAGTATCGACATTTCCATTTGACACGTTTTCATGGCAACTCGAAGCGTTTCTGAGGACCGTGGAGATGACGGAATGCTTTTTTTTTTTTTTAGAAACAATGTTTTCTACTTTTTAAGTTTCTATTACAAAATGAGTTGCAAGCTGCTCAACAGTTTGCAAATTTCGTTCAAATGTTCAGCATTGAGCTACTGTACTAGTGAAAAGCTCAACAAAAGCAACAGCCAGTTGACATCCTTTTTTCCCCCAACAAAGGAGAAAGTCCATCAAAGTGGCAACATAAATGTGACCACAGTCGCAAAGCGCAACCAATTTGATGTCACTTCGTCGATCAGTGCATGTAGTAAAGTGCACTGAACAAAAAAAAAATATTTGGACTTTTTTCAGTCGCCAACCATTGCTAAAATTTAGCAACAGATCCTCATTTTGACTTTAGCCCTAACTTGAACTGTAGTTAGCTTTGCCTCATTTTTTTTAAAAAATATTTTAAAGTTTGTTCCATTTAAAGTCGAAAAAAAATAAAAAAAAAAATGCTTGAAGCCTCTGAAAGAGTGTTTTTTTTAAAAAAATATTGGAACCCTGTGGTTCCAATATTTTTAAAAAAAAAACACTCTTTCATCAAGTACTTTTCGAACCCAGCTCATAAAATTCAAGTTCAAGTTCAAGTTCAAACTCAAGTGCCAAGCTTCATTCTTGAAGTTGGACCTTAACAATTTTAAATAGACAGTGCCTTTCCATACACCTTGTATGCAGTCAGACAATAATGCGACATTCACCATTGCACGACACACACACAAACGCAAAAACTATATAAAAGTTTACATAATTATTATTATAATAATCTGTGAAAAAAAGTGCTCTTTAATCAATTCGTGCAACAATGCAGACAGTGTTTGCATTCAATTGTTCATTCTCTGCTTCATTAAAATTTCCATAAAACAAGCCCATAATTAAAAAAAAAAATGTAATGTAGTTGTAATAATCCACTCACTTAAAGTAGACTAAATAAAGATTTTGTAAATCATACACATCATAAACAAGACACAAATAATAATTAATTCAAAATAATTCCATGCTTGATGAACAAAAATAACCGGTTGTGTTTAGTTTTTTTTTGTTTTTTTCTTCCTATGATAAAGGTGGGTGTAGAGAAAAAAATCAGAAAATTTAATTTCAAAAATGGTAAGATCTGTGTGTTGGCATGTTGCTATTTTTTGTGCTAGTATAGATCTATTGTATGAAACTAACACTCAGTTACCCTCTTATGAAAATTAGGACCATTTAGACCAATGTAATCAATCCTACTACACATGTAGAAAAAGCTAACTGAAAATCCGACTCAAAATAATTATCTAATTTAAATTAATTGACTGAAAGTAGGCAGAAAAACGGTGAAATTATTTCTTTACCACACAGAATGACATGTTACCCAACCAATATTATTAAGGCGTCCTTCTTTAACACTCCCCTTCAACCCATTCATTCTCCTATATTTTATAAACTCAAAAATATTTTAACTGTTTTCAACCCTGGTATGAGTTGTGTTAGGATATCATAACCTTTTGGTTTTTAGAAGCTTTTATGACATAACCGTTTTCCGTTTACGTGAACTTCTATTTCTATTATTTAAAACCAACTTCCCCCCCCCCCCCAATCAACCTTAGATAGAGCTGAAATTTCTTACACAGCAGCCTCCACTACTAGTGCGACCTGTTAATCTACCAAATTATGACAGATCCTCGAATGACCTGTTCAGGATCCGCCGTTACAGGAGGGCGGACATCTTAAATAAACGTATTTTTCAACAAAATAAAACAAACTACACTCCTCTAGTCCGAAAAACAAAAATTTACTTGTTAAGTTCTAAAGCTTTCCATAAAAATAAGTACATTTTGCAAGCTTTTCACTGTTTTCAGTTATTTGTCTGATATTAGTTGCCCTATGATACTTAAGCCTAATACACAACTAATCAACACTTTGCAAGCAAACAGTTGGAAGTCTGCATGTCAGTTCATGGTATGCCAGTACAAAACGTTGAAGAAACAGTCGTTAGAAATATGAAAACATTCAAAATCAACTACATCACAAAATCATTGGAGCATTTACTGAAAAGGATGCTATCACAAATATTGAGTTCGAGAGTCTACTTCAACTTTCAGAAAATAATAACAATAAAAAAAAAGAGAAACTGTTTCAATCAACACACACATTCACCTTCAAAAAGCTTTTTTTGTATTACTATCATGTACAACACGCTTTACAGCATAAAAAGATGAGGGAAGTGCCCGCCGTAAAGTAACTGATTGCAACAAAAAAAAAAACCCCAGATCAATTTCAGATTTCAGATTCTTTATGTCCCTGTAGCAGCATTTTTTTTTTGTTAGGATTTCAAAACATAAAACAAAGCTAGATATATTAATATACAATATACATGTTACAATAAATTCCCGAATTGAGTAAAAACTACCAATACTTCGTTTCCACTACAAAAACTATCTGCAGTTTAAAAGGGAAAAATGTGGTTATATTAACCATGGTTAAATTTTTGAACAACGGCGTCAACTCAACTGCATTCTCATAATTAAATGGTTAAATTAAATGGTTAAATACGTCACTTCTAGTGTTCCGACATGTTAGTAAAAAAAACGAACATGGCGGATAGTGAGAGCAGTCAATTTTTTTTACTGAATGAGGAGTGAAACATTTTTTTAAAAAAATGCAGAACTATTTAACAGGAAGTGAAATCGAACAGCAATTGACACAAAATAGTTTAATCAGAGATGTTTTAAAAATGGAAACACACAAAAGTACTACTTCTAGCTTGTCTGCAGTTAACTATGACCTTGGTTATTTAACTGTAGTTAATTTTTGTAGTACCAATTAGGTATTAATAGTTTAAACCTCACTAGGTTTAGGTTAGAATTGAGTTCAATGTTTTACCAAACACTCAAAACCAAGAAAATGACTAGTTTTAACTAAGTTTATCCTGTTGTTGAAACTTTTTTTTCCAGTAATTTCGAGTATTTACTGTAACATATAAGAGAAAGTTGGAAGTCTAGAAAGAATTACTCTGGAAAAGCGTTAGAAATTTACTATACACTATTAAATAGTCTACATGAGGGCTCTATATATATATATATATATATATATATATATATATATATATATATATATATATATATATATATATATATATATATATATATATATTATCGCATGATGATAAAAGTATTTTATCTAAGTAAGCAATCATCTTTTTTTCTTTTTTTTGGGGGGGGGGTTACACAAAACCCTCTCACTTGAGGTCCATCCACATATACTGCATAAATATATCATACAAAATAGGAAAGAGGATCAATGTGAAAGATGGTGGTATGAGAATTAAGAGTGAGAGAGACTGACTGGCTATCGTAATTGTCAACGATTATCATCAATTTTGTTCCACGAGTCATTTATAAGAAGAGAGAGAGAGAGAGAGAGAGAGAGAGAGAGAGAGAGAGAGAGAGAGAGAGACTAAGGAAAGAGTGGAGAAATTGAAATCGGAAACTTTTATAGGCTCACCAACGTATTATCCATTCACTTCACGTTTAAACTAATTCTTTCCCTTTTTTTTCTTCATACATCCTAAAACTATAACACAAAAAATCTTATAAAGGTTACTGTATAATTTATTACACCTTTTTTATATATATATATATATATATATATATATATATATATATATATATATATATATATATAGTATATATAAAAGTCATAAAAAGTTTTTAGAGTGTAAATTTCTGAGAATACACTGGAAGATAAAAGATTTTCATTTTCTTTTAACGAGTTGGAAAAAAAAAAAAAATCCGTATATAACCTCATAACCAAGAGTGTGAACTAAGTCACTCAGGCATAATTGCCAAAAAAGATCAACTACTGTATATACCGTTATACTAGTACTAGTTATCAACTCAAGATTACTGGTAAGATTATTTAAATAAGGCGCAATTTGTCTGTTTGGATTGACCTTCTAGCTAATTTGAGGATAGCTCGAACAGATAATGGATGGACTCTGTCCTAAAAGGCAATTGATCTCGGCCAAAAGAAGAAAAAAACTTTGCCAGTGTGTAATGGCTAGATAGAATAATACTGAGGGAAAGAGGGAGTTGCAAATCTCACTGCTTCGCCTTCTGCTAATGATATACACATACAACATTCTGCTAAGGTTGTCAATGTGCACCCCGTTGTTGACAGCATCCTTTGGCGTGTGACCGTTGGCAAAAGTGAAAAGACAACTTACGAGGTGCAATTCTGACAAACATGTTGAGTATTTAACTACTTAAGTTTAACACCAAGCAGGTTTTGCTTGCTTGCACCAATAACCACATGATGAACGTGACAAAAGGTGATAACTGTGTCACTAAGATACATTGCTGACAAAGATAAGCATGTCAAAACATGTGCCATTTTCATTTATTTCTAAGACTGTTGCTGTTTTGCCTAGGTCTGAATGTAGTGCTAGGATATCATAGCCGCCACAAGGGGGGGGGGCTGACAGGGCTCTAGCCTGGGGCCTGGGATTAGGAGGGCTTGGCATGGCTGAGGAATGGGCCTGTTTTGATACATTTATAAAAAGAAAATCAATCACTTTTTGATTTAAATTTACTTAGTTTATTCTAATTCCTGTAGAGCATCATGCTGACCTTAACCTTAGTGGTAGGTAGAGGGCCCACCAAAGATCCTGGCCTGGGGGTCATGCATTATATCCAAACTCTCCAGCCAGTTTGGCAGACTTTACACACATTTTTCTCTGTTTGTAGTGCTAGTTTGTTGATGCCTTTCAGGAGCTTTTTAAGACACCTGAACGTTATTATATGTGAGATGTTCTTCACCTGACTACAACTGGTAAGGATGTCAGGATCTTAATCATCTAAGAATGCTTTCTGCAGTCATATCCAGCAAACCCATTAATACTGTTTAAAAAAATAAATATGCTCTGACTAACGATAATGTTTTCAGGTGCAAAACCAGAAGAATAGACTAGGAGAAAAAAAAATGGCACAGGAAGAATTGTTTACCCGGACCTGCAAACTGTAAGAAACTTCAGAAATGCTGAGAATGTAATTTACTCATTTAAATGTAAATGCACAGGGTTCTGTTTTCATTTATTTTCTATATTTCATTATTTTGCACAACTTTCTAAAATATTTTTTTTAGTTTTCATTCTTTTTCCCCCCAAAAAATGTGTCAATTTACTTTTTTTTTTGTTGGAATTTCTATTTAAAAAACACAACTTTTCTGATCTTTTTCTCGTGAGTTTTTAAACTTTTATCATATCAAGTCCTTTTAATAAAAATTAAACGGCCCTTAAACTTAGCGGCCCATTGGGGGAAAATGCCTCGATGGCCAGATAAGCCAGTAAACCCCTGATAATTAATTATCAAAAGCTGTATTTTGTTAGCCCCCCCCCCTTTTGAGTGTTTTGTTACTTGTATGTGGGCCTTGCTCGATTGTAATAACATTTTCAGAATCAGAAACAAACAGAATTCCATGCATGGTCATGCGGATAACATCATTAAAAATGATAAATTATAATCAACAAAAAAATAGATGATGATCATGCTTAACAATTAATGCAAAAAATAGACAGCAATTATAATTTTTTTTATAAGAAAAAACATCAAAAATGCATCAACTACAAGAAAAAAAAGTAGTAAAAAAAAAAAACTTACAAGATTGAGTGCTAGCCATGTATCCTTTTTCTGACAGTTTTGTCCCGATGATAAGAGTTTGCTATCAGATGGTTTGCGCCACATATAATTGACAAGGGTAAATTCTAGTAAAGCTGCAAAAACGAATGCAGTACAAGTGCCCATCCATACATCCATTGCTTTAATGTACGACACCTGAGGTAAATTCGTTTGCACTCCTAAAAAAAAAAACGAAAAACAAAAAGACATATTTGAGATTATGACATGAAAGCAAAAAAACAAACAAACAATAGAAACACATTGTCATAAGTAGAGAAATATCTACAAAGAAATGAATTAATTGTTTCTAATTTATCATTATAATGACTCAAACAGATGTTATTATACAGTTAATTAACATATTCCTTTAAGCAACAAAAAAATGATCATCATAAGCATGATTTATGATAAACATAAATTACAGTTAACTGAGGTTGATGAATTGACTAATTTGCAATCATTAGTATTGTACTAAATCACTTAGAATGCAAATTTACGAATGCTTCATCATTAAAGCAAACACTTTATATAAATTATTTTATTTAAGTTAGGTCTACTATTTAAAATTGCAAAAGTTACAACATAACTTAATTATAAGTTCAAAAAACAAACGTTGAAAGTTGTTGTTGTAAGCATAAAAGTTTAAAGGTTATATAGATATAAAGGTTATAGATTTTGTGTACAAATTTGTGTTCCAAATATTTCTTTTGACATAATTTGGCAAGAATATGAAGTCAAGACCCCTTTCAATGTATAATGTGATGCGGAAGGCTATTTTTTTTTTTAAAAAAAAATCAATTTAAGTTTGAAGTCAGTAAAACAGTTGATTGCGACTGGGAGTGAGTGAGGCTTTTTACCATTCAGCTTCAATATTGCAGGTTTGGCTTTTGGAATATCTTTACGATTTGCAATATGAAATGCAAAAATGACATAATAATATTGTAAATGTTACATTTTATACGAAAATTGCAAATTGTATGACATTAAAAAGTTTAGAGTTTCTTATGAACATTATTTTGTATTTTCATTTAACTTTAATTAAAAGGATTCATTATAGTCATTAGTAAAAATTAGAGGTGGGACGAATCCTAAATTTCTTCGAATCCAAATCCTAAAAGGTTCTCGAATCCCTAAAATCTCTCGAATCCTTCATATAAGAATCCTATATTATTCATTAAAAAGATACAAATGGGTGGGAGACATTTGCCCTAAAGACACTTGCCCTATAGACGCTTGCCCTAAAGGGACAATTGCCTTAAAGGGACATATGTGCTAAAGTCACTTGCCCTAAAACCATTTGCCCTAAAGGGACATTTGCCCTAAAGGGACGTTTGCCCTAAAGGGACATTTGCCCTACAACCTTGCCATACTTCACAGAAAGACACTAAACCGTATGAATACAGAAAACAAAAAAGTGGCTTTAGGGCATATGTATGTCCCTTTAGGGCAAATGGTTTTGGGACAAATGTCAGTATATAAATATAAATGAACTAATATTAAATTAATATTTAATATTTAATAAATATTAATTAATAAATATTAAATTAATAAAAAAAACCGTGTGGCACTCAAGGTCGCCACAAGGTGATATTGGTAATCCGGAACTACAACTGAAATTGCAACAATCGCCGGGTTTTTTTTGTTAGTGAACGCTTCTATTTGGACGTCAATGGAGTTAAAACTAATTTTACCCAAATTTTAAAAGTTTTTTTAGGTTAGGATTCGAAAGATTCCAAAAACGAAAAAAGCGGCAAAGATTCGAGTTTTTGAATCTCGAATCTTTTTCAAGATTCGCGGGATTCAAGGATTCGAATGGCCCATCCCTAGTAAAAATGTTTACACAGTACACACATAAACAATTTTTTAATGAAGCAACCGAAATTTGAATAAAATTAAAAGCTGGAAACTAAAGTAATTAGTGAATGTCTCGAAGTATTTGAATTTCAAAAATATATAACTCCGCAAGTAGTTAGGAAAGCCTGTGACAAAGGGACAAGAGTTCAATTGTCGACACTCTTGATTGCTTTGGCACACAGGCGACTTTTGAAAGACTTTTTGACAACAAAGTGAAGTTGAAGGTCGCTGGACAGTCGTATGTACGTCATATGTACGTTCTTCATTTTCAGCAACATAAAGCAGTTGAGCTAACGACCCGGCCAACATAGCATTTGGTCGTTGATCCCACTATTGGTATGTACTCGATATCCCAATGATAGCTGAACCTGTCATCACTGACTGATATTACGATTTTCAGGCCAACATTAAGTGGCCATTATTGGGCCATATGTATTTATGCTACATTGGGCCAACATTAAATGGGCCAAATGCTTTACTAAAAGCCAATTGCCAACATCACCAAACATAAATTCGTACATTGGGCCAACATGTTGTGCTACTGGCGATGTCACTATTCCAAATTATTGTATGAGCTTATGACAGCCGTATTACTTTCTGTAAAGATCTCTCCTCAACCAGGTTTTTTATGTTAACTTGAATAAATTGAAATATTTCAAACAATATTATCGGGTGGTACAGGTGAAAAGCGTTATGTTTTATGATTGATATGTTTTATGTTTGTTGACTGTTAAAAGTAGTAATCTACATACTTTAAGCACTAACTTTGCACATCTTTAACTTTTATTTATCATTCATTGCCCAATAAGTTCGTACTTTTTTTAAAAAAGTATAGACATCTTTTAATAGTTTCTGAGATATTCACCTTTATACAGTATGTGTTTTAAATGTGACACTGAGTATAACTGAATAATAGTTTTTATTTGGCGCATTACATTTATTTTAGTATGTTGCAATATCTTTCTCTAACCCAAAGTAATCCATTGTTATATAATATACAAAGGTATTTCATATGTTGCAACTTATGAAAATAAACAAAAAAATATCCGACTATTATTGCCCATTTGTTCTGTAAGTATAGAGACAGATGCTATCAAATTAACTATCTTTTATGAGTAATGTAGTATCAAGATAAAACTATGAAATGGCCTCCAAATAAACTGTATGTTGGACCTTCAATGTTTTATATAAAGTATGTATCTGAACCAACATCGAAGTCTATTATCAAAATATGCTTGGTTCGCACAGTCTACTACTTAAAGTAAAATAATTCAGAATCAATAAAAAAAATATAGCTGCACAAAAAAAATAAATGAAATTGGTTGCGAATTAAGAAAAATTATTGATTTAAAAAAAAAATACAAGGTTTAAACCTTTGTATTGAAAAGTCAATGACATTTTTAATTATTTACAAAATCTTTTTTTTTGGGGGGGGGGGATTACATAATATGGCTCATTACACGGCACCACATATACTGCTATACAAATGTCGATGTATGTGCTCGCAATGCAGTTAAAGGGCTCGGTGTAAACGATGGATCAACTGCGAACAAGAACATATTTGCTCTGGTATTCCCACAAGGTGAGCATTTCAAGGGAACACGATATAATATCCCAGGTCTGTGTGTGTGTGTGTGTGTGGAGTAACGCTGTACCAAAACCTAGAGCACGTCGGAATTTATATAAATTTAAATAAATGAAGAAATGAACAGCTTTATTTTTCTCAAGGTCAACTATATGTTGCACCCTTCTCATCCAAGAACCCCATGATATTAAATTGGAGGGGAAAAGGTTGGAAAGTGTAGAGGGAGGAGAGAGGGAGAAAGAGAGAGAGAGAGAGAGAGAGAGAGAGAGAGAAATGTGGAGGGGAAAAAAGTGGGAGGGAGTGACTGAAATTGAAATGAAAGGAGTAAAAAAGGAACAAACGACGCGCATGCGCACACCAGAGAAAATGAAAAACTCATTTTCTCTTTCAAATATAAAAAAGGGGAGGGGATAATAGTAGCAAAATTAAACTACAGTTTATCACAGGCAATTGTGCCCAGCATTAGAATTTCTTTTGCTCAGTCCTTTTATGAACGTCATCAATTTCTAATTGGTTTGTTACTTGGTCTGACATCATAAAAGGGCGGAGGAAAGAAATTCGAATGCTGGGCACAATTGCCTGTGAATTTCGCTCCCGTCATTTATGACGGGTTACCCCACTAGTTCATTAATATTTTATTTCTTATCCTTTTGCAATATGTGTTTATACGGGACTTAAACTAACCAAAACATTTTATCAACATTTGAAAATCCTCCCAGTTTAAGAGAATAAAGATATGTCCATATAATATCCGCAAAGTGTCCAAACAAGAAAGGAAATGCGGTAATTATATGGAACTTAAAATACCCCATTATTAATTCTACAAATAGGGTTGTGGTTTTGATATACAGTATGTTTTACATGTACATGGAGTGTGGAACCTGGATAGGAGGACATAAATTGACGCTTAAGTGATGCCGTATAATGAGCCTCAGTGACAAGTTGTTAACACTGAACTGAAGATCTAAATGTTTTGTAGCAATTATGCTTTCTGAAATAATTTTATATATAATAAAGCTTTGTCTGTCTGACTGTCTTGTGTATAACGCTGTACAAACAAGGACAAAAACGTTTATGCACGTCGGAATTTATTTAAATTTAAATGAACCGGTTTTTTCTCATAGTCAACTTTTTGTGGCGCTCTCCCTATCCAAGAACCCAAACAATAGTAAGGTGCTTATAAAAAATGCAAGCGGTCAACGCGCAAATTACTTCATGACAACCGGACATTCACACATAAATGTCATTTATAATAATGAAGTATTTCAATAAAATGAAGTATTTCAATAAAATGAAGTATTTGAATAAAATAGTTAAATAATTTTATTAGCAAAATTAAACTAGAATTGGACTCCCCGTCATTTATGACGGGTTACCTCACTAATTATTTAATATTTAAACGATTTAACCGCACAACTACAGTATACTTTATTAACAGATTGGGTTGTTGATTTCTGAGACACATTGTATAGTTTTCAAATTGATCAAATAGAAGGAGGAAGAAGGTTTTCCGACTGAAAAACATTTAGGGTTAATGAGATGTTCTTTTACTGATTACTTCAGACAAAATGGCAAAAGTCTACAATAAAAATAAAAGAAACACAAGACAAAATAAAATGTCTTACTGTGCGGTCAATGTCGACTGTTTTACTTTTTGTACAATATACCAAAAAACAACAACAAAAGAAGGTCAATAAAACCATGGAAAGAAAATAAAACACCGATTACCTCACGTTACAAATGATAAGTAACGTGACTTCACGAAAAACAGATCTCAAAAAAGTTACAAATGTCTTTAATTTAGAATTTACACAGAGAGATTCAGTAAAATTTACTAAGTTAACTTGCAACTTCAGTTTAATAACTTAGTCTTGAGGAGTTAGGCCTAAATTCAAGAAAACTTTCCACTTTAACTTGAAGTTTCCGAGCAAGAGGATTGCAAAACAAAAAACAAAAAATCACGTTAAAAAGTACTAGTAGTGGTTTTCAGTGTTGGAGGAACCCTCTGTTCAGAAGATCTGAACAGAGAGAGGAGATTGAAAGAGAGAGAGAGAGAGAAGGAAAGAGAGAGAGAGAGAGAGAGAGAGAGAGAAGGAAAGAGAAAGAAAGAGAGAGAAGGAATGAGAAAGAAAGAGAGAGAAGGAAAGAGAAAGAAAGAGAGAGAAGGAAAGAGAAAGAGAGAAGGAAAGAGAAAGAGAGAGAAGGAAAGAGAAAGAGAGAAGGAAAGAGAAAGAGAGAAGGAAAGAGAAAGAGAGAGAAGGAAAGAGAAAGAGAGAGAAGGAAAGAGAAAGAGAGAAGGAAAGAGAAAGAGAGAAGGAAAGAGAAAGAGAGAAGGAAAGAGAAAGAGAGAAGGAAAGAGAAAGAGAGAAGGAAAGAGAGAGAGAGAGAAAGAGAGAAGGAAAGAGAGAGAGAGAGAAAGAGAGAAGGAAAGAGAAAGAGAGAAGGAAAGAGAGAGAGAGAGAGAGAGAGAGAAAGAGAGAAGGAAAGAGAAAGAGAGAAGGAAAGAGAGAGAGAGAGAAAGTTAAGGAAAGAGAGAGAGAGAGAGAAAGTTAAGGAAAGAGAGAGAGAGAGAGAGTTAAGGAAAGAGAGAGAAGGAAAGAGAAAGTGTGAGAGAGAGATAGTGAGTGAGGAGAGAGTTTGTCTTTTTACCCCTTGTAGGATGGCAATCACTGAAATCACCATATGGTGCACACTAATGTAACTACTCATTCGGATGCCATTAATCTTTATGTACTCTTTCTTCATTTCAATAAAATTGGTCACACTAAAACAAAGAAGAATGGGGGTTGGAAATAGAACGGGAAAAGAGAGAAGGTTGCCTAAATATTAGGGTCAAAACTAAACAACTCATAAACTATTTTATGTACAACATTAAAAAGGGACTATTTTGGTTTTGTTTTATTTAAAAAAAAAAGATAGGTACAAAAAAAAAACGCCATCAAACTATTACGACCTCACTTACCCGCATCGTCGTAAGTTGCTGCCCCATTAGGGTTGGCCGAACCTATAGAAAGGGGGACATAGACGGTCTTAATTGTTTTATTAGTAAGGACTTAATTAAACTTGTTAAAAAATGTTAAAAGAAATAAACGAAAAAAAAAAAATATGTGCTCTACAGCTATAATTATGAAAATTAATATTATGAACAGTGCAGCAAAATTATGACAGAAAAGAGGGAAATTCCACGTTTTACTCTTTCACAATTCATTTTTTAAACTAATTGCTTTCCAACTTTAATCTTTATAATTTATTCTTGTTATTTTCTAGTTTCTTGTTAGAAGAGTACATAAAAGATTCTGGCATCCAAGATGATTAACTCTCTACTAAGAGTGTTTTATCGTGATAGGGCTACCAATTGCATTGCTCAGTGTGGCTAACAGATGGCATCACTCCTACCTAAAAGCTAAATTACTTTGTAGATTTGATCACAATGTTTACATTGTCATTGTTTTTTTTTTATTATAATCATGCAATTTGTATTGTAATGTTTTGTGTGTGTGTGTGTGTGTGTGGAAAATCACAAATCAGATACCATATTTAATGTTTTTTGTAATCAAAGGGTAATTATACATCATGTTCTTGCAGTGGAGTAGCTAGGTTTAATTGCGCTCCCCTGCTGCTTAAAACATTGCGCCCCCTCTTATTACCCCCAAAATGCGCCCTCCAAAACTCCTGCGCCACCCGTCCCCCAGTCGCGGAGGGCCGAGGGCCCCTAGCTACGCCCCTGTGTTCTTGACATATGCACATAATAGAAAGAAGAAAAAAAAACCGCCCAAACAATGTAAACATCTTAGAATGATATCATACTGATTTCACACAAGAACACTTTGCGTCGCCACGAAGTGGTTGACGCGGCTTGCTTCACACGAACTACTCAGTGGCACGTGTGAAGAAAGCCACATAAAAGCAACGGTCTGTTATCGAAGCGAGCCAATTAGTATGGACCCTCATTACAACTTGCGGCAGGACTCGGCCTCTCATTATCACTTGAGGGCGGAATTCTATGTACAAAAATAAAGCAAGTGTGTTTCTCAACATGAAGTTCAAAACATGTTTCTCAAAACAATGAGCCTAGAAAAAGTTTAAGAAATGAAGAAGGATTTTTTTGCGGCACTTGGGGCCTGCCTCTTGGCTGATTTTTTGTACATAGAAATCCGCTCTCTTGACTATCAACTGTGGTGCCAAAAAAAACTGTGGTATAGTGGCTCGTGTGAACACCTATGTAATAAGTGGCACCAAATTTATGGCACCACAAAGGAATGTCTATATCGCGGTGGCGGGGGGGGGGGGGGGTGGGGTGGGGTTTGTTCAATCTTGAAACACTTCCTATTTTCTTTCTTCTCTTTATATTGATTCTACTTATAAACATCTCTTTTATTTTCTTGTCATTGATATTGACAAAAATGAAAGAAATGTGACGGGGTTTTTTTAATTTTAAAAGTCATGCATTTAAAAGAAAAAAGAGAAAATTTCATTCAGTAAGATCCAAAAACGAAGACCGTTCTTGTCAATAATATTTACTTGTGACATAAAACAACTTTTACAAGTATAACGTCAAAAGTTTTTTTTTAAAGATAAAAACAAGCAAACTGAAACCTCAAATGTGAGAAAATGTGCTATAGGCCTACAGTATGAAACATTATTGTTTACCACTCAAAATGTAACTTTTGAAGTTCTGTCAACTTCACCTTAAACTTTGACTGTGACACAGTGACATTTTTTTTATTTGAAAAACAAAACCATCAGCTGAATGTCAAGTTAAGAAAGGAAAGAAAAAAAACCTTTGTTCACGAATCCCCTGAGTAGCAAAAATATTATCCTTACACATAAAAAGAAAAATATTGTATAAAATATAAAAGTAAGAAAAAAAAATGCAGTTTCTTACGAATATAGAAAAATACATATAAAGTTTTCTGAAGTAAAGCTTCAGAAACTAGAAGTTTTGTCTATGGTGGTTTCCATTTGCATAGCTTCGGTGTGACTAATAGATGGCAACATCTGAGCATCACTTAAAGCTAGAACATACAAAAGTTCGCTGAAGATGAAACCTTTGTACCTCAAGGTGAAATATTTTGTCATGTAAGCTTGTCCGATGAAGACGGAATGCGTAGACTGAACCTGAAGGTTCTAGCTAACTAAATATTAAACTGAAGGTTAACTAAAATATTAAATGGGCTAACTAAATATTTGTTAAAATAGTTTATGAATAGCTCATTTTCGGACTCTTGATTATTCTGCGTTCCAAGAGTTACGGAAGAATCCACATACGAATAATAGAATCCCATGGAATTTCACTTTGTTAGGAATTTAACAGAAGCGCTAATATTTTTCAGTGGAAAGGGACCATAGGAATATTTTGATTTTCTATAGAAATAGAAATAAACAGATATATGGCATTCCTGCTAAATGCTTTGCAAAGTGAATATCTGTGAGATTTTATTCAGCATGTAAGCTACGATTCTTTCCTGACATTTATGGCACATTCACACTAGGCTGGTTTATCAACTGCTGGCTGGTTGTAGCCAGGTAGCAGCATAGTGTGAACCCGCTACCAGGAGCTGTTTTCTCCAGCACACTAGTGACTTTAACAGCGGCTGGTGAAGTTGAACATGTCCAACTTTAGCAGCTATCAGCTGGTCATGTGACTCCCTTCCTGCTGCTATCAGTGTGTAACTCCACTGCTTGGGTTGGTGGTTGTTAGAGTTTGTGTTTTTGCACGACGGTGATTGGCTGACTTGCGCTGCTAATACTAGCAGTGACTGGAGAAGTGTGAACCCAAATCAGCCGCTGCTTGCTATTGCTGCTAATAGCCAGCAGCAACCAGCGGCTTGTAAACCAGCCTAGTGTGAATGCACCTTAAGAAGTTGAAAGTGCGTTATGCCACAGTCACATTAGGCTGGTTTCCCAGCTGCTGGTTGCAGCTGGCTGGTTGTAGCGCTCTAGTAGCATAGTCTGAACTGCTACCAGCAGCTGCTTTTCCCAGCATGCTAGTGATTTTAACAGCGGCTGGTGAAGTTGGACATGTCCAACTTTAGCAGCTACCAGCTGGTCATGTGACTCCCTTCCTGCTGCTGCCATCTAGTGTGAACTTTTTGTTGCTAGTAGTGTCACTAGTGGTAGTTGAAACTCCACTGCTTGGGTTGGTTGTTGTTAGAGTTTGTGTTTTTGCAAGACGGTGATTGGATGACTTGCACTGCTAATACCAGCAGGGACTGGACAAGTGTGAACCCAAAGCAGCTGCTGCTTGCTGTTGCTGCTAATAGCCAGCAGCAACCTTCGGCTTGTAAACCAGCCTAGTGTGACTGCCGCTTTAGAAATTATACTGGTAGCTCAGCCACGTAATAGTATATTCGTGCTGATGGCTGATATCTTTTATAATCAACTTTTTATAAACAAAAATTTTAGTCATTTTCTAAACTCAAAAAGCTTATTTTGAAAGAAATCAATATGAATATACCCTTTAAATAATCGAGTTCCCCTTCTAGACTAGAAGGGGAACTCGATTATTTAAAGGGTAAAGTGGGTAAAGTGTTTTAGAAACTAGAACTTCTAGTTTCTAAAACACTTTATAGTTTGTCTTAAAAAATTTACTTCTGAAAGACAGATTAATGGGATTTCACCTTAAAACCACCTTTAAGTTGAAATATGTGATTACAATAAATATTTCTATTAGTCGCCATATCATTATCACATGATAGCCATCGACCAATAGAAATGTAAAAAAAAACTAATTTGCATGCAAATAATTCTCTTATGAAGACCACATGACATGGACCTTTTGTTTTAAAATAAATTTATTAAGCTGAATTCCTTCCATGATTCAACAATTTTGGCCTACGAGATGAGAGGTCAAAGTTCTTTTCATAATGAGACATCGAAACGGACAGCAAAGAAAAGAGGTATAAAGAGAAGCCCGAGGAAAAGCTAGGGACCTTGTAGCCGTGGATAACTCACACATGCCTCAATTTATTTAACATAAAGTTGAGTCACCTTTTATTTTTAAATCGTAATTAAATTAACTGAAGTTCTTTTGTTTTATTTTAGGAGAATTTTCGTCTACCTTTTTGTCTGACACTACAACGGTGTTCTGGTTGTGTAAAATCCTGAATACGCGCCCCATCACAACTTTTAATTTAGGCCTATATGTTAAGCGGCTATCACACTGGCTATTTTCTTACAAGATTTAAATGCAAGAAATAAGTTAAATATTACTCTAAATCTTGCAGTTTCTTGCAAAAAAAAACCGAAAATACTTTTCTGCAAGCCGGTGTTCAAGAAAACCACTGTAAGTCTTGCAAGGGTATTTTTCACTATGACAATTGCAAAGACACATTGCAGTTAATATTGCTGTAAATATTACCAATGTGATTGGATCGCTGCTTAAAACAAAGTACAATATGTAATTATTAATTAATAATTTTGTAATAATTTTTTTATAGATATTTTACAGCAAGAAATAACCAATAACATACCAACCTAATGGCCAACTTTTGACAGTGTTACTGTAGTTGAATATAAAAGTTCTTCAAAAGGATTTTCAAAAGCTTAATAAAAAAAAACTCAAGACAAATTTTTTTTAAAAAAAGTAATAATATTCTTATGTAATTCAGCACCATCTAGCTACAAATTGTGACATTTTTCCTCTAGTTTTCTTCATATTAAAATTGAAAGAAAACTCTGAAAGAGACTTTCAATTTTCTGTCAAAGGTTTCATAGTTTACACTCTGAAATGACACGTTTTTTTTTTCTTTCTCAGAGGTTTCATTCTACTACAGACAAAAAATATTATAATTAATGAATCTTGTGAAATTTGCTTTTAAAGTTTATTTTTCCATAGTTTTTTCATTGTACTCATGAAAAACCTTATTAAGCATAAAGAAATTTACATAAAAGCTATTTTAAAAATGATAAATTTTAGAAATTAAAATATTTTTTGAAACTTTTGTTAAAAACACTTTCTTCTTAAAATAAATATCCATTTTTTGTTTAAATAATTAGATTTAAATAATACCTATACCATCGACCCAGGCCACTTCCTACCCCTTCTTTGTCATATAGCTCCTCAAAAATTTAAAGTCAAACAACCTTGCATGGCACTTGAAGCAGTGTTCTAACATAGAAAGCCAAAAAAACCGAGCCCTGTTCAAGGGTTTTGAAAAAAACAAGGTTTTTTTTTATATTGGAAGTAAGAAACCTGTTGAGAGGTTTTTGCAGTGCTAAGCTGGGCTTCTTCAATTTGGGCTTTAATTCCTAAGTGTTTTCTATTGCCATCATATTTTGATAGACATTAGCTTTTTAATACAAGGCAGGTATATAGATAGATAAGATAGATATTTAGATTTAGATAAGACAAAAACAACAGACCAAATAAAAGATGGAATATTTATCGGAAAAAAAATGACAGTAGGGCCTACCTGAAGCTTTCGATGAGACTGTAAGAAGAGTTGTAATTCCCAGTGTGACTCGACCTGGAACCGCCTCAACGTCCATCCAAAATGACACCCAAGATATGACCACTATTAAAATTGTTGGCAAATAACTTTGCACCAAATGAAAGCCAATGGAACGTTGAAGGTCAAACTCTGCTGATATGCAACTGTATTCGCCTGAAAATATGCAAAAATTTATCACATAAATGAATGCCATTCTTTATGGTCCAAAAGTCATATACTGTACAGTATGTCCTAGAACTGACAACCCAAACTTAGTTACCAATGTTTAAAAAGTATTGCTAGCAAAATTATTTAAAATTAAATATCTCCACCACAAAGAAAATTGTAGGTAGATGATTGTTAGGAAAATGTCAATATGTAGTTCAACAAAAAAATTAAACAAAGTTATAAAGAATTAAACTACGTTAATGAAATTGAAAACTGAGGTTTAAATTGTAATTGTTTTCCGATAGAAACTATTTTTAACCTGTTTTTTTTTAAACCTCAATATTTTTTTTAAATCTCCATTAATTTAATTTAGTTTTTGTAATGTATAACTACATTTTGATTTGTTGCTGAGTTTTCAACTCCAGTTATTCTGTATTCCAAAAGAAAAGGGAAGAATCACACATGCTGAAAAAACCAGCAGAAATTAGAAATAGAAATAAAAAAATTAGAATATTTCTATGGCCCACTGCCCTGAAAGATATATTGGCGCTTCAATTAAATTCCTTACAAAAGTAAATTCAGTTGGATTTGATTCAGCGCGTGTGATTCTTCCCTAAGAAACTAACTAAAAAACTAACTAGAACGGTAGCTGATTCACTCAATAGTAAACAAAATAAACATTTTACAGACAAATATTAAAAAAAAAAAGATTTTATGCTTAAAGTAGAGCTTTACTTTAGAGATACCTTTCTAGTTTCTTAAGAAAAACTTTCAAGTTTCTCTTAATTTTATCCGGGAAAGAAAGAATAACCAGAGTTCCACCCAAACTTTTAAGTTTAAAACGTGTAGCAGCTTTTACAATATTTGATATGTTCAATTTTAAACAACATACTATACTATCCAAGTATTGGAACATTTTTTGACATACAGTACTGCATAAAAAGTAGATAAACAACATTATGAAACCACGTTAAAATTTAAACCTCGATCTTATTTGAATACAGCAGTAGATGTAAACATTTTATCAAATTAAGGTTGTCTATTAAATAGAAGAGAAAATGGGAATATTAATTAATGCTCATCATTGCCAGAAGCATTGTTATAACTGTTATGACAAGTTAAATAACTTGTAATAAAAAAAAAGACAATTGCCATAAATGCTTGAATTATTCAAATCATCATCATCTAATTTCACATTCAAAATTGGGCTCCTAATTAAATTAACCCACATAAAACTCATAACTTAAACACAACATTGGAAAGAAAAGTTTTTGTGAGAATCTCACAGTGAGCTCAGCCCACCATAAAGCACACCAAGCCAACGAGGCCCACTATTCTCGTAAAGAACACTAGGTTCCCAATGCCCATGGGGGCTTAGCATTTTTAAAAGAAGATTCTGGTCCATGAGGCTTATAAATCTCAAAAATACAATAAAGACCACAAAACCCAAAAGGTTCATGAATATTAAATTTGTCGGCCTAGGACATGCACAACTCAGTCCATAAAAAGTCCACTAGGCCCTGGACCATGGGCCTGTTAGTGGGCCCCTGTTAGTCTCTAATATAGATTAGAGACTAACATAAAGCCCATGGTCCAGGGCCCAGTGGACTTTTTAATACATTTCAAATGTAAAAAAGCACTATTGGTGAATAGTTAGAACTAAGACACACAAAAAAGACATCCTTTACAAGAAATATCGATCACAAGGAATTATAGCAGGGTTTTTCACTTTAGAGAAAGTTGTTTTTTGTGTGCATTAATGAGACAATGAAAGCTTTATAGTTTGAAATTTATTCTCGAAACACTGTTTCTCTACTTTCAGCTATCCCCCTTTTATTGACACCAATCCATTTATTATAAAAGAAGTGGGTACGATCTACTATACTTTTACATTAAATTAACAACTTTACCTCTTTTCTTTTGAAATGACAAAAAAAAACTTGTTTTTCAAAACAGCATTTTTTTCAAAAGTATTCTTTAAAGTTTTCAATTTTGTTGAACTTAAGAGCCTAGATATAGCGTTTATTTCAAAATTTCTCCGAATTTTGGCGCTGCGATCGTTGTTGATTGAAAAACGGTTTTTTAACGTTTTTTCTCACGGTTTGAAGTCACATAATAATTAATAGAAAAATAATTTCGCTTGCTAATCTTATAAAAAGAAAACAGGGTGAAGCCAATAGATTAATGCACGTGCTAATTTTTGTGTGATTGTTCTAAGTCGTTTTTAATGGGAGTTCTTCAAATGGTTGGGTGACGGTTTTTTGCTCCTATGGGACTTAACATGGAGTTAAAAAACGTACAATTTTAAACGTTATTAAAAATATAGAAGGACCTTTTCAAAATTTATAAAAAGGAAACATCGTGAAGCTAATACATGAATATATGTGCTAATTATTTTGTTATTGTTCTAAATCGTTTTTAACGAGAGTTTTTCAAATGTTTGTGGGACGGTTTTGGGGCCAATGGGATTTAACATGGTGTTAAAAAAACGAGCGAATTTGAATCTTGTTTAAAAATAGAAGGACCTTTTCAAAAATTATATAAATTGAGCACGTGAAGAACAATACTTTTTATTGCATTGTGCGCTTTACTGTATTTTAATTGAGCGATTGTGGGGCGATTTCTTGCAGTTTTAGTAACACCATATAAGAACACTCATTTGTCTCATTGTCGTCTGCTCAAAACAACAAGATGGGCGTGGATCTAGGCTCTTAACAAATTTTCCGTGACATGTAAGGCTTAGCTGAGACCTTTTCAAGGCATTTAAAACACAGATATTTTGGTGATTTCAAATTAAAGAGCTAGACAGACTTCGATATCAAGTTCATAAAATAACTAGTAAACCCATCATGCAACTTGTACGAAAAGAATGAGACTATACCTGGGCTACTGTATACTGGGCTATATGCAAGGACTATACCTAGTATAGAAAATATAGTATTCCTTGCTATAAATACAGTAAATGCATATAGCAAAGAGGTCAATTATTGAATAAATTAAATGTACATACATGGCGTCTAACGCACGATGCCACAATGGTTCACTAATATAATGCAAAGAAAACCCCAGCCCGTGCTTCATTATTATTTCTATAATATGGCATGTTTTAATGAAAACATATGGAAGCTTTTTTTTCACGTTTTTGTTTAGGACTTTTGCAATTTTCCTGGGACTTTCTTCTTGCGTTTCCATGAAGATCAGTCGGAAACCTTTAATTTGGTATGTATGATGTGTCAAAGTTTGTTTTTCTATAGGAGCAATTGAAATCCCACATCGCCCTATTAATATAGTGGATGTTATTGGTGTCTTTTGCTAAACCATAAGCCTTCTAGTAATCAGGTCAATCTGCTTCCCATTGAGACTAACAAAAACTGCTTCGAGCTAGTCAATCTAAAGAAAAATACCTTTAAATTACTTCCACTTTTCAGTATAAAATAAAATGAAAGCAAATAAACTTGAACCTGAAAAGCATCCACGCGATAAGTCTAGATATTTATCATCAATATGACCCAAGATGTCAACATTCCTGACGCTCATACTAACAACAAACTCAAACTATTTAAACTTAGAATAAATAAAAAAAAACAAATTGTTGTTGTACCACCACCACCAGCCACTCATCTGGCAAAAATGATGGCATAGGCCCTACCACATATAGAAAAATACTCATACTAACAGAAGACTAGTCGCCCGAAGAAAAAAGCCACTTTTGAAAACAAACCACCAACAATTTAAATTGAGTTTAGAATTAACTTAATACATTCATAACATGTAGTGTTTCAGTTTGCCGACTTTTGACAAGAAATTATAATTCAATTTGTTAAATAAATAAAAACAAATTAATCTTAACATTTTTGAAATCCAAACTATTTTTGTTGCTCTTTTTTGAACGATTTTGAATCAACATAATGCATTTTTAATATAAAATAAACAGTTGATTCAAGATTAATTTCACAGATTAAATTCACGGATTAATTTTCTAAAAAAAGTCATAAAAAAGCTAAGCTTAACAGTTCTAACTAAAAATTGTTTTAGAAACTAGAAGAATGACTCAATTCAAGTAAGAGTATTTTCGTGTTGATATATTTCAAAATAAACGTTTTATTGGCAATTCAATAGCTTATTTCGAAATTAACACGAAAATATCATTATACCCTGTACACACACGAGTTAAATGAATTCAATTTAAATGTGTTTAGGTGAATTATACGAAATCCAGTTAAGGACGTGAACCAAATAAATATTGACTTTATTATTAATATTTTAAATTGCAATACTAAATCAAAATTTTGTCAATAGTTTCTATAATTATATTTAAGTATTAACTCAAATATTTTCAGATTAACTGAATAAATTGAGTTCGATATATTGTTTGTATGCCCTTCACAGGGCTCTGTAGAACACATTTAAATTATCAGGTGTGTACTAGGTATTAGGTGACAGTGCTACCCTTTTAATTTCTGAAACATTTTCTAGTTTCTTTTGATTTTTTTTACTTCTGAAAGACAGAATAATCAGTTTTAGTGGCGTTTACACTTTAAAACCACCTTAAGGTGGTTTCATAAATATTTATATTGTTTTTGTCTACTGTTTTACTATTTTAAAGCGAATGTTTTAGATGAGAAACATTACGAAAACAAATCAAAGTGTTTTAAAAACTAGAATAGTTGGTAATAATGCTAAACGTTTTTTCGTTGTTGATATCTTTCAAAATAAACTTTTTATCACAGTTTGAAAAAGGCGAAAACAGTTTTTTTTTTTATGAAATGCCAATGAAAAATACCTAAAAACAGGTCATTTTCAAACTGCTATAAAATGTTTATTTTTTTAATTTATTTCCATGAAAACACTTAGCAACTGAGGCTCACCTATATATTATGACCTTCACTTAATTTTCGTTTCAATTGTCTGAGTTGAGTGAAGAATTTACATAAGAAAGTTCTCTTTATGTTAAGATGTAAAAAAAAAAAAACAATCACTTGAAGAATGTGTTCACATGATCATGACCCTTTTTGATTAGCATAAAAAAAGATTCAAGATCAGCTGCAACTTTCCAAATTTTTCTTCTCAAAGAGTTTTTTTTTTCTACTTGAGACATGAATTCCATCAAATTGCCAGTGGCAGCTGCCTCCCACATTTAACCTAGATACGAAAAAAATACCTACACAGACAAACAATGTCTGCCTAAAAAAAACAGCCACACAAACAAAAACCTCCTAAAAAATAGAACTTATAAATAATATAAGACACTTGAAACACAAGAGAATAATTATATTTGAAGAGAAATTTTTTCAACGAAGGAGAAAAATGATCAATATTACGGCTCTTTTTTTGGGGGGGGGGGACCTCAGGGAACAAATACAATTTTTAAGACAAGAATCGTTTTGTCTCTTTTCTAACATGGCGCAGAAAAGAGTAAAGCCAGGGACATACATGCAGAAAACGTAAAGGAAAACATGTAAGAAACCAGAAGTGCAAAAAACAGAACAGAAAACCTGAGATAGTGGTTTGCTCCATCTTTTCTTTTCTTTCCTGGTTTCTGTTATAAATGAACCAATAGGATTGTAGCTTGCATGACATCATCAAAACATTTTTGTAGACTCAAAAGCAAACAAAACTGTGGAACACATGTTGTCTATGTTTCACAATAGATGACTGTTCCATTTCTGTTCTGCATGTGTGTTCAATGCATGCAAACAGAACTGAATTTCTATTGTTGCAGTGGTTTTTCTTGTGTGTTTTCTGTTGTATGTTTCTGAATGTGTGTCCCTGACTTAAGTCTACTCAGCCACGCGGAATTAAGTCAGGGACACACATGCACAAACATACAACAGAAAACACAACCGAAAATATTTCAAAGAATTTGTTGAGTTTATAGTGAAGAAAAAAAAAATATGAAAAGGAGTCAATAAAGAAAAAATGCTTCTGAAAAACTTCTTCCTATTTTCTGATAACATGTAAATTCGTGTGATGCAAGAAGAAACTATTTCATATTTTGTTCTGCTATGCATACTTTCAGCCAAATAAATAGAATTTAATTCTTCATAGCAGGATAGATTCATTTTTCTGTGAAATTTTTTTTTTGCTTATGTGATTCAGTCCAAATTGTTTTTGTGGACGAAAAACCTATTAAACAACCATAAATGTTTATTTCTAAAAAAAATAGCATCATGAAAATTAGTTATGCATTTTCGTTTAACCCTTCTAGTTTCAATAGAACTGAGCTACTACTTTTTTGTACCAAAGTCAAAATTCTCTTCCATCAGGTAGAAATTTCCGAGAACGTAGAAATTCTATAAATGATTACAGTAACATAATCACTTTGATAATGTTTGATAGCATTTTTTCATCAAATGTATTGCTTTAAAACAACGTAATGTAGTGAGTGTTAAGACTGTTTATGAACAGCTGATTTTCGAATTATAATAATTCTGTCTTTCAGGATCAAAATTAAGAGAAATTAGAAAGTGTTTTAGAAAGGAGACGGGAAGCTCAATCACTCAATTGCATTTTCATGTTGATATCATTCGAACTAAACTTCTTATAGATAAAATTTTAAAAATATCATCTGCAAGTGGTATTTGTCTGATTAACGTTAGGTCATTTTCCAACTCATATTAAAAGCTTATTTTGAAAGATATCAACAGGAAAATAACCTTAAGATCATGATTCAGTTGCCCTTCTATAGTTTCTAAAACACAACCTAAAACATATTCAAGTTTTTGTCAATTTTTTCACCTAAAAAGGCATTTACACTTTTAAAACACCTTTAAAAAGACTGGAATAGGCAAACTCAACGGCAAACTGACGCATCATTTGGTAGACAAGGCCTACATGTCATGCCAAAGCTCTTTAAAACATGACAGAAATGTGGTTCAAATTGGTACACATCGCCTACATTTTAAAGATGCCATCCATATATGGATACACAATATTGAAATTTTCATAAAACAAATAAATTATTTTATGAACCAACAATATATAATAAATAAAATAAGCGTTTTGCATAGTTGTATATCTATTCATAATTAAAGACAAAATAAAATATTTACTCAATGGACATTTAAATTCAAAAATAAAATTACGTTATAAATGTATATATTGTATTATTTATTATACAAGGTGTTCATAAAGTCTTTGTGCAGTTTCTAACTTCTATATAATTAGATATAAATAATCTTTAAAAACTTCACTCTCTAAACGATATTTATAAAGGCGAACTAAGCCTGTCATGTAACATTTAATGTAACAAATTCGTCTAGTTGAGACGGCGCTCGATCCGAACCATCACTTGTCGGTTTTTGCAAGTTGCAACGAACACAAAGGAATTCGCATTATACCAGTTGAAACATTGTTCGTGATAGAAACGATACAGAAAAGCTGCTCGCGATGAAATGAGATAGTGAGATCACTATATCGTTTGCTCGTGGGGTGATTGTCACGTTCTACGGTTAGGATGGCAGGGGCGTATAGCTAGGCAACCGCAAGACCCGCAACTGCGGGGGGGGGGGGGGGGAGAGGGGTGGCGCAGGAGGTTTGGCGCGCAAAAAACGAAATGAAAGTTATGTGTTTTCAAAATTAATTGAATAAATTAAGCGAGTGATTTCGAATCGCTAGCTTAATTTATTCAGTTAATTTCGAAAATGAACCGACTTTCATTTAATATTTACTTTTAAAAACTACATACAGTACTTGCACCTTTAATTCATCATAGAGATCAATGGGCACGGCAGAACAACGGTAGGAATAGTCGGAAAAATAGTAGGAACAGTCGGAAGGTTAGGTTTAGTTAAATTAAGCTTGTTGCAGGGGGGTTGGGAGCGCAACCTCCAGTTTTTAAAGAATTATTCTTATTAAATCAAATTAGTCCATTGTTCGACTATTCCCTAATTTGATTAACGGGAAGAATGGTCGGAACAATGGACAAATTTGTTTTCATAATTATTTAAAAAATGAGGGGCTGTGCCCCCCAGACCCCCTGCAACAAGCTTCATTTCCTAACCTTCCGACTGTCCCCACTGTTGTTCAGACCTGTTCCGCCGTTCATCAAAATGGCACCCCACCCAGTATTAGGGCTATGTGGAGAGGGAGGTAAGGGGAGCGCAAAGTTTTAAGTGGCGGGGGGGGGGGGGCGCAACCAAGCCTAGCTACGCCACTGTAGGAGGGCGTTCACGGCGTAATCGCGGGACACAAATTGTAACAAGCATTACATGATATGTTACATTACAACCTACGTGTTCGGAGGAAAACTACAGAAATGTATTCTCCTTTGTATCCAAAAAAAATGGTGGGTATGTCGAAAGTTAAAATTTCTATAATCCAATATGCTAAATCAATAAATTCCCATTCAGTTGCATTTTACAGATTGTTTGTGCCCTATATAAGAGTGAAGTTATTAAAAGCTGGAGCTTTGGACGTGTCATTTATTTTATAAATTATACATGTATGTTACCCCCAAAGTACAAAATTTGTCCGTCTCCAAATTAAACTGGTGTTGATGTTTGTAGAAGCAACTATAGCCTCCTAAAATGCCTTTGCAACAAGGGTAGACCATTCTCAAATGCACCTGGCCTTGCACTATTCTTGAATTTGGACACAAAAAACAACAAAGTTTTAAATGTTCGATTCCGTTTTTCTTTAAGATAAAATATTCAAATTCATTAAAATGCATGAATTGAAACCTTGGCACTATTCTAACCCATCAGTTTTTTTTTTTTTTCATTATAGAGTATTCTATAAACTTTATGTAAATTCTTGTTTACAAAACTTGTCAACCAAGATAATTTACATGTTATAGGTAGGTCCCTGTTTCTTTATTTTGAGCTATCCATTACTATACACACAACAACAACAACAAAAAAGAAAATTTAGATAGAGTTAATTTAACTTAAGTCAAGCAGAAATTTCATTTTATATAATGTACTATTTTATTTGTTTTTGTCTTTTTCTTCCATAGATGTAGTTAGCTTTAAACTGTTTTTCTTTGTAACACAATTCAAATGTGTCGAGTTTGTCCGTTCAAAGAAATACAGTAGGAACTCCTCCTGAGTAACTGAATTGAATCTCAAAAACTCACTTTACTAGCATCTGGCAACTAGAAATCCCTACGGTTTCTTTCTTACTACTGTGCGCTCCTTTTGAGCAAATTGAGCAGGTGACATCACATGAAATACTTGCTCAGAAAATAAGTAGCAAGGATGGTATAAGCATAATTAATACAGTATATATGTTTAATTAAAAAATAGACTGAGTATAGTTACGTACAGCATATATTTAATTAAAAAAATTAAAATAAGTATGGTTAATTTATATTTAATTAAAATAATTAAGTATGGTTAAATTATATTTAATTAAAATAATTAAAATAAGTATGGTTAATTTATACTTAATTAAAATAATAAAATTATAAAACAAATGTTAATAAATTAATATTTCTAAAAAAAAAATGGCGGCCTTTCTACAACATTAGTGAAGCTCTGTGACGTCAATTCGATTGAGCGCAAAAGCTTAAAAAAAGGTACGTAGGAGGTCTGTTCTCTTGTGATTTCATTCATTTGAGCATAACATAACATTAAAAAAAAAATCCTAAATTGACTCCACTCAACTCCAGTCAATCTAGAAGAAGTGCGTTTACTTTAGATTAACTTATATTGAATTTTGTATTAACTTGGATTTAGTTGACGTGATTCAATTACAGTGCAGTTGCAATAGTAACTCATACATGCAATTAATTCCTTGTATTACTGAAATAATAACATTCATGTGAAATTTCTGCTAGACACTGATGGCGGCGATTCATCAAGTGGTTCTTTTTTTTTTTTTTAACAGAACGGGCCAACCGATCTGGCCAACCATACTGTCATTAGTGTCATGACAGCAACTGTCACCGTGAAAACGAGTCCACTATACTGTTCATTTGTTTTCAAACATAGTTTAGCATATTTGAAACTTTCCATCACAATTGGAGTCTAAAAAAAAAAAGACTGTCTGGGACACTGGACACACAGATCACAAATTATGGACAAAATAGCCCACTCCTGTCGATTTGATTTTTTTTTACCATTCTAATATAAATTTCTAAAATGATATGATACGAACAGATATTTTAATTATATTTCGAATTGAATGTCTTGCCAAATAAATAGGTGCTCACTTGAGATGTGAATGCAATTCAAACACACAACAACAACAAAAAGAGTGAAAATTATAAAATTTGCACAATATTACTGTAAGTTATTAACGAAGAGGAGAAAAAAAAATAAGAAGATGGATGTTGTTCTTATTTCGTTGGCAAATTCCCTAACCCCCTTGTCATATATAGATAGATATATTCGCATTCGGATATTCTAATGAGGTCTAACCAGATTAAGCTGTGACAGTGTTTACGCGACAAGCACAGTCGGCAAACTTTAGAGAAGAACCACCTACCACCTAGCTACCACCTACCACCTACCACCACCACCACCTTCTTGTTGTTGATGAAAATACATGTCATTAAGCTCGACAGCTGACAGATTAAAACTACGGCCTGATGAATAATTTATCAAACATTACATTGTTAGTAGTCACTGAACGTGGTACACTAGATAGGCTTATTTATACTATAGTGCTAGCCTGCTAAACACACAAAAAAAGCAAACGACAAACTTCCATTATACAGTATACTGATTTTTTTACTTTGATCAGCTTTTTAACGAAAGGTCACTTAACAAAATATAAAAACGTAAGCTGAATTTTGATGGATAAAACAAGACGGAACATACGCTCGTAGAAATTTTTTTTAAAAAAAATGATAAACTTTCAATTTTTGAAAAGTTTCATAAATTAAAAATGATTTCTAGCTGTATAAAGAGGATGTAAGGAATGTTTTACACATGCTGAATAAAGCAGACAATCAGCGGCGATTTTCGGCCTCGGCGCCATTAGGCTTGCGCATAGGGCCTCCCAATTTTTTGTGGTCTCAAGAAGTCAATGTACATTTTTCCAAGTTTGGAAACACTTAACATATTTATCATTTTTTTATTTAACTTAATAGAAAAAAAAATGTGGAGCACCTGGAGGCCCCCAAATGCCACAGCATATCAGCACCTACCGGGACTCAACAGATAAAAACAATCCACAGAAGAAAATAGAAACTGGAATCGAAATAAAAAAAAAATTGAAATATAGTTTCAGTGTTCTTTCACATTCAAAGGGTTCTCGTACTTTACAACAGAAAACATTCCAAGGGCATTGTTGTTAAGTTTATAAAAAAAAGTAGTAGAAAAAAGAATAGCAGGAGGTCCTGGAGGAGCCATAAAGAATAATACTACTGAAGGACGCATTCCTATTGGCTGATAACATGTAATTTCATGTGGCAAGAAGAAACAATTTCGCCGTTTTTTCTGCATTCGTATGAACAGAATAGAGTTGTTCAAATTAGATAAATTCTTATTAATAGTGTTTTTTTCCCAGCATGTGTGAACCATACCTAAACCTTATTTTTTTAAAAAAACAATGAGAACAAATTTAAAATTTATTAGAAATTATTGTAGAAAATTACGTAAATGTGCCAAAAGTAGTTTCAGGACTATTTTTTTTTAATTTAAAAATAACTGCAAGCAATCATGAAGGCCTGACGCAGAGGAACTACAGTAGTTGTTAGAGGTTTTAAGAGTAGATGCTTTAATCTAACTTAGATTTAACTCAGATTACAAATATATTTTTGGCACATTTTAAAGATGACACCCACCACCATTTACACATTATAATATTGTAACCATCACCAAAACAACTTTTCAATAAGAAAAGATCAAGTGACCATAAGTCACATGGTCCCTTCCTCAGAAAGCTTAGAACAATAGGACCTTTGTGTTAGAGATGAAATGGTTGACCTTTGAGTGATTACTGTACAAAAAAACCTGCAGGACGCATATTTTAGACTAACAGTAGTAAAAGAAAATGGCGATTACATGTAAACAATGACAACTCAAGTGTTAGGGTTTTCATTAAGTAACCACTATACATATAATCAGCGCTAAGTACCTATTAAAAGTTAGCACAATCCTTAGGCTTGGTTTATACTCCATAGTCTACAGCTAAGTGGTAAAGCGGCCAGCGAAGCTTCAAAAATGACGTCAGAGCTTTAGATTTTTGCCTTCGGCAAAGCTTTGAAATTGTTCAACTTCTTAAAACTTAGCAACTCAACGCAACAAACCTTTTTTTTATTCCAGAAGGGGAAGCGTTCTATAGTTTTGCATATCTATTTGTATGGAGTCTATGGACATTGGACAAGCTAAGGCTTTGGGGCACTAATTTTTAGGAGCTTCAAAGCTTTGCTTAGCTTTAGTCAGGAAGGTTTATAATTGCTAAGATTTGCAAACTTAGCTTGTTCATACAAACATGTGGTCTTGCAAGATTCACGTTATTTTATACCCTTTATACCCTATAAAACAATAGAAACCTTCCTCTCCTGGAAGAAAAAAGTGTGACTTGTTCACCCCATTTGTGTATTCATTGTCTTAAAGTTGCTTCTATGTTTTCACTTTGTAAAATGTTAGCATAATTTACTGATGATGAGTCCCAGAGCGGTCTAAATTAATTTTATAAAATTATGAAATTACCCTTAGTAAAATGCAACATTCAGCGGGCCAACTATTTCTAAAAAAAACTGTCTCGACAGCGAATTTTAAACACTTGAAACATAAAACGTTTTTGATTTCTAGAAAAAAAGCTAGTCACACTACTTGCAAACTACACGAAACGTCAAATCTTGAAATTGTTAAAGAGAAAATCGATAAAAGGGGGTAACAGTTTTTGTTTATGCAGGTAAATTGCAAATTTTGCAGGTTTCTCTTTTAAATAAAGAGATTTTGTTCAACTTCTTTTAGTTCAGAAATATAATTGAAGTTTAAAAAAACGAATTGCACAATATCAAACTTTGTGTACAAACTTTGTTTGCAAATTGTCTGCTAACAAAGTTTGCAAGAAATTTTCAAACTGTTTGATAACAATGTTTGCAAGCAATGTTTCCCGTCAAGACTTCATTACTATTCAGAAGCATAAGTCGTGCCATACTTAAAAAAAAACATGGAAACTCATGAAAACACATGGAAAGGAATGCATAGGAGGCATAGAAAAGCACAGAAAACACGCAAATGAAGACAGAAACGTTTGTAAAAAAATATGAGAAAACGTTTGCCGTGCTATTTCACTCTTTTTACCTTACCTTACCTTACGTTTTGCGCGTTTATGTATGTTTATTTTTTTTTTTTTCGTTGCAAACACGTCCAGGCCTACATTGTTTTTTTAAACTTTGTTTGTTGTTTTCCATTCTGGATAGAAAACTAACTGTTGGTAAATTGTTTGGAAACACTTTGCAAACGGTCTTCAAACAAAGTACATTTCTTTAAAAAAAAAATTAGAAGTACTGTGAACATTTTCATCTTCTAAACAAATCTAAAAATTATAAAGTTAAATAAAAAAAATTGATAAGTTTTACCTATATTTGATGTGTCTTGACATTTCATTGTTTTAATGCTTCTAATGTCAAACTGAGGCATCTTAAGCCCTCCATAGATCTTCACAGGTTTGTGATCCTTCCAACGAAGAGTTAGATCATGTGTCGTCTTTGCAACTAAAATTTAAAAAAAAAATTAAAATATGTATATTACTGTATATAGCATAATCATAATTAATGGTATAAAGTAATTAAAAAATACAACTCCATAAAGCAATAACAGAAAATGTATAATCAAAACAATTGGTTTTATGACAAAGAAGGTTTTTTTTAAAGAAATAATCTAGGTGAAATTATGCGACTTTTATGCGTTTTTTTTTTTTGCATTTTTATTTTTAATATGCAAACTAGAACAATAGAATAGAACTCTGGTTATTTCACGTTTCAAATTAATAGTACTTTAGAAACTAGAAAAATAAACGAATAACTTAATGGAATTTTTATGTAGAAATTTTTAAAAGAAACTTTTTATGAAAAATTTCAAATTGGCCATTTTCGTTGTTTCTTTACAAGTTGGACTAAAAATTGGAATTGAAGTGATTTATTTTCTAGTCTTGTATTCGCAGTTCAACTCGTGTTTTTTACTCATTATTTTATATTATTTTAAAATATAACATACACTATTAAGTAGTTTATTCAATTTATTCATTACAGGAGAAGCACATGCTCGTAGTATTTAATATAAATCTGTTTTTTTAGAAAATAAATTTTGAATGGCTTCATTTTGAGTTTCAACTGGTTCATAATTGTGGTACAATTGGGGGAAAAATAATCGCAAATAATTTTAAATAATGACTGAATAACCAAAAGTAATAATAATGGTGTACACGCGTATTTTGCAGCCTATTGATGTTGAGTGGACCTTTGAATAAACCGAGCTACCAGTTTCACTCAATACACATTTTCTTTGTATAAAAAAATCCACAAACATCATTATCATTATCATCATCATCATCATCATCAACGTCAAAAAAGCTGGACACAACTTTTACAGCCCTTTTTTTCCGCCTATCATATTATAAAGGCTAAATGAAGCATGACGAAACTTTTGCAATTAGGAAAATAAAAAAGTATAGCAACCCAACTTTCGATTGAATATTATGCGCACGCAAACACGCACAGAAGTTGCATTAAAATTGTTTCATTTAAAAACCCAAGTGTTGTGTATTGTGTTTGAGTTCCCGATTCCTCAAATAGCGGAACTTCCAACAGAGGTGCTCGGACCTTTCGGTACTCTTTTTTTTTAAAATCAAATTTAGTGAAAATATTTCTTGAATTACCATAAAAAGTTTATTTTTTAAGACCTGATTAGACATCTTCATTTAAGATACTTTTAACATAAATGTGAACAATTTGGATTTTTTTTTCTTTTAAGTTAAGTCTTAGAAAAATTGCATCTATTAGGCGTTTGCAAGTCTTTCTTTGAAATTATGTTGACAAATTTGTGTGCTACTTTAAACGATTTACTTAATATAAACGAAAGTATTGACAAATTTGAGAGAATAACAATTACGCTGCTCATTATTCAAAAATAAAGAGTTTCGAAAGCAACCTAATTTATGCATATAAAGTAACAATAATGTTGCACTTGTCCTGCCGGTACCATGTCTATCTCCTTAGGGTTATAAATGACATTTTTTATATATATAAAAAACCCAATTATTAGCTGAAAACACATTTGCCATAAAAACTGAATAATGAAACATGAACATTAGCTGAAAAAACATATTCACTTTTTTTCTTCTTCTATACTGTGTTTAAGTAGACACTTTGAAAGCACTAATATGATAAAAGTGTTGTTAAATTAAAAAGAATTGCTCTCATCAGAAAATATATACTGAATGGAACTCTCATTGCATCTAATGAATATCTTACAAGCAAATTTTTATTACAATTTCTTCACACTATTTTATTTTTTAATTATAATATATATGGCATACTACATATATTTTATTATCTTGTATCCATCAGTTGTAACTTAGGTTTTATTTGCTATATATATATAAAAATATTTAGCTTAGTAAGTTGCAACTTTGGCCGTTTGTGTTTCGCACTACTATTGCTATTAATATATAAACCCATTTATGTCCATTTACACATGGCATAAAACTCATCTAGTAATCTTCAGCTGCCCACCCACATACGGGATTTTACAAACTAAAATATTTCACCATTCATTTTAAGATTATAAATCTTTTAGGGTTGATTTATACTCTCTATCTAAGCTACAAAGAAGCCTGCAAAGCTTCAAAAATGACACTAGAATTTTGAATTGTGGCCTGCACCAGAGCACAAAACCTTCTTTGAAACTATAGTACAACTTTTCAAAGCTTAGTAAGTTGAAACTAAGCTTAGAAGAAGAAGAGCTTATTTCTTAGAAGCTTCAAAGACAAATGGTGACAACAAATATGGATCCAACGTTGGACGCATAGTGTGTCTCAGGTTTCAACTGAAGAATAGAAGAATAAACGAAAGTTCGTAATACATTTTCACGATAGTTATATTATTTTGAAAATATATTATGAACTTTCGTATAGAATAAACTTTTTTGTAAGTATGGATCTGTTGATTTTCAGTTTTCATCTTAAGGTAGTAAATAAAGACAACTGCCAAACTACAATAAATAGTTCATTTTAAAAAAAAAGCCATCATCATAAAAATGCTCTTTGCTGCTTCTTTTGCGAGCTTGGATCCTAGTTTGAAAGAAACTTTGAAATTTTTCTAAAAGTTGTTTAAAAAAGGCGTTCTGAATTCAACCGGAATGTCTGCCACACATGGCCCTAAAACATGCAACCAAAATTAATTTATTTTTGCACAGTCTGCATTTGAAAGAAATGTTTAAATAGGAATGTTGACAGTTTCCATATGACAGTAATGAGGGTCTACGGTAGCGTTTACATTTGTATTCAACCCCTTTCTTCATTATATATAGTAACACGTGCTTATTATGTTCACCAGCTACAAATGTAGATCTACTACTGTAATCATACTTTTGAAATTTTTCAATTGCCATCAAGAAAAATACAACATCTAATATCTCAACAAAAAAGACTAACGTAATTATGTCAGCATTGTAACCTAATTATACAAAATGTTATCTCCAAAGCTAGAAAACCACACAACTTGTGTGTAGGTGTGTTACACTCAAAACCCCAATTTCAATGAAGAAAACCAAGTAACAAAGGATTTATTTCATTTAAATAACACAATTTAAATACAATGATTGAAAATAAATTAAAAATCGAATTAATTCCCTTTATTTTTTTTCATCTTCTAATTTTGTTTACATAAATATTTTTAAAATTTACTAACTTGTTCATTTTAAGGTTTATAAAAAAAAATTGAAAAATGACTCTGCAAGTAGCCAATATGGTCTGTGGCAGAAGAACAAAAGTCTAATTGCAGCACGTGAAATGCAGTGTGAAAACCAAAAAAAGATATAATAAACACAATCACATTCGCAGTGTGTTCTGGTGCAGCTGAAATAATCGTATTGTCAGAAAATTAAGAGCCCCATAATACAAGTTTTTATCTTCACGCATAAAAACCTCAGCAGGAGAGTTCCATTGTCTTACAATTCATTCTATAATAGGAACAAATAACCATTAATATGAATCGATCCGTGCGACAATCTCTAATTTTGTTAAGAGTGGGCACCCGCTACCCAAATATAATGATCTATACAGTTTACTTAAAGTTGGTTTAAGACAAGGCAAGAGACTTGCGAATATATTTTATGAAATTTGAATCATTGTCACAATTTACCATAAATTTTGGTAGTTGCTCTTTTTTTTAACTTTGGAATTTTTAAAATTTTTATTTAAAAAATAAATAAATAAATAACTTAAATAAAGTTCTTGTATTATAAATTATTTTTAAATACAGAATAAATAGCCTCAACAAAACAATAAAAAATAGCAAAGAAAGTTTAAATAATAACTCGAAGCAAAAGTGTGTATCTAAATTTACTGGATTTTAAACAAAAATCTAATTAATTAAAAAGCTTCAGGAGCATTTATCTAACGAATAGAGTTAATCACATTAATTCAGTAAATTACTTTCTATTGTCTTCAAGAAAATATCTAGAGAGCTTATGCATTAACCCTTATTCCAATCAGCTCTTTTTTTGGGTCAGTTTAATCAAACTAACAACTACAGAAAAACCAGTTCCAATGTCAAATAAAACTTCTCAAGACCTTTGCAACTAACTAACTTAATTTCGAAATTTCGAAAAGAAAAAGAACCAGCAAGTTACTAGCAATAACAACAACAAGTGATTAATTAACAACTTAAAAAGTAATAAAAAAACGCATGGGATTCACTCTGAAGGATTAACCGTCATTTCCCTTTACACAATTCTTCTTTTATGGTTTTGAAACTCTGAATCCATTGTCAGCCAAAGCAACTTTGCTTCTAAAACCAACTTTCACAAAAGATTTCTTTTTTGGTAGCCAAGTTTTAAATCTTCTTAATACTAAGCATCAGTGTAATTAAAATACATCAAGCTGATATGCAAGCTGATTTGCAGCAGAGTTGATTTGATAAGTCAATCTAAGATGCGCAACTTATCAATCAGTTCACCAATTTGCAAACTTGTTAGTTTTTTGAATTGAGTGGCAACACACAATTCAACCTTAATGCACAACTAACCTTTTTTGGCAAGTGATTGGATTTGTAATTAGTAGTTACAGTATTAATTAGTTTGCATTTATTTAGCAGCACTTTGACTATTACATAATTAGCAATCAGTAATCTTACTAATCTAGTTAAAAAAAAAGCAAAAACGTCCCTTAAAATCTATAGTTTCAGGAGCAAAAAAATTAAGAGAGAGTTGAAAATGTTTTATAAACTAGAAGAGTAGCTCAATATCATGTTTACATACTGTATGTCAAAATTTTTTTTTTATTTTTGTCAGTTTGAAAATGATCCAACTTTAATCAGACAATATCTAATTAATTTTTGTTTATAAGAAATTAATTTTGAAATAAATATTTCAACATGAAAATAGTATTAAGTGAGTGATTCAGCTACTGTTCTAGTTTCTAGAAACTCCTCACTGCGTAGTGTTAGGGAAGAATAATCGTAATAATAAAATCGCAAGGAATTTTTCCTTTCAGTGCAAAAGGTTTCTCTGCTGGTTTTTCAGCATGTGTAATTCTTCTACTTTTGAAACTGCCGAATAACCAGTTCATAAAACATCTTAAGTATAATAGATTCAGGTCTAATTTTTTAATTAAAAGCAAAAATTCCAAAGTTTATATGGAAACTGTTGCAATATTAAAGTAAAATAATAGAATAATGCTATTTTAATGACGCTTTATATCTGGCTATATATAAACATCTAGCAAGATTTTAAAAAAGAACAATTTTCGTTATCCTCTTTGAAAGTATCAACTTTAAGCTGTAAGAAATATTTCATCTATTTTGAACTGTCACAAAAATATTTTATTTTAAAAAATAGCCCCATATAGCAAAAATACATTCATTTTACTAATAGATTCGGTTAAATTTTGAACTTTTTTTTTATATAAAAAAAGTTCTTTTGTCTTTTCAATCAACTCTTGTCATTCGTAAATCTTAGGTAACACATAACCCTAATTTGATTGATAAATTTTAGTACACGATTATGTTTTAAGGTTAAATGCGCCATAATGGTACCATTTAGTGAAATATATAAAACGTATACTTACAACTTGCAATTTCCATAAGACACACTTGACTGTCTAAAGGATATTTAGACAAATCCATCATGCATGAAAACACTAATTTTAATCTGGAAAAAAAGAGAAAAAAAAAAACAACAGAAAATTAAAACAGTTCAGTGCAATTAAGTGTTTCTCAAATTAAAACTCCAGAAAATTGAAGAAATCGAGCGAATTTTATTAATTGAACAAACAACAATTTCTTGATTAAAGGCATTTAAAAGCTGTGTATTTTCTCATCAAGAAAACAAAAAAAAAGGAACTTCCTCGACGTTAAAGAAGAAGCTTTCGAACTTTAAAGAAAAATTTCAATGACGGAGGCCAAACCAATTTCTTTGACGGCTTATAAAGTAAAAAAAAAAACATTTGACAAATTCCTGCAATCTGCATATTTACACCAATTTTGTCAAAATCTAATCCCATAAACGTAATTAATTTCAAGGTGAAAAATAAAATATTTAAATCAGTTAATTTATTTTCATGTTGGTGATATTTTTGAAAAATACAATTTTTGTTTTTGACTTCAAGTTAGATAAAAAAAAAGCAGACATTTAAGCTGTCAAATTTGATTTTATTCAAATTATTTATAAAATGTTAATTTTTTAAAGATATAAAATATAAACATACTTTTTTCAGTTGTTTAATTTTTTCTTATAGTTTTTTTAAATATGTACAATTTTTTTTTTATCAAATATCTGATATTAAAATGAAAAACAGTCAATAACGTGGCGTTTTTATTTAAAAATCTTTAAGCTTTTAACAAAAAAAAAATCGATCTCAAAACGAATTTGACTCGAAAGTTTATTTTATTATGTGCTAAATTAAAAACCATGTTTATTCATATAAATTTTTTTTTAAGAATTATTGATGTGAAGAATGTATGGCCCGAATTGAAGAAGAAAAATTCTCATTGGAATTTCAACTTGAATCCTCAGATGATTGAAACCTCTATTGGTGGGGTTTATTTCGTCCCATTCCATCTCAAAATACGATGAGGATTGAAGGTGGTTCAAGGTGGAGGCTAACAATGCTCTTGAGAAAACTACGACCCGAGGACCAGCTTCGGCCGCCACTTGTTATTGTATGCCCCGCGCGAGCAAAAGACGCAAATAATTTAAATTTCAGTTTATTTAAATTTCAATCTCATAAAAGCTATCCTCCACTTCTAACCCTTGTCGTCGTCCAAGATGGCATAGGCTCAGATGGATCTCAACATAATAATGTCATTTAAAACAGGATTTTATTATGATGGAACCTTTTCAGAGGGTTGAAGTTGAAGTTCAAGAGTCAAGCTTTAATTCTTGAAATGATGCATGAAACTGTATTTAACATAGTCTACTTAGTGCTACGTTGCTAAGAAGTTAATACAAAAAAATCTTTTAAAATAAATTATTTGCATTTTTAACAAAACACTCAAAATTTTGCCTTTTTTCAATGAGTTATAAAATATGATTATTTTCGAAATCTTGAAGCGTAAATACTTTTTTTTTTCGCCTTTCTAGTTACAAGAACTTTCCAAAGTCTTAAACTTCTTCGAAAAAAATTGTTTCCAAAAATTCAAATATTAAATAAACACTATGTTCTTATTTTTGCCCAAGTTTTGTAATTGCAATCTTTAAAAAACATTGCAAACAACAAAATATTGAATTGAGAATTATAATATGAATACGAAAATTACCTGAGCATGTAAAGAATTTCTCCATGAGGTTTAATTCGTACCAGTACATTGGGTACAGTCACATACTGAAATTCGCCATGTTTGGCATTGGGAAAAAAAATTTCTGGTTTCCAAATGGCTTTCACCAGATTCGGATCACTCAGATCCATTGGACGAGTTATGGCCTGATGATCAAGTCGAGGATCGGTCCAAGACTGTTGTAAATATAAATCAACTTGATAGTCCTGAAGGGCAAAGAGTAAAAATGAGTTTCCAATTAACGGCTTGCATGTTAAAATACAATCTAATTAAATGCGTGTTATTGATTGACACCTAAAGAGCCCCGAAAATCTCGCATCAAATGACAAGAAAGGGTTTAAAATTTAAACTTAGTGACACCATATGACAGAAACTAAGCATGTATACACTCTCTCTCTCTCTCTCTCTCTCTCTCTCTCTCTCTCTCTCTCTCTCTCTTTCATTAAAATGTAAATTGAGTAAAAATTAACTTTGACTTAGGTGCCAAATACCTAAGTACACATTTTTTTTTGTAGAAAAAGCTTTAAAAAACTTTCAAGATTTATTTGAAATTTAAAGAGTAAAAAAAACTAAAAAAAATAAGATGCTAAAAGTTGAAAATCATTTTTTTTTTAATTAACTAGGAAGGTTTTGGTTTTAAGAAAATCCACATTTTAAACTAAGTTGCCATAAAAAGTATAAATTTCGAAGATTCAGTACTTTGAATCTTATACCTCGTTTCCACCACAAAAATTAACTAAGTTAAAAAGTTAACCACAGTTAATTTTCTTGTGGAAACAAATGTGGTTACCTTAGCGGTGGTTAAATTTTTGAACAATGAAGTTAACTCAACTGCAATGACACAATGTAGTTAATCAGATAAATGAGAGCAGTCAATTTTTGACTGAATGAGGAGTGAAGATTTCAAAAAATGCACAACTGTTTAACAGTAAGTAACACAATATCATTTAACCACAGTAGCTTATACGGAAACACACAAAAGTACCACTTCTTGCTTGTCTGCAGTTAACTATAACCTTGGTTATGTAACTTAAGTTAATTTTGGTAGTGGAAACGAGGTGTTATAATTATAAATTCAGACAGGAAACTGAGGATTTAAACTTCAATTTGAACCTTTAGAGCAGAGTTTCAAATATAGAAAAGTTTATGAACCGATGCTGTCATGCTGACGACACCATCAAAACTGTATAAATCGTGTCATGTGTGTGGGTGACAATTCAAAATTTATTCCTCTAAAAGTACTATTGATAATGTCTGAGAAAGCTTATTTTGAAACATGCTCAAATGTGTCAAAATAAGCTTTCTCAAACATTATCTATCGTACTGTACTTTTAGAGGAATAAATTTGAAATTGTCATCCGCACACATGACACGGTTTATACAGTTTTGATGGTGTCGTCAGCATGACAGCATCGGTTCATAAACTTTCGACCAACTTTCCAAAGATTGTTATGTCTTACCATGGTAGAAGGGTTAATCGATCCAAAGCTTCGAATGAATATTTCACAAGATACTTCAGTTGGTTTGTCTGTAAAAAAAATATAGAAAATCCCCCAATGCCCCAGTTTCATACATGAGTATTTTAGTTCAAAGCACTTTTTCTCTATTCATTTAAAATGTTGCTGCCAAAATCCTAGTAAAGCCTTAATAGTCAATTAAGTAATTTGGGATTAACTTTCATTAACAGTTTATTACAATTATGTAATTTAAAATCTTTAATTAGATTACAAATTTTAATCAAGGATCGTCGTCTCATATTAAAGTGGAAATTCTGTAAGTTCTCTACAAAGTCGTTAAAGTGAAATTGACAGCACCTCAAAATTGATTTTGATATAACAACTATCACGGGTCCAATAGCCACCTTACGTTAACTAGCTAACAAAACAGCTTAAAACTCTTTTTTTTTTAATTTCTAAGCCACTGTTAAGTACTACTAGCGTTTATCCTTTTACTTTTTTATAAGAGTGTTCACAGATGAGCGACTTTTATTGGTTGTGACGAATTGAAAAAAGTGGACCAAGTGTTTCCTAAACAAACAATTTTGGAGGTAATTAATTACCTCCAAAATTATTTAAATATTCTTAAAAATTGGTTCCAAAAATGATAGTGTTTTGGAACCAGTGTCAATCATTGGTCAGTTTGACCTGAGGTTGAGCCCTGGTTGACAGTGGTCCCTCCCAAGGGCCAAAAGAATAAAAGTAGATGCACAGGGCAGGCTTGAGGACTTGAACATAGTTTTAAGGTAGTGTTGCTATGGTCTGATGTTTAGAGTTTTGATTACTTTGTGTCCTTTTTGGACTTTGGAACAATTTCCAAGCAAGAGTTGGTTTTTGTACACTGTGTATTAACAGCCATGTAAACAGGACGGATAATATAAAGAGTTATATTTTAACGGGTGTGTCTTGTCAAGTTATTTTTCCTTTTGGAGGAAAGTTTCATCACTATCCCTTTACATAGGACTTTCTGATCCCAAGAACAGTAAGAATATTAGAAAGAAAACACTGCCTGGCTTTTCTTACCGAGATCCAGGCATGTCACACTATCGAGTACAGCCAATTGTGGAATGAATGACCAAATGCAATGTTGGCCGGATCATTAGGCCACTATCTAATAAATAATTTGGTTGAACAGACGGTCCGACCATAACCCTATAGCTAAAACAGTGATTGGCTACTGCGGGAATAATTATGTCATGTGCGATAGTGAAATAAAATTCAAGGTTTTAGACATGATTATCAAGTACGGTTTATTGATTGGTTTATATATTGTACAGGCGTTATTCTAGTCTTTATATAAACGCAAACTAGTTGGTTTTACGTTGCTTCTTTGTTGGCGTTCTGCCTGGGATGCCTTGTAATATCCGACTAACTTGTATTAAATAATAAATATTAAATTATCCATTTGCTTAATTTTAACGCATATTTCATGGTTAAAATACAGCTTTACTGTTGATGACGGTCGTTGTCCTCACTCTATTTTTGTTATTTTTGACATCCATTCTCACCACAGTATAGTATATACAATATATTAAGTCTATAGTCTATTATTTAATATTTATTTTAATTATTGCCATATGATTAGTATTGCAATTATGAGTACAATGCCCTAATGGCAGAGAAATTTATGTTAAAATATTTTTCAATGCACAGTAGACAACTGTTATACTGTATATTAGAACGTGGTTTGAAACTTTAGAAAGTCAGCTGATAGTTTAGAACCTAATTTAGAGTTGGTAATATCCTATCATATTGTAATAGAGTTAAATCACCTGACTTACTAATACCTAAAAATTGGTAATGCAGTTGCAGATTTTTGTTTTCCATTCACTGATTAATTATTCAAACATTTGCTCATTTTGTTTTCATAAACCATTTTTCATCTCGGTAGCAGCTTTTTCGAACACTACGAGCTCGAGATGAAAATTATTTCCATAACCTCATTTAATTTGAAATTTCAATCACATTGATAATAAATAACTTTTCAGATAAATGATTGACACTTTTATCAAAACTTCGATTTTAGCTCAGCAATCTCATAGATTGAACATGGGTATTTTTTTTATTTAAGTAGAATGAATAATGGATATGTAAGGTCTAATAGAAAAACTGCAACATTTTAAATAAATAAAAAATTACAACTCAAGAAAATCACTTGGGAAGATTTTTTTTTTTTGGCTAAGTCTATTTTAATTGCACTGAGTGCAACTTATGCATACGAAATGGAATTCTGTTTCGAAAAGTAGAAACAAACACAAGTATTTTTTTTTTTCAATTAACAATTCTACTTTTTTTTTTTAAAAAAAAAATATTATTGATTCTAGATTTAAACTTTGAATTCTCGAGAAAGTTAAAAAATCATCTTGTGAAATATGTTTTTTTTTATCCTCTTCACATTTGGAATTAATCAATTTTCAATCTCTCTCTTACTTTTTTTCTTCTTTTTTTTCTGACAGAAAAGAAAGAAAACAGCCGCAGACTTTGGGGCCTGGATAATAATAAGTTTTAATATTTACTTAAGGAAAAACTAGAACTCTCCTGTGTACCGCCAACTTTTTCTTTAAAGCTTTAGCATTTTCATTCGAATGTTGTTGGCAAAGAAGTTGATCTCAAAAGTGATGCACAAATATTAATCTTTCTTTCAATTCAAAAGACATTCTTTAGAATTTCCAGATTTTTAACACACGCGCAATCACATAGATAAAAAAAATCCCCTATATTACAAGCTAAAGTGAAAAATAAGTTATTCTACACATTTACTAGATAATGTGCAACACTGCAAATTCAGCACAATTTTTTTTTTCGCAAATGTGCAAATTTCAAAAAAAAAAATGTCTAAAACAATGTGAATAATAAAGTGTTATATATTTCACGCATTGGCTTTGTGTTTTAGTTATTATGTATATCGCCTAAATACTATCAATTGTGTATTGTTGCATATTGTCTAGTGAGTGTGCAGAATAACTAATTTTTCACTTAAGTGTGGAATCGTAATCTTTCTTCCTTTTTTTTTTCTCTTTACTGACATGAATTTTACCACCATTTTCAACCATAAACACACAAACCCCCAATGAGATTTAAAATATGCTGGGTAACTGGCATTCATAAATTTCAGATTTCATAAATCATTATTATTATTACCAAGGTGATGTGTGGGTGTTGCCCTTCTGTCATAACCCATTAGCATCTTGTCGAGAAATTGGAGATCACTGAAATTTTGCGACCTAAAATCAGTAAAGAAAAATTGAAAAAAAAAAAATTAATTATCAAATTCTCGGCTTTTTTTTTTTTTCAAAATACGAATAAGTTGAATAATAAATATGGACATATATTTCTACAAAATTTAATAGCTTTATCAATATGAAAATTATTATTAATTTATTTCAGACAAGTTTTAAAATTCTCAATTTCAAAAATATCAAACAAGAAATAATAAAAATAATAACTTCCATTAAATGGACACCATATTAAATCAGTCATACACACTCTTTATAATGTTTGAATAAAAAAAAACACTTTTTAAGCAACAAGCTTCATTTCACATTCCAGACAATTAATAAACAAAAAAAAAATCAACGTGAAATCTAATTAGATTGTGTTCTCTAGTTGTAGACAAACATACAGTATGTATAAGAAGAGAGTCAATGTTCACTTAAATTAAAATTCAGTGAAAAAGCACATCTTATTATTCCAAATCCATGTAATTTAATAAGTTGACGAAAAAATTCCAGTCAATGAATTCTTAAAACATTTCAATTGATTTAATTCATGCACTACTTAAGAAAAAGTTCATAAAAAACAACACATTTTTTTTTCAAAAGGAGCTCAATATGAGCTTCAATATGAGCTCTTAACAAATCAATGTTGAGAGAAAATCCACATTCTAAAAGAAAGCAATAAAGCTTAAAAATGAGGCTAGTTCAGTTCAATTTTCGAAAACATCCAGTTTACGAATTGTAATCTGAGTAGATTTTATTTATTAAAAACTAGAAATGTCTTTTAAGTCAATATTTTGCCATTCAATAACAAATGTTCTCGAAACAACGGTACTAATAAAGTGCGCTGCCTAATTAATGTATACTAGTTGTCAATTCAAGAGAACTGTGATTGGAACATTTAAATGTTGATGTCAACTCATCGTAATAATTTGGATGTTAATTATAGACAAGTAATAAGATAGTCATATAGCAATAAGTATTCATATCAAGCTCGTAAGTTTGTGTAACAGTAACAAAAGCAAATTACAAATTATTGTTATACATTATGATAAATATTGTTATATGTGTACTTTATTTTTATGACTGCAATTTGCTTTTGTACATCCTAATACAATAGTCCTAAAATGATATAGGACATCATAACTTTCACATTCTGATGATTTCCATATTAAGAGTCGAAGAAAAATGTGTGATTTTCTGATTAAATTTAGATCATAAAATGTAAAAATGATGTTGCAACTCATTCGAAATAAATCTGACTAAGCCTAACCTCTGATGAATAGATGGAATTAGTAGGAGAGGTAGAAAGGATTCAGAGTATTAGAAGGGATTTGTAAAAGCTGATTACTTTTTCAAAGGTACGAGGTAAAGTGAAAGTATTGTTAAAAGTGATGGACGACAACTTGAACTAACCCTGTTCAAGTTCATCACGAACTTGCTTGTCCACTTCAGTTCACTTAAAACCTCAACCTTCTTTCAACCACAGGAAAGTGGAACAACACTTAGAAACAACCTGTCACATCAAACAGTTTACCAAAACAACTCTTCTTCCCAATTTTAAAGTGTTAAACACACAGAAACACAGACAAACACACACATCATGAAACCCAAAAAACAAATAAATCAAGTGCTACTCATTCAAACTGTAAAAGATATTTGCAATGTAATTAATATTTAATAGATGTCATTATTAATTGTGGTTAATTCTGTGTGTGTTTATTTTTTCTTCAAGTGCTGAACAGTGTTTTCGCTCATATATATCGTGGACAATTAATTATCAAGACATACTTTACATGCATAATCTGTTTAGATTTTAATGAGATTGTCTTACTGACACACTGTATATGCTGATGTTAGTGACAACATAAAATAAAGTCTAATTTGAATTGCAAATATCATTTGCGTTTTCTTGTCCATCCGTGGTGGTGTTGTTGTTGTTGGCAATTTTCAAAGAAAAACCATTTCATGATCTAAAGATCTACCAATGTAACATTCGAGTCCATAAATACATAAATACATGTATACTGTCAATCTGAAGAATCAGGCAATCTACAAAACAACCAACCTGCTAGTGAATCTGCAAAATTCAATACTGGTACATTTTAGGTGTTGAATTTTGCAGATTCACTAACAGGTTGGTTGTTTGACAGTAACACGTGCCAGGTGGTCCGCAGACATGGCCATAGAAAAAAACAATTGTACATTCTAACAATAACTCTGATGTACCTGTGCTCGCTCTAATATGAGGCGCACAAATAGTGGCTCGGGGGAATAACTATAATGGCACTGGCCCATTACTGGTACAAGGCTACTTGCGCGAGTAAATGTACATTTTATGTACAACAGTAGAGGCCTCATTACAGAAACAAGTTATAAATTTGTGACCATACCTTATGACGTTATCATTTATTATTTGTCATCTTCTCACTTTCATGTTATCTTGATGGTTCATTAAAGAAGGACAAAAAAGTCTTGAGAAATTACAATAAATAGTCATATGACATTGCAACAATCACAAAAGCAAATTACATAACAGTATTATGACAAATTCTGTCATATACAACGGTATTCGATTTTGGAAAGAAAGAGGCAAATATTTAATTAGCATACGATTGGTATTGTTTATAATAATGACATGAATTGATTATGATTGGTTACATAGTTTATTAGAGTCATAACTATAACTGTCATTACAGGCTTCTGTAACGTGAATGACATTACAATAATAAAACTATGCCTTTACAAGGTTATGAGATAGTTATGACTATTTACTGTGATATGACAGTCTTAATGCCTTTCTGTAGAGGTAAGTAGAGGTAATGTTTGATCTCACAATTTGCAATTTTAGCTCAGGTTGATAGTGATAGAGAGGTTCCAGGTTCGATTCCTGATGGCTGTAGTTACTTAGTTCTTTCTATCTTTTAAAGAGTCACTTTAAAGTTAAAGTGTAGCTTTATTTTCTTATCTCAAGTAAGTTATTCTGTAAGTAAAATATTTCTAAGAAAAAAACGTAGTAGACCATTTTTGCCAGTAAACTGACAATATTCTTGACAATGTTTAGTTGGCTTTTTCACTATTGCAAGCAACAAAAAAAAAAAATAAAAGTGTGCCGACAACTTCTATATACAAATCATTCATTTCCCAGAAGATACCTTTTTATACATTTAATTATTACATAAAATAACAATGAGTATTGATTCGAATCTTAAGCAAGAGACAGAAACAATAGGAGAAGAAAAAAAAAACTCTTGTCAGAGTTGATTCTTTTTTTAATTTTAAATTAAAGTTCTTTTCAAGAAGAAACAAAGATAAAGAAAATAAAAAAACTCTACAAATAGCCTCAAGTAAAAACCATTTAAAAACTTTTTTTCTTCTTCTTCCTCATCCATCCAAACTTGAAAGAAAAAAACATTGTCAAAGAAACAGACTTTGATTTCTTTCTGAGAACACAAAGAATTGACACAGACATTGATGAGATAAAGAAATTCTTTGTCACATCCATCTTCACTCTCTCTCTATATATATATCAATATATATTGAAGTTTAAAAGAGTCTAATGTTTACTTTCTCTATGTGTGTTGTGTGTGTGTCTAATACCCAGTGGCTATCTTTAATTTTCTTTAAAAACCACTTACATCAAATTCATCCCATTCTCCCTCGCAACATATATGAAACCACTGATGCGCTGTTTTTTTTTACCAAAGTAGAATCTAAAGAACATTTCTGCAATTTGAAATGGGGTTCATATTATCCAGGGTATATAAAACTTTAAAACAAGAGACTATGATGCTTGTGTCTACTAGTCTTGTGTCTGTCAATTGGATTTTTTTATACAATGTTTCACAAATAATTGTAGCACATAAAATCATCAAAATGTCTATATAAATCTCTACTTTTACTTCGTGTTTTTTTGACAGGTGTCAACATTTTCACATCATGAAATCCAGTTGGGCTTAAGAATCATGTCAAGTCTGTATAAAAGCAGTACGTATCTTCATGCGTATATCGCACCTCGGCAAGAAGAGTGGCACAACTAAAAAAAAAACACTTTTTTAGGAAAATGAGTTTAAATTTAAGAGACGACTCATGGTTTACTAGGCTCATAGCTTTTCAAGTGCAAAAACCGTTTTGACTATTCACAATATCGGTTTATTTGACTCCCTTACCACAGATTGAGATGGAAAAATTGCAACTTTAAACTCATTTTTCTAAAAAAAAAAAGTGTTTTTTTTTAGTTGTGACACTCTTCCATGCGAGGTGCGATATGTGTCATTTATAGCATATTCCCTAGACTTCCATATGTTCATTTGAATGCTACTTTGAAGTAACAGCTCGAGTCCATGCATGCTATATAGGCACCGTGGACATACCTGCTAGTGTCATCTAGTAACGAGAAAAAACAATTGAATGTAGGGAAAGGTACCATTGTCATCTTTGATACCAGATGAGTCTCCACCTCCTCGATTACTTACCGGTTGTTATTTCTCACTTTTCAATTGTTTTTCTCGTTACTAGATGATACTAACAGGTATGTGCACGGTGCCTATGGTTGCTGCTTTAGTCGTTTGTGACATGCTGTATTCGAAATACTCTACTATGCAAAAAGTACATTAAATGCAATGTGTTTGTTTTTTTAAGGTCGTGAGTCACTGATTTAGTCGATTCTTCTACTATGTTTTATATTAAAGAAAAACTGATAAAAAGGAAAACTTGAAAATGTTACATTTACCCCTTCCCTGACCAAATGCATATATGGTCTTTCCTTATAGAGAAGGTGCAAACACATACACAGCTAGAGAAATGTCGGATGATAGACTATTGAGTCATTTTCAGTTAGCAACATTACAATATCTATGTCAGGCCTGTAAAACATACAGCTCGCAAGCCGGATGAAAAGACACCAACCTTGGCACACAGTTAAAAGCCGCCCGTGTGCCAACGGCCCAACATAAATAGTGAACAGCCAACACACACGCACACAGATCAAGAAAACACACAAACAATACTAGCATACACACAGCTAACAAACACGCGCAGAGCAAATTCATAAACCAAAATTTGCTTGTAGACACAGACACACTAACATAGAGAGAGAAAGAGAGAACGAGAGAGAGAGTTTGAGAGAGATTGAGAGCGAGAGAGAGAGAGGATAGGGAGGGATATATATATATATATATATATATATATATACATATATATATATATATATATATATATATATATATATATATATATATATATATATATATATATATATATATATATATACTGAGAGAAACAGAGACAGAGAGACAAAGAGAGGCAGAATGAACGAAAGCAAGAAATACACACAAAATAAATGATGAAGTTGCAAAAATCAGATTCCATTCCAATCTTATTTTACCTCATTTACATTAAACTTAGATTTTTCTTGGAGCAGCAGCAGCAGCATTGCATAATAAAAATCGATTCGGTTTGTCCCCTGAGTAACATTTGTTGTCGAACTCACAACTTATTTATCATCGACAGAATATTTATATCTATAATATATTTTTTACTATGTAATTTAAGTTACAAAGCAAAACTTAAAAGCAAACTGCATACTGATGCTCTTATCAGACACAGCCTGAGGTGCATCCAAATGCATTTTTTAAAAAATACCACACGAAAGAAAAGAAAAGAAAAAGATTCCCCACTCATTTTCAACTCGTGACCGAAATTATAAATAACCGCAAATCACATAAAACGCCTGAAGTCCTTCCATTTCTTTTTTAAACCAAAAAAACACAACCATTTTAATTACTAATGCAAATATAAAATTGTGAACAATACTAAATTTCATCTTTCACAGGTGTTAATTTCTTACTACACAACAGTGGTATTAGTATTTTCAACTACATTAAACATTCAATACACATACATGTTTTTAATAAAATATTAATAATTGTTTGCTTTAATTAGGATATCTTCTACAACATATGTATTCGAAGTTCATGTTTGAGTTTTCAATATGTTTATTTTTTTTTTTGGCTAATTAAGCAGCCGCAATAAACAAAAAGATAAACAAAATAGACTGTATATCTTTACAAGAAAATAAACCCAACCTCTTCATAACAGAGATGCTAATGAGGCCCAATGGAACTATAATAAAACTGTAAACCTAAAGTTGTAAACCAAACATCATTTGTGGGATGGTTTTTTTTTTGTTTTGTATTTTGTGTATGTGTTTGTTCAAAAGTCTCTTCTTCTTTATTTAATCTGCTTTGAAGTGTCTGGTGTACATTGCATAAGAGTTCATTAAACTTCAAACGAAAACATTATGGTTAGTTTGGTTTGCTTTCTATGTAATTAGTAATCAAGAAGTTTTTTTTCCCTCCCACTTTGCACACAACTGTGATAAGCTCAAAAGCAACCCCTGTGTACTTTTTTTTTCCCAACATAACACAAATTGTGTCTATTTTTACATTGGGGATTACTTTAATCACTGAAATATGGCATTTGTTTAATATTTTCACAACTTAAAATGGTTTATGAACAGCTGCTTTTCGAACTCGGAATTATTCTGTCTTTCAGAAACAAGATTAATTGAAACTAGAAAGTGTTTTAGAAACTGGAAGGGTAGACTCAATAACTTAAGGGTGTTTTCGTGTTGATATCTTCATAAATAAACTTTTTATAGACTTTTTGTCAATAAAAAGTTTATTTACGAAGATATCAATATGAAAATACCCCTAAGTAATTGAGCTACCCTTCCCTTCCATTAAAAAAATATTGTCTGCTAAGAGTCATCTGCTTCAAACTCATATAGAAACTTAATTTGAAACATATCAACATGAAAATATCCTTAGGTGCATAATCTTATAGTTTCTAAAAACACGTCCATGTTTTCCTTCATTTTTCACCTGAAAGACAGAATAACCACCTTAACCTTAATTGAAAATGGCATTAAGACTTTTTTTTTTCTTTTATGGCTTCAATCAAATTCAAAAAATAAAACTTAGGATTGAAATTTAAACTTAAAACCCTCTGAGCAGTGCTTTAATATAGAAACTCCTTATTCAAGGGTTCAGAATAAAAACGTCAATTTTTTGTGTTAGTTTCCTTGTTCTAAAAAAATTCTCTTAATTAAATAATTCTATTTATTTGATAGAAAGTAAGCAGAGAAAAAAAAAATGCAAAATGAATATAATAGAATTATTTAAATTAGATAAATTATAATTTTTAGTTGCATTTTCAGTTGGCATGTTTTGCAAGTCGGTAATCTAGGTATTATCTAGAAAAATTGTTCATAAACTGAAAAGTAAGCTCACTGACAAAACTTTTACATATTGAAAGTTGATTGTGTACACAGTCAGAAAATATATTATCATCCATGCAAATTTAACTACAAAAATTAGACCATTTGAAAACATTTTTAATCACTGATGATGTTAAAGTATAAATAAATTGATTTCCTTTTGGAAAAAAAAATGTAAACGTAATATTTATCCCAACATAATTGCGTCTATAAAAACAGCTAAGGAAAAAAAAAACATCCATATAATTTTATAATTTACAAAATGTGTTGATCATGATTGGGCCCCCAAAAAATAATAGTGTTATTCCGCCTTTATTGTAAATTTAATGACAAGAAATTGTCCGAATAAAGGGTTTTATTTATTTTTTTCCAAACAATGTTAAATTGTCTATAAGCTCGTAAATAAACAGTAAAAGGTTTAAGATGTTCTTTATACAACTTATATTGATCGTCTTGAATCATCTGCTCAATACAAAGAGGAAAACAGATCAGATTTGATTCTGTTGTTGTTGTTGTTATTGTTGTTGTTAAGGCAAAATAAAAAATTGAATCTCTTTTTTTACACAATAAAAACAAACGTTGGCAGGTGTTTTATATGGGTAAAAAAAAGAATTCGGAAATAACGAGTACTCGTTGAGTTTACATGAAAATATGCTCTGAAGAAGAAGAAAAAAAAAAAGAACATAGACATAAAAGGAAAAAAAAAGATACCCAAACGCACCAATAGAAGCAGCACGGGCCACATGGGTGAAAAGGTAACGTCCTCATATAAAAAAATAATGCTCAACGGGTCTCAAACTTATTTTACTTGAGGGCCACATAGATAAATTCAAAATTTACAATGGGTCCAACTTAATTTTATATATGTATTAACCTTTGTCTGTCTGTCTGTGTATAATGCTGTACAAACAAGCACAAAAACCTTGAAGCATGTCGGAATTTATATAAATTTAAATGAATAAATGAACCGCTTTTTTCCTCAAGGTTAGCTATATGTTGCACACGCCTCATCCAAGAACCCCAGGATATTAAATTGGAGAGGGGGAAAAGGTTGGAAAGTGTAGAGGCGTGGAGAGAGAGAAACGTGGAGGGAGAAGAAGTGGGAGGGGGTGACTGAAATTGAAATGAAAGGAATAAAAAAAACGACGCGCATGCGCACACCTGAGAAAATGAAAAATCATTTTCTCTTTCAAATATAAAAAGTGGAGGGGATAATAGTAGCAAAATTAAACTACAGTTTATCACAGGCAATTGTGCCCAGCATTAGAATTTCTTTTCCTCCACCCTTTTATGAATGTCATCAATTTCTAATTGGGTTTGTTACTTGGTCTGACGTCATAAAAGGGCGAAGGAAAAGAAATTCTAATGCTGGGCACAATTGCCTGTGAATATTGCTTTCGTCATTTATGACGGGTTACCTAACTAGTATTTGAATATTTATCATAACTATTCGCATAATTGCAACGTGATGTAGAAATTCAGCACATTAAAAATACACGCAGTTTCTATAAAAAATTTATGTTATAAAACTGGCTCAAATCTTCTTAAAATTGTATCGTTAATTGAGGTAAGAATAACTACAGCTGGTGGCTCTTCTGTACAAAACATAGGCAAATATACATAATAAATGGTTTAATGACATTACAATATATTTTCAATGTGTTGTCTCTATGTTTCCACACTTTATGGCCACCTTGTATAAAGAGGTATCTAGTTCTGAAAGGTAGCTTAAAGTAAGGTATGACTGTATATAAAAATTAATATAAGTCAACTAATGTAACGAATTCACCGTTTGGAATTCGTCCGTTTTTGTAGACACCCTGTAATCAAGTTGTATCGATGAAAGGTTCTCACCTCATGCTTGGGGGTGGCCGGGAGGTCATTACGACGATGACTCCCTGCCCTCCAAGATGAGAAGAATAGCCCAAAAGTACTACATCGATGGTTAATAGCATAGATCCTAGAAGAACCATCGATGCAGAACTTTTGGACATGAGAATCTTTACAAATTGTTAATAGGAGGATGATCGTACATCCTTCTGTATTGTTATAATTTATACATCTTATAGATGTTTTCGTTTTCTTGTTAAGTGATAGTTCACTTCTAGGTCCGAGTGTGTCCAAGAGACTTGGACACACCTGGAGCCTTTGTTATCATAATCAGATGTTTGTATTGTATTTTGAGTATAAATACAAGAGGTTGTAGATTGAGAAGACAGATCGGAAAAACCGTCTTTATGCTTAAGACCTAGCAAGACCGATGCGATATCTCTCAATCTACAGGACTCTCTGTTTATTGAATAAAAGAGCATTTTCAACATACGAATTCAATGTGTGGACTCAGTCATTTTATGGGAGTGGGACTTAGAATTATAGCCGCCACGTAGCCGATGTTTCCACCGGACAACGAAGTCTCCAGCAGCCGAGTGTAAGACGACATCTCTACAGTATTCTCTACCACAGGTCTCCTGAGGTACCGACCCTTGTGTCCCTGGTGGTTAAGTAGCAACACAGGAGCCAATAGACCGAAAGACTTAATCATCAACATCCATTCGACACTTCTAGATGGCTAGTAGAGATCTCTCTACTAACCCTACGGAAACGGGGATGTTACACTAATTATGTAATTTTAAAAATAGTTCTTAAGTGACCTGATACCATATCGCTGGATAAAACGATTAATAACGGAATTTGTTGTATTATTCTTTATTATTATTATATATTCTGTATTATTATTATTATACACTTAGATTTGCTGGATATTTTGCAATCTGTATAATTCTGTAGATTGCATTTTACAAAATTAAAAACAAATTACAGAAAACAATGCTGTGCCCACATTTCAATAACAAAAAACTAAAATCAATCAGCGGGCCACTTGTAAAATCTGCCTGCTATCAGCGAGCGGGCCGCATGTGGTATGTTGGCAGCAGCATGTTTGGTACCTATGTATTTGGTACAATGTAAAAAAAAATCCTTGAAGAATAAACAATCAAATGGTGCGAAATGCATTCTTTAGAGAATGTGTCAAATAAATAATGCACAACATAAACAAAACAGATGGACAGACATAACATAAAATACGAGTAAAATAAGAATAAGAGACAGTCCTCGGCAAAAAAAAACGAAAAAGAAATATGGAGTAAAAGAAAGAGAGAGAAAGGGAATGAAAGAGAAAGGGAATAAAAACAGCTTCTTGGTAAAAGGTTTAGACTCCTTTTAACACTAAAACAACAATGGAAAAAATAAAAATACAAAACGACTCTCAAAGTTAACTTAGGAAAGAACTAACAAAAAAAATGCTTATCCTTTGCAACTTTCTTTACTTTTAACTCAAGAAAAACAAACTTTTTTTCTTTAGAAGAAAACAAAAATACTTTAAAAGTGTCTTCAAATTCGGATCAACTCCGATCTTAGAAAAATATAATTTATTCATGATATGAAATTTTTCGTTTTTGTTTAAATTGAGATAATAATAAACTCTAGTCATGTTCTTATTTTGACCTACTTTTATTTTCTTTTCTTTGTTAAATTGAAATTTATCTTCTTGTTAAATGGATAGAAACTTTAAAAAAACTGAGTTCTTTTAATAGGCTTCATATTATGAACTTCATGTAGAGTAATTTGAAAATTTAACCAAACATAAAATTTGAACATGAACAAAAAAAAAGTACGAATATAATTTAAAACTTAAGTAATATATTTGTTGGGTTTTCAGTAAGAAAATGCCAAATGGAGCGTTTAATCTAGATCCCCCCATGCCAGAAAAAAGCAGAAAATTGAAATAAAATTCAAAAATCAAAAAGAAAATTTTCTCTGTATTTCTGCTTCTTTTTTTTTTTGCATTCAATGATTCTTAGGCCAAGACTGCAAGAATGCAGAAAACGCCGACTGAAAATGCAACTGCAAATATAATTAAGATAATTTAAAAAAAATTATTCTATTCATTTTGTTCTTGTCTTGCCTACTGTCTGCCAAATAAATAGAATATTTAATTAAGAGACATTTTTATTTTCAATCGCATTTTCAGTTTGCTTTATTTTCTGCATGTGGAACCCTTGGTCTTAGAGCAATACACTTGAATGACATTTCTGAGTCCGTAAAAGAGATTAGAAAATATAGAATAAGGAGCCATAAAATAAATATAAGATATATATGAAAAACGCCTTTCTATTGGCTAATAACATGTACATGTAAATTCCCAATGGCAGGAAGAGGCAATTTCAACCTTTTTTTCTGCCAAATAAATAGAATAGAATTATTTAAATTCTACAAATCCTACTGTCAATGACATTTTCAGGTAAGCTGGCTGGCTTTGTCTGTATTTGAAATCCAAGTCTAAAAGTGAATGCAAACTACGACCAAAAAAAAACCCCCCAACCTAAACATCATTTTATTTGCATTTTATATTAGATTACAATGCACATACCAAATAAGTCATTGAACTTTAAATGTGTTTTTTCTTTTCATTTCGTTGCTCTTTTCTTCGTTTTTAGTATGTTTACTTTTTCTATGTTTGTAAATGTTGGTGCCTATTTATAATTTTTTATAATTTTATAATTGTATTTAATCTGCAATGTTGTCTATATTTTTACATAGTCGGAACGTTATCCTTTTGTTTAAAGGATTATTATTATTTTTTTTTAATTTATGGTTATATTATTTTTGTCTTCCAGACAATCTTAATTCTGAAAATCTTTGTTGTCTATTAAAACAGAGAAAAAAAATTAATATTATTTACAAATTATAGTCAAGCAAGATTTGATTTTGTGAATATTACAAAAAAAAAAATAACTCTTCTAGTTTTCTAAACAAATTTCAACTTACAGGGTGGTATTATAATAGTGAAACGAAGAGATCATCTTTAAAAACACCACTAAATTTTCTTGGTGAAAATTTTCACTGCTATTAGAGGTTTGCTATTACTTAAATATTATTACAGAACATTTATATCGAATTCGAATAAAGCACAACTTTCTTTTTTATTATTTTCGTTTTTTGGTCAACCAACTATATTTGGTTTTTTGGTCAACAAACCAAATGACCGCAAGGATTAGGAAATTCATTTTATATGGTCACTCATTGGCATTGGTCACTTTGTAGCATTAGTCACTTTATAATTTGACCATTGGAAATGTCACTTCCAGTTTCAAGACACACATTCAGATGGTAAATTATTGCAGCCTTATGAAGTTATAACTTTAGGTAAAAAGTAGAATTTCAAATTTCAAATAATTTCAGATTATTATTTTTGTTAACACCAAAGTAAAAAAAAATCATAAATTTCGCATAATTCTTAGGCAATGCACAGAGCTACCAATTTGCTAGTAAATCTGCATAATTACCAGCATTTTAGGCAATGTAAAAAATGCCTAATACGACAAGCCAATCTACAAAAAGCCATCTAAAGTGGGGTTCAGAAATGAGTATTCTAGTGTAATGTAAAAGTATTGCAATTGTAATACTTTCGCTGGCGAATGCTTAGTGTGGACGGTGTCACTGCAATGTTCACACCATCCAAACGTACAGAGCATTTTGGTCCGAATGTAATAATTGCATTGGGTTCATATAACAGTAGAATGCTCAAGGTTGGTTTAAGTCTAAGTTAACATTAATTCAATTCAACTCAGTATACCTGCAATCAATGCAACAGCCATATGGCAGAGGGGACAATCGCCAATCATGAATAACTGTCATTAAGACAAAGTCCTGAAAATAGAACTATGTGCTGAAAGAAAATCCCATAGTCTAAATACATTTGGAAAGAAAGACCACAAAAATGGCATCAGTTCTTGCTTTTACTTTTTTTAATATGCATTGGATGGCCATTGTCTACTTATACGGGTTTTTCTAGTAAGAATTACATCTAACAATGCTCCGTTCTCTGGAGCTAGCAAGCGTTCAAGAAGGGCAAGGCTTTGCTCAGCTCCACAGTTTGCAAGTGATTCCCCACTGAAATTTATCCAGCATGAAGGGTTGCAATACAGATTTAAGAGCCTAGATACACGGCCATCTTGTTCTTTTGAGCAGACGACAACGAGACAAATGAGTGTTCTTATATAGTATTACTAAAACTGAAAGAAATCGCCTCACAATCGCTCAATTAAAATACAGTAAAGCGCAAAATGCAATAAAAAGTATTGTTCTTTAATTACTCGCTTTATATAAATTTTGAAAAGGACCTTCTATTTTTTATGATAAATTTTCATGTTAAATTCCATTGGACCAAAAACTGTCCCACAAACATTTGAAGAACTCTCGTTAAAAACGACATTGAACAATCACATAATAATTAGCACGTGCATTAATCTATTGGCTTCACGGTGTTTTCTTTTTATAAGATTAACACGCGAAATTATTTTTCTATTAATTATTATGTGACTTCAAACAGGGAGAAAAAACGTTAAAAAACCGTTCTTCAAGAAAAAAAAAAAAACGATCGCAGCGCCTACATTCGGAGAAATTTTGATTTAAACGCTATATCTAAGCTCTTAAGTTATGCAAAATGGGCGATTCTGTATATTGACTAGTGACTTTGTATAATATAATTTTTCCACTTTGGCAGTAAGTTTCAGTAACATAAAACATCCTTAACAAGATAGCAAATCTGAATTTAGTGTAGTGGCTACTCAGAAGTTCGTAACCAAACTCCAACTATACTCAATAAAAAATATGACATAAATAAAGAGTAAATGCATTTCACTCTTTTATGAGAATAGCAATGAAAAAAAAAAACCATTGAAAAAAACTTAAACCATATAAAATGAAAAACCCACACATGCTGTGAAAAAAAAAAAAACGTCTACCAACTGAATGTCAGGTTTATGCTCTAGTTAAATATAACCTGAATAAGTGAGAAGACAAAGCGAAAAGCAATTTCTTACGTCAAATGGCCTTCTTGAAGTTAGAATAGATTTGTGATTTTTTTTTGTTACCATAACATTATATGCTTCTCTCATAATAAATAATGTCACTTCTTTTCTTTAACTTTTTCTTCTCAGTGTTTCCTTCCAGTTCCTTCTTATTCAGGTTATAGTTAACCAGAGTATCATAAATAAAACCAGAGGATGTGTGTGTACAATTTGAGTACCACATTCTTTGAATAATAATTCTCTTCTTTCGTTCACTCATACAATAAAGATATTTTTTTTTTATTTCCTATACAGTGTTTGACCCAATTTATTTTTTAAAAAAATATATGAAAAAGTAAAATACTGCGGCAGAGAAAACCTCTAAACACATTCTACTGCAAAAACTACAAACATATAACAAATTCCAGATTACAATTGACCGAAAAAATCACGGTTGACCCGTTCATACAAACCTCTAATAATAAAAAAAAACCCAGAAACCATTCATTTTAGATCTGTACACAAAAATGGAAAAGTTAATCATTTTTGTAGGTTAGTTGTTCATAAACTTTCCATTCTAGTGCAGAGAAAAAAGGGTTCTTTTAACTCTAGGCGATTATCATATAAAACAGAAAAATGACCCATAGCAATAATTTTTTCTTAAGTGTAGAAAACAACCTTAAGAAAAAAAATTCCACATTTTTTTTTTTAGAAACTAGAATAGTAGGTGACTATGCTAAAAGTATTCTTACGGTGATATTTTTATAAAATAAAAACTTTACACATGTTTTTTTACAACTTTAAATTGTTGCAACAAAAGATGTGACGTTTTTTATGGTTTTCAAGCACAATTCATTCTACTAAATTCTACTTATAATAAGATAATTGATTCTATAAAAAAATTGCACATCCATTTTAATTTGTAAACCTTTGTCTGAACTGTTAGCAAATTTACTAATAAAAGTGGACTATCAAATAGACCAACTGGAGCACGAAACAGACCTAAACTGGACCTAAAGTAGACAACTTTTTATAAAGGTTTGTCATTAAAGATTTCTAGATAAAACCGCAGAAGTCAAAAGGTGGATTATACAATGAAGTATGGAAATAGGTCATCAATGCCTACAATGGGCACTTACGGTTTTAAGGGTTTACAGTTTGCCCTAAGTCTAAAGGGGGTTACACTGTAGTTTCAATATAGTTAAACTCCAGATCAAAATTACATAATTTTTAATTTTTACAAAACAGATAAAATATTATTGTTTTATACTTAGATTATAAAAAGTTAAAAAATGAGACATTTTTTAACTTCTGAATGTAACTTGAACCAATCGGAAATTCTGCTTACTTTTTATTATTATTATTATTATTATTATTATGGACACTCAAGGGATCACTCGGGGTGGCTCTGCTTTATACCAATTTTACTCAATAAAATCCACACTAAATGAACTTCCCGTAATTTAATTTAAAAAGGCTAAGGTACAGTGTACATCGTTTGCATTGTAAACCAGCGAGGGTGGAAGAATTAATTAATTCTATAACATTAATTATAGGAAGACGGTTTCATTACTTCAATTAAGAGGCTAATGAACTGAAAACCTTGAGTAGAAAAAAAACCAACAATAAAAACTTCTATTTTCATTTCCTTTAGGTTTTTTTTAAAAAAACCAGATGAAAATATAACAACCTCATTCGTTTGCATAGAAGAAAACAAACAAACAACAACTGTAATATTAAAAATATAAAATTTAGGAAATTGTGCAAATAAAATAAAACATGCAAACTAAGTGCAAAATAAAAACACTGTCTGAATATAGGTAACCATAAAAAATGACATTTTCTTATAGAAGAAAAAAAATCTTCTCCAACTCTTTTAGAAACTAAATTAAAGTGATTTATTATGACTTTTACCACAAACATAAACTCGCCTGAAAGTGATTTTATTTCGAAAATATTTTTATTTCCTTAATTCAAAATTCCAAACCATAAAAGATCTCAAAATGATTTAAAAAAAAAAGAATGAAATTCTATATTCACCCTAGAAGTAAGCAATCACTGATAACACTTTCAGACATAATAAAAAAAAAGGGAATACAATGTAGTTTGTATGTAAATTGAATTAAGTCGTCCGATAGAGACAAAAATAATCTCTTTTTTTTTTGTTTCTCCCTTGGCTTGCAGACACATTTCAATACATACTTAATCCGATTTTTTATTTCTAACTACAGCCTTGATAGGAATTTAATATAAACATGAAAACACGTTCATTCAAAGCATTCTTTCAACTTTCATCCACATTCTTTTAGATTTCTATGAAAATCTACAAAAAAAAGTTCTTTTTTTTTGTTAGATATAAAATAAAATAAGCTAAAACACTAGAGAGCATGCAGTAGACATTTTCAATAAGATTAGAAATGAGTTTTAAAAGAATTCTCAAAGTTTTTTTTTATATAGAAACTAGAAGAGTAACTGAAACACAAAAGAAGATTTTCTTTCAAAATCGACATTTCATGGCAGTTTGATAAAAATATTTTTTTTTACTTATTAAGTAAAAACTATCAATTATTGTAGTTTGCCAATATTTCTTAAAGATAATTCTAAAATTACTTTTTAACATGCTAAGAGTATTTTCATGTTCACATTATTAAATAATGAATTTTTTTGTTGTTGGCAGTTTCACTTTTAAATGAATGCAAAAAAAAAGAGCATCAATTCAAACTGCAGGAAAATAAATTGAGCCCGTTTTTTTTTCTTCTTCTGATTGTCGCATCTTCTATTTTCTAACATACTTTAAACACTTTCTTTAAAGTGACTAAAAAATAATGAGCTTTATTTATGTTACACCTTTATTTCTACGTAACCTTTTAAATCTAAACTTAACTAAGAGGTTCGTGCTAAATTGAATAGTTATTGGATTTAATTGTTAATCAAAATAACCTAATCATTTTTTTTTTTGCTAGTTGAAAACAAAAGGTTTTATTTGTCTAAAACTGTTCATTTGAAATATATATGTGTTTCAAGTTAAATTTAGTTTATCTTTCAAGTTTCAAGTATTTATTTCTGATTCCATTAGACGTTTTTAATTACCGACAATACACCTTGTTATTATACTTAATGGTAAGCTTCTGAGAATATTTCACTGTAATTGTCATATATTCCTTTTTCATATTACAGAATTTAAATGCAATGATAATGTATAGTATATATTCGTATTCGTATGCAAATAGCTACATGTCAACGAATATATTAATATAAAATGAATTTATAATAAAAAAAGAGAGAGAGAGGAAGAGGTGGTTTGATGTTTCAATGAATGCGGAAACGACAAACTGTGCGAGAAAATGGGGAATTCATAGCAGAGAAAAGGAACTTTAAAAGTGGGCCACAAAATCGATATTGAGGTCGTGTATCCTTACATTCTAAAGTCAAAAGATTCTCAACATTTTTTTTATAAAAGGGCCACATTTATAAATTGGGGTTTATTCATTTATAGCGGCCCATCAATCCATGAAGACATCAGAATGGAACACACAGCTTCATAAATCACAGTCAAATTATGAGGTCATTCATCTTTCTACTCTTGAGGATTTCACCATTTATTTATTTTTCAGAGAAACGTTTGAATAATTTTTTTTTTCTTTGAAAACACAACTTTCTTTAATGGAGGTTTTTCTTTACATTAGAAATTGGATTTTAGTTTGAAAACATAACGAAATCTTGTAGGTATCATCAATATTTAAAAAAAAAAGTTGCACTTCTTATGTTGTGTTACTAAAGAGAATCTGAAGTGGTCAGTAAATGAAACTGAAGGGGCTTTCAGTTCTGGAAGAAACTTCCACTAGGAAGTTCACTATTACTTTCAAGTCTTTGTAGTATTTTAGATGCTCACTAACTGCAATCATTGTATCAGGATTTTATTGTGAAAATAAACTCAGCATCAACAGATATATCACTATCTTACTAGTCTAGTTTCTAACACACTTTTGAAGTTGTTTTTTTTCCCCACTTAAAACCGCATTTGAAAAATAAATTTATAAATAAACCATATACACCACAAAATACCTTTTTTCCCAGCCATCTTAAAGTGTAGCAACTGTAAGTAATAAAATTTAAAATTTAAATTGTAAATAAGCCCTTTAGTGATTATCATGAAAATGATTTTAACGTCAACACCTTACTAGTCTAGTTTCTAACACACTTTGATTTTTTTTAAATTAAAGATGCTTTTTATACATAAAATACCTTTTTCAGCCATCTTGCTTAAGGTGTATTAATAGCAATCAATAAGATCTACTAAGTACTAAAATTATATATAGTTAGGCGCCATTTTGATTAGTAGTTAAAACTCCATTCTATTTTCAAGTATCTGTGAAACATTTTGAAAATATTTCTTATGAAATTACTTTACAAATAAAATAAAATATTGAATTTCTTCTAAAAAATAAAGTATTTCTTATGAACATTCTCCATCAATGGCTAAATTTAAAGTCTTTACTGACAACAAAAATATATATACCTATTAGAAATTTGTTGACGACAGTGAACCCCCCCCCCCTCTACAACTCAATTTCCACCTAAGACCTTTAAACAAGACCAATGTTATTACGGTTAATGCACAGACCACAGAATAAATAAAAAAAAACCTTCAAACTTCATGAAAGCTTTTTTTTTGTTGTTGTTGTTGTTGAAATGATGAAAAGTTTGAAAAGAAAGAAATATTTCAAGCAATATCTAACATTACACCTCCACCTTTATTTTTCAATGTTTGGAAAAGACAGTTCAATAATTGAGTACCGGTATCAGAAGAAGAAGAAGAAGAAAACGAGACGAAAAAAACAAAGAAAATGAAAAAAAGTTGTGGACTTTTATTCGAAATTGAATTGTATCCAAAACCTAGACCACCCACATGGGGCTCAGGTGTATAAATGATATCTCATTATTCTTTTCAATCTTTCTTTTTTTTTTTGTCCAACATAACGTTTTTTTTTTTTTCTCTATTCTTTCCAACTTTTTTTTGTGTTTGTTGAAGTATAAAGAAAAAATAGGAAAGAGAGAAAGGAAATAATCTTCATTGACACTCTAAAAACTGTTTAGCCATCATTTTTTGTTGTTGTTGTTGTTGTTGTTGTTGTATTTGTGCGTGATAGAAATGTGCTTCAATTGAAAATATAATATACTTTTGTGTGACTATTAAGAGTTAGAGTAAGGAAATAGAATACTAGGTCACCACGGACATAATAATAATAATAACTCAAGAGAAAAAGTATATTTGACCAACAGTGGTTGGTGGTGCACTTTAGAATAAAAAAAACCTATCACAGGTTGTCAACTTCCATCATCCGGTCAAATTCTAGTTTAGCTCTCTATACATTATTATATAAAGTATAGAAGGAGGAGGAGGAGGGGGGGGGGCAACCACATTTCTATTGCCAGAAGGATGTTGATGATTGCATATGAAAACTAATAGCAGTTGTACACAAACGCATTATTAGTTTGTGTTTTCATATTATTTGGACAAGTTGTGGTGACAAATAAAATAACAAAAACAATTCTCTCTTTCTCTTTCTCTCTCTTCACTGACTTTGAGTAGAAAGAAACTTAAGTCTGTGGAAGCATAAAAATCTTAATCTAATGAGGCCTTTGTTTAGCCACAAGCATTTCTTGTTAACTTATACATTGATAAACATTGTCATCCATGACCTAAAAGGTTGTTTGTCTCCTTTATCCCTCTGCACTTTTTGTACAAGAAGATGGACATGTCACAGGTGACATGTCTCTTTTGAAAGGAAAGAAAAAATTCCTCAAGCGTTATTTGACATTTGTTTTCTGCAAAAAAGGGTATTTGGTTAGCAAACAAATAGGTTCAACTTACATTTTACGTCTTTACCAATTAATGCTTTTAACTTTTTTTTTTGGTACAAAACATACTTCACTTTTATTTACCTTTGAAGACACAAAAAAAAAACCCCTACAGTCATCAAAACTCATCACATCACAAATAATTTAAGAATGTAGATTAAAGTGGTCCTCATCTTCTACAGAAATCATATACCCTAATGACATGCACTTGTGTCAAGTGTTTCAAACTATAAAGTTTTCAATTTTATTTACTTTTTCATTTAGGAGCCTAATCTAGTATGTCGATAGGTTGAATTTAGTGGTTTTGTTTTATAGTCCAAATAGGGTAACTTACAAAGTTAGTGGCATTATCTGCTTAATTGTATCAATAAGGTATTGTCTTATGGTGCCACTGAGTGGTTGGCACTGAGAGATGTTTGCAAGATTATTGTGTAAGTCAATGTACAGTGTAGTGCCAGCTTAGACCAGGGGAACCAGGGCATTAGCCCTGGGAATCACTTTTGAAGAGATTCAAAAATGTCGTGAAATTTTCTAAAAAAAAAATGATTTTTTGTTATTTATTTACAGGATCCGCATTCCAATAACCGTTGTGAAATAAGAAAGACACTTTTCAAAATTAAAGTTGATCAAAAGCTACATGAAATCAATAATACCACAAAAGAAAACTAAATATGTCTTTAAGATAATGAACAATGTTTAATGAATTTGCTATTCACAAAGCTCAAAAATTGAAGTTTTATTTACAATATTAAACTATAAATCATCTCCAACAATTACAAATACATTACAAGATATTAGTTTTTTGGGGGCAGGGGGCAGTTGCCCAGGTCTTGGCCCTGAGTAGTAAATAAGTTAAAACTGGCACTGAGACAAAGTAGCCTACATAGTTGTCTCTTTTTCTTGCAGCAGGGTGGATTGATTTAAATCACATTATTTTATAAATTGCATATTAAATCAAGTGATTTGTTTCATTAAAATGAAATGTAATTAAAATCAATATTATTAAATATTGATTTAATAATAAAAATCGGCAACACCATAAAAATGAAGTGATTTAAATCAAATTTTGAGTTGTTTTTATTAAAATAATGTTCTTTGACAGGTAAATCAACAGATGGAACACGATTTAAATAAAAAAAATGTGATTTTTTAAACATGATTTTGTCCACCCTGTCTTAATTTCAGTGAATCTTCTCATAAAATATGGTTTGTGTACAGTAATTACCACTCGTTATTCTTCTATACTTTTTCTAGTACACTTTCAATTTCAGTTACCATTGAAAACTCTTAGGACAAAAACTAATATATAACCCTAGCTATGAACAGCTATATATAAAGATAAATTCAACAATAAATCCCCATCCTCCATACCCTTGATCTACTGGTCAAATTCATGTTTACTAATTTATTCTGGACACGATTTTGAAACAGTATTTCAAGAGTAGTAGATCTGTAGTACAAAACCGGACACACACATACTCGACAAAAGCACCGACATTGACTGATATTTATACACATTCTCTGAAATAGAATAAAGTAAAAGGTGCCTTAAAGTTGTACCGAAAATCCCAATGGACTTTCAAATATATAGCCATCACGTAATATGGTTCAAGAACACGAACTACATTAATTTAAGTGAATTTCAGTTTAAACGTATAAGTAGGTTGGGTTTTAAAGTACAAGTACACCCCACACATACGAGTGTGCATTACACTTGGGTCAAATTCGGCTGTCAACACCTAAAACTCGCACTAAATCACCTCTTACTGTACAGTTACGATGCAGAGTTAGGCTAAACTGCAAAGAGATGCTTAAAATATGGGTATTTTTACTAAAACTTTAAATTGCATTAGTGTAATGGGGGCCTACTCAAATGTACTTTTTAAAAACAAAACAGAAATCATTCAGGATTAATTATAATCATTCCTTTTTATTACACCTTATGATGAATTGTATTGTCCACATGGTAGCTAATCCTACCTTTAAATTTTAATATTTAATGCTCTCTGGCTTACAACTTACAGTATACTAGACATAGACTTTTAGTGACGCAAAAATGACGTCAAACGGCTTTGAATGAATAAATTCTGAATTTCATTCATCACTAGGGCTCGGATGTTTATGCCAAGATCAAACAGATGTTTCTCAACTTGTGGCCCAAGTGCCAATTGTGAAGAAATCATCATTATTAGAACAACTGCAAGTATGCTTTTTTTCTAACAAAAGAAAGGCTGGTTAGAGGCTAGATGTCTGGCTACTATCAGTTGTCAACTAGAGTTCTAGACTCTAATCCTTGTTTTTGATTGATATAAATGAGATTGTTATTTTACAATTAGCTCTTGGGCTACAGATTGAGAGACATTTGCTTGATATTATTGCATATAAATCCGAGCCCTATTCATCACCATTGTCTACAACCTAGGTGGACAACCTTTTTTTAAAAAGTGGTCATAGGCGTGGCGATTGAAAAAAAGCAATTCATCACACCCATAATACAAAAAATGTGAAATGAGAAATTTAATGATTTATTTAAAATCAAAATGTAATCAATAATAAAATTAGTTACAAATTAATCACTGTGAAATCAAGCATAAATTATTCAAATAATTTGTTCAAATTCGAATAAAAAATTTTAATGCGAAACTTGAAATTTTGTTGTTAAACAATTTTGCAGAAATTTTGGGTGAATTGCGTAATTAGTGCTCTTCTATAATTTAATCACGGTGTTAAAGTATAAATGTACGTGACGCCGACAGTGTGGACTTCAGGTAATGGCAGTAAATATGATTTTAGTGAATGAGTCACATTTTCAGACGAAAAGTTTTATTTGTAATAAAAACATTTTTATTATTATTTTTTTTTTTTAAAAAAAAATACTGCAAAATCAAAATCGCCACACTTTTCTGAGAAATCGCGATTGACAACTAGGTTGCCCACCTGTGGTCTACAACAACAATGCATCCCTTTCATCTTGTCACTATTTCTCTGTAACTTTTTCCTTCACGTAAAGATAAAACTACATATTCGTTTTTTATGGCTTTAATGCTTAAGCTTTGCGTTGCTTTGCTTTTTTAAAAAATGCACATATCGCACCTTGGCTGGAAGAGTGGTACATGAGTTGTGCCACTCTTCCAGCCGAGGATAAAATGAGGGAAATGAGTTTAAAGTAGCATTTTTTTTCTATCTCAATCTATTGTAGAGGCGCCAAACAAACCGATAATGTGAATAGTTATAACGGTTTTTGCACTAGAAAAGCTCAGCAAAGTAAGCCATGAATCTTCTCTTAACTTGAAACCCATTTTCTCAAAAAAGTGTTTTTTTTTAGTTGTGCCACACTTCTAGCCACGGTATGCGATATGCATTAACTTGAAAAGCTACAATATCAACGCAAAACTTAGCTTTAAAGCCACAGAAAGCGAATATGCAGTATATTCGCTTTCTGTAGATTTAAAGCTAAGTTTTGCGTTGATTTTGTAGCTTTTCATATTACTGCATGTGAGCATTTAAATGCATCTTTAAAAAGCAACCTGCTGCTGCTGCTTGCTTGCGTTTTCATTTATGCCGCAGTCACACTAGGCTGGTTTCCCAGCCGCTGGTTGCTGCTGGCTGGTTGCAGCGCTCTAGCAGCGTAGTCTGAACTGCTACTAGCAACTGCTTTCTCCAGCAGGCTAGTGATTTTAACAGCAGCTGGTGAAGTTGGACATGTCCAACTTTAGCAGCTACCAGCTGGTCATGTGACTCCCTTCCTGCTGCTGCCATCTAGTGTGAACTTTTTGTTGCTAGTAGTGGCACTAGTGGTAGTTGAAACTCCACTGCTTGGGTTGGTTGTTGTTAGAGTTTGTGTTTTTGCAAGACGGTGATTGGATGACTTGCACTGCTAATACCAGCAGTGACTGGACAAGTGTGAACCCAAAGCAGCTGCTGCTTGCTGTTGCTGCTAATAGCCAGCAGGAACCAGCGGCTTGTAAACCAGCCTAGTGTGACTGCCGCTTTAGTTTGATATTTACAGCAGGCCATCGCTCGCAGATATATTAATTAACCAATGGGTTCTCATGAAAAATGAAAAGGGCAGGTCAGCTGATTATGGCATAGCAGCTACATGTCACTTTTTGAGCAGGAGGTTAGATTTTGGACGCAAATATGCTGTAAGAAAGCAACAGCAAGCAGTAGTTTGCAAGCAGCAGAAAGCAAATAACTAGTTGGGCCTTAAGAAGGGTGCAGTTCGCTTGAGTAAAAAAACTTTGTCATCACTCCATCAGTAAGGTCAAAAGTTTTCAAAATATGCACAAAACGCAAAATTATATTTACAACCCCTTTTTAATATACGTTACACTTAATATATAACACACACAGTAAGTGCAATGATAAGCAGTTTAACCAAAAATAAAATTCTATAAAATGTACAAATTGCATAATTATTGAAAACTTGCATCAAAGTAGCATAATTTCACTTATTACTCAAGAAAAAAAAATTTCACCGTAAGGTTTGTGCAACATAATTACTTTAATTACCATATGCCTTTTTTTGTTAAAGCTTCTAATGGTTCTAGCTATTAATTACTTCACATATTTAATTAATTTTGCTAAAATTGCTATATGCCTACAAAAACGGCGTTGGCGTAAAAACAACTTTCAACCATGTTATGAAATTTTTGTTTTTCTTTTCTCTCGTCTTTGCTGAAAACAGCACAACAAATTTAATGAATTTTTATTTGAAAAAAAAAATGTTATTTGCTTTAGATTCAATATCAGTGGCATTTCATGCAGAAAAAAACATTTTTCTAAGTGCGTTGTGTACTTAAAATTTGTTTAGAAACAAATGAAAGCAGAAAATTCTAAATTTGTTTAATTTAGAATTGAGTTTGTCAATGTTTAGAGGAAAAAAAAAGTTTCATTTAAATTATTTGTCTGTTTAAATATTATTTTGTTCATTTTAAAAGCTCGTATATGTTGTTTATTGAAAATACTTTTTTTGGATATTCACGTGCAATATTCTAGTTTCTAACAAACTTGAATTGCTTCTTAAATTACTAGAACTGCCATTAGCAAATTCACAAATTTGACATAATTTGACACTTTACGAAAGCAATTATATTTTAACTGTTTTAAATATTCATAATTATTATCAAGTGTCAAATAGAGAATATAGTTTAAATTTTTTCTTAATGTTGACATTTAAATCTCAACTCTCGTTTAGGTATGCAAAATAGCATTATTATCCAATTCCAAATCAGACCTTCCCTAAGAAAGACCTAATGCTGATTAAAAAAAATATGATGAAAAATAAAATAGGAATCGATAGAAAGTTTGATGCCCTCGTATCAGACAAGTGAAACACACACACACACAAAAAAAATGTTCACAACACCCTCCAAATTGCATTCAACATTGATTAATGATACTGACATATATCGCAGTAATTAATTTTCTCGTTGCTGTCTTTTGTTCACATTAGTAGGCATCGTTCAGAACAAAACTGTTTCATCATCAGTTAAAAAGAAAAATGCCGTAACCTCAGTAAATTTAAAGTTTGACTTAAGAACTTAGAAGCAACTCAACCAATCATACAGATTTTTATGTTTTTAAATGCAATTTTTTTTTAAATAAATAAATAAATAAAAGTTAATTTGAAAATGCTGAAATGTGAAAAGTGAAATTAAATTAAAACTTTTTATAGTTGTTTGAAAAATATCGCTATCACTATTTCCACAATTTCAGGCGTATAGAAAAAGTGGAAAGCACTGTTCAGAAGCAACATGAAAGTACATTATGTTAGAAACTAGAACGGTAGCTCAATAAACTAAATAGTATTTCCATGTTGATAACTTTTAAAATAAACTTTTCATAGACAAAAATTAAAAAAAAATATTGTGTTTAAAGTTGGAACATTTTCTAACTGACACAAAAATCAGCATGAAATTACTCTTAAATAATTAAGCTATTCTTAGAATTTCTACAAGTTTTTTTTTTAATTTTGCTCTTGAAAGTCAGAATAATAAGAATTCGAGTGGCCCTTACAATTTAAAACCACCTTAAAAAAATTAGAACGTTATAATGTAAAATATTATAGCCTACAAAAGTACAAAATTAGGGCATTTTTATCATTTAAGTCTACTTATATTTTATTCAAGAATTGTTTGACTATAAAAAACAATGTTAACTTTTATAAACTATGGACATTATTTTTAACATTTGAGTATGTTAGGAGTACAGTATGTTAGAGTAAGGAGTACGGTGTATGGCATTATAATTAAAAAAAGGCTATTTATACCCGGTATACCTTTTATGAAGACAAAGTTTTGCATTCTTTCTCAGAAATATTTAGAACAAATGATTTACAAATTTAGTTTTATAAAAAAATATTGTGAAAATACTATTTTGCATGTTTACCAACTCTATTCTAGTTTCTAACAAACTTTGAATATTTTTTTTATTAAAATTGCTTTCAAGAAAGTTTACTTTGTTTATACATGTATAGTATTGTATACTGTATAAATGTTTGTCTGAAGTGTACTGGTAAAAATGTATTTTTGAACCACCTTCAATTGGCCTACAAACAAAAAACAAAAACTGCATTTTCAAAAGTTTTATTTTGAAAAAAATGAACTCATTCTATTTTCTTATAACGTTAACATTATTCGATTTTCAACGAATTTTTGAATTTATTTTGAAAGATGCTTTCTTTATTTTCATCTTCCCCTAGGTTCTACATCAAAATTTACATTTGTGCACAGTTTGCAGTAAATATTTTACAAACACACTGTATGATGTCAACCCTTTTTTTTCCTCAGTATTTTATCATATACTTTTTCTCCATATAGACATCTAATTTAGATTCACACCTGCAATAATGTGTAATACATTGGCTTTAGGTCACATCTACTATTATAGAATAATGATAGAAAAAACTCTAAGAGACAAGAAGAGTTGGATGACACATGCATTTTTCTTGACAAAAATACTCAAAAAAAATATCTTCTTTCACATCACATTTTTCCCCAAACACCCAAACAAAACAAAAAAGAACTCAGGAAGTCCCATGTTCTCAATGCGGAAGTTGGTTTTTGATTTCACTTGAATAATACCCTTTTCACTAATGCTCCAAAAATGCATTAACACTTCCATGTACAAGTACATAAGGAAAAAGAAATAATCACATGATAAAATGTGACATAATACATATCATCATCATCATCATCACTAGAATGATAATAAGAGTGCATTTATTATTATTATTATTATTATTATTATCAGAAAACTGAATATATCGCATAATATGAGATAATATGATGATGAGGTCACCACCACAAGAGGTCAAAACTCATAAGATAGCAAAAAACCATTATTAATCATAATCTGAAGGTTTTCTACCATTGATCTTCAATAAAAAGCCATATAAAAGGCTCTACTACTTGCACATTGAACTAAAGGGGCCCCAAGTTATCCTTAATAATATGTTGTGTTGGGGCATTGTGTGTCTGCAGCATAAGTTAAAGATGTAGAGATGTTTAAGAGTGCAATGAACTCCCTCACTTGTGAGAATACCAATTTCTCTACCGATTATATCCATAGTATAGATATATAAGTATATGTAACATTCACATGTCACATTATCACATACCATTAAGATGAATATAAAAGATTAATAATAAACATTCTCTCTCTCTCTCTTTCTATTTAAGTACTAATAAAATGAGTAAATGCACAAAAGTTTGCCACTAAATTTATCAACTAGAAAAACTAGGACCCTTTAAACAATCAGTGTAATGGTTGGTTCTCCAATCTTCTACTGTTTTAATGCAACTCATCAACAACGGACCAAAAAAAACAATCATCTAGTTGGAAAGTTTTAGTGGCACTTAGTCCCTTCATGATTTCAGAGAAAGTTTACACCTGCAGCATAGCTGCAAACTCTCATGTAGTTGGTTACAGCCAAAGTGAAAATTCAGTCTCTTTATATATTCACTAGTCATTGTACACCACCACCCCAGGGGCGCCTGCAGATATTAACAAGGGGGCTGCTTGCCTCTTTTTTAAAACTAAATTTTATATTTTAAAACATGATTTTTATAATTTGAAAGAAAATAACATAATTGTTATATGTTTAAAAATGCTGTAATTTTTCATAGCTCATTTCACTCTGCCAGAATTATACTTGAAAGAATATTTATGTATTCCAATGTTTTTTTTTTAAAAAATTCTGCACTACACAATATCACTAAATTTCAGTATATTTCCACTCTGAATAACACTATTCAAGTCGAGACATATGGTGATGAGTAGGGTTGGTAAAGATTTGTGATCACAACTATTTTATTTTTCAATTATTCAGCTTACTTTTAGCAGATATTTACAAAACTATGCAAATTAAGCTTAATAAGCACTAATTGAAATCACACAAATCACACAATTAGGCAAAAATGTGGAGAAATCACACAAAGTGCAATAAATGCACAAAAATCACAAATATGTCACAAAAAAGTTAAAAATAAGCACATTGGTCTTACAGTACAGGAGCAACTCACTATTCTGGATAGTGTTCAATCACATCTTAAAGATGAGCCACTTCGTAAGCTGCAGAAATCTCTGGAAAAGAATCCTGATTTGATAAAATTTACAGATTCTAAAATGATTTTAGTCATAAACAGAAAGTATTGCATGCACCACTTGTATTTGTAGATGTTGAGAGTTCATTTTCCATCTATAACGCAATTCTGAAGAAGAATCGCACACAGTTTACCACAGAAAATCTTGAAATGTATAACATTGTGCATTTCAATACTTTTCTTAAATAAGTATGATATTGTGTACTAAATATGCTAATGTAATTATATCATCCATTAATTCATGTGATAGCCTGTTTATTTGTACTTAAGAAATAAATTTGTGAAAGAAAAAAATCACAATTGTTTCACACAAATGATCACTTTTTCACACAAATCACAACAGAAATGAAGGTCTAAAAATCACACAAATTACCAACCCTAGTGATGAGTCTGATGAACTCTCTGAATGGTTGGCCATGCCTGGGTGTATTTGAGGCTATTTTCTGCACAATTTTCATATTTACCTTCTATGAAACAATGCTGCTGGTGCCCCTGGAACCACCAATTCTATATCGCAAATCGGCAGACTTATTTGCAATTTAAGCAATGTGCAAAAAGACTAAAATCATCCAATTTACATAATTAGTTTTTACATTATCTAGATTTGCTTGCTTTAGGCATTCTGAACATTGTCTATAATTTTGTAAATTGTCTAGTTGTTGTGATGAATGACGGATTTTTTTTTCTTCATTTTGGTAGTGTATAATACTTTTTTTTCTGAATTATTGACTATCATAAAAGAATATCACAAACAACAACAACAACAAAACAGATTAGAATTAACTGGAGCGTGTCTTGTTTTCCTTTTATGCTTTTCTATCAAAGATGTTTAATTTGTCTTTTTTTTTCTTTCTTGTTGTACAATATTGGTCAGTTCACTAGTGTCTATAGCACCTATTATTCTTACTTTCTCTATAAGTCTAAAATACTGTACTCTTTTATCACATTCAATAAAGGGTCAGAAATGGTTCTAACAAAATAGTAAAAAAAATTAAAAATATAACATCAACATCACAATGACTTTTAAAAAAAAATTATTTAAGTGTCAATTGACCCAACTTAAAGCAGATAATATTTTTTTAATTTTCTGTCTTTGAAAAGTTTATTTTAAAATATATCAACATGAAAATACACTTAAGTGATTAAGCTACAGTTCTACTTTCTAAAACACTTTCTAGTTTCTTTTAATTTGACTTCTGAAAAATAGAATAATTCGAGTATGAAAATCAGCTGTTCATAAACCATCTTAAAACGTTAAGGTGGTTTTAAAATGAAAAAAAAAAAGCTAAAAAAGTTAAAAAAAGTTAAAAAAGCCTCAGACTCTGACTATTAAGTCTTTCTGTGGCACAATTGAGATACATTTCAAAGGGTTTTAGAAACTAGATGGTGTAATGCCCCGACTTGGGTCCGAAACAACACCCCGGCAAATCTTCCCCAACTTACCGTATCCAGACTTCGTTAGGGGCCGGGATCGTAACGCGGACTGCCTCTCTTGCCTCACGTGGCCCCTGGGTGACGACAGGCTGGAGTCTCCCATGCCGCACGATGGACGAATGGCCGACGAACACGACGATGAACCCACGGTGGACCCCCGATGGATCCCACCGTAGAACCCGACGCGAAGTACCGACCGAACAGGACGGTAACAGGACGGTGTGGAGCCGGCGCAACCCCACCGGCGTATCCCACCCTCCCCAGATACTTCCCCAGAATAAATGACACGTGGCACCAGTGTGTATGAGTGAAAATATAAAGAATATAATTTATTCAGCAAAGAATAAACAGTAAAAACACTCACTAATAACTGCAAGTCTGCAGGTAAGTTGACCAGCAGAGAGCAGACAAGGAGATGCAATTCATGAATCTCCTGGCTAATCCAGCCAGGAGGAAGAGAGGTCAAACACCTCTACACACAACCAAAGCAAGTGATGAATGGTGGCCATCTTGGCCACCTGATGATAAAGAGCAACAACACATGCACACAGCATCAGGGTCTAACACACACTGCCCAGATACAATGGCCGCCGCCATATATATCACCCCCAGGCTGCTCCACCTGGGGGAGGACAGTGACCCTTGCTGGCCATTTTGTCGTCTGCCTGGCAGCTAAATAGCCAGCCTAGCAGACGACACAGGAGATTTAGTCTGCTCCAACTAAAGAGCAAAACTGGGTTGTCACAATGGTTAGCTCAGTCACATTAGAAGATTTTCATGTTATTTTTTGAAATAAGCTTTTTAAGTGAGTTTAAAAATGAACATAACTTTCTAACTTTAAGCAGACGATATATTTTTAAAATTGTTGGTCTATAAAAAGTTTATTTGAGAGATATATCAACATGAAAATGCTACTGATTCAGCTAGCGTTCTAGTTTCTAAAACATTTTCAGTTTCTAATAAGTGTTGCTCTTGAAACCCAAAATTAAAGAAACTTGAAGAAAAGAAACTTGCTAAAAAAAAAAATTGCCAAAAAAAAAATTGTTTCACAGACCGTTAAAGATTGTTTCTAATTTGCTATCGTCTGCAGTTGTGTCATTACTTAAATGTTGTAAAAAAAAAGGGGTTCAGTCTTCTATTTATTACGTACGGTACAACAAATTTAGAGTGTAGAAAATTTACATATAAAAGCACTATACGTTAACAAAAAGATGACTGTCACAGACTGGAATTTCAATTTATTTATTTTTTACAGTCAAATTCGTAGAAAACTAAAAATGTCACTCATAAAATGTAAGAAAAATTCCACCTCGAGTTTTTTTTTTTATTTCAACACATACAGAAAAAACGGATGTGAGATAATAAAAAATGTCAATGAAATAAAATAAAAGAATTTCTATAGAATTCATAAAGGTTCTAGAATCTAGATGACGACATCCTTAATATCATTTTATTATGTAGTTACAGTTGAAATAAATATTTTACACCTAATCTAATAACTTAAAAGTCTTCAAATAATCATTTCAAAGTGCATTCAACCACATGTTTTTTGTTTTGTTTTTTATTATTCTGGGATATTCCGAAAATAAATTTTCGGAAGAACCTTTTCAGATAAAAACTCAATTTTATATCTAGATACAATTCGAGCAGTTTTTTTTTTATTTTCTATAAAGAATGAATAAAAAAAAAGCTAATAGTTCCAATATGCTGCTGTGTAAGAAACTAGAAGAGTAAATAAAAAATGTCCTAATAGTATTTTCATAATGATATCTTTCAAATATAAACATTTTATTAGAATTTGAAAATAACTCATTCGAAGAACTTGTCAATAAAAATGGGATCATTTTGAAAATTATCATTAACAAATAATTTTGAAAAAGAGTGACTTGTCATTCTTCTGTACAAGCAACTAGAAAAAAACATAAAAATTTATGTTTCTTGCAATTTACAATTATACGAGCGTACAATGGAAACCGATTAGCACGAAATGAAATAGAACAGAATATTTTTTTCCGTGGTAAACGAATTTCTAGTCAAAAGATAAAATTGACGTCAGTGTTTTCCAAATGGGGTTCCAAAGAACTCCTGGATATGGGTAAGGGCTTCCTGTCAGAAAATTAAAAAAATTAGCTCAATTTCATGACACAAAAAAGGATATACTGTAATTATAAAAAGTTTTTTTCAAATAAGTTTTAATAATATTAATTTTAGATTAAGATGGTAACAGCATTGTAACAATGTAGAGCTCTTGTTACGGGCCTCAGGTCTAAACTCTCTTAGCTACAAGCGGATACCGCTTTTCACTGAGAGAGAGAGATTGTGATATAGAAATGCTGAGGGGTCGTGCCAGGGTCTTTCTTTTTGGTATTCCATTGACTTCGACATTGCTGGAAAGGAATGATTGAGACAGGCAAGACGAATGCAGATTGTTGATTATACTTGCTTTATTATGTACATTCATCAAAACATAACAAAGTAGAGAAGAGTTATGGGTGTGGCGTTGCTTAGCCACCGGACCATTAAATGAGTAGTTTACTTCACGTTTCGATATCAGAGAATGGACCACGAGTTGATCAAGACACGGACCTTTATACCTTGGGCCTGTGTACACCTACTCAGGTGCACCTATGCCCAAGGGACCGTGCCATGATGTGTAACCATCCGCCAATACAGGAACCAGGATGTGACTTGAAGCTTTTGGGGTCTTAGAAAGTGAGGGAGAGGGGTGGAAATATGGCAGTTGGGCCCCGAGGGACCCCAAGGCTAGTGGTAATACATAAAAGATGAAATACAGGGTGTTACAGCATCATGAGCCCGCAGGTACTGGTAAGTGGTGGTGCTGCTCCCCTTTCAAAAGCTAAATTTCTTATTGTTTTATGTAATTTTTATATTTTAAACGAAAACAATAAAAATTAAATAGAAAATATAGTTAATTTCTATGGCCTCCTTTGCTTGCAAGAATACGAAAAAAATTTTTTGCTCGCTGCGAATTGGAAAGACTTTCATATATTTCTAATGCTTCAAAAAGATTCTCTTGAAACTATAGAATTTCATTTTATTAATAAGCAGTAAATCTGATACTCTTATCATTTTATTAAGAGTGCATAACTATTATGGTTTTGTCCAAATCTATTGAAAAGATTGACAGGCCAAAATTAACCCTAAATTTAGATCTTTAAAAACTATAAAACAAAAACAAATAAAACTGGAAAACACTGATTTTGATAAAATATTCTGTTTAAATGACAAGTTTTAAGAAAAAGTTGAAGAGGATTTCTTTTTGAATCAAACATTTTAACATCACCTTGTATTTTCTAAATATATTTATATTTTACTTACACATTAAGCGAGAAAATTCATATTTTTAATTTAAAATAACACCAAAAAAATAATAGAATAGAAAAAAATAAAGTGTCTTGAATTTAAGAAACATTGCACATTTACAGTTTCATATCTTAACCTGATATTTTCTTCTAGACATTTTATTTCTCTATTTCGAAATTGTCTACTTCTTGTAAAAATCCAACTACATTTTAAAAAGAAAACATGAAATTCCTAACCTTGGTATATATTAAAAACACATGGAGCCAAGAAGACACTTGGATCCTTAAAATAGAAATCTCACAAATTATTTAACGAACTATCAAAGTCATTGAAAAAAAAAAAGAGAGAAAATGTTTTTGAAGACATTTTGTCTTCTTATTATTATATATATAATATCCCAGGTCTGTGTATCTGTCTGTCTGTCTTTCTGTCTGAAATAACGCTGTACAACCATTGAAGCACATCGGAATTTATATAAATTTAAATAAATGAAGAAATGAACAGCTTTTTTTTTTCTCAAGGTCAACTATATGTTGCACCCTTCCCATCCAAGAACCCCATGATATTAAATTGGAGAGGGGGAAAGGTTGGATGGAAAGTGTAGAAGGGGGGGGGGGGCCGAGAGAGAAACATGGAGGGAGGAAAAGTGGGAGGGGGTGACTGAAATTGAAATGAAATTAGTAAAAAAAAAAAAAAAAAAAAAACGACGCGCATGCGCACACCAGAGAAAATGAAAAACACATTTTCTATTTCAAATATAAAAAGGGGAGGGGATAATAGTAGCAAAATTAAACTACAGTTTATCACAGGCAATTGTGCCATAAAAACAATTAACCCTAATGGAACATTTTCCTTAAAATCATTTACCGTAATAGAACATTTGCCCTAAAACCACTTGCCCTAAAACCATTTCCCCTAAACCTATTTGCCCTCAAGGAACACTTGCCCTAAAACCATTTACCCTAAAACTATTTACCCTAATAGCACATTTGCTCTAAAACAACTTGCCCTAAAACCACTTGCCCTTAAAAACATTTGCCCTAAAACTATTTGCCCTCAAAGAACACTTGCCCTAAAACCATTTGCCCTAAAACTATTTGCCCTCAAGGAACATATGCCCTAAAACCAATTACTGTATATTTAGACTACTCATTAGGGGAACATCTCTTTAGGGCAAATGTTTTTTTAGGGCAAATGTCCCTTTAGGCCAAATGTCCCTTTAGGCCAAATGTCCCTTTAGGCCAAATGTCCCTTTAGGGCAAATGTCCCTTTAGGGCAAATGTCCCTTTAGGGCAAATGTCCCTTTAGGGCAAATGTCCCTTGAGGGCAAATGTCCCTTGAGGGCAAATGTCCCTTGAGGGCAAATGTCCCTTGAGGGCAAATGTCCCTTGAGGGCAAATGTCCCTTGAGGGCAAATGTCCCTTGAGGGCAAATGTCTTTTTAGGGCAAATGTCTTTTTAGGCAATGTCTTTTTAGGGCAATGTCTTTTTAGGGCAAATGTCTTTTTAGGGCAAATGTCTTTTTAGGGCAAATGTCTTTTTAGGGCAAATGTCTTTTTAGGGCAAATGTCTTTTTAGGGCAAATGTCTTTTTAGGGCAAATGTCTTTTTAGGGCAAATGTCTTTTTAGGGCAAATGTCTTTTTAGGGCAAATGTCTTTTTAGGGCAAATGTCTTTTTAGGGCAAATGTCTTTTTAGGACAAATGTCTTTTTAGGGCAAATGTCTTTTTAGGGCAAATGTCTTTTTAGGGCAAATGTCTTTTTAGGGCAAATGTCTTTTTAGGGCAAATGTCTTTTTAGGGCAAATGTCCCTTTAGGGCAAATGTCCCTTTAGGGCAATATCTCCCTTTAGGTCAATATCTCCCTTTAGGGCAATATCTCCCTTTAGGGCAATATCTCCCTTTAGGGCAATATCTCCCTTTAGGGCAATATCTCCCTTTAGGGCAAATGTTTCTTTAGGGTAAATTGTTTTAGGACAAAAACTTAATCAGATTGAAATTTAAATGAACTGCTTTTTTCTCATGGTCAACTTTATGTTGCACTCTCCCGATCCAAGAATCCAAACAATAGTAAGGACAGGCAAGTAAAGACAGTAAAATACAGTCGTTTTCCCCGCCTTTTTATGAGGGCCAGCAACTTTTAATTATTTTGTTATGTCGTCTGATGTCACATGCCCCGTTCTTTTCAATTTTGAATTGGTTGTTATTTGGTCTGACGTCACATGCCCCATTCTTTTCAATTTCCAATTGGTTGATATTTGGTCTGACAGTCATAAAGGGGCGGGGCACACGACTGTATCTCCCTGTCTTCACATACCTGTAACAATATTAAGGTGCTTATAAAAAACAAAAGTGGTCAAGGCGAATTGCTTCATGACAACCGGACAGTCACACAAAGAAACTTGATGCTCCCGTCATTTATGATGGGTTACCCCACTAGTTCTTATGATTAAGTTAAAAAGTAGCCATTAATTATGAAATAAATGGGAGATACAGTGATGACGAAATGTTATCCCCTTGACCCATATGCTTCAACAGCAACGTGGTCAAGCTGTACGAAGATTGACCACAAAAGTCTCCAAAAGAAAGACAGAAAGAGACACGAACCTAGTTTCTATATTAGATTCCGACAAAATACTATATTATTGGCAGAGATGAAACATGTAAATTCTCTCAGTAGAATAATTCGATGACAAGTGTGACCCTGGTGGACAACTACCCCCCCACACACGACTCCATTAATCTAGTGCATGGGGTCAAGTCTGTCCATCCTATGGAAACAGGTGCAAAAAAAAATCCTGTCTATATAACGACCTTTTATAATGATTTTATCAATGAACATTCTCGATGTTTCTGTCATTAATGTGGCTCATGATTTCCCTTGGTAACCAATGATGGAAATCTAGGACATACCAATTTATAAGACAGGTTAGCTTATATTGAAAAGAAACTTATTTCAGAGATTCTAATTTTTTTAGAATTTAGATTTTTCTTCAACTTTTCAGAATACGGATTTACTTTATTTAAAACCGAGCTAATGAGGATGTTATTTGGGTAGCAAAATGTTGTATAAAAAGCCAACAAAAAAAAACTAAACTAAAAAGTTCATTAAAATCAGCTTTAGAAGTAACTTAAAGAGGACGTTGAAAGCATGTTAAAAACTAGAAATCACAACAATGTGTCAAGTAATATTTAGTCTTAAGTTATGCAAGAAAAAAGCAATTGTAAAAGCCATTAAAAATTAAAAATGTGTGGCAATTCTTTTTGTTTTCCAAAATTTTCTTTGTATGCCAAATTAAACTTTTCAACAGGGCTCCGTTTACAAAAAAAAATAATAATGGCGAAAAATGGCAATTGATAAAAAAATAAACTTAAAAACGTCACATAACGGCGTGCACAAGAGCCAGCCGCCACTAAATGACACTGCTCCTTGCCAACCACTGCTACTAATACATGCTGGAACTCTGTTCAAATTCAAGCAGCGTGCAACTTGACAGCTGTATATACAAGAGCTAGCAACCGCTAAATAGATCTATAAATCTTTAAAGGCAACAAACTGTCACTATTTAATATTTACATTATTTATAAAGTCTCCACAAGGAGTTTACTAGTAGCAAATGAATGGATAATAAAACATTCTAACAATATTATTTTTTTTAAAAAAACTAATATTTTACTGTTTTTTTTTAAAAAAAACTATCATAAAACGTTTCTTTTAATACATATATCATCAAAAGCCATCTTTAGACCATACTTTTGCTATTCTAGTGTACGACAGCATTTCAAATTATTTTTAAAGTTGCTTCCAAATCTAGCTTAGGTCTACTGGATAAATATTCTCATTTGTTTTAACCACAGATTTTAGACTCCCTAATGGTTTTTTCTTTGTATATTTTTAAGTTTAACTGATCCAATTTCTCGTAACCTTAACACTGATCCTCCTTAATGCCATTATCATTTTTTTTCTTCATTTGTGAACTAAGATAAATTAGTATTTTGTTCATAAGATTCAATGATAAACGATTTTTTAATCTCTCTTCAAAGTCTGTGTTTCTTTAAAGTTAAGTTCACCACATGTCCAAATATCTCAGTTTGATTGATCTCCTTTTATTCTATCTTCTAAGACGGATATTTCCTGCCATTATACTTTGTTTTGTACCTATTCTTAACAACAAAGAGTTCAGCCCCATTGCTAGTAATTTATACAAGAAATTTCATATAAGCCAAAAGATGGGTTTGCAGATCAAATTTTGTTGAGCACATATGCTAGAAAAATAGAATTATAAAAACATTTTGAACATTTTTGTTGGGAAAAAAAAACATTTTCATAGAATTAAAACATACTTGGCATTTCTTTTTTATTCAAACGGTCTTGAATTTTCTCAGTGAACTGCTAAGTGCTGGCCAAGTTGTGTAATATTTACATTAGTTGATGTTTCTAGCAATAATATAAAGTGCTCTAGCATTAAAAGTTACATAACACATTGTAATGGTATTGTCGACATGACGGCCTTGCCAGAATGTGTAAACATGGTTTTGAGTGTGTATGTGTAATGCATGTGTGTGTGTGTGTGTGTGTGTTTGAAAATAATTGGTGTCCAGCCACCAATAGGCCACTCTCACCAAATTTGCGCAATCACTGAATGTAGGAAATCCCTGCGGTGAGCCCAGACAAAACCCTAAAGTCCTCAGGATGAACCATAAAACCTACATGGGACAAAGTATCATTAGTGCACTCTCTGTGTCGTCCAGCCTCTTGTTATCGTTTGGAATAGTATAAATTTATAGTTTTAAATGCTGGCAGAGAGCCATTTGTTGGATCCTCTTCAAATCTAGACCCACGAACAACTTGCTTACTCAATACTATAAAAGAGCCTATTATTATCTATTAAATTGGTGGTTTCCAAACTGTTTTTAATCGTGACCATAAATAAAGCATTTTTTTTAACTATTCTGGTAACTCATGAGGTTGGTGCATGTTAGTAAAATATCTCAGTTACAACTACAATTACAATTAGTAGTCAGCTAGCAGCCAAATAGGCCTATGGCAGAGGGACATAAAAGTCCAGATGCAGCATTAAGCATTGTCAAGCACATATATAACAACAAAATGAATATCCAAATGTCAATCCCACAAAGCAAAATTATCCCCATTCACCACTGCCGCAGGAAGAGAGTTCCATTGTCTTATAACTCTAGGAAAAAAAGACCAATAATATGAATCTGTCTTAGCAAAAATCTCCCTAATTTTCTTAGAGTGGTTAGCCCTGTCCATATATAGTGCTTTATGAATATCACTGTACTGTGGTTTAGGACAATCACCACGTGTTATCTCAGTGACACTACTTGTAAATTTGTGCCTGCCACAAATAAACCTAGCTGCCTTATGCTGAATCATTTCAACTGAAAGTGTGTGACAGAGTGATTATTCCATACACTGCAGCAATACTCAAGATGAGGTCGAACCAATGCTTGATAGGGAATAGTTTTAACTTGTGCTGGGCAGGTGCCCACTGGCCAGCAATTATGGTTTTAACGTGCAAATCTCATTTTCAATTCGAAGTCGTTTAATCCAATCATTATAAAATTACATAGGAAAGCACCGTGTTACAGCTTTTGAATACAAAAATACTTTTTTTAAAAGTCTGATCAGTTCGTGATTGGCTGAAAGTGGGATAGATCTGGACTGACAAAGAAGATGACTGAGATCTCTGATCACTCACAGCCAGTGGTGTTTTGTAAGGTATACGGCCTATACAAAGTGGTTCACACACTTTTTTTTAACTCACGGCACAGTATTTTGTTCCTGAAGAAATCGCGGCACACCTGGCAAAACTCATGGCATTTGTCATTACTGTGCCACAGTACACCCTTTGTAAACCATTGGTTTAGCGCATGTAAGTTTTGATTATTGCTTTACCAATTAAGTTAAGATTTATGTAAAAAAATATTAAATTATAGTAACACCCATTGGGAGTCACTGGTCTATACGCACCACACAGTTTTAAAGAAAGGCGTATAGACTTATCCACCACAAATCGTCAGTCAAAATACGCGGGTATACTCAGTGGTGTTAGAAGGAAATAGCGACATATACCCTTTATCAAATTTAAGAGATGCAGTGTAATAAAAAAAATGCAAATGTATGAAAATGACACAAAACTGTGAAAATGGCATAATGTTGTGATTAAAGCTAGTTACAATAAAAAATTAAAAACTAATTTTGCTTGCAAAAATTTATAGAAAGTGACACATTCACAGCAGATAATGTTCCTGGCATTTATGGATTTCCATTATTAGAGCAATGGAAACAATTTTTTTCCGGGCCATTTTTCTTCCAAGTACACTCTAACTCCCGCATCCCCATTCCTAAGAAACCAGCTCGTGTATACCCACCAAACAATTTTAGACTACACTACTGTTCTCAGTCCAGATCCCATCGTGAATAGGTAGGTAGAGGTATCTTTAAGGGATATTAAACGCAGTATTCATGCATTCAGCTCCAGATCTACTTGTATGTGGCAATTAGGAGGCATGGAGGCAGGCCCAATTAGAAATGATTATCATTATTACAAAGTTTAACACACAAATATCTATCTACACTATCGAAAAGACAGACCAGAAACTAGCACCAGTTCTACCTTTTACAGTAATTCTTGGCTTGGTAGTTGGCTTTGGATAGCCACGTTTACTTAAACAAGAATTTCTAGTAGGAATGCCATCCAACTAAAAAATGTACAAGAACTTGGAAAGTTTATCTTCAGAATATGTTTGTTTTATGTTTATATTAAGTGTGTAATGTTTGAAAAGTTATGTGTGTAGAGTTCCCCCACCCCAATCTACAGTATGTAGGCCTAAGTGCTTGTAAACTTTCTGTAAAAGTAAAAAAATCTCAACTTATTTCATGATGCATGTCCTAATTTCTGAAGTGCTGCTGCTGTATGTCAACAGTAGGTTAAATAAAAGGAGGAGCTCAAATAAAAAGACCCTATTTAGCCACTCTAAAGTCATCACTTTGAAAGATTAGGTTTCCACCAAAACCGAACACAACTTGTATATATATATAAAAAAAAAACTTTTTACTCTTTCTGGCACTCACAAAAAAAAACAAAAAAAAAAGCATTCATGAAGTAAATTCAGTTTCTTATGTCTCATTCTGTCTCTCTTATTTTTCCTTTGGCAAACAACAGTAACAACATCTGGTTTCATCAATAATTTCATCACAAATGGTTAATTTAGTTCTCAAACTGCTTTTAAGTAGTTGTGACATGCTTTTAAAATACAATTAACCAAAAAAAAAACAGATTTTGACTTAAATCTCCCCCCCCCCGGGTCAGAAAAAAATGACTCGAGACAAAATATAAAATTGCCATTTAGCTTTATTTAAAGGTAATTTAGCATAAATTTCTCATTAAAGTATTTAGTAGTGGTCACTGAATGGACGACTGAACGTTTAAATTTTGGAATGAAGATTAACTTTTCATTTTTTTTTTCTGTTTTGATTTAGAAACAAACTAAACTTGGCAAGATTAAAAGTTTATTCACCAATATATATATAAAAAGAAATAAAAACGACTTCAAGTCTCGAAGGAAAAATGATTTTTTTAAAAAAAAAATTACGTTTTGTTATAGGGTATTAAAAAACCCTTCATTTTTTTTTTCTTCTTCTCTTCTTTTATCTTGTCGTAAACAAGGTCTCTATGGCATTAATACATGTCTATTTCTGCCTATTACTAAGAATGTAACAAACATATTCCCTTTGACAAACAACTTTAATCTCGTTCAGAAATAAAGGAGGAAAGAAAGCTAAGGAATAAGAGACTCAGCTAGGTAGGTAGGTCCCCATCATCTTTTCAACAAAATAAGAATCTTCAAAAGTAGAAAATCGATTTATTGTAAACTAACACCAATAGATGTTGTTATAATATCAGCCAGGTTATTTACAGAAAAATTTCTATCAAAAAGCTATGATTTGTATTATATTATATAAGAAAAAAATTGTTTTATAATATTGAACAAAATTTGAACCAAATTAACTACAGTATTTGTAAAATCAAGATTATATGATGTCAGGTTTTTTTTAATTTTAAATAAGCAACATCAATATGATTTTCTCGATTGTTGTGATTGGTCTTTGGGGCGTGGCCTTTATTATGTCCATTTTTAAAGGCCTTATTAGAGCTAGACTCAAAGGTACAAATTCAAAGAATTAAACTTAGCGCATGAGTTTAAACCTTCTGAGTAAGGTTCCAACATATAAAAACCCTGTCCGAAAATACTTAATAGATGTGTTTTTTTATGTTGGAAGCCTGTTCAGAGAGAGTTTAAGTGCTAAGTCTTCTCTTTTTTTTTTCTCTCTCTGAAATTTGGACCCAAATCAGTCCAAAATGATGAAGTTTTTGAAATTTTGTATTTTGAGGGTGGTGGTGATATAAATCATTTTAATTTCAATCCAGGGTCGGATTAAGCCAAGATGAGCCTCTAGGCTTATTAGTGCTTGGTGACCCCCCCCCCTTTTCACCTAATACACAATAAAATGCCTATAATTTTAATACAGTATTATAAAAGTTTTGCACGGGCCATGATTCCCACCTAGCACACTCTCTGGCTAAGTGCTCTTAGCCTTCTTGGCATGGGATTAGTTAATGTTTACATTTACAAAGAGGATGAAGTCGCTACACAAACCGCATCGAATACCAATTCAAATTAATCTGTAAAATAAAATTCAATTGGTGTTGCAATATCCCCCCCCCCCTCAAGAGTTGTTCAAAGAAGCAAATAAAATAAGTCATCCTGAGCTTTATTATTCAGAAAATTGTATAATTCATTTAAAATTCAGCCATAACAAACAAAAGAATTGAAAAACAACATTTAATCATCCAATTCAATTATAAGTTAAGTTGAAAATTACTTGATTGTCACAATGTATAACTTAATGGTAATATGTTACATTTCGTCCAATTCCATCTCAATCATACATGATGAGGACAATTGGAAGTCGAGGCTAGCAGTGCTTCGATATATGGTGTTTAAATAGATATCTATGATAATCTGAGGCAGCATCACAAAATTGTCATACGACAGTGAATAGTCACATTTAGCTCATAACTGTAACAATGTAGAGCTCTTGTTATGGGGCTCAGGTGTAGAATCTCTTGGCTCGAGCAGATACCGCTTTTCACTAAGAGTTTTTAGTGTAATACAACCTGAGTCCAATCGGTGCCGGGGTCGTTCTCCAGGATATTCCGTATTATCGAAGATGCAATAAAACAGAGAAGAGTTACGGGTGTGGCATGTTTTTTCGCCACTGGACCATTGAATGAGTTATTTCATGTTTTTGATATCAGAGAATGGACCCAGAATATACCGAAACATGGTCTTTTATACCTAGGGCCTGTGTACACCCTCGTACAGTAGGTGTACCCATGCCCCAGGGACCATGCATCGGCGGGTATCCATCCGCTGATACCGGAACCAGGATGTGTCTTGCAGCTTTGGGGTTTCCAAGAGGGAGGGAAGGGACGGAAATACGTCCCTTACATCCCCGGGGACCCCCAGGCTAGGGGACGGGTAAGAAGGTGAAAAACAGGGTGTTACATAACCTTGTAACAGCCACAAAAGCAAATTACAAAATATTATTAGGAGAAATATTGTCATATGTCTGCCATTGACTGGTGGACAATATAATATGATACCTATAAGGGGGTGGGGGGTCTAGACTATAATAATAGAAGAACGAACAGAAAACATTGTTCATGAACAGTGTGGACGGTTTAACCAAATGTAAAACTGTGACAAATTTTGTCAATTGTTCTGTTCGGCACCAATTCACTAGCCCGTCATATCAAAGGATGTTCGTATTCGGGCCAGAAGTAGCTTGGACGTCTCGGCAGATATTTCCCCGAACATCAAGTCATTGGTGGTTCTGTCAGCAACCGAGTTTAAAAACTGAGAACACGTTGCGAACATGTTTCTGTTCAAGTTTGGACACACCCGCCACAGCGAACAAAACAATCGAATCGTTTTGTTCGGTGTTCTGTTCTAGTCTGGACCCCACTCTTAATATAATAATAGGACACAAGCATTGACCTCATAAGGTATCACTGTCACAATTTTATGACTTTCTGCAATTAGGCTCCCAGGTCCCCAGTGTACATATTGCACTGGCGTGCTTGGTATGCTCTTGATGAAATCTCCTAATAGTTATAGCAGCCACCTCCAACTCTCTCATCCTCATCAAATATAGACTAGGTTAATATGGAATCATAGACTCCAACTAGTTGGGTTCCTAAGACTCAGCTCTTCTTTGACCTTAGCTTTTAAGCTCAAATCGCCACCTCCCTCCTCACCTCATTTTGCTCCAGTTCCCTTCAACTAATCCAGAAACAATCTGGCTCTTTTTCGAGTAAAACACACAAAAAAACACACTGTGTTTGCAATAAAGCCTCAAACAATAAAATGAAGAAAATCTTTTAAGATTTCATCTCTGAACAATACAATTAAGAGATTCAGAAAGTAATTCCCATCTAATCCCACTTCACTTTCAATCAATTCCATCAACCTCAATTCAGACTTTCATTGAGACTCTTAATACTTGCTTTATATATATAAAAAAAGACTTTTTGGTTTTTGTTTTGTGATAAATATAGTATCAAAATAAAGGATTTAAAAACAAAGGGATTTTTTTTAATAAATTACTATGTAATAATATACTCTATATGAAGTTTTATATAAACAAAAGTTGTAGTAAACAACATCAATAACTAAACGTTAATAAATAAAAGTTTATTATGTATATTCATATTATTTTGAAGTTGCACTCGCGTTAAGGAGCCTAGATCCACGTCCATCTTGTTGTTTTGAGCAGACGACAACGAGACAAATAAGTGTTCTTATATGGTGTTACTAAAACTGCAAGAAATCGCCTCACAATCGCTCAATTCAAATACAGTAAAGCGCAAAATGCAATAAAAAGTATTGTTCTTTACGTGCTCGATTTATATAATTTTTGAAAATGTCCTTCTATTTTTAAATAAGCTTCAAAATCGTTCGGTTTTTTAAACAGAGGTTAAATCCCATTGGATCAAAAATCGTCCCACAAACATTTGAAAAAATCTCATTAAAAACGATTTAGAACAATAACAAAATAATTATCACATACTTTCATGTATTGGCTTCACGATGATTCCTTTTTATAAATTTTGAAAAGGTCCTTCTATTTTTAATAATGTTTAAAATCGCACATTTTTTAACTCTATGTTAAGTCCCATAGGAGCAAAGCACCGTCCCACAAACGTTAGAAGAACTCTCATTAAAATGATTTAGAACAACCAAAAAAAAAATTAGCATGTACTTACACGTGTTTATTGTCTTCATTATTATTCTTTTTTTCTAAATTCTGAAAGGTCCTTCTATTTTTAAATAACATTTAAAATCTTACATTTTTTGGTCTCATAGGACCAAAACACCGTTACCCAAACATTTGAAGAACTCCCATTAAAAACGACTCAGAACAATAATACAATACTTAGCACGTGCATTAATCTATTGGTTTCACGGTGTACTCTTTTTATAAACTTAGCACGCGAAATTATTTTTCTATTAATTATTATATGATTTGAAACCTGGAGAAAAAACGTTCAAAAACCGTTTTAAATCAACAACGATCGCAGCACCTACATTCGGAGAAACTTTGAACTAAACGCTGTATCTAGACTCTTAGAAAATGAAAAATGTTGTCAATATATTTAAAATTCAACAAAAAGACTTTTCATAACCTTTAATAATGAACTTTAAAAAAAAAACCATCCGAAATCTTTTTTAATTAAAAATGTAATTTGAGTCAAAGTAAACAACTTTGAGCATATTACTAACATATTTTGAACAGCCTTTAAAATACATCTTATGGTGAATGCAAGATCGCTTTCTAATAGTGTTTACTGCGCATGTGCATAACACCATCACTCAAGTATCATTTAAGAGCCTAGACACTCCAGAGTGCACGTGCTGCCAGGTATGTGGCCATGTGTGTTTTTTTGCATTGTTTAAAGGTTTTTTTTATTTTATACAATTTTGAATTACACTTTGAGGTCAATGGTCTTTAACATGAGTCAGGCAAATGCCTGACTCATGTTAAAGACCATTGACCTCAAAAAGGTCCATTTCACTAGCCACCTTTTGGTTCTTTAGAAACATCTTTCAGCTTTAAGGAAAATTGTGTGTATTCCATAATATGGTCTACAGGTATTAAGGTAAATTCATGGCTTTTTCGAATTGCTGTTTGGTTGCTAGCGGCATTTGAGCAACTCTAGAACCGCAATGTTGACCATGTATTGTGGCATGTGGACCTATGTAGTGTCTAGGGCCTCTAGGCTATTCATTTCAGTTGGTGTATTTGCAAAACCACAAAGCAAATGTGCAGTAGGCCTAGAGAGCGACTTTGCATTGCTTCTATATTAATTCAAAGTATGCACTGAGCTCAATGGCATAGCTAGGTTTTTGGAGCCTGGTAGCAAAAATCTTTAATGTGCCCCCAATTCATAAGTAAACAAAAAATTGCGTTTTTCACTTACAAAACCTAGTTAGAGGCTAGAGTTCAAAGGAGAAACCAGCACCTAGCATAGCCTTATAAAGACTTATTTTGTGTTACTAAAAGTACATTTTTATTCTGGTTGCCTTAGTAATTAATACTCTCAACATTGCATCCCAAAACCTCCTGCTACCCCCCCCCCCGCAGTTGCAGTGTCTGCGGCCCCCAAGCTACGCCCCTGACTGAGCTTATACGTCTGGTATGCAAGTGCAACTTTAAGTAACGAGCTTAAACATCTACATTGCATCGCACACCAGATTCTAGAGAAAATCGCAGTTTTTTCGCCTCCAGAATTGGCCATCATCTAACATGAAATCAATGCTAAAATGTTCAAAACCAAGCCAAACAAGTTTAGTTCCATCTAGTAACACAATGAAAAAAGTTCCTGTGGGTCATTGTCCTTCCCTTTGTGTTTCTTTAAAGCAGAAAGAATATAGAACCATAAATGCAAGTCAGGTAAAAAAAAAATAACACTAAATTTGCCCAAAATTGAACCAGGAAGGAATAAGACGACAATCACCTCTCAAGTATGTTAAACTTTATGGAATCAAATAGGAAGTAAATTGCTCACTGATGAATCGGAAACAAAAAAAAAGAAGAAACTTCGTCATTAGATTACCAGAAATAAGTTGCAATTTTCTACAAAAATCTTCCCATATAGGTAATTGGGCAATAAAACCTCAAAGAACCTCAAAAATTTGCATATACCTCCATTTGCCACCCTTGGCGTAAAGAGGCATTGAAGTGATTTGCACACCAAAACTAAATCGTATTTTACGAAACACAGATAACAAAATTGTCAAGTTCTTTTTAAAAGTTCAATTTGAAGATTGCATAGAGAACAAAAAATCAAGAAATCTACTGTACAAAACCTAAATCCTTTCCAGTCAACCACAAATAGGAGAAGGTTTAATTGCTTAGAGACGGACAATTAAATTAATTGCAACAAACTTTGAATGTTATTGGCGAACGGTGCAGCATATTAACTAGAAAGAAGAAGAAGAAAAAAATAAAGAAAAAGCAAACATAGCAATTGTTTGATTGCATTTACACAGCCTACAATAAGATTCTTTTGCACCAATAAAAGAAAATGTTTTAAGATTCACTTTTTTTCCAATTTTTCGTAGGCAGATGCAGGCCCAAATACAAGAAAGAAACTTTGACACTTCCAACACAAACCTTCTGAGTTTATATTGGATTCGAACATAGAAAAAAAAAATATGTTACCAACGATTTTAATTAAACTAAGTTTTCCATGGTCAAATAAAAAGTCCAAGTGAAAAGTTTCTTACAAATGTACAAATGGAAATTACACATTTGTTTTAAACAATTGGAGAGCTAGTATTTTTCTCTGCGCTAAAGTATGAAAATTTGGAAATCTGCAAGATCTTGTTCTTGACCTCAACACCTTAACTAGCTAAGTTTGGAACCCAGGCAAACAATAAAACTTACACCTTCTTAGTATTGTCACTGGATTAATTTTACGCCCCTGTTTCTGAGCCCTATAAGCTTTGTGCCTGAGACAGGTGTCACACGTGCCAAGCCCTAATTACTGCTCTGCTTAAATTATGAACTACTTCTAGGTAAAGCTTCTTTTAAACCGCGAAGATTTGCTGGCCATAATGGTTAAAAAGTAGCCTATGGCGTGCTCACCAGCATCTGTTGGCGGGTGTAAACATCTGACAATTTCTGGAGAACAGCACATCCAGCAATGATACAATATTTCGCTCTGAAACAAAATTCTTCTGCTGGCTAGCAAATGCTGACCAGCAATTGCTTTTGACATAACAGGCAACAAATATTGGCCAGCATATTAACTTCTCGAAATGCTTTTGTTTGTAAGTTGTCAGCAAATATTGACAGGCCAGTGTGAACACACTTTCGAAATATGTGCAGTGAACACCTGATAATGTATTTGCCACCAAGTATAGGCTGAATAAATGCCTAAAAGTGCCAACATTCGTAAACCAGCATTGATGGACAGCCCTACTTAGTCAGCATCAGGTACGTACAATTGACCAGGCCATGAAGTAATGCAGCAGCAATGCAAGGTCGGGCATTATTATTTATGTGCACAATGCAGCAATGACACATTTTGCACTTAAGAGTCATAAAGAGTAACCCCATTACTACTACTGTAGTTCTTCATTGGTTCATGGGTTCTCCAAAAATCTCAACTTTAATTGAACATAATTATCCATTTTTTTTTTTTAGAAAAGCAAAAAATGAAAAAGCTACTTGTGTACAGGAAGTTAGATATTATATATAAGAATAGGTCCTACTCAAAAGCAACTTTTTTTTTGGCTTAACAACATCAGCAGATGGATAAAAATAATGGCTCTTATTTTATAGATCATCAATTTCACTACACATAGAAACATCCATCTATCAAAGCAGTCAAACTGGAAAAAAAAATGGATGAAATGGATTTTGAGTGCTGTTGTTATGTACATTTACATTTGTATAGGTCTACAGTATATGCTCACTTCCGGTTCTCTAATGACCCTAATGAAAGACTTGATAATATACGGTATGTAATTGACATTGTATTCAATTTCAGTCACCAATTATAACTGCCATTAGATTCTGTTATTATGCCTGTAATCAGAAGTTTGATTTTCCATTACATTTTAGTTAAAAAGAAACTATTTTTAGCAATATGAACCGAAAAGCATACTTTAAATACTACTAGTAGTTTGCGGGGAAAAAAAGTAGAATTTTTTGAAGTAATGTTGAAAGTTATTTCAAGATTAATTTGAAGCAAAACTAGTAGTGACGGTTCTTAGATAATTATAATAATGCAGTATCTTTAAAATCAATATTTTACATCAGTTTCAAAAGTTCAAAGAAAACCATAAAAGTCAGTTTCAAAGTGCCATCAATTGTTGGTTTTTAAAGATTGAAGAAATTCTCCTGAGCATGAGCAGAAAAGTAGAAAGATAAGATTCTGTTCCTGAGCATAAGCTGTTGCTCATTTTTTGAATAAACAATGCTCTTGAGCATGAGCAAAAGATAAAAAAAAAAATACTATAAGCTTTTATGCAGTTTATTGGAGCATGAGCATTTGCTCATTTTTGTACAAATAATAATGAATGCTCATGCTTGTGGCTTTTCTTTTGCTTTTAATGAAAGAGCATATGCTCAGATCATCTCTCATCAGAACAGATACAATAAATCAATATTCTATGACATTTGTGTGTATATAACATTATTTTCCTATTAAACATTCTCATAAAATACCGGTATGCTAGAGTTTGCTCAGCGTTATCACGAAAACCTTTAACTTATTATATGCTCGGCATAAAATGAACGTTTTTTTAGCAATGAGCACTCGGAGCATGAGAACTTGCACCATGTTTGTATTTGTTGAACAAACTCAATACAAAACAAGCAAATTACTCAGAATTTTTTTTTATATACAAGGTTTTACTCGTTTTCATTTGTATGGGCCAGGTTTTATCATGGAAAATACCACACTACTTTTCCACTTCTAAATAAACGTTGATATTTGTTTTCAAAGTTGCTTCCAAAAAGCGTTGTTTTTATTTTGTTACACAATGTCCAAAAATAAAACACATTACAAACGAATTTCATATAATACAGAACACAACTACAGAGAATTACCCTGATAATAATAATAATAATAATAATAATAATAATAATAATAATAATAATAATAATAATAATAATAATAATAATAATAATAAAAATTCCAATCTTCGCTGCAATTAAGGTTTTCAGCAAAGTTTTAGCCAACTTGCTCTTAAAGAGAAAAAGTGAACCCTTTGAAAAAATGAACCATAACATCAAGACTATGTGTGTCAAAAGTGGCTCACACTTCACAACTCGTTGAACGCAAGCTGCATAATATTTAATAGTGAGTGCATTTTATGCCAATTTTAGCACATATCTTTATTAGCCCATTATCATACACCCACTTCCATTTTTCATATATTTAGTTCACTAGTGATATGTCATTAGTGATTATGTACAACGGATGGATGGGTCAAGGTAAATTACTTCTTTAGCATTTCATTCCTTCTTTCATTCGAATACAACACTACTCTTTATATACAGTTTGCATACAAACGTGTTTATAAATATATATATATATATGTGTATATGTGTTACTGTCAATCTGCGGAATCAGTCAATCTGCAGATTGCCTAGACAATCTGCAAACCCACTGAACTGCTAGTGAATCTTCAAACTTCATTACATTTTAGGTATTGAATTTTGAAGATTCACTAGCAGTTCGGTGGGTTTGCAGGTTGTCTAGGCAATCTGCAGATGGACTGATTCCGCAGATTGACAGTAACACATATATTACATAATAAAGGCGTATCAAATAAATGAAATTCATTACATTACATCTATTCTTTTCAAGGCCTCCTTTCAAAATCTTCCTCTTGAAAATTTGAATAGCTTAATAATGTAAGACAAGACAGTGTTTTTGACTTCAAAATAAACAAAACCAAAAAACTAAATGAAGTTACATAATAAAACCGACATTATGTATATAGAGAAATGTATTTTTTCTTGGTGTAATTTACCAAAAAAAAAAAAGGTAAAAAAAAAACTGATGGTGATGAGAGAGAGAGAGAGAGAGAGAGAGAGAGAGAGAGACAACTCGATTATCTTCTGTGTACTAAAAGATGTGAAAAAATTATACATGTGTGGTAGAAAATTACAATTCATATTATGTATCTTTATTTAACAGTAACAACATGCTTATTATGTGTGTTCCAAAATAAGTTTCTGTTTTATATACAAGTATATTCAAATTCTCCACAGAGTAATAAAGTTTGAACTAATAACATACTGTAGGGCTGGATCCACATCAAGCTGACAAAATACAAACAAATCAGAAACTCGTTTTTTTAGACAGATTCGCAATAATTCTAAACCATTTTCTGTGATGTCTGTGTTTTGTTTTTGTTTTGTCTGCAATTTCACAAACAATTTCATGTACCGGCTCAAGTCAATGAATACCAAAATGCTTTTTGTTTTGTCTTTGTCTGTTGCAGTGTGGACAGTTAGTATTAAAACAACAACAACAGAACAGTGAAATAAAACACTTCAAAGCAACACTAAAAACTATTGTCCATTGTCTGTGTGGACAGCTCTAGAAACAAAACACAACATTGACTTTGTTTGTGTTGTGTCACAAATTTGTTGTGAGTTTGTCTTGAGTATTTGCTGACATTTGTTTCAGTTGTTTGTTTTTTGTTTTCAAAATCTGCTTTTTCTGACGTTTTTTTTTTTATTGTGTTTTTGTTTCGAACACATGTTGTATTTTTGTCAGCCTGGTGTGGACCCGGCCTAAGTGAGGAAAAAATATTGTGTGGAAAGTAAAACACATTCATTAGAACCTTGACTGATAGTTGTTTTGTTTTTCTTCTACAGCGTTTGTGTTGTTTCATTTTTACCTGTATGTGCGTGTATTATTTTAGTTTTATAATTATGCGTGCTGGAAATAAAACTTCGGCCGATCCGCTCATAGGTTGTAGGCCAGAGATCATAATTATCAAAGGGTGTGCCACGAAATTTTGGATTAAGGTGGCTGAATAGATAATTTTTTTTTATCCCTCAGATGGTGCGTCTAAATGGCGATTATGTTTTTAAAAGGTCTTTAGAAACTAAAATAGTTGGTGAAATTGCTAAAAAAAATTGTCTTGATGATATCTTTAAAAATAAACTTCTTATATGACAAGTTTGAAAAGGCAAAAATAATTTTTCATTAAATATCAATGGGAAAAAAACAAAAAAACGGGTCATTTTCAAACTGCTATAGAATGTTTATTTTTAAGATATCACCATGAAAAAGCCTTTAACCATAATTTGTACCATTCTATAGTTTTGAAAACAATTTGAATTTTTTCATAATGTTGTTTTTTTTTAGAAAAAAAAAAACGTTCGCTTGATGATTTTGCGTCCAGATTTGAGAAAACGTCTATGGAGCATAGCATTAGCGACTGCAGTGGCTCGATAAAGGGGGACAAAAGCAAAATAAATATCTATTCAGCCACCTTAATATGATTTAACATTTTCAAATGAATTTGAACTTTATAGGAAAAAGCAAAATAAACAAAACTTATGCACTAAACCTATGGTTTCCAAAGGATGTGCGGTGACACAGTAGTGTGCCGTGAGTTTTGCTAGATGTGGTGCGATTTCTGCAGGCAACAAAACACTGTGCCATGAGCAACAAAATTTTTTTGGTAACCACTGCCTTATGCCAATCGCACTAAAAGATGCACAACTATTTGGGATAGAAGGGCCGAGACGAGAGGCAGGCAAAAAAACCTGGAGATCCTCAGGTGCCATAGAAGAAAAAAAAAATTAACATCTGGAAATGTGGCGTGCTTGTTGCTTCAGTGTTTCTTCAGTATGCGTGGGTTTCGTTTCACCTTCAACACTTGCAGTAGAGGAAGTTTTTTGTTGTTGTAAACGAGTGTCGTCGGTATCAACCTACATAGTCTATATGTAAAATTAAAAACCACAAAAATTCACCATGTGTTTTAAATCACAGATAATCGCAAAAATTGCATAATCCAAACTCACACACACAAAAATATATTGAGAAAATTTGCTTCTCTAAAGTTTTTTTTTTTAAAAAAAAAATTTCAATATGAAGTTTTTTTTTTATAGATTTTCACCAATTTTTATTACTAGATTGTAAATTTAATCTAATTCGTAATCCTTTTCTCCGTCAGTAAAGTTTTTAAGATGGTTTATGAAAAGCTTTTTTTCTTTAAAAAAAACTCTTGATTCTTCTGTCTTTCAGAAACAAAATTAAGAGAAACTAGAATATATTTTTGAAACTAGATGGTGTGTAGCTCAATCATTTAAAGAGTATTTCTATGTTGATATCCATTTCAAAAGAAGCTTTTTTATAGACAAAAAGTTAACAAAATATTGTAAGCTAACATCTGCCTAACATACAAAGCTTATTTTAAAAGAAATTTACATGAAAATATATACCTTTTAAGTTATTGAGCTACCTTTCTAGTTTTTAAAACAGATTTTTTTTTTCAAGTTTTTCTTCATTTTGCACATGAAATCAAGAGTTCAAGAAGCATTTTACACTCATTTTGTTTTTTCAACATTTTTTTTCAGAAAACTGTTGAATTTTGAATTTCTAAAATCTCAAAATTTGCCACACCTTGTTTTTATTTTATAAAACGTACAACATACAACAAAACCGTCCTAACGTCGTCCCTAATTATTATCTCATTATGACAGCATCTGCGTTTATCTGCAAGTATCCCCCTGCGTGTCACGTGTGTGTGTGTGCCCACAAGAATCCTAATATAAACTCCATAGACAAGACAGTGTGCAATTTATCAATGTTAAAATACTGTATGCTATGAAACCACAAAAGTATGCCAACATTTAACAAGTATAACCAACACTATGATTTTATTATTACACGTTGTACAAGTAACACTAGTTTTAGTAACTAACGCCAATTATTATCATTATTAAAATTTAGCCAACATGTTACATAACTAATGCTCACATTTCAAACTACTTTACCAAAAGATAATTCTCCTAATTATCACAACATTTTACTAGTGACTTGCTAAATTCTTGAATCTCATGAGTCATGATGTACAATAATACTAGAAACACATTCCATTGGCTGTACTAATAAATTAAAAAAAAAACCACATTACATCATTAAAAAATATGAATTTTTAATAATTTCTAGTGAATAAATAAAAATTTAATATTTTGTCACCTCATTATATTTCATTTGTTCACCAAGTATGCTAAATACAATAAAAAATTATTTTACATTTTGTCAAATCTTTATCTTGATCAGGCCTGCACAACAGGCAGTTAGAAATCGGTCAGAACTTCAGTTGGCTCCGTCCTTGTTATGACGACCGGCAACTTCCAATTGGCTGGTTATGTAGTCTGATAACGTTGAAAAGGGCGGAGCATGTGACGTCAGATTACATAACCAGCCAATTAGAAGTTGCTGGTCGTCATAACAAGGGCGGAGCCAACTGAAGTTCTGACCGATTTCTAACTGCCTGTGCCTGCACAACGTATGGCCCGCGGCCCGCTTAGTAGCGTCTTGCTGTGCGGCCCACAACGAAATTTTGAAAATAATTGTAATTTTTTTAAATATAATTATGTGAACTTTGTGAGTTAAATGTTATCAAAAAATGAAAAAATCTCAAAAAAATATCCTGTAGTGCACAATTAGTGCCAATTACACTGAGTTTCAGTGTATTTTCACCCTGAATAACTCGGAAGACAAGAAAACTTAAAAGTGGACACAAAGTGGACATTGTAATGTTTGTCATTGAACAGTTTTCGCCAAAATGGGCCCAAATAAGCGACCCGTAGTGACTTTTTTTTTTTTGGTGTAACATATAGTTGTGCCAAGCCTGATCTAGGTTAAAGATTAAAATAAACCTGCAATAGAACTAAATGTGACGACCTATTTTTAAGCCTTGTCCATTTGAAATCTACTTAAAGAAAAAAATATCCCCCACTATGTGATAAGGATAAGCATCCGTGTGTAACAGGTTTTAGAAATATTGTGTCCAAATTGTATGTGCATTGTGCACATAACATACCATCCTGAAACAGCAAAAGTAGCGAGCATTAAAGTGCGTTACAATATTTGCATATAATTAAGTTGACTGCATTAAAAATTAAAATCCCAGAGTTTCCCGGGGAAAAAAAAGGTCTTCTTCCTCTTTTTTTTTACATTTTTTATTACTATTTTTCAGTTTGCATCACACAGCATATGTAATATATACCTAAATTTATAATCTCAAACTAAATTTTTATAATTACAAAAGATTTAAAACAATTACAAAAATAAACAAAAGTGCCTTGTATATGAGGCTAGCGTTCACAGTGAACAAACTAATTGTTATTCAATTTAATTAATCTGATCTTTGAATAAATATATGAGTTTGAACATCCCGATTTTATTTATTTTTAATGGGGTTTTTTTTTTTCTCCAAAAAATAATCATTTTTTGTCTTTCCAAATTTTGCATATTTTGAATCCCGAATTTGGATGTTCTTTGTTACCGAATTTGTCAGCCGTGCACATAATAAACGTACTTTGCATCCCCCAAACGGCAAATATTCAGATTTTTAAAATGAAAGGCCACATTTTTTGACATAAACAAAAATGAATGTGTTTTTAGCTCCAAAATACACACAAATATGCAGAATCTGCAACAATGTCTGTATGTATGTTGGAGGTATTTTGGAAGGAGGAGGCGAAAATAAATGTGTGCGTGTTTGTGTTGTATTAAAAAGAGCACGCACTTTCAGAGCTACTAAAGCACGTGATTGTACAAAATAAAATATGTGCGATATAGTTATAAAAACTAAAAAAAAAATTGGTTATATTTGCATTAAAGAAAGATGAAAACATAAAACTGTGATGCTGATATACTATTGCAAGGCCTATGTTAAATAGACCATGAATAATAATTACATGCATTTCTAGACCAAACTGTTTTCTAGCACATGTGTGTTTCTCTATTTCAAAAGAGAGAGAGAGAGAGAGACGAATGAATTACACATTTCACATCCGGTTTCACTATTTAAGTAGGTTTAATTACATATTTGGTTAGCATGCATATTAGCTCGTGTGTTTATGGATTCAGGAATCAAAAAGATTCATGGACTCAAACCTCAACATTTAAAGGTGGATTGGAAGATTGTGATTGTTTTGATTTAGTTGAGAGAAAAAAAAAAATCAATTTCTTTGGTTTATAGTAAATTGATTTTTTTTAATTTAATCCTCAGATGACCACCCCCCCCCCTATCATATTGATCTATCTCTCTCCCTCCCTTTAAGAGGGTTAGGAGAGAAATGACGGTATTTGAGAATTACATTTTTGATCAAATAAAAATGTAATTAAATAAAGTAGCCTAAAGACCATGGTTGGATACATGTATTGTAATAGCTTTTTTATATCAAAAGTAAAAGAAGTCGATTTCTTGAACAAAAATACAATAATATAAGTAATAATCTTAATTTAAAAAAAGGTCAATTGTTTAAATTGTAAAGAACAACAATAATTATGTCAACTTCAAAATTGTAGTGAAAAAAAACTTAAAGCTGACATAATTATTGTCGTTCTTTACAATTTAAGCAATTGATCTTTTTTTTTAATCAAAATTATTACTTAAAAAAATAAAAATAGTGTGACATTCTGCTTTCAAAAACAAAATCATAATGGGTGCATTTATAAACACGCTACCTTGTATCATCACTCTATACACAGTAGTTAGTGCGTTCTCAAATGCATCCCATATTTCTATACGTTTTTGATAAAAAAAAATGTAATCACAATTTGTGATTTTTTTTAAAAAAAAGTTCACTTCAAATTTTTGGATTTTTTAATCTTCGGAAATGTCTACACAAAATACGTAAACAAAAAAAAGTACTCTTGTTTCTTTTAGGGTCGTATTCGCTTCAGTTTCGTAGGTAGGATTTTTGTCTGGGAGGGGGGGAATCAATGACGTAGCTAGAGTTTCTGCCGGCCTGGACGGTCCTTAAGTTTGCCACCTCCTACCTCAAGAAAAACACGACACACTACGCGTCAATGGCACAACCAGTATTCTGGTCTGAGAGGGACCAATCGATATTATCGATATCCAGTGATTGAAATGGTTTATAAAATTTTATATTAATTATGAAAATTATTAAATAAACCAGTACCCGATAGTAATTACTTATTAAAGATCAATTTTCATTTTTACTCAATTGTCTATGTTTTCCAGGCTTAAAAAATAATGCTGGATTGCAGAATACACTCCGCAAGCACAGCGAGCAAAAAAAATTTCATAATTTCTTCATACACCATCTTAAAGACGTTTTTTTCGTTGGTGACGCCCCAAAACAAGTGTCGCCCAGGGCAAACCGCTCCCCTTTTTTCGTTTTTTTAAACCTTTCGGGTGCGGTGGGGGGATCAAACCCCTATATGTCCCCATACCTACGCCACTGATTATTAGCTCAATGTTTGCCAATTGTGAGATAGCCATTGCTAGTGCTAAAACCATCAACTTTTACATAAAACTTCTTATCATTAGTTCATAAGTTTAGCCTTAACTTTGAAAATCTCACATTTTGCTTATAGTTTTCGAGGTCTTGAAACCTCTACACAACCTTGATACAAACTTGAGTATTGAATGAGATTGCCTCCTATTTTTTTTTTTCAATTTATAAAATAAAATTAAGATTAATTAAAATCAAAATTTAATTTAATTTAAATTAAAATAACATGAACTTAAGAAAAGAAAAAAGTTTAAATATGAAAAGATTTTGTGAAATCAGAAAAAATTTCATTTGAAATTTCCTAATTCCCAAATTGCCTAAGAAATGAACATAAAAAAAATTATAGAAAAATATCAAAATTATCACCATTCTTGTAAAAGGTTTCAAATGAAATTTCACACTCAAACTTCAACCTGAATCGTCTGAACAATGCTCCACAACATAGTAAAAAAAAATCGTGTTTTATTGAGTACCCTTGAACATGGTTTAATTTGAAATACAAGTGTCAAGTTTACTTTTTGAATTTCTGCCTGATTTCAAAACATTAGTGGCTCAGGAAGCTCAAATTTCAAGGGCTCCTCCACATTTTTACATCCACTTTCACATAAGTTTCACATTCAATTTTAACCTCAAACGTAGTATACGAATCACGTGCCATACTCCAATGTGAAATAACAAGAAGACTTTGATTTATGCCCCTTTACAAAGGCAATCACTGATAGCATGGTAGAAAAAAAATCATTCAAAATCAAACAAATGTGGCTTGAATGAATGGGCTGGCTAGAACTTTATACGATTTTTTTTTTTAATACATGGTCTAAATTCTTCAGATTCTTATGTTATAACTGAACCTGATTATCTCATTCCAAGTTAAATCTGTAATGAAAACTACGATCCATATACATTCAAGGACGAGAAAACCAAGTTTTTATATCCATTTGAAATTTATGTGTGCATTCACTTTCAGTTTTATTTTTAAGAAGAAGAAAAAAACCTCCATTGAGAGAAATTGAGAAGAAGAAGAAGAAGAAGAAGAAAAAACCTTTTCTTGAACCTCTCTCTTTCTCTCTATTATTTTGACCAAGATAAAATACAGAAAACTTTAAAAAAAAATTCTATAATTCATCTCCTGAAAAGAGAAATTCAGACAGTTGCATTCCCCCCCCCCCCCCCCCCCCCAACAAAAAAAATTGTACAGAAAAGAAAAAAGCACAATTTCGTTTGTCCTGATTATTCATTTGGAAGAAATACAAGAGTTGAGTCAGTCACCCGTGCAACGACGGTTTTTTTTTTTTTACTTCGCCCTCCCCCCACCCCATTCCTATTTTCTTCTATTAAAAGACCGCCTCCTCCATCATATTAAGGGCCATTCAACAACCTCAAAAAAAGACCCCCCCCCAAAAAAAAAAATATGCTACACATCTTGTTAATGACCTCGTTTTGTGTAAACTTTCTTTGTGGCTTTATATGTTTAATATAAGAAAAAAAAAGTTTAATACTTTTAGAAAAAAAAAATGATTTCATTTCAAGCACAGTTCTACTGCAGGAAGGAAATCATCAAAAAACGATTATCTATCTTATACTTATGAAACCCACACACACACACGCATACATTTTAATGATAACATGAAATGTTTATTAATCTAGATATTAAAATAAAACTTTAACAAAAATGTAATATAAACTAGATTGTCTGTACATAGCTTTTCTTTTTAAAGAAAAAACAGATTTTTAAACAAATTACAAGTTTATTTCAAACTAATGTAGAATAGTAAAAAAAAAAGAAATATTTTCATGGTATCTTTAAAAATCTTAATTATTATTATGATAAGAAAACTAATTTTCGTTTTTACGTTAGGGTTGGCTGATTATTTAATTCACAATTAAAAAAAAACAAATTTTTCGAATTTTTGAAACTGCGATAATAATTTCATTTTGATAAAGTTATAAAAAATATCTTTATTTCGTATATTTACTCTTCTAGTTATTTATTCTAAAAAGTTGAGTTCTTATGTTCCAAATGCAGCAATTGAACTTCAACTTGAATGCTCTGGGTTAAAATAGGTTCCTAATCGAGAAACCCAGCCCTAAATAAGTCATACATTGGTTTTCAATGTTAGATCCATACTAAGGTCGACCGTTGAAGGTGAAGTTTCTTCTGGTATTCCAGCCTTAAGGTGTTTTTAAAGTGTAAAAGCATCTAGAACTCAGATTATTCTGTCTTTCAGATGCGAAGTAAAGAGAAACATGAATGTGTTCTAGAAACTAGAAGGGTAGTTCAATCGCATAAGGATATTTTCATGTTGCTTATCTTTCAAAATTTGTCTATAAAGCTTATTTTGAAAGATATCAACATGAAAATATCCTCAAGTGATTGAGCTACATTCTAGTTTCTAAAACACTTTCTAAGTTACGAGTTCGAAAATCAGCTGTTCATAAACCATCTTAATTTCTGCACCTAACATGTAGGTCAAAGGGTTACATCTTAAATTAAAATATATTTTAAAATACTATTGTAAAAAGCATTGTAAAACTTAAACTGTCATCTTATTTTATAATGTAACCGGTAATTTGTAATGATAGTTCTAGTTATGACTTATTGTATGATTTTTAATTTTTAAATTCAAGTTTTTAATGGGCAAGATAAACAAAAATTGTTTAGTATTAATTTAACCCATATTTATAACAAAATATATATTTAATTTTTAGGCTCTGAAGATGGGTCCCATTTCCGATTAAAACATCTTGTTCGTACTAAAATTCTTGATGAAATTTATAGTCTATTTTTTCTATTCTATCTAGAAAGAATTAAGTTATTATTTTAAAATACCTATTATGACTTTTACTTAGTAGCAAAGGCGGGATGCATTTTGATATTTACTTAGAAAATATTTTCAAAGCAACGTTGGAAATAATTTCAATAAAGAAACTGGAAGAATAAAAGTCTAAAGTGCATTTGCATGTAGAATTTTCATAACAATATTTTGTCTAAAAAAAAACTGTTTATGGCAGTTTGTAAAAGGATAAAACTTTCCATTTTTTGACCAACGAAAAAAAAAAAGGAAAAATATAAATGGTTTAAAACTGCTATGAAAAGTTTATTTTAAAACATAACGTCAAAATGTTCTTTACACTTTTTTATTATTAAAATTTGTTTTTAACTCGATATTGTAAAAAGCTGCTTCATAAGCTTTAAGCTTTAACTTTATTTTAAGCAATGCTTTTACATATGGAAATAAATTATTAATTTGGGAAGGTTTTCTACAGTTAAGCTGATTTATGAACAGCTGATTTTCGAACTCTGATTATTTTGTTTTTTTCAGGATCAAAATAAAGAAAAAACTAGAAAGTATTTTAGAAAAATATATACTATAATAACTTGTACACACGTGAGTTAAATGAATTCAAATTAAATGTGTTTAGGTGAATTACACGGAATCCGGTTAAGGACACGAACCAAATAAAAATTGACTTTATTATTAATATTTTAAATTAAAATACTAAATCAATATTTTGTGAATAGTTTATATTATTATATTTAAGTGTTAACTCAATATTTTCAGATTATTAACTGAATAAATAGGATTCGATATACTTAAATGCATTTAAATTATCAGGTGTGTACTACGTTATAAGGGTAGCAGCTCAGATCACTTAAGTGAAATAAGCCACCTTTCTAGTTTCTAAAATACATTCAAGATTCTCTTCATTTTGCATCCTAAAGACAGAATCATCTCAGTTAAAGAGGCGTTTACACTTTAAAACCATCTATTTTAACTTATATAGAATTTCTAAGCTTAGCTTAGTAATAAGCAATGTTTTGTCTTAAAGCAACATTTTAAAATACGTTTATAAAAGTTGCATTTTTGACATTGTTGTTGCAATGTCAAAAAAACAAAAATGAATAAAAAAAAACGAAACCCATTCTGTTATAAAATGCCATAACAAGTTAACTGCAAGCGTTGCACCTACAGTAATGGTGGCAATATAGTCACACCTACTGATATTAAACAACAACATTTTAATATTAAAGAATCCACAAGAGCTTCAACCGAGTTTTTATGTCCACAAGTAGAGGAGCTAAAAATGTATTAAAAACATATAGAAGAGTTATTACTGTGGAACAATTATGTTAAGAGAATGAGTTTTGGCAACCGTTGTTTAAACAATTCGGTTAAACTTTACCGTTGCATAGATCGAGTGACCCCCTTTTTTTTTGGTTTGAACAAAAAAAAAATGTTTAATTGTGTGAAAAAATTATTCTTATTGTACTTTTCTAGATTGTAATTCCCTGTAGTAACCATGGCAACCAACACACACACACACACAAAGGAAAACAATGGCGATGTACTTTTTTTGATTATGAACTCGGTTGATACTCTTTTTCTTCCTATAATGAAAGAACAATGTGGACAATACTGTGATATCTGGCCAGTGGCCACTGGTCAGTAGAATACAGTATGTTGCAGAACCAACAACTCCTCAATCTATTGTCAAAATATACTCAAGAGTGACTGACACAGTCTATTGTTTAAAGTTGAATATCTCAGAAACAATAGAAGCAGCTACATATTTAAAACTTTTCGTTGTTGTTAACAACATAATCAAAAAAGTTACACATAAAATGAAATACATTTTTTTTTTCTTCAGATAATTAAAAAAAAAGTTTTTGAATTTAAAATATTCATTAATAATTACAATTTAAATCTCAGTTGTTTTTTTAAAGAATCATTAATTAATTTATTTAATTTTTACAAATTTCTTTAAGTTTTTTCTACATTGTGATAAGTGTTAATACCTAGTACAAACCTGATAATTTAAATGTATTTAAATAATAAACGTGTTCTACAGAGCCCCCTGTGAAGGACAAACAAACAATATATCGAATTCAATTTATTCAGTTAATAATCTTGAAAATATTGAGATTAATAATTAAATATAATATATAAACTACTGCTAAAATATTGATTTAGTATTTCAATTAAAAATACTAATAATAAAGTCAGTTTTTATTTGGTTCATGTCCTTAGCTGGATTCCGTATAATTCACCTAAACACATTTAATTTGAATTCATTTAACTCATGTGTGTACAAGGTATACATGTAAGTCTGCGATAGTTTATTTTAAACGATTTAGGCTGCACTAGCAGTCTTTATAATAACTTTGGTAAGAGATTGGGGCGTTGGTTCTGAAATATACAGAATACACAGGATGTAATTAATGTATTAAATACATCTTAAGAGCACTCACTGGTCATAATAATGTCATCAACTGTTTTTAAAGAGGCTTTTTAAAGGTGTGTGTTTTTTTATGGTGGGTTAAGGGGTCGTATTCTTAATGTCTGCTTAGAAGAACTAAACGCTAAAACTCATCAACTTTTTACTATGAAACTTCAAATCTAAAGTTCATGAGTTTAGCACTATCATTGATTTAGGAATCATCAAGAATACGACCCTAAAATCCTGCTCATCATAAGTGATTTTTTTAAAAAAAAATTCAATGTTTGTTAGAAACTAGAGGACAGTGGACAGTTCATGACAGTGGAACAGTGGAACTCTCTTCCTGAGGCAGTGGTGAATGGGGATAATTTTGTTTTGTGGGATTGACATTTGTATAATCATTGCATGTGGACTCTTATGTCCCTCTGCCATAGGCCTATTTGGATGCTAGCTGAGTACTAATTGTAAAATACTTTAGTGCAGCTTTAAAATATTTTTCTTCATTATTTCTTCGGTTTTTATAACTAGAAAATGTAAAATTTGGTTAAACTATCACCACATGCATTCATTTTAAAAAAAGACAATCATTAAAATTAGATTTACCTGTTTCATTTTATGTTCTAGTTTCTAACAAACAATAAATTTCTTCTAAAAATAAGCTCATTTATGATAGCAGAATTTAATTCCATATGTAATAATGAATTTTACTGCTTGATAGTGGTGAATGACCTCTTCTTAAGATGGTTTATGAACTCCTTGATTATTCTGTCTTTCAGGAGGAAAATTGCAAAAAAAAAAAAAAAGCAACTAGGAAGTGTTTTGGAAACTAGAAGGGTATATAGCTCAAATCATTGAAGGGTATTTACATGTTGATATCTTTCAAAATAAACTTCTTAAAGACAAAATTTTTTTTAAAAAAATGTCGTCTGCTTAAAGTTGAGTCATTTTCAAACTGACACAAAAAGCTTATTTTGAAAGATATCAACATAAAAATACCCTTAAGTGATTGGGCTACTACTCTTCTAGTTTCTAATTCATTTTCAAGTTTTTTTCTTCATTTTGCACCTGAAAGACAGAATAATCAAGAGTTTCAGAGGCGTTGTTTATACTTTAAAACCACCTTAACCTTATAGCGAATCTGTTTCTTTTTTCTCAATGGTGGGCATCAGACATGGACCACATCCTGTATAAGATTATCGAACGCGATACCAAGCCAAGTGACCACAACTCGCACACCTGTTTATTACATTCATGTGTGATATTATTTATCTAGTGGTAGATAGCAGAAAAGGGGAGAGAGAGAGAGAGAGATAGAAAGGATAAAAAAAACACCACAACCACACACATTGTAGTGGATTCACTCTCTTATCACACGCAAATCAAAATTGAGAATGACAACAAAAACCACATTTTTTAAAAATGAGAAATAAATAAAAAAAAAAATATCACAATATAGAGAGAAGATGAATAAAATGGAAAGGTAGAGTAAACGGTTTTTTTTTGTGTGGCTGAAACCCTCCTAGAAAAATATTCAATTACTAGGTTGTTCTGCGTCTCCCATACATAATATATGCTTACCAACCTGAATGTAGCCAAACAAAAACAGACATTCAAGTTTATATCGTGTGGCGCAGGTAAAACACGTCCTATTTAAAGATGAACTATTTAAAGGTACTCTCATTTGACTTTTAAGTAGTTTTTAAGGTGGTTTTAAAGTGTAACCGCTTGTGTCTCTAAGATTCAAATTAATTAATGTGTTTTAGAAACTAGAAGGATAGGTTAATCAATGAAGGTTATTTTCATGTTGATATTAAAAATTGGATTTAAAAAAAAATAACAACACGAAAATGCCCTTCAGTGATGCCGTTGCCCCTTCTAACTTTTAAAACATTAGTTTCTTTTAATTTTACTATTGAAAGATAGAATAGTCAAGAGTTTGAAAAAATCAACTGTTCATAAACCAGCTTAACAAAATACCAATATATTTAATAATACGAAAATTAAATCATATTGGTCGAAAGTCAACAAAGTAAATCAATTTATAAAGCTTTATTTTTGAGGCCAAATTAGATTATATATTGTATGTTGTTGCTCAAAATTAGAAAAGTGCACGTTGATTATGTCAGACATTCATTTAAAAAAAGATTCTAAAATGGGTTGTCTAATAATAAATATAGAACTTTGTATGAATTGTGCCTCTGTTTCATACAATGTTTGTTTTAAACCGTTCAGAAAACGACTTTATTTAAGCTGATTTAAAAGTGAAAATGGGGTCCAATTTCTGGCCATTGTGTCTTTCCGCAGAAAAATTTAAAAAAAACTTAAATTTGTTTTAGAAAATAGAAGGCTAGCTCAATCACTTTAGAGTTTTTCCATGTCGATTTATGTTCAAATAAGGCTTTCTTTCTATTTAAGTTTGAAAATGACCCAACTAAGCAGACATCTTGTTTTTGATTTTTATTCATAAAAACATTTATATTGAAAGATATAAAAATAAAAATACTATTAGATAATTCAGCTACCATTCTAGTTTCTAACACACGTTCAAATTCTCCTAGTTTCTGAAACGCAGAACAATTAAAAGAGTTCTAAAATCAACTGTTAATAAAATATCTTGAATATCATTTTCAAAATTCGATAACTTTATTCATTTTTTTTATCAATATATGTTTCAATTTTTTTGTAAAAAAAATAAATTTTTAGTATTTTGTTAACAACCATGATCCGTTTAAATTTTAATATAAAGAACGCGTTTTATCTGCGCCATGTAGTAAAATTTACAATCCTATTTTTTTTTCAAAACATGTTTTGGTGGCGCTGATCAAGCGCCAAATTGAACAAGTGCCAAATTGAACAAACGCCAATCTGAACAAACGCCAATCTGAACAAACGCCAATCTGAACTAACGCCAAACTGAATAAAAGCCAAATGGAACAAACGCCAAACTGAAAAACCGCCAAAATGTGATAAACACATTGTTAGGTTAGGTTAGGTTAGGTTAGCATGTTCTGTTTGTAAATCTGCACAGTCTGACGTCTATAAAAGCTCACAATATTTGGACCATCAGAATTTACAAAAAACCTAAATAACCGCCAAACTGAGTAAGCGCCAATTGGAACAAACGCCATACTTAATAAAAGCCAAATGGAACAAACGCCAAACTGAATAAGCGCCAAATGGAACAAACGCCAAACTGAATAACCGCCACATTTTTGGCTTTTATTCAGTTTGGCGTTTCTTCCATTTGGCGCTTATTCAGTTTGGCGTTTGTTCAATTTGGCGCTTATTCAGTCGCCCCCATGTTTTCCCACCCTACTTTACTATGCCTAATTTTCAAACTGGTGACAAAAGGGAATTAGGTGCATTAATTAATTGTAAACATTTCGGTTCATCCCGAATAATGATCATAAATATCCGAATTTAAATAAAGTAGACGTCTTTTTTGAAATCATGATGACACCATGTATGTTTTAATATGCATGTTTGTCAGTTCAATGACTCCATAAAAGCTCATTCAGGGATTAAAAAGTCTTCATAATTTCTTAAATAAAAACAAAGAAAACTCACTGAAGCAAAAGTCACTATAAACAGCCATAAAATATGTAGATTTTCACTTGATTTTTTTTTTGTTCTTGTTGTTTTTTCTGGTGGTTTCTATAGAGAACACGTTTACATGTAATTCTGAAACATATCATAACTTTCTCTCAAAGGTCACGAAACTCTCAGGCCATCAAAACACAAAAGTGAATTAGAAAGTTTGACTATTCAGGTTTTAAAAGCAATTTTTTAATAAAAAAAAATGGAAAATACAATAAAAAAACAATAATTCAGCGACTATAATAAGTGGCAATAAGAAAAAAGAATTGAATATTGGTAATATATTTAAAAAATAAACATTTTCTAACAGTTTCGAGAAATCCAACATGGAATGTTGGACTTCTCCGAAAATTATTATTTTCAAAGACATCAATCAATCACCATAATGAAAATATCATTATCGAATTCAATTTACAATTCTAACTTTTAGCGTCTACTTTAAATTTATTGTTTAAAATTGTTTCTAAAACACTGAATAATAACCTGAAATTGAGAGTTACCTCCAAATATTATATTTTGCAAATATAATTTTTACTAAATGAAATCTCTTCATTGCATAATTCACAGGCCTGGATTCCACATACAGAAAAAAAGCCAAATTTAAATAATTCTATTCAATCCATTTGGCAGAAAGTAGCCAGAAAAAAAAAGTTGTTTTCTATCTGCTACGCAGAATTTACATATTATCAGCCAGGCTCCTCCTTCTATCCTTTATTTCATCTTCTTTAAACTAAAAATTGTATTGAAGTGTTTTCTATCATAATATGTGAGCACCAATTTAGCACAAACGAAAGCAGAAATGTAGAAAGAGAAAAAAAAAACTTTTTTTCTGATGTCTTATTTCTATGTTTTTTGCTTTTTTTTATGCACGTGAGGTTTAGGCTTATTCTGCAGAAACCTACTATGCAGAATTACATATTATCAGCCAATAAGAAGGCGTCCTTTACACGTGCATCATTCTTTATGACTCATCCCTTCTATCCTTTCTTTCATCTTCCTTAAACTAAAAAAAAATGTCATTGAAGTGTTTTCTATCATAATGTAGGAAAACCATTTAACGCGAAGAAAAGCTGAAATATAAAAAGAACATTTTTTTTCTGATTTACATCTATTGCTATTTTCTGCTTTTCAGGCCAAACTTTCTTAAATTATGGGAAGTAATTATTTCAAATTGCGGTTCCCAATATCATCTTGTGTGTAATATGTATATTTTTACTATTTGTTTATATATTAAAAATTCTAATACCAGATGATGGTTTTTTTTTAAAGCAGAAACCAAAATTTATGTGATAAAAAAAAAAAGATTTCTCAGTGCTCTCATTCATTTGTTGTCAGATGTTCATATAGCCAAAGTAAATGTTACTATGAATGATTCATTCATCGAAGTAGAATAACAGCCCTCTCCCCCCCCCCATATTAACTGTAAACATATGTTACTACAAACCTTACGTAAAAGTGAAACTAAAAAAAAAAAACATTTCTCATTGAAGGCATCTCATTCGATTGCATTTATACACAGTGTTTACAAACTAAAAATAAATAAATAACATCCACAAATAAGAAATGCAAGCTACAAAAAGTGTTGCTAATCTGAGAAGAAGAAGAAAAAAACATACCATAAATCATATTTAAAAATAGACTTTCTTGAAAGAAACCTGTTCAATTTTGAAGAAAACTTCACTAATGAAGATTTCTCTCATTCAGGCAAAATCACGAGAAGTTAGAATTTGCTTTTGAAACTAGAAGGGTGGTAGCTCAATCACTTAAGGGTAATTTTATGTTGATATTTTTTTTTTAGAAAATGAACTTTTAATGTTAGTTTAAAATTTTTCTCTGGTGTGCGCATGCGCGTCGTTTTTTCCTTTTTTTACTCCTTTCATTTCAATTTCAGTCACCCTCTCCCACTTTTTTCTCTCTCTCTCCCCCTTCTACACTTTCCAACCTTTTTCCCTCACCCCCTCCCACTTTTCTCTCTCTCCCCCTTCTACACTTTCCAACCATTTCCCCTCACCCCCTCCCACTTTTCTCTCTCTCTCTCTCTCTCTCTCACCCCCCCTTCTACACTTTCCAAAGGAAGAGTTCAACGTATAGTTGACCTTGAGAAAAAAAACGGTTCATTTATTCAAATTTATATAAATTCCGACGTGCTTCAATGGTTTTTGTTACTCCACACACACACACACACACACACAGACCTGGGATATTATATATATAATTTTTTGGGTGGACGAGAACGCTTTTGAGAAGAACAAATTTGAACTATGAACAAGTTTCAAAAATTATCAGAAACTAGAAGAGTTTTAAATAAAATAAATGAGTAATATTCTGTTATCTACGATAACTTTTTAAAATTAAGCTTTTTATTTTAGTTTGAAAATAATGAAGTTTAACATGTGTGTGTGTGTTATTTTTTTTGTTACAACCATTAGTAACATTTGTTTGTAAATAGAATATTGTCATAAAAAGTGTATTTTTCAAGATATTTTAATGACAATACTTTTAATTTTAAAATATTATTATTCATCATATCTAATTTCTAATAATTTTGAGGTTCTGTAAAAAAAAATAGCCAAACCATGTGAATACAATGGAAAAACCATTTAACACGAAATGAAAAAGATCGGAATATATTTTTCGTTTTAAAAAAATTTCGTGTTAAATGTGACCCTGACCGAAAATGTATTTCATGTTACATGTGTTTGGTGGTTGTTTTTTTTTGTATTAAAATTGTTTCCACTGTGTATTTGATTTTCATTAGCAATTTTATTTGTAAAGTACTTACTAGTCCAATCTTCTACGTTTTCATTAGATGAAAATATTTGTTTTTCATGTTTGTTAAAGAATGCTTCATTTTTACGGTCAACTCTTTTTCATTTTCACATCAAATTATCAATGAAACATTTTCATATAAAACTAAAAAGGGCTTTTTTTATAGAGACAAAAGAGTAATTAAGTTATATAGAGAACATTTGCAATTGCAGTTTAAGCTTGTTAATAGCAAAACTAGTGACCTCATCATTTCCACAAACAGAACAATAGAAAAGGGAGAGAAAAAAAAAGCCTTTCCAATAATAGCTAAAAGCATGTGGGCAACTACTAATTAAGCAAAACTCTCTCTTTCTTTGTCTTTCTAAATTAGAATATAAACAGTATATACTGTATACATATACTGTAGATTTGGAAGGTTGGTTTTTGGCATGGTTATTTTTGATCTTGTTTTTTTTTTTTTTTTGAAAACCTAAAAAAAAACAATTTTAAAAATTTCTGGCACAACTTCTGCCTTGACCCATAGAAGAAGAAAAAAAAAAAACGAAATTCAAGCAAAAGTGAAAGTCAAAAGAAGTATTTGTACTCGAAATGTAATTTTGTGGCAATGCCAACAACAGCAACAAAATTGGAACCATAAAAAAGTAACTTACAAAGAAAATGAAATGAAGCAACTTCGGCGAGCGACACAAACACAAAAAACCATAGTGTCTACAACAAAATAATAAAATGGCAACAGGAAAGGTGTCTCTAAACATGTGTTTACATTGAGCTTACTATTATTATTATTATTACTGATCTATGTATACACACACAGACACACTAAAACGACAGAAATATTGTTTCATGTGTATATACAGTGTATACATACAGATTACAGAAATTGTTTCTGTTCAAAGTTTACCTGCAATTATCACTTATTTACATTAAAAAAAAAAAAAAAAAAAAAAAAAGCAGTATTGAGTCAAATTACTTTTCAAAGCAATTAAAAATGTAATTACTAATTATATCAGTGAAAAAACTAATAAGTTACAATTCCAAATTGTATCAGTGAAAAATTAATTAGAATTACTCATTATATCAGTGAAAAAATAATATACATTATATTCAATTTAGAAGAAAAAAAAAATTAATTACAAATTAATTAATTTTTTTTACTCAAAGCACTTGAATTACTTTACGATACAAATCGTCTGATTAAAAACAAACGTTTTCACAAACTGACATAAGTTTGTTTTAACAATAATTAGTAACTAATTAACGCAAATTCCAAATAATTTGAGAACAAAAATAGTTTTTTATAAAAAAATAATTCAAAGTAGCAGAAAAAAAATAATTATTTACAATTACGAGCACGTACACATTTCAATGTTCCAAAAAGAAACGTGGTAAAAATTCGTAATTACTTGAAAAGTAATTTAATGACAATAAATTCACCCCTGTTGGCAAATTACTTCTCAACACTGCAAACAAAAAAAAAAAGCCTTTGAGATCCCATTAATATATAGATAATAAAGGTTTTCTTGTATTTATATTAATCAATTTCTTAGAACTAATAAAATAAATCTGTCATACGATTTAGAAAAAAGAGCTGCTGCTGCTGCTCTCAAGCAAACTAATTGTCACCTTGATCAGTCACTTTTCAGGATATTCTCACAAGTGTTCTTCAAGAAAGAAATATAATAAGGCTAAAACACGAAAAAAAGTAGAATTTCAACTTTTCCAAACAATGTATCCAAATTTGAAAATCCCCATTTTATTCAATAACAATCAAAAGAGAATTTTTTTTTTGTATTTTAAACCCAAATAAGAAGATTTAAATTCAAGTGTCATTCTCAAATTCTTAGTCAAAGGGGGCTTTCCAAGAAATTGTCACATTGAAAGACACTCTTCAAGATCAATTTGATTTTTAAGATGGTGGTGGTAGTTTCTTGACACTTGAATGTGACACTTTTAAACACACATAACAAACACACCTGTGTCTAGAAGAATGGATGATATTCTAGATAAAAGAACTCTCAAGTGGACTTTCCATTTTGCTACCTAAAAAGTCACATTACAGAATGACTATTTTTCTCTTGAAGTGTCTCCTGCAAAATGACCACATGGATAACAAAAAAAAAAGCTATCGAAAGTTGACTTGACACCTTTGAGAGTACCTCTCTCACAGTGACACCATAGAGTCTAAAATGCGGAAAAATTAGCAAGTAAAATTGCGGTAATTCCTACCTTTACCTTGACATACTTTTTTTTTTTTAAAAAAAAGTGTTAAACAACCTGAGCAATACCAACGTGTTAAAATTGTAAAAAAAAAAAAAAAAGATTGTCAGATTTTCTAAACTCGAACAATGACAATAAATGAGATTTCAAATGTTAGCATCAAAAATCATACTAAAATGTACGAATCAATATTAGAAACACGTACAAAGTTATATTAGAAAACGTCAGAGAAAAAAAACAAAGTAATAATAATAACTAAGTTGATGTCTTACCTGACAATAAGTGGGAAACAGAGAAAAACAGACATCAGAAGAATCCACGACCCCATTCTTATTTAGAAAGATGAAGATGAAAAAAAAAAATGTTCTTTTTTATCTTTAATGTTTCTCAAATTGGTGTCTTTAAAAAGTTAACCGTCTATAAGAAGAAAAAAGGAGAGAAAAAAACAAAGAAAATCTCTCTTAAGTTGAAAGCAGACACATGAGAAGATTGCAAGAAAGAGACAGAGAGAGAGAGAGAGAGAATCGACTTTTTCGTTGTTATGTCAATGAATGAATGGTGTGAAGTCTAGTCAAAAAACAAGAGTAAAAGAAGGATAGACACATAGACCAGAAAGAATCGACTGTTGCTTACACAGTAGTTCACAAATACGCATGCGCGTTTAGGCCAAAATAAGTACCATGAAAAACTAGTTCAACTAACTAAATCCACATCATGTCATCTCCATCAGTTTGCTCTTCTTGAGAAAAGGAACGAGAGAGAGAGAGATAGATACGGTGTAAAAGAGAAAAAAGATCGAAAGAGAGACAGAAAGGAAGAGAGAGAGAAATAAAGAGGGAATGAGAGATAGAGAGAGACAAAGATAGAGTATTAACACTAACACCAGTAGCAAGCACACCAGGGTGCATTCGAGCACTGAGCACTGTGTTGCTGCATCTCATTAAAGCTTTACCATTGGTGCTTTTGTTAAAATTGGGAATGGATGAGCGAATAGAAAAATTTCATTTCACTCTCTCAACAATCTTTAAAAGTCTCAACAAAAAAATAAATAAATATTAGTGTGTCTTAATAGAGATTTCAGATTTTGTATTTGGTTGCCACACGGTCTCACACAATCATCTTATGTATTTAAATAGACAACACATCATCATCATCACTATTATTCCCTTAAAGGCAAACCACAAACCAACCAAATTCGGTGCGAAAAAAAAAAGTGGTCAGCTTTCAGAAATTCGCTAGAGCACACATAACATACTGACCGATTTTACAAACTATATTATAGGTCCAAATTCAAGAAGAAAACTTGGCACTTCAACCCTCTGAAACCCTGTTCGAGGATACTTAATAAAACAGAAAATTTTCTAGATTGGAAACCACTGTGAAGAGGGTTCAAGTTTAAGTGTTAAGTTTCCTTCTTAAGTTTGAGCTATATTTTGTTAGAAAAAAATAAACACAAAATAACAGTAAGAGCACCAGTTGTAGCAGCCACCTTAAGATCAATTAAATTTAGCAAAAAGGAGCTAAACGGATGTACAGCACAATTACGCATTGCAGCCAAAACGCGTGGAAATGAGCTTAAAATAATAACCAGTCTTATTAAACTAGAATGAGCCACACAATTAATATTTCCATAAATAAAAACAAAAAATTATGTCTCTCAACAACAAGCATTTAAAAATAAAACAGCTTTAGAGACATTTAATATCATTTTTCTAACAATGTTTTCCCTGATAAACATAGAGGCAGGCAATCACTGCCAACACGTTTTTCAATTACATTTCTAAATAACAAGTTCGGTTCCCAATCAATTTCTGTGTTATCTTCATTTAATCCATTTTGATTGAAGAAGTAAATTTAATTTTTTACATTAGCTGCTAAAAGATGCAAGACGTGCCAAGCTTTATTTATAAAAAAAATTCAAATTGTGTTTTGAACGTAAAAATAAAACGAATTTTTTAATGTATTTTTATCTAAATTTCAAGAAAACAACAAATTTTAATTTGCAAACATTTAAGTTACAAGATGTTGAGCTATAATTGAAAAAAAAAATAATCTGTAAAAAAAAAACACAGAAAGATAGCGTTCGGAAACTACTCTACCTACTCTTTCTCAAGAAAACAAGATGCATCTAATCTAAAAACTTATTTTCTTGAAATGATTAAATTGAATATGACGACCGTCAGTGTGAAGATCAGAGGCTTTTTATGACCCCACATTCGAGCAGAAAATGGCAAAATGAAGCACATCCGGGATTTTCTTTTTTTAAAGAATCGTCTTGGAGACGAAAAAAAATCCATTACTTAAGTTCTGTTGTCTACAACAACAGCATAAAGAAAATCTTTATTTTCCAATTATAACAACCAACATTCTAAAAACATGAAAATTCAATTACTTTATTGTTCTATTTTCAAACAAACTTTCATCTTCTTTAAAAAAAAAAAAAAAACAACAACAAGCAGCCATTTTGTTTTTCCTTTTGTTTATTAAGAAATGGATTCACTATTTTAGCTGTCTGTGAATTAAATTTCTCAAAATATCATCTACTAATCGTCTGTTTAAGATTTTAAACGACTGTTAATAAAACTATTCGATGATTCAAAGAAACAAATAAATATTCGTAATAATTGTTTTAAGAGGATCACAGAATATGAATAGAGAAAGATCAATTTAAAAACGAATGATGTCAATTAGGTAATTTATTTTCGTCTTTCTCATTCTACTAATTGCTTAATCAATTATTAGAATCAATCTCAATTTCAAATTAGAAGCAATTTCTTCTAATATGAAATGAGAAAAAAAAACACACACAAAGAAAAAACAGGAAAGTTCCATAATTCATTTACAGTAACTTAACTAAAGATGATAAAATATGAGCATCGTCTATTAGTACAAATTCATTTTGGTTTAATTGTCGTCTAATTCCTGTAATCGGAAGTAAAAAACAAATGCATGTTTTAGTAACTAAGCAGCTCAACGAAAACATACAAATGTGCATTTTTTTTTTGGAATCCAATTACCAAAGTCACCCCTTCTTCCTTAATCAATTTTTCTTCCCCAAACAAACACACTCATTTTGTTATGACTCTTAAGAAAGTAGCCAAAAAAAATCTTCCTTATTTTTAATAGAAAAAATAAATCAGAACGATTTCTTCCAATTTAAAAGAAATCGGATTTTTATTTATTTAAATCGTGTTATATTTGGGTTATAAATTGTGTTAATATTTTGAATAATTAGAATCAACATTGCAAAATTATTAGCAATAACACAAGGGGAAACGCTGTAGACAGACAGATAGATAGATAGACGGATGTGAATCTGTAGAGTTCTTTAAATTGGATCGATCTGTTTATTATATCATATTATCATTATCAGTCTGACTTACAGGGTACTACAGGGTAACTTTATATGTATAATTTATCATAAACCGAGAATGGGAAGCATGGGCACCTCCTTTTTTGGCTCAGGCAGAACCAGGGGCGTAGCTATAGGAAACCGCAAGACCCGCAACTGTGGGGGGGGGAGTGGCGCAGAAGGTTTTGGGGGCGCAAAAACGAAATGAAAGTCGATATATTTTCAAAAATAATTGAATAAATTAAGCAAATGTGACACCCTGTAGTAACAGAATGGCGAAAGACCCGGCAGAAATTCTTCTCTGTCAACACGGCACCCCTTGGTGCACAGATGTTCAGACTAAGTGAATTTGTGGAACCCAGTGAGAATTGAGAATTGGGAATAGAGTCCCAAAAATACCTTTCCTTTTAAGGTAATACCCCCCCCCCCCCCCGGTCCAGGGCAATGATTGACCCAGCTGGTCAATCATTGAGCCCTGAGGTGACAGTTGCCCCTCCCAGGAGATCGGACAAGTGAGCTTGAGACTTGAATGTGAGGACAGTCAGAGTGTAGAATTCAAACGAGTACGTTCGAACTACATAGTCAGAGTTTGAGACTTAAAAACAGTTAAGTTCTAACTTAAAGAGAGTGATATTATGTAAAGAGCAGTACACAACTTTGTTATGTCATTCATAATAATCAAAGTAAAAGAGTGTATTTTATTTTACCAAAATAAGAGTGTTGTGTGCAGAATTGATTGGGTTCTAGGACTCCGAAAATAACAGAGTATCCAGCAGAAGGCACTCAGACACCGCCTGAGTCCCTCTGCCTGGAGCCTCCAGCAACTCAATGAAAAGGACTAAGTGCCATCGATATCGTCAAATACTATCCCAAAGATCCCTGAGGAGACGGTCTTTTTGTGGGCCGTTACCAGGCCAGGCAAGTAATGTCGCACCCGGTAAAATCAACCCCTAGAGCAACAGAGACTGGCCCGCCGACAACAGAGTCGGCACTGGCACCATCGATTCAACAACAACCTCAGAGAGGTCGAAACGGTGGATCCAAAGGGCCAGTCACGTCACACAAATGATTCCGAATCACTCGCTTAATTTATTCAGTTATTTTCGAAAATAAATTGACTTTCATTTCGTTTATTGTGCATAGAAATTTTTTTAGGGGGTGCTATTTTGATGAACGGTAGAACGGTGCGAACAGTCGGAAAAATAGTAGGAACAGTCCAAAGGTTTGGTTTAGTACAATTAAGTTGTTGAGGGGGTCTGGGGGGGGGAGGCGCACTGCGCAGACCGCGACTTTTTTTTAAGAATTATTAAATCAAATTATTCCATTGTTCCGTCGGAAAAATGGACAAATTTGATTTAATAACTCTAAAAAATGGGGGGGGGGGCTGCACTCCCCAGACCACCTGCAATAAGCTTCATTTTACTAAACCTAACCTTTCGACTGTTCCGTCGTTCATCACAATAGCACCCCCCTCCCCAGTATGAGGGCTAAGGGGAGGGAGAGGTAAAGGGAGCGCAAAGTTTTAAGCGGTCCTGGGGGGGGGGGCGCAAAGTTTTACGCGGCGTGGAGGAGCAACCAAGTCATTTTTACACAACTGTGTTTTGTTCCGTTATTCTAAAATTGTATAATTTAGAGAGAGAGAAAAAATAGGTAATTAAATAAGACAACTTATTTACTTGTCACAAATTGATAATAAATACTAAAACATTTCTTCTTGTTTATGCCACAAGACAAAATTCAATTACCAAAAAAAAATTATTTTTGCACCTCACACCACTGTCAACATTTATAGGTTTTAATATTGAAATGTTTCAAGCATAACATTTGTATCTAATCGTATAGCGGGCAGAATTCTTTATGCATAAATAGAAACATCAGACAAAACAAACACTTCTTTTCTAAAAAAATCAATTCAACCCTTCCTATCAATTTCTACTTTTTGAGGCTTTCCCACCCTCCCCCCCCCCAAATTAACCAACAACAAAAAATCTTGGAATAATTTATGACGAAAGGTAAACTCAAACTAGCAATTTTATGCTACTTAATCCTAAATATTATTTTTTTTTATATAAGTTACTGTATAACATTACTAATAATATATACTATAAGCTAACTTCTGGCAATTTTACTTTAGTTAATTAATCAGGCGGAAATAACATTCCGATTTTTTTGGTACCGGTACATCGGTAACATAATTAATAATAAATTCAATATAATTGCCCTTTGGATTAATGTTGCTTTTATGTCAGATCATTACGTTGTTTACTTTAAAAGATGGTAGCAACTACCATTGAAAACTAAATATTGCATAATCTTCAATAGAAAGGTAGCATGCAAAATGGTGTTTACTGAAGTCGATGGTCTTTAACATATGGGTCGATAATGCAAATTAGCATAATTCAAAATTGAATAAAGAAAACACCTTTAAATATTGTAACCAAACGATGTTAAAACCTGGCCAGAACGAGCAAAGGCCGTTTGTCCATGACACGAATACTCGCCGCAACGGTAAATCCGCCTACTGGTTCAAAAGACGGGTCCATTTGTCCACTGGGACAGCAGTCTAGTCTAGATGCATACGTACAACTTTCAGTGAGCGTAGCTATGAGTTGGTTGCTCCCCCCCCCCCCCCCCCCGCCGCGTAAAACTTTGCGCCCCCCCCCTCCGGGCTGCTTAAAACGTTGCGCTCCCTTTAAGCCCCCCTCCACTTAGCCTCATAATGGGGGGTGGGAGGTGCTATTTTGATGAACGGCAGATCAGTAGTAACAGTCGGGAGGTTAGGTTTAGTAAAATGAAGCTTGTTGTAGGGGGCCTGGGGGCAGGGCCGTCTTAGGGCATGTCGGGGCCGTTGGGCACACAAGAATTGGGGGCCCCGTTGGATAGTAAAAATTAGAAAAAATTTAAAAATCTGATCTGGTGTCCTATTAACATTTCAATTTAGAAATGTTGACGGTAATTCTTAGTAGGTATCTACCCAAAAATAGAAAAAAATTTGAGCTCCTTTTTTTCGTGTAAGCAAATATATCGCCCTTTCGGGGCCCCCGTGAGGTCAGGGGCCCTGGGCACGGGCCCCGTGTGCCCTTATAGTAAAGACGGTACTGCCTGGGGGCATAGCCCCCCATTTTTTAGCGTTAAATTTGTCCATTTTTCCGACCGTTCCTCCCATTGAACAAATTACGGAACAGTCGGAACAATGGACTAATTTGATTTAATAATTCTTAAAAAAAAAAAGTTGGGGTCTGCGCTATAACAAAATAATATACATTTAGAAAATATTTTATTAAAAAAATAAAAAAACTTACTAGACTGCAAACAATCAGCTGCATGAAGTTTGCCAATGAAATTTCAATATTTTCCAATGATGTAGCAACGTTCCAATAATTAATTAAATGCTTTTTTTTAAATTTTTAACATGTTCATTTTGTTTTCATTTCTCTAAACACAAAGAAATGTCCACCTAAATTATTTCATTTTTTGGTGTATTTCACCTTTGATCACTTCAAGATCACTTCAGTGATGATGTAAATTGGACAGGCATTTAGAAATCGAGAAGAACATAAGTTGGCTCCGCCCTTTTTATGACGACCGGCAACTTCTAATTGGTTGGTTGTGTGGTTCGACGTTGAAAAGGGCGGAGCATGTGACGTCAGATTACATAACCAACCAATTAGAAGTTACCGGTCGTCATAAAAAGGGCGGAGCCAACTTATGTTCTTCCCGATTGCCTGTATAAATTGGACCTTGAATGAAATACTTTCGAATGACCTACTTATTATATATTATTAACTAAGGTGGTTTTTAAGTGTAAACGCTACTCAAAACTCTCATTATTCTGTATTTTAGCTGCAAAATTAAAGAACCTAGGAAGTGTTATAGAAACTAGAAGGGTAGCTCAATCACTTAAGAATATTGTCATGTTCTTATATTTCAAAATAAGCTTTTTATGCGAGTTTGAAAATGATTTTAACTTTAAGCAGACGACGCTTAGCAGATGATATTTTTTTAAAATTTTGTCCGAAGTTTCAAAAATAATTTTCCTTCAAAGTTTTACACCTAACGTTGTATCACACCATACTTCTTATAAAGTAAACTCAAAAAAGTGTGTACAGTATATTATATCAATTTGATCTGTAATGTTTTTATTCCAGATGTCTGAAATAAATATCAATATGAACAATAAATGTTTTTGCATAATAATTTTGAAACATGATTGTGTTTCAAAACGTCATAAAAGGTAAAATCAGAATTGTTGTGGACTTACTCAAAAATCACAGTGCTTTTCTGAGTCATCAGTGAAAAAATATAAATTAAAACAACAATTACACTGGAGTGATATAAAGTTCAGTGCACACAGTACGCAACTAAGTAGACGCCTTCTGTTGCATGTCTCTAAATGTCTCCTTTTAAGTTTTCTGTTTCCATTTTGAGCAGTAAACTTCAAAGCACCAAAAGTGCAACAAACAAGCAAGAGACGAGCGAGGATTGCCTCATGATGTTTCTCTGGTGTGGACAAACCAAATACATCATCATGTTTAATAGTAATCTAGGTAATGCTAAACACCTGGTCTCAGCCATCCAGATCATCTATTAAGATCAGTGAGCTCATGCCATATAAATGTAAATAAGAGTATTAATATATACGCCAAATACAGTAGAAACCGTTTAACATGAAATGAAAGGGACCAGACTTATTATTTTCGTGTTATAAGAAAAATTTTTAAAAACATTTTATGCTCGTATACCACATGTAAGCCTATAATATTTATTCTAACTACAATATCGTAATAACGATATAAAAAAATAACAAGAAAAGACACAAAACAAATATAATGCAAGCATTTTCTTAACAAAAAGAAACGAGTTCGACAAACTGGACACTAAATTAATGTATGAAAAAGGGTTTTTATAAAGATAATAATCTCAAAACGAATTTGTACAACTTTATTTTGTGTTTAAAAAAAACATTTTTTAAATGGATTTATATTTTTGGAACCGTTCAGATGTTTCATATTAACCAATGTTTTCGTCCTCAACGACTTTGAATATGGGGGGAAAACGGATAATTAGAGGCCGGCCCGAACACATTTCGTGATCTCCGATTTTTTGTGTTATCCGTTTCAGTGTTAAACAGCTTCCTCTGCATCTAATTCTGGCATTCATCTAGCCTTTCTAACTGCATCCCCCTTTGTGTCGTCAACATTAAAAAATGACCGATATGTAAATTGAGAAATCCATTTGTAATTTCTTTCTTCGTACTTATATAGAACAAGAAAAAATATAAACAAACTGAGCGGCGGGGGGGGGGGGAATACAAAACTACACAGGTGGTACCCAGGTTATGAACGACTTCCACGCTGAAAATTATCTAAATTTCCGATTAAAAAACGACTGAGAGCCTGTATAACGGCCCTGTATTGTTCCGGTTCGTATCTGCGGAATGTCGTAAGCCTGGCGTCCATATCTCAAGAAAAACCCCTATTTTATCCCGTACCTTTTTATTTCTAACGAAATTAAACTAAACAATTTACTGTACTTACTTCAGTATTAAAGCATTTTTATGCGAATTAATAAAACAGAAAAAATTAAAATGAAAAGCTTATTTCTTCCTTCCACCACGCTCTTTGAGTTGCAATTGAATTACTGTCGTTCCCATAATATTATAGAAAGCCAAAGAGTTAGTATCCTTGAAAAACAAACCCTGAAAACGTGAAACACGAAAAGCAAAACACATTATGAATACAGAATTAACTGAATAACAAACTAAACTATTTTCCGTACCTCGTAATGTAATTTCTGCTTTCCAGGTGGCATTCCGATCATTTCGGCCACCTTTGCTTTGACAACAGAAATCTAAAACAAAAACATAAAAACCAAAAACGATAAATCAGTAATGAATCCACGAAAGATATGCAAGAAGGAAAAAGAACAAACCGAATCCGTAGCTGGCAAAGTCAAGTTCAAAAACTGTCCATTCAGCTTCCATTCCGGTTTGTCCGACATGTTTGGAATTTGAACTTTGAAAGTAACATTTCCCTTTCGAAATGAAAAAATGAAACCCATTTAGTTCTGATTCTGTAAAAACATAAAACGTTCTTTAAAAAAAATCTCACTGGAAATTTTTTGAGAAATTCCGCTTCGGGTATAAGCGCCTCTTCCGTTTTTTGTTTCTTAGTCGGTGGATCTTCTTCCGGTGGAGGTGGCATTGTCGGTCTCATAGGAGGAATAGAAGGAGGAGCGGGAATAGTAGAATATGGCGACTGGGGCATACCTTGAGGAAGCGGAGGTCTTAAGCCACGTTGAGCCAAACCTACGTTCACACATAGAATCAGATTAATATCTTCGCAAGCAGCTGTCGTTTGAATTTTCACATACTTCGTAGTTAAAATAACTTTACTTATGAAAGGTTTCACACCATTTCGAACACCCACTCACGAAATAATAACTTATTAAACATTGTTAACAAACTGCATTTCTCTAAAAATGTTCTCAAGCGCTTCACAAACCACTTTTCTAATTCCCGTATTCGCAAAAAACAAGCTCGAGACATGTCATGCTTAGAAATTAAAAATCAGAAAGAAAAATCATGCTTATATCTTAAAAGCTGTTGCTAATAAAGACAAAAAAGGTTAAACTTATCAGTAAATGAGTTCTGCTGACATTTACTCTGAGTTTCTAACGAAAACTGAATTTCATTTTTAAAAAATGTGCCATATATAAAGCATTTTACCGATAAGACCAACGAACAAAACAATAACAAAACAATCATAACTATTGGCTACTTTCTAAAACTAAAACTAAACGAATCACTCTAACACACTCTGTACATCTATAAAGTAACTACAGTTACTTGTACAATTCTTTGGAGAATTGGTTCCACTCGAAAGGTCACACACAAAACAACAAAACAGAAACACTAAAAAAAGTAAAACTAATAAACGAAAATCAAAATAAAATAAAACAACATTTACCATACTGATAGACAAGCTCAGCATTCTCACCCAGCATAGTGGGAGGGCCGAGTGGAGGAGGAGGTACGAGACCCGGAGGACGAGGTGGAACCAACATCATGCCTCTAGCGGCCATAATCGGTTGCGGCAAAGAACCCATTGGCATGGGTTGAGTCAAATGCGTTGGCATTCCCTGAACTGGAGTCATCATCGGTTGAGCAGAAGTCGTCGTAACGGCAATACTCGAACCAGGAGGCGGCGGTGGATGGAGAGGAACGGTTCCGGGAGGAGGAACTGGAAGTTTCAGAGAGGGACCGGCAGAAATCTGTGGCTTCGTAGGTCCTATACGTTCCTTTTCTTCGTCGGGCCTTTTGTTCGTAACAAAACAAAATCTTAACATTTGTGCTCTTCACCTTCTAATTAGAAACAAGATCGACTGACAGCAATCCCTTGACTTTGTGTATCTGATGAATCTGTTCCTCAATTGTTATGTTCGCTCGCGCAGCTCTCGTTGCTGCTTCCATGCTTGCCGTATGTCCATCCCAAGTGACTTTCTCGTCGCGACGTTTATCCTCTTCGCCTATCTTCTTACCGATGGCCGTTTCTTCGTCACCGACACCAAAAATATCGGTACGACGTTCGGCGAGCTGCTTCAAGCTGCTTTCAATCGAAGAACCTGTAAAATAAAATTTTAAACAAGAATTTTTTTAACATAATTTGGAAATAAAACTTTTTATGAAAATTTGGAAGAAAAGAAAAGCGTTTCGTTTTTCAATTTAAGTTCAACAATTATAAAACAAAAAAGAGGAAATTTTAAAACTTCAAAACAAAATCAATCCATATTTTTACTTTTCTAGCTTCAAATATACTTTGTATTTGTTAAAAAAGTTCCAAAGATTACTAAGGCTACATCTCAAGGTGGGTTTAAAGTGTAAATAAACAAACGCCTCCCGAAACGCCGGTTAATCTGTTTTTCAGGAGATAAATTAAGAGACACTTGAAAATGTTTCGGAAACTAGAAGGATAGCTCAACCACATAAGGGTATTTTTCACGTTGGTATCTTTTAAAATAAGCTTTTTATGTTTTAAATGCTGACAATTTTTAATTTGTGTCTATAAAAAGGTTTATTTTGAAAGATAGCAAGGTGGAAATACTATTCAGTGATTCAGCAACTATTCTAGTTTCTAACACACTTTCAATTTTTCCTTTGTGTTGCTCAGAAGCCGTAACTAGGGTGAGGCGAATGAGACACCTGCCTCTGCGAGAGTTCTCAAATCATGCTTTGAATCCTAAGTGAAAAAGAGTTACAAACCAGCAGCAAAAACTTCCTCCTGTTGTACTTTCTCTTGAATGGCGCGGTCTCTTTGTTCGACCCATCTAGGATCGAGTAATCCGATACGCATGTGTTCCTGCACCTTGTTTACTGGAATTCTTTCGCCAGTGATCGGAGAAATAAGATATTCATCCACAGTTGTACTCCTCGGTTGCTTCGATGCTAGACGAAGAAACAAAACAATCAATTAAACGAAATATCATCAAAATGGCACAAATCGAAATTTTTTACCTTTAGGATCGTAATCTTTACGAATGATAACGTTTCCGGGAACCGGAGGAGCCGCAACAAGTTGAGTTGCAGCTGCACGTGTAGTGGAACTTCCTTTCGCTCTTTCCGGTCTGTCTTCGTCATCAGAATCTTCTTCCATGTCTTGAACCTAAATAACAAGAAAAGATTATCCCACTGTAAGCGCAGAAACACGGAAAAAGAAGAAAGTACAAACTTGAATGTTGTCAGAGTTCGAAGTTCTTTTCGGTGCATCTCCTCCCGTTTCTTCGTCCGATTCGACTTCCATCTCGACCTCTTGACCCATGTCTTCGTACCTTTCTAAAGCTAAAACTCGAGATCCAACTTCATCAGGTGTCGTTGGTGGAGGAAAATTACCTAAAATCATACAATTCGTTAAAATTATTGCTTTGAAGGTTTTGCTTGAAGGTTTGGTTTGGCGTTTAAAATGATCGATACCATGTTCGTGTGGTTGATAATCGACCGTTTCGACGATCACAAAGTCGTGCCAATCGATTTGAGCATAAGCAACTACAAATAACAATAAAACTATAGTTAATAAAACTCTTTAAGAGCCACAATTTTCAAGTTCGAAATTGTAGTTTTTCAATTCCCTTTTCAATTTCTTCTTAAATTGAATTGCTAAAAATCAGATAAAATCCTGGCCAAAATAACTCAAATACTTAAAAGTTCAACCTCTCTCTCGTTCAGCTTCTTCTTCTTCGCGTCTCCGTTGAGCTTCGACCAGTTTTGTCCACTGAACGCGATACTCGACACGTTCCAAGACCTAAAAATAAAACGCCTCGTAAAGAAAAAATATCTCATACAAACATAGTTACGAGTAGTACGGCTTTGGGATTCGTCGCTTCTTGCTTTAGTTTATTTAAAAGATCCTTCGGCGGAATTAGAACTTTTGTATATTGTTCCAACAACTTCGTAAAATAGTTGAAAAGACTGTGTTGCGGACGTAAAAAGTCGAACTGGAAGTTACGTTGCTCTCGATTCATTAGATTCGTAAGAAACTGTCGTCCGTTTCTTGCCACAAACTGAGCGGTCAACTTCACGACGTCCCTGCAAATGAAATGAGAACAAAATCAATCTCGAAGGACCACCTTCATAATAGTAAGTTACACAACTAACAGATCAAAAGCTGAAATCGAAGGCGGATCTGCAATAAACTCATAATCGGGCGGCGGATCTTTTGGAATGAAAACTTTCTCCAATATTTTCTGAACTTCTTGCGATTTTGGCTAAAAAAAAACATTAAACATAATTAAAAAAAATATGATTAAGAAAGATAAAAAGTTGTTTTTCGTGCTTCAGACCTTAACAACGGCCACAACTGTTGATTCTGAAACTGAAAATCAAAACACATACAAGAAATTAAAAACCACTGAAATTTAAATTGAAATCAAAAACAGCCAAATTCTACAAACTCGGTTTTCCTTCCTTGAATTCTTTAACTTTATGTTGATAATAAGCATTGTAAGGATCTCCTGTCTTTAAAAAGTTAAATTTCGGATGATTTAACTCCTTCTGACAGATTCTGGCTTCGAATTCGGGTCCTGAAATTACCAAAACAAATGTAGAACAATTAGAATAAATATCGTTTTGTACATTGATCGTTAAAATTGACTGAAAATATACTAAAACGATAGCAAAATTTACCGTTTCTCGCAACGAAACTGGCAGTTTTATCAACGATATCTGTGTAGTTTCTTCATTTAGGAACAACGTGTGAAATAATACGATTTCAAAAAAAAAAAGCCTGCAAAACGTGGTCTAAAAACGAAACCCACCTGAACGTTCATTACACGTTATTAAATGACGAGATAAGGATACTTCGAACTTCAGGCGGAGGATAAATAATGCCGATTATCGGCTTATTTGTCGGTGCCTCGTTTCCTTCTGGTTTCTCCTCGACTACAGCCGTAATATCTTCCGTTACTAATTCGGCAGGCATCGTTTAAAATGGAAGAAAACGCCAAAAAAAAAATCGTAACCACGATCACAGAAACACACAACGGAGCTAACAATACAATTAAAAAATGGCCGCCCAAAAAATGACACATAATGACTACTGCCACTAGAGGCGCTTATCAATAAGCGCCTCTAGTGGCAGTAGGCCAAAAGATGGCCCCCTAAAAAGTTAGCAGACAAAACTTTAACATAGAACTCTATCGAAAAATCGCTGCACAGGTAAGTTTTTTTGCCGTTATCTCGCAAAGTACTCGCCCAATTTTCGTCATTTTTTTGAAAAAATAAAGAAAAAAGTATGTAGTTTCACATCCATGCATTAGTTTTTTTTAATATTTTACATTGTTTTGTTATTTTTGATGTTTTATTCTGAACGTTGCAGTTAAACCGAAACTTTTAACATGGAACCCAATGGAGATCTTACTGTTATATACATTACATACTGTTACATACTCAAGAAATTCGTCTGCCCCGCCCTTTTATGAGCGTCAGACCATGCAAGTATCAACCAATTAGAAATTGCCGTTCCTCAGGGCAGACGAATTTCTTGAGTTGGATCCAACTCTATGTATGTAACAGTATGTATATAACAGTAAGATACAGGACTGGCAACTTCTAATTGGTTCGTTATTTGGTCTGATGTCATATGCCCCGCCCTTTTCAATTTCTAATTGGTTTATATTTGGTCTGACGCTCCTAAAGCGGCGGGGCAAACGATGGATTTGTGCTGAGCACACCTAGCTGCCTGTCACAGGCAATTAATTAGAAATCGGACAAACAGAAATTGACTCCGCCCTTTTTATGACGAGCAGCAACTTCTAATTGGTTTATTGTGTGGTTCGACGTTAAAAATGGCGAAGCATGTGACGCCAGACTACATAACCAACCAATTAGACGTTGCGTTCGTCATAAAAAGGGCGGAGCCCACTTCTGTTCGTTCCGATTTCTAATTCCCTGTCCCGTTTCGTTTAAACTAGCATTTGGATACTAGAGTTTTGTTAGCGCATGCGCATTGGTTTATATAGGAAAGTGTAAGCAAGTGAAACGGCAGTTTTCATTAGTGATCAATAGATGGCGCTGTTAACGCAAATCTGCAATCACTTTTCTATATAAACCAATGCGCATGCGCTAACAAAACTCTAGTATCCAAATGCTAGTTCGTTTAATACGTTTATGTACTTAATTGTCGTGTTGTTGTTGTCATTGTGAATCGTGTGTGTATTTGGGAATTGGGGTTAGCACGTGCTCCCCTCCCTCGACGCTCAATTGAGTTTCCTGTGGGTCGTTCTAGTGGTTCTGGCTGATCCACTGAAGTGTCTCTATATGTTCATTATGAGATCTAACAACTTAATTTTAAGTAGCTATCGTTTGCAGGCGTTGTATCCTATCATTTGTGGTCTTCGAAGACGGCATCCGTCTTCTCATTTGTACCGGAAGTGGCAATGTTGGACCGTTCAACATCGAAAATCGATGTCGTCTACGGCTTCTGACTTCACCAAAGATGTTCCTAAGCTGGGATCGACGACAATCCTCGTTCAGGACGGGTTAAACATTCAGGAATTACCAATTCTCGTTCAGAAAGTGAAGCTTCATGGTTTGAAATCGGAAGTGACGTCATCATCATTACAAGAATCACCTGTTGATGTCACAAAGAAGGATGAGACTGCTTTTAGAGAGGAGACGGTTACGTCTGAAACCGAAGCAGTTAAAGACGGTCTTGGTAGATGCGTCACACTATCCGAGATCTTCAGTCTCTTAGAAATGATTCCCGTCAAAGAAGTGACACCAGAAGTCGCCACATACGCCTTTCGTTGCATTGCAACTCTTAAAGCGAACTCTGACGTTAACAGTTTCGTAAGCGGTGTTAACGTACCTGCGGACGATACGTCGGTTCCTTCCGAACCGAGTCCGATAGACACGTTTGCTTGGCGTGCCGTAATCGACAGATTGGTTCAGACCATTTGTTGCGCTTCGAACGCTTCTGTCCTATTGGACGGTCTCGAAGCCGTCCTTAAAGCTCGTATTGTAACGAACGATCGTACGAGCGTTTCTCCGGTCGACCGTCTTGTCGAGGAATGTCTCGTTCTAGTAGCAAAAGGACGGTTGACCGTCGAGGAGACTTGCAGTCTTGCAAACTTACTCGCAACTGTCGTCACAAATGAACGTGATCTCGATGTCGACAAATTGTGGCCGAGTTTCGCCGACCAGTTTCAGAGCATCGACGAAAAGAACGTCGCTAGAGTTTACGAAATACTGCCGCTTTTCAAAAAGTCACGAAAACTCATTTTCGGACTCCTCGAAAAACGAGTTTATACCTTTTGGTGGCTTCTAAAGAATTCCGACGTAAATACAATCTTTTCTTCTTTGACTAAGATCGATTACGCTCCGAAACCTTTCATGGCCGTCTTAACTAAATGGTTTAATCTGAATATACACGCACAGACGGAAACGGACATTCAGATCGTCGTAGAGTCTCTTCGACGATTAGATTATTTCGACTCTAAAGTCGAGAGAGCGACGGAACGTTATCTAAAAGCTCGTAACGTTAAACTCGAAGGAACGCAACTGGTGACGGCGATTTGCGATCTATGTAGACACTTTCGGTTCTCTTCGCCCATTGTTTTGAATGTGGTTGGACCTTGGTTCGAAAATCACGCAAAGGAACTGACACCGTATCAGATCTGTCGAATTGCGGGTCTTTTCGGAGTTCTCGGTTACGTTCCACCGAATGGAAACGGATTCTTCGGTGCCTTGGAAGACCAGATCGAATCGAAATTTAGTCAGTTTAGACCAGAAGATTTAGTCGAACTTCTTCTTAGTTGTACTTATATTCAAAGATATCCTTTGAATTTTGTACGAAAGTTGTTCAACCCTTTCTTCTTGAACCATTTGAATGGTAGTTGGGGTTTTTTTTTTTTATTTATGTGACTTTTTGCAGACGATAGTTTAAAAATTGTTACTAATTTTTTTTTTTTACTTCAGATATTAAAGACGAATCACAGTTACTCAAAGCGCGGTTTCATCTGAAACTACTGGACACTGCAATGTACTTAGAATGTCCACTTTACATTGGTCCAATTCTTCATAAGGAGAGAGTGGTGAAATCATTGCAAAGAGGTTCGTTCCAGTCGTGGTTCTCGTTAAGTTTGTTAAAAAGAAGGGGTACGCGATCAAAAAAGTTTGGAGACCGCTGCTTTATATGTCAAATACTAGAGGTGGAACGAATCCTAAATTTTCTCGAATCCGAATCCTTAAAGGTTTCCGAATCCCTCGAATTCTTAAAAGTTCTCGAATCCTTCGTATATAAGAATCCTATATTTTTCATTAAGAAGATACAAATAAATGAAATAATATTAAATAATTAATAATAAACAGTGTGGGCACTCTGGGTCGCCACAAGGTGATCCATTGGTGATCCGGTTCGACCACGGAAATTGCAACAATCGCCGGTTTTTGTTAGCGAACGCTTCTATTGGACGTCAATGGAGATAAAACTAATTTTACCAAAGTTTTTAACCGTTTTTCTTAGGTTAGGATTCGAAAGATTGGAAAGACGAAAAAAGCGCGAAGATTCGAGTTTTCGAATCTCGAATATTTTTCAAGATTTGCGGGATTCGAATGTCCCATCCCTAAGCAACCAATAACCCGAGTGGTTGAGTTGACACAAAAAATAAACTAGCTCAGATAATCGAAATAAAAATTTAAATAAAAATCATGATTTTTTTTTTCTTACCGTGACTGGTATTGAACGTGTGAGCAAAGAAATCTTTCTTAATTTTTTAGAATTTCTTTTTCAATTTTTTGGTACTGCCAAGTTCATCATGCTTTTCAATTGCTTTCAGACAGTCGTTTGCGAAGACTTCATACTTGGTTTTATAGCGATTTAGAACTGTTGTTTGGAAACGCCAACAATTTTTCTACAGAAGAATGCATTCCAACTATGCCGCTGGCAGATATTTACGTTGGTGGTAAAGAGGCCCTTTTTTTTTTCCTTTTCGTTATCGCCTCTAAATGCTTTGCTGCTAATAAAAATATACTTTAATTTCATTTAAGATTATATGTTTAACGTTGATGTCAACAACAAACCTATGAATTATCAAGGAAAACATGGCATTTCTAAAAGGTTTATTATGTCCGACATCTACCAACGAAAAGAAATAATTATTTCTTGTTGTTGTTGTTGTTTCTTTTCAGAAAAGTTGTGATCATTCATTTACCGGAACATTTTACGACGGCCAAGAGTCTTATCGGTTTACAAGCGGCAAGGATCAGACATCTTAAAATATTGGGATACGAAGTCATCCAATTGAACTACAAAGTTTTGGAAAAGTTGAGAATTAATAGATCGATACGATTAGACTACTTAAAAAGGAAACTGTTTTGAAAATTATTTATAAACAAATTTTTATTTAAATACTGTTAATTCATTTGGTTGAAAACCAATTTTTTATGATCAGGAAAATAAATTTTTAATTTTTGGATCTTTTTTGTGCATTGTCTTTTCTTTATAAATTAATACAAAGAAGGAGAAAAAGTAGCTATAGATTCAAAGGTCAAGCTGATTCTAAGAAGAAATTGAAAAGTGTCTTAGTAACTAGAACGGTAGCTGAAGCGCTTAAAAATTATTTAATGTTGTGATTGCAATATCTTTCAAAATAAATTTTAAAAAATAAACAAAAAAATTATAAAAAATATCGTCTGTTTAAAGTTTGTTCATTCTCAAACTGACATAAAAAGCTTATTTTCAAGGATAGCAACATGAAATTAACCTTAAAAGGTGGTTTAAAGCTGAGCGTCCACTAGGTCGGTGGGGCGGAGTGGCGAGTCGTTTTTATCCCCTCCAGTCTGGCCCAGTAACCTAATGAATTTCGATCCTCTCTCCCGTCCATTAGTGCGTAGTTTCTCCAGAGCGGCTCCAAACCCGCCTAATAGACGGGGCTCCAATTTAAAGTGTAAACGCCTCATGAAGGGTAGCTCATTCACTTTATTTTTATGTTGATATCTTTCAAAATAAGCTTTTTTATGAGAGTTTGAAATGGCCCAGCTTTAAAAAGACGATATTTTTAAATTTTTGTCTATAAAATTTTTATTTTGAAAGATATCATCATGAAATACTTCGGCTACACTTCTAGTTTGAGTTTTGTTTACACTTTAAAACAGCTTGATTAAAATTTAAACAAAACATCGAAAATGAAATGAGAAGTTACAAGTTTGTTTTATTCGAGCTCTCTCGCATAACAGAATCGTATAAAATATGTTCCATTTAACGTTGGTTACACTCATTATTGGACGTTATTATTTTAATCATTTATTTATTAAGGCCAAGAATTTTGGTCGAATGAAATCTTATTTCGCTTCAGTTTAAAGAGAAACTTAAAAGGAAAATGAAAAATTTAGTTGTATTGTGTATCGAGATCTACAATAATTTATAAAGCCGTACAAATAATGGAAAAGCAACTTAATTTAGAATTTAAACATCAAAAGAAAAATTAAAGAAGCTGCTAATGGAAATATTTTTGGACCACATTTTAGGGCGTTCACGGACGAGCAACTTTTTGTAGTCGAAATGGACTGTAAAAATTGGTCGGCATGTATCTGAAACCGACCATTTCACTTTGTAAGATCACTTTTTTTATTGCAATTTATTCAACTGCACTATGGCCACTTTCCCAACCGAGTCAGTTTTTTTTTTTAAACGTCGACTACTTTTGCAGTGAATCTGGACCACTAAAAGTCGCTCGTCTGTAAACGCCCGAAGTTATACACAGCTCTTAAAATTATTGTTACATAAATGTGTGATAAAACACCAATAATGCATAGCATGTATAGAAATATTATGCATACCAAGAAGACAAAAAGCGAGCCATATTTTTGAAAATTACATTTCAGAATATGTGAATAATAATTTATATATGCAAGTGAATTTCAACGGTTTGCTTGCTCATACTCTTGGCTATGTGCTTACATTATGTCGCATGAATAAGCCTAAACCTACAGTGCAGTGAAAAAATGTTGCTAAAGATAATTCTGAAGATGAGAATCCCACAAAAAGAACAAAAGATATCGCTTATGAAAGTGTATGTATTGAGCTCATAAGTGTAAATTCTAAATAGATAATACCGAATACCATCACCGGGTAATGAAATGAATAAACAAAGATAATCTAGATAAACTTTTAATTTATAACGTGAAATATTTGACGATTAAACAAAAATAAACGGCAGCAAGTTAAGCAACTATCACACAAGCAAGTTTTTACTAAACTTCCATGCAATAAAACTTACAATGAGACATGCATACTCTAGTTTGTAATGTGATTTGACTTTCAACTTGATGAAACTGCTTTTGAAACTCGTGCAAGGCGCTATCTCATGGAGTTGCACATGTACAACTTCTGAGAGACTATTTATGATATTCGCCATAAAGAGCAAATCAGGAATGAATTAGAATTGACATCAGAAGTCTGAATTTTGCATGTTAATGTTTTGAATTCCGTTTTGTTAATTTCTCTCATCTGATTAGTTGCTTTCACTAAACAACCTATGAAACTAATTGTGAAACTCGCTTCACGTGTGATATGGAAGTTTATTAAAAAGTTGCAATTGCAAATTTTAATCGACAGTTTTATGCATGAAAAGTTGCTTGTATGATAAGGGCTTTAGAAACAATAACGTTAACTTTTGTTCTGTTCTGTTTAAGAGCCTAGACACTCCAGCGTGCACATGCTATATGACTAGATAGACGCAATTTTTTGTGTCCAAAAACAGGGACTTGATTCTAGCTACCTTTACTACCCTTAAACTGAATTTTTAATGATAATTGAAGTTGCAATCTCATCTTGAATGCTTAAAGGGGTTATTATTTTATATTTTGAATTATGTTAATTTGCTTGACCCATGTTAAAGACTATTGACCTTAAAAGGTTCATTTGCTAAGCCACCTTGGGTGTATTCCTTTAACATGTTCGTCAGGTAAGTAAATTCATAACGTGTCAAGTTGCTGTTTGGTTGGAACTACAAAATATAAGGTGCCGCACAGCATGTGAAACTCTGGATTACCTAGGCTCTTAGTTCTGTTGGTTATTAATATTAATATAATATTTTTAATACACAGTAATTAAATATTTTTAATATTAACATGCCAAAGTAAGTGATCACTGATTATCAATAGTTTTGATTGCAATTTAGTGGCAAATCCAGACTGAATAGAATGTAGCTAGTTAGAAATTATTTTTAAAGAAAATTAAAAGTTTATCTGAAACTAAAATAGCAAAGAAATATGCTAATGAAAATAAAACATTTTATGACTGTTTTAAAAAGAGGATTTAAGTAGTTCAAAACGTCAATTTCCGTCTTTTATAAACTTCCACAATAATTCATTTTCAAAACGTCATCAAGAAAGAACATATTATGACAATGCGTGTGGGTTGTGTGTCACTTATTTATTGTGACGAGTATACTTGCCTCGCAATAAAATTAAAGCTTAAGAGCACGGACGGGATTGACAAGAAATTTAGGCTCGTGTCGTTTTGTCTGATAAAAAAATAATAAGAAAAGAATAAAAACACCATTTTGTTTAAACTGTCGAGAACGTTCGATGTCATCCTTTTTTTTATCAGTCTAAATGAAACAAACCTAACTTTTTGTCATCGCCTCTGGCGTCACAAGCTTCGTCATAACACAGTGAGGCAACTATACTTTCATACTTTGCTTTCCTTCTCTGTGATTATTATAATTTGAATTTTGACGTCACTTTTTAATATTTTCTTTTCAACCTAGTTTCAAATCCAGCAACCTATTGTGAAACGCAACATTTATTCGAGATACGTCTTGATATAGTTAACTTGAACTCATTTGTTAGAAAGAAGGACATTATTATTCTACAAACACAAAGATTGACCATTAAGCATTAAGATTGTTTATCTCTCAGTTTACTAAAAAAAAAAAAAAAAAAAAGGAAGAAATGAAATTAACACCATTTGTTATGTAATCACCAGTTATTTCTTTCTCTAATAACAGATAAAATCTTATGTATAGAACCCCGCTTCCTTTCAAAATAACAAGAATCTAACTTAACTCTTTTTTTCTTCTTCGTAAAGTTTAACGCAAAAAGCCGACTTCATAATATCTGTACGAAGTCGGCTACGACTAATCTCTCGAATTGCCGATAATACTCAGAATAAACAAAAAGATGTTGACAATATCGAGGTACAGATTTAAAGCCGCAAAAATGTATTCTTCGGGAGAGATCGAATACTTATGTTTACCTCCCATCATCATCTGCGTATCGAACACGAGATACTGCGAAACGAGAAAAGAATGAATAGCAAACGATCCGTCTTCTAGTCTTTAAAGAAAATGTATCTTACGATAGAGAATATGAGAGCTCCGAGAGATGCGTAAACGATGTTAAGCAAACGAGAACGAATGAAGATCGATAGAAAACCGAAACAAAGTAGAACGATGACGGCAACAAACAGAATTCCTCCCATCATGGTGAAGTCCCACTGAAAACACGTTTAAAGTGAAATACATCTCTTGCTAATCTGTGTTTCAGAAGCAAGAGAAAACTGAAAGTGTTTTAGAAACTAGAAAAGTAAATAAATCGTAAAAGGCATGGGCGAACTGGCATATCAAGCAACCTGGTATTTTCCCGATGGGCCCGTTTAGTTTGAGCGCCGGTTTTTTTCATTAGAGAGCAGGTTTTATGATGAAATTCGACAAATCGCACAAGAACCAGAAAAAAAGGCTGATGTTTTCATTAAAACAAAATCCACAAATAAGTAAAATGCCACATTTTAAGAGGAGGGGCCGGGAAGGGGAATAAATCTAAAGTAGGAAAATATTTTAGAAAAAAACAACCTTAATTTTGCTGGTATCACACACTTTTTTCTAAAAGAAAATTTTGCTCACTATGCTTGCTGAAAGTTTGTGCAAAATAGCAAAAAAAAACGAAAGTTTATTTTGAAGAAATACACTGAAAATACACTTAAGATGATTTATTTACTCTTCTCCGTTCTAAAACACTTCCAAATTCTTCATCATGTTGCTCCTAAAACGCAGAATAACGAGAGTTCCATAGTCAGACTGTTTCAAAACAGTCGTTATTTACAAGTACAGTGAAAATCGTTTACCACAAAATCGAATAACACGCAAAATAATACGAAAAATTGGTTAAGACCAAAAACAAGTTTAGAATAGCATAAAATATATTACTTCTTTAACATAAAAATAATCTTCTGAGTGCGTACATCTCGTGTTAAACAATTTCGACGGCATACAAAATTGAAGTTTGAAACACGTTACCTTCGTCTGAAATGCGAATATCGTCAGTCCTAAACAAACGACCTAAAAACAAAACCAAGAATTACTTTTAAAAAAAAAAACTTCCGCAAACTAATAAATGAATGCAGAACACGTACAGTCGTTATTCCAGCCGCCATCAGAACGGCATCCGCATCGTAATAACTGAAAAAAGATACAAAACACGTTCGCGAACATTACACAAAAAAGAAATCAACGACATAAATCGAAAACAAACCTCGAGATAGCACCGAGAAGAAATGATTCACACAGCGTCTGAAACAAAAACAACAATCAAACCACTTTAAGACAAGAAGGATCGAGATTATTGGAAACCAAAAAGAAAACGAAACGTTACAAATAGCCCGAGCATAATCATGTTCGTAGGAAAGTTCCGTCTCACGTTGGGACAACAAGCGAGAGCGATCAGTAGGACAAACGTCATCACCCTATCAACAGAGACACTAGTTATTAAAAACGTTACGAGCAGGGGTGCCCAGAGGGGGGTATTCGCTATTTGCCTTTATGGGGAGTGGGGGGGGGGGGTGATTGAAATTTTGTATTAAAATATTTTTATAATAATCAGAATGAGCGAAATGATTTATTATTTAATTTATATTTTAAAAGAAAGTAGTGTTTCAGCCACTGTTATACGTCATATTATAAGAGCTGTTTTTTACGGCTCGCTGCGCACGCCGGAATTGATAGCAAGAGTATACTTTAAGGAGAATGTTCATGTATTCCAAAGTTTAAAGACTTTGTTTCAAACACATCTTATGGCCAATTGAAACTCATTCACAAAACGTTTATGCAAACAACGTAAAATTCGATCATTTTAAAACTCATGAAAATTATATTTGAAAAGCTATACAAAAAAACGGGGTGGGGGAGGGGTGAATTCTCCACTGGCTTTGGGGGGGGGGGGGGGGGGGGGGGGGGGTTGGGCACCCCTGGTTACGAGACAGCGATCGATCGATCTCTGCATCTCGACAAATACTCACAGAGCTATGATAAAGAGTTCGGGATGGTTCCTAGAAAAATTTCTTGTATTCTCTCTGAAAATGTAAAATAGAACCAATTAAGAGATGGGCTCACTTAAAATCAAAAAAAGCGCCGAAGGAGGAGTTTACTCGAATAGGAAAAGTGTGATGAAAGCGACCGTAACGACCAATTGGCACATCAGAATACTATACACCTTACGAATGAAACCTTAATAATAAAAAAAGGGAAATGAAGTTTAATGACTCGAATGGTGTCATAATCGCATGATACTTATGCAATCTGAAGCGAACATTAAAATTCGCTTTTTCGTCATAAATTTACCGAGTCGGATCGACTTCTCCGAGAATTGAAATTCGGCATCACCTCCTCCGTAAGGTTGCCCAGTGTAACCTTCATTACCATACATCGCTGAGTGTCTAAAATAAACGAATAAAAAAGATTTAATACCGATACGTCGGTTTTGCGGATGAGTAAGACGGCCGCCGTGGCTCTCTACATAGAATAACACAACAATCTCTTGTTAAACATCCAATGGAATAACCACGTTCGTCCTACCTCCACTTAAAATCACTATTTAAACCAAATTAACGCTGTGAATTTTAAATTTTTTCATTGTTAACAAGGAAAAAGCAATAATAGCACCTGATTAACTACTTTTTATAACACTTACGTAGCGTTTTCCTTTAGAAAAAAATGACAAAAACACGACGAAATAGAAACCACCCACAAACGACAAACCTCAATGAAGAATAATTTCAAGTTAACGACAAAAGTCACACGACGTATGAATCACTCACTTTAGTAAGCTGCCATTTTGTTTCCAAATGCTTACTATATATCATAGGGGAAAGGACTCAAAACGGCGGCATCTAATACCATATACCAACGAGCTTTTAGTTAAAAATATATAGTTGAAAGGCTATTAATGATCACATCGTTCATATTGTTTCACAAAGATGAAGAATCGTTCTTGATGTTGGCTACAAAATGGCTTCTAATTAAGAAGTTCTCCGTCATAAGTATAAAGCAAAGCAAGAAACAACGACTTGCCATCAAAATAATCGATTCAATGTTGTTTTAAGATTATCGATGTTTAATGTAATTTCCGATTAATCGATTTAATAAAAAATAAACCTTTATAGAAAATTAAAAATGCACAATTTTTTTTTAAAGAAGGGTTCAATTTAAACGTTAGAAAAATAATTTGCGAATTTCATTGTAAAGGACAACTAATAATAATAATAATAATATTTATTTATCCATAAAGGCATTTCTGAATTCCAGACTTCCCTTGACTCCTCATGTTTTAACCCATTTCTTCCTCGCAATGTTGGTTTTTTAAATATTCTATGTACAGTATAATGAATGTTCAATAGTTCCCAATAATAAAATCTGATGGGAACTTATTAATCCCTGAAGTACTGTATGTACTACAACATATCATCCACCCATGGGTATATTTGCATTGCATAAAACTGTCATTTTCTCATGTTTAACCAGTTTTTCTAGACATTCCTTCATGGCAGTGTTGGTATTCTTAAATATTCTATATACAATATGTTCATATATTCTGTGTAAAATATAATTGTTCAATAGTTCCCTATAGAAAAGTCTTATGGAACTTAACTTTTGATGTGTGCACTGTGCATTGCACACTGGAAATGAAGACATTCCTGAAAGTCCAGACTTTCCTTGGAATGTATTTAACTCACCAGTTCCATTCCCACTTCTACCGTACACTAGCAATGAACTTTCGAAGTAGCATTATCATGAGCAACATGCAATTTTAACACATCTTGTAAAATGGTTAACTTTGTTATCTAAATCACATGAGACCATATATACTGTAAATTTAGTAAGAAACTAAGATTTTTAAAATTTATATTATTAACAAGTACGATACTGTTTCAAAATACAATATTTGTATATTATGTTAAACAAAGTCATTTATAGTAACAGTGGAACTGGAATAGATAAGAAAAAAATTGATTGTAGAACACTTCTCTAACATAGCCTTAATAATAAATTTGTCACCAAAAATGGGAGTATAATAGACATAAATGTGGTTTTGAAGTAATAATCCATTGTGTACATGTTAAATGGAAGCAAACACTTAAATAGAAAATGCTGTTTGACAACATAAATGCTAGCCACTTATTCATAAACACCCTTTTAGAAAGAAAAAAAAAATTCTCAATACAGTTTCTATAATAATAAGAAGAATAGGCCTAATTGGAAACACACCGTGGGATCTTATGTATCTGTCTGTCTGTCTCTGTATAATTACATTTCCATGCCATCTATTCAATGTTCACTTCAGTTAGGTATATTTATTTTAACGTTACAAATTGAGGCTTACTCCACCATCCCCACCCAAACCCCCTTCCCAATACAACAAATATATTTTAGTAAATTTGAATTGAACACTTTTAAATGTTCGATTAAAATGTACGTTTATATATGAATTCTATTTTTATATTTCACGGTGAAAAAAATGACACGTTAAGATCAGCTTCTAGGACCTACGTCTTATGGGGCTTTTTTGATAATACGTTAAAGCTATACATTTCAGTTTTGCCAAGTTATATTTATTTTATAAGAATGTTAAGACTGTGACTGTTCGTTTGTCGCTGGTTTTTCTTGGCATTTTTTGGACTTTTCAAAATTCATGTTTTTAATTTCGATTTTTTTTTTGTTTATTTTCGATTTTCGATTTTGAATTTCGATGCCTTATTGATGACTGTTGATCACTTCTTATGGCTTTTTAAAACGTTTGGAAATTCTGAAATTCTTGACCACTTTTTTTAAAAAAAAATATGCTAAAACATTTCTTGGTTTTTTTCATATTTCTGAAACTTCTTGATTTTTGAGTGGAATCAGTATTTTTTTTGTTTATCAAGCCTTGGATCTCACATGCGTAAAAACAGTAGAAAAAACCTCCTATAGAACATAATAGCCATGCAGGTGCGCCATCTTAGAGGACAAAAACAAAATAAATATTTAGAAAGCCACCTCAAATTAAAAGCCTAAAAACGTGCATAATTTTCGTAACTGAGGAACCGTTTCTTATTTATGACAAACGTCAGAATGATTTTTCATATTTTTTTTTTTACAATAAACTTTTTTTTCGTGATATATGAAAAGCATAAAAAAGGATAAAAACGTTTCTTAAAGAATGTTTTCTTGCACAATAGGAAGAACATCAAATTAAGATACAACTCTTTTATAGAGGGGTAGGATCTCATAAATGTAAATACACCACTAACAACATCAACAACAAACGTGTCCATTTATCTTAAGTATAGACTATAAGCATTGTAACAATGATGATGATGATGATGATGATGTGCTGTGGCAATAAACAGACTTTCAAGTGAGAAATATAAAGAAATTGCTTTCAAAAGCAAAAGAAAATGAGAGAAAGAAAAAAAAAATCCATAGGGTTATTGTGGGCACGCAAACAAGTCTCATAAAGAAAACATTGAAAGAAAAAATATATTATACAGTATGTCTCAGAACCAACTAATGACATTATAATCAAAGCATACACATTTGGCATTTTTTTGTAAAAAGGCCACCAAGTAAAAATTAATACTTTAAAACTAAAATTCTACATGTTTGAAGAAAAAAAATTCTTCAATTTGGTCATCACACTTTGTGATGTCCTTTATAATGCTGCCGAAATTTTAGTATTTTGTGCTAATAATTTAACTTTTTATAGTGTTCAATTCAGGAGTAATCCTACAAGCTCCTGAATACTAGAACTATAAACTCATGTTCCCTATAGGGAACTATGCTGCAGAATGCTGAAATTCAGTAATTCTTCAATTCTTCTTAAATCGCTGTATTCTCATTTGGAACAATTTTTTTTTGTAAAACAAAATGCTAAAATTGCTTGATTTGTTTATGTATGTGTAGTCATTTTGGATTATATTTTTAATGTTTATATTTTATATATATTTGACATAATGTTTTTATTTGGTCATTGTGTGCAATACTGTATTAAATACAGTATTCCACACAATAACCAAATGAAAACAAATTTCTTTTGTAACAGACTTGGTACCTTTGGTACCTAGATAGATGTGAATTATCACATTCTGGTTCCTAATAAAAATTTTTATTATTATTAATATTATTATTAGTATTATTAAAAAAAATTTTAAAGATCATTTTTAAAAATGAATAGTTTTTTTATTCTTTTGTACCAAAATAACGTTATTCAAAAAACGTTAACGTTATTCATTTTTTTTTCTAAAGAAAACAACTTTTAAACACTAGTTTTTTTATAGAAAAAATCAATAACTATTTAATTATCTACTAATTTAATTTTTTTTAAAAAAATGTTATTGTTAACAACCACCATCCTATGTTGTAAATTAGTAACTCCCATAATTACTGAGATAATAAATTTTAAACAACAGATTGTGCCATCCAAGTGTACACTTTGATAATAGTCTGGGGCCTTTAGTACTGAGACATACTGTATTCTGGGATATGTATATGAATATATATATATATGGAAGTAAAGTAACAGAAAATCAATAGGTTCTCTTTATATACAGTATATACCCCCCTGTAGACATTTAAAATCACGGGTGGTGTCTATTCAAAGATTCTACCTATTAGATGATTTTCTATAGGAATCATAATAAGTGGGGCCCATTTGTAATAGTTGGACCTAAAAACCTTTAAGGGGATAGACAACATTTGATACGTCACATACAAATTGAACAAGGAGGTGGTGGTGGTGGTGTGTACAGATGTAATTTTTCCCACCAATACCAATTGTGAAACGTAGTCTATGATAAAGGTGCCATAAATGCAAGATCTAACTACTATATACACAGGTCCCTTTCTATATCTCCAACACAAACACCACCCACATCCACTACAACTTCACTCATATCGAGGCACTTTTGAAAGTTTGAATGAGAGAGACACGCAATGAGCATCACTTAGGGTAAAACATCGTTCATCATCAAAAACCACACAAAACACATAAGACAACAACAACAAAAATAGAACTTGTATTCAGAACATATCAACATTCTACCCACCACACACCACCCTTCTCAACATCTTTAAACCCTCTTATACAGTAAGGGTAATTGAAGCCACTTACATTGTTAATAATGGTGTAAATACTAAATAACATTTCTGTAAATGCACGATAATGTAATGTAATGAATTTATTATATTAACAATACTTAATAAACAATTAGAATAAATCAATAATTAAGCTAGAAGCACATAAAAATCAAATATATCAATATTAGCAATACTTATTATGGTAACCATATCAGCAACAACAACAACAATAATAATAATAATAATAATAATAATAATAATAATAATAATAATAATAATAATAATAATTAGTGCTCGGATTTTTATCCAATATCAAGCAAATGTTTCTCAATTTGTGGCCCAAATGCCAATTGTGAAGAAATCATTATCATTAGACCAGATCTAATTATGTTTTTTTTTGTTAATCAAAATGGCCGGTAAAAGGCTAAATGTCTGATCACTAACAGTTGTCAACTAGAGTTCTAGTCTCTCTCGAAGAAGAAAAAATTGTTGGTTAATCTAAACAGTATTGTTCCATAGCCTAAAATTGGTCCTTGGACCACAGATTGAGAAACATATGCTTGATATTATATAAAAGTCCGAGGCCTAATAATAACAGTACGATAATAATAATAATAATAATAATAATAATAATAATAATAATAATAATAATAATAATAATAATAATAGTAATGATAATAATAACAATAATAATAATAATAATAATAATAATAATAATAATAATAATAATAATAATAATAATAATAATAGTAATGATAATAATAACAATAATAATAATAATAATAATAATAATAATAATAATAATAATAATAATAATAATAATAATAATAATAAACGATCTTGTAACAAATTCTGCATATTTATATTATAGCAATAATTTTCCTCCATGTCGCAATTTTTTTGTAATAATTTTAATAAAATAATAAACTCATTAATAATTCTGAAAAATAAAATAAAAATATAAAAACTAAAGAGTAACAGATTTTTTTTCTTTCTTATATTTTTAGAAATATATTTTAAAAGCAGTTTGAAAAAGTAAAAATACTATGCTTTTCTTCTAATTTGACATGAAAAATGCAAGATTTCCAATCGGCCATAAAATACGCTCACATAATTATTCTTAAATATCTTAACATGACAAATTGACAATATTCATAGCCAGTTTTAAACGTGTATTGGGCGTGCTAGAATATAATACACGGTCGATTGTTACAAACAAGGACGGTCTTAGAAGTTCTTCGGATTTCTCAGATAAAATTTTGCAATTTTCTAAAGTAGGCTATATGTTCGACCTAAGAAAATAAATATGAAATTGTAAATATCACTTTGATTCATAAATGGCCCTAGAATAAGAACAGCATTGCCGGATATTATCCAATCAATCAATGGTTTACTTGTATGCATGGTTATATGTAATGACACCATTCGTCATTAAAATACAGCATTCTTTTAGAAAGACGCTCGGTTTTTAATCCTATTCATTGGCATTCAATAATTGGACATCATTATGTCGACTAGAAAACTCAAGCCTCTAATGGAGAGGAGATTCATTTTAAAACTTAATAAGTCCATATTTTATTGCAGTTTTGTAAACAATTTTCAGAGCTGAATCGATATCTGTAATCTTTTTTTTTTTCCTAAGTAGAAAAAACTCAATCCAAATTCAGGTAATAAAAGGATTCGATTTTTTACGTTTCCAGAACAATTTGAGTAACTGGACTTCTTGAGTTTTGAAAAAAAGTTTCTCAACTAGTCTTTTTCAATTAAAAAAAAGTATCACTACTAACTAATAAGACAAAAATGTTGTTTTATTCTTCATCAAACGAGACTAGTTTGCGGTTTACGTCAAAATAACTACATATTTTAATCGAAAGTTAACTCAAATTAAATATGATTCTCGAAATCAAACCCTTTGATTAAAAAAAGGAAAATCGTTTCTTTTTCTCAGTAATAAATTACCATTTTTTTTTCTATAAACAATGTTTATTCAATTTTTATTTACACATATCTAAAGTAAGGTTGTGCGATATTTTTAGAAATAGTATTTAGCGCTCATTGGCACCTTAATACTAATGCTTTTTATTAGGGTAAAAAAAAGGTTTGCCGAAAAGAAGAAAAAAGTAATCACCATGAAGGTGTTGAGAAGGTGGAATGACGAAAAAAAAAGGAGCTTCTATAATTTCACTCAAAACCGCCTTATAATTTCAATAAAAATAGCCTCACTATTTTCACCAATTATTGCTAATCAGTAACTATACTCTAAAAACCATTTGAATTTCAGTGTTGAAAAAAAAAAGATTAAATATAACCCCACTATGAAAATATTTGCTTTTTTTATTATTCATTTCAACAAAATGTATTTTTAAGGTGATTTTCTTGGTTTTCTTTCTGATTTGGGCAAATAAAAAATAAACAATTGTTATTTAAAAATTCATATTCAGTTTTAAAAATGAAACATTAATAGCTAATTTCATTTTTCCACATTTATATTTGTTTCCCTACTACAGAAAAACTATATAAGAATTAGTGTAATTAAGAAGTAGAAATTAAATAAACATTTGGTTTTGCGTTGGAATTTACAGACCACTTTATAACGCACTATATTCGAGTGTGGTTCCACTAAAGTTGCTATGTGGTTGCAATGTAAAGCCGATGCCAAACGTAGCAACAATTCAGCAACTTTAGAGCAACATATAGCTATGTTGCTCTATTGTTTCATGAAAGTTGAAACATCTGTCATAAGAGCAACAAACCCGAATTGTTGCTCACAGATTGAAGGCAACAGAATTTTCAAATAGAACTTGGTTCTATTTTCGAGCAACCATTTCAGCCAACAGCCAATAAAAACGGCTTGAATAACCACATGACTATTTCAAATTTTCAACTGATGAAGAAGAGAAAGACGAAGCCAAATGTCTACAGTCTTTGGCTCACAACCTCTTTGTTTCATTGGTTGTTGCTTTCATGTAAGTTTCATGAACGTTGCAACATGTATCATAGGTGTTGCTTGCAAGAAATAGGGAACTACTGTTGCTACAACTAGTATTGTTGCTTGACTGTTGCTACGTGTAGCATCAGCTTTAAATGCAACTCAAGGTAGTCGCTTTTGGCAACAACCCTATTTCATTTTGCAGTCGAAAAGTGGCCAAAAAGTGGTCTGTGTGCCCAAGGGTTTTAATGTTTAATGCTTATTTCCACATGCCATACTACTGTGCCGTGAGCTTTGCTAGGTGTGCCATGAAATTTTGGATGTTATATTGAATATATTAATATGATTCAATATTTTCGAATAGATTTTAATCATATTGGAAAAAAAGCAAAACAAGCAAAACTTTCCTATTAGATGTATGCAATAAACCAGTAGATTCAAAGGGAGTTCCGTAAGTTCTCCGGGTAAAAAAAGTAGTGGTTCCCAAACTTTTATTGCTCATGGCAATTTTATTTTGATTGGAGTTATCACGGAAAAACTCACGGGCACACTTATGGGCCACAGCACACCCTTTGAAACCCATATGTTTAGTGCAAACTTGGTATTATGAAAGTTTTATTTATTTTACTTTTTTCAGTGAAGTTTTTCTAAATGTGCCATTATTTCTTCAGGTAAAAAAATACTGTGCCGTGAGCAACACAAGTTTGGGAACCACTGGTATACAGTCTATATAATAAAAGTGGAGGAAAATAGAAGAGACCGCCAACATTGAAAGTTGTATCAGGTGTAGGCCTACAGTACACCACTCTTCTTATACCCAATAAACTTGGTAGATGACGTGTGTTTGTACGTGCAACCAATCAGTAAAACGAGGCCCATAAACAGAAGGTGAACAGAAAAAGAAAACACCGATACACACAAGTTAATACAATATGAACTTGTAGCATTAACATCATCTTTTTAACTACTCCTTCAAATGAAGTAAAATTTGAATCTGGAATTTATTTTTTAATTTAGAATTTTCAAATCAGGTTTTCCTTTCTTAAATTAGAAAAAGGAAAGATTATTAAAAAAAATGTTTCAGGATTGATTTCTCAATGAAAATTAGAAAGTAAGTCTAAATTTTCATTTATTATTACTCATTAAATATAAAAACTTTGGAGCAATTCCGCACATTTTAAAACTTTATTCTAAAATTTATTCACATATTTATAGAAATTTCTAAAATGTTTTTTTAAAAAAAAAATGAATTAGTGGTTTTTATAAAAAAAAAAATATAAAAATAGAATTTGCGTCCGTAATCTAAATCGCTGCTTAAAATAAAGCTAAACTTGAGAATAATATTTTAAACTTAGCTTTGTTAAAGACTAATTTTATCTTAAAATGTTTTAGGAACAACTGATTTTCGCACTCTGGTTGTTCTAAGTTTCAGGATCAAAATTAAGACTAACTAGACAGTGTTTTAGAAACTAGAATATGGTAGCTGACTCATTTAGCGGCATTTTCACGTTGATATCTTTCAAAATAAACTTTTTATAGGCAAAAAATTAAAAAAAAAAATATTGTCTGCTTCAAGCTGACATTAAAAGCTTACTTAAAAAAATAATACGAATATACCCTAAAAGTGATTGTGCTACCCTTCTAGTTTCAAAAAAAGGTTTTCTTAATTTTGCTACTGAAAGACAGAATAACCAGAATTCGAGGGGCTTTTACACTTTAATATAAGCATAAGTTTAGGCTTGTTTATAATAAGGATATATAGTTATAAATCAATTTAAAAACGAAAACTAATACAATGACTTCACTCTTTTTGTATTTATAAAATATAACTTATACCTAGTACTCACACCTGATAATTTAAATGCATTTAAATAATAAACGTGTTCTACAGAGCCCTCTGTGAAGGGCAAACAAACAATATGTCGAATTCAATTTATTCAGTTAATAATCTGAAAATATTGAGTTAATACTTAAATATAATCTAGAAACTATTGAAAAAAATATTGATTTAGTATTTCAATTTAAAATATTAATAATAAAGTCAATTTTTATTTGGGTTCATGTCCTTAACTGAATTCCTTATAATTCACCTAAACACATTTAATTTCAATTCATTTAACTCATGTGTGTGTACAAGGTATTAGCAAAGAAAATCTAAATAAAATTCAATGAATCGATTTGAAAACAACCTAGTACATTAATTTTTTTTTATTATTATTTTCCTTTTTCAGAAATTAAAAAAAGCTCGAGAATGTTTCGAGGATTTAAAAATAATTCACAAAACTTGAATATATTTCCAAATAAAAATTGAATCATATGGCTGCAATTCGTGAAAGTTCCTATAAAAAGACATTCTACATTGATAGTATTTTAAAATCAAGATCTCCATCTGAAATTTCATCCGAAGAAATCGATGTTGAAATAACTTCTGAAGAACCGAAAAAACCGTCTAATAATAATGGACCTAAGACTCAAGATGATGATGAAGAAGAAGAAGAAGAAGAAGAGACCTCAATGGTTCAATCCTGTCCAAATTTAATCACCTCAGGACAAAACCCATCATCATCAAGTGTATATTTAAGACCGACTCCTATCAATATTCACAGACAATATCATAATATTAATCAAACACCAATAATTAGCCATTTTGGTTATCATCATCATCATCACCACCACCACAGTGGAATTCCTCAATCTACTTCTTCTGTGGCAGAAATATTAGGACTCAATTCTCAATATCAAATAACCTCAATTCATCCAAGATCCACACGACAATGTCCTGATTCACTAGGACCATCATCATCATCATCTTTACATCCCTATCTAAATATTCATGGATCGTCATCATCATCTTTCTTATACAGTCAGTGGTTACAAAGTAAACCACACGTGTTCAATATTAACGGTAAAAATTTATCAATAAGTTCATTTTCAAGTGTTTTTTTTTTTAATAATTGTAACAAGAATCATCAAAGGATTTTTTGTATCTATAATATTTCAAAACCAATAATTAGTTATACAGCTAAGAGCTTTGGCACACGGACCACTTTTTAGTTGTCCCAGTTCTACAGCAAAAATGTAGTCGGCGTGTCGCTCTTGTGCAAAAGTCCGACGTCTATTCATAGCAATACGTTGCAACCACAGACCAGAGACCTGGGCCAACATTTTGCAGTCGAACTCGACTACTAACTGTGCCAAGACTCTAAGTATTGGCATTAGAGTCTTGGCACACGGACCACTTTTTAGCTGAGCGTCCACTAGGTCGGTGATGCGCCGCGTTTGTGTTTCGTCAACGACCTAACGGACGCTCAGCTTACTTAAGCTTAAAGCTAAATACATAATACATAATACAAAATACTTAAAGCTAAATATTTCAGAAACTACAACTGCCACATATTTATACTTTTCTGTATTGAGGCCCCAACCATTCTACACCATTGTTAACAATCACCATAATCTTTCAAAGGTTTACCTTTTATAGTTCCTGAAATATTCAATTGTAAATAATACACTGTATAGGCCTACCATATCCAAGTGTATTTCGCTGCTATATTGTATTAGAGGCCCTAAACAACTATTGATTTCAGATCTAATGAAACACTATGGTATTTCAAAAGAACCCTTATGTTAATATCATTTATGCACGTTTCTCTACACAACTAATTAGAATATATTAGCATAAATTAAAAGAAATTTAAAGTTTCTGCGAAACAGGAAAAGTAAATGTAGGATAGTAGGCCTACACATACTGCAGGAATGTCTAAAATGCGATTACAAAACGCCTACTACTGTAAAAATATACTTTTTAAAACAGTTTTTTTTTGGGGGGGGGAGGACAAGAAATGTTACATCATTTCTGACAGCTAATTAGGACAGAATTATCGTGAAAACAAGTTATCTTTTTAAAACTACCATAATAGCTTTATTTACAAAGACATAAAATATTATCATACTCGTATTTTTTTCAAAATATGAAAAAGTAAGAACAATTTAATAAAACTCTGCTTATTCTATGTTTTTAAGAAGTAAAATTAAGAAGAAATCGAAAGTGTTTTACAGACTAGAAGAGTAAATGGAGCACTTAACAGTATTTTTTTTAATAAACTTTTTATAAAAATAAAATAAAATTTCAATTTCTTCATTTTGTTTTTCTGGCAAAAACTAAAAAAAAAAACGAGTCATTAATTTTAAAACAGCCTTAAAAAGCTTTTCATCGTTTATTAATTATACAGGGTCCGGCAATAGGTACTGACGCATTTGTGAGTGCTGTGGTGGAAAGACAGACACTGAGTGGGGGACAGTATATTGCGCAACAAATTTAATATGTTATGCAGTTTCAGTAGTCATGAATTCTTGGCCTGTGCAGCAACGAATTTTTTGTGTTACGGTGTTCATTCGAACGGGAAGCATAATCTATCTCGAAATGGTGATGTTAATTGGTCGGCAAGATCTCCGGATTTGACTTGCTGCGATTTTTTCTTATGGGGATATCTATCTGAAGTGCAAAGTGTTTGTTGACAGGTCCCACACATTACAGGAGTTGAGAAACAACATAACCAAAGAAATTAGAGCAATCGGCCCAGATGTATTGCACGGTGTCATGCAATCTTTTCGCAGCAGGCTCCAAGAATCCGAAAGACAAGAAGGAGCACATTTGTCTAACATAATTTTTAAAAAATAAGCATATTTGAAAACTGCATTATGTATAGAATAAATATGTTCCGTTTTAATCTCTGTGTTTCAATTACTAAGTTGACAATCACACGATAAAAACTGTCAATATCTACTGCCGGACCCTATGTTAATTAATTATGTTAGTGATATCAATATAAAAATACGAGCGACACACTTCTAGTTTCCCAAGGCAATGGCATGTTATAATGTAAATTGCATGTAAATTTGCATATAATAAATATCCTACATTTCTATTAAAATCGCTTAAAATTGAATATCCGTGGAACATTTAAAACATCAGTTGACTGTTAGTTGTACAAAAATGAAACATATTTGAAAAAAATTACAAAATATATTGAAATTTAAAAACTGAGAACTTTTTTTTCAGAGAGAGAGAGAGAGAAACACATTTTCAACGAATTTGTTACAATATGTGTAGCTTTTAAATTTTCTAAGATATTCAATTTTAAACAATATATTTATGCCACCCAAGTATACATTGATGAAAGACAAAGGTTTTCTGCAATTTTGTATATAAGCCTACACATGACTATACTTGAATTCATGAAGAAAAGTTCTGTTCTCATCAGAAAACACCTATTGTTTTGTTTTTGTTGTTGTTGATTTTAATAGACTTGTAATATTGTTTGTTGATGTATTTAAACATATAGGTGCTAAGTGTATTTACGACTACATCTATATAATATAGTTGAAGAAGAAGAAGAACGAACAAAAAAGAAGAGGGCGAAACCTAAATTATGTTTATTTTATGCTATAAAAGTGAATTTCCATTGCTCTTTTACACACAAAAGACTACAATAAACCCATACTTCTAGAATTTGCCATTCAGTTGCTAAGTTGCTCGCATGAAACCCCTCAAAATCCATATAATAAGTTGAGTAGGGCCAATGTGGACACCCTCCAGTCTACAGGTGTATGCTACCTTTACACATACTGTACAAAGTGTAGGGGATGAATTTGAAGGTAGTAGGCAAGGGTGTAATATGTTCTAGTAATGTGTTCCAGCAGGGACGATTCTGACTGCATGGCACGGTACCAAGGGTTGGAGGTAGAGGCTAGCAGTGACGTGAAGGTATTAAAACAAGAATAAACAAACTAGCTGTTAAATATAGCAGTGTTTTCATCTCACCCCGCTCCAGTTGTAAACCTTAATCGCTCATTTGTTTATAGTTCTTTCGTTACCTTCATGTCACTGCTAGCCTCCACCTCCAACCTTTGGTGTTGTCCCAGTCAGAATCGTCCCAAAAAAAATCGTCTTAGTTGGATACAGCCGTGCCTTCCATGGAAGTTGGAGGTGAGGTCGTCTTTATATATCCATACAAGTTTAGCAATAAATTTTTAGCACCTCTTCCGTCTTATTTCAACAATTTAAAAAGTCATAAAAAATAATATTTGTTACCTACATAATAAATGTAAGGCTGGCAATTAGCTGAATGTTGCTAATTTGAACGCCTTGTTTTAACAACTCATTAAATTAGACAGCGAACAAATTTACAAATAAATAATAATAATAATAATAAAGCCACTTTGAGTTATTAATTAATAGAAGCAATTACAATTTGATGTTCAGCAAATTGAATGCATTTTAACATATGAGTTGCATTAAGAGCAATAACAATTATTCAATTATATTCTCTTTTATTCGCTAATATTTTCTACAAAACTATAAAATAAGCAAATGAGGGTCGCGATTGTTTTTAAATCACTTGATTACTTATGATTTTTTCTTTAAAAAGAATTGCCAATTCTTAATTTAAATAAAAAAAAAACACCGACATCTTGACTTAAACGATTATTAAGCAAAATGTCAATTCACCTGAGAGTAATACGGTTAAGCAGCTATTAAGAAATATGATTGTAACGCAAATTAGGATAGATAAAAATCAGTTAAATCACGATTTAATAAAAATTTTAAAATTCGATTTTCTTTTATTTAAATGAATTTTTTTTTACATAAAACATTTTTTTTACTTATCGAAAATTTCGTAAAATTGCTTTTTAATGAGCTGAAAATCCATGCCTGATTAAGCACATTATTGTTCAATAATTTCATGAAAAATTGAGATTATTTTAAAAAATAATCTCAAAGTTAGTAAATCGTGAGTTAAATCAGATTATAAATAAAGTTGATTTTTAATAAAAAAATACCAAATGATCTAAATTAACTTAATTTAAATCAATCAACTATGACGTCATTGGCCCAATTTATCTTATTTGTTTAATTATTTACTTCACAGAAACATGCAATTTTAGCAATTTTTATGTAAATATATCGATATTTATTTCTTCTTAAAATATGTAATGAATTTAAATTGAAACAACTGTTTATATTTTGTTTGATTGAAACAGCAGCATCAAAACCAAATACTCGCAGATGTCGAAAGCAAGGAGTTGATAGGAAACCAAGACAGGCTTACAGTTCAAAACAATTAGAAAGACTAGAAACTGAATTCAAGGTAAATTTCAAATAAATTTTCAAAACACAATTTTAGAGAACTGTAGTTACTGGATGTTTCTGTAAGGTGGACGATAGCTACAAGTTGCATCTTGGCGCCCTCAGGCACAAATCTTAAGTGCCCGCCCCTCCCCCTCCCCTCCTCCTTGAAAACTTTTTAATTTCACAGGTGAAAATGCATTTTTTTCTGGTTGCCTTGCTAATTAATATAAATATATTAATTATTAACCAGGAAACTTGGAAATCAAATTTTAAAAATTAAAATGAGATTTAAAGGCGCGTATTTGAAGACTGAGCTAGGAGCAAACTGCTCCCATTGCTCTTTGTAGCTACGCCACTGTTGTTGCCCTACATTGTGTGGATCTTGTTTTGAAAACATGGAGTAAACTGGCTGTTAGATGCTTTTATGCCAATAACATGTTTCGCCTATGTTGACACAGTCTTTCTGACTGTTGCTACATGTTTCATGTTTCATAAGTTGCTCCTGTGTGGACCAGGCTTTCGACTATTGAAAATGTGTTTATTTTGTATGAAATTAATTTTTACGTGTAATTTAAACAGGTGGACAAATATTTAAGTGTTAGTAAAAGAATGGAGTTGTCTCAAGCATTGAATCTAACCGAAGTACAAATTAAAACCTGGTTTCAAAATCGCAGGTGGGTTTAATTAATGACTACGATCAGAGTTATTTATTATAAAGTTTAATTAATTATTTCATCTTTCATTCATCAATTTACTGAGTGACATGTTGATCAATCAGATTTCATCTTCCTCGCATCTCTTTTTTATGTGCTGTTAATGATGACGACGATGAATCAGAACAAAATGGAAAAAACAGATGACAGCTCGTATAAAAATGGCTCAACGTCAAGGACTTTGGTCTCAGAGTGGAGGAGGAGGAGGAGTAGGAGGAGGCGCCAGTACAAACAGTACCACATTGTACCCAACGACCCCAGCTAGACATACTATTCAACCAACAATGGTTGCATCCAATGCAGCTGTTTATCAACCGTTTTTACCAGCCTCTTGCTTCCATCACCATCCTCCTCTTCCTCCTCCTCATCCTCCTCATCATCATCATCAGAACCACAATGGACACCAGCAACACCTGATGGCTCTCGGTGCAGCAGCATCGTCATCAGTGTCATTGACTGAACAAATGAATTTGCATCATTCAGTGATGCAAGTTCCTTCGCTCACAAATACGCCATCAGTTGCTGTAGATTCAAAAGAAGATTCCAGAAAATCTAATACAAATGAATGAATATTTATTGTATCCCAACAAATATTAAGATGAAAATGCTCAGGTTAAATATCAAAACACAGTCCGACACACAAACACAAACACTGCATGCAACAGTAAGTGTCCGGGTGCGCAGTTGTCAGATGGGTTATGCTTGTGCATATACAGTATGTCACACAGTATTGGGACACATTACCTTTCAAAGTACTTAAATAATTAAAATCACTAATTACATCAGTTAATGACTACCCGGTAATTAATTAGAATTATAAATTAAGTACAGTACTATGTTTTAAAAAGAACGTAAATCAAATTACAATTACTTTCCAAGTACAGTATACTAGTAAATATGATAATATGAACAATTGCTAATTAATTGAAAAAGCAATTTAATCACAGTAATTCCTTGGTGTGTTCCATTTCAAACGACACCGGTGTTTGGAAATGGAGGCTAGCACTGGCACACTTGGCCCTAATCAGTTCTTAAGCATATTTCTTCTCACTAGTAGTCATTTTTTTAAAAATAAATTGAGGTGTATAATCCCCTAAAAGCTAGTCTCCACTTTCAAGTTCCAAACCTACGTGGTTATTTGAGATAGAATCGTTTGAAACGGTAACATGGGTAGGCCTACATGACCGGTTCAGTCAGTTCTTTTCTTTGAGTAAATTACTTCCCAATGGTGGTCTGTCACACACACATGCACAAATACAATGCATATCGTCGGTTAAGAAGTGATACCATGTAACTGACATTTTTGGTGCTTTTGAGGTTTTGGCACAAAAAAAAATCATAAAAAAGAAGTGCATCTTTCAGGATAAAAAATATTGGGAAATAAACAAAAATTTATTTTAAAAGATATTGACTGATAAGAGTGTGTTCAAATCCATTTAATGGGATTTTGCGAATATTTAGAGAAAAAAAATATTGCTCGTGATGTCATGTACGTAACATAATTATATTAAACATGGCTCAAAAAAACGTCTAAATAATTTTATTAGCAAAAAATTGTGTAACAAAACCGTTTTTTGTTCCCCTCTTGTAAAATTTATATTTTGTTAGTTACGTGGTATCACTTCTGTTACATACACACACACAAACGATGCGCACATTACGATCACATACTGTATTATATGCACATTCAGCACGCGTAAATACTGAAACAAAAACAAACCTAACACGCACAGCAAAAAATCCACACGCACAAACATTACTCTCTGGTATGTACATATTACAAAACGACATACAATTTACTAAATACTCCGCTCTTCAATTGTACATTTTAATTTGCAACTTAAAAGAAAAACGAAGTAGAAGACCAACTGTATAAAACGTAAAGTCGATTAAATAAATGCTACATTTTGCATTCTGAAATTATTCCGAAATTAATCTTTTAGTCTCGTCCTCATCCTCATCACTTTCAGTATCTTCTTCTATCATTGATCGTGATGATGACCTTTGATCCCCATTATCATCCTCACTCGAATCACTAGATATTTTGAAAAATAATTTTTATTTTTCAAAAATAATTTCTTACTTATATAATTATAATCACTTAAAATCTGATTTGCGCATTTGATGTTCTAATAAATTAATGATTCTAATGAAATCTCACCACTCTTCACTGACATCAGAATATTGTCCATAATCAACAAGTTTCTTACAAAGTGGACAGATATTTTGTAAATCGTCATAACATTCACGACAATACATTCCTGGATGTAAAATAACCAATCAGATAAACCAAGGAAAAAAAATAAACAACTCCATATATAATAGAAATAGGGTTCGAATAACAGTTCAACCTTTGCATGAAATGTTATCACATTTTGTGTAATTTTCATCTCCTTCAGTTGCACTTTCACCACAGACTAAACAGAAAATGCGACGAAATCCACCAAGTTTTTCTAATATTTTTCCAATCCATGGAAAACTAATTTAAATGAAATATATACATATATATATATTTTTTTTAATTTATGTAACTTAAATTCTCTTAATGGTTTGGTGGTCCACATAATTATGATAGTATTGATACTCACGTAACAACAATGTATTCAAGCAAACTGAATGCAACTTTTCCAGGATCTTTAAGTATCGATTTTCTTAGTTTTTTTCGAAGTGATTTGAGACCAAAGGTCCTTTGAGAAATTATCTTGCGATGTAACCAAGCGGCCCTTAACATCTCCATGCCTGGATTATAGATGGCTGCTATCAAGTGACGTATTCTCAATAACCAAGCGCTCAAAAATGTCACCAATAATGATAGAAACAGGAGATGACCTGTTATATACATGTAACAAGGCGCGCTCATTTTTTTTTTTTTTTGAGAACTGAAAAAAAGCTCTTTAAAAAAATATTATAAAATCGTTCTCACCGATGCGAATATAAGTGGCATAATCAGGTGGATTTACATTAGGTAGACAAGGAGTTAAATCCACAGACGGAACGTAGGAATTAGTGAATGGATCAAAAGCTTCGACTATACTTCGAAATACTGAACTAAGTATTCCATCACCAACAATATTAATGCGAGGAAGAATAGACCCTTGAACAATATTTCAAAAATGGAAACGTTGTTTTAAAATAGAAATTAAATGGGATTTCTTTTCACTTTAAAAACATGAATTTATCTGTAAAATAATTGTATTGAAATATAAGTGTCTATAATTTAAATAAATCTTCACCAATCCTATTTTATTGTCACTGTAAAAACGTTTTAAAGGCCTCCAATGCCTAACTATAGGCTTTAGGCCTAATATATTTAATTGAGACAGAGACAGAGAGAGAGAGAGAGAGAAAGAGAGAAATCACCCCTGAAAATAGGCAATCAATGTATGCTTGTCTGCAGTGATCACCCACATTCATGGATTTGTCATCCAACTGAATATTACTGAAACGTGTTGCTAAGGGCCTTCGCAGACGAACGACTTTTTAGTAGTCGAGATGGACTGCTAGAAGTGGTTAGTAGTCGAGATGGACTGCTAGAAGTGGTCAGTAGTTGAAAGTGATCCTAATATAATTGAGTGAACGGCAAAAAGTGGTCATAATAGAAGACGAGAACGGCCTCTCACTCTGACGAGGAAACACTTTTGTTACCTATTGTTGTTCCATCGTAAAGACGCGACATGTAATAGATCAACAAGTAGTAGACCACCGTCCGGCGACTGTAGTTCATCAGTGGTTAAAAAGCAGCTAATGTCACCGTGTATACAGTTGCAGGAATTTTCCATAGTTAATACATTTATAAACCACAGCAGTACATTTAGCGGTCGTGGTTTCTGACCACTTTTTTGCAATCGAACGCGACTACTAAAAGTCGAACGCGACTACTAAAAGTCGCTCGTCTGTGAACGCACTCACATTGAATTTTTATTTGAATTTCTTTCAGAAAATGAAAAAGATTTTTTTTTTAATATTTGAATCAGATAATTTGATCAAAATGAAATTTCTCTAGTTTTTCTAAGCAATTTGCCAAAAATTAAGTGGCAAACTTACATATGAAAAGTCTACGTGAAATTATTAGGAATTTTGTTTTTTATTTTAACTGAAATTATGCAAAATAGGTAACAAAAATAAATCAAAAAAATATATTTTTTTTTTAAAAAAAATCAAAAAATTTACGTTAGAATTTAATTCGCAAAATGAAATCCAACATATTTAAGTAAGATACAACACCGTGGTGTATTTTGATACCTTTCAAAGTGAGGGTGATGCCGCCATAAGTAGAAAGAATGCCAGCAAGCCAAAAAATGGCATAATCCAACGCCATATAAAAGACAATATTAAAAGAAGCAACCAACCAAAGGATAAAATTAGCCATAAATTTCCGTTTCTCCGGTTTAGCCAATCGAATTGAGAATGTCGGCACATAATATCTTCTCTCTCTTCTCTTGAGAGGCAAAATCTTTTCAAGACCTAACAGCTCTCTTCTTCTATCCAATTCTATTAATTCGCTGCTAATGTAGAAATTATCAAACTTTGCAGATTTGCCATATTTTCGATTATACATAAATGCCCTATATAGACAAATAACTATTGTTATTTACGTATATACTGGTCCAAATTCACAAAGAAAAAACTTGCAACCTGCATGAACTTCGTTTTGAATCCTCTGATCAGAGTTTCAACATAGACAGGGGGGCGGACTGAGAGAACAAAAACGGCCCGAGAAAAATAAATATGCCAAGCCTTATAAGGAATGAATGTGCGATTGACATTATACAAGAACGCACCGGCAACGTCACATCAAAATATTATACAATGTAGTCATATTAAACAAATTGTATTATAATTGGACGTGACGTTGACGGTAGGCCTACGTTCCATATAACGTGAATTGACCTTAAGAAATGCCTAGATCTCTTATTCTTACGTTCAAAGGAGGGGTGGGGCCCTTTGCACATAAGAATTCTTTTTTTAAAATCAAAATTACAAATGGTTCTATTTGCAATTTTGCCTACAATAAAAGCGTCAATTTTTATTGCTATTTTGCACTAACTTTTAGTACAGCGAGCAAGAAACTGAAAAAAATGCCTGAAATTATTAAAAATATTTTTACTTTCTAAAATACTTTTCTAGTTTTCATTCCTCCCCTCCCCCCCCCCCCCCCCCTCCTAAGGGGGTATATTATATGTATTTTAAAAAACCACCCGCAATTCTGATCTTCTTCTTGTGCGATTTTTAAACTTTTATCGAACTTCATCATAAAATGGGCCGTCTAATGAAAAAAACCGGCTTTCAAACTAAGCAGCCCTTCAGGAAAATGCCCCATTGGCTTATATTCCAGTCCACTCCTGAACACAGAAAACCCTTTTTTCAAAAGGTACTCAATAAACTCTTGTTAGAAGATTCAAATTTAAATTGAAACGGTCCCACATAAAAAAAAATTGTCTGAAAATGCGACTGAAAAAGGAATTTATCTAATTTGAAACAACATCAGCTTCATGTTAATGTATCTGACTTATGTTGTTTCTAAAATGACTGATTCCATTTCGTTTTTATCATTTTTCTTTTGACAAAAAGTAGACAGAAAAAAAGACTGAAACTGTTTCCTCCTGCTACATTTAATTTACATGTTAGCAGCCCATTGGAAGGCTTCTTTCAGACGCGCTATTTTTTAGTGGTTCTTCTCATTCTTACCACTTTTGAATGCGCTCAACAATCTTTTTGAAATGTTTTCTATTGTATAGTGTGTGAGTAAGAAAGAGAGAACCATTGAACGCGAAGAAAAGCAGAAATCTAGAGGAGGGAACTTTTTTTCTTCTGATTTTTATTTTTATTTCTAATTTCTGCTTTGTTTTACGCATGTGGGACCCTGCCTAAGTTTCGTTTTTTTTTTTTAGAATTTGGACTTAAAGTTAAAACGAGAAAATAAGAGGATAAGAAAAAGTGTCAAGACTTACTTGAGAAACACCATGAATATCATACTACCTAGGGTCAAACTAGAAACATAAACAATCGAATTGACCCAACTGAAAGTCGATTTGATTTCAGTTAAAATATCATCTTGAATTTGTAGAAACGATTTCGTTTGAGTCAAATTATAGGAATAAGAATGAGTGAAATCAACTCTAAAATCCGACTCCTTTTTCACATATTCTTTTATGTTGTCCAGTCCTGTGCATAATATTAATGATTTTAGTATTAAAGGTCACTTTGATACCGATTCAGAAAATTTCTTATTGATCTTACTATCCATTAATATTTTCTTTATGCCAAACAAATCGAAATCCTCCTCATCTCCATATCCACAGGCTGATTTGAAACCAGTCTTTAAAAATAGCATTCGGAGATCAATCAACACAAGTTTAAATAATAAAACTGTCAATTTATAACTACGTCAACAATTGCTTTTCCAGTTTGTTGCAATGTCACTGGCAACCATGGAGAGAAGGCAACAATTTTCCAGTTTTGAAAGAGGCTTCCGGTTAAACCATCAATGATGTAATAGATTCTTGTTCTCAACTTCTTGCAAATGATTTGTTTGTAGGTTAACCAACTGTGTTGTTTGTCTAAATCAGCCCCTAAAAGCGTTTAGCGTTATTATTGTTTATAAACTAAATCTCTCTTTTGTCATTTTAAAAACCTGGAATTCAAGTAGGGCTAACCAGTTTTTATTTCTAAATATTTCTTTAAAAAAATTCAAACTACTTTTCAATCACTATATAGAGTTATGGCTGTGTTAAGTTGGTTTTAAAGCATAAAAGATCCTCAAAACTCTTAATTAGTCTTGTTTTTTTTTCAGAAGCAAAATTAAGAGAAACCTGAAAATGTTTAGAAACTAGAAATATAGATTAATCACTTAAGGGTATTTTAATATTGATATCTTTTTTTAAAAAACAAGTATTTCATGTGAATATTAAAATGACCCTATTTTAAGTAGACAATATTTTTTTTTTTAAAAAAAATATTTGTCTAAATAAAAAGTTTATTTTGAAAAATATCGGCATGAAAATACTAGTGATTCAGGTGCGATTCTAGTGTCTAACAAACTTTAAGTTTTTTTTTTCTTAGGGAAGAATCACACACGCTGAAAAAAAAAATCCCACCGAGTTTCACTTAAAAGACATTTATCAGAAACGCTTCTGCTAAATTTCTTACAAAGTTTATTATTTATTATGCAATTGTTTTTTTCCCTTACTTACAGTAACTATTCTAGTATAGAATTATTCCCTTTGAATTTCTTTGTAAAGTTACTTCTAAAGTTCTAAACCTAATAAATAGTACACACACCTGATAATTTAAGTGCATTTAAATAATAAATGTGTTCTACAGAGCCCCGTGAAGGACAAACAAACAATACATCGAATTCAATTGATTCAGTTAATTAATCTCAAAATATTGAGTTAATACTTAAATATAAAATATATAAACTATTGACATTAAAAATATTGATTTAGTATTTCAATTTAAAATATTAATAATAAAGTCAATTTTTATTTGGTTCATGTTGTCCTTAACTGGATTCCGTATAATTCACCTAAACACATTTAATTTGAATTCATTTAACTCATGTGTGTCTACATTCCAAACACCTTGCATTTTTTTTAATGAAATTCTTACAAGTTTCATTGAATAGAGATTCCATTGAAAGAAAAGCCACATTGAAAGACATCAGAGCTTCATTCATTTTTTCCTGACCAGTTCGAACAACATCTTCGAAACCTTTAAACATACACACAACACATTAACTAATTAAGTTATGTTAATTATGTCATACAGTACAGTATGTCTCAGGAGTCTGAACCAACGTCTATTTTCAAAAGTATACTTGGGGGGGGAGGAGGAGGAGGTGGCACAGTCTATTGTTTAAAATTGAATATCTCAGAAAATATTAAAGCTACACAATATGAAACTTAAGGTAGTTGGTTAACAATATATTTAAATGCAATTGAAAAGAAATTAAATAAATTCGAGCTAATTAAAAAAAAGTTAATTGAATTTAAAAACACGGTTTAAAAACCTGTTTCATTATTGGTTTTTAAAATTCAATAATTTTTTTTTTATTTCAATAATTAATAATTTGTTTAGTACAACTTCATTTTGATATATATTTCCAATAATCAACTAAAGTTTTAAATGTGTAGCACTTATAATTTCTGAGATTGCCTCGCTGTTTATATTTTGGTAATAGATTCGGGGGTGTTGGTTCTGGGACAAACAGTGGTAGAAAACGTGGCAATCTAGGAAATGTAGCTATATTTGCTCAGATTTCTAGAGGATATATTTGTGTATTTTGTGTTATGAGTTTGACATCCATTATGGTTGGCGTTAAGAGTCAAACATTTTGAGTTTTGTATCGGAAATGGCCCGAAATGGTGGTTTGCAAGATAGGTTTCGCTTGTAACTGACCTGATTTTCAACTCTCCTAGTTGCTATCTTAGAAAATGAAATACCGGTTTGATAGCTTTAGTGAAAGTTAAAAGGTTTTTTTTTAAGCTAAAACCCAGGTGATCAAAGTTATAAAACCATTTTTCCTCTAGGAATCTAAGCAACACATCTGCAATCTCTGGACAGCTAGTTTTTTTTTTCCTCTGCTACATATATACGAGCGTGTATATCTAGAATGGTCCTAACCTATTGGTTCACTTGTGTTTACGTTTGTTTGCAGATTCTCTGCTAAAAATGTTGGCAACAGATTGATGACTTTGTGTTGAGCACAAATGGTGCTATTGATCAACACGTTCAGATTGGTCATTGCGTTTTGCATTGGGCCATTGTGCGCTATGATGAAGATGTAAGCCAACAAAACGATTCGACCTTTTCCTACAACGAAATTCAACAAATCAATAATTTATTCTACTGCTTGGTTCAATTAGGTGCATTCGGTTATTCAGCTTTCTGAAACAGCTTTAAAACCGTTTTAACTTTTAAAGTGTAAACGCCTCTCGAACTCTTCATTATTTAATCTTTCAAGTGCAAAATGAAGAGAATCTTGAAAGTGTTTTAGAAACTAGACGGGTAGTTCAATCACTTAAGGGTATTTTCATATTGATATCTTTCGAAATAAGCTTTTTATGTCAGTTTGAAAATCACCCAACTTTAAGCAGACACTATAAAAAAGTTTATTTTGAAAGATACCTACATGAAAAAAAAAAAACGTGAGAGGTGTTTAAAGTGATGGATTTACCATTCTACCCTTCTAGTTTCTAAAGCACTTTCTAGTTTCTTTTAATTTTCTTCCTGAAAGACAGAATAACCAGAGTTCGAAAATCACATGTTCATAAACCAATCAATAGGCCACGTATCAATAGAACTTATTAGTTTTATATACTTACTTGGCTAATCGTGAAAAGAAGCTTGTGTGACGTCAGAGGGGTTGACGAAAAATTGACATTTTGTCTAATAAGGCCTTGTTTCCATTGGGGTGAAAATTTGAACTTTTTGAAAATTTCAAATTTTGAAAAGTAGAAGACACGTGCCGCCCACCTATGCTAGTGAATAGACGGAGACCACGTGTGTTCCAGTTTTCACGAGTTGAAATCTTCAAAAACTTCAAATTTTCATCCCAATGGAAACAAGGCCTAAAGGTGTGATAAACAAACGAATACAAGAATAATTTTGTTTAAACTATTGAGAAGGGTTGCTGGCTTCCTTTTTCTATCAGTCTAAATGAGGAAATCTTAAATTTTATGTCAACTCTTCTGACGTCACAAACCTCTTCTTACGATGACGCAACTTCACGCAAGTATATATCTAATGAACTTCTGTCATGAACAACCCTATTATACAAATTCCGTCCTTAATCTATTTTAAAAGACGGAGTAACTATAAAAGCACCCAATAAACGTAAACCTGTGAATATCTGTGGTAAAGCCAATGACAAAATACAACGAAATGTCTGCGAAAACGCTAAACCCAACGGCAAAATGAAACTGTTTAATATCGAGAAATACAATGCAGTCGTCTCATCGTAATTCAGTTGATAAATAAGAAAGAAATAAGTGACGAAAGTCACTAAAATTCCAAACAAGAAACCAATAACAGATTTTAAAAGCCAATAATTATTGTCCTGTTTGGTTTTCCTTTCATCTCGCCGCCGCCGCCAAAGTTGCTTGAACTTTGAAACAAACTTTGTGAACCAGTTTTTAGGTTCATTGAGAACTGGTTCTTCTAATCTTTGAGCTTTAATTAGCTTTAGTTTGGTTAATGAACGTCTGGCTTTGTAAGTGAGCCAACATTTAGATAAAAACGACATTTATTTTAATCTCTTTTTTTTTTAGTTTTCTCTATGGAAGTGATTTGAATACGTGGGGGGGGGGAACCTCCCGCCAAAAAAGAAAAAGGTCACTTACGTGTTTATAAGGCAAACTCTCACGTGTGTCCTCCTGTAGATTAGATGGACACGGAAGTATAATATACACAACACACTAATAAAAGTATATCACATTTGCTAGACATGAAAGACACCCCTGGGAACTTAAGGCCGCAAAGTGGCGCCACTTACTGTTTTGCATTCGATCAAGTATCGATTGAGATTGGATACAATTTCATTATCGATCCAACTTGCATATATCGATCGAAAAGAAATTAAACAATTTAAAATTTCAATTTAAAATTCAAATATAATTAATTTTATAATTAAGTTTAAGATTAAAAAAAGTACGTCAAATTAAAATAAAACTAAAAAAATACAAATAAAAGAAAGCAAAAAAATTAAAATTAAAACTTGAAAATAAATTTCAATCAAATTTATAGATCATTAAATTTTGTGTTCCGTAAAATTACTCCAGCAAAATTTAATTAAGTCGGTTTATGAACAGTCGGTTTTCGAACTCTGATTATTCTGTCTTTCAGAAGCGAAGTTAATGGAAACTAGAAAGTGTTTTATAAACTAGATTGAGTTAACTCATATTGATATCTTTCAAAATAAACTGTCAAAAAAAAAAAAAAAAAAATTAAAAAATAACTACTTAAACGTAAATGCCAATTTCAAACTTTCACAAAAAGCTTATTTCGAAAGAGAACAACATAAAAATACCCTTAAGCAAATAAGCTACCCTTCTAGTTTCTATTAATTTTGTTCCTGGAAGACAAAATAATTAAGAGATTGAGAGGCGTTTACACTTTAATGTTTTAATACATAAAAAAGCCAAATTTATAATAAAAAGATTTCTTTATTAGTTTGAATGTTCAAACTATAGCAACATCAATAAAACTCATTAAAATTTTAATAAACATATATTTAAACACCTTAATGTGCGTATCTGACTCAAACTAATTGAAAGGCACTTTCTTTAAAGAGCAAATAAATTTTGTCCCATAGACATATTTGAATAAATCAGAAAATGAAATAACAACTATTAGGAACTCGAACTGAAACAAAAAGAAATTTCTCACCCACAAAACAAAACGGTCAAACAGTGTTTGTCCGGATACATCAACCTCGATAAGTAACCGAGCAGAACAACACCGTCTTTTAACGAATATCCATCTCCTTGTATATAGTTTAACGAACATTCGAGATAATCCTTAAAGTCGGAGTATTGCTTGTTGTTCTTTGTGGCTTCCAGAGCAGAGACTGCAATCTGAGCCTGCTTTGTTACATTAATTTTCACCTGACTTGTACCTGACTGATGAATCGGTGACATCCCACCGACTTCCAATTTCTTTGCTCGAGTCAAAAGAAATGCATTCATACAACGAGCAATGAATCGGAACCTATAATATACAAGAAACAAAGCTAAAGAATAGTTCATTTCAAAGCTTGTCATGTAAAAAATCACCTAATTGACAAAGGCGACTTCTTTCCCAATCCCAAAGCTGCCCAAAAACCTTGAGACGATTTATCTTCTCCGAGAGCATTCATAGTCAAAGACAAACTAATCAAAAGCTGAGCGATGTATGGCGATGTCAATGAGCTATGAATTCTAATGACACCTTCGATGATCCTCCACCAAATTAAAAGCACCTTGTGTTCGTTTTCTTCTCTGTAAAAACGACATAAAGAAACAAAACAAAAATAGGAGTCAATTAGTGCAGACTTTTGTCGTAAACATTCCATTAGCTTTTGCAGTAAAACCATATTTAGGAGCAACTCAAGAACCTCGGCACATATACTGCAAGACGCCATAGATGCACAAATGGAATTCGCAATCGCTTCTTGAATGTTGTGGACAAGTTTTAAGGTCTTTTGATTGCAATATTTAAAGTTTTTTTTATTATTTTACATTGCTTTGAATTATGCTAATTTTCTTTTTTCAAAAAAATGTTAGGCCCCTTTGAAGCTTTGTGTCTGAAATGTGTTTGAAGAGTTTCATAAAAACATAATTTACTAAAAAAAATCTAATTACAGTGGCTTCGCTGCTTCTAGCCATTGGACCATCTTCGTCAATACTTGATACTCTTCATCGGCACTCTTACAAGACGACTGCAGAATTCCAGCAATTGTATTCAACGTTAAATAATGACCATTGTTCAGACATTCAGTTATCAGAGCTTGCTCGGTAAGCTGTGGAACTTGAATGTTAGACTGAATGTACGACCATCCGGCACCCGTAATACTAATGTCAGCTTCTGCAACATAAAAAAGGCAAAGCCTTCAGATTTTTAATTAATCCAATCTCAGACAAGAGCAAGAACAAAATTTTACCAATAGAAAAGTACGAATCGACAGAAGCTTCGATCAGAAACGACATGTGACTCATCGAAGCTAAACTGCGAGACGTAGAATGAAGAGTAGCTGCAAATATCGCGCTTCTTGGATATGCTTTTATCCAATCCTGAAAAGCTTTTAGAGCTATATCTTGAAGACACGTACTGGATGCCACGTTTAAGACGTTTAAGATTTCCGTCAAAAGCAAAACAGCATCGTCGAAAATATCATTTTGTTTAGATCCTAGAAATAAAAAGATTTTATATTAACAGCTAAACCCAAGTCGATGCCTTTCAAACAGTAATTATTAATCAAATTAGACCTGTTACAAGAACAGCTTCCGTTTGACGCATAAGAGACAAGATTACATCTTTGAAGAGCTCCATTCGAGATCTTAATAGCGTTTTATCTATGGTAGAACTGTCGCAAAGGAGTTTAATACAGGAACGAACAAAAACGACACGTTTAATGGGTGCCTCAACGTGCGTAACATTTGTACCGGGCACGAACTCGGCAGCAGTTTGAAGTAAACTGATAAAAAAGTAATTTAAATGAACATTTTAGGTGAAGGTAGGTGGTTTTAGTGTAAACACCTCTGAAATTCCTTTTATTTCGTCGTTTAGAGCAAGTTTAAGAAAAGCTTGAACGTGTTTTCAAAACTAGAAGGGTAGCAGGTGTAGGTGAATCTCTTAAGGATCATTTCATGTTGAAATCTTTTAAAATATGCTTTTTATGTCAATTTGAAAATGACCCAACGTTAAGCAGACGATATTTTTTAATTTTTTTCTACACAAATTTTACTTTAAAATATAACAACATGAAAATACTATTTAGTGATCCAGCTGCCGTTCTAGTTTCTAACACAGTTTCAATTTCTCTTTAGCGTTGCTCCCGAAAAGGCAGAATAACCAGAATCCCAAAATCAGCTGTTCACAAAACATCTTAAGAAAATTTGTTCACGACTTAAAGAATACTTTCAAATAGAAATAGAACTTTCTTATCCTATCGTTTTAGAAGCAAATTAAAAATAATAAAAAGTGTTAGAAACTAGAAGAGTAAAAAAAATATATGAATGAAATGAATAATCGATTTTTTTAAAGTGAATTTAAAAAAAAAACTGCCAGTTTCGTTCTTTTCAAAATTCCAACAAAAAAGTTTCATTTTTTAAAGAAATTAAGATGAAGGCATTTTTATCACTTTCACCTACTATTCTAGTTTTTAAGACTCTTTCAATTTCTTCTTAAAGTTGTTTTCTAAAATATTGCAACAAAACGGTTCTCAGTATGTTCCACCTGAAAATTGTGAACTATGTTGATGAAACAAAATTGAAACTAATAAAAACACCTCAAAACAGAAGATTCTTTGAAATTCTCTTCAATAAGAACACACTGCGGATTGCAAGACGACAAGAACCTTTGCATGACGTTGTTATACGATTTAGATTCGATTAATTCCCAAGGGTAGGCAAGAGCAGAATCGAGCAATCGCGACATTTCATCGCTCTGAAAAAGAAAGATGATTTTCATTCAAGATATTTTAGAAAATTAAACTTTTTATGGTCGTTAAAAAAAAGTATTTCTAAAGATATCATTACGAAAAAATATCAATCACATTTTAGTCGCATCCCAACAAAAAATTGGGAGCCTTTGGCTATGCGAAACATTAGTGGTATATCACCGCACAGGCACAATAAGCGCTCGGTTTGGTTGGGGCCTCAGTAACTTGGTGGGGCCGAACAAAAACCAAAAAATAAAACTAGATTTTTTATTTTGCATCACAACCGTTAATTTCTTTTTTTTTACAACTTTTATTTATCTGTTATCTGATGCAAGTATTGTACATCCATCTAAAGGATGAACGATTTTATTGATGGGAAAACCGACATGACACCTACATTAAACTACTCACGAATGATTTGCTGCAACATTTCAAGATAGTGGGGGGCACGGACACTGTTTGGGGAGAAACCCCTCTTTATACCTGCATTGCTTTAGGCTCAAGCCCGAAGCAAACGTGAAGATAAAGCAAGTTGTTCATCGTACGAACGAGCACGGAAGACCTTTCATTTTGAACGATGTGGTGAACAACTTGAGGCCAACCGATCTGAACAAAAATACCACTCAAGAATGCAGAACACTCCGACACACCGCCGTTCAGTATCTGTCACAAGTTGAAATCAAAATTGTAAAATAAAATGAAAACGAATGTGAAGAAGCTCTCTTACCTTCACTATCAAATCAATGGTATAAGGATTGGGCCAAAATGTAGCCCACGGTAAACACGAGAAGACATCGTGCCAGACGATCAAAACATGATCTCCTACTTGCGGCTTAACTAGTTCGGACGAATACATTTCCAGAAACAAAGACAACACATTGGTAGGTGCTACATAATAAAATAAGAAAAGCCATTAAGTCGTGTCGTTATCGAGAAAGAACAAAATGAGAATTTAAAGGCAAGATTACCGTATAATATATTGTTTGCAAATTGCACACAACTTCCAAAAAGTGAAACTGCACAAAAAGCTAGGGATTCATGTCCAGAAATCCACGGTACCCAGAGCTTATCTTGATTTTCAATCGGAAGTATCCACGGAGCAAAACAACTTCTTAACACACTCCAAATACTGTGTAGCTCTTAAAAAATCACAAAATCAACACAATTATAACAATCAGTAATTTTTACCTGTGGCATAAGTGCATAAATTTGAGTATACATTCAGCTTATCTAACCTAAAGGCCTTAATGTTTCAGTAGCTTCACTCTTGACGCACGAGATGTATGCATGACCCAGTAAACCAATGAAAATTAGAATGGGTTTCACAAAATATCGGAATTTGGTGTAAAGAGTCTGAAGTAAAAACTCTTTCGAAGAATGTCGCAACTCCATGTATTTCTCACTTAAATGCTCCAATGTCTCTTGTATCTAAAGAAAATCAACGACAAAAAAAAGCGTTTACTGCTTAATATTCTGTCAAATCAAAAAAGTTAATATAACAAAATATACACTTAGAATACACACTTGTTTAAGTGAAAACAGCTCTTGAGTCTGAGCAAAGTTACAGCAAATGGAAGCAATAGCCTCGTTGCTACAGTCCTCAGATAAAGTCTGGTTTTGGTTCGTTTCATTGCCGTTGTTAACTATGGCGTTCAATACGTCGTACCAAACATATACAGAGATATTCTGGCTTTCGGAACCTTAACAAATGAAGACGACCATTAAATTTATATATGGAAACAAAAAGCTGCTTCAACAAAACCTTTGAAAAGTATCTGGAAGATATCTCTAAACATGTCCGGAAACTGATGCAGTAATATAATACAGAGGTGCTGACGATAAACCTTTGAAAGTGAAACGAAAATTACAAAAACATAATTTTTACAAGTTATACAGGGGCGGACTGGCCCATTGGACAATCAGGCATAATCCCGATGGGCCACTTAATTTGAGGGTCTTAATGTTTCCATTTAGGGCCAATTTTAAGATAAAACGCTATCGAAATTAAAAATTTCACAAAAAAATGAAAGTAAAACTAATGTTTCTTAACAGTTGAAAATACCAAAAAGGTGAATGAAATGACACGTTTTTTTGTGAAAATAGAAAAAAAAAGAAATAAAAATTATTTCGTTAATTTCGTGCACTTCTTAAAAAAATATTTTTTCCTTACTATGCTCGCTGAAAGTTGTTTCAAAATAACAAAAAAATTGACATGATTATTATGGGCCAAATGAAAGCACAACCAATAAACTATGAACAAGCACCTCGCTAATCGCAGAAAGCGACTGGTCGGGTTCTGGCCCAAAGTTCTTCATCACATCTTCGATCGCTTCAACGATCTGTTCTCTTTCCGACAACTTTGGCTTCCTATCAACGAGCCACTGTCTCATATCAAACTACGAAAAATCAACCAATTATTTATAAAATAAAAAGATGAAAAGGAAAGTTTTACTTTGCTTAGAACTACGAAGCCAAGATCAGTTCCACAATCTCTGTGAATGTTTGTAACACGTTGATAAAGTCCCAAAAACACTTCGGAATCGGCGTTATTTGGACTAAAATGAGAAGCTAAAACGCCGACTAGCCTTGGACAATCCAATATCAATCTAAGAAGCTCGTGACATTGATCTCCTTGTTTTTGCACTAATTCCTTTAAAATCGTTGCAAATTAGAAAAATAATGAATTTCGTATCACATAGGGTGGCTGGATTTAGTTAAATATTTGATATAACCTTGCAACTGAACGACAGAATAATCAGAGTCTGTGAGGCGTTCACACTTTGAAACAGCTTTTAAGGTTTTTTACATGAATTTTAATGAAAATTCTGTTTTGTTATGACTTAAAATTAAAAAAAAGAAGAATAAAAGTAAGAAAAAGACTATGTAATTGTTCGAATTTTAACTGAAATACCAGAATGTTGCAAAATTATACGAACAAAACGACTCTTTAAAAAAAGCTCGTGATTTAAATCACTACCACATTTTGCTCAACAGGACAGTATTAAGACAATTACCTGTCCTAAAATTTCAATGCACGATGTAAAGAACTGTCGAGTTGGAGGATACAGTTCAGTGTTACTATCAAGTAAACTGCACAAGTGATAAAAAACACCGATTCCAACATCTCTCATTTGTGTGGACAAATTCCTGTTGTTGTTCTCAATTGCGGCATGATAAGATTTGATTAACTGACTAGTTGGAACATCAAAATGTACATAAGTTAAATCACAATTAAAGCAATGTAACAAAACGAAGAATTGCTACCTGACAACATTCTCAATAAAAACCGCAGCAGAGCAAATGGATATAGGTGGACCAATGAGAGCTTCGTTTAACAAAACGAGCCAATCGGCTCGATTGGGCTCTACTTGGTGCTGAGCAGAAACAATGACCTTCTTTTCATGAAACTAAAATACAAGTTAATGCGCTTATTGTAAAAAAAAAATTGTTTACAGTTTGTAAGTTTCAGGAGAAAACCTTCAGAATGATGCGTGCTGCACCAAGACATCCGTTCTCAACCTGACTCCCTTTACTGCAATAAACCTCGACACAAACCTAAAATAATTCGAAACACTTGTTAGTTTTGAGTTCCGCAAATAACTTTCAACAAAATGAAGAAAAGGATTTAACCTCTGCTGCAACGTTGCGGTAAAGCTGTGGAATTAACTCCATATAATTACAATCGATAGATAAGTGATTTGCCACACGGTCCGAAAATATACTGCAACAAGAAAAGTAATTCAACTCTCGCAATATATACAAAAGTGTGCCTAAAATACAAAAAATGTGTTTTAACTTTCATGCTAGTCACCAACCTCTATTTTATTGTTTCTCAGATTAGAACTAATTCACTTTAGGTCTAGATTTGTACAAAGTTATTTAAATTGACACTTTTAGTGGCAATTACTAAGCAGTGGCAAACTAGAATTTTCAGTCAACATTTTAGATGTAATTAAAGAAGAAATTAAATTGTGTTAGAAACTAGAATACAACATATTTATATGTCGATATCTTCAAAGATAAATATTTCGTGAAAGTGGGAACACAGGCATTTTCGTTTTAAGCTTGAAGTTGTTGCAAAAAAAACTCCAGATTTTGAAATTTTTCATACTACGTTAAAACAAGCACATATTTTAAGGTAATGCTGGCTGCAATTGTACTGGGTAGGGGGCGAACTGGGAGAAGAAAAAAAAACCAGACCGGAAAAAAAATATTTGAAAGGCACCAAGGGAACAGCAAAAATACCTAGAACCCCCTATTTAAATGTATGTGAACATGAATTTTCCCCCCAAAATTTCATAATTTTTTTCAAAAAAAACGCGCAAAACTAACGAAATTATTTTCTTTCTAAATTATTTTTATACTTTCTTTTATTCGGCCCTGAAACTAAGTGGACCATCAAGAAAAAGCCCGATTTGAAAGTCCGCCCTTGATAAAGAGATAAATTGAATTGAAATGAAATTTCCAATCAATCTATAAGGTGCTTACTAATGCACTCCTACATGTCAATTTTTCAGTCAAGATTGAAATCATAACATGACAGTAATGAATAATAATACAAATTTACCTAAATAGCCATGAAGTTGACGGCACGTTAAAAATAAACAATCAAAAAACTGACCACACAGTTAGCAATAAATAATAATAACCTTGCATAATCAGTTAACATTTTGAGGTAATCCTTCAAACCAGCCAAAATCGTTATTCTAGAACTAAAAAGGTTCCTTTGCACTTCTGGAACAACGTTTTTTAGTTGTGCTAATCTCGGAGCCGAAAGAGGTTCTTCGTACATCTGCAGCCTTTTCAACATAACCTCCACACCTTCGAGACAGAAAACAAGATTTAAAAAAAAAATACAACATGCTTAAAGACCTCAATTTGCTACCGGAATCATTGATAGAAACAGATTTGTGATTGGCACACTGCTTCCAACCAGGACGTCTATATTTCTGTAAGCTACGGCCACACCAAATGTCTAACAGAATTTGTCTTTCCGTCTTTATTTTGTCGTATCGAACGAATTCTAACCACGGATCCTAAAAAGGAAGATGAAAACAGATCAATAAAAAAGAAGACTCCATTTTATTTTAGTTTATTTTGGCTACTTGATCGTTTCGAAAAATTATCAGCAGACGATCTCTTGCGTATTCGGCAGGAAGTGAAGGAAGGTAAAGAGAAGGATCGTGAAGCCTCGGTTCTTCGAGCCACAAGTAAAAAGTTCTGTAAAGTCTGAAAATAAAAAAGAAACAAAAATAGTTTAACAACAACAAAAAAACACAAATTTAGAAATGAGGCTCTTGGTCAAATTGACCTCGTTAACTTATCGTTGAAAACCGCGTTTTGATATTGAAAATTCAATTCCACGTCAGATAATGTTCGACCGAGACTCATAGCTTCGGAATTAGCTGCCGAGCATATAAGTTTAAATGAAATTTATTGAAAACATATTTAAAGCAAATACGAATTAATAACACGAAACCTTCGCTGGAATTTTCAGATGTCTCCTTATGATAGTAAGTTGTCATCTCGTCAAGTTTTCTTTTCAACTTCTTTGCTAGAGGAACATCGTAAGTATTGGAAAAGAATCTCTCACCAACACTCCCACAATCACTGTAACTAAAGCGAAATTTTAATTTAAAAAAACAATTTCTAAGCAGAATGAATAAGTGCATCAATGGCTACTTTTCTCTAGCGGTTTGCGGAACCCTTTGCAAAAAAAGTGTGAAGAATTTCTGAAAAATCAAAGGCAGTAACGGATGATCCAAAGGAACGTCTAAAGCAAGTTCAGCCCAACGATATATGGGCAAATGACGAACAGGTGGAGTAACAGCAGTTTCTGAACCACTAGCTGCTTTCTAATAATAAAAAACACTAATTAGACACCAATTTTTACTTCATCTCATTTTTCCTACTTTAAGTGCCATATCTGGAGATGCAGTAGAACTTGCAGCCAACTGCCGCAACGTTTTTTTCCACAGTTTCACTTCGTGATCACTTTGTGTTTCCATCTCGAGAGCACAATAAGCGAACCAAGCAAATTTGGTGCCGATATTTTTTGGAACAAATGTAAACGGGACACCTGATCCAGTGGCCAACCATGAAACGAATGAGGTAAATGTTCCACTTGCACCTTGAGTAGAATACTCGTACTAAAAATGGTCAAAAGGTCAATTAAGGATATATTTTTTAACATTGCTTTACATAAACAACGACGCTGAATAGAAGGACACGCTAGACACACTAGCAAGCATTATTTACCCAATTTAACCAAATTCTACATTAGTAATGTGAATTTCAAATACACGCCACATTTCATTTTGTTGTGTAATGAATGTCATTGAGAAAAATATGATAGTCCTACTCGGGCTGTTGTCTGAAACAAACACAGCCAGGTTTACAATTCTGACGTGACCATCCTAACCAGTCAAAGCCAAAATTGATTGTCTATTTATTGGATTTTATTAATTCAATCCAAATTTTATTGAAAAAAATAGGCTTTTCATCAAATATAATTCGAAAAGAAAACCAAAAAAATAGACAGAAAAGGTTTGAACATCTGTGGCAATTTTGAGAGACAATTAAGAACTAATAAGCCAGTATGGACAAAACAAAATTGATTCTATTTACCTGACCTAACAGTCGCAGCAGTAGTGGAACTGGCAAAGCATTGGGAGATTGTTTGTGCAAAAATAAATTCAGATATTTTGTAGGAATTTTCAGTAAAATTAGACAAATCTTACTTTTTCTCCTGAGCTTTTAGCTTAACTACTTAGCGCGATTCGGTGCCAAATTCCCTTTTTTTTAAGGTGGCTTCATAGATCTTTTTGGATATACAAAACAGTAATGACAACATTTTTCAGGTCAGGAACAACATTATGATAAAATTCAAGTTGTTTTAAAAACTAGAATGTTAGAAGATTATGCTAAAAGTTTATTCATAGCAATATCTTGAAAATATAATAATTATAAAATAATGTTTTCAGTTTTTTTTATAAACATTTCACGAAAAATATATTCTTTTTTCAAATTGCTATAAAACGTTTATTTTGAAAAATATCATGATAAAAATACCCTTAGCAAAATCATGAACTATTATAGTTTTTTAAAACACTGTATTTTTATTTACTGTTTCTCCTGAAAACAAATTTGCTTGAAACCCCTAAATTATCTAAAAACTGAAGAAAGGGGGAAAGAAGTCAACTATCAAGTCACCTTAATTTAAAAGGCCCGCAATTTTGTAAATTTACAAGAACTAATCAAGTAAAAGAATCAAAACCATTTGCAGCCAAAACACTAACTAACCTTTTGCATTGATTCCTGCAAGTGTAGCTAACAATAAAAAAAAATTGGAAACATTGTAGAAAATGTAACAATACCAAAACATAACTTAACAACCACAAAAAACAAAAAAACAAATTGTGAACAAAAAACAAAAAAAAAAAACATTTTTCTTTCCTTTGATAAAATTAAAAACACGTTTTGCAAACTAAAAAATTGTATATAAAAATATTACCGCAAACTTTTTTGCCAGCACGTCTCGAGACACGGTCACGCCTTCGAGGAATGATGCTTGAAGTACAGTGTCCAATAGATACAGAATGTTCTGATCCTTATACCAGAACAAAAAACTGGTCAAAAGTTCCATCCAGAACTGAATGACAGCTTTTACATCCCAACCGATTTTCGGTGACATCTGTATCTGATACTAATTTCAATTGCAAAGTTTTAAGAAAGTGATGATCACTAAATGCAAGTTGCAAAAACAAACATACTTCGATCATGCCAGCAAAGCACTGTAAGATTTTCCCAGGAAATGCAGAAGATACTAAATTCTTCGCCATTTTGACATACGTTAAATCCGAAGTTACGATGCTCTGAACTACTGTGAGAAAACTGCAAACAACCAATAATTAAGATTAAAACCTACCGCGATACAATTCGATCTGTACCGTTTGCTCGTCCACAGATAATGTCCACAGTTAAAAAACACTGGTACCACATGACACAAAATGTGAATCGTCGCTTCATAATGCTGTAATTCTATCAGGGTCGTCAAATAGTCCAACTTCTCGGTGAAAAGTGCGATGCTGATAAAGATTAGACTACTGTTCAGCAACGATAACAAGGCTATGCTACAATTAAAAATATGGTAATCAATAATACTTATGTCCGACGTCAGTCATTGCAAACGCAATAAATATAGCCACAGGATGTTTTTGTCTGAAACTCCACAAAAGATCGCCGAGAGAATGATTTCCGTGTAGCTCCGGCACAACGAAATCGACTGTAGAGTTAAGCAAATGAGAAGTCGGCTGTTGGTTTATGTGTATGCGCAAGGACATCAGCATTTCCCAAGCCCACGAAGTAAACCCTTCTTCGGGATGATTATCTTTTCTCAACGCAGCAGCTGCGAGATTCGTAACCTTTAAATATCGACAAATTGAAACAACTCAGTATGTGGTAGAACGTTTTCTAGAAATAATTACGAAACCTGTCTAAAGCTTTCTGAAATGAATCCACCCTTTGTTGATTGCAAATGCTTCTGATAAGACTGAAGAATTGCAAGAGCGATTTGACGATGGAAACGTATGTCGAGGAAAAGACGATCACCCTATTGTGTTTGAAAATGTGTATAAGATTCTAGACTTTTCAAATTTATCCTACTGTATATTGTCAATTTTAACTTAGACTGAAGCAGTAACATTTTAAAAATTTACTATAGACTAGAATGAAAGGGCACACGTAATTTTCATAAAGACATGATCAAAAATAAACTTTTTAAGACTGAAAGGCAAGTTCTTAAGAATTTCATAAAACAGATTTTATAGTTTCAGATAAATATTCTTAATGCTGCTTCCGAATCACTTTATAGCTGGTTGCCATAAAAGGTTTACTTCCAGATATAATTCATGATAAAAATAATTTATACAACTTTGTTTAACCCTTCTAGTTTCAAATAAGTTTAAAAATTTTCCCTAAATTACACTGCCAGATTTTTTTGTTAGTCATTATAGGATTTGGAAATTAAAGAGAATAAAACAGCCGAAATTCAGGATTCCAAAGACACCAAAATCGGGATTATAGAAATATTAGATATAATAGAAAATAATAATCTGGATGACAAAAATCAATTTTGAGAATTGGAGAATAAAATCTTATTTTCAGGTAAAACTTTTCGTTCCCGTCATTCTGAAACTTTTGTAGTTTCAGGAAAGTTTCCTAATTTCCTAGCCCTAGTCATTAGTAACAAATTTATTAAAATATTTATAACGTACAGATTTATCAAAATCCCAATTCATAGAACTGAGAATAATTTGCGCCAATTGATTTTCTGCCGTCGATGGTGAATAATTCAGAAGCCACAAAATAATTGTGTCGAGATCAATATCCGAAGGTTCCCAAAGATGAAGCGGTAATTCGCAAAACAAGTATATCGATATCTAAAATTCAAAAAAGAAGAAAAACAAACTTTTTTTAAAAAAATGTGTGAAGTTTATTGCAAATTAAAAAGCACAAGCCGATAAAAAGAACCTTTCCCAAGTTTTCCATATTAGTACGGACTTCTTCCACGATCTGTGACAAAGCAAATGGATGTTTTGTCGTTATTGCAAATAATAACTCTCGTCCCCACTTGGAACACAGTTCTTTTGTGTGAGCATTCAGAAAGGAAATCTGCCGTAAAGAACAAAGGAGACAATGGCACATCAGTTAATGAGTAGCAAAATGATGACCACAAAAAAACTTTAACCTGAAAAACCTCGCGACAAATAGCTGAAATAATATCACGTTCTTCGGCAGTTCTCGAACACGCCATGTTCGCAAAGGCAGTCAAAAGATAATACGCTTCACTCTGTGGCATCGACGAAAGTCTTTCTTCGAAATTAAGCAGCAGATGTTCATCTAAATCACAGATGACAACCAGTTTTACGAAATTATTCTACTTAAAATCGCAAATATCCTTGCCATCAAGTTTCTTCTTCCATTCTCCAACAGAGATCTCCTCTTCCACAACTACGAGATCTTCCTTGTAATCATTATGAAGCAGCCAGAGAATTTTCCACAACATTTCAACCGAAACACAATTGTATGGCATTGCGGCCATAAACTGCCAAGCACCTAACCTTAAAATTTGCCAACGATGACAAAGCAATAATTAAAGAATAATTCTTCTTGTATAAGCAATTGTTTATACTTTTGCGATGAAAATATACTGTATGCAGATCGAAGAAAGAACTGATCGTATTCAGACTGAAGACGCTGGCGAACGTTTATAGCAAGATTTGGGGAGGCTAAAGTATATTGCTCCCAGTGGTCAGAAACATACAAAACGGTGTGCCTGAAGACAGAGAAAAAAATGCTGTTTAAGATAAAAAAATTAATTTGGTAATCAGCAGAGATGGGAAATTCGAGAACGAAAATAACCAAATTCGAGAAGAAAAAATAGCCAAATTCTAAAGAAATTCGGAATTCAAAATATACAAAAAAATTGAAAAAATAATTCGGGAAAAAATAACTGTTTTCGAGAGAAAAATCTATTCAGATCGAAACTTTTTTCTCGGGTTAAAATCAGGATTTTACTTTTGCATGCAATTAACATACTTATATTCAAATAGTCTACTGCACTTTAATTCCCACCATTCTAAAACTTTTCCTGTTTTTTTTTTTTTTTTTTTTTTTTGAGAAAATTTTCTTATTTTTCAGCTCTAGTAATCAGTATTCACTATACCTAATTAACTGGCTAATTCTCTTCATAAACTGCCGATAACGAGCTAGAAAAAACGTCCTTAGGCCTTCACGTAACAGATGAATCAAGTGCGTTGCAAAAGCAAACACTCGAAACATATCCGAATCAGAGTTTGATTGCACATCGTAATAATCGACGCCTAAAACATATACAAATGATGCATGTAAAAACAAAGTGCAATCAACTCTTGACAATAAACAAACCGTCTCGAGGATTGACTTGCAAAAGACATCTAAAAAGAGCTCCGAAAGGAATCTGATTCAAGAGGGCGACGAGATCATTCTCTCGCCAGTGAAGCCAACAGTTCACCGGATCTTCGTCCTGCAAAACAATTGTCGTAATTGCACAATTTGCAACCGAACTATCCGACAGAACTCACTTCTTCACCCTCCGAATCAACCATCACCCAGACAAGATCTTCAGAAGCTTCGATGGATGTTGACGACGAATCCACTTTCAAATGCTGCAAAAAATCTTCCCGAGCCCTTTACAGCAGAAAATGTAACTTATCAGTTTTAAAAATTTTAAATGTTACTTTAAAAAAAAAAAACAGTGCAATCTTACTTCACTGGAAGTAAAATGGTCGCCAGAACTGTCAAAATATGATCCAAATGAGGACCCTGCAACGAATACGATCTTTCTATGGTAGACGGAAGCGGAACCTGTATGAAGGCCGCTGCCCAACTACCGATTCCGGCTGGACAACGTAACACATGGTTCAGAACGAAAAGGTGATCTTCGAACGTCCCAAGCCGTAAAACAACAGCCACCTATCAACAGATTACATCACAAAGTTAATATTTTTAAACGTGAAACAGTAAACGTCGTCATACCAAGTTTGATAACCAATTTCTGGTGTCTTGAATCGTCTGAACATCTTTCAGAGGTTTTCGTTGAATGGAAAACAAGATTGTAACACAGAGTTTGACGTCTTCCATTTGAGCATTAAGATCGAATGGTCGACATCCTTTCTCGTACACTTATTTTAAATCATAATTAAAACAACAAAAAAAACGTTTGTTAAAAGCCACAATGAATCAAAATAGAACCTATAGTTGATCTACCTAGAATAGGCGCGTTTCTGGGAATATCGCTAATGGCAGAAATGGAACCGAGCAACCGATAAATGTAAGACTCGATTTGCAACCGAGACATCTCCAATTCGTATGCATGGAGAGAGTAATTCTCGTGCAATGCCGACTGAATCTTTTTTAATATCTTTTTCAGTTCTTTAGCGTGTCCCTTATTGTATACCGCTTTCAGGTACTTGTGTGTTCCATTCAGATATGTCTTATCGAGACACTGACCCTTCATAACGAGAACAAAAACATAACATATTAATTGCTACAATAACTATTAAATGATCATAAATTTTACGAAAAAAACGGATTAGGGTCTTAAAAACTATCTGATCAAAAATTTTTATTTTTTAAGATCTTCCAATGAACATTTTTTACCATAATTTACTTTAATTCTATTTTTGAAAACAACCAGCATTTTATTGTAATATTGTTCCTGAAAACATCTTCAAAGTCATAGAAAAGAAAGCAGCAGTTTATTTAGTACCTTGGCTTGTGCCACTTGTTCGACACTATCCCAAACACTATCGACACGATACGAGTAATCTCGTTTCAGATCGTCAAGCGTTTTCTTACAACTCGAAAGGTTTAAGCTCGACCTGATGTAACCCATGACCAATTCGTAAAACTCGTGATTCCCTGGTTGAAGATTTGTCTGAAAAAAATAATCACGTGTAAGAAGTTTCATAATGTATCATTGAAATGAGGAATTACCGTAATGAACTCTTCGATAAACTGGTTGTTGGCTTCTAATTCCGGATTCCGATATAAGGCTTTGAGCTGTGCTTCTGTGAAGGGACGAACGACGGGATCTTCGAGAACGGCCGAAGAGACCCTAGGGTAGATCTTTCGATGGGCAACCGAGGGTCTGAGATCAATGTCAACCTCTTGGCTTTCATCTAAGTCACATTCCTCTTCAAACAAGGGCGCGCTCGCTTCCGATTGGGCCACGTATCGTGAACAAGTGGCATCAAAAACGTCTGTAATGTCGTTCAAAGCTAACCGAAGATCGCTATAAAGTGGCAGAACTGGCGATCGAGATGCAGGATCGAGAGCCTCAGGCACAAGGATTGTTTCTGAGACATCGTAATATGAAGGAGGAGGAGGAGGAGGAGGAGGAGGCAGTTCAGTCACTTCGGAAACTGCAGTGGTTTTGTCCAGCTCAGAATCACTTCTCAATGTTTGTGCAATGTTAAGTGCAGAAGCGATACTCTTATTGAAATCATCGAGCAGTTCAGATACACTTTTATGTTCGTTCTCGTCTCCTTTAGCAGATATTTCGAAATCTGGGAGGGATGGAAAGTCAACTTGATCCGTGGACACATCAGAAGATGGGCAGTGGACAACTGCGTTTTCTCCACAAACAGAATCATTTTCCGTGGTTTGTAATTCTATGTTACGTTGCAAATCTAATGAATTACCTTTGGGTTTTTTAGCTTTACTCTGAAAAATAAATTTAAATAATACAATCAAATTTCAGAAATGAAACAACTCGCATGCATGACACTACAATAATATTTTGATGCCATATTTTCATAAGTTTATATAATCGGAGTGAACGAATATGGCGTCTTTTCACATTGACAAAGTATTTAGGATAGACGCCATATTAGATCACACCACTCACACATTATGTAAAGAAATTGTTCATCATGTGATCACGACCTCCTACCCCTTTTGAATGGGTTTTAACTTATAATAACTGACCTTTTCACGTTTAGAACGTTCTTTTGGTCTCACAGCTTCTGCCATAATATATACCTAAGCGTTTCGTTAACAAAATAACTTAGAACGTAAATAACAAACAAAAAAACCACTATTATCATGTGACAACAGTTATATACACCTTTCTCTCTTCAACTTTCTAATCTAATCGGTTAACCGATTACGTTCCATATCTCTGTCTGATACAAGATCTGATTGGTCATCAAATGAGCAAACGTGATTTCAGTGTGTTTTGTTCCATTTGATTCAATAACGACTGTTGCGTCATCGGCGCGTCGCTAGATCATCCATATGCCATCGTTGGGGAATCTCCCTATTTTGTGGCTTTACGAAGACATCGATTAAGCTGGGTTTACACATACAAGGAATTGGTGGCGCCCATCTAAACGCCATTAAAAAGTTTACAAAATTACACAAATGAAATGCTAGTTTGTCTCGCCAGTCTCTCATTTTTCAAGTTCAAGCAGCACGAAGCATGAGAGGTTGGTTTGTGTGCTAGTGAGCAATAAACAGTTGCAAATTGCAAATTTTATTTTCACTGGCGTATGACTCATCAATGGCGCGTGAAAAGTTAGAAGGCTACAGACTTTTTTTTATCCGTGCATGTACTGATAAAATTTGCGATCTTTTGCGCAATTGCGCGTCAGTACAAGTTTTCATGCGCGTAATATTTTTAATGGCTCGCCAGTAGGATGTGGCGCCACCAAATCATTGCATGTGTGATCCCAGCGTAAGCTGATTTTTTGCGCATGCGCAATCGAATGTTGGGAAAAGGCGGGAAAATTCGAATTATTTTCTAAGAGCCGTTTTTTCTTCATAATTATTATAAAATTGTTAATTTTCGCCTTATTAATACAAAATAATCAATTGTTTATACTAAATTATAAAGACAAATTTCCTTTTCGACATATTTTTAAGTCATTTGGGTCCATTTTGGGAATATTATTACTGAGTGACCGGGAACTTAGGGCCTCATTACAGAAGTAAAATAAAACTGTCATATATGACAATAAATTGTCAGTATGTCATATATAGCTCATAACTTAATATTAGTCACAAAAGCAAATTACAAAATATTATTATCACAAATATTGTCATATGACTGGGCCGGTTGTTATAATGAAACTCGATAAAAGTTTTAAAATCGCATTGTAAGATAATAATAATAATAATAATAATAATAATATTTTATTAGGGTTTTACAGGTTGTACATTACAGCAACACTTACGTCTAACCCTGGTCAATATAAGACAAAATAAAATAACAAACACAAATACATAAAGATGAGAAAGCTGATGTTTTTTAATAATAGAAAAACCACCAAAAGTAAAATGAGACATTTTGCTGCTTTGACATTTTTGAAGAAAAAAAAATGGTGCTCAGTACGCTCTTTAAACGTTTGTGCAAAAAAAAAACACTTTTAAAATGAAAATGGAACCAGGTGTCATTCTAGGTATTTTTGGAGTTTCTTGCTCCGTACGGCCCCGGCAAATAATCTCCCCTCCCCCTGTGCGGGGGCTTTCCCCCCCCCCAGTCCGCCCCTGCAACATGTTGCCTATTTTTCCTTTATCCATGTTACGTTTTGCACAATTTTCACAGAAAATCATCAAAAATGTAATAAATCATGATGGTTGTAATTGTGACGTTTAGTTTGTTGTTTTTAAGGATCAGGTGATTTCGTTTCCCTGGAACTTTGTACGGCTCTAGCGACGATAGACCTTAGTTTGTCTGCTTTTGAAATAACCAATATACACGTATAATTAATTGTTGATACTCGTGATAATCTGAAAGCCATCGCTTTCAGATTGACAGACAGATTGCAAATTAAAATAAAAACCTCGAATTCAAAAAACATGATCAAGTCGCTTTTTAAATGCAAAGTGTCTCGAAAAACAGATCATTAAAGAACACAAACAATTAAAAATGAATTCCACTTTTATTTCTTTTAATGCCTTTAAGAAGCAATTTTATGAAGAAATTAAAAGTACGGTAGAAATCAGAAAAGAGTAAATAAATGAGTTAAAATTGGTGAGCCACACTTTAATTAGTAATAAAACAAGAAGGTCTCGAGGTCATTTATTCGGTCCGCCCGGTAGTGTGACATTTTAGACCACGGGTTTCTTACAGCACTTGCGTCTTTATGCAATAATCAACAGGTATAGGAAAGGAATGTAGCATTAGAGTATGAGCAAAGTGGTCGCCCTGAACTTCCGAAGATAGAAGAGTAAATGGGTTCATTACAAGCTTTAGGCCCTTTGGGAGGGTCACTGGGGTTACAGTGCTCCTGAACATAAAGAAGAGAGATTAAAATAGGCTTATGAAGTTAGTGGGGTCAATAAGGTTTAGGGTATATCAGTGAGCTTTGAAGAGGTTACTGGTTAGGTTAGTGTCAAACATGCTCTCTTGAATTTCACGGAGTTACTTCCCATCTGACATAACACACCATTTATATATGCCACCTATTTACCGGTACCAAATAGGCTTATTTTGAGAAAGAAAAAGAAGTGATAATAAAAAAAAAATTTGGCAAAGAAAAAGAATTTTCAGTTGTGTTTCGAAACAAGAAAAATGAAAATAATGTAAACAGTGATTCTTAAATTTGAAATCAAAATTAACAATAAGTGCAAAATGATAAAAAATCCGTTTCACGATGTTTACATTTAAAAAAAAAATGATTAAAATCTTGCAAACACTTTTTTTTTCGATAAAAAAAATCATTAGGTGGTAGGCCTAAACGTTTACTGGCTCATAAATGCTAAGCATATCCTTCTGACCGTCAGCAAAAAATAAAAATATTGCCCATAAAATCAACGCACACTTCACAGCAAGAATAATTCAAATCATAAAAAAATGAGTAAAAATCACTAAAGTATAATTAAAATTCAATTATTATCTAATATTACATCGTTCTAGTCTCTAAGAAAAGAACAAAATAAAAAAGCACCTGTATATTTTTATTATTTATGTATTTATTTTTTTTAAAAAAAAGCGATACATTACGATCGTTTTGACTTGGAATGTGGTACTTCCAATCAGTTGTAAAACAATGACGTTTTATTTTGCCTAAAGCTTAATACAGATGGTTCAATTTTGACTTGTCCATCCAGGACTAATTAACATCCACTTTTGTTCAAATCATCATGTTTTGAACATGAGCAATTAGTTAAAACGAGTAAAAAAAAATAGGCACTGCCCATATCAAAATTTAAAAAAAAAAAAAAAACAAAGGATGGACAAGTCAGAATTGACCATCTGAACTTAAGGATTTATTTTAAAATTAACTCATTGTATCCATTTGATACACTCGAGTATTGATTTCCAGACAATTGATCTCATAGAACTCGAAGATCTCTTCGGTCACAATAAAAGATAGATGGAAATTAAATAAACTTGTGTTTAAATTTGTCATAATTCTAAAAAACAAACAAATTTGGAAGCATTGGTTGATTGATTGTATGGGCAATAATCAGTATTAAAAAAAAGCAATTATTTCACATTATTTTGGTTCATATTTTTACTCAGAAGTCAACGATTCGATCAAATCTCGTTTTTGCCTCTGAATATCGGAATAACCCGGAACTGGACGGTTAGTTGTGGCCCATACGTCTTTGCCAAAATTTTCATTTATCAAATAAAATAAAGGTGCATCTGCACAAGGAATAGCATCATCTGGATATTTGCAGACTAAGTTTTCCTGATCAAAAACGGTGAGATTGCCGCAGAAAAAGCTGAAAGTGTAAGTTTCGCTGTGACCATCGGGAAATTCCAGCGGTAGACACACGTGGAAAATCTGGCATCGGTTGTCTACATCGGCATAGTAACCGTATATCTTGTCAGCACATTGGAATGTCGTATGAATTTCACCGACGACTTCTTCGGCTCCGGCTGGAAGTACGTAAGGTCCAGATTGGCGCTTGCTCTGTGTTTGTCAGTAATAATGAAAAAAAAAATATATTAATAACAAAATGAATTTTTAAAAAAAAATCATTGCAAAATTATATTTTGAAATGGTTTTAACCATAATATAATTTGATTATATTTGATTTGATTTGAATAATTACTTAGCAAGCAGCCCAGCGGGCCTATGGCAGAGGGTGAATGTTGTCCAAAAAGCAACATAAGTAATACATTGTCAAAAAAAACAAGTAAACCATGCAATACCCATTTCCCCATGCTTACATATATTCCGTACAACATGGTTAAAATGCAGCAAGGATATGCCTTGTTTGAATTCTACCCTAATGATCCCACAAGATGTAATTAAGCCTATGTACAAAATCATCTGGAAGTAAATTCCATTGTGCCCTTTGTTCCCTTGGAATAACCAATAACAGGAGTCTATTCGTGAAAAAATCTCTCTAAGCTTATAATAACTAGACACATACCTGATAATTTAATTGCATTTAAATAATAAACGTGTTCTACAGAGAGCCCCGTGAAGGGCAAACAAACAATATGTCGAATTCAATTTGTTCAGTTAATAATCTTAAAATATTGAGTTAATACTTAAATATAATCTAGAAACAGAATATTGATTTAGTATTTCAATTTAAAATATTAATAATAAAGTCAATTTTTATTTGGATTCATGTCCTTAACTGGATTCCGTATAATTCACCTAAACACATTTAATTTGAATTCATTTAACTCATGTGTGTACAAGGTATTAGAGTGGTCACTCCTATCAAAATAAGAGGTGAATTTATTTTGATCAGGTCAGTTTTTTTTTAAAGAAAATGTCGAATAAATTCATTACATTTTTTTAAAATGGCTTTTATCACAATTAATTTTCACCCAATCAAAACAAGGTAGAAGATTGTTAAATAGTAATTTGTAGGTAAATAAAAAATTTTTTCAGAATTTGTAAGTGTTTCAGAAATTAGAAGAGTAAATGGTTCATTTATTATGAATTTCCTGTTGATATATTTAAAAAATAACTTTATTATGACAATATCAAATTATTAATTTTCGTTTTTGCATTTCAAACTAAGCCAAAATGCGATCCAAAAAATGTTCAAAAATCGTAATTTTTTTTAACTGCAATACACATCTTATTTTTAAAAATACGAACATGAAAATATCTATATGTGTTTAACTTTACTCTTCTAGTTTCTATAAGAGCAGTGCAATTTTTTCTTAGTGTTGCTAATGAAACGCTAAATAACCAAAGTTCGTTAGAAACTAGGATAAGTTTGCTAAATGAATAAAAACTTGATTAATTGATTGAATTAAAAATGATTTACAAATTGCCATATAAAGTTGATTTTGAAAAAAAATACTGACATGAAAACACCTGTTATTTTTATAAAGCTAAACATTAGCAATGAATCTAAGTGAAATCGATCGACTTAACTAACAGCAAGAATATGAATAGCAGAAGTTGTTTTTTAAGTAGAATACCCGTTCTAAAAATCTGAATTACTCTCTAATATATGTTATGATAATTGATATTGTTTAACAGGTTTTTAACCCCAGCCTTCACCAGAAACACACCTGAAGAAGGGCCTAAATATTACTGTTTGTCTCCAGTGACACAGAGAGAGAGAGAGAGAGAGAGACGGAGAGAAAGCAACAAAAAATATTATTGATTAAATATGAGGTGAACGTCCTCATCATCGTGGACATAATCAGTGAAATCAAACAAGGCAAAAAATAAAACGCATCTTCTTTTTTTTTTCTAAGAACAAATAAATGTTAAAAACTTTAAAAAGCACATTATTCACCCGCATAACCAGAGGGGAAACACACATTTAGTGAGAAAATAGCACTCAAAACTACTGAGTGACCTTTTTTTTAAAGCAAAAAAAAAATAGTTTGCGAAAAGAAGATACCTGACATCATTTTTTTTAAAAAAAAATAGTAGTATTTTGTCTACTTCTAATTTATATGGAAATATATATATATGCCTACTATAAATAGTATTAGAAATGTTGAACCGAAATGATTTCTGTGGAAGTTACGAGTTTTTTCTCAAAACATCTCATCGAATTAGAGATCGAATGGAAAAACATTTATGCTGATATTTTTCAAAATAAATATTTTTATCACAGTTTGAAAATGACAAAAATGATAAATGTTAGCAACAAACCATTTTAAAATATAGTCCTTTTTTAAAATTGTTATAAAAAAGTTTATTTTGAAAGATAACGTCATAAAAAAGGTAACCACTAAATTCGTTTACTCCTCATTTTTCAAGATTTTAAAAGATGATTCTGTAAAAAAAATTGTTACTACTTGAGTTCCTGCAATTATGTTTATACATTGAAAAAAATAACTTACCACAGAGCGAGCTTCGATAACAACTACACAAAGCAAAACTGAAAATAAAAACAATCAGCAAATTAGAAAATATTACCTGAAAAATCAGTAATTTAGGGTCCATAACGTAAGAAACGTAATTAATTAAAATAATAATAAAAAACATTTAGGTGGTATTAAAGTGTAAGTAAACGTCCCTCCAACTTTTGTTATTGTCATTTAGATATAAAATTAGGAAAAACTTAAACGCTTTAGAAACTAGAAAGGAAGCCAAGTCACTTAAGGTTAATTTCACTAAACGTAACTTCGGAAATGAAACACATTTAAGCAGACGATATTTTTTTACTATTTGTTTAGAAAAGGTTAATTTTGAAATATATCAACACTATAATTCTAGTGATTCAGCTACTATTCTAGCTTCTAACATATTTTCTTTTTCTTTGTAGTGTTTGTTGCTCTTCAAATATAGAATGACCAGAGCTCGTCGAAAATCACCTGTTCACAATACTCTGATTATTCTGTATTTCAAGCGCAAAAAAAATGAAGAGAAATTTTAATTTTTCTTTTGAAAGACAGAATAATTAACAGTTCGAAAATAAGTTTTTCATAAAGGATCTTAAATGTATTTTCATAATGATATCTTTAAAAATAAACTTTTTATGACAGTTTGGAAAAAAAATACCAATTTTAAATTTAGTGAAGTTCTGTCAGAAAATGTTTAGTTTTAAAAATATCATCATAAAAATACTTTTAGCAAATTCATCTACTATTCTAGTTTTTAACAAAACTATGCATTTTTTTCTTTCTCTCTTTCTCTCTCTAAAAATTGCAGCTGATCAAAAATTTTCTTCGATTATTTCTAAATATGTTAGGAGATTTACCACCTTAAATACTCATGTTATAATATTTAAAAGTATGAATAAAAAATAAAATTCACTTTACTGAAAGCAAGTTTCATCCTATAAAATGCAGCAGGTGCAAGGAGAAAGAACCCGGAAAAAAAAAGTTTATTATTTCAGGTTTATACTTTCACGACAGATGATATATGGTTCAAAAGCCCAGTAGGTAAACAACATACTTTCAAACTTCAAAATAAAGAATGAACTTAACAGATATTTTTGCATTACATAAACATATATTGCACCCAAAAAAAAAAACTTAAAAGTTGTTCTACTAAATAGTCAGTACAATTTAAAAAAAAGTACTGCACATTATAATCTCATAAAGATGACTAACAAATTATGTAAAGAATAACTAGGTAACAAGTGGGGTGTAGAGAGAAACCCATCATCCCACTTTAGAGAATAAAAAAAAAATTATTATTATATTCATTCTCAGATATGAATTTCACAATAATTCTTTTAACATGAGCTTAATATATTATGTTCATCTCTCGTTTTTTTTTTCTACTTTCCTTTACCCCCATTTTCTTGTTTAATTACCAGTTAAAAGGTGTTAACCTCAATAACAATTTTAAATAGGAATGAAGAGGACAGAGAACATCTCTTTTTTTTGTATTCATTAAAAAAATAAGGATTGGTTCGAACCTACACAAAGTTCACAACCTCAAAATATATCTATTTTTTTCTGTGATCTTTTTGAATCCATGTTTGTATCACGTTTTTATCATGTTTTTCATTCTTTTAAGTTGCGTGCATTTTTATAAACATAATAATATCAAGAAATAGAAATTTCTCAGTGTTTTAATGTATGCCCCTGACATATGACTTCTTAAAATGTGAACAAACACAAAAGGAGGCAAAATTTCAGATGCAGACAAAAGCATGAATTGCAAGTTATGAAATTAGGTAAGATTGCAAACTCATAATTTGCAAACAGCGTTTTTAATATTTTTCTTCTTCCATCTCTTACTCATTTTATGTAGGTAAAACATAAGGTCATCTTTATGTCACAGAAAGAAAGAAAAAAATAAGTGTACACAATCATATTTTTTTAGAAACCTCAACAACAGTTTGAATAGAGAGAGATAGAAAAAAATATCATTAATTTTGCACGCTTAACTTGTCAAAATCTACTTTCAAAACAATCCACTAATTATAATTTGCTGCGCTTTTTAATTTAAACAAATATTTATCAATATTATTGCTTAAAATACTAACTATTAACGTAAAGAAAACAAAAAACAAATTTACTTACCAGCAAAACACAACTTGTACATCTTGGATTTGTTATTGTAAACAAAAAATATCTAAAGTGACTGAAAAATTAAGAATATTACAAATTATTAGTAAAATATTGGTTAAGGCAAAATAAAATAAACTAAACAATCATAAAAGTAAGGTCTGAATTCATAATAGAAACTTTACACTTTAGCTTCAACTTATACATACAGTTATACTCTCTGAACTAAGTTTCAATATAGAAAAGCCTTTTTCAAGGCTAATCTTGAACAAATATTTTAATATGTTAAACCCGGGTTCAGTTTGATTAAGTTAAGTTAAAGTATCAAGTTTCTTCCTTCATTTAGAACCTAAGTAATGGCCTAAAAAAAGGAAAACAGCAAGTAACTTTAACAAGTGGCCAGGTATTTCAGATTAAAACCACAATTACACTATAGCAAGATCAACTGCTGAATTTCTTGCAATAAAATGTCATTTTCAGGGTTACATTTTCTTGCATCACTTACAAGGGTTTATTGCAGCACCTTGAAAGAGTTTCTTGAATCGCCTTGCAAGTTTTTCTTGTACAGCAATTTACAGATAATACTAATCTTTTCTTGCAAAATGTTGTGCAACATTTAAAATATTCAATATTGCCTCTTGTTTCTTGCAGTAAATCTTTCTATAAATTTGGCCAATGAGAATGCCACTTTAACAGACAATTTCGAAACTCAACTTAAAACATGCTTCAAAAAATGGCATTAGAAATGATATTTGCCATAAGTGGATGTGATCATTGTGATGCAAGTGTTTGGTTATACAGTATTAAATCTTTAGTTTAGTAACAATGTTACGCTTGAACAAGATATTTTTTGAATAACATTCAAACATTTGTTTTATCTGATTTAGCAACATCGATTATAAGTCACGAAAACCATGTTCTTTTAATTCGCAATTAACTTTTTTTTATATGCTAATTACTTATCCGAAAATCTTATCAGCTTAAAAAAATGCAATGACATGAAAGTTTTACATTAGAGAATGTTTTAATTAAAGGTGTAATATATCATACATACCTTTCTTTTTAATTGTAGTGTCCAAAGCCGAAAAAAAAAGTTCCACACACAATAATAAAAATGTAAATCACCACAATACCCAACCTAGTCTGCGAATAAATAAAAAGAAGATATTTTTATGATTACTTGCAGAGAAGTTCTTTTGTTGTTGCTGTTGTTGTCGTTATGTTTACAACAAAAGAAAAGACAGTGGCCAACAAAAAAAAAAGTGGCACGAAGCGTGACTATACAGAGAAGTATAAAAAAAATCTCTCTTTTTTATCTTCTTCTTCTTTCACTTACTGATGAGAAGATGAAGAAGTGCAAGTCAAGAAAGATGATTGTATAAGTAACGAGATTCAGGAGGTTACGAACCATTTATATATACCTACCTGGAAGGAAATTTAAACAAGGAGGAGGAGGAGGAGGAGGGTTACGAAGGAAAGAGGTTGGGACGTTTCTGAAGTCACATGACATATACCTGTTAACAATCAGGCTCATCTTTTGGAACAAAAAAAAAGATGTTTTTAGCCAATTGCATAAACTCATATCTAATGATGAGATGATGATGATGATGATGATGATGTCTGAAAATCACAGAATTCTTCTTGTTCTTGCATTGCATAAACCAAGGACATCACAACACAATTTACCTGAGCAAAAAAAATAATGTAGTTATTAGTTTCTAATATTTTGTTGTAGCAAAATGATTTTTTTGTATTTTATATACTGTATATGTATATGTACATGTGGCAAAATTATAGTTAAAACTAGAAAAGGCAAAAACTTCGAAAACTCAATTGTATATGGTCTGTCAAAGTCCCTGAAATATAAAATAGTATCAGTTAAATACAAAGATTTTTCAGCCAGTTTCTCTAATTATAATTATTCTCTCCTTTGACTTTACAAGTTTGCTTCCTAATGCCTGATTTCCACTGGAGTGAAAATTCAAAAAGTTCATCTGGTGAAAATATGATAAAAAATGTGATACTCTTGTTCAATAGTACCTCAATAAATTCCCTAAATCAAAATATTTTTCATGCACAATCACCTCTGGAAGTAAATTTCATTGTCGAATTAATCTTGGTACAAATGACCAAAAATATGGTTCTGTACGTGCAAAAATGAATGTTGTTTCTGAAAAAAAAATTGATTTTATTTTATACAAACAAATTAGGCTACAACAAATAGCAACACTTTATTTTTCAATTAGTCATTTATAAAATCCAATTTCCTTAAACTTTAGAATGAAATGTATTGTGGATTAAAACGACTATTATTATTAAAACGCCTAAAAGATCTAAAATATACAGGGTGGCCATGTAATTTTCTTACCCTTTGTAGGGTGCTACCAGTCATTCCGCATACAATTGTAGTATTTTTTATAAATTATTTGCACATTTTAAATTTTACAACAAACATCTTTTAATGTGTTTTAACCTTTATTTGACAACTTCTTTCAAAAATTATGTGATAGAAAAAAAAGAAGAAAACAAAATTGGATGTTGCACACATTTTTTGCAGTGAATACAAGACATTGTGGCCACACTGTACATGACACATTCCAATGCTAATTCATTGAATGAGAATAAATAATTCAGACTTCACACAGTCATATTAAATTCTAATATTGTATACTTGTCAATATTACAAAAGATCATTTTTCTTTCTTTTTTTATGTTTAAAAGATCTAGGCTAGGCAATGACCTGCGTATTCAAATTCCAAAATGAAAACACAATTTACTTGTAAAAATGTAAACTTGAATACACTGATTAAAAACATAATTGCAGTTGTCAATTAAAAGTTGCAAACCGGTAAAAGTAAATTCACTGTTAAGTTGTTAAAGCAAATTCATCAACTAAATAGGAACCATTTATAAAACGCGCCATGAAAGTACATAAAAAATGAAAACTTATTCAATTTTTTTAAAAAATAAAGGTGGAAATCTTCAAAAGTAGTAAAACAACTACTGTAATAGACGTATACTAATGGATAATGATGGTATGTTATGTTAAATGACAGTATGTCCCAGAACCAAGGCCCCAGTCCATTACCAAAACATACATGGATAGCACAGTATGTTTTTTTAATTGAATTACTCAAAAACTATAAACGATACATAGTTATTGACAACATATCTAGTTACAGTAAATTGGTACATTAATTAAAAAGCTATTAAATTTAAAAAAAAACAAGATTTAAAAAAAAAATCGTTTACCTCAGGAAAAAATTACAATTTAAACCTAAGTTTGTAAATTTCACTATCTTTTAAAATTGTTTAAAATATTTTGATTAAATATTTATACAACTATGCTTGTGATGTCAGAGTGGTTGACAAAAAATTTAGTTTGATACAAAAGGGAGATAGGAAACGTACTCAAAAATTTAAATAAAAATATGTTCTAGCAGCCATGTTATTACACTTTATTAATCAGACAAAATGACACAAACGAAAAATTTTCCCAATCACTTTCACGTCACAAGTTTCATCTAATGGTGAGGCAAGTATACATTTTGATGTCTAACATGTATAATTTCTAAAAACAATTCAATTTTACATAAAACTTTGTACTTTGGTAATAGGTTGAAGCATTGATTTTGTGACATACAAAAGTTGTTTAAAATTAAGTATTTTTGTTATGAAGTTTTGTTTCCTTTCTATCCATACCTTTACTTTTTTCAAGTACTGAATTCTTAAATGCATTAATTAACTCATCAATGATTAAAATAATTCTAAATATTCCAATATTTTTTTCGGTTTTCATAAATAATACGAAGTTAAGAACGTTATTAGCCCATACAATCCATTTAAGTTACCACACAAATTAGACTCAAACTCAATAAAGTGTACTTGTGATTGAAGTAATAAAACTGCAATTTCAGTGATGTGCCTGAAATAAATTTTATAATAGAAAAAAAAAACCATTTCCTGCATTAAAACCATATTGTCTTTCTTAAAAATTCTACTTCCATTTAATAAAACACTTGGCATTGTGAATACAATAACTACATCAAAGAACGTTAATTACTAATTAGTAATATTTAGTGGAGACAGTCAAGGATGGTAATTCAATTGTTTTAATTGTGTTTTCCTTATTTTTCATTCTACAAATTTACAATTCCAATGTCAAATTATTAAAAAAAAATGAAAACCAGCAGCCATTAATTATATAACTGTGGTCAGCCGAATACCTACTTGATTATAGTTCTTATCTATATTTTAAGTGAAATTGTTTTTATCTTGTGGTGATCTCAGTTACAAATAATAGCAATGGTGCTAAAAACACATGTTATTTATTTCAATAAAGCATGGCATGTTTTTATTAAATTTCAAGATAATGTCGTGACCGAAATCAAGTTTCAAGTACATGTATTAAAAACTAATTTTAGAATTCAAATAATCTGCAGCCATTTTCTATAGTCTAGAGTTTAGATATCATTCAATAAGCTGTGAATTGAATAAAAATTATATTAAAGTGTATACAAGATTTAACCTCGACTAAAATGAAATAGCAAAATAAAAAGATACATTCAGTGTTTCACAAATGTCATATTTAAATCCCTTTAGCGAACATAGCAAAATATACATCTAACATCAGAATTAGTTTAATTTTTTAGATAAATTGAGTTAAATATGAATATAAAAATTAACAACAATAAAATTCTACAATTTCTTTTTAATTTTTAATTAGATTTTGCTCAACTGCAGCTCGTTATGAATAGGATAATTATAATTAATGGGGCTGAGATTTGCATGCAAGTATGTTTCTCAGCCTTTGCTAAACAAAGTTAGCTTAATATTTTTATATTATTTATCACTTATTTAGTTTAGGCTACTTGTAGACAAGGTATGAACAATATTCTTAGGTTTAAAACTGCGTTATATTATAATTGAATATAAAAAAGTGAATACAACATATAGAATTAACAAAGTAATGTAAATTATAGGTTTCATCATAACATCGTTGATGCTAACATTATATTCTCATATAAATACAATAAACATAATATACAGTTAGGCTAAGGCCTAGTATCAAATTGTACACATTAAAAAAAAGAGAAAGGTTCTTGTCACTTTCGCAGTTTCAATGCCATTCATAAGCCTATCTATACTCAATCTTTTACCCATATTTCAATTGCAATAAAATTGTTGCGCCAACATTTTTACGACAACTCTACAGAAATATAGGCCAATATTAATTAAGGCATGAATTCATAATTGATTAAAAACCAATCTTCTTTTTTTGTTGTTGTAACTTTTTCTTTTGCTTCATCAATTATATATTAACCTAGATAAAACTAACATAGAATAGATAAATAATAATATAATAAAGAAATTCTACAACATAATCGTCTGAAGATTGTGACCAGTTGACCACAAGTTCACAAATATTTAGGTTTTGATCCGCAAAACAAAATATAAATTACATCACTCAAATAAACCACAATTTTTCAGTTAAATTATCCTCAAATTTTACTTTAGAAAGTAATAGGTTAATAAACAAGTACCAAAAAAATAAATAAAACTGTTTGAGATTCTTCTACATTACAATTCACTTTTTTTTAGAGGAAAAAAAAATTGTTGAAGGTAATTTTTTTCTCATCAATTGTTGCAAGTAGCAATTACTATATACTGTATACTTGCACATATAGTCACTTACTTATATAAAAAGTACATAGTAGAAAAATCTCATAGCTTCTTTTTCATATTTTATTAAAAAAAATAGGTTGCATTGCATCACTATTGACGTATACAATACAAATCTTTTCACACAACAACGTCCATTACATTTTTTGTTTATATACAAAAAATACAATTTTGCTTCAAGGAATCTCTTGTTTTCAAGGCTATTTATTTAACTACTTTTTGTAGTTAAATATATCAATCAATTAAAATGTATGGCCAGCAGTAATACATAAGGAAATTCAAAATATGTAGGCCTATATGTATAGATAATAATACTACTAATACCTAGATTACACCTATTAAGATAAATGCATTTAAATATTATATATATATATATATATATATATATATATATATATATATATATATATATATATATATTCTACGGAACCCTGTCAAGGACATACAAATACTGCATATATAAATATATTTGCACTCAATATAATTAGTTAATATCACTATAATATAATGAGTTCGTGTAACAAAATATTCAATATGATAAAATTTTAAGTATAGAAGTCCATTTTATATTTTGTAATGTCCTTAGTTGGACTCTGTATAATTAAACAAAATATAGTTAACTTGAATGCATATATATATATATATATATATATATATATATATATATATATATATATATATATATGTATATATATATGTATATATATATATATATATATATATATATATATATATATATATATGTGAAGTGTAGACTTACTACAACACAATGAACTAAGCTACTAGTATGTGCATATTCAAACGAACCAATCAATTTAAAGTTAACAAAAACTGAAACTCTTAGAATAAAAGAATTCATCGTGACATCATCATACTTATGATTTCTATGAAATAAAAACTGCATAAAACTGCATTTAAATGTCGTAATTTTTTTTTTAAAAAAAATTTTTTATTCTAGTTCAAAAATCTGAAAAAACGAAATGTTATTAAAAAGCAGACTTGTTTAGAGGCTATAGTTTTCATGGTAGCAGCTCAACTGGAAAATACTATAAATTAGAAAATTCTATCCTGTAAACAGCCATTTTGATTGGAAACAATGTTATACTTGTAGTGTTATTGTTGTAATTATTACCATTACTAAAATTGATAAATTTAAAATTAGAATCATTATAATGTTTGCAATTACATAATTTGAAAAAAATTAATCTTTAAATTTTTACTACAATAATATATGGGATTATTAAGTGTCGATATACGTCCTCCTGGCCATTCTCAACGCCCCATTCTTCACTCTTCTTGTAATGTGAGAACGCTTATACATTAGGCTTGGAGCCTGCATAGGAGGACATACTGTACATCAACACTTCTAAGAGCGATAAGTAGGGCTGTGTAACTTCCTTCAATAATTAACATATAATTTTTGAATGTCTTGGATGTCTAGATATAATTTTAATTGTTTTTTTTTTCAAATCATAATTTATGTAATTTTCAATTATTAAATATAATTGAAATTTACACACAGGTTTTCATGAAATAATGATTTTTTTTAAATAATTAAAATTACAGTTTATCTATTTGATATAAATTTAAAACATTTGTTAAAAACATGTTTTAAACGCGTCAAATTGGGGTTTTTCTACAATGCCTAATAATAAAACAGTTAATGTCTACGTTTAAAAAACGAATAAGGAACTGAATTTTGTAAAGAAAAACAAAATAAATCAAAAAAGACATTTAATACCTAAGAAAATAAACAAGTGGACAAAAAGAAGCAACTTCTACGAAAATAATAATAAACAAAACTAAATAACCCTTGGTGCCTCAATTTTCAACTTTCATTGAAGACATTTTCAAATAATAAAGATTACCACAAAACCAGTGTTTTTTTTGTTTACAGTTTGTTGTTTCTTCTTCATCAAAAAACCACCTGAAAGTAAAAGTGCATCCTTTTAAACATCCTTTTTGATTCCTTAAACGTGAACATCATGTTTAAATTTAGATCTGACACAAGAAATACAATCAGATCTCCACAGAAAAATGACAACAACAGCATTACCAGATTGTCAGTTATGTTTCATCAAATTACACAAATCATCAATATCATCATCATCATCATCATCATCACAATAAAGATTATGAAATCTACAAGTTGGGTTATTCTGTCCATTACATACAGTATGTTCCAATATCAAAGAAGCAGTCTATTACATATCAAAGTATACTTGGGTGGCACAGTGTACTGTTTGAAATTTAATATCTCAAAAACAATAAAAGCTACTCACTCGAAACTTCACGTGGTTTTTAACAACAAAAAAATGTAGTTTTACGAAAAAAAAAATGGAATAAATTGGTCAGATAATTCAAAAGTTATTGAATTTATTTAAAAAACCCTAAGATTAAAATTGTTTAACTCAGAAAAGAATTACAATTTAATTTAAACCCGAGTTCTTAAATTTCAATAACTTTAAATTTTTAATTATTAATAAATTTGTTTCAATTATTCTACAACTACATTATATGAACAATCAATAGCAATTTTAAATGTGTAGCTTTTAAAATTCCTCAAATTTTCATTTTTAAACAACGTAGATGAACGACTCTTTCTACTTTGCTAATGTGTTCACAGCTTGAGGTGTTGGTTTTGGAACATACTCGTTATGTTACTGTCAAAGTTGAATATGCAAATTCACCAGTCAATTTGTAGAATGACTGAATTTTCCACTTTGACACACTTAAGTCACAATGCAAACCAAAACAGATTCTAAAATTAATCACACTTATGGTAAGAAGATAAGACAAACAATAAAAGCAATTTTGTATGACTAATTTATATATTTTTTTGAAGTTTATTCATTTCAAAAACGAGTTACTGTATATTTTATTTCAATTAAAATACCAATCCTCCGGGTATTTTAATTTTGACTTTTAATTTTGGCTTGCAATTAAATTTGCTAACACAGTTCAGACAAAGATTTTACATAATGAATGCGAACATTTCTCAAAAGCAAGTTAGCTGAATTTACTAAAAGTACTTTCTTAAATAAATCATTTCATGGCAATTTGAAAAACATTTTTAACTAAATGTTGGTTTGTTAAATCCGTAAAATTCAATAATATTAAAACAGGTCCTAAAAAAGTTTATTTTTAAAGATATTATTATTAAAATGTTTGTAATATACATGTATATAATACTTTACTATTCTAGTCTTCAGCAAATTTTGGATTTTTTTCTTAATCAAAATATTCCTTCGCTTTATAAGCAAAATGGTTCGAATTGCTATTAGATTACCTTAATCAATTAATAATTATTAAAATCTAATTTCAAAATGAACACAAAAAAGAACAAGAGCAATTTTGTAGTTTAAAAAAACAAAACAAAAAAGGATAAAGTTCTTCTGCAGATTTTTTTCATAAAATTACTATAGAAACACAACCTTTTGTTACCAGGTATAAACAAAAATCGTTATTGCATTCTTTAAGAGAATCACACAGCTTCAGGGATGGTTCATACACGCAGATAAAAAAAAATTCTGCTGAAAACGTAATGTATCCAATTTGAATAATTCTATTCTATTTATCTGGCTGAATGTATACAGAAAAAGACTGTGACTTTGAAATGTTTTCTGTTGTAATGTGTGAGAACCCTGGAATGCGACAGAACACATAAATATAGCTGAAATTTTATTCTAATTTTATATTTTTATTTCTACCTTGTTTTTATACATGTGTGATTCATCCCTTACTCTAATTAACAGCTGCTACTTTCTAATTAAAATTGCTACCAAAAAAAGGAAGTAAAAAAAATGCACGATTTCTTTTCCTTCATGCTGTGTCATATTAATAAAGCCACCCTGCTGTTTAAATAGAATTTTACATATTTATAAGTATGCAGATAGTACATGTAAGGGCCATTTCCCTTTGGAATCATTGTAATCAGCCAACAAAATCTGCTGCTACTTCATGAACTTTTTATTATAGCAGCACGCCTTTACAATTCCAATTCATGTGCTTTTCAGGTGAGAAAGAGGTGTGAATATGTGGGTGTTAATGTATCATCACCACCACCATCATCATCATCATCATCATCTTCGCAGTCAAAAAATACCATGTAATATACAGTATGTCATAGAACCGACGCCCAAATCTACAGTATATTTCTAAAGCATAAGGAGTGAGTGGTTGCAGCAAAAATTAAAATTGAACATTTCAGAAACTATAAAAAAATACTACACATTAAAAACAACAAGTGTTTGTTAACAACATATCCAAATTTAGTTGTACAAAAAAAAATTACAATATTAATAATAATAATTAAAAAAGTTATTTAATTTTAAAACCTGAATTTAAAATTGTAATTTTTATCTGAAGAAAATTTTTTTTTAAACTTTTGCAAATTGAATATTAAATTTAATTTAATTTTTTGTATTTTTAAATTTTGATATGTTGTTAACAACAACCTTAAGTTTAAAATATGCTGTATTTATAATATCTAAGAGCCTTGTCATGCGAACAACTTTAGCGGTCGAATTCGACTGCAAAGTGTTGTTTGTAGGTGGCTGAGTTGTGGTTGAAATGTATTGCTGTAGAAAAACTCCAGAGCTTTGCTTACGAGCGGCTTGTGAAGTCGAAAACGACCACCGGTGGTGGGGCTCTGGTTGCAATGTTATTAGTGTGAAAAGACGCTGGATCTTTGACACAAGTTACATGCCGACCTCATTTTTCAGTCGAACTCGACTACTAAAAGTGGTCCGTGTACCCGACCTTTAAGATATTCACTTTTAACCAAGAAAATTTTATACAAAAAATGAAAATTGATAATAAGAGTGAGGTGTTGGTTCTGAGACATACTGTATATGGCCTAAATATATTCTCTATTACAAACTCCTACTTAAAGACGTTGGAGTCAATTTAGCAAGATAAAAAAGGGTGTTAACATCTACCAGACATAATAAAGTTAATTACTATAATTTTACCTATTTTTGGCTACTGTAAACACCTTTTCTAATTTGGTGACATCTTTAATATTTTTCAATAATTCACTTTCATGGGAACAATAAATGTCAATTAATTGAAACTACAGTCGCCACAGAATTACATGTAATTAAAGATCAGTCACTACTTTTTTTAAAAAAGTTACACGTATAGTAAAAAAAAGATTCAACAGATGGAACAATATGAAAATAAAATCAAAGTTTGTAATAAACTAGAATAGTAATAGTCAATGTATTAAAATGAATTTTATTATGACAACTTCAAAATAAATTCTTTTGACAATTTTAAAAATGACCAAATTTTACGTTTTTTTTTTTCTATAAATGGAAAATTAGTAATTATGTTCGAATGAAAAAGTTATTTTTAATTTGGTTATGAAAATACTAAAATTACCAAATTCACTTGCTGTTCTAGTTTCTTACAAACTTACAATTATTTTTTAATGTTGCTTTTGTACATTTTTGTCTTATCTGTGTTAAATTAACTTGTGAACATTAAAAATGAACCTGACAAAATTAATGTGGCAAGTATTTGGAACTCATAATCATAATTAAGGACATTTTTAGATTGAGTAATATGCAAATGAACGACAACAATGGAATATTATAGTAATTGTTCATTCTGCACTTTTAAGAAACACAGAAATGCTTTAAGAATTAAAAACATTTGTAAAGTGTTTTAGATACTAGAAGAGTAAACGAATCACTTAAGGGTATTTCATGTTTGATATATTTCAAAATAAATTTTTATATTTTAATTTCATACTCTTAAATTTCGTTTCATAAATTTGCAATATATATTATTACATCGAAGCTTATGTAAGAAAAAACATGACATAAATAAAATCCTTTCGCTTTTTTTGTTCGCATCTTGCAAGAAATTCATAAAGTTTACATAAGTTACATTTCTTTATTTGTTTTGCTTGAGGTAACACTTTCTTGTTTTAAGTGTCATTATTGTGTCATGACTCATGAACCAGCACAGGTGGGCCATGGATTGCTTTTAAAGTTTAGTGGGTTTTTCCTGCTAGATGCAAATGATGCAAATAACCAGACACACTGACTATATTTGCAAACAAGAAATTCTTGTACAAACATCCTGTAATACTTCTGTAATAAACTAAAAATAAAGGTTTGCATAAAACGTACAAAACGCATAATCAGAGTTCTAATCTTTTTTTCTTCTGTACACTGTGACACTATAGACAGTTTAACCAAAAATAAAAAAATGCATATAATGCGCAAATGATATATTTTTTAAATTTCATTAAGTCGAACAATTTCACCTATTTCTCAAAAAATAAATTTTTTTCATAAAAAATAATTTGAATTTGAAAAATTATTCTGTAAGCAGGCCTATGGCAGAGGGATAAAAGTCCAACTGTTGCATGCAAAATGCACTGTCTATTTCAATGCGTTCTGGTGCAGCTGAAATAATACATTGTCAGAAAATTAAAAGCCCCTTAATACAAGTTAATTTTCATGCATAAAATACTCTACAAGAAAATACCATTGTATTACAATCCTTGGAATTGAAGTTGAACACAAGTGCTTTCTGTCCACTGCTTGTTCAGACTAAAATCTGTCCTCCTTGCAAGTAAATTGTGGTAACCAAGCTCCAAAGGCATTTTTGTCACACTCTTCAGCAATCTCATATTTGCCACAAATGAACCTAGCAACCTCTACATTGCGGGATATTCCTTTGATTATGCATTTATTGATATTACGTCTGACAATTACTTCTAATTGCTAAATTACTGCTTTAATTAAGTGTGCTTGTGCTATATAATATATTTATTTTATTTCTATTACTAAATTCCTTTGACTAGACATTTTCTGTTGTTCTGATAATTGCAGCTAAATCGTTATTTAATTTGTGCTTTTGCTACATAATATGCATTTTCATTAAATGAAAAATTTCAACCATATTTTGTCTTTTTTTTTAAATTTCATTTTCTATTTACATAAAACGATTGCACTTCTTTGAATTTTCTATTTGCAAATTATTTTTGGGCAAAGTAATAACTAAATCATACAAGAAGTTTTAGAAAAATTAAAAAACTCAAATATATAAGAACCACAATTGTGGGCATAGTGATTTAAATGTTGCTCAAGTCATTTTTAACTTGGTTGTGAATATATTTTTTTTAGGTTTATGACAAATAAGTCATTGCAGTCTGCAATCCACAAACCTATAAATAAAATTCTGAAAACAGGTCTTAAAAGGATAAGAAGAAAACGTATTAGAAACAAACTCAAAGTTTCTTAGAAAAAGTACTTCTTAAAATATTAGTTGAATGAGCTTTAAAAAACTTTTTAAAAGTATATCCACGATTTGAATCTTTAAAAAACTTTTATATGAAAATTGAAAATTTTATGATGGGTTTTGCACCAAAAATTAAGATGTAAAATGTCATAAAAATTTATTTTGAAATATACCTTAATGAAAATAATTATAGCATATTCCATATTCAAATACTGAAAATTATAAATGCTCATCAAATTGATTGTATTTTTTAAAAAAAATAGGACATTTACATTGTAAATCTTTGTCTGAACATTATTAGAAAATTTGTTGATGAGCCATCTTAACTATTTAGTTAGAAAAAAAACCTGTATGAAATCTAGTTTTATATCCAATTATAAATGGAATGTGGAAACTTAACAATTAAAAATTAATTGCTTATGCACGAAACTTATTTTTAACACTTTTTAAATGTTCATTTCAACATTCACTTATGTATGTGAATAATTAAACCAGCCCAATTTTACATACCAAGGGGCGCAGGTAAAACGTTCTCTGTTTGAAGTTCTATTATCACAGAAACTCTCTAAAAGCTATATAAGCAAATTGAAATTTTAAACATTTGTTACTAACATATCCAAATTGACATGAACACCAAATTTAAATATGCTGTTAAAAAACAAACATTAAACAACTTTTAAAATAAATTTATGAAATTCTGAAAATGACTTTAGAATAGAAAATATTTTTAATACTGATAATAAAAGCCAAAACTTTTATTCAAATAAAAATTCAAAAATGTGCAAAAACACAAATAATTAAATGATTAAAGCAACTCAAAGTGATTATCCACAGAAACCAGAAAATGCAAATTTCTGACCAAAGTATTTTTTTTCAAAGAAATGCATAAAATTATCAAAGTTCGTGCAATTTGTTTGTTTTACGTCTTCTTATTTTCTGTTGAACTGGTTATATATTTTTGCACATGATGTATTGACAACACAAAGTGCTCATTTTAATTAAGTACTAACAGTGACAATCTCATTATCGTCATAATATTATCGACCAATATGTTTCAGTTTTTGTACAAATTTGGTCAGGTTGTTAACAACATGCATGCAGTATCTGATATATTTATCCATAAACTCCAGACGTTTTATTTGAGCCACTCGGTATATACAGCAGTTTTATTATTTCCGAAGAAGCTTAAATTTGAATATATTAAAACAAAACTGAAGGATTTTTCTGAATGGTAACCACGTTAAAAATTTAGGATTTGTTCCTTGACTTTTTTTTAATTCATTTTAAGGAAATTTTCAGCAAAAAGATGAGAATTAATTGAAAAATTAACCTATACAAGACTTAAAAGTAATTTTGAAAATTAAAATATTTTAGCGGTTTGCATACATTGAATTTCACACCAGGACCTCCGTGACCATCATCATATTCTGCATACATTTTCTATGAATAATTTATAGTATTTTACAAATGGAAACCAAACCTTTGAATTTTTATAACAATATTATACTTCTTAGCAAAAGAAAATCCCGACATGACAAGAATAACTTCATTGTAAGATAATTTAAAAAAAAACTAGTTTGTATTTCAGCCTCTGTAACATAAGATGTAGATTTACGAGAATATAAAAAGAAAATATCCTTTTCAAGACACGAACACTAATTAGAACTGAAATAGTTCGAAAAATTAGTTACTAAAGTTAAGACATAAAATAAAAAAAATATTAACTGTATATAAATTAAAATTTCCATCAAAGTGGAAAATCAGTTACTGTGTGTAATAACTAGACAATGTGCACAATCAATAATATTTTAGACAATTTTTAGAACAAAAACAATACAATAAACCAAACTACATAAAAACTTTTAACATTTTTCTATGTTGTCTTGTTAAGAGACATTTTGTGTTGTGTCTAAAATTAGGGTGGCGATAAATTAATTCGTTTTGTCGAAATAGTATTTAAGGAGTCTATCGGCATGACTGATAAAAGCATGATGCAATACCTGGTATAGCCGGGGATAATTTTGTTTTGTGGGATTGACAATAATTATTGTGTATTAATTTTTTTATATATGTGCTTGACAATGTTTTATGCTGCATATTGACTTTTATGTCCCTTTGCCATAGGCATATTTTGGCTGCTAGCAGAGTAATTTTTGGAATTGTAACATGTTGTGTTCGGTTTTTATTTACATTTTCTCTTTTCGCTCACAGTTTATTTTGAAATGTAATTTTAAAGTGTAATAAGCACTCAAATATAATGTGAATCCACTGAAACGTTTGCATAACCAAATTATGATTCCATCTATTTATAAGAATTTTGAAAATAGCCTACATGATAATTTCCATAAACAAACAAAAGTGGATCAGTAAAATTGTCACCTTCAACACACACAAAAAAACATCCAATAAGGCTACAAAAAATTCAATGGGTGATTCATGATGTGATGCATCCACTGATACTTTTATATCACTCCAGTGTAACTGGTGAACTCAGAGTAATCTTTTTAGTAACTATTTTTTGGCAATAAATTACCAGAAAAAAATGTTCCATAATTGAGTTGAAAATACAGCACTCCAGATAGCATCTTAAATCATAATTTAATTCACTTGCTTTTTTAAACATAACTAACTAATCTTATTTTTAAGTAATTTCTAATCTTAATTTTAATAATTTTAATCATAACATAACATAATTACAATCTAGAACTGGAATCAAACATGCGTGAAAACAAGCTGAAAATACATTATAAACAGAAGTGAAAAATCAAAATAAAGTTTCATATATATTGTTTTGTGTTTTTTTTTTTTCACATTCAAAGGACCTCACACATTACAACAAAAAATGTTTCAATGACATTGTTGAGTGTAAAGTAGGGATAAGACACAATAGGAGTAGCGATAAAGAATAATAAGTACTGATGGATGCCTTCTTGTTTGTTGGCTGATGACATGCAAATTCCCTGTGGCGAGAAGAAACAATTTCACTATTTTTTTTCTGCATACATTCAGCCAAATAGACTAACAGCTTTTGTTAATTTTCATGCAAAATATGCTTTTACAATGGCCAAATTTTTTCAATTATGTTGGCATTTAATTTTTGCGAAGAACAGGGCGGGATTAAGGCTTTGGCAGAGTGTGCAAATGCCAGGTGCATATTGAAAAAGGGGGTATATTCCAAATTAGAAATGCACCAAAAGTCAGCAAGTGGCAACAATTTATCGAGGGCATATTTTTTTTTTGCCCAGGGGCACGTGTATTCCTTAACCCGGCCTTGGCGAAGAATCGGGCTTATTTACATACACCCACTCCTTAAGGTATCTCCCATAGAAAAAATAGGGATATCAAATCTAATGTTCTTGGTGCAGCTGATGGCCACGTTATCATGAAATAAGGCATCCCGGAAAAAAAAACTGTTTTAACAATTCTACTGTTTTCTTGGGTGTGAGCACAGTGGCACCACCTTGAAACCACAGTTGTGCGTTCTCTTGACGCAATTCTGGCAGAAGAAACTCCTCAATAATTCTTCTGTAGTTAATTCACCGTCAACTGTCTCCGTATTACCTTCATTATAGTCGTCTATAAACGCTTAATTAATTTCATAACATTCTAGTTTTTTATTAAAAAAAAATTAAGAGAAAAGATTCTAAAACAAAAAAATTATTAAAAAATGCAATTGCATCACCCTGTATATTAATTTCTTATTTAATAAAATAAAAAAAAAACCCTGAATCTCTTATACAGAAAAAGCTAATTGAAATTGCGACTGAAAACAGAATTAGTCTAATTTAAATAATTATATTCTATTATTTGGCAAAAATAGGCAAAAAAAAATTATAGATTTTCAGCCAATAAATACTGTATAATTATAATTATAAATCTTCCGACACATCGATTCTTTTATAACGAAATAATGTCCTTGAAGTGTTTTCTACTGCAATATAGGAGAACCCATGAACGCGAAGGAAAGCAGAAGTGTAGAGGAAATTTATTTAATGATATTTTTTTGTCGTTTTATTTTCTACTTTTTCACGCATATGGGATCCAGACTTTTAATTCAGCAAATTTACTACTAAATTGATGATTTTGAACATTTTCAAGTAAATGTACAGAATGACTGATTTTTCATTTTGACGACAGCATCAGAAGATGCTTTAATTATAAAAAACATACGAGCAAATGAAAGTAAAAGTGGACACGATTTTCAGGTCAAAAGAAATGCCAGTTCCAATGTCTTCGAAACAAGAATCCGCCGAGAAACTAAAAAAAAAAAATGTTTAAAGAGTTCCTCGAACCGTTGCTTTCTCTATATTGTTAAATATCTTGTTGTCATATAATCCATTGAAATTAACGGGCCAATGACATTCTGAAACATTTTAATAATGGGTTAAAAAAAAATTCTCTGTGAATTTTTTTAAAGGTCAAAACAAAAAACCTTCACTGCATATTAAGTAGATTATAGAATATTTTTAAAAAAAAAAAAAAAAATTGATATTTATATTGTTAGAAAGAAAGAAAAAGAAAGTTTGAGAAAAAGGGTTAATGATAAATCTTAAAATATGCATTTTTGACGTGAAAAATGTGTATAACGTAAATCTTGCGGCAAAATGTAATAATTTCATGTATTTAACATGAAGTCATAATTAAGTCAAATTGTCATAAGTTTTGCATATATATATATATATATATATATATATATATATTTTTTTTTACTACAATGAACGATACTTATCTTTGCCAGATTTTTGATTTACTTGCTTTTGTGGTCACTTTTTACTTAAGATGGTTTATGAACAGCTGATTTTCGAACTCTTGATTGTTCTGTTTTTCAGGAGCAAATTTAAGAGAAACTAGAAAAAGTGTTTTACGAACTAAAAGGGAAGGTCATTCATTCTCTTAAGATAAAAATGTTATCATAGACAAAATTTAAAAATTATCGTTATTATCAAACTAACATAAAATGTATTTTGTCAAGTCAAAAGTTTTTCTTCATTTTACACTTTAAAACCACCTTAAGATGTAAATAAATAAAACACAGTCAAAGACCACAAAATAGTGAATTGTTTCAAACTGATGATTAAGAATAAATCCCTAATGCATAAAAATAGAAATTAGAAATGAATTTTTTTTAAATGTGGAATCGATTTTTCATGTTTCAATTTTAATGAATTGAAATCAATTTTATTTTTTAAAAAAATATATCAAACAAGAAAAAGTTTTGGAACTCAATAAATCAAACACTTTTACAAAACCAAACTAAACAAACGTGAAATGACTGTTAATCGTTTTATATCTTCTGATTGTTTTTTTTCCAGATTTCTTTAATCGATTTGTAGAAGAAGAAAAAAACTGAAAAACTTAAAAACAGTTACAAAAAAAGAAACGTTAATCATAAATTGATGTTTAACTGTTTTTGAAACACGTTCAAAGTATATTGAATTGAGATTTTAGTAGACATGAGTCCTTAATTGTATAATATTAAAGCTATTTCGATTTACAATTACATTAATGCATTATTCATTATACTGCATAACATAATTACAAATAAACAAGTCAATTAATTACTGGTCAAGATATGTATCTTTCGAATTATTTTTATAAAATAATTATAAAATGTATTTATAAAACCTTCGGCTCTTTTCTTAAAATATTATGATGATTATGTGAGTTTATATTTTTAATTGCTCTATATATTGGTCAGTCTTTGTTCTTAAATGAATTTTGAGCCCTGATGATTATCGCATAGTAGAAACTTACTCCAAAAAAACTAGCCCCAGCCAGCCCATAAAACTGTATATAGTGAGTTCTGAGCAGCAAGACAAATAAGAGACCCACTAATTCCAACAGGCCCACAAAGTTCACCACCAGAACAATGAAGCTTATCAATCCAATAAAGTACCCAAAGCACACCAACCCCACAGGCATTTAGAAATCGGGAAGAACTTCAGTTGGCTCCGCCTTTTTTATGACGACCGGCAACTTCTAATTGGTTTGTTGTGTGGTTCGACGTTGAAAAGGGCGGAACATGTGACGTCGGACTACATAACCAACCAATTAGAAGTTGCGTTCGTCTTAAAAAAAGGGGCGGTGTCAACTGAAGTTTTTCCCGATTTCTAAATGCCTGTCACCAACCCCAAGAGGCCCATGACACCCATGGGCTTTTCAACAGGGTGAATTCCAGTTTGCTTACTTTGTTGTTTACAAATAAGCTTTTGAGTATTATTAAATAGATGCTGATTTATACGTTTTTAATTTTTCGCTGAAAATAAAACAAATGAATCACATAGATTTTTGTACAACAAAATTTATTTTAGGCCTAATGAAGTCTACTCAGAAGATTAAAAAAAAAAGAGAAAATCTGGGTGGTAACGGGCTAAACATTTATGTAAACAAAACACACACACACATACAGACTGCATTCCATTATTTAAAGTTAAAACAGAAAAAAAAGGGTTGAATTTTTCTTGTAAAACAACCTCGTCGCATCTTCTATGAAATGTGATATATATATTTAAAAAAAATGTTTAACAAGCCGGGAAAAAAGGGGGGAAAAAAAAATTCTGCCTGATTCAGAAGACAACTGACCGATAAGAATTATGATGAAAACATAAAGTGAAACTGGACAAACCAGCTCAAAACAGAAACATATACAAATGCCTAAGGACAGGTACAAAAACCTTGCTTAAGATAATGACGATGATGATGATATGTTTGAAAAGTGGAAATACATGGCAGTATAATAACAAATGCAGAAGAAGAAGAACAACAACAAAAAATCTCCCATCACATATCATGATACTGGACTAATGGCATGAGTATCATGGTCAGAATTCATTTCAATGTCACGATCAGTAGGCCATATAACAAAATAAAAGAAGTCATATTTTTTTGTTACTAATATGCGGATCTACCAAAACGAATTTATTACTATGTCGTGGACAAGAAAATGAGAACTAACAAATGAATTTTTTACCGACAATCCTTTTTTTTTTTTTTTTTTCTTCTTAATATGAAAACGAAAAACAACACAGAAAATTGAAAGTAATCTCAAGAAACACATTTTGTTAAACCTTGAAAAATGATGTATCTCTATTGACCGGTGACGTAAAAGGAAAAAATTTATACAATTAACTAAATTACATTAAAAAAAAAAGTGTAAAACAATAACCCATTTTATATAAAATAATCATAATAAGCCATCACCTATGTGTACAGGCCATTTCCTGTACAATTATTTAAGGTGTGGGCTTTTAGACTTGCACTGACTCTGAGGATATTTACGAAAATATAAATTAGCAAAATTCTGAAAGCGATTCGTACTTAACAATTGTGTTTGATGTTTTTAACTAAAAAATTACTAGTTTTGGGGAGAAAAAAAAAACTAGTAGGCCTAAAAGTAAAAAAAAAAAGTTATTACAATTACTAATTACATCAGTGAAAACCTAATTACAATTTCTAGATTTTAAAATAAAATTAATATTGTAATTCATTTCTTCAATTTATTTTCTTAAAGCAGTACAATTAAAAATCGTGTGATAGCGAAACAGTGTGGCATCAAATTGAAAACCCGTGTAAAATTCATGGAGATGGTGCATTTCATGGACGTGCATTTTCTCTGCGGTGGTCCACCGCAACGGTAAAAGTCAGCAGTACATAGATTATTAGGCGTGTGGCTTAATAGTACTTATTTAGATAGGAGCCGCACCACTTGCCTGCGAGAGCCGCGCTATGGCCACCCTTGTTATATAGAATGTCTTAATATAATTTAATAATTTCAAATAAATTTTAACTTTATTAGAAAAAGTATAAAGAAAAACTTTCTATTAAACGTACGCACTAAACCAGTGGTTTTCAAACGGTGTGCCATGAGTTTTGATAGGTGTGAAACGATTTTCCAGACAAAAATGCTGTGCAAAAAAGTTTGGGAACCACTGCGGTATATAATGGCAAGGTCATTTTGAAATTAATTCATTCACGGCTACAAGACATAATTTTGGCGTCACTAATCAGTTTCCCATAAGCCTTAAGCCAAGTACATCTGTAAACTTGAACACAGCTTACGATTTGGCAAAACAAGCAACCAAAATAAAACTAAAAAATGACATTTTTTTTAAAAAAAAAAATCAAGTAAATTTTAAATCACAAGAATAATAATCACGCCATTTAAATCAAAGAACCCTGACCCAGCCTCACATCAATATACAGAACACAATAGAAATGAACCAAATATCAACCTTAACTATAAGTTTATATTACAAGACCACGACTTCTATTTCGAAAGAAAAACTCAGCATTTTATTCAACCATTGAAAAAAATGTACATGCTTATTAAGTTATTAATTGTTTTTCTACGAAAACTTTGTATGAGAGGCTAATACTTAATGCAAAGTTGGTAAATACCAGCTAACATCAAGTTTCCATGGTAAAAAAAAAAAAAATTGGAAATTACTTATGACACAATTGCTTCCGACAACAAGACATACATTATAATAATTTTAAATGAGCAAAAGGTTTATTATGGCGCACATCGATCAGGTTAACAAGGTCTAAACGTGATTAAATCTTCAATGAAGCTTATCCAAAACAAAAAACTGCCACTATTGAACTTATTAACCGGATACTCTAACATTGAAAATGCGTCATTATAAAGTTTTTTTTTTCTTCTTCTTTTCTACATATTGCACCACCACGACCACCTACAATCAATTACAAATAAGGCACACATACAAAAAAAAAAAAAAACCGAAGGAGAAATTAATAAGCATGGGTCACGACTTTAATCAGGATCAACAAAGTGTGTTTACAAAAAAAAATTGCTTCATCTTGATTTGGTAACAAATCTTCCATGAATTCAAGGTGCAAGCAACTTAAATTTCGAAGAGAAGAACCTTCTATAGTTGGATGGTTGGTCTGTTTCACCCTCCTCAACAAAAAAAATCAGATCTGGACACCGCCGAAGACTATCGAACGATGACGCATGGCATCAGCGAACGCATGATGAACTGTCGATCTAAAAACAGTAGTACGACACGGCCCTCTTTTGGAAAAAAAAAACGTTTTATGTACATTTTTAAAACTGATGTGAAATTCAGTCCACCATTTTGAAAACATGTTGATACCAGGTTCACAAAATACCTTTCTAAAATGAAAGCCGCGTACATGGGTCCTACAAAATTTACACTAGTCTTTCTGTTGAGTAAGGCCAGATTCATACGAACCACTTTGTGGTGGTACAAAGTGATTGACGCAGCTTGCTTCACACGGACCACTTTGTGGTGCTACAAAGTGGTTGACGTAGCCGCTATGTAAATCAATGGTCCCCTAAAAACAAACAAGCACTTCAAAGCCGTTTGACGTCATTTTTACATCACCAGCTTTCTGTAACGTTTGCATTAGCATAAAACACAATGACCACAACCAGAGAACAAGGAGACAAAAACCCTTGTTGTTCGGTTATGGCCAAAAAATAGGCCTAAACGTTCAGATGCAGCGTTTGAGATTTCTCCTTGTTTTACACTTTCGTGTATTCCACCCCCCCAAAAAAAAATTACCATGGAAAAACAAAAGAACCAACCGAGCGTAGTTCCAATGACAAACTTAAAATTTTAAAAACCCATTACCGAAAAAAACAGCCATTAAAAGGCAATAAAGGCTACTTTGTAAGATAATGCAAAAGAATCTAACGTTGCTGATTCTGCATTTTAAGAAGCAACTTTACGCGAGAAATTGAAAGTACGAGCTTAAACGTATGTTATATTTTGAAAGATATCAACATAAAAATACCTTTAAGTGATTGAGCTACCCATCTAGTTTCTAAAACTAATTCTATTGTCTCTTTAATTTTGTTATTGGAAGACAGAATAATGAAGAGTTTAAGGTAGAAAATTTTACACTTTAGAACTACCTTCAAACGGTATTAACTGAGTCATAAATACTCCCGTGGGTGGGCTGCCCTCGTTGTGTACCGCAGTGCCCCCGAAAAAACACGGAAGCCGCCACGAGGTTCCGGCTTGCCGATGGTCGATGCCGTAAAACCTAGACGGCACGGACCTTTTAAAGGTTAACGAAGCAGATTTACTACGGAATTGCCGAGAATAAGTCATTTTTTTACTGTTAGCAATTGATTACAGCTAAAAAAATCACTAGAAACAACGAAAAATAACTAAAAACGATCAAAGTGGATTCTTTCTTTTCTATGTTTTATTACAAATAACATTTGATAGAATTAGTCGCAACGTAAGAAAATGTTTCCTATTGGAAATCGTCAACAGATTACGATTACTTCGATTCAATCAACGATCATCATATATTACTCATTCACGTCACTTGCTGCATCGTTTAACCGTAACAAATGCACGTAATCTTTCTTTAGTGTTTGCCAATCGTATTTCGATAGATCTATCTACAAATAAAACGGATTCAAACATATTACGAACTCCAACATCACGAAGCGTAGTAAATTAAAACAAACTTCAAGTGGACGATTTCGTACGAGACGAGGCTTTCGACAGAATTCCCTCAAACGTTTCCTCAACTGAGGAAGAGTATTGTAAAGACACTCGGCTTCAATGGAATGAAGAGTTGTGGTTAGATTACACTAACATAAAAGCTAGCTAGAGTTGGTCGAAAAACATTTGCCAGGAAAGAAATCATCGATAATTTCGCTTGTCGCAAGAGAAAAAAAAAACTTACGTGGAAAGATCTCCGGATAAACCAAGCGATTCGGGCAAAGAGGGAAACATCCTAAAGAAACAGCTTCCAACCTAAGTTAATGAAACACATTTTTAAAAGAACAGACAATTTGCATATTTATTTTTGGGCTTTTCTTGATAACTTTTCATCAAAAAATTGTCCCTCTATCTAACTAAAATAAACTGGCACACAAACTAAGTGGCCCATCCGGAAAATGCCCAATTGCACAAATAGGACAGCCCGTCCCCTGAAGAACATTACGATAAAATTCAGATTTTCAAAACCAGAATGACAACTTCTTAAAAAATGAAAAAGATACGTTTTCAGACTTTTTAAAACTGTTATGAAAAGTTTACTCTAAAAGATATCCTCGTTTAAAAAAAAAAAAAACTTTTAAAAATATCACCAACTATTCTAGTTTCTAAATCGTTTTGAATTTTTTTCGTTATGTTTGCTTGAAAACTCTTAAACAATTCTCAAAACCACGACGGGGAATTCATTTGCAAAGACACCTGAACCGTTTGGCAAATCGTAAAGTCAAAAGAAAGGTGGGACACGATCGAATTCGAATTTCGAACACAAACTGGTGACTCCGAGAAAGCGAAAACGAAAATAAGACATTATATTTACATTGCTACACCATAAAACTCGTGGTTTGCCGTCGAAACGACAACGTCTGCATCTCGTAACACATCGACGTACAAACTCTTATCCTCGCAGAACCCCCAACGAGAGATACGATCTGAAAGCTTCTCACGAGCCTCGTCAAAAATTTCTACAAAACGAAACATATAAGTATTGTAAGATCGAGATTTCCATTTTCAAAAATCATTCGAACTAACTCGGAACTTCGGAATAATTCTGTCCCAAGACTGATAAAGTGAACTGCACCTTGTCACAATCTAACAGATGAAACATAACGGAAAAAAATGCATCCGGATCTTTGTCGTGTTCCCTGAAGTAATGGAGAGAGAGAGAGAGAAAAAAAAAATCACAATTAGAATGATGATTCAAAATTAATAAAAAAAAAATATCGTTACGATAAATGACCAACGATGCGGCCAAACGATGTGAAGAGGGTCTTCATCTTTCGTCTTTTGTTCGTCTTGAGAATTTCTTTTAGAAACGGAGAGACTCAACGATACGAAATCGATGGGAAAGAACAAAACTCGGCATTTCGAACGAATTTCGTCCGAGATTCCTTTCGGTCGATGATCTGGTAGCATCTTAAGAAACCCATCGATCGAAGACAAAAAACTTTCGCAATTGTAGGAAGAATTGAAAACCACAACATCAGCTACCAAACTATAATACAAAAAAAAAAACATAACAAGAAAAACATGTGACATATATTCTGTTAAAGAGAAAATTACGATCGAACGAAATGACAACAATTTCGCAAATACCATGTTAAGATCTGATTGTAACCGAACTGAAAATCTCTTTCCTTATGAATTCGAATCGGATACACCAGTTGATTCTCATGAAAATAAACAAATTTCTTTGTATTCGTGACTAAATCCGGCCTCAGTGCTAAAAGTTCGGCTAAGTTTAACACGCAACTAGCAAAAATGACTCTAAAACAAATTTAAAAAAGGCGTTTTTGTGAGAAACGAAATAAAATATAACCATTATAACCAATTTCCCCGATTTTTTTTTAAAAAAAAGCCAACTCGGATACGGATGCTCAACCTTTGGCACGCGGGCCTCATTAAAAACTGCGAAATCTAACGCAAAAATGCAATTGAAGCACATAGAAATGCAGCCTAAGCGGATAATTAAATAAATCGTCTATAAATAACAATGAAAATAATCAGCTGATTTGCAAGCAACACACCTAAAGCCCTCGTTCTGCGGGATTAAACGCGCGAAATGAAGGGCCGAACAACGGGCCCTCCAGGGCCACTTTGAAGCCGGAAGAGAAAAAAGACTAAACTTTTTCTCATCTAAGCTCATTAATAAGTCTATTAATTGTTTATGAGAACCACCATAAAAAGGCTCAATTAATAATACACTTTTCTTCATCTCATTTCCAAATTTTCCATTTTCTAACACTAAGAACACAACTTCAACTTCTCCCAGAGCCAAGTTTATTTCAGATGATGGAAGTTAGAGCAGCATAGCACGGTAGCACCCCTAGTGGTGAATAGCTGAAACAAAGAGTGGCCAACAGAGAGGGAAATTTAAACAGGATGCACATTCCAACCCATGATGGTCTCTGGAGAGCAATGGTACAAACCTCTATAAAGGAGATCTTTCCTTCTTTCTACCATACATGTAGATTCTGCCATGCAAAGTAAGATGTGATGACACTGTCACCTAGCGGGAGAAAATGTCCCTAATCATGGTTTTGTTGTCGATAGATAGGGGCTGCCTATGCACGGGGAAAGAGAACGTTACGTCAGTAGCAACAAATACAAAAAATTAAAGCGCTTTGTATAATTGACAATTGAACGCTAAACAGCGTTTGTCTGACATGTACAGGGTGATACAAACTACAATTAACAATAGAGGAAATTTACTTAATTTGAATATTAAACTGAAATTTAATTTTTGAAAAATCAACAAGATAAATAATCAAAAGCCGTTTTCTTACAATTAAATAAGCAAACTCAATTTGTTAAATTCCTACGTATTTCGAGTAACGTATAAAGAGTAACTTACTTTTGAGACACCTTGTACATTGTTAAAAAAAAAATGGCTAAACCTTTTTCTGCCGGCGTCAGCGAATTTGCAATAACACAACTGATGAAATACGGTTGGGCAGAAGGTATTAATGTAATATATACATGTTATTAATGGTCATTAAAACGAAATTAACTCCTCGGAAGAGATGCGTGAAATGAACGCAAGTCTCTGAAAGAGACCGTTTGGAGGGAGAGAGCGGGCGGCCTCGTGGCCAAACGCATTTCAGATTGTTGGGCACGTGCTCGTTTCGAGTGCACGTAACGTAAGCTCAAAGTAGCCATGTGCTTTCATTCATTTGTCTTTTTATCGTGTGATTTCAGGAAAAGGTTTAGGAAAGAATGAAGACGGAATCAGTCAACCAATCAAAGCTTCTATGAAGTTCAACAAAACCGGTGTAAAATAATCATAATACGATTTTTTGTAAAATTGTGTCTTGCTCTTGATACCTTGAGATTAATGGATTTTGTTGCATATTTCAGATTGGCCACGATGCAAGTGAGGAATATACGTATCAGTGGTGGGATCAAGTCTTCAATTCGGCAGCCAGTAGCATCGTAGTTGAAAACTCCGAGGTTCGATTGAAACCGTCAAGTTATACGAACGAACACATTTATTATTAAGATGTTTTGTAATTAAATGGCTGATTTTCAAACTCTGGTTATTCTGCAGTTTCAGCATCAACACTATAAGGAGTATAGTATTTTGATGTTGATATCTTTCAAAAGAAACGTTTTACAGACAATAATATTCAAACAATATATTGTTTGCTTAATATTGGGTTATTTTCAAGCTTATTTTGAAAGATATCAACGTAGTAAGTGAATGAACTACCTTTCTGTAGTTTCTAAAAAGCTTTCAAGTTTTGCTCGAAAGATGGAACAACCAAAGTTCGAGAGGTGTTTATATTTTAAACCAATTTAAACCTTTTTTTTTTTTTCGAACTTTTCTAGAAAGGCGTCGAGGTGACCAAAGTGAACGACGTTGAGATCCGTACGAGGAAACCGTTAGAAGCCAAGTTAAATGAGAAGGAAATGGTTTATGGTTCCTTTGTTAAGAGTGAAAAACTCTTAAACGGAAGTTTGAACGAGGGAGTTGAAGACGACGTTCGAGATTGTGTCAACGACGGCGACGTGCAACCTTTGACTATCGTCCAGTACATTATGTTTCAAAGAAAAAGAGAAAACGAAATTGATAAACATCTAACTATCTCGTTTTCCGTGTTTTTTTTTTAATTTTAGACTGACTGATGAAGAGATTTTGAAAGTATGCGGAGGTCGAACGGGTCACAAGTGTGTTTCCTTTTTATTTTGTTTCTTATGGCCGGCTGTATATTCTAAAACGTTACTTAAGCAGAAGTGAAACTTAAATTAAGTGAAACTTAAAAACTCTCCATAGACTTTCTATTGTGAGTTTTGTCTTACATCATGGTTTAAGCTTCACTTTATTTTAAGCAATTTCTTGCAAAATGAAGAAATTTAGGAAAATTTCAAGATTTACTTGAAACTGAAGTTTTAATTTTAAGAGGCTAGATACATCGTTTAGTTCAAAATTTCTCCGAATGTAGGCGCTGCGATCGTTGTTGATTGAAAAACGGTTTTTTAACGTTTTTTCTCCCGGTTCGAAGTCACATAATAATTAATTGAAAAATAATTTCGCGTGCTAACCTTCGAAAAAGAAAACATTGTGAAGCCAGTAGATTAATACACGTGCTAAATATTGTGTGATTGTTCTGAGTTGTTTTTAACGGGAGTTCTTCAAATGTTTGGGTGACGGTTTTTTTGCTCCTATGGGAATTAACATGGAGTTAAAAAAACGTAAGATTTTAAACGTTATTTAAAAATAGAAAGCCCTTTTCAAATTTAGAACAAGGAATAATCCTGAAGGCAATAAACACATGTAAGTACGTGCTAATTTTTCTGATTGCTCTAAATCATTTTTAATGAGAGTTCTCTTAACTTTTGTTGGACGGTGTTTTAGTCCTATGGGACTTAACATGGAGTTTAAAAACGTACGATTTTAAACGTTATTAAAAATAGAAGGACCTTTTCAAAATTTATAAAAAGGAAACATCGTGAAGCCAATACATGAATGTATGTGCTAATTATTTTGTTATTGTTCTAAATCAGTTTTAACGAGAGTTTTTCAAATGTTTGTGGGACGGTTTTGGGGCCAATGGGATTTAACATGGGGTTAAAAAAACGAACGACTTTGAACCTTGTTTAAAAATAGAAGGACCTTTTCAAAAATTATATAAATCGAGCACGTGAAGAACAATACTTTTTATTGCATTTTGCGCTTTACTGTATTTTAATTGAGCGATTGTGAGGCGATTTTTTGCTGTTTTAGTAACACCATATAAGAACACTCATTTGTCTCGTTGTCGTCTGCTCAAAACAACAAGATGGACGTGGATCTAGGCTCTTAAATACAGGAACCTTTGTTTTTTAATCAACAAAAAGTTTAATATGTTCGATTTCAAGCTGTGGCACCTTGAATTTCGTTAACATGCATGATCAAACTTATGAGAAACGAGTTAATTTATTTTATAGCACCATTAATAAAACTTGTTCCTAGGTTTTTTTTTACTGTTGTGATTTACTATTCTTTTTTTTTTACTCATTTTGCACAACAGATTTTCTAAAGTAAATTTTTAACCGAAACTTTACAACGAACTGTTTCGCTCACTATGCTCTTGTTTATGTATTAGATAGGTTAAACACGTTCTTGTGTAGCTTTTTAGTTTAGTTTTGTTATTGTGTTGTGGAGCAGCAAAATTACAACTCGACTACACATGAGAAATCCCTCGAACCGCTACTGTTTCCGCCAGTGTCAAATCTTGAAATTCTCTTGAGAAATTGAAACAAAAAATCGCTTTCTGGTCTTATTTGCTGCAACTTAATGAAAAATGATGAAAAACATTGTTCTGTTTCCCCGAAACATTCAGAGCTGCTCGTCACGGACATCGGCTGAGCGGCAAACTCAAGAGATTACAGGAACAAGAAAGTGCAATTCTCTTAACAAATTGCAGGAGGAAAGAGTTCAAAAGCAACGTGTACAAAGAAGAAGAAAAAGAAGAATCGATTATTATAAAGAAGAAAAAGAAAAAAATAATAAAATAAACTAAATGACCTAAAATAATTATTGTTAATAATTAATAAATAAACAATTAATGAACTTTTTTTATTATTTGTTGTAATTTATTGTAATGGAATTAAATAAAATATTTCTTTATTTTTCATTTTGTTCTTGTAAGCAAAAATTCTTTTATACAAATCGTTGTTTTTATTTCAGTTGGCAAATAGTTTCTTATTTTATCGCTATTGTTTTACCATATTTAATTCTTAATTATTAGTCATTGCTATAAGCACTACGGTTAGGTTCTATTCATGTGTAATATTTTTTTAAGAAATCCAAAGTTTGTTATAAACTAACAAATAATTTTATGGTGATTGATATCTTAAAATAACCATTTTACGTGGACTTGAAACGGTTTTAAAACATTTATTTTCGTAAGAACCATTGCACACATTGCAATTATTATTGGGTTTTGACATTACATTTCCCATGCTGGAATTGGCCTTTTCTCCCTCAACCACAGGCCTTCTTGGCTGCGTGTAGTCTTTGCAGGGTAAATTCAAATTGTAAAATTAACTTTTATGTGATACCTTTATTCTTTTTAGTTTCTAAGAAACATTGAATTTCTTCTGAGGATCAATCTACAATTGTAGCAGTTTTTGTTTAAATTAGAACTTAAACTGTTGCAGAAGTGTAGGTCCCTTCTTGATAAAATAAATAATTTTGGACTCTTCAAGTTTGGAGAAAAAAAAGAAATACACACACACACACACTTAGTTTTCCAACTCAAGAGCAGAGCATCAACTCTTTTTATTTTCAGAAAGTTACAAATATATAGTGAAAAGGGTAATAAGGAAAAGGGCAATAAGGAAACCAAATGTGACTACTGAAACAGTAGCTGCTTGGGGCCTGAAAAGAGAAAAGTCGCATTTTGGGGACAAATATAGAAGGGTCACTGAACTTAACAAAAAAAGGGTGACATGTGGTTTTTTAAGAAGGCCCTAAGTAGGAGGGTTGGGTGAACAGGAAGTAATTTGGGAATATGATCAAAGTAACAAATATTTATTAATTAGAATTGTTACACAATGTAATATGCACAATTACAATTTTTTGCTATTGTTGTAGCCTTTTCAGCATATGGAAAAAAGCCTTATTTTCAAAGGGTTTCAACATAGAAAAACCACATACGAAATTACTCAACGAAAACGGATTTTTTTTTATATAGAAAACTGTTCAGAGTGTTCAAGTTGAACCGCAACTGCAGTTTCCTTATTCAATTTGGGCCTTATTTGCACAATTACATGTGGATTGAGTATTTATTTGGAAGTTATTTGCAAAACTGATGAATAACAACATTGTCACATCATTTGTTTATACAGAATACGATTGGTTCATAAAATATAATTTTTACTGTTTAGTTTACGTCACAATGGACAGTACAGGTGTTCTTTGTTAAGCTTCTTCTGAGGCGTACATCTAAAAAGTTATTTCACATTTCAGTTATATTCTTATGGTTTATACGGCGGTCACGCATTCGTAAAATATTGCCAGTTACATTAGATTACCTAGTTCACAAAAATGGCTAGCATTATACCTCAGAACGCCATCGAAGTTGGTATGGAATATTCAAACAATGACGGCTGGAATATGTTGAACGACATCGGAGTGTCACAGTTATTTCGAAAACCGTGCCCAGTAAGATGCAATTTTCTTCTTCATATATAAAATAAAAACGGTGCGCGTAATACAGGCTAACCCCAACTTATGAACTGTTATATGCTCTTATATCCTTATGTTCTTTGAGATTCATTTGTAAGTCTAGTCTTTGCAAGTTGAATTACTTTTTTTTTCATGGTTTTTTAACGCATTTGCATACCGTAACATGTTCTTAAGCAAGTTAAGCGTGGGCTTTTGTGTTCGTTAAATGAATTGGGAGTCGCAATGTATTAGTCCCTGCAATGTGCGTAAATACAGTAGGAAGTGTTCGTTTCTTGCAAGTTCAGAAATGGGGTTCATGACTGCTTAATGTTGTGGTTGCCTGTGAGATCACATATGTGTCACCTTGTCACTGTGAATTTAGCCATTCCTGGTTGTTGTAGTTTATGACTGAGTAATCGTGTTGTTTGCACAATTCGTAATATTTTTCTTCTCTAGGGGAGTGAATTGTACGCATACAAATTTGTTTTTACTCTCGAAAATACGGAACCAAGTGAATTTCTTGACTTTTGTACCGATATGGATTTCTTGCTGAAGTGGAACAAACACATCAAAAGTATGATTACAAACCTAATAATCACAATCACAGATGTTATTTTGTGTTATTCATCATAATGCATGAACCAGGTGTTCTTAACTAGTGGAGTGTGTTTTTTTCCAGGAGAAATGTAGAAAGCCTAATAAAGATCAATCATGTACAGAACAACTTCAATGTATTTTACCCACAATAACTCCGAAAAAGAAAAATTGATAATTGGTTGAAACCCTACGCGATACATAAGATAATGTTTATCAATGGGTGGTCAAGCCTCGGTGTATTTAAGTGGATTTTCTGCCCAATGTACCCATTTTCAAATTTAGCTTTTGTCACTCGCCCCTTATGAAACAATCCTGCAGGCGCCACTGTTAAGAACAACTGGTATAAACCCTATGGAACTTCACTTTTGGCTCTCAGTCTTTATATTTAACATTCAATTTTCAATCCTCGACAAAATATTATTTAGATCTAAGAAAACTTGATGGTGGAAAGTATTTTTATTGGGAAACTGAGATGCCATTTCTAATGAGTAACAGAGACGTAAGTAGCCTTTCTATAAATACAAAATATACGCTTGTGTTAGAGAATTCTTTATTAATAATAAAACAAGGTGCTTGTAAAATAAATGGAACATATTTCTAAATTAAATGTTAAAGAAATATTTGTGGTTTGCAGTAAGACACAAAAAAGGTATTTTTGTTGTTATATGCTCATAACGTGCATTATATGGGTTCGCATACCACAAGAATGTTCCACAATTTAAAAAAAGTATAAGAAAAATCATTAGACTAGACGAGATATTCACTTGTGATTTAAGCCCCCTAAACACTGTGATACATATTACATGATGCAGGATTTATGCAACGGTTTCCTGAAGCACGCTGCATGGAGCTTCTTGATCCGCACTTTTAACTCCAACCTCAACAAACTGTTTGGCACTTCTAAGTCAGCATTTATTCATGGTCCTGAGTCCAACAACTGTCCTCATGTTATGAGTGACGACTCTAACTGAAATCAACTACTTCTGATTATTAGTGCTGAAACAGAGGATGACTGATATGGGCATCCACACATTGAAACATGCATCAGCATCATGAGTCGTAAAACCGATACAAGCAAATGATACCGTGCCTTGCAACTGCATCTGAAACACATTATCAAGAGTCTCCACACTTTGAAACAGTTGCATGTAACACGACATTTCATGGCTTTTTGGATTACATGTATCACAGGGTGTAGAGGTTAAACTGCTGATTTCACAATAACATTATGTTATAACTTCCTTGTAAGGAAGTTATTACAGTGTTAAGAATTTTACTAGCATAAGATGTTAAATACTGTAGTAAACCGTTGGCTTGTGCATGATGACTTGTCATTTTAGCCTTTATATAACTTATTCATTTCCGTAATCAATTCCAAATGTGTCGGAGACAACACCATAAACTAATTCTTGACACTTTCAGTATGTGTTTAGTTTTAAAAGAGAGACCATCGAATACAAACAACATAACCTCCATTTGTTGGAAATCCATGCTCACAACGGTTACGTACCAGAAATCGAGGGTATTACCAGAGTGACCGATTTTCAAGAAGTAATTTGTGCCGCAGTTGATGACAAATGCACAACAAGTTCACGAAGTAAGTTCATAACGTAAAAGATCATAATTAAGATGAATTCAAAACTTGTAAATAACAAATCTTTACCATAGTTTTTTGCATTGTATACAATGACTTAAAAATGGACATTCCGAAATGGATGATAAACTTTTTCTCAAAGGTATTTGAAAAACGAAAACCACATGTATTTCTATGGTCACTGTCTCATGTAGAATTATAACGAGTGTTTTGTTTACACAAATTGCAGGTCGCTTTTCCAAAGCAACATGAAGAACTTCTCAAAAACTTCGGAGATTTTCAGACGGAAAAAAGAAAAAAATAGAAAATCAAACGAAACATTTTACGAGAGGCAATAGCATTAACCGTGATTGAGTTGGCTGAATAGATATTTATTTTGTATTTATCCCCCTTCCCGCGGAATGGCACCACTGCAGTGGCTAATGCTAAGAGCTATACATGTTTTCGGAAAATTTAGACGCAAAAACGTCAAGTGAACTTTTTTTTTGGGGAAAACAACATTACAAACTAGAATGGTAAAAGATTATGCTGAAGTCTTTTTTCATGGCAATATCTTAAAAACTAAACCTTTTATAGCTGTTTGAAATAACCTGTATTTTGGGTTTTCCAAGGACATTTCACGAAAAACTATTTTCGTTTTTTTCTGAAATTTTTTTTTATAAATTTTGAAAAAAAAAAACTTTTATCATTATCACCAACGATTCTAGTTTCTAAAACACTTTGAATTTTTTCGTAATGTTTCTCCTGAAAAACGTTCGCTTGAAAAATATAAATTTTCTCAAAAACACGAGTGGGTGGGGGGTGGGAAATACTATTAAATATATATTAAGCCAGGTCTGTGTGTGTGTAACGTCGGAATTTATATAAATTTGAATAAATGAACGGCTTTTTTTTCTCAAGGTCAACTATATGTTGCACACTCTCCATCCAAGAACCCCATGATATTAAATTAGAGGGGGGAAAAAGGTTGGAAAGTGTAGACGGGGGGGAGGGGAGAGAAAAACATGGAGGAGAAAAAAGGGGAAGGGGAAACTGAAATTGAAATGAAAGGAGTAAAAAAAAATAAACAAACGACGTGCATGCGCACACCAGAGAAAATGAAAAACTCCTTTTCTCTTTCAAATATAAAAAGGGGATGGGATAATAGTAGTAAAATTAAACTAGTTTATCACAGGCAATTGTATCCAGCATTAGAATTTCTTTTGCTCCGACCTTTTATGAACGTCATCAATTTCTAATTGGGTTGTTACTTGGTCTGACGTCATAAAAGGGCGGAGGAAAAGAAATTCTAATGCAGGACACAATTGCCTGTGAATTTGGCTCTCGTCATTTATGACAGGTTACCCCACTAGTTATCCTATAATAGCCACGCAGGCGAACCACCTGGGAGATATCTATTCAGCCATCTTAAAAGCTTAACTTCATTTTGAATTTCTGAGGTTATACGTTGGCTACAATACTGTAGATTAAATTGAGTATATCCGATTCATTTGTAATTTACCTGCACAACATGCAAATAATAAAAAATCTGATTCTAATACCAGTATATATCAAATTAATTTATACTTTAATGTGAATTATCAGAAAAAACGCTAATTATGCCAATTAATCCGAGAATACTTTAATTTTAAGTAGACCGAATCGAGAAAAAAAATCTGTAAGATAATTTTAAGTTACTAGATGAATTTAAGAAACTAATGATTAACATTCGAATCAAATAGTGAAAGAAAAAAAAACTTAGATAATTATAAAAAACTTTGACTTTGACGTTTTCTGCTAGACTAAGTCTACTTTTTTTTACGAAAATGGAATGACAAACATGAGAAAGTTAATCGATTACATAGCTGTTTGAGATTGTGATGCGGACATGATCGAAGTGGAATCGTAGCCGTGAGCCGTAACCGGTGGTGGCATGGGTGGACCTAAAAACAAAACAAAATGAACATTTTTAATAATAATAACTCAATCTTTACGTCAATTGAAACAGTTTCACTGCTGAATCAAAGCCCACTAAACATTAGCAACTTACTAAATAAAAAGAAATTGTGCCGAAAGTTACAAGAAGATTTTTTTTTATAAATAACCCCTAGAAATAGTACGCAATGCTAGAAAAAATGAAGTATTTGCCAGTAAGGTTGAAACAGTTTAGTGTGAATTGGAAAAATAAAAGAAATATCGAAATAGAAATGCAGATATACCTTTTTTTCTTCACAAGCGAAGCAATTGCTCGAGAGAACGCCCGGAAAGGACTGAGAAAACGTTTTACGAAACTATACAATTCAGTAACATTCAAAATAATCGGAAAAAGTCCAGAAAATAATTAATATCAAGTGGTTATTCATGCATTAAATTAAATAATTAGCCAAAAACAAATATAAAACATCATGCTGTAACTTCCTTGTGTTGTTGAACTAGACAATATTTATATTTATTAGCATGCAATTTAGTTTATGCAAACATTAAAAAAGACAAAACAGTCTACGAAAGGGTGTATTATAAAGGGTCTATAATAAGGTTAATAAGTCATTAGTAACATCCGATGCAGAACCCATGTTGCATTTTAACTCACCTTAATTCACTACAGGAGGTGGAATTGGCATGAGCACTGCTTGAGTTGGAGAAGAAACAGGCGGCCCATGTCCCGAGGGACCACCTGTCAAAGAAAATGCCTGCGATCCTGGATGTGGAATTGGATGCCCAATTGGTACAGATGATGGAATTGGACCATGGGAATAAGGTTGTGGAATCGGTCCAAATGAATGTGAGGGAAGATTAGAACCAGGTGGTATCGACATTCGAACTAAATTCGGAGGTGCCATTCCAATGGTCTGTGACAAAGGACCCACTCCCATGTTAGAAGAAGGACCCATGTGTGATATAAGATGGGGATTCATGTGGCCCATAGGTGGTGGTGTGTATGGGGATTGCATGGGTGGACCCATTGTCGTGTGACCAATGGGTGATGGTGGTGGCTGAGATCCATTTGACTGCACACTTCCTAATGGTGCAAGACTTTGTGATGCCGGCGTTGGAACTGGCAATTGACCTGATACAGACATTGCCGTCAAACTTCGAGGGGATGGAGATATGTTTCCCTGGGATTGGGAATGGGGTCCTGCGATACCTATATAATGAAGCAAAAGAATCCCTATCGAATCTAAACTGCTCCAATTTTGTAGGGTTCATAAACAGATTTCAAAATGGAACTTAAGTTTTCTTTTAAGTGGCCATTGCAAAATATGCAAATACAAACAAAGATAGAAAAGAACTCTGATATTCCTAGTTTTAGACACGACTTTAAGAAGAAATTGTGCGTTTGAGAAACCAGACTAGACAACTGATATAATATCATGTTGAAGATGAACATTTTCTAGCTGAAGATGAAATATTTTGACATGTAAACTTCTCAACATTAAGCTTGTGCAATTTATTTGTGAGCTGAAAATGACATTTTTTGTCTGAAACATGAAGGTTATAGCTTAAAGTTAAGCTAAAACATCTCATTCTATCTCTTCTCTTTCTGTTTGTTGTAGCTGACAAGCTAAATGTAGTTGTCATCATCACATGATACCAATAAGAATGTAAAAATGGCATTGCAATGCAAATAATTCTCTTATCAAGGTAAAATGATACCAACCTTGTATTGTTAAAACAAATTCACTGAGGTGTTTGGAACTAATTTTATGCGAACTAAAAAGCTGAGATGTTTTATTGTAGCTGAAGATGACTGAGCACAATAACTGAAAAGCTTTACTTTTGAACAGCTAAGCTTCAGCAAACCCTTTCATCTTCAGCACACTACTAAACCAGCTGTAGTACGACATAAGAATATTTCATGTAAATTATTCTAATAACTATACTTGACATCTTTACTATCTTATCGAATATTAAATATGTCTAAATCTAATAAATCTACGCTCCTATATATCTAATTTTAGATTTCTTATTTTATGATTATTTGAAAAAGGTCAAATCTGAAAATGAAAATCTAGAATTTAACTAAAATTAGATTTAAATTATAAAAATAAATTAGAAAGACTAATTAATCAATTTTAATTTTAGATATATTCTGGATTTTCATTTTTAAATTTAGCCTATATCAAACAGCCATAAAAAGTTCATTTCTTAAAAAAATAACTACATGAAAACACTCCTATTTGGAAATCAGTTACTTTTCTAGTTTTTAAAACACTTTCACCTTTTTCTTCATGTCGCTTTCAAAACACAGAGTATTCAGAGTTCTGGTGTTTTTTTTCTTAATTAAGAAAGACAATATATTTAAAAATGACAAATTAAGGACGTTCAATTTTCTATTTTCTTTGCGCGATTTTTCTCCAGCAATTTCCAAACATGTTAATTGGGAAAACATATTTCAAACGCCGTTATACGAATTTAGAAAATAGAAAAATGACTGCAAATTTGTATAGATATTTGGGGGACTTGTGTGGATGGAGAAATAAAATAAGATTTACAAAAAAACGACGTTCATGCAGAAATAATTGAAATAAATTGTGAAAGGGGGAATCACAAAAAGTAACACTGTCAACATGCTTCTAAAGGTGACAGTTGAGAGAGAAAAAAAAAAAACACGAATAAAGTAGGACAAAAAAGATGCAGTTTTTGTAGTTTCTAAAAAAAAAGACAAATTTTAATAATAATTGAAGAAATAATGACGAAAGATAAACAAAAATATCTATTACATGCAAATAACACATTCTTTAAATAAAACAATGCAAACACTCGAGATAAAAAGAAAAATAAGAACGAAAAAATGAGATGAACAAAAATTTTGTCCTTTAAGAAAATATTCATGCTGTTTCTTTCTTTTCCTACTTTTGTGTAACTAACAATGCTTCCGATTCTTTTATGTAACTACAATAACTCGAAACTGCATAACGATAACTAGCCATTCCTTGTCTTCTCAACGTCACTTTTTTTTCAAAAAAAAAAAATTGCACTTGATGTCGTTGAACACTTTCAAAAATAAAAGAAGTTTTCACCTAAAATGGTTTTTCACCATCATCACACCAATCACTACTTCACCGTCGTTTAAATTGCTTAAGAATTTTAAATATTATATGAACTTCATAAACATAACTGAAACCGAAAAATACAATTGCGACTCATTTGGTTCTCTTGTTAATATTATTAATCATTATATAAATTCCGTTTGACTTCATAGCCTAAATTTACAGAAAATGGAGGGATTGAAACCGTTAGTGATTGATACAATGGAGGGCCGTTTTTGGCAAAATTGCCGAATTTTGTATATCCATAATCCAATCAAGGATAACCACAATTCCATAAGGATAACAACAACTCAACTAAGGATAACCACAACACAATTAAGGATATCCACAATTCGGTTATTGATATCTAAAATAATATTTAATTGCAGATGTCCATAATTAAATCGCGTATATCTACAGTATATTTGAACTGCAGATATAAATATTTTAAGTACACATAATTAGTACATATTGCCGTGAATGGCCCTCCATAGTGGTTCGACAACAGGTACAAAAAACAACGCTCCATCTGTATACACACTCATGAGTCATGAGAGTGTAGATAAGGATTTCTAAAGGCTGACTTACATAATATAATTAACAAAGCTCAATAAACTACCCCATTTTGTAGCAGGGCTGAAGAAAATGAGTTCTGGTCTACTTTTTATTGTACCTAAATCTCAAAGCCAATAGAAAGCAACGAGTTCATCCTTTCTCTTAAAAGGTAAAAATAATGCTATTACGCTCGTATTACCTTTAAGGGTCGTATTCTTAACTCATTCACGTCTACATGAAGCTTCCCAGTATCATTAAGAATACGACTGTCTTCAGTGTCAACAGTATATACAGTAAAACACAAATTGTACACGACATTACTATGTTTATACTGCCTATACTGCAAACACACCTTTAGTCTGTTTTTTTTTAAAGAACTCTAAAAACAGTATACTGCAGCATATGTGCAAACATGAAAAACCTTGTCAGTGCAAACATTTGTCATGTGCATTTTTCATTTGAGAAACATTTACCATTTCATTCATTAAAATAGTTTTATCTGAAACCAATATCAAGTTTGTGTAAATTTAACGTAAGTGAACAAAAGTTTTCCTTTTTTTTTTTGGTAAACAGTTTAGACGTCATTAAACTATAGTAACTGAAATATGGAAAAGTTTCTAAGAAGACGATGACGAAACGTTTATATGTGCAAGAGAAAAAGGTCAGAGAGGTCCGAATTTTACACAAAGTGGAACTTAAAAGTTTTCATAATCAAGAGAACCACAAGAGTGAGCAGCATTGTATTAAGACGTTAAATTACAAGAAATTAACAACACAAATGCTCGAAAGCAAACAAAACAACTAACGTAATGTTAAGAACCGGAAAAAACTGAACAGACAAAAAGAAAAACAAGATATAGATCATAAATTCCTATATAAAAGCTGCAAGAGAGACTAACGGTATACGGTAACCCATCAGTAAATATGTTCAGACAAAGCCTACTTTGAACAACTAGAAAATACAGTTAGTCATTTGTGTAACTTGCAAATAAATGAAGAAAAAAAAAAATTATAATATAAAAAACCTCCCTTTGATTAATATATTTCTGTATATTAAAATAACCAACGAAGAAAAATAACCCAAACTTCCTTTTTTTTTCATTTCCTCTCCTTCGCATTTAAATTCCTTGTCAAATATAACTAGACCTAAAAAGCATTGGATCACAGTGACTGTGGAGGTTGTGATAAAGACGGTTTGTGAATGGAACTGTGATGTGGATTGTAGGTAGAAGTTGTGGAATGCAACAGTTGTGACAGGAAAGAATTACCATGAGAAGGAGGAGGAGGAGGTGGTGGAGGAGGAGGAGGAGGAGCAGCAGGTTGAGCAGTAGGAGCCGAAACAGGAGTTGGACTGGAATGAGGAAGGGTGAGATTAGGAGCCGTACCTGGTGACGGCTGCTGTTGTATTCCTGTTGCTTCAGTCGGCAACGGCGGAGTCCCTGTGCTTGGCGGTGGGACAGAAGGACTTGGGTGACTGCCGTACTGCGTCAGGTGCATCGCGTGAGCCTGCTGTCGAGCTCGAAATTCGGCCGCACGAATCTGCTCCATGTGGAACTGTTGTCGCTCTTGAATCAATTGTTGTCTTTGGTATTCCAACTGTTGTAGAAAAAAATAAATAAAAAAATTATTGATTACAATCTAAAAACTGTGGACAAAAGCTACAAATGTCATTTAAACGTAACAAGTGATGTAAAAATACGCGTTTTGTCAAACTTAAAAATTTACCGTCTCTCGTTCTTTGTCCATAATGGCCTCCAGTTCCTCAAAGTGCCTCAGCTTTATTTCTAACTTCTTCATCTGTGTTTCGACCAGAAGAGCAACAAGAGACTTGATCTTACGTTCCTCGACTGCCGCAAGATGCTATTAAAAAAAACTTCGTTGAGCACAATCCACAAAAAGAAACCCTATTAATAAAACTGTAACCTTTGCTTTGACTGCCGCAGATCCTAACGCAGCAGCAGCTGCCGAAGAGAGCTGACCATCCTTCACAAAGCGTTCTCGTTCTGTCTCAACTTTTCTCGGTTCTAGCTCCTCCTCCTTCTCTTCTTCCAATTCTTTCTTATCTTCTTTATCCTTTTTGTCATCAGCATTCTCTGGCTCCTCTTCTGAAACTGTTTTATCATCCTTAGCTTTGGCACCATCGGTCGATTTCTCTTTGTCTTCTTTGTCATCCGAAGGTTTTTCCGCATCTGTTTCCATCGGTTCAACCTACAAATAAACACAAATCGTTGGATGTAACACATAACCCTATGAAGTTCTTAAATTATGGTTTATACTTTATCCTTCGCCTCTGATTTTTCTAACTTCACATCTGTTGGAGTCTTATCCACAGACGGAGATGATTCGACCATTGCAAGTTGTTTATTAGCTTCAGAAACAGCTTCAGCATTTTCTAAAAAGAGGGTTGACGGTACATTGCGTTAAAACCAATAAAGATTTCTTAACTCTGACTGAACATGACTTTTGTTCCTTTTTCACGAAACAATTAACACAAATATTTGAAATCATTTTCAAATTTATTTTTCCCATGTTAATTGCCATAAACAACACTTAAATCTGACTCAACTTGTTAAAACTTACCCATCTCTTCTTCAGGACTTGTGCCTGCAATCCCCGTCTTTGCCAAACCATACTGTGGGTCGTACTTTCCATCAACAGCAACAGCTTCAGTAACATTCTTTATATGTGCATCGAGAAGAGCAGATGGAACCTCATCCTTAATTTTAGCAAACTCCTCTAAAGAAAACCCCCATCAGAATCAATGAACCTCATTGTTAATTTACTAGATGTAATGACGAAATACCCATTGCAGATTTTGCTGCAGCGCTAGCGACTCTTGGATCAACAACCGAAGCAAGAAAGGCAACCGTTGACATTATCGGATTCCCTGCCTTTGAAAAAGGTATTGGCTGATAAGCAAGCGGACCTTAAACAAGAAAAAAGTAATAAAAATCCAAATCTAACTTCTTAAAGTTGTCCCTAAAGTTACCCAAAGCACCACCACCGAGCCCTGGTTCCTCGAGGAATGGATCTTCAATGGGAAGCCGCAAGAAGTGCAAGATGCATTCGTCCTGAGTTCGACTACCAACGTGTTCGCACACTTTGTTCCAATCGTCTTTATACATTTCCAATGCTTCCAATAGAAGGAGAGTTTCCTGTTCATTCCACTCTCGAGTAACCGTTGCCGCTGCTTTGTTCTGAAACCACAAACATCAATCTTAAGCTTCCATAACATTTGAATTAAAAACGAACAATAAATTACCTTCAAAGCTGCGTTTTTCTTACTATACTGATCAAGTTTCAGTCCAAAGTTGCTGGCATTTTCTTCCGGTTTGTTCTCTTTGTCTTTGCTTCTGTCTAAATTAACCATCATCTGAGCTGCAGATGGCTGAAAATGAGTATGAAAAAGTTGTTGTAATTGAAACCGAAATGTGGTCAACGATACATTTCAAACATTCTTACTTGCGGTGTTTTAGGTGGGTTAAGTGGTTGTAAACCAGATGGAGTGTCAGCAAGAATGTGAAAGTGAGATGTTGGCGGAGGACCCATCGGAGTTGGCCGACAATCGGCATCGACTTGGTAATTAACAAGACCCCATTGTTCCAAGAAGGCATGAACTCTTCGTGAAGAAAATAACATGTTAACTAACTGCTTTCGTTTTTTACAGTTCGTAAAGTGTAGATAATCGAAAACTCGTTAAGATGCAACCATTTTACGAAAACAATTACTGTTTTCACGTCAAATTGTCATTTGTGTCATATACTCCAATATTTTCAAGTTATTTTGATTTTTTTAAACTTAATCTTAAAGAAACGCTAAAGAATACACGATTACATAAAACTAAAATGATCTGCTAATCTCTACAAGTGACAATTTGAGAAACGCTAACTACACTTGAAAAACTAACAGATAAATAATTCGTTTCCTTGCCTCATTATGGCACAAACATCACCAGCAAGATTACGACGACAAGCCGTACTCGTGAGATATTCCGTCGGGTTCAGACGATAAGTATCGAGCATGAAGTTACGATAAGCGAGGTAACTACTCGAAACGTAAACAAACAGAAAAAAAAAAATTAATAAAACAAAAGTTTTGAATCCTTTCTAGACGAAATCAACAAGAAACCAAGTTACATTTCCGGCGTCTTTGATTTGTTTTTTGCATTAAAGAACTCCGGCATCGCTCTACGTTCGATAGCATGAATGCCATTGTAATCAAACCAAGCAGAATAACTCGGAATTATGATGTGATGAGTTTGTTCCGTAACATTGTCATCCTGATCATCGTTGCGTGCCTTTTCGGCATCGTTGTTGTTACTCGGAGAACTAGGACGCGATCTGGTTCTTCCGTTTTCATCGCGTTCTCCCTTTTCACCTTCTTCATCGAGATCAGCAATGGCTCCACCTTTAATCGGCTGTAGATCATTATCTTTTTTCGCATTTGATGCAACCACTTTTAAAGTATTGGGGAAAAAAAAAATTATACAACTATATAAAGCAGAGTTCTACTAACGTCTACATGATAAAACATTAATGTCTACTTAGCGTAGTTAGTGAATAACACGTACAGTTTTTAGGTATGAGAACTTCCTGCATATTAACTTCCGGAGATGGATCTTCCATATCTTTGGTAAGATCGTCAGAATCGTCGTCTCGAGCCGAGCGACGTTTTGGACCAATTGCAGGACTTCGTCCACCTCTGCACATATCATAATGGTAGAAAAGAAAAACTCGGTTACAAATCGTGATCTACAAATACTTAAGAAATTCTACCCCTTCCTTCGACGTTTGTCGAAATTTGGCGAGGGAGATCTTCTTCGCTTTTTGTAAGGAGTTTTCTTGCTTCCTTTATCCGAATCTGGAGCAGAAAGAAACTACCGAAAACAAAGAAACAATGAAAATAAAATTACTACGTAAAACAGACTAAGAGCTAGACGTCCTCACTTCTTCCACAGTCAACTTCATCTTTGTCGAACGTTTCTTTCCATGCGAATCGATTTCGACCTCGTAATCGTCTTCGTTCATCCATTCGTTGTACATGTCAAGATCGAGAAGCCAATTCGCATAAACCTTTAAAACAGACCGTAAAACAGCATAAAACTAATAATCGAGACAAATGTTAGAAGAAACCTACCTCCCATGGTTTCTGATGCGGAGTTACGGCTTCTGGTTCGTATTCACTGTCAAGATTTTGAATCCAACTATCGTGGCTGAAAAAAAATCGAAAAACTTTTTATAAGAAACTCCCTCAGGTTTTTCAAATTTTCAGAATGTGCAGAAAAATCACAAAAACGGTTTTCTGCAATAAAAGAGAATTTCAAGACATCTTTCAAACCAAAAACGTAACCGACGATGTTGAAATAATTTTCGTGGTCATATCTTTAAGCCTCATTATCACACTGTTGCGATAGCACTACCACATTGACTAGATAGTTGATAGTGCTGTCGCAATAGTAATAGTTGTTGAGTGACCGCTTGTAGGGAAATATCCACTTTGTAGGAAAATTTGGCTTCTGGAGGGAGAGCGAGGCAACACTGTTGTTGAGTCAATGATATCTGTGAAGTAGACGTCACACCGTCACGGCAGAACTATCACGTTACTTCAAGACATGTAGACAGTTGCTGTATCGTGAGAGTGAACTATCGCAACTTTCATGACAGCTACTCGCCATGAAAACGAGGCTTTAGAAATAAACTTTTTATGGCCATTTGAAGAGGTATTTTTTTTAAATAACACCATAAAAAAATCTCTACAACTTTGTCTACTATTTCTTGGTCAATCCCAAAATTCTTATAAAAGACGATTAAAAACAGCATTCTGACAGTTTTTCTAAATTGTTAAAACAAATAATTACCTATCTGGGGTGTACCACCAATGAAGAAGAACGTTTTTATCTCGTTTCAGGATCGGACGAACATATTCTTCTGCCACAAAAAAATAAAGATATTCATAAAATGCTCGAGATTCCGTTCGAGCGATGATTCGCAGTTACCTCTATCCTGCGACGACATCGGAGGATGTATAACGTGAGTGCAATCATCGGCATTCGTGCAAATGATTCCACGATGTCGCTTGACGACATCTTTCAACTTTCCTTGAAGCTGTTTGTCGACTTCAGGCAAAATATAAATGTTGGGTAACATATGGCAGTTGTTCTGCAACAAAGACTTCTCGATGCTCATGAACATCTCGACGTTGCGATCGATGCGAGACGGGAGCTGAAAATCGAACCGTCTCCATCCCTGTTCGCTTTTGAATTTGTAGACGGCAGCGAGAATGTGACACAATGAACCTCCTTGATGAAAATCCAAGAAAAGTTTCATCTAAAAAACAAAAAAAGGCATTTCAACGAGCTACCTAGAGGCTAAGTACGATCTTCGAACGAATACAAACGGGTAATCTCGTAAGTGGCGGTTTGCTAACACTTTTTCCAAATACATCCTCTTGAAATTGAACCAACTGAATAACTAAGCTCGCCAAACCTTTATTCGTCGGTGGTTCTGCTTGTGTGTACTGAAATAATAAAGAAAAAGGTAAATTTAATAGGCTAAATACATTATTCGACAATCGGTAGGGCAATTGAGGCCTACGCCTTGATACAAATAATTAAGGTGTACATACAGACAAATAGAAAACCGCGTTTGCTCTATTCTAAGAAGCTCGAACGTAACATAAAAATGAAGACATGGTTTTTGAAGCAACGGGCGTGGCTTACAACGACTACCCACCATTGGAGGAAAGTTGATCTAATATGGCTTTTTACACAGACAACTAATACTAACGCCAAATTATGACATCGAACGTTAAATTCTAATTTGTGACGTCATGTCAACGCGCCCCATAGTCTTGCAATCCTTCTTCTACGCTCTCCGCCCGCTACTTATCGGGTTCTATAACAAAGGATAAGCAACTTCCGTGTACTATTGTTTTTCTTCAAAGCTCGAAAACGGGCACAAGTCTAATTTATATATAATGGTACTCACCTTTTTGCAGTTTTTTTGTAGCCATGTTCTAACCACATCGAATTGAACGACTGTTTCAGGGGCTTCGAAGAATTTGACGTTTGGACCGCCGTCTTTCTTCCTCACAAGCGCCATTTTCGCTCTCTTCTCTTTTTCATCGCGGCTTCGCGTCTTCATTACGCCAAGGATGCGTCTTATCCCTCATTGGCCAATACGACAATAAAAGCGGTAATAATACAGGGGGGGGGGGGTTTAAAGTGGATGATGCGCAGTCAACTTTTAAAATAGCAATTACGCACGTACGTCATTGTAGACGAAACAGAGTAAGGAGGTCGACACAGTGGGTGAATCTTGTACAATATGGCAAGCCGTTTTACTTTTCACCCGCGTCTTACTGAATTTTCCGAATTAATTCTACTTGGGGTATCGAGTAAAACGCGAATAAAAAGTATACGGGTTGCCATCTTTGTGAATTATTATGAATATCGTTCGTACATGATGTTTAACGATGTCGCCCCCCTTTTAAAATTATGTATCCACTAACAAGTACTAAATAATGGCATGACGTCACAATTTGAAAGGTAAAATATTTTTTTTTTGTAAGTTGTTGTACGAATATGGCGCAACCATTTAATTGAAAAATTACGGAATAACGCCATATTTGGTTGCGCCAATTTCCTAACCCTGTGTGCTTCAGTATTTTATTCAACAAGGTATGTTGATGCCCTATTTATATTCTATTGATGACGTTGACGTCTTTTCCAATTCACAATTTCAGAAGAAGACGTCTGCATAACGGCATAAACGGTACCGTTTATCATGGACAGTGTACAAATGGTAAATAGATACTTTCTTTTTTTTTAATAAATTAAAAGGCGAAATTTGAGTTATTATCGTTTGTTGTGCTTCAGGAACCGTCTCTGTATTCAGTTAAAGCGATCGCGATCCTTGACAACGATGGAAATCGGATCATCGCAAGGGTTTGATATTAATCCTTACAAACTTACGTCATAAACAAGGAATTAATCGCTTTCTTACTTTCATTTCACAGTATTACGACAATACATTCCCAACACCAAAGGAACAAAAAGCGTTCGAGAAGAATCTCTTCAACAAGACGCATCGTGCAAACTGTAAAGAAAGTCATTTTAACTCGATATCTATTGAATCATGTCGTTTTTTTTTTTCGTATTGTTCCGTGTGTTTTAGCCGAAATCATCATGTTAGATGGACTGACTTGTGTCTATCGAAGCAATGTCGATTTGTTCTTTTACGTAATGGGAAGCTGTCACGAAAACGAGGCATGGTGCTTCTCGTCGTCCTTGTTCATTTTTTACTTCATAACTTATGACTTTATCTTACAGTTGATCCTTGCAAGCGTATTAAACTGTTTGTACGAGTCGGTCAATCAAGTTTTACGAAAGAACGTCGAGAAGCGAGCACTTATGGATAACCTAGACGTTGTCATGCTTGCTGTGGACGAAATCTGTGACGGAGGGTCAGCAAGTGACAAGTAAAACGAGAGACAGACATTCATTTGTTGATAAATCGGTTTGTTTCTTTACAAAGAATAATAATGGAAGCGGATTCTGGAGCGGTGGTTCAACGTGTTGCTTTACGTCAGGATGACATTCCTCTTGGTGAACAGACTGTTGCACAGGTATAAATTAACGGCGTCTTGTTTCAACTAGTCGCTTGTTTTCAACCATTGATGTTAAAATGTTTCTACTTCACAGGTTCTGCAATCTGCTAAGGAACAGTTGAAATGGTCTTTATTGAAATGAAATGTGCAACCTTTAAATAAAAAAAAAATACTATTTCATGTCATAAGTTTTTTGTTGAGTTGATGATAATCATTGATAAATGTTTACTTTGTATTATTTGTTGACAAGGTTATATGCAGTGAAAGCCACTTATCATGAAGTTGAAGGGAATGGAATATTTTTTTTCGGACTTAATCGAATTTCATGTTAGTGATAATTTTAAAAACGTATTTTATAATTTATTTATGGTATTACAATACAAACATATCTAACAAATGATGTGGATATTTTTTTTTAATTATTTAAAACTTACATCGCGGAGCCTCTCGCCTACTTTTTTGTTAATATAAATCAGTAATTCTGGACTGCATATTTTACATGTAATAATATGCTGTATTTATACATTAATATGTATTTAAGCGGCATGCTGAAAGAGAAGCAAATTCTAACAACCCAGCAATTGATTTGTATTTTTTAGTTTTCCAAAAACATCTGTGGAGCTTAGCATTAGCTACTGCAGGTGCGCCGTCCAGGAGGACAAAAAGAAAATAAATATCTATTCATCCGATTTAAATGAATTAAAATATTTGGGTACGCCCTTTACAGAAATATTTCGTCTTAAACGGTTTTCACTGTAAAAATATTTGTCTAGTTCAGTATTAGCCAAGTGATGTTTCCCAGAACCCTAAAGGTGGGTTCACACGGAATCGTAAATTGGGCGAGAGCACTACCGGTAGGCTAGCAGTAGTAATCACTACCTCATGTGAACAAGTGGCCGTGGATGCGGGCGGTCGTACGCGACATTGAAAAGTGGGGTCGTGCTCACTCCAACCTGCTGGAGTGAGTACGAATGAATTCGGCAAGTCAAAATGTCGGTGTACAAAATGAATAGTGTTGCCATTTGAACAACTACTCGTGAGACAACGTTTGGCGACGGCAATAGATGGTCGTTGGAGAACTCGGTGTGAACTGGAAATGATCGTGAACTCCCGTGTTGAATAAGCAAGTAGTGTGAAATGCGCATTACTGGGCGTGTTCTCGCCCAATTCACGACTCCGTGTGAACCCACCTTAAGTTTCCATGAAGCACGAAAGTAAGGGTTTTTCCAGAAAATTAAAAAGAACTTAAAAAATAAACAGTGAATTTGATACCCAAATTATCATTTTATTAAGTGTGTGTAACCTATTATTTTTCTTTTTATCTATATCTACTTTTTTTTTGCTATTTTTCTAGCTCCATATATGGTTTAAAAAGGATATTATGTAAAATTACTTTTGAGAGTTCTGTAATGTTTTAAAGATTATAAAAGGGGTTCCGTAGCCAAATTAAATCGGAAACAATGGTCTAGTTCATTATAAACAATTGTTGACAACTGACTCGCTACGTTTCAGTCATAGAAAATCTTTTTTAAATTCAAGCCATTTTTTTAAAAAAACCATGGCTAACAAATTTCATTATATATTGATTTTATTTCCTAATTCAGTATTTGTTATATCCTACTACATTGTGTTTCTAACGTACACTTCAAAATTTAAACAAAACCAACTAAAAAAAACTCAATTAACAAAATAAAAACGAGATCCATATCTGGCTGGTTCTCTTGGGTAATCGTCTGGAATCCTGTCTGGTGTGTCTGGAAATTCTTGTTTCGGTTCAATCGGCTTCGGTCTTTTCGTCGAGTGAACCCTAATCTTGGAAAAGAATCCCAAAGGTGGACGTTCCTGTCCGAGATTTTCGAAGATACATGCGTCGTAAACAGCTTGCGTCTTACGGCATCTGGAATTGAATAATAAAATTGTGACTACGAACGAAAAAATTCGGCAAACGCTTCAACGTAATCGTACTTTGTCAGACAGAAGTTCTTACTGCTGTAATCGACACAATGAGCATACTGTTCGAATTCATCTCGGCAAAGGGCTTTCACCTTTTGCAAGAACTTGATGGCACACGAAGTTACAGCTTTTCCTTCTTCGATACATTTCCGAGGATCTTTCTCTTCAGCTCGACATAACATGAATTCCTATTAGGAAAAGCCAAAAAGAATCACCTTCTCGCCTTATTCTCTGTTTTTACCTTTGTGTGATTTCTCCTTTTGTGACTATTTCAGTGTTTTTATGCACTTCTTCGGGAGAATATATGTTCTATCTCTTTGTACAAGCACATGTGTTGAGTTCAATGAATAGCACTCAAGCTCTAAGCCTTTATGGTACATAGGAATGAACTGGTCTTAACCAATTGAATTTTCATTGCAATGTGTGAGTTTTTTAAAAAAGTGAAAATGCCTTACAATCTCTGAATATGTCTTTCATGTGCAAAACGAAGGGTATCGCAATCACCATGGGTGGCCCCACCAGCCATGGTTGTTACCTGTTGTGGAGTGTTGCAGTAGTGGCAGTGTGCCATAGTCAAAAATTTCAATTAATTCCATTTAAATAAAGTTTTCTTGACAAAATACAAACTAATGATATAAATAATCAAGTTACAATACCTGTTGCAATTTGCAAACTGAACAATAGGTGTTGCGGTTGCAATACTGCAACACCTCTGGGGACGCCTATGTCAACCATTTATAGGTGTTTTCATGTTGATATCTTTCTTCTGAAAGATAGTTAACATGTTAATACTCTTTAGGTGATTGAGCAACCCTTCTAGTTTCTAAAACACTTTCTAGTTTCTTTTAATTTTGCTCCTGAAATTCAGAATAGTTAGATTTAAAAAATAAAACAATTTGTGACACCCTGTATTCACAGAGTGGTGGAACACCCTGTCGAAATTCCTTTCTGACAGTATGGCACCCCTTGGTGCACAGATGTTCAGACTTGGGTGGAACCCAGTCGGACCGTGAGAATTGGGAATAGAGTCCCAGAAATACCTTTCCTTTTAAGGTAGTATCCCCAGCCCAGGGCAATGATTGGCCCAGTTGGTCAATCATTGAGCTCTGAGGTGACAGTTGCCCCTCGCAGGAGACCAAACAAGTGTGCCGTGAGACTTATGCATGAGGACAGTTGGAGTTAGAGTTTTGAACTAGAGAGTTCACGTCCTAACTCAGTTGCTTGCGAGTTCAAGTTGAATGTAAAAAGATTGTTGACAACATTGTAACGTATATCAAGAGTAAAGAGTTTTATATTGTATTTACGTAAACTTGTGTAAGTGTTGTGGTCAATTTTGGGGGTTCCAACCCCCATTAAATCAAGGTACCAACAGAGGTCCTCGGACACAGTCCGAGTCCCTGCCGTCGACGTCGTCACGCCCCATACCGAAGGTTCCCGAGAGTGAAAAGTCTTTTTGTGGACTTAAACCAGAGTGATTGCATCGGTCGTACAATTCAATGTCGCGAGCGGTAAAGTCAACCCCCTCAGCAACGGCTGGCCCACCAACCGAGTCGGCGGCACCCCCGATTCAAAAGAGTCGAAACGGTGGTGTCAAAGGGCCAGCATCGTCACAAATTGCTCATAACCATCTTAAATGTGCTACCTTTCGAATATAATTCATTTTATCAACCTCAAGAGTACTCTTTATCTTCAACTTGTAGTGTGTTGCAAAGTCTTCTGGTAAGTTGCTTTATAGCACGGATAATCTCGGCGACTTGGCTCAGATTTAAGGGCATCTTAAGCCTCTCAACATGCAGCGTACCAACATAGAAAATTTCCAGTTTTACAGGGTACTATTGAAAAAGCAACCTGGGTTTCAATGTTATAACCCTCTATGCTCAGAAGAGGGTTTACATTAAAATTCAATTGTCAAGTTTACATCTTGAATTGAATCTTAGATTTCTGCGTGCACGGTCGCTCGTATATGTAATTTATATTTTGGTAATGTGCTGGTCAAATTGGAGGTCAAATAAATGCCATTCGCTTTTCTTTTTTATCCTTTCTCATGAAACATATTCGAAATTGGAATCGGTTTTGTTTTCGCAAACATAATCCTGTATGATACATGTTATATTTTTTATATAATTAAACCACAAAAAATACTTAAAAAATAAAGTTGCAAATCAATAGATCACGAAGGCCGTCCTTGTCGTTCAAAACTTGCAAATTTATTCAAAAACAATCATTTTTTTTATATATGTAAACCCAAATTGATTCATGAAGTACATTTTTTTTATTGTTATTCACTGATTTCCGTCAAAAGACGTCCTAATTTGATTGAAAATTTAATTTCTTTTCTTTACAATTACTTTTTTAAGCTATAAACAAGGTCAATTTATGAATAAAACCTTTTAAAACATTTGTTAAAAGTTTTATTCAAAGCAAAAATCACAGTTTTTACGGTCAATAACGTGCCGGTAAAGGTCATTCCTTATCAAATCAATTTTCACGTTAAGGTTACCATCGCACTTCCATACGATTATAAATGTAAACAGCTGATTTGCATGAATATTCTTACCATTCTATAGAATAAAACACAGAAAGAAAACAAACCAAGGCATTGAAAGGGACATGAGCAAACCCTCCTTCAGTACAATCTTGACGTACTAATCGTGAACTACAACGCTTAAGATGACCATTGTAAAGGGTAACGTTAATGGCGCCTACACTGCCTTCATTTTAAAAGCTATTCGCCATACTAGTGCCCTCACTTGACTCCATATACGTGACGTCATGCCCATATTATAAAGCTCTTTCTGAGACCCACATTTTTTTTACCTTGCTCTGTTCGTCACAGCTTTTGCCAATATGATGAGCTGCAGCGAAGAGATGAGCAGTTGTAAGATTGACCTCTTGAACTGTTAGTTCCTCTTCTGTCGGTAAATACGAATCTGAATAAATTGGCATTTTCTAAGCTTGTTCAATCGTTATCGTATAATAAAAACAAGGTGAAATGTCGACCGGAAGTAAAAGTGAATAAAAATAGAAAAACGGATGTCCGGCCAATTTACGGAAATGACGTTCGAAAAAAAAAAGACGCGTGCGCGAACTTAATGCGCATTACTAACAAAGATGGCCGCGCCCACGTCTCAAATGACGGTACATGTGTTTGTTATCCATCTGAAGTGATTTAGTACTTATTTTAACGAGTTGAACAAATGAAAACCATTGATTTTTTTTTTCTACAATTAACACATGAATGTGTGTATTAATCTTAGTTATCTTAGAATGCATTTAAAGTGTTTAAATGAGGCGTTTTGATGCAATGAAACAAAGACATTTCGCGTAAATATGTAGGTTAAAATCCGTTTTCTAAAACGTTGCTTAAAAGTAAAGCTTAGCTTAAAACGTGACGCAAATGAAATCAAAGAGATTCTAAACGTAAGAAGCTCTTTGATTAAATCTTAATATAGTAAGTATATCTGCCTCATCCTAAGAAGAAACATTTGACGTCATATGGGTTTCACGAAGAATTCGTGATTGTGTAATTTTAGCGGAATAATGACAAAAGAATTCAAGAACCGTTTTGTTCAAGTTGTTGAAAATATTTGTTATTACCCTTTGTCTATCAGAGTAAATGTTGTCAATTTTACAGAAATACCAATGACGTCACAGGCTTCTTATGACAAGACAGGTATAAAGTTATTAAGTTTAGTTTTGCCCAGTCATAAGCAACTTTTTAGACTAGGGCCATTTTACGTGTGATTATTCACGCACAACGTACAATAATTAGGCCTACTGTTAGTGTAATGTGTAATTGCAGATAACGGCGGTCATTGACTCTTGGTAAGTTTTTTGTTTTGTCTGTGTGTCATATTTGTATTTCTTTAGTTAAAAAGGCAAAATCAAGAATTATTGCCGTAGTGATTGTATTTTACCAGTTGTTCATTCCAAAAGTACACAATAAATAACAAAAACAATTATATAAGCGACAAACAATCGAAATAATCCACGTATACTGTGTTTCTCAGGGCAAAACTTAAGGGAATCAGAAATTGCTCGGAAGAACTTGCTCGATTTTAACATTGGTTGCCAAGTAGCCATTATATAATTGGGTTCCATTTCTGGTTTTCAGTGGTATGTATACCTATTAGAATGCAGTTTTATGTGATCACAAACACACATCAAATATTTTTTATTCCTTAAAACATATAATGAAATCATAAAAACAAAGAAAAGAAGAATAACCGCAGTGGCTGATGATGATTAAGTAAAAGGTTTGACAATGCAATTTAAAATAGCTTGTTTCTGATTTCAAAGAGAAGAAGAAGCAGCAGGAGAAGTCCTGCAGTGCCTTAATCGCTTTTTTGTACTTTTCATTGAGATCATTTTTGAGAAAGTGCTTTTCCTGAGGCATACAGTGAATTTAGATCAGTCAACAGAGATTGTGTAAAAAAAAACTTGATTCCTTTTTAAATGAGAGTAGAATTTTAAGAGGAACATTATCCCCTTAGACTGATCAACATGTGTCAATTGATTAAATGCAGTTTCAAGATTTCTTTTCTGCTTCTTCTTCTCTAGATGTCAGTCAAAACAGCTGTTTGTTTGCATTTATGATTACACTTTTCGCAACTGAAGCCACTTTTCCCCCCTCTCTCCCTCCGTCCTTCTTCGCACATTCGTTCATTCAGTTTCACCTGCTGACAGTTTCAATTTGATCACGATCATCTCTCCTTCTGTCCATCTTCGTGATTCGTGTTTTGCTCTTTCACTTTCAGTATCCATTGCCGGTGTTACTCTCTCAGTACGTCACATCACTTGAATTACACTGGTATGATGACATTAAAAAGGTAACCGGGTGCTAACAGACGAGCGTTTTTTAGTGATTGAATGAGACTGCAAAAAGTGGTCAGTGTGTGTGGCCAAAACCGACCACGAAATTTTGCTGTTCATTTAATTACAGTAGGACCATTTCTCAAGATGGTTAGAATAAAAGCTTCCTCGGGGCTGCTGCTGCTGCTGCTATTTTTCCAACTGCTGACAATCGAGACTCAACTGGTTGGTTTCAGTTATACGCCGGCCACTTTTTGCAGTCCATCTCCACCACTAAAAAGTCGCTCGTTTATTTATACTCTTAGTCTGATGGTTTATTAACATTTTAGTGTCAAAGTGGGTATACTTTTAGGATTATTATGCAAAATTGTAGACAATGGAATAAAATTACCAATTTTGTAGTAATTGTGTAGAATGCGTAAAAGAACAATGTGGTGAATCTGGTAGAAAGTATCGCTCTCTAACGAGTACTGTGGCTAGATTTGCTTAGATTTCTCGAGCAACTTGTTGAAGCTTACAACAAATTGTTTTCATCTAAAAATTCCATTGCAATATTTAAATAAAGCCGTCCAGTGGTGTCTTTCGATTGTTGTATCAGAAACGGTGATGCCGTAACCGTGCTTATGTAATAATGATGCAGAATAGTATTTTCTAAGCTTTATTGAACCTTAAAAGGTTCTAGCGCAAAACCAGAGGCTCAAAGCTAAAGCTCACACTGTTTTAAATGTAATGTAAGCTAAGCTGCATTTTCTGAGTGAGTTTTTTTTTTGTTTACCACATACCCTATTCATTATGTACCAGAACTAATGCCACAGAATAGAAAGAGAGAAAGAGATAATATTATGTATATTCTGTGCTAATTAATGCCCACATCAAAATCTACTTTGATATAAAGTCTGTTTTTTTTTAAATTGAATAGGCCTATCTAAAAAAAAATAAAAGCTAAACATTTGAAGCTTTTAAATTAAGGTGGTTGTTAATTAACATTTGTAAAAGTAGTTGAAGAAAAAAAAATGAAATAAACTGGTTTATAATTAAAAAAAAAAAACTTAATTAAAAAAATCATAATCTTAAAAAATGTTTCTTAAAAATATGATTTTGAAATTTCATAAGTTGTTTAATTCTTAGCAATTTATTTTTATACAAATACATTTTGTTTTGTGAATTAATTATACTGAAGGCTTTGCAGATGTCCATTAATGAATGAATTTAAAATTGTTTTACAATTTAGGCTACTACAACAGTGCACCCCCCCCCCCTTTTTCATCACAGTGTAAGTTTTTTTTTCCGTAACGCGTGTGCAGTATGTAGTTTGCCAAAGCACATATGGCTTTATTTAGATTGGGCTTGTTGTAATCTTTATTGCTGCACATAGCCAATGTGGGTATTAACTGTGCACATATACTACCGAGAATTGGTGGTTTTATACATTGACTAGTGATTCTGTAAAACAACTTGATTTTTCACTTAGGCTGAAGCACGTACATGTCATGAACACAGTAATATAGAGAGTATAAACGCCAGTCCACATGCAACGTTTTGCCTGTGCAGTTCAAGACGTTGCATGTGGACAAGAAAACTGTGCAATTATGTGAGCTGCGCGGAGACGAAAAACTGAGGCCGACAGCTCAGTAATCTGCAACCTGCACAGTAAATCTTTTCTCTCGATTTTGGTGCCAGAACACAGTGGTTGCGGAAAACAAACGGTGCTGAAAACTGTATTGTATGGACACACTTTTTTGTTTACACAATTTTGCCTGCGCAGGCAAAACGTAGTACAAAACGTTGAGTGTGGACCGAGCTTTAGCAATGCTGGTTGTTGATCTCTGGTGATTGAATACCCACACTTCATAACGACGTGCCTGCAATATGGTCATGCTTATTCTTCTTTCATGAAGTGTTTTTTTTTTTTCTTTTTGCATATTTTTCCGTCAAAATTGCATTTCTCATACTGAATAATAATTATATAATTTACTTTTTTTGTTGCTGTTATACGAGAAATGTCACCAATGTTAAGTCTTTTAATGGTGATCATAGGGCAGACAAACCTTTTCTTTAAACATAGAAGAAAATTAGGCCATTTAGTGGTCACAAAAGTTGTTTAGCTTTAACCCTCTCTCCCTCTTTCATTCTCTGTTTAGGTGTTGTCACAAACTTCAGCAAGGGACATTGGCCGCTTGGAATTTCAATTTGAAATGTACAAATGTATGGTATGTGTGGGTGGCTGTAGACACGAAGAAACTTAACAAAAAAAAAGATTAATTATTATAAAAAAAAGAATAAAAAGATTACGAATATGAAAGATGGTTTTGTGATGATGTTTATGAAGAAGACAGTTCTCGAGAGAACTTACATGTGTGTACTCAATAAATACATTCAGGTGTAAAAAGGAAGAAAACACAACACAAAAGAGGTTGTAGTGCGTGGTGTAACCAAAGGGTTATTACTTTGAGTATGATCTACATTAAATTGTTAGAGAAACTTTTCCTTTGTTTTTGTTTTCTCTCTCTCTCTCTCTCTCTCTCTCTCTCTCTCTCTCTCTCTCTTCTTCTAGTTCTTCCAATTTTCAAGATATTGATCTTGATTACAGCTTTTAAAAAGTGCTTCAGATTTTTCTTTAAGATAAAATGTAAACTTGTTATTAAGAGTAATTTTCACAATAAAATATCGGATTTATTGAGGGTGTTATTGGGTTGTGAAGTTCAGAGGTGTTAAATACAAAACACACCAAACAGACAGAATTCGCGAATATTCTGTCTGGAAGGTGGTTTTTTTAAAAGTCTTGTTATTTTTTTTTTTAATCATTTGATTTTCAGATTGCAGTTGTTTTTATCTTGCATTTTATATGTTTAGGTGTTGTTTTTTTATATCCAGTTTTCTTTATCAAGTGGGTGCACTGATGCAGTTTGTTGTTCTTAACTTGGCTGTAGTAAATTACACTACATTTTATGCTTTTATTTTTCTTTAAGAAATATAATATGTATATCCATCCATACATAAAAGGGTGGCTGATGATACTTGCATAATCATAGATCACTGACCCCATCTTTTTGTCTTGTTACCCCCCCCCCCCCCCCCCCCTCTCTCCTCCCCCCCCCCTTTTTTCCGGGCCAGAATTTTACATTTACTGGAGCCTTGAATTCATTGTAGAATACCTGAACGTAGCATTTGCTTTTTTGGACATTTTTTTGTAGCCAGGTCACTATCTGAGAGTGTTTTTCTGACTGTCATGAGTCCCACTGTCTCAATGTGATTGTTCTCTTTAAATGTTAATAACTTCTAAATTCTAAGAAAGTTGAAATTGTAAAAAAAAAACAGTGACAAAAACTACTTTTAAAATTAAAAAACATTGTCTCTAAAACAAAAATTGCAAACTCCAACTCTTAAATTTAGTAGAAATTTTCACAAAAAAAAATTCAATTATTAAATTTCTTAAACATTAAATTCTTTTTTAGCATTTTTGCAACTTTTATCTCTAAGAGATATAATAGTGGATCCAGATTATTATTGCAACAGTTTTGCCGGTTTGGATGGTGAAATATTTATTTATTATATTTAAATAAATGTTCTTCTTCTCAAAATTCAAAAGTCGAGTAATTTCCTTTTATTAAGAAAGTTTTCTAAAGTTTCTATGTCAATGAGGCTTATTACACAGTACTACTTATTCCGATAGGAGTGTCGATATAATTATGTCCTCCTACGCAGGCTCCTGAACCCCGTTATTTTCAATTGTTTTGTGACGTGAGATCTCACAAGCATTAGAAGTGGGGCCTGCGTAGGAGGACATAATTATCTACTTATATAATAAGCCTCATTGGGGCTTATTGTATAGGACTACTTAAGTGTCAATATAAATTATCCTCCATATAAAATGTATATGAGAAACACAACCCTTTTTTTATTGAATTAATAATGCGACTTTTTAAGTCCCATACTATTACCTGATCATCTTTCTTGTTTCGACAATTCAATAATATATCGATATATCTCTGTTCTGCTAAACTAGGAGGAGGATAATCAAGTGTCGATACAACCATTTGATTAGTCCTGTAATAAACACATATCCCAAAAGGATAAGGGATAGAAGTCGAATTAAAGGAACCTGATTTGGTAAAAAAAAAAAGACAAAAGAAATAATTATGTGTTCATTTGTTTTGATGACAAAACCTTATAAAGAAAATGAAACTCGCGTTTAAACGAGAAGTATCGACATATCGATGCAGTGTGAGAACTCATATAAATTAGGAGTGGAGCTTGCGTAGGATGACACACAGAGACACTTCTAGCGGGTTACGTGGTGCTGTGTAACCTCCCTCGTTGATCCCATCTCGACCTAAACCTAAACAACTTTTTAAAGCTCTCTTTCCATTAGGTCAAAATAGGTGAAAGTGAATTTTAATCGGGTCTAAATTTAAAGCATGCCCTCTATTGACCCCATGAAATTTCATTTTCACTTCCCATATTGACCTAATGGAAACAGGCCATTAATAATAAAACCACTCAACTTACTCCTAAAAGGTATTATGCAAATGACATGTAAAATTTGTTTAAATTATATAAAACTTATTTAACCGAGAAACTCAAAGAGTGTTTTTTATACATTATCTCGAAACTAAACTATTCATTGTAATTAAAAAAAAAATACTGTACATGTAATGATAAAAGAACAGTGGAAACAGTTTAACACGAAATGGAAGGAACTGAGATATTTTTACTTGTTAAACGAATTTCGTGTCGAAAGGAGAAATTTTTATGCCATTCTAAGGTATTGGACTTGAACGTAAATTTCGACTTATCCGTTTTTTCGCGGTAATGACAATAAAAGTTATTTTTCAAAACTATATCAAAATGAAAATACATTTATAGCTTGACTTATTTAGTTGTAGGTTTAATGTAGTTTCGAAAAAAACACTTTCGTTTGCTTTAAAAAGGTATTTTCTAATAAACAGAAAACAAGTTTCTGTTTCATTTGAACCGTACATTGTCGCTTGCATAATAATAATAGGAAATTGTATCTGAGGTTTATCTCAAGAGTGAGTTAGTTACTCTACATGAAGTTATCTTGAGATGAGAAGAGTTAACTTCGTTTTCTTAAAAGGTGCGTCTTATTTGAAACTGAAATTGTCTTTTCAAAAAGGTCTCAAAAGGCCAATGTGTAGCTTTAGATTACTTGTAATGCGGTTACTTCTTATCTTGATTGAAGAATATTTCCTATCTACTTAGTTCTGTCTGGTTTTATTTAGGTAACTGAACAGAACTGCATTTAAAAAAAACGAAATTATTGTTGTTGTTTTTTTTTTTCCAAAAAGGCGCGTTTGCTGTCCACATGTGGTCATATTAACATGAACCGAAAATAAAAAGTCATACCACTTTCTAAACGCAGTTTTATTAACAAATATATTTTATTATATGAGCGTGACATTATTTGGAGAAAATGATGCACTCTATATGCCAATAGGAAGGGGATGTGGGCTAAATAGAACTCATTCAGGTTTTTTTTTAAATGTGACATTCTCAAAAACACAGCCATATTCGTTTTAGTATATACAGAGAGTGTATATTTAATATTCTGACTTCTTTGTTTTGTCTATGTTTCAGAAACTAAAATCAGGTTTTCACGGGACAAGTTAATTAGGACCGAGCACACTCGTACGAGCAACTCGGAGCAGTGGTTTTCATTGTTATAAAGATCGAAGATCTCTTGTTGAAGCGGATATTTTGATTGGAAATGTTGATGTAAGAATGTTGATATGGACAGGATCAGGAAATTATTCAAAATAAATTCAGTCCATTTATTTCTTACGTCAAAAAAAATTGTGACACCCTGTATTTCGCCGTTTTGTCCCTCCCCTAGCCTGGGGGTCTCTGGGGACGTAATTGACGGATTTCCGCCCTCTCCTTCCCTCTTGGAGACCCCAAAGCTGCAAGACACATTCAGATTCCGGTATCGGCGGATGGATACCCGTCGATGCACGGTCCCCAGGGCATGTGTACCCCTAAAAAGGCGTACACCGGCTCTGGGTATAAAAGACCGTGTTTCGATAGATTCTGGGTCCATTCTTTGATATCGAAACATGAAATAATTCATCAATGGTCCAGTGGCGAAAGCACGCCACAGTAACTCTTTCTCTGTTGTTCATGTGTTAATGGTTGGTCATGAATAAATAAGTATCGACGAACCTATCATCCGTCTCGCCTGTCTAATGATTCTTTTCAGCTACAGTGACGAAATCAAGAAATATCTACGAGAACGACCCCAGCACCAGTAGGACTCAGGTTGTATAACACAAACGATCTCTTAACAACAAGCGGTACCCGCTCGAGTTAAGAGATTCTACAACTGAGCCCCGTAACAAAAGCTCGACATTGTTACAAAATATTATGTTGAAATGTAAAAAATATTGAAAAATAAAAATATAAAATATTGTGAATTGTCTAATTGTAGTATTTGTAAAAAAAGGTCAAATATTTAGATGGACGGGCACCCTTCTTAGGGTGGGTGCAGACTAGAACTGAACACCGTACAAACCATGTTCGCGACTATTTCCAAGCAACATGTTCGTTGTTCTGGTCGCTGTGGCTGGAGTGTCCATACGTGAACAGAACATGTTCGTAACATGTTCCCAGTTGGTAACCTTATAATGGATGTTGGGGAAATGTTCGCCGAGGCATCCTGACCCAAAGACGAGGGCCGAACAGAACAACGGACAAAATTTGTTCGGAAAACCGTTCATACTGTTCACGAACAGTGTTCTGTTCATTGTTCTCTTCTAGCCTGGACCCACCCTTAAGTGTCAACTATAAGAAGAAATTTAAAGTTTATTGGAAACTAGAAAAGTGAATGAATGGTCAAATTAAAAGGAAAGCAATTATATATATAATATCCCAGGTCTGTGTATGTATGTGTGTGTGGACTAACGCTGTGTCGGAATTTATATAAATTTGAATAAATGAAGAAATGAACAGCTTTTTTTCTTTCAAGGTCAACTACAGTATAGCGGCAGTCACACTAGGCTGGTTTACAAGCCGCTGATTGCTGCTGGCTATTAGCAGCAACAGCAAGCAGCAGCTGCTTTGGGTTCACACTTGTCCCGTCACTGCGGGTATTAGCAGTGCAAGTCATCCAATCACCGTCTTGCAAAAACACAAACTCTAACAACAACCAACCCAAGCAGTGGAGTTTCAACTACCACTAGTGCCACTAATAGCAACAAAAAGTTCACACTAGATGGCAGCAGCAGGAAGGGAGTCACATGACCAGCTGGTAGCTGCTAAAGTTGGACATGTCCAACTTCACCAGCTGCTGTTAAAATTACTAGCCCGCTGGAGAAAGCAGCTGCTGGTAGCAGTTCAGACTATGCTGCTAGAGCGCTACAACCAGCCAGCAGCAACCAGCAGCTGGGAAACCAGCCTAGTGTGACTGCGGCATTAATGTTGCACACTGCCCATCCAAGAACCCCATGATATTAAATTAAGAGAGGAAAGTAGTGTATAGGGGGGGAGATAGAGAGAGAGAGAAAGAAAAAGAGAGAGAAAGAGAAAGAAAAAGAGAGAGAGAGAAAGATAGAAAGAGATAGGGAGAGAGAGAGAAGGAGAGAAAGAGAGAGAGAGAGAAACGTGGAGGGGAAAAAGTGGGAGGGGGTGACTGAAATTGAAATGAAAGGAGTAAAAAAAGGAAAAAACGACGCGCATGCACACAATTGCCTGTAATTTTGCTCCCGTCATTTATGACGGGTTACCCCACTAGTTTTGTGACAATTGTATAAAGTATTTTCTGATCTACTTTTCTCATGAAAACTCAAAACAGTATTGTTATCACTTACATAAAACTTTTACTTTGAAAACAATTGTATGATTTATCTTCAAATTTCCAATAGACTTTGAGCAAAATTAAGCATGAAAAGAAAGCGCCACCTGTCATTGAAATACATTAGAATTTTTTTGCATTGGGTGTGCGTTCAATTACTTAGCTCGTCTAAAGCAACTTGGTGAATTTGGAATGTATTTAATGTAACTTTGGCCCTCATATATCACAATTACGCTAATTACTCAAGCAAAAAAGCTGAGTAATTGCACACAGCCAATTAATGGCATTATGATACCAATGCTAAAATAAAAATTTCAAAATTTTTTTTAATTGTGCCCGCTTCTGACAGATTGATGACGGCGCATCCTGTAAATAAGAAAAAAAAATACTTAAAAGAAACCAGCAGGAGCATAACACAAGTACTTTTTTTAAAAAAAATGAAGATGGTGAGGGTGGAAAGTACATTAAAACGTGTAACCCATTTATTAAGAAGTATGATTTTAAGGTATTAATTGAGATGCTTTTAAGTTTATACATTATAAAAATTAAAATAGAAGTCATAAGATTTTGATTTTCTTTTCTTGGTATTATGTAACATACATTTTTTTTTTAAAAAATAGGATTATAATTATTTGTTGTTGCGTTGTGGCTTATGAGGGTGCATATGGTCTTTTTTATTTTGGCTACATGTGTTTTTAGGACTCTTGTTGGCCATCCTATTTACGTGCTGAAGTGGATTGCATTGGCTTGAAACGTGCCTTGGATTAGATTATTTTAAAATAAATGCGTACAGAGGTTGTGAATGGAGGATGACCCGCTTTTTTCACTTTTATCTCTTTCTCTTGAATTTGATTCCTTGCGAAAGACATTTTAGATCGTGGGATGGTGGGAGTATTACACAAAAACATCCCATCAGTTACGAGAACTTATTAGCAATTGCCGATATTCACTTAAAAAGACTCAAACGGGATAGAAGGAAAGCATTTCTATACATTATTTATGGTTACTAGTCCACTGAGGGGTATTAAAAGCCGGATTTACACCGGCAATTTAAATAAATATGGATTCCATCAAAACGCTGTTAGAACTGGAGGTAGCGGCAATGTCAATTTGATTGCCCGAATGTGACACCCTGTAGAAACAGAAGGTGAAACACTTAAGTCAAAAATTTAGTCTTGACAGTAAGGCACCCCTTGGTGCACAGATGTTCGGACATGGGTGGCCCGAATTCTAGAGAATTCGTGGAACCAAGTCCGACCGTGAGAAAATTGGAAATAAGTCCCAAAAATATTTCTCCTTATGATTTAGTATCCCCGGCCCAGGGCAATGATTGGCCCAGTTGGTCAATCATTAAGCCCTGAGGTGACAGTTGCCACTCCCAGGAGACCGGACAAGTGAGCCTGAGACTTGAGTGTGAGGGCAGTCAGAATCTAGAGTTTAACCGGATAAGTTCTGGACAAAAACAGTCAGAGTTTAGACACTGAGTAACACAGTCAGAGCCTAGAGTTGAAACCAGTAAGTCTTGTTTCAGAGTCAGTCCAAGAGGACTAGAAGAGTAAACTCAAAACACAGAGTGTAGAGTTAAGTCTGACTTGTAGTAAAAGAGTAATGTAAAGAGTATTATGAATAATGTAATAACAAAGAGCTAGTGAAGAGACATTACGATACATAAACCTCTGTAAGTGTTGTGTATTTGAACTATATTGGGTTTCTGTACTCCTAAAACAGAGGAGTATCCAGCAGAAGGTACTCAGACACAGCCTGAGTCCCTCTGCCTGGAGCCTCCAGCAACTCAACGAAAAGGACTAGTTACTTCGGCATCGTCACGCCCTATATCCAAAGATCCCTAGGAAAGACGGTCTTTTTGTGGGCCGTACCAGGCAAGGCAAGTAAATGTCGCGCCCGGTGAACCCAACGCCCAGAGGTTCAACAACATTAGAGGCTGGCCCGCAGCAGTCGACAACAGAGTCGACCCCGGCACCACCGATTCTTCAGATGGAACAACGTCGTCGTCAACAACGAGGTTCCTCCTCATCACGAGTCGGTAAAGAAGGTGTCAAAGGAGGGCCAGCCACGTCACAAGAAGGTACGAACGTTTTTAAACAAATATACTAGACGGCTTTTATCCTAACCTCACTTCAAGTAAAGTTTGTAATATTTGGATAGGGGTGTCCACTCTTAAGCTTACGTATTTATGATGGAATCCAGACCGAGGGATCTGGATAACCAGATCTGATTCATTAACTAGACCTGGTATTTTGGACTAATCTTTTGAGCACATTTATGGGCAGGTTTGGAAAGATTCATCAGTCCTGCTCCATTGTGAATCAATAATTTTAACAGTTAATACAAAAAATTATTGTACAAGCAAATTTTTTTTTATTTTTGGTCATTTGTTCCCATAGATCAATGGTTCCCAAGCTTTTTTTGTTCACAGTGGCATGGTGCAGTATTTTCTACCTGGAAAAATCGCAGTACACCTAGTAAAATTCATGGCGAACCTTTTGGGAATCACTCATATAGATAATTTGACAATGGAATTCCCCTTCCAAGAGATTTTATGAATTAAAAACTTATATTCCAATATAGATCAGGACACATTTTAAATTTATTGTTTTTTCTACAATCTACAAGTCTTTATGCAAAGTAATTAGTCGAATTCAAATGAATGTCCTTTACTGACGTCCACACTGTTCTTAAAACAATGATTCAACGATGTTAAAAATACGTGCTAAGAGTTTACTATTCAGGCTGCAACTTTTTTTTCCCCATCTATTGAATGTGGTTAATGTGGTTTTATATTCACACTCCCCTCACTCTTGGAGTCAGAAGTGCAAAAAAAAGCCTCTTTATTTTAGCACAAGAAGTTTATAACATAATAGCTAGAATTTTGACTGATGGCTTAAAAAGTCAGCCATATTTTTCTTTGAAATTTCTTCTAACTGATAAATTGTGATTAGGCATAAATTTGTCATGCTTTGATTTTTTTTTGAAGGTGTAGAAAGCTAATTATTTTGCTTGTTAGAGGATTAACATTAAAATGATGTTTTAAAATAAACTTTTTGTTTCAGTTTTAAATGGCCTACTTTTTATTGTTGCATGTTTTTTTCTTCTTTATCTTAAAAATATCCAGTTTGTGAGAATTGTTTTTACTTTATAAAGTGAAAATTATAAAATTTACTCATCGAATCATCACTGATGAGTGATCAATGTTCAAACACGTTCCCCCCTTAGATAACTAACCTTGAAAAATATGCGCATCTTTGTCAAATTTCTTCAATTATTGACATAATGAACAATATTCATACCTACCTGAAATATACATGTAGTTAATTTTGTATGTTTTTGTTTTATTAACAACTTCAGAATGAATTTCTCTATTTTTTTTTACTTGTTTTTAATTTATTTTCTTTTTAGTTATGATTTTAGAAAAAAAAATTATTTTTGTGGTAAAGGTCGACAATGTTGAGCTTTAACACATTAACTTTGAATGTGACCTATTTTTTAGAACTTTTTTGTTTGTGAAATTAATTGCCATGTCTCGTCGCCATCTTTTCAATCCTTTCACCAATATATATATATTTTTTTTTTTGCATTTTATAATACAACAAACTATACAATTAACAGCCATGATGAGTGGGGCATCTTATTGTCACAATGTAGGTTTGGAAGTTTACAAAAGAGGATGATTTTTTTTTTCTCTTTCCATTTAATAGTAGCATCTTGTACCATCCCCATTTGTCTAACATAATATCTCTGTAGGCATGTTTATTTGTCTAGAAATATTCTGTTTTTAATTTTACTAATGAAGTTCTGTCTAAAAGAGATTTTTTAGTTTCTGTGCCTTTTTTTCAAAACACTTGAATTATTTCTTATCACCTGATATGACTTCAGGGTGATTTAAATTCGTAATGAGTGCATGTGTGTGGTTCAAGCAAACACATATTTCCATAATTATAAGTTAGGTGTTCATGAAGGATGTTCCTTTTTTAAACTTGTCAATTGGCTCAATTTTTATTGAAGGTTTCATTACATGAAGGTATGCATTACTAACATTACATGTAAAAGTAACCAAATTGGGTTAAATATACACGTAGTTCACACATGCTAGGAAAAAACAACAAGCAGAAAATAGAAATAAAAAATCAAAATAAAGTTTCAGCAATATTTTTGTGTGCCTTCGCATTCAAAACTTCTCACACATAGTGCCATTTAAGACCTTCATAAGCTCTTCTTCTTCTTTCCCTGGACCACATCTCGCACAGTGCAGGGTCAGTTCATAATGACGGGCATTCGGCTCGGAATTGGACCAGATGCGTTTTATGACCAACTGCTCTGCCTGTAGTCAACTCCGTAATGCCGGAGAAATTATGAAAGACAAACACAACAAACCACGCTCCAACCGGAATTTGACCCCAGGAAACAACAAAATCTATTTGCGTGCAAAAGAAATGGAAATCCTGAATTTGCAGTGACTTTTTTTACTTTGGTTTTTTTTTTCTACTTAGGGAAAAAAAAAGATTACATATATCGATTCAGATCTGAAAACTTTACAAAACTGCATCAAAATAGGTTTGTCCAAAATATATGAACCCTAGGCAATGTGTCTATTCTGCCTAATGGATAAAACAGCCCTGCTTACGCGTTACAGCAGAAAATTGATTTTACAAAAGATAAGCGAAAGAGTAAAAGGTGGAGTCCATACAGAATGACACTACTGAAGGATGCCTTCCTATTGGCTGCCTATTGAATTCCGTGAGGCAAGAAGAAACAATTTCACCGTTTTTTTCTGCAATACATTCAGCCAAATAAATAGAATAAAATTGTTCAAAATAAAATTCTTTTTTAGTTGAATTTTTTTCTTCTATATGTCTTCTCTATCCCTTATGTCTGTAGGCTTAGTACTTATTAAATTGGTAGTTTTGCACATCGTCTAGTAATTGTGAGGAGAATAACCGATTTAAAAACTGATGATGGGGGATCTTGTAAGTTTTAACTAAATTTCAATTATGTTCTATTTGTATGGTTTCTTTGTAATAGATAATTTGTCCACTATTGAACAAAAAAAATCACCATTTACTGAAGTCGTGTTAACAATGTGGTTCTTTTTTTTTTACAAAAAAAAAACCACTTTCTCTACATGAACATTTCAACAGCTTTCACATTTCTAGCCGTCAGCTGGAGGCCACCAAAACTGCAGTTTAATATTTTATTGTGCTACTTCTTATTCATTGAATTTCAACTTGTCTTCTTTATAAACAATTTGCATGTATTTATTTGTTGTGGATATTTTGTATTGAATGTGGGGGGGGGGGGGATTGTACTGTTTAGCTAACAGCTTGTATTTCTACTTCACCCTCCATTTCTTGTTAGTTGACTTTATAGTTTTGTTTCTTACATATACTGTCTTTCATTTTCATAACAAAAAAAAAATTAACATTGTAACTCATAATAAGAGTTCTGGAATTTGATTATTATTGAATGCATGTCTTATTTGAATGATGTTTTTATATCAATACATAATATTGTGTAGTTGTAGACACAAGCAATAATAAAAGGTGAATTTGTAAAAGAATGTAGGATGCATCTTCTTGGTACACAATACAAATAAATTACATTTTGCAATTTAATTGCTGCACACCTATAACGCTTTTGATATTCAAATAGGGTCGTAGTATAAAAGCTTATTTTATAACATGACATGGCAGATTAAAATATTAATGTAGGTTATTTTTTAAGATTAAGTACGCACACAGTGGTGCATTTCTACCTGCTATAAGGCTTCTTCTTCTACTACTCAATGCGTGGTTTGGGTTCCCGTGACAATTTTGTATATTTTTTTTAATTCAAAAAACATACTTTCGACTTTTTGTGACTTTTGAAAAAAAAAAAAAAAAGAAATTCTATAATGTGGTCTTTATTTTTGCATTGTTTCAACTCTTGTTACATTTACAAACTTTTTAATAATGACTGTTTAAAGTAAAGCAAATTATAAGTAAATAAATTAAGGCGATTTGAAAGTGTAAATACCTCTTTCAGGTGCAAAATCAAGAAAGACTAGAAAATATTTTAGAAACTAGAAAGAAGCGTAGTTCAATTACTTAAGGGTATTTTCATGTTAATAGCTTTCAAAATAAACCTTTTTTATGTGAGTTTCAAAATGAACCAACTTTAAGCTCACGAAATGTTTTCATTTTTGTCTACAAACAATTTATTTTGAAAGATACCTGAAGATACATGAAAATACCCTAAACTGGTTGATTTATTCCTTTTAGTTTTAAAAACACTTTTTTAGTTTCTCTTAATTTATTTAATTTTGCTCCTGAAAGACAATAATTAGGATTCGAAAATCAGCTGTTCATAAACCATCGTATGTGTATTAACTGTAATATTCTGTTTAGAAATTAATCTGTTATTGGTGAAGATGCAACCAAAATTGAAATGTATATAAATATTATTAAATCGACTTAAACGTAGTAAAAAAATAAAGTTTTCTTGGTAATATTTATAAGTAGTGAATGCATATCATAATTATTATTGGTGCCCAACTAACAAAAAATAACTGAGGAGTAATTTATTTTAAGATTTTCGACTTCATGCTAATTATGACTTTTGAAATAAAAACTAATACATTTCCGTTTTACCACGCATAATAAAGAACTGTAGCAGAGGGTGTTCTTTTATCTGCGAAATATTAATTAAGTCATGGACTCTTCTGGTTATTACATTCGTTTTGGACATATTTAAGAATAATAAAAAAATGAATTTTTATGTACATAATATATTTTTAAAAAAAAACCTGAATATGGATAACCCTGTTTGTGTGAAGTTAAGTTATTCTTTGGTTTTGTTGTACATCACTTTTGCCATAATAAACAGCTTTTAGCTTGCATAATAATTAATTTTGTGTCAGTTTAATGAAGTTTGCAAACTTTGCTTCTATTCTCAGGGTCATAAAAGGTTTTTCTTCAAGCTGTGTTGGGGAAATATTACTTTTATTTTTTTGTTTGTATGATGATACATCCTGTAACTCAAAAATCAAAAGCACGAAGCTGCACTGTCATCTAGAGCTGGCATTTTTATTAAAACACTTTTTTTTTTTTTTTGAGCAAAAGCGTATGTAGGTGTACTGTATGTTGTTGTTTCTTACTCCAACTTCATATTTTTTTTATCGTTTCTCAGTGTTTTCTTAGACTCAAATCAAAGAAAGTCAGCAATGTTATGAACTTATGATTGTATAAGTTGATAACTGAACTAATAATTAATCAATTTCCGTATTGAGGTTAGATTAACATACAATTTTTTTTATAAATAGATAATTCTGTATTTAAAAAAAAACGATTAGTACATTCAATATGATACAGTTTGCCCATCAGAGTTTGCTCCACTATTGTTACTGATATGTTAACAGACAACGAATAAATGTCCGGCGTACTGCGAAATATTTTTTTGGAAAAAGTATGTTACACTGGTGTGCAAAGTTACTTCTTAAAGTTCCGTCTCCTTGTGGGTGGTTAGAAATCATCACAGTTATCTTTTTAGTCATGATAATTTTAAACTAACAAAAGAATAATGAATGAGATAGATGGCTTTCCTTAACCTTCCTCAGCACAGGAAGGAGATTGTCCTAAACGATAATCTGTGACTAAAGGCTTCTTTTACTACTTGGACCCAGCCATTTTGGTTACTGCTGTCCTCCACCTGAGGATATGTTTAATTTGTGGTTCGAAACTCGTCACGTCGCAGCACTTGGTTTAAGTGGCATTTTTCGACCAAACTTTTCCCGAGGGCTATGCACTACACCTAGCTAGTGCTGCTGCTGCTGCTACAGTGCCGTGACTGCTTGCTTATTCAATGAGAAACTTGCTTAAATTGCAGCTAACCATCATATCTGATAGGTATTCCACTATCCACAACCTTTGAATATGACTGAAAAAGTCAATTATGACTATGAGTTGGCATTACCTGCAAAATTATTACCAAACGTGGCCTCGTGGTAATTTTCATCTCTGGAATTCCCTGATTTTTCTAGGATTTTCCTACCAAATGTGGATAGTTTCCATCATTTTAAGAGCCTAGATACACGTCCATCTTGTTGTTTTGAGCAGACGACAACGAGACAAATGAGTGTTCTTATATGGTGTTACTAAAACAGCAAGAAATCGCCTCACATTCGCTCAATTAAAATACAGTAAAGCGCAAAATGCAATAAAAAGTATGTTTCTTCACGTGCTCGATTTATATAATTTTTGAAAAGGTCCTTCTATTTTAAACAAGGTTCAAAGTCGTTCGTTTTTTTTTAACTCCATGTTAAATCCCATTGGCCCCAAAACCGTCCCACAAACATTTGAAGAACTCTCGTTAAAAAACGACTTAGAAAAATCACACAAAAATTAGCACGTGCATTAATCTATTGGCTTCACGGTGTTTTCTTTTTATAAGATTAGCACGCGAAATTATTTTTCTATTAATTATTATGTGACTTCGAACTGGAAGAAAAAACGTTAAAAAAAACGTTTTTCAATCAACAACGATCGTAGCGCCTACATTCGGAGAAATTTTGAAATAAACGCTATATCTAGGCCCCAACTAATCTATAACTGTTGTATGTCAATAAATTGGAAAATATTGTATCTATTGAGTAACAGTTAAATAATTTATTAAACAAAAATTGGTATTATTCAACTAAAGTGAATTCGATCATTTAGAAAATTATATTTTCTGATTTTTCCTGGATTCGGTTACTTTTTGCTAAATTACATGACTTTGCTACTAGTTTTTTTTCCACCCACATACGTCATTTATAAATTATACTGCATATGATAATTCTGTTGAAATCTTTGACACAAGTGATTTGTAAAAAAATACTTATTAGGCCTGCAGTTAACTTACTATAATTTTTCTTAGAAGTCGTTTATTTTCTAGGTATATTGTCTCGTATTTTGATCAGACCTTTTTAACCCGATGTTTACTTGCAACAAATTGTTGCAAAATATTTTTTGTCTAATCTATGTTGGTGTGTTGTTTGGCTACTTTTTCACAGTTTGAAGCTCTATCGATCACAATAAAATATGCTCAATGTGGAAAAAAAAAGGTGCAATCATTTGTTCACCTGTAAAAGGTTTTATTTATTGTTTTTGTTTTTTTAAATGAGGTCAACAATTCTTTCTATTTTAAATACAATATTCATAAGATCATTAATTTAATCAGTAAAGTTCAATGCAAGTTCATTATTTTAATTTCTGTTTCTTCTCGAAGTAATTATGATCAAGTAAAGTGAAACTGATTTAGAATTTCAAATAAATTTAATTGTCTGGTCGGTCACTTTGCCTGTGAGCATATATCCAATATTAAGCTTACATCCAATTTAGAGCTCTAATGCTTACAAAGCATGAAATAATGCAAGGTCGTTCTCTTTTGCGCATGCACAGAATGCAGTGACCAAATTAAAATTTACTTTGATTGGTGAATTTGGTGCTGTCGAACAATGCACATGACCGGTAGAAAGAACCTTGCATTGCTGTTGCATCAAGCCTACTTCATGAACAGGCCTGCTGGCATGCCTACATCCTTTTTTTTGCAATTTTGTAAAAATTATTGAGTGTATTCCAAAAGTGTTCAGTACAATTTCAAGACGAAAAATACGAACAAATTGCAATGCATTAAAACACTGCATATTTTCATTTGAGATAGAAACTTGTAAAGTTTTCTTTTCTTTTATTATTATTCGCTTATTTAAGTTTTAAATTTACATTCAAGTCAATTTCATTATTTTATAAATAAAAAAAAAATTCTAGAACTTTGTTTCATAAAATATAATTATTACATTTGCACAACATATTCTGAATGAACATGAACAATGTTACGAGACTTTTTGTTTTTTCAGTTTCTATCAACGAAATTTTACAAATGTTTTGTTGTATTATGATTAATTAAAAAAACCAGTTGGAAGCCATTTTTATTCATTTATTTTTTGTGACCACTTTATGAAATTAAGTCCGTTTACCTTAATATTGTTTTGTTCGCGGTAAGAATGAACAAAAACTTGTGTTTTATTTTTATATTTTTTCGTTTACATTTGAAATTAATCTATTCAGATTGCATAGTAGCATGATTTCTTTCACCCATTATACAAGATTTAATGAAGTGATAAATTAACTTTTGCAGGCCTAAGGCATACATTGTACATGTATATCTTCAATAGTGAATATTTATTGTACTGCTTAGTTGCATGAATGCATCAAATAAGCCAGCAATACACTTTTCATTTCACTACCCCGTACGTGGGTTACACGTCCGAAAAACTTTGCCGAATATTAAAAAAAAAATATTTGCCGAATGTCTAATATAGCATGTCAAAACGTATGCTTGTTTATCAGTTATCACTAACCCTAGTTGAAGCTGAGCAGCTTCCTTAGCCAAGTTAGTTGTATGTGAAACCCTCACATGCAAGCTGATGATATTGCCTAGTTTATTGGGCTGTACCCATCCCAAACGATTTACGAGGGTTGGAAGTCTAGGCTAGTTATTAGGGGGATTCCATTAGAGCATCGAGTGTGCTGACACCAGAGCCATAAATAGGGCTAGGCAAGTGAGGTACCAGCCTCGGACGCAAAAATGAAATGGATTCCTATATGTACTTGTAGGACCTACATATATTATACGAGCTCGTAATTAGTTTATTCTATTAACAAATTGCATTATTTTTTGTTGTTTTCTTATTAATATATTATGATAATACTAAGGGGTCACTTAATCCCCTTTCAAAAGTCACTTACGTCACTTTAGAGGATATAACATTAAATATATGAATGGGCAGCTAAGCCTGCATGTATATGTAGCATCCATTTGGTGTAATTGGTCATTACACGAAATGTATGTTCATTTCGTGAAAATAGACATACATTTCGTGCAATGGACAATTTACACCAATTGCCAATTCAATGCGACAACTAATATTCTAACCCATGTACACAGCCTATAGTTATTTTAAAATTTAGTCCGTCATTTGCATCCATATGAAACAATTCCGTGGGTACCCCTAGGGGTAGGGTTACCAATCAAGGACCAGAAGAAAAGAGTACACAAGTACACTCTTTAAAATAAGATGATGACCGGGAGGGGGAGGGATATAACTTTTTTTGTGTGTAAAAATGGAGCCATTATTCACAAAAAGAAAAAAAAATCTGGAATATAATTTTTATTGCCGTGATTATAAAATTTTAATTTTGAACACGATTAAACGATATAAATAGTAAACATAAAAGAATAAATTAAGTCAGGTTATATAATCTGATTTTTTATTTCAAAAAGAATACATTTGGCTTTGATAACGCTGTTTTACCACCTCAAAAAGAGTACACGTACTCTTCAAACGATACGGTTGGTAACCCTACCTGGGGTACGCCAGTTTTATTCTTGCCTCAGGCGCAAAATTAGATAGTTTCGGCTCTGGCTGCAATTAGAGACTAAATAAACATCTACCATTATTACTTCATGCCCATTAAGGCACATTCACAGTAGGCTGGTTTACAAGCCACTGGTTGCTGCTGGCTATTAGCAGCAACAACAAGCAGCAGCTGCTTTTTGTTCACACTTGTCCAGTCACTGCTGGTATTAGCAGCGCAAGTCATCCAATCACCATCTTGCAAAAACACAAACTCTAAAAACAACCAACCCAAGAAGTGGAGTTTCAACTACCCACTACCAGCGACACTGGCTGGTAGCACACTGGTACCAGCAGGAAGGGAGACACATGACCAGCAGGTAGCTGTTAAAGTTGGACATGTTCAAATTCACCAGCCGCTGTTAAAATCACTAGCCTGCTGGAGAAAGCAGCTGCTGGTAGCAGTTCACACTATGCTGCTAAAGGGCTACAACCAGCCAGCAGCTGGGAAACCAGCCTAGTGTGAATGCGCCATTACATTATTTAAAAGAACGGATCTGGATTGTGAGAGATTTCATATGGAACCTTTCACAGTTCTCATCTCAGTATATCTGATTGAGAAAGGGAGACGAAGTTACACGAAAATACCCTAGATGCCGTTTCCTTTTATAGCTTTCAAATCACTTTTTTCTTCTTCTTAAAAGTTCGCAGAAAACAAAAAAAAAAACTTGGCTAAGAAAGTTATATAACTATGTTGACTACGTTAACCTTTATAATCGTGGCCAACTAGCCTATTATTAATTTTATTATGATTATTATTCAGTCTAGTTAATCAAAATTTCACATTCAATTTAGGGTTTATTCATCCTGTCGAGTATATGTATTATACGTTTCGGGTTAGCATAAAATATGCTTTTAAAATTATCTGTCCAAATCATTATTCATTTTTGTAGTTAATTTAGGTTAAAATCCAATGAGGTGATCTCTAATTAACTGTGACCTGTAGCATCAGAATACACTTTTGTTTTTTAATACTGTACTGAAAAAAAAATGTTGTATGGGGAAATCTTTAGCATGTTGAATGAACTATATATATATTTAAAAAAAAGACTGCACATTTTACAGTCAGCAACTTTCTCTTTTTCAGTAATTGACATTTCCTTATGGTTAAACGGTGCCAAGCTTCTTAAACCTATACAATATACATTGTATACATGTACATGTATGTATTTTGTATAAGTCTACAGAAAGTGTAAAGTTGTAACAACAGTCTTTACTTACAATGTTAAGATGTCGTGGGATTATTATTTGAAGACCTTAATTTGTGTCTCACGCAAATAACCTTATTATTGTAATCGCATTGGATTGCACTATATAAAATGCATATTAGGAATTTTTGAATAGGCGGTTACAACAACTGTGATGAAACTTATTATTCGTCACATTAGCAAATCATCTCTCTCTCTCTCTCTCTCTAATGTTTCTTTCTTCTATTTTTAATAATGTCTTTCAATGTTTACTGGATGTCGTTGTCAATCAACAAGCTTGTTCATCTTTTTTTTAAACTTATATTATTATAAGTGTAACAATAAATTAAATTAATGCAACATATTGTATAGCTACGTTCTCTCTTATTTCTTTGTTATGTTTCTATTGTGTTTCTTTAGCCCAATATTTCTGTCATGTTTGTCTATATGTTGTATTTAATAATTTGTAATGATTTTGAATTGTGTTTGACTTGTAAATATTGAATTTGTCATTTTGAATTTGTGTCATATCGATTTCTATGTCCTTATTAACTTTGTAAGTAGACAGACGTTTAAATAAGTAATACAACTTATTATCGTATTGCCCACACATTATAGGTATTTATATTTATTTACATACAGTATGTGTGTGTGTGTGTGTTTAAAATATTTGACTGGTAAATTTAACGTTGAAATCAACTTCATTCAATTTAGGTAAAGGTATAAATTTTATTTTATGATTGATATTCGAAAATTAAATTTACTTCTACTGGTACAAGTCTTAAAATATACAGTACGTTTTAGAATCAACGTCACAATAATTATCAAAACTTAGATGGCATATAAGTTCCTTGTTTAAAATTGAGTATCTCAGAAACTATACAATAGACACATTTGAAAATATGAAAATGTTATACAAAAAATGAAATAAATGGGTACATAATTAAAAAAATAGTTATTAAATTTATAAAATAATGTTTTAAAATCGTTTCGTTCAGAAACAAAAAATTAGAATTTAAAAATTAGTTTTTTAAAATTCAATAGCTTTGTTGTAACTATTAATAAATTTGTTTGATTTTATGTACAACTACATATTGAGATGTTTCTAACAATCAAGTGAAGATTTAATTGTATAGTATTTATAATTTATGCAATATTTAATTTTAGACGATTTAGCTGGACCATTCTTCTTTGTACTTTGGTAATTGAGATTGGCGTTGATTCTGGGACATACTGTACATGCACCAGCGGTTGGTTAATCATTGGTTACACCCAGACGGATATGTTGTGTTGTTTTAGATGCCGTATATGTGCCTAATACATTAATATCATGAGATTTATGAATTTCATTTTAAATTGTCCAGTCAAATTGCTATTTAGACTAAATTGAGGTGGAGAACTCATGACGTTTCAGATTATATTTTTTTAGAAAATTTAAAAAAAAAATCTAAAATTGCTAATGCAAAATGTAATAATCTATTTACAACAAAGCCAAAATATTTATTAACCTATGAATTTTATTACCTAAGGCATTAGCAATTATGAAAATAAAAATTCAAAACACTGTGACTACAATTTTTTTTTTTATAAATTAAGCATTTCATTCAAATAGAAAATAAAACCAAAAAAAAAAAGCAAAATGTTTTCGAATATTGTTCATTTTTTGCAAGTATAAACGTGTATTATACAACATAATCACTATTAATTAAATGTCTGAATTAATTAATACGAGCGTAGATACAATTGTCAAAAGCAATAACAGAAAATGCTTGCAGATTTTTGCAAAGTAATTTTTTTTTCTGACAAAAAAAAAAGTATTATAGAAGTAAAATTATGCAAATTTTCAAAATTATACAATTTATTTGTGTATTTTTACTTTTGGTTAAACTGATTATTATTGTACATAAGGTCATTTATGATATTACTGTGTTTACCAAAAATGGTTTAGAACTATATTTTAGAAGTATCATTATACATGGACTGCATTTTATCCAAACTTTTTGCTATAATAATAAGTTATAAACATTTAATATTTTTTTTTTCAGAAGCATCTTTAAACAAGCAAGTTAAATACAAAAATGTAAGGTGAATGAGCTAAAATAATTATAATATCGTGAAGATTTTTTGTACAATAAACACTTTTACAAAAATTATAAACGATCCAGTTAATGCATCAACATTTAGTTAAAAAAAAAAAATTTCACCATATAATTTGCCAAAGTTGATTTTATGAATTAATCAAAGTACTTTTAGTTTAGTAATTTTTATAGTTTCTAATAAATTTTAAACTGTTTTTTGTTAATTTTCTCAACAAAAAAAAAAGGTTGGTTAGTAAATTTGCTTGTGAATCATCTTAATACGAATACCAAGCCTACGAATACCTAACACACACACACACACACATAGTGCTATTGCATCCTTAAAAATAATAATTAAATGATTACTAAATACAACAATTATTTTCTATTATGATTTTCAAAATTTTAAAAAAATACTTTCGGTCATTTTTTGATAGCAGGTTCAAAGAGTAAAATGTATTTTAGTTTAGTCTTTATTTAAATTAGCTCCTATTTGGTCCATTTATTTTAATGCATTTAAAGTTCAAATAGACCTGATCATTTGGCCTTTAGATGCTCCTAAAAAAATTAACGAAAAAAAAATAAGGTCACTTGTGTGTTTAGACAGAAAAAAAAAAAATGATAATTGTGCCAAACGAAAGAGAAAGGCATTATCTTCTTCTTCTTTTATTCTTCGTTTGGAATTTAAAATACAGCCTATATTTATGTTGTTTTTTCCTTGTTTATTTTTTGTGCGTGTGATTTGACTTCATATGAGTTATGGAATTGTATTTTCTTGTAAATCAGTTATGAGAAGAAAATTGCTTATGAATTTGCTGACCAGTGAAATTAAATTTGTAAAAAAAAAAATAATAATTCTTAATGTTTAAGATTTTTTCAAGATAGGGGTATCAAAAAATTTACTTTTTTCTTTTGGAACTGATATCGTGATTTTATCTTAACAATAGGTATAGAACATTCTTTTATCAGCTTTTTTTTCTTCTCTGTTAACTTTTTTAAAAAAAATTGAAAGTGTGTTGCGAACTAGAAGAGCAATGAAACAAATTTAAGCTATTTTAATTTTGATAACATTTAAAAGAACGCTTTATGACATTTACAAAAAAAAATACAAATTTGACATTTTTTAAACTAACTTTTACAGTGAAAAACCGATAATTAATGTTTAAAACAAAAATTAAATTTAAAGTTCAACGTGTTTTGGTAATCTATAATTAATAATTGCATAATAAATTACAATAAAAAAAAGGAATAAAATTGCCATTTTGACAATTTCATGGCGATTTTAATTTCATTTGAAAAATATTTTACTGTGACATTTTTTGAGTTTTAATTGAGTTTGAAAATAATAAATTTTAATTTCTATAAACTGTAGTCAATAACCTTAACAAAAATTGGGTTTAGCAATCATTAAAGGTGGCCCGGACACTAGACCGGCCCGAATCTGCTCGAATTGGAAAAGAAAATTCCGGATGGATTACAAACCAAAGAATCGGATAGATAAACCCACACTATGCTCGGACGGAATCGGCTCAACTTAGCAATCATTACGAATACAACCCTAAGTTGTCTTGAATCTGTGTCTTAACCCTCGTTTTTACTATGATAGTTTTCACGATAGTTGCTGTCATGAGAGCAACTATCGCGAGAACTATCATCGTGCAGACCACATGATAGTCACTATCACACTATCGCGATAGCACTATCACACTATCTTGTTTGACTATAGGTAGTCTATAGTACTGTCGCAATAGTAATAGTTGTTGAGTGACCGCTTGTAGGGAAATAACCACTTCGTAGCTAAATTTGGCTTCTGGAGGGAGAGAGCCAACACTGTTGTTGACTCAATGATATCTGTGAAGTAGACGTCACACTGTCACGACAGAACTATCACGTTACTTCAAGACATGTAGACAGTTGCTATCGTGAAAGTGAACTATCGCAACTTTCATGACAGCTACTCTCACGAAAGAACTATCACCGTGAAAACGAGGCTTTAGGTTTAGTTAACACTTCCAGTTTTTAACATACTTTCAAAAAAAGATTTTTGTTGTTGTAAAATTTGCTTCTAAAAAAGATCATACAATGGTTTACTAAAAATCGTGAACTTTTGAGTATTTTTTTAATTTAGAGGTTCTTCTCATACTTCACACAGACAGACAGACATACTATCATTTTCTTCGAAGGCTCCTTAAAAAAGATTAGCGAGACAAATAATTTAGATGGCATTGTAGCTCATACACTACATATAGAAACACAACCCACAAGTTTACATTCTATTTGCATTTAACACAAAAACTATTTCCTAGTTGTTGTTGTTCTTTTCTTCCAAAAAAATAAGATACTATCTCAGTTTGAGACCAGTGATAAAAAAATAGATGCATTTAGAAAATAAAAATAAATAAATGCTATTTTATTCCATTTCAAACCTGTTCATTAATCTCCAAATGCATTTATTTACATATTGAATCACACAATCCATTGTTTACTTTCTAATTTTTTTTGTTTCTTCTTACAAGAATCATTTTCTCTAATTTATTTTTTTCTTTTTAATGTGGAAAGACAAATGACCTCCATGGTAGCAAAACCATATGAGAAAATGAAAATTTTCTTCTTTTTTTTAGTTTTTATTTTGAATATTTCTTTCAAATTTCAGATTATGTAGGCGGCAGACATTTTTTTTATCTCATAAAAGATTACTTTGAAATTGTGGGGTGTAATAAGAGTTCCGGTACAATTAGTGAAATATGAATGTGAGTGATACAAAAAAAATTGTATAGAACATTAAAAAATAAAGATATTCAGAGAGTTTCGTAAAAGAAACTTCGTTCATTTTTCTATTATATTTCAATGTACAATTTACAGAGGAAAAAAAACACAATGATTTTGAAGCAACGTTTAGAAGATTTGCAATTTATTTATCATATTTATTTGAGAATAGAAGATTAAAACAAGATGCATACATATAATGTAGACATAGGGTGTGTAATTGGCATCGGCCCATCGACAAAATTTTGCCATCGGTCGATCCCTATTTTTATGATATCGTACTACAACTTAATTCATAAACATACAGATACATAGGCGTCGTAAATTGGGATTAAAATAAGTGGTGGCAAGAGTTTGTGGGACCAAGAACAAAAAAGACCTAGTATTCCATTGCATTTTTGGAAGGATTGAACTGTTAGGACACTAAAAATGCTGCATGCTGGCCAGCATGAATAGGAACACATAAAATTGGTGACAAATGTGTACACTTATATCTTGTTTTTATTGCAAGTTAAACTTCTAAAAAAATTAGAAATACTTAAAAAAAAATGTACAGATAAGTTACATACAATATCTATGACGTGTTATCAACCTACAGCTTATTAATTTACAGTATTTCAAAGCCTAGTTTTTTTATGGAATTTGGATGTTGGCCATCTTCCGAAATTACTTTCTAATTGAGATTACTAAAATTAAAATTATAACAGGTATGTGTGTAATTCAAATTACAAGCTACAATAAATTTATTACACATCAGCTAAAAAAAAAAGATGGTTATATAAACCTTTTCAGTAAGATTATGAAATATTAAATCACAATGATATCAGAATATTCAAAATTGGACACTAAAATTATATAAATTCATATAGACTATTTTGTTTTTTTTATAGTCTACTTATACAATGATGGAAAAAGAAATGGCAATCAAATGATAATTAGTTTTTTTTAAAAAAAATTGTTATCGAATTCTCATAATAGTCTATTAAATTAAACAATTTCATACATTTCAGAACATTTTCATAAAAAATGTGTCAATTTTATCTTTCTTTTGTTTTTAGATGTAAGTAGAATTTAGATTTAGGCTCGTAAGTACAATTAAAGAATTAAAGACAACTTTTTTCATTAACTTCCTAAAATCCATTAAAGGACTGTTAATAGTAGAACTACTGGGTGGCGCTGATCAAGCGCCAAATTGAATAAGCGCTAAATTGAACAAACGCCAATCTGAACTAACGCCAAACTGAATAAACGCCAAACTGAATAAACGCCAAACTGAATAACCGCCAAGTTTTTGGCTTTTATTCAGTTTGGCGTTTCTTCCATTTGGCGCTTATTCAGTTTGGCGTTTGTTCAATTTGGCGCTTATTCACTGTAATAGTTAACAAAATAAAATACACGGTACTTAAATCAATTAAAATGCCATAACTGTGTTAAGGATTCAATAAAAAACAACACTTTTAATATATATATTTTTTAATTTTTCAGTGACAAAAAAGGGTATGAAATGGAAAGTTACGAAAATGTATTTACGCACACAACTACATGTATTTTTTTCTTCTGTAATTTATTAATTATGTTACTTTGTAATTATTATTTTTTGGTTGGTGATGCGTGTATTTTGTGTTTTGAGCAATAAAACAATAAACATGTAAATTAACTGAAGCAACAAAAGCGATAATCTAATGGCGATTCTTATGTTTTACAAGAGATATAACCATAAATAAATATCTTCTTGTATCTATTTTGTTTTTATGTTGTTGTTTTTTTTTTCTTTTCTTACACTCAACGTCTTGTTTAAAGATTAACCATTGATAAAATTCTAGTTTTGTTGTTGTCTAGAAAATAGCCATTCTCAATCTTTTAATTTTATGGCTAGTAAAAATGTTTACAAACTGGAAAACTTACTTAATCTACAAAAGAAAGCAACAATCATGCCTCCAAATAGTTATTCTGTTTTATGTGGTTTTTGACTTGCAAATAATACTGTTTGAAATAGTTTATTAGTTAGACTGGTTAATGCATACATATGTTAGTTAAGTTAAATGATTAAACATCACAATTTCTTAGACAAAATTTATTAGAATTTATTTGTACATCCAAAATAATCAGATTAATTTCTTAAAATCGAAATTTAATCATTCTTTCTAAAGGCTATTTTTACACTGGAGGTAACACATTGCTGAAAACAACGTGTTATCAGCAATGTTTTTAACAAACATTAAAAATCGGCCTATAAAATGTGAATAACTTTTGTTATCTACATTTGTTAATAACAGTTTGCTATTAACTTTTGTCAATAGCATTCGCTTTTAGCATTTGTTATTTTTCCCATTAACATGTCGATAATATTGCAGAATTATAGAGATAGCAAAAATTTTGCGACCGACCGCTTAGGAGGCGGTCCTGTATCTTGATCAAACGATGTTGATAACAAAACGTTACTAGAAAGATATTTCTGTTGTCAACACTGTTAATAACATTCTACTCGTGGATCAGTTTCCTGCCGACACACTACTAACATTTTTGTCAAAAACATTGTTATTAGCATTTTGTTATCGACATTTACGAAAGTTTTAAAAAATTGTTAATTAACATTTTGCTAATAACAATGTTTTTACTATTTGTTTGGTGTAAATGAACCATAATTTAAAATCTTCAAAACGAAAATTGTTCACAAGTTTTTTTGTTTAACTAGTGTTCAACCTAAAAAATATGCTATTTTTGTGACTAATGTTTTTTCTTCATCATCTTGAGACAAGTTTATTTTTTTTTTTGTAAAAAAAAAAAGAAGTTTGAGCTTTTATAAATAAATATTACTTCAGTGGTTTATTGAGTGTCATTGTCACTTTGTGTTTGTTAACCCTTTTAAGTTCAGACCGCCATATACCACAGTTTGCACAATGCAGAGTGAGATTTGTTTACTTCCCTACTACAAAAAAAAATGCTTAATTTATGATTATTATTATAGAAACGATGAGATTTATGAAAAAAATATATATAAAAAAAATTGCCTCTAGCAGAATTCTGTACTATATTTCCATTTTTGTATATAGTGGTAATAATATTCTTACTATATAGGTATACTATAGTGTGGCCATTAGCTTCTTCTACTCCCCGCAGCTAAAATCTGGAACTGTTTTGTCTTTTCCATGTAGTATATGGGTCCCTAATATGGAATTTCCGTTCAAGTAGTTGTTGGCCTAGTCAAGCTTGATTCATTATACAAAAAAAAAAATGAGAAAAAAATTGTGGTAGAACTTTCTAACCTCTTCTTTTTTATTTTTGCACTGTATCTTTTCTTGGTGTATATGTATGCGTTTGCAAGATGATGATGGTGGTGATGCTTTCGTTTTTTTTGTGAATATAGGTGTCTTTACATACACATAATGTATACAGGTGTATTATATATCCGCATTTTCTTCTTTACCCGTTCTATTCACGAGTGACCCAGATTTAAGTCAGTGACGACACCATAGGGTCACAGGGAGAGTCAAGAGAGCACCAATATAAATAGTGTGCAAACTTGTAGCAAGGGGGAACATTTGATTTCAAACAATTTTTCACAACACAACAACATTATAAGAATTTGTGTTGCTTCTTTTTTTTTTTTGCAAGTGCTTCAAGAAAAAACAAACAACACTTTGATTTCTTTGGAATTTAGTTAGATATTTCTGCAAGTGCCATATATAACACTATTTTTTTTTACAGGTGAGTAGCAGTACATTTAGTTATTTTTTTAAACATAATTTGTTCAACTTTTTGACTGATTATGCATCTTTATTTGGAAAATATTGCTTTTTAAAGATTCTTTGATTCATTTTCTCTATTTACACAAACTTTTAACACTATTTATTTGAAATTAATGATTTTAATAATCTAAAGTAACATCTTTCCCGTTTTGTAGATTTTTCACTTTTATTTCGTTGATAGTCTCTTTCTTAATTTTACATTTCAAAATTACTTTTTATCTTTATATATTTTTGAGAAATTTTGGCTGATAATTTTATTTCTTTTCACGGAAACATTTGTTTTTTTCAAAACTAATCTTTTAATTCTAAAATGCAATTGCATTTCCATCTTTGCATTTGTTTAAGTATTATTTTCCCCCTTTTTGGTTAATTTAATATTTTAAATCATAAAGCAAACCTAATGGAGTAATTTTCTTCTCTACTAAAAATTATTCTTTCGAATGTAAAATGCAATTTGTTTAAAGATTGGTAAATTATTTCTACTTTCTATTTCATTTTTCGTTTTGGTGAATTAATATTGCCATATTTGCCTACCAGTTAATAACAGTTGAATGTTTTTATTATTTAATTAGTGCTAATACTCAACTAAAGTACTACAATGAACAAATACATTATCACTGGTAAGCACATTTCGGATGACAGTGGATTCCGGTTATTGGAACACATTTCGGGACGAGAATAGTTATGGCTCATTTATGCGGCTGCCCTAATTATGTGAAGTAACTAAAAAAAAGCAAACATATATATTGTTCTTTAAGTTCTGCCCCTATTAAAAAAGTGGCCCAATTAACCGGATTCTACTGTATTTCACATTTGGAATACAACACAAAATTATGTCGATATTTGTACATTTTGTTTAGGTTTGGTTCTTGTTGCTATCGCATGTGCAACACCGATTGTAAGTTTCTTAAGCTCTAATTGGTTTAATGTAGGTTTTCTTAATTATTGTTCTGTATATGTTTTTTTATTATTGAAATTCAGGTAAAACGCCAGGCAGTTCAGACGTATACCCTTCCAGATGGTGCTGAGCTCGTCTTGGGTTCTATTGTCGGCGGATTTTCATGCGAAAATCGAATCTATGGATACTATGCCGATGTAGCTAATGCCTGTCGTATCTTTCACGTGTGTGTTCCTGTCATTCTGGCTGATGGAGTACCACTGACCACTATGTACAGTTTCTTCTGTGGCAATACAACCGTTTTTGATCAGGCTAATTTAGTTTGTTCTCATGATGTTGATGCTGTACCTTGTGAACAAGCGGAAACTTTGTATAGTGTGAATGAAAACTTTGGAAAAACCGACAGACCAATTGTAAGAGCTTAAAAAAAAGATCTTATTTATATATTTAATTATTTGAACTAATCGAGAAAAAAAACAACAACAAAAGAAAACTCAATGAACTTACGATAAACATTGTTTTTGCTATTTAATTATTAAAATTCAATGCACATTTAACGTTAGTTCATTTTTTAAATGGTTAAAAAGTTAAAAAAAAAAGCTCACTCGATTTAATTTTTTTGCTATAATGAAAGTTATTTCAATTGAGTTTTTTTTGTGGTAATTTTTAAATATATATATGAAGTTGTATACAAATTGAAGTTGGTTGAAATAAACTTATTATAGGCTCGAGAATGTTTTTTAAAAACAGATTAACAGGGTTTTTTTTCAAGTTTGATTTTACTTTTCTTTTTTTTAAAAAAAAAAAAAAGATTGGTTAATTGTGTGATTTGATCTTTTTTTATATGTGGGGGTTGAATGGGGCTTTTTGGTTTTTCAAAACAAATTCTACTATTTGTTGTTAACTATCTTTTTAAGTGTTAAGTGTACTGATGAATGTGATGTATAATTTTGTATTTAATAATGCTATAAATATATATACTAATGTAAACATGCTGTGATATTATGGCTGAAATATAAATATATATGTAAATTATTTCCAAGCATTTATATTTTTTTATACTCGCAATTTTTATATTCAAAATAAAAAAAAATTTCTTCATGATTTGAGTTTTTTGATCTTATTTTTTTTTTAAGTATTCGTTTTCACATTGTATGTAATTTTCACACACTTTTTCTTAAATGTTGATAAGTGAAAATGTTTTAAAACTTTATTGAAAATTATAGAAAATTATATTTTTATCTAGATTTAATTATAGGTTTTCTTTTGAAGAAAAAAAAAAACCTCTCATAATTACACAGCCATGTATGTAATAATGTAATTAGGTTTTCAGGTGATGATGATATCTCTAGTGACCAAGATATTGCCAATGTGGTCAAACGGTCAAATTAAAGCTGTATTTATATACTTATATCAAAATCGAGGTTAATTGTGGTTCAATAATAGTTAAATCAACTTAAATGTCCATCACAAAAGAAAAAAAAAAGTGAGCTGAGAAAAATACATTAGAGACTTGATCTTCCTTTGATTGAAGTAGATCTAAAAAATGCATCAGAATAAATTTCTCTTTTTTCACATTTTCAAAATAATTAGACCATCACAATCAAAACTAAAAATTAGCATAAAATGCACAATGTACATAATGACTAGGGATTGGATTTTTTATGGAATATCAAGCAATTGTTTCTTAATTTGAGGCGCAAGTGAAAATTATGAAGTAATCATCATCATCATTAGACCAACTGCAATTATGCTTTTTTCTAATCAAAATGGCTGGTTAGAGGCTAGATGTCTGGTTACTATCAGTTGCCAACTTGACTTATAGACTCTAACCAGTATTTTTTGATTGAAAAAATTGTAAATTGTTGGTTGATCTAAACGGAATTGTTACTTCACAATTGACTCATGGATCACCAATATTGCATAAAAATCCGAGCCCTAATAACGAAAGTTCCAACTTCTTTTGGTTTCAATATGATACCATGTATGTACCATATAACCCATAATCAGTTTAAATAAAAGTAAAAAATGCATAAAATGTACACATAGCAATTTTTTTTTATTTGCATCAAGTCGAATAATTTCACTTATTTCTTTAAAACACTTTTTATTTGCCAGAAAACAATTCTACAAAGGTTTTTTTCTACAACATAATTGCTTTAATAATTAAATATGCATTCAGCTATTGCTTCTGGAGGCCATGGTGGCCATTAATTGCTTCAGATATCTAATAAATTATGATTTTTTCTCATCTGTAAAATGCGTAAATGGACAATTTTTAACTAAATTTTGAAATTCTGATTTTATTTTTATTTGCATAAAACGCACAATTTCTAAAAAAAAATAATGCACTTTTTCAATTTATAATCGCTTATAAACGTTTTAACCTTAGTGATACTGTAAATGTATATTTCCCATGTATGTTTCCTATGTTATCATCGTTATTGGTATATGGGATATTTGTTGTGTGTATTTACTTCCTGCTGAAATAAATTATCACAATGATCTCTGTGTAGATAGATGTGAATAAGAAAGATTTTGATTCTTGATGAAACTGGAATAACAGGTTTTCTTCATATTTCAAGAGTATGTTGCTCTTAAACTGTACGTTTTATATATAAAAAAAACAATATAAATGGAGATTACCTGTAACCTAGCTGTAGACATACACACACACACACTATGGGCAATTTGATAAAATAATATTTTTGTAATCAAGTTTTTTTTTTTCTTTCCTGTGCATCTTGTAGTGAAATAATTTAGGATTAGGATTAGCCATCATGGAGTTGAGTTCTCACGGTTTGAAGAATTTATCTACATATTCTTCACTTTGCAAAATGCAAATCCACCATAAAAACAGAAGATAAATATTGCAATAATAAATACAGCGTTGAATAACTCTTAAGCTGCAATCACAAATGGATATACAAAAAATACCTTTAAAAATGTACTGTTTTGTGAATATTAAAACTATGAAATTAAAAGCATTCGGTTTTAAAGCACAATATTTTTTATAATATTTTCTATATTATCTCTTTTGTAAATCATTACTTACACTGTGTTCGCCTATTTAATGATGGCTCGGCTCATCAACTAATGTGCAGATTTATATGCACAAAAGAAAGCAAATGTTTCTCAGGTGACATTTGGGCCTAATGTTGTGAAACACTTCCTTGATTTGTGCATAATATTATTGCGTCGCCCTTAGATGAAGCTTGTGACGTCAGAAAGATTAATGAATAATTTAGGATTGTGAAATTTTTGTCTGATAAAAAGAAATAATAACGAAAGAAGGCAAAAACCCTTTTGTTTTGTGTTTTTTTGTTGAACAAAAATAATACAATCTTAAAGTCTGTGTTAACCCTTCTGACGTCACAAGCTTCCTCTAAATACGACGCAAGTAGGGCCTATAAATCGGCTTTTCTCATTGCCTTAATTATAAATTATCATTAAGTGTCACTTTTTTTAATTGATTATGAAACCTTTTTTATTTGTACTTTATTGCAAATGTATATATTTTTATTGTAATTAATAATTATCGCATTGAGATAGTAGATTAACACACGAATTGCTTTCTAAGAAAACTAAGTTAGAAGAAAAAAAAAACCTGAATGAAATATAGGCAATGGCGGCAACATAAATGGCGCGAGACAGTAGCATGCAATTAAGCATTTACTGCCACTAATAACCATTAAATTAGTCTTTTATATATGAAACAATGCTCCACAATGGCTCAACGGTTAGATTAAAGGTGTTTTCATGTTTATATCTTTAAGCTGAATTTCAGCAAACATCCCTTGAATTCTGATCAGTGATAATTCTGTCTTTCAGTCCTGAGCAACATTTATACAAATTTGCTCTTGGGGGGCCAATGCAAAACTTTTACAATATTAAAATTATTGGCATTTTATTGCTTAGTAGGTAAATGGGGGGGGGGGGGGGTCTCAAGCACCAAAAAGCCTAGAGGCTCTTCTTGGCTTAATCCGGCTCTAAGTTCATGGGTTTTCCAAATAAGCCGGACACTTGTCTTGTGCACAGTTTTTATCTTTGGGTTTTAACAATACATTTTGTATGCTACAATTATCCCTCAATGATAGACAGGCCTTCTTGGTGCTTGCAGAGTATTTTTTCTCCAAATTCAAAACAGCTATTCATAAAACATCTTAATACTAAACGTTTTATAAAAAATTTTAAAATATACTTTTTGTTTTTTCTCATATTTCAAATGCCATAAAACGATTAATTTTAACAATATCATCATGGAAATACCTTCCTCCCATTCAGTTATCAGCAGCTGCCTACTCTTTAGGTTTTAATACTCTGAATAGTTAACCAAGGCATTTAAAATATGTCTTGCATTTCAACCACATTGGAAAGTAAAAAAAAAGAAACAACCGTAGATAATTACTCATCAATAAATATTGCAGTACGTCGAATATATAGAAAAATTTGACAAGCATTCGGTGTATACACTGTGTATAGTATTAATGACTTTATTAACTTACAGGGTAAATTACATACGAGTATATAATGTACAGTAGAGTCCCGATTATCCGATATATATGTTACTGTCAATCTACGAAATCGGTCAATATGCAGATTGCCTAGGCCTACATTTGTATTTTCCCAAATTATTTGACAGGCCAGAATGTATTTAGCAGGAATGAGGGAGATCCTAGGCCCTAGGGGGAAGGTGCATATTGTCGCATGGTTAATAATGAATATACGACCCTTTTTTCGTGCTAACCGAGTTTGACTGTATCTGAGCTGTTATTGGTCCACATTAGCTCCGATAATCGGGACTACTGTATCTGCAATACTTTTAAGAGTGTAGACATGCTACTATATGTTTAATATCTTCTACTTCCTTGAGCGAACAACACTGACTAACTTGTACAACGCAAATAAATCAAATGTTATCCAATTTTGGTCACATCACTCTCACAATTTCAATTTATGTTATAAATAAATATGAAATGATGTATGAGTGTGTGTGTGTGGCATTCTATATAATAGTAATTTTTATTATATATTATTAAAGGTGCTCTGTAGGTGGCATCTATCTCCGCCGATTTTCTTTCCGCCTATATAGTCTAGATCTAGGCTGCTGAGAAGAGTCGGCTGCTATTAAGGGATTTCATCATTGAATTAGAGCAAAACTACTAAAAGTGATAGTCCGTCAATCAGTACTAGTGACTGGTACTAATCCTAGGTCAAAATATGGACATGTGCCTTTTTGCAAAAAAAAAAGCTTTGCATCTATCCTTATCTTTGCAGTTTTATTTAATAAAACAGTTCCCAATTGTGACACCCTGTATCTACATACTTGTGGATCACCCTGTAGAAATTCCCTTCTGCCCCTTGGTGCACAGATGTCCAGACTTGGGTGGCCCGAATCCTCAGTGAATTCGAGGAACCAAGTAGAACTGTGATAAATTGGGGAAAGAGTCCCAAAAATGCCTTTTCTTAAAAGGTAATATTCTCAGCCCAGGGCAATGATTGGCCCAGTTGGCCACTCATTGAGCCCTGAGGTGACAGTCGTCCCTCCCTAGAGACTGAACGAAAGTGCCGGGAGACTTATGTGTAAGGACAGTTCCAAGTAGAGATTAAAGAAGTTCAGTTCGATAGTTCGATCTAGAGAGTTTCTGATCGAATAGAGAATTAAAGGAGTAATTCCGGACTGAGAACAAATGTCCTACTCAAGTTTGTAATCGAAATAATACCTTAAAGTGTATACACGCACAACAATGTAACAATAATGAATATATTGTAAGAAAGTAAAGAGAACTTTTCTACCTCAAGGTGTTGTGCGTGTTTGTGTAAGTTTATTTCCAAACAGTGGAATTATACAAAAGAGGCTTTAGCCCATCATTCAGCCACCATCAGAGGCACGCAGAAACCATCTGAGTTCCTCTGATTGGGACCTTCAGGCCGGGCTAAAAGAGGACTAGTATCGTCGAAGTCGTCACACATATATACATAAGATTCCCAAGTAGACGTCTTTTTGTGGGCCTTTAAGATGGCCGGATTCAAGAGACTAAAAGAGTGGGTAACCCGTTTGAACTTTCGGGATGTCGCACCTGGTTAAATAAGGGGCTGGTTCAGAGCTAGCACCACCACGTCAAAATGGTAGTGCTAAAGGGCCAGCCTCGTCACACAATTGATTAAAATAGTTCTGCCATTTTTGTCTCAGATAACCTATTCTCTAACCCAGTCAACCCTGTTACAGGGTTAACTGAACCATTTGACATTTTAGTGATTAAAATTCTATTTAACATGTTGATTATACATTAAAAAATCTGAAAGGTGCTTCATTCCATATTGTATCATTTTGCAGAACTCCTTTGCTACATAATAAAATGAACTACTGTATGGTTTCGATTATCGGAACTGTGACACCCTGTAGAAACAGAAGGTGAAACACTTTAGTCAGAATTCAGTCTTGACAGTATGGCACCCCTTGGTGCACAGATGTTCAGACTTGGGTGGCCTGAATTCTAGAGAATTCGTAGAACCAAGTCCGACCGTTAGAAAATTGGGAATAAGTCCCAAAAATATTTCTCTTTATGATTTAGTATCCCCGGCCCAGGGCAATTATTGGCCCAGTTGGTCAATCATTAAGCCCTGAGGTGACAGTTGCCCCTCCTAGGAGACCGCACCAGTGAGCTTGAGACTTGAGTGTGAGGACAGTGAGAGTTTAGAGTGAGAACGGACAAGTTCAGTTCTAGACAGTGAGTTCTAGAGAGTTAAGCCTGACTTAAGAGTGAAATAATAATGTAAAAAGTGTTAATAATGATGTAACAAAGAGTCAGTAAAGAGTCATATTTTATAATACATAAACCTGTGTAAGTGTTGTGTATTCGAACTATATTGGGTTTCTGTACCCCTAAAATAGAGGAGTATCCAGCAGAAGGCACTCAGACACAGCCTGAGTCCCTCTGCCCGGAGCCTCCAGCAACCCAACGAAAAGGACTAGAGTGACTTCGGCATCGTCTATATCCAAAGATCTCTAGGAAAGACGGTCTTTTTGTGGGCTGTACCAGGCAAGGCAAGTAAATGTCGCGCCCGGTGAAATCAACCCCCAGAGGGACAACAGAGGCTGGCCCGCAGCAGCCGACAACAGAGTCGACCCCGGCACCACCGATTCAAAGGGAACAACGTCAACGAAGTTCCAGAAACGGTGGCGCCAAAGGGCCAGCATCGTCACAGAACTAATTTGTTTTTAAATATTCTTATGGAAATACTACTTATAGAAATAAACAAAAATGTCATTGCAATCGGTATTTTCTTACTTTTCTCCATTTTTTTAAGGGGAGTTCGATTATATTAATATCCTACATTTGTTCCGATAATCAACATTCTACTGTATTCAGTGGCGTAGCTAGAGTTTGTGCCGCCCCTCCCTCACGAAAAACAACACGACACGTCAATGGAGCAACGAGGATACTGGTCTGTGAGACAGGCAATTAGAAAACGGGATGAACAGAAGTTGGCTTGCCCTTTTTTATCACGACCGGCAACTTCTAATTGGTTGGTTATGTAGTCTGACGTGACATGCTCCGCCCTTTTGAACGTCGAACCACACAAGAAACCAATTAGAAGTTGCCATTTGTTATAAAATGGGCGGAGCCAACTTCTGTTCATCCCGTTTTCTAATTGCCTGTGTCTGTGTGTGAGGGGCTAATCAATATTATCGATACCCAGTGAATGAAATGGTTTACAGAATTTTATATTAATTATGAAATTAATAAATAAACCAGTTTCCGATAGTAATTACTTATTAAAGATCAATTATAAATTGTTCCGAGTTAAAAAAAAAATGATGTTGGGTTGCAGAATACATTCTGCGAGCGCATTTCATAATTTCTTTTAGGGTTCCCGTTTATTTTTTATTTTCTGCGTTTTAGGCAGACACTTCTACAATCCAGACAGGAACAAAAGAACTTTTCTTTTCTTCGATGCCGCCCCCCACAAAAAGTGCCGCCCCGGGCAGACCCCCCCCCCCCCCACTGTCCTACGCCACTGACTCTATTTGGAAAAATACGGCTCCGTGTAACTGTCCACATTATTTTTTACCTGTGAACATAATATATTCCTTTATGTAGTCAGGTTACTGCTATCTGTTTTCATTTATTTATCTAGATATAAAACAACATTCTCATGCAGTATATTACTTCATCTCATCTTAGAAAAGAATCAAAGTCAACGTTTGAAATTATTGAAATTGTGGACTATATTATATAAGATGGAACCAATAGTTAGTGAAAAGAAAAGAAAAGAAACTACCAACCTAAGCAATTATTTCAAACATGCCTTTGCATATTTTTCAGAATAGATACTTGTTTAGGTAAATAACCTTTTAAAAAATACCTCCTAGTGGATAATTGTCTTTATATCCAACAATGCCATTGCAGTTTAAATTGTAACAATCACAATCTTATGTGATTTCCTGGTAATGTTCTTCATGTGTACATTTTACATTTGTATATATTTGGATTTGTTTTTTTTTTACTTTTCTTTTTTTTTTTTTTCGTGAATCTCTTTTCGAGTTTGTTGTCCCGTTGTTATTTTAGTGTTTTCAATTAAATTCATTCAAAATGTCCTACATATTTTAGTGTTTATACAGACAAATTAAAAAGGAAAAGTGTTAAAAAATGCCAAATTCTGTTTCTCGTTAATTAGACCTCAAAATTAGCATCAAAAAGAAAAATTTTTTTTTCTTCTTTAGAAGATCTTTCTACTGAAATTTTGTGTTGATTGATGTCAACTTTGTAGGTGTTTCAAGAATTTACGATGAACATAAATTAAGGTTAAAAGGTTTCACCATTGGAATTCTCCAAAATGAGTGTAAACTAAATTAAACTTGGTTTATACCATATGTACATTGATATGAAAGTAGAAGACCAAAAATATTTTACCACTAGAGTTCATTCACCTACTGTATAGCTTAGCTCAACAGTGAAATCTACAGGTGATTTATGCCGTCTTGAAGTTGTTAATTAGTGAATATTAGAAATTATCTGAGGTCATTTCTCATGTGGATACATCATTTTATGATTTTTTATAATTTTTTTGACGTTTTAGTTTGCTGTTTTCATAATTATAACTTTCTTTGCCATTGTTGAAATTTATTTTTCTGAATAGTTCTGTTCTAAGTGGCGCAGACAAAACGTGTCCTATCAAAAAACGTGTCCTATCCCCTCAACTATGACTTTCGCAAAAAAAAAATATAAAAACATCAATAGCAATAGGTAAATAAAATGTATTCGTAAAAAAACAGAATCATATTGATAAAAATTATCAAAGTATTAATAAATTTTGAAAACAAATTAGTCCTCAAGGATGAATCAATACTAATGTACCTCGTTTCCACTACAAAATTAACTACAGTGATTTTATAACCAAAGTTATAGTTAACTGCAGACAAGATTGTGTCACTTCCTGTTCGATTTCACTTCCTGTTAATTAACAGTTGTGTATTTTCTGAAAGTTTCACTCCTCATTCAGTCAAAAATTGAGTTTTTTTCTCTCTCAATGTCTGCCACGTTAATTGTAGGCTAAATTTGTTTAAAAACAGGAAGTACCATATTTAACTATGCAATAATGTGGATAACCACATTGTGTCAATTCAGTTCAGTTAACTCCACTGTTTAGTAATTTAACCATGGTTAATGTAACCACATTTGTTTTCACTAGAAAATGAACTGTGATTCACCTTTAACTGCAGTTAATTTTGTAGTGGAAACGCGGTATTAGAGCACAAATAGAGAGTTATGTTATTAACAATTATCTTGAGTTTCAAATAGGTTATATATTGCGACTAGTTTCTGTGATATTATCTTTAAACAGGAGGCGTTTTACGTGCACCACCATAAAATATTAAGCTTAAATATGAATTTTTATTGTTGCTGTTCCTATTATTGAAAAGAATCTTCTGAATACATTTTCATTTTTATTGGAATGTGGTACATCCTTTGTTGGTATATTATTATTATAGTAGTTTATTTGCCTCTCAAGGTTTTTTTTTTAAATATTAAATGTTAGTCACACGATTTTCATAATGATATCCAAAAAAATATTTTTCAGTAATTTCCATTCAATTATTTACACTTTTTTTTGCTCAGATTGTGAGCTTATCACTGCCAGTGAATATCATATCAGGGGTTAACAACTTTTTTGGAGAAGGGGGCCAGTAGATATTTTACAAACTTGTAAAAATTTACTTGTTACTGAATTTTCATCAATTTGGGTCGTAACTTTTCTAGTGTTATTTCAAATTTCTTTTTTCAGTATCGAAATTAAAAAGTTATTTTAAAACTTAAGAGTTAATTTCTATTAATTAAATACATATATCTTAAAAAAGCTAACGAAAAACTTAAAATAACTAGAGGTTGCCGATCCCTGTGTTATACGAATTATGCGTGTGTATGTTCAACTTATCTGACCAAACAGTTTTAACCACAATTTGATCATATCAAGTTATTACTGTATTACTGGCAACAAATATGATTAGAAAGCGTGATGTTTCACACACACACTTTTAAGGGTTTAGAAGTAGGCCTAATATTTTATTTATTGATGATAAATATAAAAAAAGTGAAGGTATTTTCATTTTTCGTGCAGGTCGATAAAATAACGAATTGTATACAGAACCATAACGACTGAAATGTTCATTATTTGTTTGTAAATATCATTTCAATCTAAACGATTTATGTCAAGGATGAATAATGAATTTTAACTCTTATGATTGCCACAAGATGGAAAAATCTTCCATTGAAATATATCGAATGGTTATACATTTGTAGAAACAGAAAAAAATGCAACATATTATTGTGAAAATAAAATCGAACAAATTCTTCCACTTGGTTTAAGGTGGTTGAATAGATATTTATTTTGTTTTGGCAGCTACTGTGAGGGTATTTTTATGTTCATATCTTTAAAAATAAACTTTTTATGAATTCTGACAATTTCAAATTATGTTTTAATTATATTAAAATATATCTGCTATTATTATATTTTTGCTTCTTCTTTGTGACGTGACTGGCCCTTCGGCGCCACCGTTTCGCAAACTCTTTTGACGTTGAACCGGTGGTACCGGAGTCGACTCTGTTGTCGGCGGACCAGTCTCTTTTCCTCTGGGGGTTGATTTTACCGGGCGCGACATTTACTTTCCTGGACTGGTAACGGCACACAAAAAGACCGTCTCTTCCTAGGGATCTTCGGTATAGTACTTGACGATGCCGACGTGACTTCAGTCCTCCTGTTTGTTCGAGTCCTTGGAGGCTCCAGGCGGAGGGACTCAGGTATTACCTGAGTGCCTTTCGCTGGATACTCCGTTATTTTCGGAGTACTAAACTCAAAACAATTCAATGTACAACACACACAAATTCTCGTAGATAAAATAAAATCTCAAAACTCTTTACTGCGATATGTTGACATTTATATAATTCTCTTGTATATTATTACATTGCACTTTTTCAGTTAGAACCTTACTGTTTAATTTTCAAACTGTGTAGTTCGAACTTGCTCGTTTGAACTCTACACTCTGACTATATCCTCACACTCAAGTCTCAAGCTCACTTGTCCGGTCTCCTGGGAGGGGCAACTGTCACCTCAGGGCTCAATAATTGACCAACTGGGCCAATCATTGCCCTAGGCCGGGGATATTACCTTAAAAGGAAAGGTGTTTTTGGGACTCTATTCCCAATTTCTCACGGTCAGCCTGGATTCCACAAATTCACTTAGAATTCGGGCCACCCAAGTCTGAACATCTGTGCACCAAGGGGTGCCGTGTTGACAGAGAGGAGTTTCTGCCGGGTGTTTCACCATTCTGTTACTACAGGGTGTCACATCTTCCAAATGAGCCACAAAAAAAATGAAATATCACCTCGTTTTTTTTAAACCAGCAGTTTTGTTGGTTTTATACAAATTTTTAATCGTTTATGATTAAAAAATAGTTTTATTTTATTCAAAATGAATATTAAGGCTCAAGTTATCATAAAATTGTTATCAACAAAATGTTACTGCTGGGCACACTTGCCAGTTATGACTGCAGGCTTCAAGAAAGGACATTCATACTTGAAATAAGTATTTACATCCTTTAAATAGGGTTTCAAGATATTAAAAAAACCCCTTAGGAATCAAACTAGACAACATTTGAAAATATGTCGTGTTTTTGAAACAATTTTCTACCAAATGTAGGCATTTTCAAACAGTCAATTAGACATCGGGACAAACAGAAGTTGGTTCCGCCCTTTATTTATGACGAACGGCAACTTCTAATTGGTTTGTTGTGTGGTTCGACATTGAAAAGGGCGGAGCATGTGACGTGAGAATACCTAACCAACCAATTAGAAGTTGCCGGTCGTCTTAAAAAGGGCAGAGCCAACTTCTGTTTGTCCCGATTTCTAATAGCCTGTTAGGTTATGAGGGCTAATGCAACCTCGGCCTAAGTTTATAAGTATGGCAATTTGGCATAAATTTAGACATTCACCCTTCCTCTCTCCTCAATCTATCTATCAATGTACAATAAGTAATAATTTGACAGGTGTTGCCATCTACTGGTCATATCTGTTTTTTTCATTTGGAAGGCCAAAGCCATGACTCCTGAATTAATTACCATGAGCTAATCAAAAATGATGCTAAATATATGCTTTAAATACAGAATTACTAAAAAAAGGCTAAAAATTTAAAAGTTATTTAAAGTTTTATAACTTTTAAATTATTTTAATTTCATAAGAAAAGAAAGAAGAACTTGTTTCATTTAGGTTAGGTGTTCGTTGTTTCATAAATGTAATAAGAGAGAGAGAGAGAGAGTCACTCTTCACAAAAATAGTACGAAAAGATATTATGTACCATTCACTGACATAGAAAACGGGCCACATTTAGATGAAATGAATGAAGTTCAGATAAAAGACATCATTTAAATAGGGTCCAATAAAACCGTTGGAATTCCAAATCTTATTTATTTACAATCTCAAATACAGAAAGTGAGAGAAGACTGTAAATGTGAAGATAATAATTGTTTGAAATCCATAATGAATACGTGTTAGTTTTTAATAACCTCTTTTTTTTCTTCTTTCTTACCCTTTTCTTGTTTCTAACAAAACAGTTCTTATTATTAAATGAATTTTCATGTTGAGCTCAATCAAAAATGATAACATTTAATGTAATTTCTATGCTTTTTTAATAAGATGAAATAAAATGTATAAAAGACTTAAACAAGCGTTTTTTTTTTCTTTCTTTCTTCTTTTCTTCTTTATTTAAATCAACCAGGTTTTTGTTTCTTGTTTTGTTTTCTTGCATAATTTATGAAGTGATTGTGTTGTATTAAAACATCTTTCTTCTCTTGTCTAAATGTAACCTACATGCATATTTTCACTTTTCAAATCAACACCGACAACCAGTTTTTTTTAAAAAAAAATATATATATATTTTTTCGTTATAATAAGACAAATAACAACAAGGTCACAGGTAACTTCTCTTCAAACAATAGAGGGGTTATTTATAATGACTTGTTACCTTACATTTGCAATAATTTTGCATGCTACAGTAGGTTATATGTCTCTCTAGAATGTAATGAAATTCTACTTTTAAGAAAATTCATCATATTCATCATTAGTAATTCTCATACGATTTAGGAAAGAGAAAAAAAAAGTAATATTTATCATTATCAACAATAATTGTTTTTTTTTTTCGTAAATAAAGTTTGAGTAAACCGTGATTTTCGAAAACCGCGGTTTTTTTTTTTTTCATTTTTGCAAACCGCGGGTAACCGTGGTTTTTCAGTTTTGTAATTTTTTGATAAAAACAATCAATCATATGAAATAAAATTTTTTTATTTTTTTTTAAGTATTTATAATTTGTGTAGAATAATAAACTTTTAGACAAACAAGAGCATTTACTGCTTTATCGGGTAATCGCGAACGAAGTTTTGTACAAAAATTACTATTCAACAAAAATGTCCTTTCGGCATAGATGTTGATTTTATGGTAGAAAGTGTGCTGTGTAAAGATGACCAAGGTTCTTCGGTGTTTGGCACGTTTTTTTTTTTTTTAAACATTGCAAATTCTTGTTTTAGTGATAGTAATTGATTTTGATTTTATTTTTTAATAAAACCGAAAACCGCGGTTTTTGGAGACGGTTTTGAGGTGAAACCGGGTAAACTGAAATTCCAATCTCTATTATTCGTAAACACTATTTGAAGTGAAAATACAGACAGTTGATTATTATTCCCGATCCACATGAAGTTAAAAAATGTGTAACATGAGTTCGAGACAAAAACACAACAAAAACGCTAGAAAAAGCAGATTTTGAAAACAAAACAAACATGAAACAACTGTCCGCTGTAATCAAGACAAAACAACAACAAGCTTAATTGGGTTGTTTTTTGTTTCTAAAGCAGCCCCTATGTAAAATTACGCAACTATTCTGAACGGTTGTTTTAATATTAACTGTCCACAACTGCACAGACAAGAGTTGACAAAATGTTGCGTAAAACCGAGACAAAACACAAACTTTTTTTATATTTACCGACTTGAGCCGGACATGGAATAGTTTGTGAAATGGCACCCAAAACAAAAACAAAACACAAAAGTCGCTGTAATGTTTTAGAATTGTTGCCAAATTTGTTTTGAAACACTGAGTTTCTGCTTTGTTAGTATTTTATCAGTTTGATGTGGATCGGACTCAGATAAATAATAAACTTCACAATAATGCTCTGGCTAAATATATTGTGAATACACAACAAAGAAAGTTAATCAAATCATCCTAAATGCCAACCTTGGCACACACTATAAAGTCACCTGTGTGCCAAGGTTGGTGGTGTCTTTCAAATAAAAAATACATAACCACGACACCGACCCCCACCCCACCGTAAGTGACACCTTCGATTTCTTCTTGTCACCAAAAAAAGTCTTTCAAAAGCCACCTGTGTGTGCTCAAGGGCCATATACACATATTTTCGAAATAAAACATTTTTAGTAGGAATGGGACATTCGAATCCCTCGAATCCCCACCAATCTTGAAAAATATTCGAGATTCGAAAACTCGAATCTTCGCTCTTTTTTCATCTTTTGAATCCTAACCTTAATAAAAAAAAACTGTTAAAAACTGTGGTAAATTTAGTTTTAACTCCATTGACGTCCAATAGAAGCGATCACTGACAAGAAAAACGGCGATTGTTGCAATTTCGGTGGAAACCGGAGTATCAATAATAACCTTGTGGCGACCCTGAGTGCCACACTTCTTTTTTATTATTAATAATTTAATATTTAATATTATTTCATTTATTTGTATCTTCTTAATGAATAATTCTTATATGAAGGATTCGAGAGATTCCGGAGATTCGAGAACCTTTTAAGGATTCGGATACGAGAATATTTAGGATTCGTCCCACCTCTAATTTTGTGTCTACAAAAATAGAAGGAATCATAACAGGGTTTTACAAATATTATATCAGTGGATTCGCAACATATTTGAGACCCTTATTGCACTTCGAATTCTATTTGTAAAATAACTACACGCGAAATAGACGAAAGTAAACGAAAACCGTACAAACCATGTTAAATGTCTATACAAGGTATAATTACATCATACCTGATTTCACTCATGTAGATCGTTTAATGTGCTGATGGACCCCTGATGAACAAAAAACATACCCGCGGAAATATGACATTTTAAATACATTTTTTTAAAACTATAAAATTCATTAAAATTTCAAAACTACGCGAAAAACATTCACGATTAATCTAAAGTCACTTTACGTATAATACACAATCGCATATAGTAAATAAAAGGTTCTGTGGGGGTCCATGGACTAAACTGTAAGCTAGAAACATTAATTCTGAGAAAGAAGAAAACCCGTGAACTGAAACTGTATAGCTACGTAAAAGTATAACGATGCGTATACAACACTCATCCAAGCTATTATCTCGTAAACAACTGTGAAAAGTTTTTCGAAATTAATTTTCGCTCAACTTTAAAGAAACAGACCATTTTACGGATGTTGCAACGTCCGCTGTTGCAAAACATTAACATAAATGCATCGCCTGTCACCGCCCACGATTCACACGCACAACGTCAGTCAAATTTACGTCAATAAAACGTTGGCCACGGACGTGACACTTGCTAGAACGAGCGTTTACAAACCGTTTAGCAATGTTCCTTCAATCAAAGGTAGCGTTTTTCCGTTATTCCAACGCTCTTGCGGATCTTTGTCTAAATTAACCAAGGGGAACGACACAAGAAGTAAATTGCCTACAGTGTATGGACAAGAAATTTTACTTTTTATCCGCGTTTTTACTAGATTTTGGGAATTCAATTCTATGTTGAGTGTCCATTAAAATGCCTATAAAAAGTCAACGGCTTGCCATCTTGGTGATACATAGTGAATCACTGAATCTCGTACGTGATTTTCTTCGATGTCGTCTCCCTGTGACTTTGGACTAAACTATAATTTGTTGTCAGTACTTCCGGTTGCGAAAAATGGTTGTGAATGTCAACTTCAGTAGTAAATGTTACAGAAATTTTGGCGGTTTTTGATGTCTTTGTTTAATGAACTTTTTTTTTCTCTCACCTAGAATTGTGTGTATTATGTAACTTTTTATTTAGGTAAATACGCGTACTTGTGTTTTATTACATTATTAATTAGGAATTTATAATTAATCGCGTTGAATCTTTAATTGAATTGTCAGAAAGTGAACATTATCGTGAAGAAAAAAATGACAAAATTGAGCAATTTGATGAAAAAGTGTTGATGACTACTGGTAAGGGCCGTTTTTAGGATAAATGCAGACAAGAGACAGTCGGTGACAGTCAATTCAGTCGGTGAGAATGACCAGTGTGGCTTCTTACAGGGCTAAACAAACGGACCGGGGCCGACAAAAAAGATGGAGAGGGGGGGGGGCCAAGTTTCACTTTTTCCACCGACCCGATTGTCGGTGGCCTCTTTGGTTGTGGGATGGAGGCTGCGCGCGCATCTCGCATGATGGCAGGCATCCATATGGGCAAGCACAAATTGTACAACCACCAACAGACTGTCGGTCGCGTGACCATGCTACAATTTAGTCCGGTCACCGACTGTTTGTCGTCTGCAGTTACCCTTCCACGGAACACTAAATTAATGTCGCCACAAAGTAGCGCAACGTAGTGGTTGACGCAGCTTGCTTCAGACGGACCACCATTGAAAACAATGAAATGTTGTGAGTGCATTCCACTGGTATGATTTTGATAGCCATTGCCAAATAGGGGGTTATTTCGCCACTGGTGGTTGAACTCTAACAATCTTCGCCACTGTGGTGCAAAAAAAACGGTTGCGTTTTCTCGTGTGAACAGTCCCTATGCATTTAATGGTCAAGAAAAAGGGAAAACAATTGTTGTGGCGACAAAAGTAGTCGGTGTGAATTGGGCCAACAATGTAAAAAAACTGATTTTAAACTTCAGTTTCTGAGTGTAAAGTCGCGTTTATTTATACTTTGTGCGCGATTTATATAACTTCTGACACCTTATCATATGGAAGAAAGGTAATATAATATTATGTTCTTAAAAAAAAAAAGATGTGTATTGGAGGATTTTGTTGTAATTTTCTGTTGTTTGGCGATTCTATCTCGTATGATTCCGAGGATTGGCGGTGGAGGCTAACAATATTTCTATTTATGGGGTTAGAGCCCCTTTTATGACATGCGCGAAACAATTTCAGTCCATTATGCCGAATTATTATCTCGTTATAACGAGATAATTTGTTATAACGAGATAATTCGTTATAACGAGATAAAAACTGTTATCTCGTTATATTGAGATAATAACTCGACATAACGAACTGAAATTGTTTCACAGCGTGTCCTAAAAGGGGCTCCGTATGACAATCTTGTCTCGGCTCTCGTCATTTTTTTACATTTTTTGAAGAAAAAACAGTTTCTTCCACTAGAATCCATTTGTGGAGTTAACTAGGGTAAAAAAATTTAGAATCTTTTCACCACACGAACCACTTTTGGTGGTTGATTTTGACTGCAAAATGTAGTCTGCTGTGTCCCTTTGGATAGTCTGACTGTATACAGTCAGACAGAATTTTGGAACATATTGTCACTATAGTGACAATATGTTCCAAAATTCCTGTATGGAACATCTTGTCCAACTACATTTAGGTCTCTTCTTCCCCCCCCCCCCCCCCCCCTTTGCGGTTTTGAGAAAATTTGTTTTTCAGGAGAAACAGTACGATAAAATTCAACATGTTTTAGAAACTAGAATAGTTGGTGATAATGTTAAAAGTATTTTTATGATGATTGATATCTTTGAAAATAAACTTATGACAGTTTGAAAAAAACAGATAGTTTTTCATGAAATGTCAATAGAAAAACTAAAAAAACGGATCATTTTCAAAATGAACTATAAAATTTTTTTATATTTTAAGCTATTTCCATGAAAAAAACTTTAAACATAATCTTCCAGGGCCGGACTGGCTAGTGGTTGGCCCCACCGGCTATGAAATTGTGTTGGCCCCATTTTTTTAATTTATTTATTTTTGGCCCCCATTTTCTTTTGGCCCCCAATTGACCGGCGATCGCCGGTCAGCCGGCCGGGCCAGTCCGGGCCTGTAATCTTCTACCATTCTAGTTTTGAAAACAATTTGAACGTTCTTTCTATAAAAAAAAACGTTCACTTGACGTTTTTGCGTTCGAATATTCCAAAAAAAAAACATCTATGGAGTTCAACATTAGCCATTGCAATGGCGACATTTGAAAAAAGGGGTTGGGGGGGGGGGGGCAAAAAGAATATAAATATCTATTCAGCCACCTTAACCTTTTTTTTATGAATGTTGCAGCTTGTAATATAATAAATTTCAAAATTTACGGACTGATACAACAACACCGCACGCTGTATATACAAACTATAACAAAGTATCATTTGTAACCAGGTTACTTGCTGTGCAACTAATTATAAAACGTAAATTTAATAAATATGTTACCATTAGTGGGGTAACGCGTCATAAATGATGAGAGCAAAATTCTTGTTCAAATACTTCATAAGCACGTTAATATTGTTTGGGTTCTCGGATCGGGAGCGCGCTACATAAAGTTGACCACGAGAAAAAAGCTGGTTCATTTAAATTTAAATAAATTCCGACGTGCTTAAACGGTTTTGTCCTTGTTTGCACAGTGTTATACACAGACAAAGCAGACAAGACAGACAATATTATAAGCTTTGTCTGACTTATGTATGACTCTAGAAAAAAACAAGTAAAGGTGTGATTCTTCCGGCACGTCTGCAGCCACGTCTGAAGTCTTTTGCGTCCATAGCTGCGTTTGCGTCATCCGCGTGATTCCTCTGGTGCATCTCGCAGCCAAGGAAAAGGAGAGTCTCCTGATGCTAACATCATCAGTCAATTGTCATTTTGCATTGTCCGACATGTAGACACACCAATAAAACAACTACAACAAGCACAAAGAAAACTTGGCAAAAAGACCGTTTTCCCACTGCGTCTGTGCTGCTCTCCAGCAGTATAGACGCCGGCTGCACACTCTGGTTGCTAGACGCAGACGCACCAGAGGAACTGCTCACATAAGGAACTATTGAAAGCAGTCCGGTTGCAGGACGCAGACGCCATCGCGGAAGAATCGCACCTTAAGTAGTTCAGCAATGGTTTTCTTCTTCTTCTTCTTCTTAACCTAATTATGTGGTTTTGTTGTTGTTTTTATAACATGGTTTTGGCATTCACATTCACACCTAAGATGATTCAATGTTGTTCACTTTTTCTTATTATTATTATTGTGTTTATTAGGCTTATTAGTAATGGCCTATAAGTAACCTTTAGTAAATATGTTATATATATTATGATGAATAATAACTAAAGGTGTAATTTCATGAACTAGTTTACGTTTTTTTATATTCGTGTTTCTTTTTATTATATTAATGTCATACAAAATGGATAATTCTATTTTTCTCTACGGTATGAATTTTTTTTGACTCACAACACAATTTAATATATAAATAAATTTAGATGGGTGTTTTTGTAAAGAATTGTGACACCCTGTAGTAACAGAATGGTGAAACACCCGGCAGAAATTCCTCTCTGTCAACGCGGCACCCCTTGGTGTACAGATGTTCAGACTTGGGTGGCCCGAATTCTAAGTGAATTCGTGGAACCCAGTCCGACCGTGAGAATTGGGAATAGAGTCCCAAAAATACCTTTCTTTTTAAGGTAATATTCCCGGCCCAGGGCAATGATTGGCCCAGTTGGTCAATCATTGAGACCCTGAGGTGACAGTTGCCCCTCCTAAGGGACCGGACAAGGGAGCTTGAGACTTGAGTGTGAGGACAGTCAAGAGTTTGAGAGTCAAACAGAAAAGTTCTGACTTAATATACAAGTGCAATGTAATAACAGATAAATATATCGCAGTAAAGAGTTTTGATATTTTATTTTTATCTACAAGAATTTGTGCATGTTGTGTATTGAATTGGCTTGAGTTTAGCACTCCAAAAACAACGGAGTATCCAGCGGAAGGCACTCAGATATTACCTGAGTCCCTCCACCTATAGCCTCTTGGGACTCAATCAAATAAGAGGACTGAGATCACGTTCGCATTGTCAAGTACTATCCCAAAGATCCCTGAGGAGACGGTTTTTTTGTGGGCCGTCACCAGGCCAGGCAAGTAAATGTCGCGCCCGGTGAAGTCAACCCCCAGAGGAGAGACTGGCCCGCCGAAAACAACAGTCAGCACCGGTACCATTGATTCAACAACCCCAGAGAGGTCGAAACGGTGACGCCAGAGGGCCGGTCACGTCACAGAATGTAAAGAATATCATGATATAACTCTGTCAAAGAAGATAACCAGAGACATTCTATGGAATAACTAGTCAATGTGTGAAGCCACTTACATTTGGTGGTCAAATTTGAGTGTTTTAGGCAATGTGTAGAATGCCTATAGATTCGTTTTTTTTCAGTTGTTAATCGAACTCTTGATTAAATTTTCCGTTTTAGAAAATTAGAAGCAACATGAAGATTTTGGAAAGGGAACAGACTAATCGTAGGTCACTGAGTGACCTGACTGAGTGACCTACGGTGACTAGGTGGGGTTATGTTCATTTAAGCTTGTTGCAGGCGGTCTGGGGGCTGCTGCTCCCACAGTTCATATCTAAAAGTGTAGGTCACTGAGTGACCCACAGTTCTTCTTCCAAATAGTTAGATGAAAGTGTGGGTCACCGAGTGACCTATGATTAGTCTGTCCCTTTAGAAAGTGTTTTAAAAAATAGAAGATTACATGTAAAGGAATCATTTAAGAGGGTTGTAAAGTAGGTGAATTTCTGAAAAATATTCATAGAGGGTGCTCGCATCGTTTATTATGTATATAGGACGTTATGGTTATTCTCTAATATGATATGCAGCTTATGTATAAATGGTAAATTTTTGTGGGGGATGCATTAGAGGCTACAATGGATGTATAATATATATTCTCTTATTATATTTTGTTATGAAAACTGTATGTTTTACCTGAAAAATGTTGACCCGCCATATTTGTTTTTGGTGGGTTTAAGTGCTGACAAAAACTTAATTTTCTCTATTTCCATGCATGCTAAAAAAAATCTGTTCAATCCAACTAAAAGATCTGGTGGGGTTTTATAAATATCTAAAATTTTATGCTGAAATATTCATATATAACCTTAGAAACTTACCTTCAAGTTCATGAAAAAAACCGTTGGCATCAAATTTCAAGTTGTAGGCATTTGCTATAGAGTTACTATAGTCTATAGTATGCAATAGTAACTGTCAAATTTAAAATTGGAGCCATTTTTCTGCTAAAAGGTGGGATGGGTAAATTTAAAAATTAGAAAACAGCAAGAAGGAAAAGAAGAGACAGCATAAAATTTCGATTGTATTCCTCTCAACTATAGCCTCTCATAACTCCTGATAGGAGGCTATGTCTCAACATAGTTGGTAGGTTGCCATGGAAACAGACAGCCTACATTTTATAAACAAGGGAGACATTACAAAAAGAATAATAATGTATTTTCTATATAGAGAAACATCAAGCCATCTAATCTATCCAAGGATGTATGTAGTGTCACATTCAAATGCTATTTTTGAACATGATGTCATATTCACTATTATTTATATGTATCTGTGTGTGTATATATGAATAAATATGTATGTTACGGCCAATGTATAAAATGCCTAGGCAATCTGCAAAATCACTCTTTTGCTAGTAAATATTCAAAATTCAGCAATTTAGGTCATGTGCATACTAATCATCAGGCAATGTGTTAAATCCGGAATTTCCCAGGCAATAGACAAAATTCAGAGTTTTAGGCAATGTGCAAAATTCCTAACTTCAGGCAATGTGCAAAATTATCGACTTTTCATAAAATGTGTAAAATCACAAACTTTCCAGGCAATCTTTAAAATGACTACCTTTTCAGGCAATGTGCAAAATAATTAATTTTCTAGGCAGTGTGCCAATTTTTTTTAACTTTTCAGACAATGTGTTAAATCCAGAATTTCTCAGACAATAGACAAAATTCAGTGTTTTAGGCAATGTGCAAAATTCTTACTTCAGGCAATGAGCAAAATTGTTAACTTTTCAGGCAATTTGCAAATTGTTTGCGAACCTTACGGGACGGCTTGCGAACCTTTGCGGGTCGGAATGCGAACCTTTGCGGGTCGGAATGCGAACCTTTGCGGGACGGATTTGCGAACCTTTGCGGGACGGATTGCGAACCTTATAGAGCCTTTCTGTAGTTTGCAAGCCTTTTTGCACGCTTTGCAAGCCGTCCTGCACGCTTCGCAATCCGTCCCACGCGCTTCGCAATCCGTCCCACGCACTTTGCAATCCGTCCCGCGTGCTTCGCAAATCCGTCCCGCGCGCTTCGCAAATCCGTCCCGCGCGCTTCGCAAATCCATCCCGCACGCTTCGCAAATTCGTCCCGCACAGGTTCGCAAATCCGTCCCGCGCGCTTCGCAAATCCGTCCCGCGCAGGTTCGCAAATCCGTCCCGCGCAGGTTCGCAAATCCGTCCCGCGCAGGTTCGCAAATCCGTCCCGCGCAGGTTCGCAAATCCGTCCCGCGCAGGTTCGCAAATCCGTCCCGCGAGGGTTCGCAAATCGGTCCCGCGCAGGTTCGCAAATCCGTCCCACGAAGGTTCGCAAATCCGTCCCGCGTAGGTTCGCAAATCCGTCCCGCGAAGGTTCGCAAATCCGTCCCGCGCAGGTTCGCAAATCCGTCCCGCGCAGGTTCGCAAATCCGTCCCGCGCAGGTTCGCAAATCCGTCCCACGAAGGTTCGCAAATCCGTCCCGCGTAGGTTCGCAAATCCGTCCCGCGAAGGTTCGCAAATCCGTCCCGCGAAGGTTCGCAAATCCGTCCCGCGAAGGTTCGCAAATCCGTCCCGTAAGGTTTGCAAATCATTTGCAAATTGCCTGAAAAGTTGTCATTTTGTGTGTTGCCTGGAAAGTTTGTGATTTTAGATATTCTCTGAAATAAGTTACGAATTTTGCACATTGCCTAAAACGCCCTAAATTTTGTCTATTGCCTGAGTATTTAACACATTGCCTTAAAGTTAAAAAAATGGGCACTGCATAGAACATTAGTTATTTTGCAAATTGCCTGAAATGTTAGTGATTTTGCAAATTGCCTGAAATGTTAGTGATTTTGCAAATTGCCTGAAATGATAGTGATTTTGCAAATTGCCTGAAATGTTAGTGATTTTGAAAATTGCCTGAAACATTTCTGTTTGTCCATGACCTAAATTGCTGAATTTTGCATATTTACTAGCAAAAAAAGTGTGGATTTGCATATTGCCTAGGCATTTTATACATAGGTGGTAAAGTGTACATATATATATATATATATATATATATATATATATATATATATATATATATATATATATATATACATTATTTTTTTTTGTTGTAATGCCTTTTTTTTTATAAAATATAGGCTGTCTGTTTCCATGGCAACCTATAAACCTAGGTTAGACATAACCTTCTATAAGGTGCCATAGAGGCTTTGGTTGAGAGGAACACAATCTAAAATTTTATGCCATGTCTTCTTTTCTTGCTCTTGTTTTCTTATTTTTAAATTTACCCATCCCACCTTTTAGAAGAATGAGCACGCCCATTTCAAATTTGACAGTTGCCATTGAGATACTATAGACTCCATAATAACTCTATAGTAACTGTACAATTTGAAATTGGGTGCTCTTGCTATGCTCTATAGTACAGGACATAGCTGTAATTAGTTGATGCCGATGGGGTTTTTCATGAACTTCAAGGTAATCATCTAAGGTTATAAATACATATTTCTGCATGAAATTTTATATGTTTATAAAACTCCACCAGATCTTTTAGAGGAATTCATCAAATTTCTTCTAGCATGCATGTAAGTAGAGTAAATGAATTTTTAGACATCACTTACACCCAGCAAAAACAATCATGGCGGTCAACATTTTCTATCTAAAACAAAACATACACATAGTTTACATAATAGAATATTATGTGTAATGTGACGTCATGTACTCTCTAACCAGGCCTTGACTCAATCAGATTTTTATTGATCTGAAAAAATTCGCCCATTACGACTTTTACTTCAATATAAAAATATACACATGCAATTAGGTAATGAAATTTAATTGTTCTTATAGAAAACAAATAAATCTACCACCACATTTTTTTATTTTACTATTATCTCTTTTGTAAAACAAAGATAATGGATACCAAATATGTAGCTTTTTTTCTTCTATGAGATTTTGCATAGAAAAAAAACACCTTTTTAAATATTTAATTAAAAATATTTAGAGGCAGATTTAAAGTCTGAAAATTTTTTAATCTGTTCCATTAAACAATCTAATATTTATTACAGTTTTAATCACATTTTAAAAACTTATATGTCTCCAGATAATGACTACCAAACCTAACTGTATGTTTGAAATTTAAATTAGCATTATGTCTATGCTAATTCAATACAAGTGGCGCCTCTGACGTCAGACACTGCAATCATAATGTCGTCTGTCAAAAAAACGTCCGTGGCGCTCTGTAACCCTCTTAAGGCGGTTTTAGAGTCTAAAGCATCTTAAACTCTTATTATTATGTCTTTCAGGTGCAGAATTAATAAAAAATGTGAATGTGTTTTATGAAACTAGAAGGGTAACTCAACCACTTAAGATTATTTTAGCGTTGATATCGTTCAAAATAAGCTTTCTATGCGCGTTAGACAAAATTTTTTAGATTTTTGTTATAAAAAGTGTATTTTGAAATATTTCAGCATGAACATACTTTTAAATGATAAGGGTAGTACACACCGGGACTCTTTGTTGCGATACATTGTTGCGGGGCTGAATCGAGTCTGTTGCGATTCTGTCCCGCAACAATGTTGAAATGTTGCGGGGCTGAATCGCAGCAGCTCAAATTCATGTTTTTTTGAGTCTCATCGAAATGGAAAACATTTCAACATTGTTGCGGGACATTTCATGGTGTGGACGTCTTTTGAAACATGAGCAAAGACTCAAATGGCTCAGTTTGCTTTTAATTATTAAAGACGTCTTTAATAATTAAAAGCAAACTGTGCCTTTTGAGTCTTTTTCAGTGGTCCACGTCGTTTTTTAAGTGTAGTACTAGACTTAAAAAAGATGTGGACCACTGAAAATATTGTTAAACTAATTAAAGGACCTTCTGTATAAATTGTGTTTGTGGGATGTTATATATGGTTTTCTGACTACAATGGTAATTAAAAGAAATGAAATTTAGAAATCCTGCCCCATTTTCCAATTTCAGGGTGTCCAAAAGACTTAAACCGAATGTGCTCTCAGCGGAGAAGAGCTTGTGTGCCCACCACCGTCTCTGCTTTCTTTGCCCCTCTTTACGAATCACCGTCTAGGCCCATATTGCAAGGGCCACTTCTGCTGGTGATATTTACATGGTGAAAGCAAGAAGGAGGAAGAAACACTTGAGTGTAGGTGTGGACATGGAACAATGTTGCGGGTCTGAATCGCGTCAGTTGCGATTCTGCCCCACAACATTGAATCGGAGCAGTCCCGCAACAATGTATCGCAGCAAAGAATCCGGTGTGTACTAGGCTTAGAGCTATCCTTACAGTTTCGAAATACTTTCTATAGTCTCTTAATTTTTCTTCTGAAAGGCGAAATAATTAAGAGTTTGAAAATCAGCTGTTCAAAAACCATGTTAAGGACACATTTTTTGAAGACATGAAATGTCTTTAAAAATTTTAAATTTAAAACATTATTTTGCCAAAAAAAAAACTTAAAACTTAAAAGTTTGGTTATTCTCAAACTGCCATAAACAGCTTATTATTAGAAGTCACTTCAAGTTAATTTTAATTAGTACAATAACTATTAATGATGTCTTTGAGAAACGTAGACTGAAGAGAGATTTTTTAGAGATCTATGGACAATTATTTTGCCTTTTTCTTTTGACATTCTTAGGCATTCTTTTGATTGATCGTTTTGTACCTTGACTAGTTATTCTATAGAATGAATTATTTTCCACTTTGAATGAAACTTGAAACTGATGACTTGTAAACAGTGAAATAAATGAGTTTAACTGTTGCTGGTGGATATTTTTTTTGTTGTTGTTTGCAATTTTTCTTTTCTGAAATGAAACAACGTGAGAAAAGTACAGTCCAAGACAACCCTTTGAACTCAATTTGGTGTTGTCTGCCCTTTATTGTTAATACTTTTAACTAAGTTAGGTGGTGCATTCTACTTTTGTTGTTGTTCCTCCCCCACTTTCCCTTATTACTTCTCTTTATGTTTTTTTTTGTGGTGTGTTTCACCTAACAATCCCATCTCAATTTTTGAGGGTAGCCATCATCATCATTTTTTTCATCTTTGTTTATAACAAAGCAATGCCATATAGATAGCCTAAAAGTAAGTGAAATTACAATCATCAACCAATAGTCACAAAGCTGGGTCACCTTTATTTTAGTATATAAACTTCTTATGGTTAAGTATCTCATTCACTTACATATAAATAGAAATTAAGAAAAGGATGTTACAGATTTTCTTCTTCTTTTGAAAAACAAATTACTCAAAGGAAACAAAAAAGTTATTTTCTTAAAAGGTTAGTATTTATTATATTTTTATTGTTTCTATTTCTTTTTTTTTTTGCTTTGTTTGCGTGTTGGTCAAGTAGGTATTTTGTTGTGTTTGTTTGCTTGACCTGTTCTTCATGCGTGAATTTATGATTTATGAGTAGGGCTCGGATTTATATGCAATATCAAAGGCTCAAATGTTTCTCAATTTATGGCCCATGAGCCAATCGTAAAGTAACCATTAAAAAGGCTGGTTTGAGGCTAGAAGTCTGCTTACTATCAGGTAAGTCAACTTGAGTTCTAGACTCTAACCAGTGTTTTTTTTTTTGGTTGATAACGTAAACGGAATTGTTACTTCACAATTGTCACTTGGGCCACAGATTGGGAAACATTTGTTTGATATTTTATAAAAATCCGGGCTCTATTTATGAAGAATCACAATACATTCACGTGCTGTGCTTGTTGTATTGGCTTTTGAGGACTTCCACTTATGGACCAATTTTTTGACAAAGTTCATTATGATACTTCAAAAAAAAAACTGTCTTTCAAAAACTTTAAAATTAATGACTTTTTGATGCTTTTTTTCGTTTGCTATTTACTTCAAATTACTTGACATTTAACATTTCCCCCATCTACTTATTCAAATGAATTACATGGTACTGTAATAGTTAATTCATCTTGGTAAAGGCAGGCTTCTGCAACCTTTTTAAGCTCGTTGAGCTATACTGTATAAGGTATCGGTTACAGGTCAACCAATCACAGGCATACTTGACGTTATAACCGAGTTTGACTGTATTAGTATAAAGATATTCATGTTCCAGTCATAATGACGATCAAAACTGACAGATCAAATATGTCATATTATACTTATCCTTTAATGATATCCTTCATATCCTTCGTTTCTTAATAGTGAGTGCATGTGCGTTCGCTTTACTTTGTTGAGTGCCACAAGGGTCAGGTTGACAAATAGAATAACATAGTTTGTTAATAACTTATTGGGAATGGCTAAAAAGGAATCCGATCCGATCGTGAATGGGGAGAACACCAAAAGTAGATTAATATTTAAACTGTTTATTATTAAGGATACCATCACGAAATACGTTAGCAGTTATAGAATAATCATCTCGTATTTTAGTTTCTAGAAAACTGACTTGTTTTTAAGTTACAGGCTTCTAAAAATTTTAAACGATGTTTACGACCTATAAGCATTTTGCAAAACTTTGGCTAAATTTCATGATTTTTTAAGGAATTTCTAATTATGTACTCTGTCTGAACCTTGTTTGCAATGTTGCGAAAATAAGATAAAATTTTTAATTACTAGAAATACATACATTTGTCCAACACTTAATAAATATACTTCAAATAGTAAATTGTAAAACAAAATATTCAATTAATTTCATATTAATTAATAGAAAGCCTGATTCAGTTCGCGAGCCAAAGGTAGCTCATGTAAGCGTTTTTTTCTTCAATAACGGATGCCTTTTTTTTAAAAAAAAAATAGAAAATGAATGCAATATAATTTGCATAAATTGTTAAAATGCATGTCATCATTTGTAATTTGTTTTAATGAGGCTTTATTCTTCTTTTCTTGAAAGTAAAATCTAAACATTTATAAAGTACCTTCACCCAAATATCTACAAGTACCTCTCTTTTTGAGTGAGGGATATTTAAACTTGAAAGGATGCACTTAATTTACATGTAGATGAGTTTAATGGGGGTAAAATTGACTTCTTTGCATGTATCAATCTAATGTCTGGTCACGCACCTTTACCTTCACTTTTTTTTTTTTACTTTTAATAACTTTCCTATCTTGTGTGTCTCATTTATTTTTTGTTGTTGAAGGATGTCAAAATTAAATGTTTTGAAAATTTATTTCAGATACATCCAAGTCCATTTTTAGTTTTTCATTTTTCACAATGAATAAGTACACTTTGTTAGGTAAGTAATAATGCATCCTAATACTTTTATGCATTGAAGTCGTTTGTCCCCAGTTTCTTTGTGGTATTTTATTTGGTAAGAAACTAGAATTGTGAATGGACAAGGCTAATTTATTCTACTATATCCCGACATGCTTTTTTTTTACTTTTCCACTCTAGCCTACCATTTTTTTAATATTTCTATATATATATATATATATATATGGTTATTTTAAATTTTTGTAACCATGTAATTTCGAATGTAGGCTTCCGGAATTGCAGCCGACATTGACTCTGTTGACCTGCTCTGGCCATTATTTTTTTCCTAGATTTCAAAACTTTCCATGCTAAGCCAAGGTCGACATATATACTTTAGTATTTAACAATAACTTTGTTAATATATATACAGGGCCTTTCAGAGAAAATGCGAGATCCAGGGCAAGGGCTAGTGTTAACTCATTACTCAAAAAATATTATAGTTAGCGAGCTACTTTTTTATTGTTGGATTATTATATTTTTTTTTCGAACAGTTATAAATTGAAGCCCCTAAAATTGTGAAATTTATGTATAAAAAGGCTTGTTTTAGTAAATTTTGGTGGTATTGAGCTATCATTTAGTGAAAAAGGTCAAAACTTGATTTTATTTTATGTATTTTCTTTAAAATTTCAACATAAATTGCAAAAATTTCTATATTGAAACGATGAAAAGAGTCTGCTCAATGAGTTCATAATAACTTTTTTCCAGATGGCAGCAATGGTTTTTAAGAAATAACACCTATTCTATCCTATCCTCCTCCCGACACCCTATTTTACACATCCCCCTTATTGCTGTTAATCTTGAAAAAAAAAACTGAACGTAAGCATTTTCTGCAAGGTCACAGTTTATTGCAGGAATATGTTGCAGTAAATCTTGCCGCAAATATAGCTAGCATAATAGTCACTGTAGTCGCACGGTATTTTTTTTTATCAATTTAAGATCAATCAATGTATATTTCGTTTTAGCCGTAATTACATTGGCATCATTGTGCGTTGCCTCCGTTGTTAAGCGACAGTCTTCGTCTCCATCAGGATATGTTTTACCAGATGGTGCCGAACTCATTCTGGGCAACATAGTTGCTGGATTTAGTTGTGAAGGCAAAATTTACGGCTATTATGCTGATCTTGGTAACGACTGTCGAATCTTTCACGTTTGTGTTCCTGCCGTCTTGGCCAACGGTGCTCAACGTATGACCATGTATAGCTTTTTCTGTGGAAATCAAACTGTGTTTGATCAAGCTAATCTGGTTTGTGCTCATCGTGATGCTGCAACACCTTGCGATCAGGCGGAATCTTTGTACAACGTTAATGAAAACTTCGGCAAAACGGATCGTCCTATTCAACCAGCATCATAGACAACAGACATTACAACAATTACATGATTTGTAAATTCATTTCTGATTTGAATCTGTCCGTTTTTTTGTATTTGCAATGCACCAATCATTGTAATCAATGTTGTTTGTTCAATTGTGTTTTTGCAATTGTTATGTATATTTATAATAATCTGCTAAAAAGAATCTGTTGTTAATAAATTAAGATTAAAATACAGTGTTTTGATTAAACTAAAATGATAAGAGCTTTTTTAAAGCAGCTTTTTGAAAAGATTTCAATTATGTATTTATATGAAAGCACTGTACATACTGTAGATGAGTAAATTAAGATTCAGAAATAATTTTCATTATGGCAGTTTTAATTGTATTCTATAATTTGTTATTGCGTTTTTTGGTTAAAATATTTTTAGTGTATCTTAATTAACTCTTAAAATCTCAAATAAATATTGAATTTTGCTGATACGTTGCTTTAAAAAAAAAGTTCTCATCATTATTTGCTATGTTCACTTAAAATTCAGTAAAAATTAAATTATTGTTACAGTATTTAGTTTGCAGCAAACAGTGCGTATTTTGGGGTTGTTTTTTAAGTTTTACTGTTGCAGTAAATTTAGCTACAAAACCTATACTGGTATTTAATATTATAATTTTGAGAAATACATAATAATCTTAAAAATGACTGCAACTTTGTTATTTGGTAATTTTGTGTCATTCAAAATGTATCATCTGTGAGCCCTAAGCATTGACACAATCATTATCTTCCCAAACACTACAACCTATTACCCTATAGAGTTGTTAGCTAAATCGTTTAAAATGAAGTATCTCAGTAATTAACTAATTATAAATGCTACACATTCAAAACATAATTTAATTTTTTAAAACTGATGTTTGTTTACTTTCAACTTTTTTTTTAGAGAAACGATTCTTTTTCTGAACATTTTTTTTTTCAAAATGAATAACTTTTAGTTATCTACCACTTTAATTCGCTTTTACAAAAACTACATTCTGATATGTTGTTAACAACTGCCTAGTGGCATTATTTCTGGCACACACTGTATAATTTTATTGAATTTGAAAAATCTCGTAAAAATACATTTTTGTGGTTAAATAATTTCTGTTCCAATTAAGTTGCTCCTTTTTTTTTTAAAAAAAAGAAGCTTGTAACAGGATTGTAACAGTTAAAGAATTCTGTGATATTTCATTGATTGTTAAAAAAATTACATTAGCCTATATTGAGCAACTAACAATAGATCCTGAATTACAAGAAAATAAGTTTATGGGATTCAATAGTGTTTCACATAAGAGATTTTTTTATCGTAGTGCTGGAATAATGTATATGTATTGGAATATGTGGATGGTGAAGCAGAATGATCAACTTGTACTGTTGTTAAGAAAAACAATGAAACAACATTGCCATTGTTTTTTTTTTCTTCTTCATTTTTTTCTACTTAAATGGTTGATTGAAATCTGTGATTTGATTATTTTTAAATAGTACACTCAATTATAAACAAAATTGTGGGTTCGTTCTAACCAGATATTTACGTGGTGCTCGATTAATTGTTTTAGACAACATTTTTAAATATGTACACGAAACACTTTTTTAAGTTTTTAGGATTTTATGGACATATATTCATATATGATATACTGTATATGTGGTAGAAATCTGAGCTGCCCTAAGTTATCTGCACCTGCGGTAGCATCCTCCAGAGCATGCTGCGGCATCCATCACCTCCGAGTATCCTGCAGCATGTATCTATTTTAAACAATGGCGGTAAACGCCTTTAATCAGTGATGCATGAAGGGTTAGAAAGAAATGAAAGAAAGATGAGTGGGGGAGGGAAAACACTTTTTTCTTTTTGAAAGTTAGAGTTAGTTAGATTTCGTTAGGTTCGGTTAGGTTACTGAAAAAAAGTATATTTCCCCTCCCCCTCCCAACTTTGTTCTGTTCCTTTCTACGACTTCCTTCATGCATCACAGTCATCACTGATTAAAGGCGTTTACAGCCATTGTTTAAAATAGCGGGAGAGACGTGCTGCAGGATACTCGGAGGTGATTGCTGCCATAGCATGCACTAGAGCAGTGGTCTCCAAAGTGGGGTACGTGTACCCCAAGAAGTAAGTGAGTCGATAGGTGAGGGTACGCCAAGAAAATTTATTATTTTCTTCTTGAAGTTTTTTCTAAGACAAGTTTTATATTGATAGAAAAAAATAAGAAAATTAAGTAAAGAATAACAAATATTAATTTGTATTTTTTAAATTACATGATTATGAACACTAAATAGATGAGGAATTGGCACATGTAGCCACATAGCAGGGGTCTGCACTATTTATTTTTTTCTATTTTAGGGGTACGCGATCAAAAAAGTTTGGAGACCACTCAAGAGGTGGCTGGCCAAAGGGCAGCTTGGGCAAATGGCAGAAGTGCTGGAATTCAATTGGGCCAGTTTTTTTTTAAATATTGCCAATTCAGTATAAAATGGTGCCAGGGCTAAATTATTTTTTTAGCATGTCTCTGAGACTACTACTGTATGAGGTAATGTTATACATACACAATAGAGAGAAAGACAAAGGCTGTTTTTGTGACGTGGCTGGCCCTTTTGATCCTCCCGTTATGGGTGGATCGAGCTGCGAGCCAGCCTCTGCTCTAGTTGCCTTAGCCGGTCGAGACATTCTTAAAGTTCGGACACTTTACTTGCTCTTTTAGTCACTCCAATCCGGCCTTGCAAAGAATTTTGACAGGGTGTTCTGCAACTCTGTTTATACAGGGTGTCACATTTTATTCATTTATTTTTTTCCTAAAAACAAAAATAAAGATCTTTAAAAATTTAAAAACCAGATTAAGATGAAATATTAATGAAGTTTTTTTTTTCTGTTTTTCTGTAGATTGGTTATGGACTTCGCCTGAATCAATGCCAGAAGAAATTAATATAAAACAATTCTTTCAATGTTTTGTTAAAAATAAAAGGACACTAAAAAAGCAGGGTTTTAAAATTATAGATTAAAATATCAAGTGGTGCTTTTGTTTTAGGACCTTTAAATTTAGTATAAACTGAATTGAATTGAATTGAAAGGAACTGAATTGAAATGAAACAAAGTGAACAATACAAATCATTAGAAAACAAGGTTTGAAAAACAGTTCTTTTATTATTTCTTATTATATTTTTTTAACTGTTGTTAGTTTTTTTGCACAGATCTGAGTAAAAGGGTATATAGTATATATCTGTGGGTTGATAATGTTCTTACAGATAATGATCACTTTATGAAGTTTTACAGAATTCTGTTTAGTTTTTTCAAGTGATTGTACACTGTAGTAGTGCATTTGTGTGACACCACCCACACATGTGCCGACTGCACGTGTGAGAGTGAGGTCGCTCCCTTTGATCATCTTTCACCGGATGGCACCATGGTGTCCGAAAGGGTCCAGTCTCAAGAAGACATTAAGATTAATTAAAGTTGACAGTTTTTAACGGCAAAAGGAAACAGAGTTTCTAAAAATAGAAACTTCAAACACAAAATTTGAAGTTTCTCACGATCGAAAAAGGCCGTTAATTCCAGAATAGTTTCTCTGGAATTATGCAAATTCTTCTTAGAATTTGCTTCCAAATAAGGGGATGTTTGGTGGTAAGGACTGACCATTGGTCAATCAGGCCAATGGGCAAGTCTTAGAATAGAGTGGCCCCTCCCGAGGGCCAAAACATAAAAGTGATTGCACAAGGCAAGCTCAGGGCTGATTCCTACGAATGTCTTCGTTGATCACATTGTTCGCGATGTAGCTTCGTAAATCATTTGGGAATATTCTAAGTCCAACTGGTTTGGGGACTTAGAATCTCTTCCACAGTTTCAGTCAAGTTTAAGAGTCATTTTATCATTCACTTCTATGTAACGATTCACATAAAATAAAAGTCAGTAATAACAAAATAAGGAGAGCAGTTTTCTTATTTTGTTAAGTCGTCATTATTTTTTTAAGTTGTGGGAACTTGGTTTCCGTACCGAACGGAATCCCCAACAGACATCATGCCGAGGAGTTCGACTCCTACACGGAACGGAGGCGCGACCAAGGACCACACATCCAGGTCATCAAGTCGACCTGGATCACCGGCAGGATACCCAGAGTGAGTTCGAGAAGTGCGGAGCAGCGTACCATCTCTACTCAACCGGCAGGTAGAGAACCGGCCACCCAAGGAAACAGTAAAGAGGCAGACATGCCTGGGTCATCCAATCTAGCAACGTTACAAAATGCTGGGTCAAGTGGCCCAAGCATACTACATTTGTTATTGCTATTTTGTAATTTTTAAACATTTATCTCAAGATTTATATTTATAAAAATTGTGATGAAGAAAAAGACAAAAATTTAAAACAAACAAAAATTCTGAGCAACATTTTTAAAAAGTGTTTTTTTTAAACATCTTTTAAATACTCGTTATATCGTAACTATCGCGCATTTCAGGGCAACAATCTCGATTCATCATGTGTCGTCGAGGGGTGAACTTGTTAAACGGACAAGTGAGGGTGGGGATACACAACGGTGGCTTGTCGAATGGTATAGCTTTTTGGCCAAACTCTATTAAGAGTAGTGAGGTACTCATTAGGAATAACAATTAGTACATGAGGTACCCATACATTAGTCTGCACATACTACTGGACACAACTGACATGCCAGAGCAAAGACTTCTAATGGTCAGTCCTAGGCCTTAGAAGTTTTTGCTCTGTGAAAGTGTTGTTTTTTCTCTCTTGTTTTTCCCCCCACTCCTGCTCTTTTCGATTTTCTGAATGCAGTGCTGATGTGCAATGGATTTTCATCTACATGTATATGATGCACTGAGGTAATTTTACATAAACATTTCCATTCACAAGACATGATTGGTGTTTCTTGGAGGCCTCAAGAGTTGGATATGGGTTTTGTTAGGGTTGGCCTTACCTTTCCATTGGTAGGTCCTGTGCTGTTTGAAAGTGTTGGCCTACATTTTATATTTGAAAGATAGCAACATATAATTCAAGATGAACTCAACTTATAATTTTAAAAGTTGATAACTTGATTGTGGATTTGGTGATAATGGTATTGAATTGGTTGGCTTATAAATTATATTATATCATTTGATGAGATTTAAACAATAAAATGTGTTGCCATATTCAATAGCAGATCACAGTTTGTACACCTGGTCTCACATTTTGGCTGGGGGAGACTGAGGATGCTACTCTTTGGAGAGCGTTTTAGAACTAAAAGTAATCATGTGTAAAAGTAAACAGGTGTCGTTCTGTTTTGAGAACCAGTCATAGTTCCTGTCACATACTAATGGGACTAGAGTGCATGGCTCATACACATGTATGCTGATAACCAATGAAAAGCACTAAAGAATTACAAGAGGCAAACACACACTCACTCTATGTCTGTGTATCAAGTTTTAGGTATCACTCTGTGCTTCGTGGGATCATCATTCATCATCGTTGGTTAAAGATGTTTAAATTTTTTTTAATTTTAAATGTTTTTCAATTTACTTTGATTTAATTTTTAATCTTAATTGGGTTTAATTTATTCTTACTTGGGTTTAATTTTTAATCTTAATTGAGTTTTATTTATTCTTATTTGGGTTTAATTTGTAATCTTATTTGTGTGTAATTAATTGATTGCATGCACAATTGGGCTCTATTATTGTTTAATTGGGTTTTGTCATTGTTCATTATGAATTTTGCTTTTAATTAATTGGGTTTTGTTGTTTAATTTGGTGTTTTTTTAATTTAATTGGGCTTTTTTATTATTTAATTTGGGACTTGTTTTTGATTTGTTAATTGGGTTTTCTTATTGTTTCATGGTTTTGTCATTGGTTTATAGCACATAAATAATGCAAGTTACAATATGTAACTTGTGTTATTTTGTGTGGAAATGTGTAATTTGGTTTTTTGACAATAATTTGTCATTTGTTTTAGATGGTTTTCTCATACATGTATAACTTCTTGTTATATCATGTAACATTTATTTTTAAGAGGCTAGATACATCGTTTAGTTCAAAATTTCTCCGAATGTAGGCGCTGCGATCGTTGTTGATTGAAAAACGGTTTTTTAACGTTTTTTCTCCCGGTTCGAAGTCACATAATAATTAATAGAAAAATAATTTCGCGTGCTAACCTTATAAAAAGAAAACATTGTGAAGCCAGTAGATGAATGCACGTAATAATTATTTTGTTATTGTTCTGAGTTGTTTTAACGGGAGTTCTTCAAATGTTTGGGTGACGGTTTTTTGGTCCTATGGGACTTAACATGGAGTTAAAAAAACGTAAGATTTTAAATGTTATTTAAAAATAGAAAGCCCTTTTAAAATTTAGAAAAAGGACTAATCCTGAAGGCAATAAACACATGTAAGTACGTGCTAATTTTTCTGATTGCTCTAAATCATTTTTAATCAGAGTTCTCTTAACTTTTGTTGGACGGTGTTTTAGTCCTATGGGACTTAACATGGAGTTTAAAAACGTACGATTTTAAACGTTATTAAAAAATAGAAGGACCTTTTCAAAATTTATAAAAAGGAAACATCGTGAAGCCAATACATGCATGAATGTGCTAAATATTTTGTTATTGTTCTAAATCGTTTTTAACGAGAGTTTTTCAAATGTTTGTGGGACGGTTTTGGGGCCAATGGGATTTAACATGGGGTTAAAAAAACGAACGACTTTGAACCTTGTTTAAAAATAGAAGGACCTTTTCAAAAATTATATAAATCGAGCACGTGAAGAACAATACTTTTTATTGCATTTTGCACTTTACTGTATTTTAATTGAGCGATAGTGAGGCGATTTCTTGCAGTTTTAGTAACACCATATAAGAACACTCATTTGTCTCGTTGTCGTCTGCTCAAAACAACAAGATGGACGTGGATCTAGGCTCTTAATTGGTTTTTGATCATTAATGATCAACACAGTTGAATAATTCATTACAAGAATTATTTGGTTTTTGAAATGTTGTGTTTGATAATTAATTATAATTTGCGTTTACACTTTTTCACGTACAGGAATTACTTTATTTTGTGTTTGATTATGGTTAGATCTTTGTTAGGGTTAGGGGTGTTAGGTTTTTGTCCCCCTTTTGGCCAGGGATTGTAATTATTGTTTGCATGCAGCTACTTTGTTTATTTGCTTTGTCATATGTCGTTTGTAAACTAATCAAAAACAGTCCGAATTAATTTTTTTAAGTAATTTCAGATCATTTTATTTACTTGTTTTTGGGTCTTTCCATGTTGTCAGTTGAATGAAAATTAAACGAGTTATTAGTGTTTTTGAATGTAGTAATGATTATTTTTTTAATATTTGTTTTTATGCTAAATGCTAATTGGCTTTGTTGTTTGGCAGCCAGACGAGCCTTTGGCTTGCGTTACTCATGCTACTTGTATCACTGCTCGTGAGTTCGTCCACATTACTTGGGCTTGCCAATGAGCCACCTCACTGAGCATATGTATGAGTGGTCTGAATGCGCCCTAAAGGCGATTGTTGATATCTGACCCCAAGAAGGTAACTTTATGTACTGTCTATATTTTGTCTGATGCGCATATACTCATGGGTGGATGACATGTTGTAGTATTGGGAACATTATATTGTACAAAGAATGTTTAAAAATACCAACACTGCCAGAAAGGAATATCTTGAAAAAATGGGTTAAACTGGGGGGTTGCTAGATGACACGAGGGAAGTCTGAAATACAGAAATGCTTTTATTTTCACTGTGCATTGCACACTTTAATTAAAAGTTAAACCAATTCAGAGTGGATGTTGTTGAAAAGTTTCTATGGATGATCATGATAATGCTACTTCGAACGTTCCTTGCATGTGAATGCAAAGGTTGGTAATGTATCTGTTGAGTGTAATATATTTCAAGGACATTCTGGAAGGCAGGAATGTCTTCATTTCCAGTGTGCAGTGTGCGTTTTAACTGGGCCATCCCAATATACATACGGGTACGCGATCAAAAAAGTTTGGATACCACTGCTCTAGAGGATGCTGCTGCGGGTGCATATTACTCTGGGATGGTCAGATTTCTACCATATATACATGTTCCACTTTACTGGCGAAAAACTTTCACTGTCAATGTATTCACAAAATTTGAATTTATACTGTACTGATTTTACTTTTTGAGTATTTTGATTGTTATTACATGTAACTTATTATTACATTGTTATATATTGATTTAAATGCATATGTAATATTATCTACTCATGTAGAAAGTGACTCAACATAATATAAAACAAGTTTAATAATTTTCCAAGTAGAATACAGTGATGGTTATTGGAATTAGTGTTTTTGATCTTTCTTGTAGAATGTTTTTCAAATCAATCACAGTAATGTTTCCTGTTTGCATAATCATCTACTTACATACAGTATATGCACATTTCATTTCATATGCAAAAATCACAATAACAAAAGAAACATTTTTAATCTCATATTTGAAATAGGTCTTCTTATGCATTAGGATTTCATATGTTTAAACCCAAATTTATTAATCTTTTTTCGCAAATCCAATATAATGATCAATAGAGAGATTATAGGTCAAGATAGCTGCTTTATGCATAAAAAATCGATGACAACTTACCTATACAAGCTTCCTTGAGAAATGAAATGCAAATATTCCAGTCTATAACAATAAACAACAACAAGTTCTTTCATTTTATTCGTCTTGATACGAATGGCATTTGTTTATTTTGAAAGGAAAGTTGCATATGGTACAATATGCAAATATGATGTTATATTGTTTTTTTACATTTGCATGTCAATCACGCTTAGTAGTACGGGCTCGTATGTCAACTTATATAACCTATGAACTTGTTGATTCCTTAACTAAGGTCATCAACACAGTTCCATCTCCTTTTCTATCAATTGCTACAGACATATTTGATCAGGAAACTGGTTTCAGATGAATTTCCTCATTCAAAGACAAAGGAAGAACAGACAGCTGTTGGTTTTTTCTAAGTGGAATTATTCATTTTTTTTAACATTACAATAGTTTTTTTGATATTACTTTGGTGAACTACATATTAGATTGACTAAATATCATTATTGTCTTAAGTAATTGCAATAAAAAATCAATTACGTTGCACTGTTTTATACAGTGCAGCCATCGTGATAATTATTTTAATAATTAAGGTGATTTTATTATGAAAAGCTGATTTTCGAACTCTGGTCCGTCTGTCTTTCAGGAGCAAAATTTAAAGAAACTAGGAAGTTTTTTTATGCAATAGAAGGGTAGCTCAAGTGAAAGGTATTTCTTGTTGATATTTTTCAAAATAAACTTTTTATTTACAAAAAATTAAATATATCGTATTGATTGCTTATAGTGATGTGTTTTTCAAACTCATAGAAAAAGATTATTTTGAAAGATGAAAATACCTTTAAGTGACTGAGTTACCCTTCCAGTTTTTAAACACATTCAATTTTCTCTTCATTTTGCAACTAAAAGACGGAATAATTCGAGTTTGATAGGTGTTTGAACTTTAAAACCACTTTAACTATTCATTAATCATTGTTAGAACTAATATATATAATTTGTGATTGCTTTTAACCAAAAATAATATGTTGCTTATGAAAAGTGACTTGATTTTTTTACTTGATTGATAGTATGATACTATAATATGGCATTTCCTTGACACCTTTTTCTTGTTGTTGTATTTTTATATATTACAAAAATGTGACAGATAAGACTGATGAACACTGAAGTTTTTTTTCTTTCTCGCGAATTTACTGGTGGTAGAGGCACAACACACGCATTTTGTTGTTCTTTAAAATATTGACAGTGACAAATATATTGTTCCAAAAGTAGGCCTATTGCGTATTTTACTGGCTTTTTGTAATAGGCAATTGTGCACTCAAAAGGGAACTAAGTGAGATTTTCTGAACCATGTCTACTTTTGTACTTCAACATCTAAATTCAGGTGGATTATGGCAATAATTCACATTTTTCATAAATATGTGCAAATATGTATTTAATAAATATAGATTTAGAAATGCGTGTAACATGTACGAGCGTACCAGCTGATTTGCAAATGTTACATTAGCCAGCTTAAAATTACTAGCTGGTTGAATGTGACGTGAAGATGACGGTTCACAGTCAACAGCTACCTTCACTAAAAGGCCAATTTACACGGGTCTTTCGGGTTGATCAACGCGGTTCAAACAATGAAATTGAATTCGACAGTTGAAGGCAATCGTTTTACACGGTTACATTTACTATTACAATTAATACTTTACTAGCAGCCAAGTAGGCCTATGGTAGAGGGACATAAAAGTCTACATGCAGCATTAAGCATTGTCAAGCACATATATATATATATATATGCATATGCAATTGTCAATCCCACAAAACAAAATTATCCCCATTCACTACTTCCTCAGGAAGAGAGTTCCATCGTCTTATAACTAGGAAAAAAAGACCAATAATATGAATCTGTCCTAGCAAAAATCTCCCTAATTTTTCTGATTTTCAACAAAAGTGAACAACATAGTCAACAAGTGAGAGAATTTTTAGCAAGAACAATTCATTGAACACTGTGGGGGAACAGGCTGTTTACACGGTTCACTTTTGTTGATTCAACAAAAGTTGGCCACCGTCAACTTGTTCACCCATCAACCTGGTTGAACACTTTCGTTGAAATGAAATGTTTACACATTTCACTTTGGTGATTCAACCGTGTTGATCAACGAAACTGAACCGTGTAAATTCGGCTTAACCTCTTCGCTACTGGTTTGAAATGCAGTGATTCCCATTTTAGGGGCCCATTTTAGAGGCAATTTTAAAAAGAGAGTAAATGAATGAATATTGTGGAAATAAGCTTTTATGATAGTTCAATAAAATATGATTGATCCACTGTTAACTCATATAAAAAAGTTTATTTTTTACAGATTTAAATGACGTTTTTATATCAAAGTAACTCAAAGATCGAATAACTTTTTTCGAAAAGTATATTTAAGTGCATTCTATTGAATCCACATTAGATCACATTAAATCCACATTAGCGTAAGTTATTTAAAATTTATCTATTTTAGCAATTGAACTCTTTTTTATTACTTTACCACTTTTTGCTCAGTTTTTTTAATACAGGGTTTTCCATTTAAAAATTAAAAGTTTCTATATTTTCCGATGAAAAAAATGAAATAAATTTTCAACTTATTTTCAAATTTCTTACATATTAATTATGTTCAAGTTTCGAATATTATGAGAAAAAAAACTGATATTCAGTGCTCTGGTTTATTAAATTTATATTTCCCTGGGTTAATTAATGTTTAATTAATTATAGTTAATTGAGTATGACTTTGTATTTGGAATGTTCATTTCTTTATTGACACCATGTTTCATTTACAATTACAGTAGGCAATATATATCGTTATACATTTTCTTTGAAAAGAGTTACAAATACTAGATATATGACAGTCGCAAGAAAGCATTTGCATTTTATACAATTTACATGAAGCTGCTGTATAATTTAATGTTATACTTGTGATATCATACAATATTGGCACATAAGTTTGCTGAAATTGCTAGCTGATAATGTGAACTATTAGCTGACTAAAATGTCTTATGGAATAATATCGCTCATGACCTGGTTTATCCTATTTTAAGCCGAAGCACAGCATGTTAGCATTGAAAATATTTGTATTAAATGTGTAAACCGTATAAGCAAAACCAACTTTAATACTCAGTGAGGTAAATATTCTTAAAAAAATGTTCGTCAAACTGGTTACCTATGTATTGAAATTCATTCATGGTTTTTGTTTTGAAGTCGAAAAAATACTGTTGAAAATACATCCTTTGCGATCACGTTTGCGACGAAGTTACTTAAGCTGCTGTTTGTTGAACAACTGGACTACCTGGTTGAGGCCTGACTGGAGGAGTATCAGTTTTGCCGAAATTCTCGTTGACACTGTAGAAATCTTGTGCCTGTTCGCATGGGACAGCATCTTGGGGATTCGTGCATACCAGGTTAGCTTGATCAAAGACTGTCTGGTTGCCACAGACGAAACTGTAGAGCAGTGGTGGACTGGCTTCTTCGAGGGTCGATGGGACACAGACATGGAAAATCTGGCAGTTGTTAGCTTGATCGGCATAGTATCCGTAGATTTTGGCGTCACATGTGAAACCTCCAGTTATGCTTCCAATAATCAATTCAACTCCACTTGGAAGAGTGTATCCACCAACGTTCCTTTCTGCAGCTGGTTGTGGCGGTGGTGGTGGTGGCGGCGGAACTCCCTCCAGGGCTTGACGCTTAACCTAAAGCAGTACAAAAAATTGTCTTATAATAAACAGCTTTGTGATCTGCTTGGGGTTTGTGATTTAAATCATGTGTGATTTTGTTTAATTTTTTTAATGTTTTATTCTAATTAATATACTTTCGAATTGTTTTGTTTGACAAAAGTCATACAATAAATTTTGAAAGTATATTACTGCATAAAATGATTTATTTAAAATTATAATTCAAATAATAATTATTGTAATCAATTTACTGTATATTGTTTAATATTTAAATACAAGTAATTTTGCTAATAATGTTATTTTAAATGTAGTTTTAAAATACTGTGACTAGTGATTTATTTTAAAACTATTCTTTTGAAAATTTAAAATATTTTTTTTAATTAAATAAATGAAAATTTGATTTTTTTCCTGTTTTTATATCGAGTTGTATTTTGAAGTTACAAACGTCAGAGTAAAAGAAAATCATAATTTTGTAAAATGATCCTTTTCCATTACAATTTAAATAATTGAATAATTATCAATTTTTCTACAACTTTTAAAGAAATTTAAAAAATTGTATTTTCTTCTTTTGAAAAAGAAATCGTGTGATTTAAAATGGCGATTTAAATGATTGATTTAAAGTCAGTCCTCCGTGATAAACCGAAAACAAAATGTTAGATGGTCTTACCACAGCGGCATACGTCACAGATAAAAGTACAGCAACTATATTATATTAAAAGGAAAACAGAAATTACGAATCAGAAATATAACTTAAATCTCGCAGCTTGAATATTATATTTGTTTAAATTTAAATTACCAATAACGGCAACCTTCATTGTAGTAAATTTTCTGTAAAAAAATCATAAGAAATAAATTTGTTCGTTAATTTTCCGTTTAAACATAAATTATTTAAGAGATATTTTGCTATTTGGTGTTTCTTTGGAACAGCCTTGTGATGTTCTTATTCGTAAATATTTTTTTTTACTTAATTATAGGTTTCGATGAAATGAAGAAACAAGATATTTTTTGTTGCTTTAAATATGAGCAGCACAATGATAGTTTCATGAAACCAATTTTACTATTGAATCTTTTTTTAAAAAAAAAACTACTTCACTGCTTAATATTAAAGATATATTTTCTAAGTAAAATTTTCCTCCAAAAAAATATTTGACCAGTATATACAAACGTTGAAAAAAAAAGTGAAATTTAAAATATTTTCAGATGGATTCCAGTTGAATTCGAGTAAAAAAAAATGAAAATTTCGAAGTTTTCTTCAGATGCAATGATATTATTACCTTTGTGTTAAAACACGAGAAATCCTTTTTTTAGGAGAAGATGTTTAAGGCACAAGAAAGAATTCTTTGATGAACAAATGCTGCAGTTTTAATTCCTTATATATGGTTTTTCTTCAATGGAATTTTTTCTTATATGACCAATTATTAAAAAGGAGGCAGGCTTTGGAGGAGGAGGAAGAGGAGGAGGAGGAGAATTTTTGCCAAGTTATGACCATCTTTTTTTTGCGTTGAAAAGATTATGCGGACAGATATTGTTTTTTTTTTTTAATTTCATCTCATGTACCTTATGTATGTGTGTATAGAATATGGCTCTTATAATAATTCTACGAAGATGAAGCTAAGCATATTAAAAGATTTAACATTTATTCGGTAAAACACGTTCACTGTGACCCGTAAATCTACTTAACATTAGTCTCATACAAGTAGAATTTCTTTTTTGGTTTCTTGTCACCCCCCCCTTACGTCTATCATTTAGAGATGAAGTATGGCAATGAACATAGAGAAGGAAGATGCTGAGCTGAATGTGTTTGTTGCAAGCTTTACTACCTTGATTTAAAACGGCGATCACACTGGCTTTTTTTTCGCAAGATTCTGTGCAAGAAATAAGGGAAATATTGCTCAGAATCTTGCAAAAAAAAACGAAGATCAGCATTTTCTGTAAAGAGGCGATGCCACTGGCTGTTTTTTACAGCAAGTCGCTGTAATTTTCTCTGCAAATAATTGAGATTGCCGATGTGATAATGCTCTTGCTGATCTTGCAGAACTTACAGACGTTCTTGCAGACTGACTTGCAGAAAATGATTCAGGTCGTTTTTTTTCCAGTTTCTGTGCAAAATTTTCAGCAATAATTGTCATTTCAAGAAAAACACAGTAGTGGTGAAAACTATGAATAACAAACGAGCTCCAGCACTAATTCAACAGCAACGCCTCAATGTGTTTTAGAAACTAGAAGAGTAACTGAATCATTTAAAGGTACTTTACATTAGTTTCATATTAAACTTTTTATGGCAAACTGACCAATTATTAAAATTTTTACAAAAATGAAACTTGTGTCCTTTAAGTGATTCCTTTCCTCTTCTAGTTTTATAAAACAGTTTCATTAATTTTCCTCATTTTTATTTAGAACAATTTCTCGTACAATAAATAAAACTGTAAAATTGCAAATAACTAATGCAAGTAAACACTTGCACTTGCAAGCGTTTTATCAATTTATCACAATTTCGATTAGATGTAATTCAAAGACACATTGCAGTGAATCTTGCTTTAAATATTGCCGCTTTAATAGCAATAAAAATTCCAATTGCTGGCAACATTTGAATTAACCAGTTGACTGCAAACTGTGATTTACAGTATATGAAAATTTTATTTTACTGTTTTTGTTTTTGAAAATTTTATTTTACTGTTTTTGTTTTTGAAAATCTTCATGTAACGCCCCGCCGGACCGTCACAATACCCCGGTAAATTCAAAACGCCCACGAAACACACAGGCGTAAAACTTACCGCCAACCGGCTCCTTACGGGGAGGGGACCGTACCCGTAGCCGCCTCTCCCACGGTGTTCCTGGAGACGTGTCGGCTCCTTGGAGCCACCCCCGATGGACACGGACAAAAACCACGCCGCCTCGCGGCCGGTGAAGATGGTGGAGTTGACCCCACCGGACAACCCACCCTCCGCGGTACTCCCCAAATAAAGACACACGACACAAAGTATAAAAAACGATGAATAGTGTTTAATTTACACTTTGATGAAAACGAAGGCAGTGATATTTACACAACTTGGCTGGATTCCTTATCCAGCCAAGCCCCCATAAATATATACAAAACAAAGGCCTAATGGTCAAAGGCAAACAAAAGATGATCAAGAAGATGAGGAGGCCTCCTTGGCCTCCACAGGTCAGGTCCCTTCAGCTCCCTACAACACACTGCCCAGATCCTGTGGCTGACCAAGCCACAGGAAACCTCCAGGCAACTCCACCTGGAGGGGACAGAGGTCACATCTGACCTCTCACCCATGGTGAGAGGTCTGCTGGCACCAAAATGGCGTTCGACCTAACAGCCTACTGTAGCTGTCAGGCAGACCACCATAGGGAAATTCGTCTGCTCACTCAAAAATTAAAATTGAGCAGACCAGGTTGCCACATTCATTTTGTAATTTTTGCTGAGCCTGTACAATATTGAAAACATAACTTAAAATGTATCTTTAAAACTTGATCTTGCATCTCATTTGTTTCAAATGACAGACGTAAAATAAAAGTTGTAAATAATTTTGGCTTTATGTAAAAATATTTTGACTACTGATGAACTGTTTGGTCAAAATAGAAGGTGAAAATGGATTTAACGTGTAAACCTATGACGTTCTTTAACAGTTGATTCGATCAAAAGTTATATTCACCTCCTATTTTGATCTAATAGAAACACGACTGTAACCCTGCAAATTTGTCAACTCGTTAAATGCTTTTATTTATTTGTATAGTTAAAACTCAAATTTCGAAAAAAAAAATAGTTTTAACTGTGAGAAAACAAGTTAAAATTTTTATTTTTACAATTGAATTCTAGGTTCGAACCCAATGTAACCTACTTGTAGTTTTAACTAATTAAACCTATTGTAACCAATTCTAATCTAAGGTAAAAATTAAAAAAACATTTTTAATGAATTCGAATTTTGACTTAACATACTTTATCAGTGTTTTATAAAATTTGATTGGAGTAGAATTAATATTTGTAAGAATTGTTTGGTCATAAAAGCCATATTCACCGAAAAAATTAAAGTATAAAATAAGCAAAAAAACATAACATGTTAAATATTGTAAGTCCACAGCTTTAAATTGATTTAACTATCGTTTTTAAATGCAAAATGACAAGGAACTGTTGTACTAGTTGGGACCTACATGTAAATAATAAAAAGTACCTCATAACCTTCTTTTAACCGATAAAACGACACACAGATTGTATCGTCGTCGATTATTAAGGTTTTTAAAATATTGGCATCATCAGTTTTATACCGATTATTGTCGATACTTTTATTACTAAGTGTAACAAAAATAGAAGAAATGGATATTACAAAATAAAATAAACTGCAAATCAATAAAAAAAATTATTCCGGTTCCTTTTTTTCAACTAAGTAGTTAGAGGCTGAAATCTACAAGAACTCTGGGTTAATTTGCAGGTTAATTAACCCTAGACTTCTCTTAGATTTAAGCCTCTGACCAAGTATCTTTGGAGAAAAGCACATTTTTTTCAGTCTTCATAATCTTTCTTGTTGTCTTCTCATCCCTCAATATACGACACTAGAGTCGTTGATCTTATCTTCAAGAAACTTTTTTTTAATAACTATAATTGAATATATAAACATGTAAAATTTTGTTTTCATTTGTGTTTCATTTGTGTTTTTCTATATAATTTTTGATTTTGTTGCTTGAAATTAATTAATAAATGCAAATTTAAGGCTAAGGAGTGTTGCAATGCAATTTCGTATATGCACTTATTAAATAATCGTTTTTTTTGGAAGAAATATTAAATGTATCCGCAGATACAGTATATCTGTAAAATGATAGTATCAGTCGAGTCTTATGCATTTTGCATGCATTTTAAACTCACGTTAATCTTAGGCTACTGTAAAGTGGTATTAGACATTGTTTACACGTTCTTCTCAAATCTTAACTAATGTGCAATACATGCTTATGTTGAGGGACAGGTGTAGCGGCACACACTGAATTTCAATACTATTTACCGTCTGAACAATTCATCATGAGAAAATTACAGTTATACCTCTTATTGTTATATTGCATATAAACGTTAAACTGTGAAATGATTGTTGTTTTTTTTGGAGGAATTTTTTACTTATGGCTGCCATGTTATACTTCAAAAGAAAATGTATTTTCTGTCAACAAATTACAAATGTCTGCCCACACACAATTTCTTCAGCCTTCGAGCTGGAGAAGAAAGTTCCTTTCATTTGTCGTATGATTTTTCATACGAGTGTATTTGCTCACATTTTAACCTTTTTTTAAATTTAAGTAGACCTATCTGAACAGAATGACATTTAGAATCTGAATTATTTGAAATTCTGAATGTCTCAATATGAAGTTAATTTAGTTTAAATAGAGTGACTTTTGAATGCTGATTTAAAATTTTTGTAAAAATTTAATTCTATACAGTATACAAGGTTAAAATGAATGTCTGTTTTTTTTTTTTTTGAAAAAAAGAAACGAAAAATCTGTGCAAAAATTTTAAAGCACGACTCTTGAGGTTTTACAATAATAAGTTGGTGAAAAGTGGGTTTTTGAATGTTTTTCACATTCTTTTCATGTTCAAAAAAAAATATGAGAATTAGTTATAAGATGGTGTCAAAGTGGCTCGAGTGGCACCATTTGCAAGGAGAAGTTAATTTACTATTCTGTCCTACAGTTTTATTTTTTGTCAGTTTGTCACAAATTCACAATTAATGTTTAAACGTGAAAGCTTAATTGTGTCTTTTAAAAAATAAAGAAAAGTATATTAGCTTACAGAGTTACAAAATATAAAATATAATTTACGATTTTCATTTCGAATGTTTAGAATTGGTTTAATTTTTTATACACCCTGTAATGCCATTTTTTTCTGTTATGTCTCGTTTCAAATTAAAAGAAAAACGAAAGTGTTTGTTATAAATGGTTAAGTGTCATAAATAATTGTTAACTTGTTAGCGTTTTTATATGATTTGCCTATAAAAACAGACTTTGGGAAATGTTTATATGTTGATGGCATGTATACAATGTGTAGCCATTTACTTTTAAACAGTAAAATGTTGTTTCCAAGTCATTTCCATACCTTTCTAATTAAACTACATCATAAAAAATAAATGTTGTCAGTTCAGTTTGTGCAAACCTTTTCCTAATTTTTTTTTAGTAAAATGTTCGTTATAATAGAAACAGTCTTCTTCGCTGTTGGTGGAATGAGGTTATTTTGTCATATTTTAGTTGAAAGGTCACGTTAAATATTTGAGGGGGTGGACGAATCACTAATTTTTAATATAAAAAAAATAAGTAACAAATTCATATTTCTAGTTATGCTTTCTTGTACATGTATGGTATATATCAAAATTGTGTTTAATAATTGAAAAGTTTGTAAACATTTTCAAAGTTTGAAATGGATGTCAAGATTTAGTTTCATTACAAGTTTCAGTTTTGCATAAAAAACCTTTGTTTCTGTTTTGTTCTGTATTGTAAATATATGGTTGGTTTATTTTATTGAGAAAGAAAAAAACAATAATATTTTTTTTTAACATAAATTTAAATGGTTAAGGGCCATTAAAAATCCAAACTATATTCAATAAATAAATGTTGCCGCGAGTTGAAAAAAACAGTTATTCTATATAGTTACTACTCAATACGCAAAACTACTAAATTGGTAATAAATCTGCACAGTTAATATCATTTTAGGCAATGTATAGAATGGCTAAAATAGCGAGTCTATTAATAATGTTCTTAAGATATTTTGTAACTTTACATGTTTTATTTTGTACGTTCTGTGCTTTGGCTAGTGATTCTGTAAAATTAGTTAAACTAATATAAATGGTCTTTATGTTGCAAGTTTGTAACTTTTTTTGTGGTAAATATATTTGTTGTCATGAGTTGAATTTATAATTAAGTGTAGAACTGGGATATGTGCTATTTTATATTTGTAGGCGTATATTACCTCGAAATATGCAACTATTGCAATATAAGAAGGCAAAATGAATATACTTAGAAATTACATGTATATATATAGGCCTACTGTTTAATTGAGTAAATGAGAGTGAGGTTAAACTGCCTAAAAGGCATTTTATACAGCAATTTACGGCTCAGAATGCATTATTATCAGTTTAGGTAAACTAATTGGTTTAACCATAAGCTGTACACCTACATGCGTATTTGAAAGGTAGCATCTCACAATATTATTTAAATGTATAAAAATGTATTGCAATTCAGTTGGCAGCAATTAATGTATCAAAAGCATGAAATGACTAAAGTTGCGCATATCAGTTGATACATTTTTTAATGCATTTTTTGTGCATTTTTTATTTTAATTTTATTTGTTCCTTAATTATTATTATTATTATTATATATATGATATCCCAGGTCTGTGTGTGTGTGTGTGTGGAGTAACACTGTACAAAACCCTTGAAGCACGTCGGAATTTATATAAATTTGAATAAATGAACCGTTTTTTTTCTCTCAAGTTTAACTAAACTGTATGTTGAACTCTTCCTTTGGAAAGTGTAGAAGGGGGAAGAGAGAGAAAAGTGGGAGGGGGTGAGGGGAAAATGTTGGAAAGTGTAGAAGGGGAGAGAGAGAGAGAGAGAGAGAGAGAGAGAGAGAGAAAAGTGGGAGGGGGTGACTGAAATTGAAATGAAAGGAGTAAAAAAAGGAAAAAACGACGCGCATGCGCACAATTGCATGTGAATTTTGCTCCCGTCATTTATGACGGGTTACCCCACTAGTCTATTAATATTTTAGTGATAATTTGTATTTATGTTTATGCTAAGTGTTATTGTTTAATAATTTGCGATGCTTATTCTGCTTGGTAGGCAGTATCTTCTCTTTTCGAACTCTGGTTATTGTTTTTCAAGAGCGAAATGAACACAATTTGGAAAGTATTTTAGAAACTAGAAAGGTAGCCTCATTCACGTAAAGGTATTTTCAAAATATATTTCAAAATAAACTTTTTATAGAAAAAAATAAAGAAAAATAGCATCTGTTTAAACTTGAGTCATTTTCAAACTCACTTAGGAATGCAAGTAGATTGTTTAAATTGTCTCTTTTTTCACATGACTCACTTTTTTTCTGGGTATGTTTGTCACACTGATAATTATTGATTATTTTCGACGCTTTTATAGCTAAAAGGTTGGATTCGATTTCAACTAACTGGCGAGTGCAGTTTGCCACCTATGGAGGTTGCAGGCGCCATCTACCTTGCATTTACACAAGTAATTTTCTATGGAGCCCTTCTTAAAAAGCTTACCTTAAAGGATATTACCATGAAAATACCTTTAAGTGATTGAGCTGCCCTTCTAGTTTCAAAAACACATTCAAGCTTCTCTTCATTATGCATTAGAAAGACAGAGTAATTAAGAGTTCGAGAAGCATTTACATTTTAAAATCATCTTAATTTGCTTTGTAGTTTTGAAATGAAAAATTTAAAATAGTGTTTGCAGTGTTCTAATGTGTTTTTCTTCTCTTTCTTAAGGTGCTAATTTGTTTATGACTTTCAAGTTAGCACCAAGACTTTAAGCTTTACATAGTTTTATATCATCATTTGCAGCCGAAAGTGACGTTTTGTGGTAAGCGATAAAAAATCTTGAACAATAACTTCATGCATAAATTATCACGTATAATCTAAGTTTGAGAATTTTTAAGTATTTTGTCTACCTATAATAAGGAAGCTGTCAATAGCAAAAAATGTTGCAAAATACATTAGAATTAGTTTAAATTGTTTATTTAATTGTATGATGCATATGTCATTTATAGTCATTTATGAAGAAACTTATGAATATTCATTATGTGTACAAGTGGTAAGACCCAATAGTTGCATACGTGAGTCTATTTGTTGTTAAAGTTTATAACGGAAATTTGCCAAAAAAGCCTGTACGATATTTTCATTTGTATAAATTAAGTTTGATCCTTGATAGACAAACTAAAGAACTATTTTGCATATATGATTGTTTGATCGTTTTCTTTTTCATTTGATAAAAAAACTGCATTTTTAACCAAAAAACATATGCTGAAACAAGAAAACCTTGACCCATTGAAGATGAATTTCACCTGTTAGGCTTATAATGGCCCTCAAGATGACCACAATGTCTATACCCCAATCATTACCATCATCAACCGCACGTTTTATCTATCCTACTTTCTACTAACTAATTATATATTTTCAAGTGGTTTACTTGTTTTCAATATTGAGTTATTTGTAGAAAAGAAATCGCACCTTACTGTGTTTGTTAATTTTTTTTTATTGTTAACAAATATCAAATTATTTCTTACAATTTACAAAGAAATAGAATATTTGACAAAAAAAAAACTTTCATTTGTTTTAAGATAAAATTAGAACGAAATTTAGAAAGTAATAAATATGCTGATGAAACAATAAGTTATGATAAAGTTGAAAATATTTTAAGAAAGTTTAAATAAAAAATAATAATTAGAAGTTGGTATAACATATACTGATAAAGAAAGGAATAATAATTTAAGGACTGATGATGGGTTGGTCAGTTTTTCCAAAGTTTTCATTGACATTATAAAATAAGGGAGCTTCAGAACACGGTGTGGCATCAGAGGTATAAGCACAGACTAGATTTGCCTGATCAAATACGGTTTGATTTCCACAGAAGAAACTGTATATGATGGGAAATTGATTGTCGTGTTCATCGACGAATGGAACGCAAACGTGGAAGATTTGACAGTTGTTGTCTATGTCAGCGTAGTAGCCGTAGATTCTATTGTTGCATGAGAATGTGCTATAGATTGGACCAACCACTAGTTCGGCACTTGCTGGTAAAACGTAGGTCATTGGAGGTTGTGGTGGAGGTGGTTGAATTGGTGTTCGTGGTGGTAGTGTTATTGGCGGTAGTGGAGGCCTCGTTGCCGGCCTTGCAGGTGCGGTGGGAAACTGAGAAAATATTAAATGATATAGATCGATTTTTAATTTTAATTAAAATATATATTTGGTTACTTACATATTGAGCCAAAGATGCACCAATGAGGGCTACAACTGTAAATTTAAACAAAATAGATCTAAATGTTGCTGTTGATTAATTTAAAAGAATGAATAACTAAGAAAGAGTTAAAATTACAGTCGCCTCACTTTAATTTGAAGCTTGTTACATCAGAGAGCTTGTATCATTTCATCTGATAGAAAAAGGGTGATAGCAACTCTTTGAAACAAAAGGTTTCTCGAAGATGTTTGTCAATTGCCTGATTTCTATCAGATAACATAATCCAAACCTAGCTTTTTTATCAATCCTGCTGACGTCACTGGCTTCAGCGCGGTGACTTGTATACACTGGCTATATTTGCAGCAAGATTCATTGATATTTGTCATGCAATAAATTGCGACTACCAATTTGATAATAAACTTGCATAATCCATAAGCGTTTTTCTTGCATATACTGTCTATAGCAGAAAATGCTCAACTTCATTTTTGTAAGTTATATTACACGCAAGTGAAGTTACTGTTTAAGATACGTGGCTTTATAAATATTTATTTTTGTTTTTCTCCTCCTAGATGGCGCGCCTGTGCGGCTATTTAGGTCTCTTCGTTCACCCGCTGTTTTGAGAAAATTTATATTTTTCAAGCGAACGTTTTCACGAAAAACATGGAAAATAAAAAAAAACGGGTTAGTTTCAAACTGAACTACAAAATGTTTATTTTTTTACAAAATTGGTATGAAAACAATTTGAATTTTTTTTATAATGTTGTTTTTAAAAAAACGTTCGCTTGACGTTTTTGCATCCAAAGTTTACACAAAAAAACGTCTATAGAGCATAGCATTAGCCAAAGTAATGGATCTTAAGGGGGAAGAATGATCAAATATCAAAATGAATATCTATAAAGCCAACTTAAGTGACATTTTTTTAAAAAAAGTAATTACCAACTAAGACTGTTTTATTCTTGTTAACCGTTGCAGACATTTTTGAAGGATTTTCTGTGAAAATAAGAACCAATTTTCAATGGATTAATTATTATGTAGCCATGTGTAATGTTTAAAAAAAAAATAACGAAGCTTAAGTAGAGTAAAATCTTACCTTAGAATATGCTTAGAATGTACTGCGGTTGCTTGTTTTCTTAAGTATGCTTTAATACCGGTGCATTTTCTTTAAATATTGTTTTCCTAACCCTTTTTTGTCACGTGATTTTACTTTATTTTACTCACAGAAACCGAGATTTTCAATTTTATGTTGATAGTTAAATGTATTTGTATAATATATGTCTGTGACACCAAGGCATATGACCTGCAATTCTACTTTTTTTTTTTTAACAGGGCCACCTCCTGAGTCTCTCACCGATTAGATTTCCAAATGTACTAACTTTTTTCATATTGTTTGGATGAGTTTTTTAAAGTATTGACCTTTGACACCTGTGTGCAGGCGTACCATATGTACAACACAGGGGTGTGTCAAAATAGGCTAATACACAAAAAAAAGTCCAAACTGAATCCGAATGAGGGGGCTACCTACATAGCTAAAATTTTATGACAGATAGTAAGAATAATTTGATGTTATTTACTATCATATAGATGATATTACTTAGATGCTAATCTATATTGTCATGTAGTCCTACATGCATTATTTTTACATAGCAGAGATTTCAATCTTTTCTAGTCAGGAAGTATTATGGAAATCGGTCATAGTTAGGTTGGTAACAAGAGGAGTCAAATGATAACTAAATGTTTAACTCTTTGTGTATAACCAGCGCTAAGTTATTTAATGATAAATAGCGACTAGCTTTTGCATTTTTTGTATGAATGTAATAATATAAACTGGATAGTGTTTTAGAAACGGGAGGCTGATTGAAAAAAGGTGATATGACTCTCATATGACAGGAAATAGTCACATCTAGCTCATAACCTACAAAAGAAAATTAAAAAATGGTAATGCATGACAAATATGGTCAGTTGTATATTATATCTTTACGACTCCCATTGACTGAGATGTACAGTAGGGTCATAAAATTTAACCTCATAAGCAGTGATATGATTATCACAATTTTTTATGTTTTCTGGGAGAGCAACTGAATCACGAATGCTGTTTTTGTGTTTATAACTTAAAAATCAGTTTAGCAGTTTTACAAAATTGACAAAAAGTTTTCCATTTTTTTTTGTATATTTACTAGTATTCTTACCCGTTGATACCGAAGTTATTCAGTCAGTGTCAGTCTGACACGGTCATAAAAGACATGATACACTTGTGACAGTATTTTGGACTATTGCATGGTTATGACTCATGAGATACATTTGACAATTCACTGTCATACTGATGGTCTTATTATCTTTCTGAAATAACCTCTATAAGTTACAGGTGAGCAACCTCGTTGCTAATTGTCAATTTGGTGATTTCTATGGTAAGTGTGGCGATTTCTAGTTTGTCATATTTTGATTTTTTTATGGTAATAACAATATTTTTTTTTTATAAAAAATAACGAAGCATTTTTTTTCCTGACGATTGAGCCAGTAGAATTGAGATATGCAATAAGTCAAGACATTCAACCAAAAATTCTGCAACTTGTCTAACAAAAAATTGTCAAATTTCGCACTAAAAATTATGATTTTGCAGTTTGAATAAATTATTTGAATCAGTTGTGTTTGATTTCATTGAGTCGCCACATCTGTATCTACATTGAAAAGGGGTTACCCAGGTACTAAGGGATGGCTCCCACATGCTGAAAAACCAGCAGAAAATAGAAATTGAAAACAGAATAAAGTACCAAAGAAAACAATTCAAGGACATTGTTGATTTTATTGAAGAGGGGAAGAATAGGAAGAAAAACCATAAAGAATGTTAAGTCTGCAGGGTTCCTTTCTGTTGGCTAATAAAGTAATTCAGTATGACAAGAACAATTTCACCAACGAAAACATGTCACACTTTGAACGCTTATTTCTTCGAAACAGATAATCGTAGAGTAATAAATAATAAATTATTGTAAAGTTTATAGAGTCCCATTTCTAACTAAACAAGTTTCAAACCGCCACCTCTTAACCCTTCAATACAGTAGTAGCGTCAGAAAGTTAAGCTAAGTTTCGCGTGATTTTGTTTTGCTGCAAACCGTTTTAAGGTTGATAACTAGTGAATAAATAATAATATCGATGACCTCAGCCCGCATTCTGTAGTTGACGGTCAGAGCTAACGGACGTATGTGATAAACTGGATAAAGTGGTTAAAAATTTATTTTTTAGATTAAAAAAATGCCGCGAAAATCCAGGGAAAATTAATATAAAATCCGACGAAAGTTAAAAAAAAAACAGCTAGAAGAATCCGAAAAGGCCCGTTAAGTCGATCATCAACCGAAAGGTCATGGGAATGTAGGGAGTGTCAAAAGCCCGTGCACCAGGATGCGTTTCACCCTAGTTCGACTCTAGAGCCACAGCATTACATTTCAACTGCATAAATAAAGCCTGAACATAAAGAAAAAATGGAGAACTAGTGATATAGTGCCATAAAATAATGACAGTTGACGTAGGTTGCGGCGCAGTTACTACTGTGCCCCTTTGATTTTTTTTTTCAGTACAGTGTTTGTGTGTACTGTATGTCTGATCCATTTAGGCTTGCCACCTATGGAGGACAGTCCTCCATTTGGAAGAACTGTCCCTCCGGCCAGGACTATCCTCCACGAACGTATTTTAAGTTTTTATACAATTTATTGTGTGGAGGACGTGTTTGCCTTCATGGAGGACGGTCCTGGTCGGAGGTCATTTCCTACGAATGGAGGACTGTCCTCCACAAACGAGAAAAAAGGTGGTAAGCCTAGAGCCATTCCCAACTTGCACCAGTTAAACCTTGACCTATACAAATATGCATTACAAAACTTGTAATATTTTTCATAAATGCAAAAACCCTGTATTATTCATTGCAATTTGTTATTGATTGTTTCACGTATCAGATAAATTTGTACATCACTGTGGTAATTAGTCAACTTTAACTTTAAAATATGACACAAAGTTCAATTTTATTTCATTTTTTTTATATTTTATTAAAAAAAAGTTTATAAATATAAGCTGATACTTATTTCATAATGAGTGCATTTTTTTAAAAAATAATGACGTTGTTGTTTAAAAGAAATGAATTATCAGCTGAATTAGAAAGTTGAATATTTTTATAGATTAATTTATGCTCTGACAATGGGACGATCTGTTTTGCCAAAGTTTTCATTGACACTGTACAGTTGCGGAGCTTCGGAACATGGTACGGCATCAGATGGGTTGGCACAAACTAGATTTGCCTGATCAAAAACGGTTTGGTTTCCACAGATGAAGCTATATATGACAGGAGCCTGGTTATTCTGTTCGTCGACAAACGGTACGCAGACGTGAAATATTTGGCAGTTATTATCTGTGTCGGCATAGTAGCCATATATCCTATTATTGCACGAGAATGTGCTTCTTATTTGTCCAACAATCAAATCAGCTCCGGCAGGTAAAACATAGGTTGTTGGTGCTTGAGCCGGTATTTGTTGAGTGACTACAAATGATCGTTGAAAATCTGATGCTGGAGCACCTTGAAACTGTCATTAGAATTGAAATCAGAATTAATAACTCATGTTAGTCGAAAAGAATCTGCAAATGGTAAAGCGACTTGAAGATCTATTTCAAGTTGCAGCAAAAAAAAAAAACTCTGTCACATAATACAAAATTTGCAGCTGAAAATTATCATGCGATTTTGAGGTTTCTTAAAACATATAATTAAACAATTTGTGAAAAGTATGGAGTAGGAGTTCAAAAGGTCTGATCTGAATATTTTGGAAGTATTCAGACTTTATGCAAATGTTTCAAACAAAACCGCAATTATTGTTTTTGTGTAAATTATACGTGTTTAGTTTGTAAATTTTAATCAGTTGCAAATGACAACAAACAACATTGCTCTAAAGCTCCAATCACATTGGCAATGTTAACAGCAAGAATCACTGCTGTCCCCGTTTTTGAATAAACGCTGAATAACTAACTCTTTGGCAAAATGTGCAATAGTTTTTTGCATAACTAACTTGCAGAACAAATTGATCTTCGTTTTTTTTTTGCAAGAAAATATGCAACATTCACACTAATATTTAACTCATTTTTTGCAATAAACATTGCGGAGAAAGTGGTCAGTGTGATCGCCGATCGATATTTTCAATATGAAGATATAGATATGAATTTTGGAGTCTCGATTGTTTTGATTTTTTTGTTTGCAAATTTTCTAAGTTGCAACTCTCTAATAAAGCATTCTCTAATATACTTACCAGTTGAGCTGATGCAGCAGCAACAAAAACGACAACTAAATCAATTAAACGAATGAATTCTTGTAAACAGCAATTATTACCTCATACATTTAAAAGAAAAAGAAGTAAAAATTGATGATTACCAAATAGTAGGACAATTTTCATGTTGATTGTTGTAAGAAGTTCCAATAGTACACAATTGTGCTGTATCTGAAATGGAAACAAGTATGAGTTATTGTTAAGTGTCCCAAATTTCGCCACTTGTTCAGTAACAAGTGGGGGAAAAAAAAGAAATTAATGCAAACTTACCTGAAAACGTGAAAGAAAGTGAAATGGTGCTGAATCCAATGTGTGACTCCTTAAATACGAGTCTTAATAAATTTTAAGATGTCACGTGATTCTACTTTGCTTGAAGAACCAGAAATGATGATAGGCTCTCTTCATACTCATATTGTTCCTCGAAACATGTATTTGTGACCTGCAAATCTACTTTTTTGAGACAACACTTTCTTGATGTATGGGTAGGTAGGCTTTTATGAAGATACTACTGAAGAAGAAAAAAGAAAGTTCTTTTGAGGTTGTTTGGATGAGTTTTTTGTGCGTCTGTGACCTTTCCCAGCTCAAAAAAAAAAGAACAATTCAAAAGAAAATGTGGTTGAATAAATGTTTTTTTTATTAGTTTATGTTTATGGCATAGTCACACTATACATTTGTAAATTGCAATATGAATTTTCAATACATTTTTAATTATATTAAGTTATTGATGACATAATTAACACAAATTTGGGCAAAATAAATGCTTGAAGAATGTAGGCTGATTTTTGTATTATTATTGTTATTGTTGTTGAATAAATGTGCAACATACAGTATATTCGAAATGTATGGTAGCCATTAATTATATATTGTCATATTTCAGCCGTATACAAACTTGGCAGTGTTGATCAATGATGACTTTAATGAAAAACAGTCTTTATGTTCGAAAATGAACAGGACGTTCAGTTCTGAAAAAGTTCTCGTTGACATTGTATAATTGAGAAGCTTCGTAACACGGAACTGCATCCGCTGGGTTTGTACAGACCAGAGTTGCTTGATCAAACACGGTCTGATTACCACAGAAAAAACTGTGGATGATAGGTGCTTGATTGGTGAAAGCGGAAGGAACGCAAACGTGAAATATTTGACAATTATTGTCCATGTCAGCATAGTAGCCATAGATTTTATCGTCACAAGAAAAAGTACTTCTGACTGGACCCACTATCAGTTCAACACCATCTGGTAAGTTGTACGTTTGCGTAGCCGGCTTTGGAGATGGAGAAAAAAAACTACTTCTAAATACGTCCACTTGAGGTAACTGTATTTAACAAATGCAATGCATACAATTAACTTCATTGTTTGAAAATGAATAGATATTTGAATTGCCCTTACCAATGCACAAGAAGCAACACCAAAAAGAGCAGCAACGGCTAAAAAATAGAAATTAAATTAATTATCATTTGTGTTTACTGTAGTTTTAAATTACGAAAGCTTCACTAAAATATAGGTATTCTGCATTTTGAAAACAATTTTAAGAAAAACTGGATAAGTGTTTTATAAACTGGAAGAGCAACTAAAGCATGTCAGGCTATTTTCTTGTTTATATTTTTTAAAAATAAACTTTTGTACGTTATAGGACGATTTTTGGTCCAACTTGAAGTGAAAAACGAAAATGAAAAGTTGAAATTACCATAAAAACGTTTTCATTTGTTAAAAAAATAAAAACTTACTCTTGTAGTTCCTGCAGAAATTCCAGTCGCTACTTGAAGAATAACTACAGTTATATTGTATAATCCATTTGCATAGTTTGAAACAGCTAGCTACTATGCTACATGTATTTATAAAACGCCAAATAAGATTGAAATAGATTTATATTATCAACTAATAAAGGGTTGATTAACTTTTAATACATATAATGACTAAATAACGTAATGCGAAGCACTGGCAACTTACATGTGTTTCAGAATGTTGATATATAAGTAGCGAAAAATGGTGTTGCTTATATTACTAATGATATCTTGCCGTTTTGTTACTGTTGATTTACAGTTTCTAAAGTGTTTGACAAATTGAGGAAAAGTGCTATGCTAGCTTTCAAAACTACAGTTTCATAAGAACTTAGGAGTTGTTTTATAATTATGTATCACTTAGCGCGCTAGCATGCAGAAATTATATTATACATGTAGCAATTTGAATCAGGATTTTCTGAAATGTTAACCATGTTCAGAAGACGCAAAGAGTTTGTTAGATTGTTTTACACTCAATGAATATAGCATATGCAATAGATAATTTTATCACCATATATTTGTAAAACTATTTTTAGCAGCTGCGTGAGACTTTGTGAGCAAAAAAAAAAAATGCATAGTCCTGCGAAGTTCACTGTATTTTTTGTCACCAAGGCCTTGTTTTTAGCACAAAAAACGTGGCCCACTCCGTTGATGTTAGGTCAACTTAAGTGAGAAAACCTCTATCGCCCTACCACTTTAACTAAACCATAATTGCCATTTCTCATCAAATATTTACTTTGAAATGTGGTTATTTTGAGATAAAGCTATAATTAAATCTAACCTATATGTATATCTAATTAAAATGCATGATATTACCTAAAATGATGAATAATTGAAGAAAAAGTTAAGGTAGAAACTAATGAAAAAGAAAGAGAAATCTAACAGTGGCGATATGGTTGACCTTCGCGAGGTGAAAACAAATCCAACTATTTGAAAAGTTGAAATTAATAACAAAGTTGAACTAATAAACGTTACTTTGTGCCTATTTTTTTGTCGATTATTTGTGGTGTTTTTTTTTCAAATTTAAAATGCATTTTCACTTTTACTTTCGTCAAGTGAACACTGGGCCTAAAACACGTTCACTCACGAGGAATATACTTATTTATGTACGAACTTTATGCAAAATAACTAACATAGTACGATTGACGAACTTAATGAATATCGATGTAAATAAATATCTTTTGAATGGACTTTTAAAAGTCCATGTAAAACGTTTGGTAAATTATGCTGTCTGGAGCCATGTTAAGGACTTAGAAACATAATTATTTCCAATTAAATATATTCATTTAATATTCCTATAAATAGACCAACATTAGACTCAGTATTTTATTCAAGTGTAGACTAGGTATTAGGGCACTCAACTCCCAAGTAAGCTTTGTAAAGTACAGACTGTTATTTGACAACTTACTAAAATAGATGACACTCATTATGTTGATTGTAGTAGGCCTATTTTGCATCCTTAAATAAAAACATTTATTACAATTATTATACGTACAAGTAGTTTTTTATAAAGTAATTCTGGTTCCACTTTAATGTACGCCTAGTATAAAATTTCTATTACCCGGCTTTTTCCTAATGTAGAGTTTTAAAGAATGCTAGAATTTTTAATTCGAATAATTACTGTACTCTGCATGCAACTTAGATAACATTTGATAAATTTGTAAATAACGTATAGGCTTTTAGGCCTTGTTTCCATTGGGGTGAAAATTTGAATTTTTTGAAAATTTCAACTTGTGAAAAGTAGAACACCCGTGGCCTTTGCCTATGATAGTGAATAGGCGGGGGAACCACGTGTGTTCTAATTTTCAACAAGTAAATATTAATACAATTAAATAGTTCTGTGTTAGAAAGAATTCAATTTGACAATGATTAAATGTTGCCTAAATAAAAATCATCTATGATTGGGAATATTGAGTTGAATTGAATAAGCATGTGGTTAAGTATTTCGTGGAAATTCTCACCTAGGTGTTGTATATACAATTGTACAGACAAACGTAAGAATGAAGAGGAGGATAGGAATTTCAAGACTTACCACCAGTGGAGAAGATGAAGTTAGTTCTTTCTGTGATATTTTGTCCCAAAGAATCTTTTTTAAAAATCTTTTTTTCTCCTTTTATAAAATTGGGGAGAAAAATACATTTCATTTTAAGTGGTTGTTCACGTGATTTTAGATTCTCCACACATGAGCTGGTTTATATACTATTTTTATTTCTTGTCTTTTTCTAATGTAATTTTTCTTCTTCTTCTTAACCTTCATTTTTATTTCAATTGTTATTTAACCTTCCTTTTTTTTCTGAATCTTTTTTTTTTCTTCAATTTTAAGATTTGAACGTACAGTAATTAGATTTGTCCGAAAATTACTTGGAGGCCATCTTCATTGTTTTTGAACTCATCTTATTAGAAATAATTATAATTTCCTTTATGGACTTTTAACTATTAAAGTGGGGTAGTTTTGTTAAGTTGTGTTGTTATTGTTGTTGTTGTTTTTAAGTTCTCACTGAAGTTTTTATAGAAAATTGCTTTATACTTTAATTATTATTAATACAGTATAAGCACACACATCTATCTATCTCTCCCCTCTGACCCCCTCTCTCTGTCTAGAATGCTCTGACGTCATCTCCTTCACACTATCTTCCTCCCTGTATCTCTCGGATGTTCTGACGTAGAACCCTCTGATGTTGTGTTGTTGTTAACTAATTATAACCTTGCACCATTCACCATTATTTTAAGCACCACATCTATCTGTATCTTTATATATTTATCGATATTTATCTCTCGATATCTGACATCGAACTACTGTCATTAGTTATTACGAGTGTACGAATGTACAATTATTATATATATATATATATATATATATATATATATATATATATATATATATATTAAGCCAGGTCTGTGTGTGTTTGTGTGATTAATGCTGTACAAACAAGGACAAAAACCTTGAAGCATCTCGGAATTTATATAAATTTAAATGAATAAATGAACCGCTTTTTTTCTCAAGGTCAACTATATGTTGCACACTCCCGGTGACTGAAATTGAAATGAAAGGAGTCAAAAAAGAACAAACAACGCGCATGCGCACACCAGAGAAAATGAAAAACTCATTTTCTCTTTCAAATATAAAAAGGGGAGTGGATAATAGTAGCAAAATTAAACTACAGTTTATCACAGGCAATTGTGCCCAGCATTAGAATTTCTTTTGCTCAGCCCTTTTATGAACGTCATCAATTTCTAATTGGGTTTGTTACTTGGTCTGACGTCATAAAAGGGCGGAGGAAAAGAAATTCTAATGCCTGTGAATTTTGCTCCCGTCATTTATGACGGGTTACCCCACTAGTTTGTAATTACTAATTGTACAATTTGTAATAACGGATTGTATATACAGAATTGTTAAATTGTTTGTTGGGAGGGTCTGGGACCAACAAGTGTGCTCAGCACAAATCAATTGTTTGCCCGCCCTTCATGTGCATCAGCACCATCTAACGCTCTAACGTTGTGTCAGTGGTAACTATTAATAACCTTTCACCGCTAGATGGTGGGTGGTATACATCTGTTGTGTTCGTCTAGAACGGGCAGCACTCTCTATTCTTATAGGTTCCCCCTATTCCAAAATCCCCGTCTTGTGACTGGCATCCTTCTAGTAATTTATAAGGTGCGTCAGTGTCAGGGTCACAATTTTTTTGATGATCTCATTCTGAAAGAAAACAAAAACAAGAGTGAAAATATTAGAATATTCACAGGTGCGCATCATCTATGATGTATTACTATGATGTAAGGTCGTAATTGCAATGCAATTACGTGTTTACTTCACTATGCAATTATATAACTGTTATATTTTTCTTTTTGCTTTGTCATTTATTTAAATGAGATGTATCACAAAAGTGTAATTCAGTGTGATATAAATTGTGGTAGCAATTTACCCTGTAGAGATGTCAGTATGTGTTTTAAGTATATTTGTTGTCATTAAAGAGAAAAGCTGAATTTCAGAATTATTAATTACTAAGCAAATTGTCAAGTTCTACCAATTTGCCAATTTGCTAAAATTAATATTATTTTTTAGCAATGTACAGAATTTATAAAAATGCTAGAAAATTTACAAACCATTTTGTTATTTTTGCATTGCAAATTGACTTAACTGTTTCAGACAGCCTGTAGGCCCTACCCCTTGCACAATTGCATTGCTAATAATTTTATAAATAATTACTTTCCAGTTTTTTTAGAATTATCTATTAATGATGTGGTATCACTGGTACGATTGTTTTTTAGTACAACTTGAAAAAAAGTATGAAACATATTTGCAAAAAAATAGTTTTATTAACAAAAAAATTAAATGCTTTACATGTATGCTGTTTTCCCAGAGAGTTTTGAGTCTTAACAGTTATACATTTTATTAGAAAACCAAAGCTCGCTATAATATTACGACTACACTCAGGTTTACGATATATATACGCCAAAAGTGCTATTTTAAAAGCAAATGTTGGTAAAATATCATGGATTGAAGTGTCTCGTTCCTCTTCCGCCCTCGTACTCGATGATTAAAGAAAGCCACCCACCCATTATAGCCAACATTTGCATTTGTTATAAAATATACACTGATATTATTACTTTTCATATATAGTCCAAAGTGTAATTTCAATATTGCGAGTAGGTTTGAATTATTGGAAGAAAAACTTGTTTAAATTTATGCTCGGACGACGGGACGATCGGTTCTGCCGAAGTTCTCGTTGACGGAGTACAGGCTGATAGCTTCGGAGCATGGAGCGGCATCGGATGGGCTGGCACAGACGAGGTTAGCCTGGTCGAACACGGTTTGGTTACCACAGAAGAAGCTGTAGGTGATGGGGAATTGGTTGTCGTGTTCATCGACGAATGGAACGCAAACGTGGAAGATTTGGCAGTAGTTGTCTGTGTCAGCGTAGTATCCGTAGATTTTGTCAATGCAGGAGAAGGTGCTCTTGATTTGGCCGATGACTAGTTCAGCGCCATCGGGAAGAGAGTAGGTCTGCACTTGGTGGCTGGGCGGGGTCGGTGGTCGTGTCGGTACAACTGGGATAACTGGGTAAGTCGGTGGAACCGGTGGTACTGGGTAGGCTGGCAGAAGGGGAGCTTGACGCTTGACCTGTTGATAAAATTAAAATTGTGAATTGAATGTGATCTGCTTTGAACTTTGAAAACAATATGTGACTTAATGTGATTTATTCTAATTATATTTGTAAATAGTTAATAGAATATTGTTTTCATTAGGTAATCCATTCATTTGTAAACAAGGTAACTTACCACAGAAGCCAATGCAACACCCAAGAAAGCAAGAACTGGAGAAAAAAAATTTGATATTTGAATTAGATTTCGTAATAATAATAATATAAAATATAATTACTATTATTAATTATTTAACCTACCAACAATGGCGGTCTTCATGTTAATTGTGGGTTGGTGTTCTACAATGTAAAAGAAATTTCTAATTAAAACTCTGTGATACTTAAAAGTTATAAACTAGAACTACATAATTATGCAAAAACAAATTGTTAACAAAATTACATTTGTATATAATTATCATTGTCTTATTCATTTTTTAAGTTAACTTTATATTTTTAAAATTGTTAAGTATTGCTAAAAGCAATGTATTGCATAAACTTTAAATTAAGTTTTTACAATTTTGAAGTTAGTTTTTTTTTTTTTTAAACTTAAGAGACTAGACAGTTTTTTTGTCATTTTTTTAACGAAGAAATGCTTACCGAGGAACAGAAGAAGGAGATGATTGTGTGATATTAGGACTGTGAAAGTCTGTTAGATTTGTGGTAGAAGTGTTCTTTTTTCTGTCTATTTATACAGATGAGCGAGAAAGGACAGTTTCATCTTCAATTGTCTTTTTACTGGTCACACAATCACATGATTGGTGGGTCAAATAAGCCTAAATCTTTTTTTGGAGGAGGTGGTGGTGCGATATTGCCAACTTTGCATTTTAAAACTGGATGAAATGTGGTTGTGTCCACGTGCGATTTTTTTTAAAATGTTGACCTGCAAATCCATTTTGACTTTTAAGTTCACCTTCCCTTTAGCCATGTTCTCATGAAATTTTTCTATCTTCGAACATGAGAAGAGAGAGAGAGTCATTTTTTAGGCCGTCTAGATGATGATGTTTTTGCTACTTTGACCCTTTACGGCCTCCACATTTTATTCGTAAAAAGTATCCCTTTTTTATTATACCACTTTTATAAATGAAGTACACCATAGCAATTTGTTTTATTCGTAAAATTATTTTCTACAACTGCAGTTAAAATTTAAAATTTAATTAACATATGTAACATTATGAATCTGAATATGTATTATCTGTATTAAATTATTGCACAGTAACGTTTTATTGTGTAATATTTCAAATTGGATTTTTTTATGCAAATGAGATTTTTTTATTTATTTATATAAAATTACATAAAAATTGCTCTTTTATTAACTAAAATCAATGTATGACAAAGTATTCAATAAGTTTATTTAGATGTCAAGCACATTATTATAATAAATTCATTTCATAAAGGAGAAAAAATTAAAAACGTGACTATTTATTTTTATTAAATTGTGATTTAAATCAATGATTTAAATTTTTTTGATTTTAATAAATAAAAAATCAATTAAAATCAATACACGATGCTGCATTTTAACAACCGGTTTTTGTCTGTGTAAAGCTTTAGGGGATTATCTATGTTCAAATGAGAAAAAAAAAGTATAAAAAAGCCCATACTATAAGTGGTAGTATACTTAATTAGATAATTATAATCTTTTTTTTGGGTCCTTTGAATGCTTACTATAATTACTACGTAACGGTCTTTACCACATCTATTATGTTTAGTGATCATACTGTAGCCTAATTGGGCCAAGGCGGTTTTTGTCACAATTTTGTGACAACGTGACAATTGTTTTAAATCGTTCAACAATGTTGCAAACACAAGGTAACAGAAAAGGGTTAAATTCAGATGACAGTGACAACTTTAAACAAAAAAACACTGATTTTTTTGTTACTTTGTGGTTTAAAAAAAACTACGAAAACATTTAGTGTAGATGCAGTTTTTTTTTAAAATAATGTTTGATCATAAATATGTATGCATCAAATTCATTGTAACTTGTGTCATTTCTATTGTAAAATGTTTTATTTGCATAATATTGCTTATAATCGACTCTAAAAGAATAAAGAATATTCAAACTTTTGGTAATATCTATCATTAGAGAGAGAGAACAACACTTTAAAGAAGAAGCAAAAAAAAAATCACAGAAGAATCTTTTCCGCGTTTTATTTCACAATTGAATTCAAATGATTCAATTATTGAATTCCAATTTTGTTTGAACCATTATGATTTTGTTACGGTCAAGTTCTGATTTATCTCAGAATGGACATCTTATGTTTTTGCTTTCAAGTAATTGTTTTAAATTGTATCAAGTCTTCAAACGTAATTAGTTTGAAGAACTCCACAGAAGAAGATTTTAACCTACAAACTCTTCTCATCACATTTACAAACCGTATTAATTTTAGAACAAAAAAAAATATGCACATACATTTTTTTCATTCTGCTTATCATTTTATTTGCTTCCTGCTTGATGATGATGCTATATGTTTCATTGTATTAGAAAATATATTTTAATTTTGAAAATAATTAGGGTGTCACTCATTAATATCACTTTTAAGACAAGAATGCGTACCGGTTTTTTTTTCTTTTCTTATTCTTTTAACTTTCTCTTGAAGGTATATATGGCACTATAGCCTAATTGATGATAATTTATTAAGTGACCTATTCTTATAATCACGTTATGGTGTCCCATTTACGTTCACTAAAAATATATATTTGCTAATTTTTGTTAAGAATTGTTCTTTTCTCATTTAACTTTTTTTTTGTTGTTCTTGTAGTTGTTGTTGTTCTGTGTCTTTTGTGTTATGTTGAAATTAGTTTATATCCCCGAGGTATATATTACTATACACTCGTACAGTTACAAGACCTACTGGCATTAACTTACAACTCTTTTTTTTTTTTTTTAAAAAAAAAACTTTCACTAGTCAAAAACATAGGAATAATAAAAAAAAAACCAGGATGACCACACGTCTTAATTTTTTTTTTCTTGTGAAGGAATTTAAATGTCTTTGCCACAATCTCCTTTTTGTGTGCCGAACCTTTCCCTTCTTGCCTTTTTTCTTTCCCTATTAAAAAAATGAAATGTGGGCAGTTTTTTTCCTCTTTTTACCTGGTTATTTGCAAAGTGGCCATTCCTGTTTTTTTTTTGTTTTTTTATTATTAAAAAAAAAGGATCATAAAGAAAATAAGGAACTGAAATATTGGTCATAAAAATCTTGGTGTTGAACCTGTATTGTTAGCATTAGTTTCAAAATAGGGTTTTTCTTTTGAAAATTAAAAAAAAAAACATTTTCATATATTTTTTTTTTATCTTAAGTATTTTTTTTTTAGATATTATCAGGTGATATCTTGAAGAGAAATTTTTAACTTAAACCCCATTATTTTATACTTTATATGTTTTGTTTGTTTACTTAACATATTTCCTGTGTGCAGATGACAACAATTTTTTTTTAACCATAATATTATTAAAGTTTTGGCATTTTTAGTGTGGGTTTTGTGGCCGCTCGTAATTCATTCAAGTCCTTGTTTAGTGTTTTGCATTTTAATGAGCGCGAGAGAGACTTTGACTTCTTGTATGTCATCATCATCATCATCATTTCCTGTACCTTATCCCGCAAGCAGCAGGGTCGGCCTTGCTGGTTCTAACTCTCCACTCGTTCCGATTTTGCACCAAGCCCCCAGTGACCCCACATGCCTCCATATCCCGTTTTACTACCACATCCCAGGTTTGCTTGGGTCTTCCTCTACCCCGTTTTATTCCCAGGTCTAAGTTCATTGCCTGTCTCAGCAGCCCATCTTCTCCACTCCTGAGGACATGCCCAAACCACCGCAGCCTATTTTCCTGCATCTTTTCTACTATATTTGTCACCCCTACACTACCCCTAATAAAATCATTTCTGATCCTATCCCTTCTGGTCACCCCACTCATAAACCTTAGCATCCTCATCTCAGCTACCTGCATTCTATCCTCATGCACCTTCTTGATTGCCCAACATTCTGACCCATACAACATAGCTGGTCTGACTACTGTTCTATAAAACTTTCCCTTCAACTTTATAGGTAACTTCCTGTCACATAAAACCCCACTAGCCTGCCTCCACCTATGCCAACCTGCTTTTATCCGGTTTGTGATGTCTAAGTCTAAGCTCCCATCATCTTGCAGCACAGATCCTAAATATTTGAAGTCATGCACCTGCTGCATTAAACTGTCCCCAAGTCTAATCCCCTCATTCAACTGTTCTTTCCCATCCCACTGAAATTTCATGTACTCCGTTTTTGCCCTACTTATTTTCAACCCATTTGATTCCAAGGCATTCCTAGTCTCCTCTAACCTTATCTCGAGTTCCAATTTGGATTCCCCAACTAAGACTATGTCATCTGCAAACAGCATACACCAGGGGACCTCCTGCCTCACCCCTGCCAGTAACTCATCCAGGACCAAAATAAATAGATATGGACTAAGTGCTGAGCCCTGGTGCACCCCAATCCTAACATGAAAACTGTCAGAGAACCCCCAGGCAGTCTTAACGCTTGTCCGTGCATCCCTATACATGTCCCTCACCATATCTATATAACTCTCACTCACCCCCTTCTTCTGTAAGACCTCCCACAATAACGTCCGTGGTACTCTGTCATAGGCTTTCTCTAGATCTATAAATACCATGTGTAACTCTTTCTTGGCAGCCCGAAACTTCTCAATAACTTGCCTTACGGCAAAAATAGGGTACATTGTGGATTTTCCTGGCATAAACCCAAACTGACTTCCCCCAATTGCAGTTTTACCCCGTAGTCGCGCTTCAATTACTCTCTCCCAAAGCTTCATCGTATGACTCATCAATTTAATACCTCTATAGTTCCCACATTCCTGAACATCACCCTTCCCTTTGAAAATAGGCACTAACCAGCTGTCCCGCCATGCATCTGGCATTCTATCCCCCATAGCCAATCTATTGAATAACTTTGTGAGCCAGGAAATGGCAACATTCCCCAAGACCTTCCACACCTCTACTGGTATCCCATCTGGCCCTAAAGCCTTCCCTAGCTTCATTTTTTGCAATGCCTGAACAATTTCCTCAGCCCTAACCTGCTCCACTTCTTCTCTATCATTATTTCTTCCAGTGAAAGGCTCCTGCTCTACCCCCTCATTCATAAGCTTACTAAAATATTCCCCCCACCTTTTCCGTACTGGCTCCCTACCCCACAATACTTTGCCCCCATTATCCTTAACACTCACCACCTTTTCAATATCTCTGCCTTTATTCTCCCGAGCCCTAGCTATTCTATATACTGCCATTTCTCCTGCTCTGGTACCTAACTTGGCATACATGTCCGCATATTTCTTATGCTTTGCTAAGGCTACCTGCTGCTTGGCCTCTATCTTGGCATGCTTGTATTCTATCTGGGCCTCCCTGCTTCCATCGTGCCACCAAGTCTTGAAAGCATCTTTCTTCTTTTTAACTGCCATCTGTACCTCCTCATCCCACCACCAAGTTTCTCTGTCTAATCGAGACCCCCCCTACTCGTACTGTCCCTAGTACCTCGTTTCCACAATCACGGATCTGTTGTGCTACCCTTGTCCACAGCTCTCCTGCAGTGCCATCTAAATCCCATGCTATCTTACCTGCCATTTTCTTAAACTCTTCCACCTTGTCTGGTAATGCCCACCACCTAATTGCTGTCTCTCCTCTATGTCTGACCACCTGTTTTGCACCCCTAGGTTTTAGGTCTAACACTACTAGCCTATGTTGTCCCGCTAAGTTTTCACTCGGTATCACCTTACAATCCTTGCACTCGTTTCTATCCTCACTCCAAATCATGAAGAGATCAATCTGGGATTCTCCTGCCCTGCTCTTAAAAGTAATCAAATGTTCCTCTCGCTTCTGGAATAGTGTGTTTGCTAAAATTAACTTATGTGCCACTGCTGCCTCCAGGATACTCTCCCCTGCTTTATTTCGCTCTCCATAGCCCCACCCACCATGTACCTCTTCATACCCTTCCCTACCTCTACCTACATGTCCGTTAAAGTCCCCACCAATTATGACCCGTTCCTTCCTACTCAGGCCCAACATTAGGTCATCAAACTGTTCCCAGAATGCTAGCTTCCTGGCTGTATCTAAACCAACCTGGGGGCCATATGCACTAACTACATTTATAACAATGCCACCCCAAACTACCTTTACTACTAACAGCCTACTATTTACCCGCCTAACCTCAACCACACTATGTCTGAGTTCCTGATCCAGGACAATTCCCACTCCATTTCTACCCTCCTCACTACTTGCATAAATTAATTTATACCCATCCCCAATGTCCCTGGATTTATCCCCTTTCCATCTTGTCTCCTGCAGACATGCAACATTTACCCTCCTAGCCTTTAGAACACTAGATAACTCCCTAGTCTTCCCTGTCAAACTCCCTATATTCCAGGTGCCAAACCTAAGTTTAGTACCTCCACTTCTACCACTACTTCCAAGACCTCCTTGTTGTTGATGCTGGACTCGCTTCTTTAGCCCCACCCGTCCACTGTGGGGTAGCCCTTGCCAATTTGTCACAGCCACCGGGCGTTGCAGCTGCGCGTCGCTTATGGCGGGGGACGCCCTAGCCATATTCGGAATACTATTTAGAACCAACATCATGTTTTGGCAAATCTTTACAACCGGCTGCCAACCTGACGTCGACCCTCCACTTTTGCACCCGGGCTGGGGGACCGGCAATGGCGTGGTTTGGTTTTGGTCTGCCCTGAGTATTTTATGCCCTCAGTACCCTCCATATCTGGCGGGCATTCCCCTATCCGCCACCTGGGGAGGCACCCGATAGGGGACCAACTACCCCCACGGGTGACTTCTTGTATGTATGTTATATTTATATTAAATTGTTAACTATTATATTATGAGGAAATTTCACTTATAATTTAGAAGTATTGTTATTATGATAAAAATACATTAACTTATTAAAGGGGTTTAGACTACTTTACTTACTGATGTACTACTTTATTAAGTGACCCATGCCAAGTAATTTGATTGATGCAATCGCTTAAAATAAAAAGGATTTGAGCGGCATGGGCTAATAGTACAAATTGAAAGATCACACTTATTCAGACTTTGTCCAATAAATAAATGAAACACACACACACATTTTTAGTAAAATTAATAAAGTAATAAAGTTGTACATTATGCGAAGCAATTAATTTATATTAACACCTTGATTTGCCAAGTTAAAGAAGGCTCATTATAGTTATTAATTCTTATCGGAAAAAAAAATCAATTATCTATTCACTTCACATAAGCAAACAATGTTTCCTGTTAGCAACTAGTCGATAGTACGCAACTCAAACGATTTCATCTCAAACAACGATAAAAGGTGGACGTAGAGGCTAGCTAATAGAGCAGTGGTTCCCAAACTTTTTTGGTTCACGGCGGCACACTATTTTTGCCTCTATAAAGCGCGGTACACTAAGTGTGTAGTTGTGTACCCCGGTTAACACCTTTTGTAAAATACTGGTTTAGTGGTATAGGACGTTTTCGTTTATTTTATTTTTCTCAATAAAATTAAAATTTAATTGAAAACATGAAACACTATTAATTTTAAGCAATATAATATCTAAAATTTCGCGGCACACGTAACAACTCATGGCACACTAGTGTGTTGAGGAGCATACTTTTTGAATCAGTGTAATAGAGGATTACACTAGATACCAAGTGTGCCGGCGATTCGCACCCATAGCCGACATTAACGCCGACTACCACTAATGCTCTTACTACATACATGTAAATCTAGAACAATGATTCCCAAAGGATTTGGCGCGAAATTTTAATGTTTTATTCAATGTGTTAAATGTAATTTAATATTTTAAAATAAATTTTAACTATTGGAAAAGTCTAAATAACCTAAAGAAAACTTTCCTATAACTTGTATGCATTAAACTATTGGTTTCCAAAGGGTGTGAGCTGTTGCAACCTATAGTGTGCCACGAATTTTCCAGGAAAAAAATACTGTGCTGTGTCAGCAAGAAAAGTTTGGGAACCATTGATCTAGAAACATTGCTAGCCTCCATGAAAGGTTCTACACATTGTTACACATGTTTGGACTGCAATATACCTTAAATTTACTCGAATATTACAACGCTAGATAGGGGGTGAAATTTCGTCCCGCAGTGTTATATAGTTTGTCATTACTTCTGTTATAACTTTGTACGCGATGCGGTTTTATTAGAGAAAATGCACAAGTCTGTACCAAGCTTACTTTGTTCAGTGTAGCGCAATTTTTGTGGCAATGATTATTGTACCGTAAGAAAAAAAAAAAAAGGGTTGGGAACCACTGTTCTTGAGCAGTTTAAGTCGTGTTATTTATATTGATAAAAGCGGCAATTTTTTCTTGCCACATTCAAATCAATTCAACTCAGTACACCTGCAATCAATCTAGATAGCCATGTGACAGGGGGTTTAATTCTCAATCATAAGTGGAATAACGTGAATAAGCATATGTTTTAATTTACAACTTTAGTTTAAAATGAAACGTTTTTAAAAAGAAAATGTACGATTTATTATATATTTATATAAAATCATACTTGTGAAGTTGTAAAGTAGTTAAAATTTCATTTGATCTAAAGATTTTATATAATCTAGCAATTTAGGTTAATATTTGTTACATATTTACACTTCGCCTAAAATCTCATTCCAATTCTATTGCAATAATAAATGGAGAAATTCATACCAATGATAGCCAAATAATAGCCAATGGATAACCTAGGAAGAATGGAGTGTACAATGTAATAAATTAATAATGAAGAATCATTCTAAAAATGTTTTCTAAATTGCATTACATTGTAAAATATTTGTTGGTTTTTTACTGTCGATATTTTTATAGTTTTTATTACAACTATTTCACTTTAAAACGTCAAATTTCAATTTAAAAAAAATATTGTGGGATACTGCTACATTTATGTAGGCTTTTGGAACACTATTCATTATTGCAAATTGAGCTAAATTTTTTATTATTTAAAAAGTATTGTTTGAAAAAAAAAATGGCATAAAAAGTTCCTTGCAATTGGAATGAAATCTCAATTACATATGCAGTTAGCTACTTAGTATGCACTAATAGCAAGCACTTTCTTTTGAAAAATCATCAATCTCAGTCAAAACATTTAAACAGATTATTGCAATTTTTGCAAATGAATTGTGGTTAATCTAGCCACTTTAAAATGTGGTGATTAGCGATCGCATGCTTATCAAAAGACAGGATCATTAATTCATTATTAAATTAACTATCATGGTTCATTAAAATCATTGAGATTTTAATAGCTTAATTCTAGATGCATTTTTTAAACTTTTAAATGTGAATTTAATTTGTTGTTTTGGAACTATGCGGATATTTGTGACCTTCGTCCATCAACTCTGCCTACCTAACTTGACCAAACAAATTTTTCTACAAAGAAATATGATCGTTTCGCACTTTCCTTTCAAATAACATAAAAGGATGATACCTGTAATGACCTTCGCGTTATTTCCCCATTGAGAATCCTTCACAGGTTAAAAAAAAAGTAATGTTGGAAATAAATAAATGTTGCTTCGCTTGAAATACAAAAAAAAAACATTGAGGTCACAATTTATTGAAGAAACACGTAAATATAATACATGTATGTATATAGTAAGAGAGACAATCTGCTAACCTTTACGCAGGACTTTTTGGTGCGGTGCGCTTCCTTTACTGAAATATTTTTTTTTTTAAAAAAAAGGGGTTGGTTTTTGAAGCCATGATTGTTCGTGACTTGTTCTGTTAAAATGTGGCAGTCTTCATACTGAGACCTATATAGTGTGAGTGGGTGCTTTTTGGGATTTTTTTATAGATGATCTGAACTGCTTTATGACACTGTCTATAGATGCTGTGACAATAAATATCAATTCTCTTAAGTTGAAGACCTGGTTATAAATTGTTCTTATAGCTATGGTTTTTATTAGTTTCATTTAAAAAAATAAAAAAGGATGAGACTTAGCAGTAGGTCTAATAGGTTTTTTATATACAGTATACCAGGTGGCGCAGGTGAAACATTTTGTTTAAAAATAAATTTCTCTGAAAGTATAAAAACTACAAAGCCCAAACGTATTCCAGTTAACCGCAACATAACAGATATTTATTTTGTATAAAAAATTACAAAAGTTTTAGAATTTTCAATTTAAAAAAAAAAATTGGGTTTCGTCTGAAAAAAATGTAACAATCACATAGTAATTGCATTATTATAATGTATATTTATAACAAGTAGCACTGATGACGACCCCAGAGGGTCATATTCTTAATTAGTGGTAAACTCATGAACTTTCTGTAAACGTTGATGAATTTAGCACATACTTTGACTTAGCATATACAGTAGGACCCTTATCACTAAAGCCAAAAGTTTGCATAAAATACACCAAATGCATAATCAAAGTCAAAAACCTCTTTGAGTACACTACATTATTTCTGCCAAATCTGCATTAATAATCAGTTTAACCAAAAACATTTTAATTTTTGGTGGTAATTTGTGTTAAGCACGCAAATTGCATAATTTTGAACTTTTTTAAAAAACTTTATTTGCATGAAATGCACAATTTCTAAAATAAAAATTCACATTTTTTAAAGTAACTTGTAACTTTTATTAATTATTACTTCTGCCGAGTTTTTTTTTTTTCAAATAATTATTAAAAGCATCTATAGACAATGTATTTCGCTCTTTATGTAATAAACAGCGGCTAAGGAGAGATGAAAAATACTTCAAGAATTTCCTCATTATGATAATCGGAAAGAATAATTAAATTAAATTGATGCAATGAAATAATGTTTTCTAACATGTTCCATGTAAAAAATAAAACTATAATGTTAGTCAGTGGTTTAAATTCACATTCTCAGTACCGGTATTTACAATATTTTTCATTATGTAAATTGTTGGTTTGATTTGCTTAGCTGTTATAAAACGACTTTTTAATACGTGATTATGTTCAAAATTCAGTAACTTTGTTAATTGCCGGTATGTTTTTTTAAAATAAACTTTAGAAATTGAATTTTAATGTTATATATAAATTATTTAAACTTTCAAGTGGAAAGTTTTAGTCTCTCATTCTTAATAATTGCTGTGAGATGATAGTCAAAGCTATAATATATCAGTTTATATTTTCAGATTGACATACAGTTTACTTGATCTGGTGGTTCATTTGTCTCTCTTTATAGATTTCTTAACCTTTATTGAACTCAAAACGAGTGACAGTGTCCTTTATTCAGGTAATAAATGGATAAATGTCTCTTTTTCTTTCTGTGTCATGATTGCTTTTACAAGCTTATCCTCTGTAGTTTGGTAACTTTGCTTGAAATTAGTTCCATTCTAAGATTTCGGAATTATTTTAGATTCTTCTCTTTTTTATGATTTATGAAATACCGTCCAGCTTGAAACTGTCATACTGACCTCTTAACTTTATAGGGTCAAATGTTTATTTTAGAGAATGGTTTAAGAAGATTTCTAAACTGGTTTCACTACTTCAACTTAACAAATTATTAAAGCCCACTTCGGTTTATAATTATATACTAGACCCTTCTTCGCGTGAAATGTTCACTTTACATATATGTGAATTCTATTCAAAATCAAATATGTCCTTTTTTGTTGAAAACTATCTGCGAATTTTAATTTCTTCACAAATTATTTTAGACACCGTAAATTGTGCTGCTTGGTAGGCCTACCTATGCTGATTATTAACTGCTAATATTGTGCTAAACTCGTCAACTTTTATATGGTATACCATTATGAAAATTCAAGCTAACGTTATTAAGAGCCTAGATATAGCGTTTATTTCAAAATTTTTCCGAATGTAGGCGCTGCGATCGTTGTTGATTGAAAAACAGTTTTTTAACGTTTTTTCTCCCGGTTCGAAGTCACATAATAATTAATAGAAAAATAATTTCGCGTGCTAACCTTATAAAAAGGAAATATCGTGAAGCCAATAGATTAATGCACGTGCTAATTTTTGTGTGATTGCCCTAAGTCGTTTTTAATGGGAGTTCATCAAATGTTTGTGAGACGTTTTTTTGGTCCTATGGGAATTAACATGGAGTTAAAAAACGTAAGATTTTAAATGTTATTTAAAAAGAGAAAGCCCTTTTAAAATTTAGAAAAAAGAATAATCCTGAAGGCAATAAACACGTGTAAGTACGTGCTAATTTTTCTGATTGCTCTACATCATTTTTAATGAGAATTCTCTTAACTTTTGTTGGGTGGTGTTTTAGTCCTATGGGACTTAACATGGAGTTAAAAAACGTACGATTTTAAACGTTATTAAAAAATAGAAGGACCTTTTCAAAATTTATAAAAAGGAAACATCGTGAAGCTAATACATGAATATATGTGCTAATTATTTTGTTATTGTTCTAAATCAGTTTTAACGAGAGTTTTTTAAATGTTTGTGGGACGGTTTTGGGGCCAATGGGATTTAACATGGGGTTAAAAAAACGAACGACTTTGAACCTTGTTTAAAAATAGAAGGACCTTTTCAAAAATTATATAAATCGAGCACATGAAGAATAATGCTTTTTATTGCATTTTGCGCTTTACTGTATTTTAATTGAGCGATTGTGAAGCGATTTCTTGCAGTTTTAGTAACACCATATAATAACACTCATTTGTCTCGTTGTCGTCTGCTCAAAACAAGAAGATGGACGTGGATCTAGGCTCTTAACTTTGATATGCAGTATACTGCATATCAAAGTTAATAACGCTAGCTTGAATTTTCATAATGTGACACCCCTTAGACATGTGTCGGTGCACACATGCGTGTGGGATATAGCTTACCATGTCTCCTTGAGTTTGGCCCCCTTGATGCCCAGATGACCCTAAAACAGGTGCCCAGAGAGGCGAAGGAGTACTTCCTTGGCACACATGGAAACAATTAAAGAAGAGGAAATTACTTTTCCTCATGTCCAGTGACACTGGACAGACCCAGATAATTTCTCCGAAATCATTCACATATTTCAGAGAAATGAGTTCCAAAAAGGAAAATATTTTGGGACCAGAGATCGCCATTGGTCAATCTGATAGATGGGCGACCCCTGGTCACGGGTGGCCCCTCGCAAGGGCCAAAATAAAACAAGCACGCAAGGTACCCTCGAGAGGACTGTAGGCAGAGAAGTTGTGGGGACAGAATGTTTTCCCTCCTCACTAGAGAGAATTGAGTCTGAGAATATCCTAAGCCCAAGTAGTCTCTTGACTTAGAATATTTTCCAAGTGGTCGCAAATTTTATTTTATATCGCTTATAATGTATCACATTATCACATAAAAGAAATCAGTTTGAATGATAGAAAAGTTTTTTTCTTGTTCGCAAAGACACCTCTTGAAGGTGTAGAGTCATCGCTGGTTCTTTCAACTGTGGGAACTAGGGAGTCCCGTCTACACGGAAAACCCAAAAGGACAAACAATGCCAGGGAGTCCGACTCTAATCAGAAGCGGAGGCGTGACCAAGGGCCGTGCATCTAGGTCAACAAGTAGACCTGGATCACCCGGCATTTCAAAAAGCCGAGCTCAGAGAGTGTGGAGCGTTGCACCACCCGAACTCAACCAGCTGGTCTGGGACCAGCCACCCAACAGAGAGATAGTCAAAATCAAGAACCGCCTGGACGGGGTCCAGGCATATTACAATAATTTAATAATTAGCTCAGTTAATTGTTAAAGTGTGATGTCTCATAATATGCTCAAGGTAGTATGGTCGTTTTTGAGGCCTTCTTTATTTTAGAATTTGAAGCTGACCATTAGATTTCAGATTTCAAAATTTGTTTAAAATCTGTTATTCCATAAAAATGAATCTAATAATTCGGTGAATCTCGCACAATTTTTTTAGAAAAACAGGGTTTGCCACTCAACCCGGGGACACCTGGAAAATTGAGCAATGTCAGGTCATTAGAAAATTTTCAAAGAATTGGGGAAATGTCAGGAAGATTTATCACAAAAAATGTGTAAAACCTGAAAAAGTCGGGGAATTTATTTTCTAAAATGTCAATTCCAGTAATTAAAAAACAGCCAAAAATCGAATAACTTTAAATGCTGTAAAAGGAATTATAAAAAAAAGTGCTCAATGGGGTCCAGTAGTCTCAAAAAGCTTACAGTAGAAACGAGTAATTAATTATTGAAGAATTTCTAAAATTCGAAAAAAATAGTTAAAAGAAGGTTGCCAATCTGGAAACCTGTAAAACTCGGAAAATGAAATGTCAGGGAAATAGAATTTTCAAAAAAGTCAAGACTGTCAGTTTAGCTTCTATAGCTACTAGCAGAAGAAAATGTGTACAATATATATCACATTGATGTCCAGTATTATTACAGTGTGTAGTTGTTTATGAAAAAACTGGAAAATATCCAACTTTGGTATGGAAAACCTGGAAACGAAACCCTGAAAAACGAAAATCAGCGTCTTTTGCAAGTCAGTGTGAAAAAATTCATTGCAAGTCTCGCAAGAGTAGGCGGCCTATTAAAACTTTGTTAATTGCAATTTATTTAAAGACACACAGCTCTAAATCTTGTAAAATCTTGCTCCCCTTCTTACAAACTTAATTAGTAGTTATTTAAAAATAAAATTGTGTATAAAAATAGAAATGAATTTTATAAATTAAAATCGATTAGTGTTCATTTAGTTTGGAAGGCCAGTTGGATGATATTTGGGTCATATTTTTTGGTCATCACTTGGTTCTCTGTAATCTAAAACAAAAAAATAAAAGTCTTGTCTCCTTCTTTAGAGGTTTTTCAAGTCAGATTAACAGAAGTAATTTAAAATCAGGTTTTCATTTTATGGTATGTGCATAACCGTTACATGCGTCTCTCCACAACAGAAGTGATTCGTGAATGTCATAGTAAGTATTCTTAATATTATTGCTTTAGGCCCTGGCCAGGTTTATAGTGGGCTATCTGCCTACTAGTCTATTATACCGTTACATTTGTATGTGCGCCAATTTTAAAATAACCTATGGGGGTGTATAGAGGGTGCCACTATGGCGTGGGTTTCATCTCAGCTCATCTTTTTTTTTTTTTTTTTTCTCCCCCCACCTTAATTTTTATGACGAACTTTTTTCCACTCTTTTCTATATTTTGGTCACGTTTCAAAAATGTTTGAGAAATTTATAATTTAATAGGTTCAAAAAGAAAATAAGAGAGAGAAAGTGTTGATAGAACCAGGTCGGTATCATTTAGACTTAAAATAAGGAGATTTATTTTTTATCCATTATGACCCATAATGCTTCTGAATTAAATAGTCTTCTGCGATTTCATAGTTCAATAAGAACCATATAATTTAGAAAATAACCTTGTAAGAGTTAGCTTACAATTTGTACCTTGAAATAAAGAAAATATGAGTAATGTATCATTATTTTGAAAAATTTACAATAAAAATTCTAAAGAAATAACTGATTTTAAAATGGCTCGTAACTTGCAACGTACAAAAGAAACACGAGAAAAGTGTATGCATCTGTTGTATGGGGAAAGCTAAATATGCTTACGCAGAGAAATCCTTAACACTTTTATCATTGTAGTATACTGGTGTTTATGGGAGTCCTAGTTATTAGTTGTTCGTCCATTGGATTGGTTTTGTATGTCCCATGGCACAACCTCCTTAGAAGTCAATGAATGGGTGCATTCGAATCACACTTGCTTTCTAGAACCAATAGTTGCATTGTAGTTACTGATACTTAACATACAGTAACTGTAATTTTCTATATTAATATTTACGTTTGATTACTAACATCTTGCAACTGGCGCATGTGCTAGTGATTAAATTGTAATGTTCAGAAAGGTAAGGGTCGATTTGACTTTGGTAAAGTGGTTTTTATTTGACTTTAACATACATGTATCTCTGGTAGGCAACAAGTATTATGATTCTGGTTTGCCACGCGTTGTCATGGCCATTGTTGCCACAACTGGTTATTTTTTTTACTAGATCTGTGTATTTTGTCTTCAGGTATTTGTTTATCAAATTTGCAATAATCTGGGTATATTTGGCCACGACTTATGGCCTCTGTGTGTTCTATTCTTACCAAATATGGCGACCACTTTGGCTTTTTACCCCCTAAACCTTATTGCCTTAAAGTAAAACTGCTTATTCACGTTTTGTGGCTTTAGATCTAAGCTTTGCATTGCTTCTTGTAGCTTTTTAATATCTGTCGGTTATTCGTGGCATCTCTACTACGTACCACTTTTTGTACAAATTAGAGATCAAATTTTGATGCAAATATGCATTATTGTCTTCATTACTTTAAATTTGAACGTCAAATCAAGCAGTAGCTTTAATGATATAGGCCATAGCTAATTAATGGAAATGTTTCTAAAATTACATTCGTTGCCATGTTGAGTTCAGCTTATTTTAATTGTTAGAAACTTTTGTCTATATAAATTAAAATGGAAAAACAGTCGCATTTTCGTTATTTGAAGAAAAAATTGAAAAATGTTTTTAAATAATTCTGAAAAAAAAAAAATGTACCTTCGTAAACTTTTTTTTCAATGAGAATAAAGTTTGTTTGGTAAAAAAAAAGTTGAAACTCAAGTCGAGTTCAGACTATAATTTCATTTACCGTGGATTTTTTTTTATTGGCTGTCATTTGGTTCAACGCCATCTAGTAGCTTAGTAATTTTGAAATTACCTTGAAGCATTTTCACCAAGATAAATTTATGTTAGGAAAAAAAAAAAGTAAAAACGTGAGTGAAGAATCGTCTGCTTTTTGAAGCTAGATGTAGGCTTATAAGGCCATCCATTTTTCGTATGTCTCTATTGAATCGTATTGTAAGTGAACCACTCACAAAACTCAGCTGTGGTACATGGTATACTATGTACAGCTGTAGGACTACAGTAAAGTACGTACTGTACATATTAAAAGCTCTTATTTGAGCTACTTCTGTATAATTTATCTTAGTTTTTGTTTTTTTAAGTGTTTGTCATTGCCATGAAATAAACAGGTTTCTGGTTGTGTTTTAAATTAGCTTCTTGATAGGCACCATGCGTCTATACTCCTAGCGCCATCCAGGAAACAAAAAATGCACATCTTTTGTAAAAACAATCATGGTTATCTTATTAAGATAGATAAAAAATATCTATACAGAGGTTGTCTTATCCCCTCGCCTATATGCCACGTTATTGTTTATTAAGTAACAATGGTGCTTGTCTAATCTGAGTGTATTTTTTGGTAACTATAGATTGAAGGTGGAAGGAAGGAACGCTTGTATATGTATGTGTGCTAGCCTGGCTGCACAGGCCAGCCTGTAGGCTCTTTATTGTGTAAACTAGACCATTGGTGCTTATCTGGATAATCCAGCTTTACACACTAGCTTTATATGAAAAGCGTTTGATAACAGTTAAAACAGTTTAAACAGTAAAAAAGTTTGACGTGCAACATTCAAAACGATATTTTCACGTTTTCTGCAGAAATACAAAATCTGTTTCTATTTTCATAAAATAACATTAGTTTTGTGTCAGTTGCACCACTTGTATCACAGACTCAGGGCCGTCATTTCAGTTTTTTCAGGGGGGGGGGGGGCAAAACTTGACCTACTTGCTAATTTTTGTATATATGCAGGCCAGTGCTGCAAGACGTGTGCATATTGCCACTTAATATAAATTAGGTTTTGATGGATTTATTTATATTTGCAAGAAATTTGAAAAAAATATGCACAAACTCTAGTTATAACATATGTATATACTGATTGTAATACAGTAATAACACAATTGTTTTTCGGGGGGGGGGGCAAATGCCCTCCCCCTTGCACCCCCAAATCAAATGGCGTCTCTGCAAAGACTGTATTTACTGTATATCATTTTAGGCTTTAACGATTCAGAATTAAAGGCTCATTCTCACTATTCGTTCGTGCACATTCAGCCACATTCGTTCAGTCTCATGTAATAATACCCCTTACATTCACACTACGTGATTCGTGCACGTTCAAACAGCAAAACGGTGATGTTGTGATTGGTTTAATTCCAAGGTTAAACACCAATTCCACAAATTTTCTCCCAAAGTAATGAACAAATATGGACGATCCAGGTTCACCCTATTTTATAATGCCCTCCAGCCTCGCGCAAAGGGGAAAGAATTCTTCGAGAAGCATTCTCTAATTTGCCCGGAGCTTCACGAACATGCGCGGAGGAAAGGCGTGATTTAGAGTAGGTCATTTTCATACTAATTCTATGGGACCCTAATTAAAGGATTCTTTTTCTGCACTTGGCTGAATGTGCACGAACGAATAGTGAGAATGAACCTTAAACTCAATTCAATGTTTGTGCGTGTACTTTTTCGGTTGGGGGTCACTACAGCTACCAAGGCTCACAAGCGCTACTAGGGGGAGAACCGCTACTTGGGTCACTACAGCTACCAAAAAAATATATAGACCTTTTGTTCATCAAAAGGGTCACTACAGCTACCAAAAAAATAGGGAGACAAAATATAGACCTTTTTTTATCACTTTCTCGTCACTACAGCTAAAAAAATAACCCTTTCTCCCTAACCTAACCGAACCTAACCTAATGAAACTTTACCGAACCTTACCTAACCGAATCTTAACGATCCTAACCAAAAAGTAGCGAACCTAACCGATCCTAATCAAACCTAACCTATCCTAATCAAACCTAACCTATCCTAACCAAACCTAACCGATCCTAACCAAACCAAACCGAACCTTACCGAATTTTACCGAACATAATGAAACCTAACTGAACCGAATGTAATCTAAACTAAACGTATTGATAAATAAAAAGGCCTATATTTTTTGGTAGCTGTAGTGACCCTTTTGATGAAATAAAGGTCTATATATTTATTTTGGTAGCTGTAGTGACCCTGGTAGCTGTAGTGACCCAGTTAGCTGTAGTGAGCCAGTCCCACTTTTTCTTGAGGTAGAAAAATTCCCTTTTTGTTCCTTTTCTTATCCACGTCATGTGATAATTTTTATTGGCTGTCTATCATATTTTTATTACAGACATTTTTATTTGCACATCTTTTCTTTGAATGTGTACCGCCTTTTTTTTTTCTTTTCCAAATATGATAACCAATTTTGGTATCGTTATTTGATTAGTGATGATAAAGTCGAATGTTTTACACTTTTCCAAGTGCTCTCAATTTTTATTTACACTTTTTTTTTTGTATTTCTGGAATATTATATGGCTATTTAGTTTTGTATTAAAGAACCAGCCTATTTTTTTTATAGATATTTACTAAAGGAATAATTTCTAAAGAAGGCGTTTAGAAGTATCCGTTATATTAATATTAGTTTATTTATGATATTAAACTAAACTTATCATGAGCAGATTGTGCGTTTTTCACTAATAATTGGTATTATAAACATGAAGTTTATTTAAATGTTGAAAAGTCATGTTTGTTATGCATGTGTTTGGGTTCTTAAATGTATAATATATTTATTTGTGTGTGTTGTAGCTGTGTGCACAGTCATTAGGACCAAGACCCGCCCATATTACCTTGTATGATTGTATAACTAATTCGTTTTATAGCAACGGTGTTATTGTTCAGGAATGTTTGTTACTTCCTTGTATTTGTTGAATAGACTTAAGAAGAAAAGTAAATACATTTATCAAACTGTGGACTATTTAAAGTGACTTCAAGCATCTGATGTTGTTATTTTCTAAGAATAAATTTCAGTGTTTCAATATATGTTGCTGAATGTGTATGTGAAAGATTTAATATTTTAATATGATGTCAACTTACTGATATACTACTACAACTAAATGGATGTCTTAAGTTATATTCAGAAGTGAAGAAAACAATCTTCAGGTGTTTTTTTTTTGTTACAAAAATCTGTTGGAAATATTAATAAGATAAGTAATTTTGAATTTTTGCTATTTTTATGCTGTTTTGTTGTTGCAACAAAATCATGTGCATTCATTAAGCTGGGAAATTTGTAGGATTTTTCGAAGTTTGGTAACGACATTTTCTTAACGTAACGTACAATATTGTATTTATTATTATTATTATTACTAGTGGGGTAACCCGTCATAAATGACGGGAGCAAAATTCATAGGCAATTGTGCGCATGCGCGACGTTTTTTCCTTTTTTTACTCCTTTCATTTCAATTTCAGCCACCCCCTCCCACTTCTCCCCTCCACGTTTCTCTCCCCCCCCCCTCTACACTTTCCAGCCTTTTTCCCCTCTCCACTTTAATATCACGGGGTTCTTTGGTTGGGAAGAGTTCAACATATAGTTCACCTTGAGACAAAAAGCCGTTCATTTATTCAAATTTATATAAATTCCGACACAGCGTTAGTTCCCTCACACATTCACACACACACACAGACCTGGGATATTATATATATAATTATTATTATTATTATTATTATTATTATTTTATAAAGTATATCTCATAAAGAACACCCATTCTTAGTTTATTATCAAAGTCTAATCGCTGCCACAGTCTGTCGTTTAAAGTTCAATATATCACAAAATATAAAATAAACACATCCGTTTACTTACTTGACAGTCGCCATTTACCTTTTCAGCCTATTCTGGTGCAGACGAGATTTTAACATAGAAATTCCCTGCATCGGGCGGGGGGGGTTTGCTGTTTTTGATTGCGAATCTCTTGCACCCCACTTTGGACACCACTGTTCTAAACGACCTGACCGGAAATATGTTTTGCGTTATCCGTTTTCGTATTGAACAGTTTTCACGGTTGGCCAAAAAGTTAGGCTTGGTTTGTAAACTTTGTTAAATTTAAACAAAATATGTGCATGTACACATTTCACTCAAATTTCATAGTTTTAAATATAGTTTTCAGTTTTGCATAAACAATCATAGTTTAAATATTGACAAATTCCAGGACATTTCCCTGCGAGTGTTTGATGTTTGGAACAGATTTACTGAGCATAAATTGCAAGATTTTAAGTTTAAATTTCAAATATGAACCACCTTTTTGGATTTGTTTTCGTTTATTGTTGTCTAATGTTTATGTATGTTAGACACTTGAATGAGGTTTGGGTCTATTCTACTTAATAATATTATTATATACATTGGGGTGTAATTATTCCTTCCATGTTTCAAATAGGGTGTTAGGTGTGACTGATGATTGTTTTCTATGCATGCATGCATGCCATGCAACTTTCAATACCGTACTTTGTATATTATAGAATTTTTTTTCTAAGGTGCAACAGTTGTTAGCTTAGCCTTATATTTATATTGTATTGCTTCAAAGTGTTTGTTTTAAGTTTAGTTTCTATGCAAAGTACAAATACCATGAAAACTTTCTATTATACGCAGAAACGCTTATTTTTTTCTTAGTATAATTTACCTAGAGTAAACATATACGAAAAAACCTACCTTCATTTAAAAAAAAATAAGTGAAACTTTTTTTTTATTATTATTAAAGAGGAAATTATTTTGAAATGTTAAACGTGGACTTTAGTGTTGGTGCCGAACTAGGATAAGCAGTATGTAAAATGGGTTTTCAATGTTTATTTTGCGATTATTTTACGCCTATCTTTTGAGTACAGTCAATTCGGACGAATATGATTATTCTTTGAACCCTCAAAAAAGGCGTTGCCATCTGTAAAGTAAGTTGTAAAACTTTTTCTGCTGCGATAGCTGTTTAGATTTTTAGACCTAAGTCCCACTGTTGCTAATTGCACCAACAATTGCATACAACGTCAAGTACTTTCAAAAAGTTTTTTAGGGTTGAGTCGTGTGATCACTGGGTCAACCAACTGACAAGCTTGCATTTTACATAACTTACTGCTAAGTTGCTTGCCAATTAGACAGTCAAATCTCTTGCTACGATTACTGGCAACAAACAAGTGCTGCCTTTTAAACACAGTGTGACTCATGTTTTAGAGTAATTTGGTGTAAATCGGATGGTTGTAAACTTATGATTGTAAGCTTACGGTTGAACATTTGAAATGGTAACGTGTTACTGGTGGTAGGCGGAATTTAAAAATGTACGCTTGTATAAAATAGAGACGTGCATGTATTGTGTTTTGTGTGTCCACTCGAACCTACTAAAAGTTTAATTACTTGACAATTTTTTTTTTACAATGATTTGCAATAACTTCACTTTTAACTAGACTGCATGGAAGCTTATTCGTTTTCTTAAACGGGCTCTTTTCTGTCAAGAGAGCTATCCGTGAACAGTGCTGCCACTGGAGACTGTCATGGATTTGCTCTCTTTACTGGGAGGCCCAATTATCATCACTGCATGCAAACTGGAATTTCGTGTTCATTTCGTGTGAATGGCATTTGGATCTGGAAAAAAAATAGAATAACAGGAAATGTATAGTTACATCTATGGTTTAATTTGCTAACTTTAGCAGCATGTTGCACAACAGTTAACAATTGGGTGCATAACAAAGGAAAAAAAAAAGACAAGTTACAGAAGACTAAAAACGGTGTGTTTCATCTAAAAGCAATGCGTCTTACATGGCGACGAGGGTTAGAGGAGGAGGTTAGTAATGCTTTTAGGTAATGTATTTTGAGTATGCTGTTTAGTGAAGGATGGCACTTTCGTCGCCGTTTCTTCCATGGTATGGGGAAAAGGCACATTTCCAACAACTAGTAGTTTTTACACAGTAATCTTAACAACTTTAGTCATTTGTTTAGTTAAATGACAGTGAAAGTCTGAAAGATGTGAAGTTGGTTTCTGGTGCAAAGCACAAGCACACTCAGTACTTTATTGTAATCCCCTTTTTGCTAGCATTAGCCTCCAACCATGGTCATCACACGAGATGAATAAAGCCCCCCCCCCCCAAAAAAAAAGAGTATTATTAAAAATATGGTTGCATGTGGTTTATTTAAATAAGCCAACTTGTAATCTTGAGTTGACAAAGGGTATTTCTACCTATAGAAACTGGTGGTGTGGGATTAGTTGCACTCAGAACTATCAAGAAAGCAGGGATTGTTGGGACATTCGATTAAATTAGATTGATGAGATAATTCTAGTCATAATTTCAATTCAACTGACACCATTGTGATAGTTTGTTGTTAATATTTTATGAATATTATAAAGAATTGCATCATGCATCATTGCACCTTTAATGGCTTTACTGAATAATTGCATTGTATTGTATTTTTTAAAAACAATATCAATATAGCCTGCTCTAGTAGTAGATTTATATGTATTTCAATACAAAAAAAAGCATTTATTTGCTGGACATTATAAATCATACTTTTTCAAATGTGCTTTTTTATTGAAGAATGTTTGTGATGAATATAGGAACTCTATTGCAACAATAGATTATTGGTCACTTAGACACTAAAAGGACCAATTTAACATGTCTACTTAAACTCAAGATATTTTTCTACAAGCTATTGTATTGAAGGTACCAATGACACAATAGACCGCTACTGCATAGGGTTTGAATGTATTTTTGCATTATGAGTATAATTATGTGAAAATTTGATTTTAGACGTTTTAGACATTTTGAGTGAGCAACGCTTGTAGATTAGTACAATGTTCAGTAAACGCAGCTGTTTGACTGCGATACTAACCCACATTTTGTTCTGTTCAACGGCAGAATGTGCGATTCTTAAAAAGTTTGAAATAGTCGGTAACGCATTTTGTTCGGGATTTACGTTACACGTTGTTGAAACGCACAAAAGTTCATCTTCGTGTAGTGTAAGTTGTGTTAATCATGGCATTTGTGTTGGTTTCAGGTAAGCAAACAGGGACCATTTTCGAATAGAGAAAGGTGGTGCAGATGAAATGTCCTCTGTTTAAAGATGAAAATCCCGGGATTAAAAAAAAAACTACACAATTGAAATTTTGAATCTTTTTTGTACAAATGTACAAAAATTGCAACATATTGGTTATCAAATAAAAAGTTATATAATTTTTAAAATGACATTTAAAAAAAAGTCGTCTCGTGAAGCCTAATTGTAGCAAGGGGGATGATGTTCATTATAATAATCCTGCGATGTTGTTTTAATAATTTTGTTTGTTGGCATTTGTCTACATGTTTCAAAAAATATAAAATATCTAATTGGATGTATAATTAACATAATTTTACTTTTAAGCACAATTAAAAACAACACAAAGTGCTTATTTTTAACACTGGCAGTTCTTCAAAGATAGGTGAATTGTTATTTGGTAGAATTACAATATAAAAGACCACGCATCGCCATATCGGAGTCGGTTGGATAAAATCATTGAGTGGGGAGGTATTTGTAAAAAAAAATAGTGAACAAAATTAGCATATGCAGGAGGACATAACGAAAAACGCGTGCAAAAGTTGAAATTTACAGGAAGGTCAATAGCGTGGTCCTTTATACTGCAATGCTACCATTATTTTTTTTCAGGAAACCAATTTTCTTACGCGTCATTTTCAAAATTCATTGACGTTTTTATTTGTTATCCAATATGTTTTTAGTTTTTGTACAACTTATATTGGAAACACGTATTGAAATTTTAAAATGTGTAGTTATACCTGTTTCTGAGAGCTATGTCTTTATATAGGGACGTTTTACCTACACCACAAGGCATACGCCTATATAGACACTCCAGCAGGCACGTGCTGCATAACGCTATAGACTCTATGTTAAAAGCTTAGACACTCCAGAGTTGCGCTGTGAATTTATTTCGTCTCACCTGAAGTTGTCCTACGTACTGAGGAACACAATTTTTCTTAAACCTGAAAAATCTTCCTGAAGAACGAAAGGTAATTTAGCAAAATGGACCATTTTGAGGTCAATGACCTTTAACTTAGGTTGAGCAAATTAGCATAATTCAAATGGTATCAAATAAAAAAAAACTTTTCAATATTGCAACCAAAAGACCTTAAATTTCCGGCCACAACATTGAAGAAGTGATTGCAATTATTGTTCAAACATTGGTTCGAAGACAAGATTCGTTGTTAAAATCGAGACCATGTTTTTCACTTAACATTGCGTCTATGACGTCGTGCAGCACGTGTACGCTGGAGTGTCTAGGCTCTTAATCAAAAAATAAACGAACAAGTGTTTTTTTTATTGTTTTATGCAGTTACAACAAAACTACTGAAGAGTGCAGGCTATTAAATTATAAACGGCAATTACATTCTCATTTGCCACTAGAAACTGTTGAGCACCCACATCCAATGTCTGCTGCTGGAATCAAAATTGATGGAAGATGTTATGCAGATGTAAAGTATTTAATGAATTTACGCTCGTATATTAAAGCATGACATAATATTTTTTTTCAACATAGGCCTATGTTACCGTCAAAGTATAAAAGAAATCTATATATGCTCATAATAATTGCTTAACAATTTGCAATATTTTTTTATGTACAGTATTACTGAGGCCCGTTTCACAAAACTACAAGTCTTGTTAGTAACACGTAGATTTTTACAAGTTTGTAAAATATCTACTTATTATCGTTTCGCAAAAGTACAAGTTTACACTTGTAATTACAAGTGAATTTTTACAAGTTTACAAGCGAATTACTTGTAAACCACAAAAGGTCACTTGTAAATAACAAGTGTAGTTGACAAACGTGATTTAAACTGAATGTCTTTACTATCTCCTATTTCTTTTAAAATACACAGCTTATTTCCTAATGCAACACTTTGACATTTTTGACACAGTGGGAAATGAAAACGACTATTTTATGAATACTGACACGTTATGTTAACCACACTTGTTACAGACAAGTCCAATTTCACTTGTTCCTAACAACTTGATACCTACAATTGTAATCTACATACCTATTGTTAATCAAAAGAGTTGCAGTTTTGTGTACAAATGTTCGTGAAACATCTCACATTAAAAAATTAAAATAAAATGCATGTAGCAAAATAATGCCGATTTCATTTTCAAATCTTTAGATGGATGTATATGGATGTCCAAAAAAAGCTGGTAACCTTATTTTCTTGTGGTTATTATTAGCGTAAAAAGCTGAAATTGTTTATTAGCAAATATTTGTATTTTTTAAGGAAACGACACTAAAATTGTCGTCCCAGACTCATCAGGAATAACGCGATTGAGTACAGTTTATGCAACTAATGTTCCTAGTAAATGCTATGGCGGATCACTTAAGAGGGTTACAGAAGCGTCACGGACGTTTTCTTTTGACAGACGACATTGATTGCAGTGTCTGACATCAGAGGCGCCACTTGTATTGAATTAGCATAGACATAATGCTAATTTAAATTTCAAACATACAGTTAGGTTTGGTAGCCATTATCTGGAGACATATAAATTTTTAAAATGTGATTAAAACTGTAATAAATATTAGATTGTTTAATGGAACAGATTAATGATTTTTCAGACTTTAAATCTCCCTTTAAATATTTTTAATTAAGTATTTAAAAAGGTGTTTTTTTTTCCCTATGCAAAATCTCATAGAAGAAAAAAAGCTACATATTTGGTATCCATTATCTTGTTTTTGCAAAGGAGATAATAGTAAAATAAAAAAATGTGGTGGTAGATTTATTTGTTTTCTATAAGAACAATCAAATTTTATTACCTAATTGCTTACGTTTATTTTTATATTGAAGTAAAACTCAATCAATAAGAATCTGATTCAGTCAAGGCCTGGTTAGAGAGTACGTATTTGAATTTCGTTTGAATCGAAATGAGCGCGCATGCGCAGAAGCGGTTTAACGCCGTTTGAGAAAGTTGAAAACGACGCCATTTTTCCACCGCTTCGATCGAAAACGACGTCGTTTTAAAAAGAATAACCAACCCTACATAGAAGATTTCCGATTAAGGTAAGAATTTTAAGTGCAAAGAACAATAAAATATAAAAAAATCTACCTTTAGTAGCGATTTTTCAGTCAAAAATTGCCACACAAATCGCCGTATATAAGGTGAATGATTTCGTTTACGTTTTTGTTTTATAGTGTCTTCCCTAACTAAAATTGTTATTTTATTACGAAATTTCGCTAAATCTTTTATTTTTATATTTATTTTTTTCAAAATTTAAAAAAATTTGCTAGAAAAAAGCAAATAAAATACGTTGGTGACTTAAATCACGCTAACGGACATCCAAGATGGCGGAAAAAATTTGTCCGTTGTAGCCTCTAATACATAGCAAAAAAATTACCATATGTCCTATATACATAATAACCAACGATGCGAGCACCATCTATGAATATGTTTAGGAATTAATCTACTTTGTAACCCTCTTAATACATTTTGTCAAACTCTTGATGAAGCTAAACCGTGGTTTGGAATCGATTTGGGACGAATGCATACTATTGTTAGTGTGAAAGTGACCAATTCCAATATGACCTATTGTAAGTGTTATTGTAATGTAAGTGTAAATTCAGTGTTATATAGGCCACATCAAAGGAATATTAATATGTGTATTAATAAATGAACAATGGCATAGAACTATAAGATATTTATAATTAAAACACCTTTCATTGAATTTATTTCATTTCATTTCACCCCTCCCCTCTCTTTGCCACATGGTTCTCAAGCTGATTGCTGGTTTACTGAGTTGAATTGAATTGAGCGTGGTTACATGTTAGTGCTTACCTCGATAAGTGTCGACGTATGTTTTCCTATATGCAGGTCTCACCATATATCGCATCCCGCGACAATATATTTAGGGGAAAATGACATCCTTTCACCTGTTGCGTTGTGTTAAAACTGTTTATATGGGAGTTGTTATACATGTATTGCAACTTAATATCCCTACTTGCATGGTTACACCTTGAGTTTCATT